>CM035096.1:16003034-17332950 GCA_020205505.1 Panax japonicus
ACTGGCTATAGGCGGAGGGAGTCAGCTGACCAAAGTTGTATATTGCCGGAAAACTACACCTCCTGCTACTACTGGCTTTTTCTCCACCATCCGGTTCCAAAAACAATATCCCAAATACCCACATTACTTTCCAACACTCCATGATCTTGTTTGGTAGCTACTTTTCGTCAAAGTTTGAGCATTGCCTGTTTGGTCAAAGGCAAGGGAATGATACTAGTTATCAGAGCATCTTAATAAGATGATGCAAATATTTTGTCCCCGACATTTTTGCCTTGTTAGTACCTGTTTAGCATGGCGGAATGGGCCAGTGTGGTGGGGTGCGATTAGAAATTTGAATTATTCTTTGATGCAAAACTCAGCTACCAGTTTTGGGCATCAAATGGGTATTTAAGGTATTAAAACTTTCAACATTCTATAAGTCTTGCGCGCTAAGCTCCGACAACAACAACAAAAATCTATTTTTTACTGCTTTACATTATTTTCTATAAGTCAAAAATAAACGTAACAACTGCTTTCCATTATTCTTTTTCTCTATGTATTTAATGTTAACTATATTCTAAAATTATTATATAATTCATTATAACTATATTCATAACAAATTCTAAAATTATTATATAATTCATTATAACTATATTCATATTCTTTCATAATGGGAGCGTGCAAAATAAATAAATTTATATAAATTAGACAGAATGAATAAAAAGAATTTGTTTCAACTAATAATTTGATAGTAAAATTTATTGAATTGTTGACTGAAATAAATTCGCTTTTTTTTAAAGTTTAATTATTGTCTAATTTATTTGTTCGCACTCCAAGGAAAAACGCCACGTAATTCCTCAAGATCTATTTTATGGTGCCACGTCAGTGGACTGTATGACCCAAGTTGGAAACAGTCGACGAGGTGTAGAGAAAAGCGCGGGCGAGGATTCAGAGCTTTCCGTTCCCAAATAACCTCCTCCCCCTCTTCTTCCATTCTATCCAGCTTCGATGATCAATCCGTGAACAATTCTATAGAAACCCTAGAAAAATACAAGTATTCAGTGAGCTATGGGGAACTGGTGCTCTACGGCCAAAGAACCCCCACCGCCTATGGTGTTAGTTCCACCGCTCTTCGACTTTCCTCCTCTCGCTGCTCGTACCAGGTTCTTCACTTCAATCTCCCATTTCACACATGCATTCTACTATACGCTCAGATTCAACTTGTTTTTTTTAACAATGTCTATTTGAGTTCCGATCAATTTGTTGTGATAGATTTTATAAAAAAATTGCTACGTTTTTATGTTTATGCAAACTACAAATGCTCCCAAATTCTGATTTATGTTGGTTTTTGTACTTGCATGTGTGTGGATATTTGGAATTCTGGTACACGGATTCACATAATTATCTTTATCGGTGAAATTCCATCTATTAATAGTTCGAGACATGATTAACGTTTCGTTTATATTTGTTATACTGGAATGTGTTTAGTCCTGCATTTGGATAACCCAATAGTTTCTTTAACATAAGGTACTTTAATCACATGTAGATGGTGATGATTGATTACTCCTAATAGTTTTTGTGCTGTATTTGAGCTTTTTGTAATTCTGTTTTTTTTTTGTGTCCTGTCATCATACTGCATCTTATATACATGAAACTTGTGTTGATTCAGAAGTTCAATTTCACCTCCAGATTCTTAACTTGCTTTATTGTCTAGATATGGATTTTTTTTACTGGTATTGAGAAGGTTAATGTATTGAGGTTAACTGACATGTTTTGAAGTGATGTAGGATGCTGGAGTCATCATATAACTTGTTGTTTGGGAAGCTTGCTTTAAGATGTCTTTTTGAAGATTATTTTGAAGAAGCAAGCCACTTTAGCACTAGAATCATGCTTAAGCCAATCGATGATCCCCATGTGGATTTGATTGCAACTGTATCCGTCTATTTACTCGCACTGTTTGTTTTAAATTATTAATATATTGCGTAGTTGTTTGTTTACACGTTCATTTTGATGTCTTCTACTATTATTTTAGTCAAACATACCTTTTCTATAGGCAAAAAACTGATTTAACATCTGAAGGAATATGTTCTTTTGACTCCAAAATTATCACTTAATATGAAATAAAGTTTTGGCGCCAAGTATAGGAAAAAGGAACATCGCTACTACAAATTTCTCTGATAACATTTATATTTGTTGAATTGACCTCCTTTTTGGTGTACCTGGAGATAGTGTGTGGGTTTAGACTTTACTTCCTTGCTGGGGAATTTTTTTTGATAACATTTATATTTGTGTTTAATTTTTTTTCGTACTGGGGAATTCAAAACTAGATGTATGGTTCAAGATATATATTTACGTGATACTTTGAAATAATCCTTATAATCATATGTTGGATTTGGTTTAAAATTGGTTGGCTATTAATACAAAGTAGCCATAATATGTTTCCCTTAGCCTGTTTAGGTTTCTGGTCCTCTTGACCACAAACCCGAGGAAAATATTGTGGGAAATGCACAATTTCGCTGGCAAAGGTATTGCAGAGTTAGTTATAATGTTCATTAATTGTCTGTTCTTGTAAGAAGTTTAAAATTATTTGAGCTTAATTTCAAATGAAATTCTTATCTTTCCTTGCAGCGATGTTGATGATCCTCATACGTTCATGGACCTTTTTGTATCGAATTCTGAACCGTAAGGAGCATTTACCACTACGAGGTTTTGTTTTGTGTGAACATTTTGACGACACTTATTCTCTAAATATATATTTGCCAATTCTAGGATTTTACGGATGAGATCATGTGCTTACTACCCTAAATATGGATTTGGAGCATTTGGCATCTACCCACTGCTTTTAAAGAAAAGGTTTGTACGTATTTGTAAACAATCTTATGGGTTGTTGTACACTTGTCCCAGTGACATTATGTTTACAAAGCTTACTGATCATGCAGAGTATCTTCCGAAGATTATGGTCTAATGGGATTGAGATATGGCTCGGCAAATCTGTCATTTGGAAGCACATTTGTGCCTCTCTCTTGTATGTGACGGGCAATTTAAATCAACAGTTTACCTCCATTTACATTTAACTTCAGGCCCTTTTCGTTTTGGTTTTTATTCATCATTGCCTTTTCTAGTGGCATGTAAAGGTTCATATATTTAACTGTTTTTGATTCTTAATTAAACAATTATCTTTTTCGTCATACGAAATGCAGAAACATATGTTCTAATTCTAATCATCACACAGATAACCTTGATTTACTTTTTCGGCATTACTGACTCGTGTCTCTTATACCTAGTTGCTGTAACATATGGTGATAGTGACACGCTTTATTTGTTTTGTAAAGTCAATTTGTGGACATATCATTTGATTGTGTGTGATAATAACATACGAGTGTGTGATGGATGTATACTTATAATATATTTTCTTTCTTTGTAGTGGGTGATGAAATGCCTAAAAGTGCATGGTTGGTAAGCAAGATGGGAAGATTAACTGCTGGGGTGCAGTATGAGCCACAATGTAAGATTTTCACTCCCAGTTTTGTGATTGGAAATTATTTTTTTATCATTAATCAGTATGCTAATTTGTTTTCTCCATTTAAAGAACAAGCTCACCGCGACGGGTGGCATAAATAATAATTTTTATATTAATAATTAAAAAAAATAATTTTGATTTCAAGAACATAGTTGTAGTTATTAAATAGTTAAATATTTATTCAAATAACTAATGATTGAATTATATATTGGAGGTTCTTTCAATCAATTAGTAAGCTAAATATTTGAATGGATTATTGTAGATTTATTTAGTTATGATTATGAGAAAATAATTATTTTTATTTTATTTAAGTTTGTAATGGAATTCTATATTAACTTTTATATTGATAAAATTTGCTTGAAATTCTAATCCGAATAGAATTATGAAACTCAAGTTTTAATAAGTTTTAATTTAGTTAATTAGATATGACAATTAGTTAGGAATGAATCCACTATATTGTTTCAACTAATGTTATAGTTATTATGTTTTAAATTACCATATATTATTAATACAATTATTCATGTGATTTGATAAAATTTAAGTTTTAATGAATTAAAGTAGTTAGGATATTAATTTAATAATAAAATTTACGACTAATATTAATATAATTAAATCGGGTGATATGTTAAAGAGGTTTTTTCGACATCTTAATATTTTAATAAAATTGTTTCAATAAATTATCCTTTATAAATTTATTAAGATATATAAACTAAATAAAACTATTAAAAAGAATACTTGTAGTAATTATTGATGGATAACATGTAGTAATTATTCAAGTTTGTATAGTACTTATACTAATTTGAATAGGAAAGGAAAAGATCTTTTTATCTATTCCTCTTAGAGATAGGAATATTTTAAAATTTGGATAGTATTTAATTGATACAAATTTGGATATTAGGAAAGGTGAACCAAAAATTGGTGAAATCAAACCAAGTTTGTGCTTTTAATTATGTAGTTGATTTCTCCTTCTGCATGTCATAAAACTGTTGATCTTCTAAAAAGTCTTTGTTTCTATCCTTGGTTTGATGCTGTTTATTAATATGATGTTCAGAGTAAGTACTTCTGTAAATGTTGTCACTAAGGAGGACTAATGGTACTTTCCAAAAGAGTATAAGGAAACGAGATGTTTCTTTTGCCAGTTTTTTAGTTTCTTGAAATTCCTAGATTTAACAGTTAATTGTTGGAGGGTCAGTTTGCATCAGTCCCTATGTTTAGTCTGTTTAATTCAGGTAAACATACTGGTTGGGATTTGGAGGTAACATGTTTGCTCATGCATTGAAATTTATTACATTGCAATTAGTGGAGCACAATATAATTGCTTCTGATTATATTATCGATACTTATGGCGTCCCTCAAATGATCTGGATATAATGTATATTCATAATTTATTTTGGCTGCTGATTTACATAGTTGGAATAAAGGATGGATCAAAATTTAAAAACTTAGCAAACTGGAGTTGTGCTGTTGGCTATGGACTAGGATCGGGCAGTCCTTTGAGTCCATCATTCAATTTTTGTATTGAACTGGCTAAAAGTTCTCAGGTTTGTGAAAGTTTAGAATTCTCTGCACTGTGTCTGTTTCATTTTTTGATAATACTTGCTTCATAAAATTTGTCGTAACTGTTGCCAAGTGGCTTCTACATATTATTTTCAGATTGTACTTCCAGATCTTTAATTATCTATGAATTTTTGACCTCTAAGGAAATTTGTCTAGTACACACTAAACATTTAAATGTATACACCTCGTACCCCACAACATCCAAACATGACATCACTGGGTTCTACTTTGCATATTGGATATTTGGATTAGAGTTAGATTATTGATCTGAATAAGAATAGGAAAAAAATAAATAACATAATCATCATTGAGATGTTCAACTGCCATATTTCTGGGATGATGTTCATAACCAATGAAGTTGCAAGTATGCATTTATCTGTAGTTTTGTGTTCGAATGCCTTTGATTGATGTTTCAGTTTGCAATGAAGTACTAATTTAATTATTAAACTTTGAATTGCAGTTTATTGCCTCATTTTATCAACACGTGGTTGTCCAAAGACGGGTATGCCTATCTTTTCTCTTTCCCACATAAACCAAGTGTGCATTGACAAACCTTGCTGATATTCTTAAAATATTTTTTTTTGTCTTAGTTCATAAAGTTAGGATCCACTATTGTGCAATATACATATTCATGGTACACGAGCTAAAGTACGAACCATAGTGAAAGCACAAATTATTCCAGCACAGATAATCTGGAAGCTTGGAACTTTTTATTCATGTAATTATCTATACAGAGAAGAGAAGGATTTTGGAAAAGTACAAAACTAATTGCAACCATCGGCAATAGTTCTTTATTATTGAGAAGAATGCAAATAGTTAAATCAGAATATCTTGTAGTAAGCTTGTAGACCAAGGTCATTGATATTGTCATAGCCATGAGAATTGCTTTAATAGGATGCTAGTCTGAGAAGTGGGTACTTGAGGCTAAATGAGAAGCAATGCGCAAAAAACACAGCTTCAAACAAATGTTGAAATATTAAGATGGTAATCGGTTGGAAAAGCATTGATATTTGTTAGTTAATTTCCCTGATGACTAAAGAACATGGGATGCACTAGATATCTCAAGCTTTACAATCTTTGCTTTATGAATAACAATTTTAGTACAATAACTGATGAATCTTTACATCTCATCATAGTGCAGTTGATTTTTTTCCTCCTTGCACTATTTTCTTCCATGGACCATGAGTATACTTTCATCATGATAAAGAAAACTGATGCTGACAAAAGCTGTTTACTGCAATTACATAGGTGAAGAACCCCCTAGAAGAAGATGAAGTAGTTGGAATTACTAATTATATTGATTTCGGATTTGAGTTACAAACGAGGTACCTCTCACAGTCTCACTGATTACTGAGGAGACTAATAATCTGATTTAGAGTGGGTTCTGAGTTGAGTGTATTTTTTTCTACAGTGTTGACGATGAAAAAGCTAAAAATAGTATCCAGGATTCCACCTTTCAAGTTGCTGCATCTTGGCAAGCCAATAAAAACTTCCTTCTGAAGGTAGTGCTTTAATTTCAATCTTTTCCTCGGATCTCTTGTCATGTTAACTTCAAAAATTATCTGTACGTTATGATTTCAGGGAAAGGTGGGCCCTCTCAGTTCGTCTTTAGCTTTAGCATTTAAATCATGGTGGAAGCCTGCTTTCACTTTTAGCATCTCAGGTACTTCTTAGTTGGTCCATAGTTTTATCCATTCAGTACTAAGGTTCCTCTCTAAAGATTTAAATACTCATAACTATGACATAACCTCATTATATTAAATATAGACTGCATTGCTCACAGTGTTTTGCATACTGCTTCTTACATGATTGCTCAGAGAACTTCTAGAACATTATATCCCATGTTCGAGTAACAATTAAAACTCCTTCCTAACTGAAAGGTTTTTTTTAGTTGTAGATTCGTACAAGTTCTTTACAATAAACGTTAAATGGAGGAACTCAAGTAAACTCTAGTTATTGTTTATGCTACATGCTTGCTAAATCTAAGGGTGTTTTATTGGTGAATTTCAAATCAACCAGGCATACTAGGAACGGATTGATTCAGTTAATGGGTGATTTTTTCCATGTTCAGCACATGGTACAAATTATACGAGTAGGAAAACTAGTAATATGTGGCACAGTCGTGAGCCCGTGCCATTTTAAGGGGAGTTCTGGCTTTTGTTAGGAAGGCAAATATCATAAAGATAATTGAACTACAATTGGCTCAAAACTAACATGTTCTCTCTCTCCGTCCCTTGGTTTTTTACCTAGATTGAAAAGGATGTTATAATGTTTTCTGAGCAATCGTTTCTGTTGATCCACAGCTACAAGAGAACGTGCAGTTGGAAAGACGGCCTTAGGATTTGGTATCCGTGTGGACAACGTTAGAGAAGCTAGGTTTGTCTACTTTTTACTTTCTTCTTGTACTTGTGTACCCAAAGCTGTTTTTCTTTCGGACAGAAAGCCTGGTAATGCATATAAGAACAGGTGGACAACCTAATTTTTTCGTCTACATGCAGTTACCAGAGGGCTGATCCAAATTTTGTAATGCTGACACCAAGCAAGGAGCATCTAGCTGAGGGCATCCAATGGAAAATTGGCAAAAGACCAATGTTAGAATCAGATGTTAATTCTGGAAACTTTGATGGCGTGCCCAGGGAATTGAGACCCTTAGCTAAAATTTTGTAATCTATGTCCTAACTTTACTATTGATCCGGTAGGTTGCTTCAAGAGACTGCAGAAGAGTTTTAACTCCCACAATTATGAATTCTGTAATTGTATGATTTATGAGGCGGTGGGATCATCATATTTCTGTCTATTTTCAATATTTTCCTTTGGTTTCTGGGCCAGACAGAAGAGTTGTTGGCTAGCCTACCACTACCACTACCACTACCACTACCACTACCACCTTTGTAGTGGGTATAGCTATGGTGCAATGCAGGTACATATTTTATTACGGTCTTATCCAACTGATTGATCCGTCCGAGTATGGGTACGAAGTAGTCTTACAAACCAGTTGCACACGATCCTATACAGGGAATGAATGATAATATGATATTGTAGAAATTAAACACCAAATCAAAGCAGAAATCATTAAACCTTTTTTACATCTTTTGAGATTTAAGAACGATAGACATCATCAATTAGAAAACTCAAATCGAATAAAAAAGAAAATATATATATACAATCTGTTTTTAGTGAATACTTTTTTATTTTACATACTTTGCTCACCACTTTTAGCGACGAATCGGGCTACAGTTTGTACCGTTGCTATAGAACAGAAACGGTTTATATGTTATGGTGACGGTTTGATGTGTCGCTAAAAGTTAAGACAACGGTTCTTTAATATACGAGACGGACCGATTTGTCGCTAAAGGTGGTAAAAGTTAAATAAAAGGGTACCATACTCCCCCTATATATATATATTGTGAAGATATGCCAGAAAAATCAACACAATAATCTCATGGAAGATGATAAATTCCAAATATGACAAATTGCTTATAATTATTTTTTATAAAAATAATTATGTAATTAGGTTGATTATTATTTGCTTCTCATTTAAGTGTGTCAGTAGCACAAACCCAATTGTATATTGTAATTGAAAATATTTATTTATTTAAAAAAATTAATTTGAAAGTAAGATATAAATTAGCTAACAAAGCTGAAATTAAGTTAGTTAACACCAAAAAATTCCCTCAATTAGAATAATTAAGACGAAATATTAAGTTGACCATAATGCACAATAACACACAATATATATCTTAAGCTTATTATTTATCTAACCTACCTTGCATACCTCTTTTTAGTGACGGATCGATGATTCGATCCGTCGCTATATATAAAACAGTCATCTTAATTTTTAGCGACGGACCAAATATTTAACGACGGATCGAATTGTCGCCCGTTCCGTCGCTAAAAATTAAGCTAGATAAGCTTAAGCTCAAAAAATAAAGTCAATATATCGGTTAGTTTTACAACTAACAGGCAGGCAGGCAGGCAGGCAGGCAGGCAGTTGTCCAAGCAGGCAGAAATGGCTGCATCTGCATATTTACTCGCTTCTACTTTCCTCTCTTCTGCGACTCCTCCTCCTCCTTCTCCCTCTCGCTCAAGACCATCATCCAAACTTTTTCTTTCTCTCCAAAAAAGAACCCCTAATTCTTCAGTTTCCCCTATAATTTCTTCTGCCCTACGCAGCACCAACTTTTTATCACCCAAATCTAATAGCTGCAACAGCAGCTCCAGCTTTCAGAATCTTCTGGATTATTTCTTTGTCCTTTGCACCTCAGTCGCCTTGTCTTTCACTCTCTTTGTCACTGATGTCGATTCTGCTTCCGCCTTTGTAATTACTACGCCCCGTAAATTGCAGACCGATGAGCTTGCTACTGTTCGTTTGTTCCAGGAAAACACGCCTTCTGTTGTCTACATCACCAATCTCGCTGTCAAGTATGTTTTCAATTTTTTCATGAATTTTTATAGAAAAATTTATTGGAATTAAACATGTTCATTTATTACATTGCTGCAGTTGTTAATTAAGTGATGTTGAGTTTGGTATTTTTGGGTTTGATTTTGTGTGAAGTGATGTTTTTTAGTTTAGGCAGGATGCGTTTACATTGGATGTGCTTGAGGTGCCTCAAGGTTCTGGGTCAGGATTTGTGTGGGATAAACAGGGCCACATTGTCACGAATTATCATGTGATTCGTGGCGCATCTGATCTCAGGTTTGTTGGATTTTTTGTTCAATTTAGTCCATTTGTTGATTTTATTGTGGATATACTCTCTGTTAGAATATAGGATCACACACACACAAACGATAGAGAATTAAGAAGAACACAAGAGATTTACGTGATTTCCCAATTTGGGTACTCCACAGGTGGCTTGTTGTTTATTGATGATTCCTTGGTTACATAGGGCTTTACAATAGATAGTATATATACCTACTAATCTTATTCCAACCCTACTTTACATTATGGTCAATTACCCACAATGATCTTTCCAATTAACAACTCAGAAAGTCTTTGTCCGCCGACCGGCGCGGCTTACAGGCAAACCATAGCGCGGCCCGCGCTACATGGGTAGTAGTTCCTCCAGTACCGACGCGCCCCGCGCCACTTCAAGTCGTACCCCAGCGCGCCCCGCGCTACCATGGCAAAAACTTTGTACCATACCGCGGGGGGCTTCGCCCTCCCGCACCCCCTGCGACCTTCGGTGCATGGGCTTGGGCAGTAGTTCCTCTAGTAATGGCGCGTCCCGCGCCACTTCAAGCCTTACCCCAATGCGTCTCGCGCTACCATGGCAGAAACTCTGTACCATACCGCAGGGGGCTTCGCTCTCCCGCACCCCCCGCGACCTTCGGTGCATGGGCTAGTACTTCGCTCCGCAACGCTACGCTCGGAACCTTCGGCCCGAGCTCCGCTCTGCACTAGCCTTTTTCAGTGGCTTCTATATTATGAGTCACAAGTTCCCAACACTCTCAATTTCTAGCTGAAGTATCAGATTGATGCTTCATGTTCAGGTGGGATTATTTACTATGTTTATATGTTGTAAGTGTTTGTAAAACGCCTTTAGTGGTTATTTCTATAGGCCGTAAAACGAACCAAATTGATCAGGTTCGTACTCGTTTGACTAAAAGTTCGATTCGAGTTCGACTCGAAATATAAACGATTCAAATATAAACAAATTTTAAAGTTCGATAAATTACTTGAAACTCTTCAAATTGTAATTTTCTATTGATACTCGAATCATATTCATTAGCTCAAAAAGTTCAAGCTCGATTCGAAATCGTACTCAACTCGGTAGCTAAACTAGTCTCAACCAAATCTTATTTTATACTCGATAAATTTTACGAATCAAATCTGAGCAACTCAATACTCTGCTCTACTCGGTTCATTTACACCCTTAGTTATTTTGTGAGGGTCACTGATTATTTTGTTGGTTGCTAACTAGTTCATATGAGTGCACTAGATAGGTTCTGTTCCGTATTTTGCTGATACCAAAATATACCAAAATAAGAATAATTATTATCTCTAACTATGGGAAGAGACTTAGAAAAATCCACACTTTTTTATAAAGTCAAATAATGCGGATACAAGTCTAATTTGTTTTCTCTTTACTTGGTCTAATAAAGGGAATATCAAATAATGCCGAGAAATAGTCAAACACAACTACTTTTTAATGTTGCTTTATTTACTTTAAGGAATATTTGGAAGTTTGTAACTTATAAACCATAATATCCAAGAGAGCCCACTTGGAGACTTGGGATCTCAGCATGAAATGCAAAGGTTGCTTAAAGCCGGCTGGCTTAATGCTTTTCTCTCTCAGATTTAATGTGGAAAATTCGTAGAAGAGGAACTGAGGAAGTGAAGAAAAGTAGCCGCATCAACTATTGAAGTAAAGCGGAATTGTTTCTGTATTAATATGATTATAGAATACTCCCTCTGTTTCCTAATAAGCACATTTTTATTTTTATTTTGAGTGTGGCTCAGATTTCATGACATGCCCAAAACAAATTTATACGCCTAACATCCTGGAAATAAAGTAATGTTTCTCTACAAACTTGCAATTGACAATGTTGAAATACATGATCAATACTTTAGCATGAGATAGAAGATATAATTGTGTTATAAAAAGTAATACGAGCCTCAAAATGAGGAGTAACTATGGAGAAATATCGTATCCTTCAAATAATCCAGAAGATGGTTCATTCATTTGCATTGGACTGCAAAGGACTGATTTGATTCAATTCAAAGTTGCTATTATAATATGACAAGTGATATCTGGAAATTTGAATGAGGTAGACAGAAGGGACTTGCTGAGTATAATTTAGCAGACATAAAAAAACTCCAGGATTTAGGAATTGTTTGGTTGAGCTGAGTTGCTGACATAGAGACATATATGGTGCTCATATGTAATAATTTTATTATATTTCCCCATAATGGATTGTGCTTTCTAATTTTTTCACCACTTATATTCTTTTAGTTTCCTCATTCCTGTGCATCATATTTCTTTAAAGTTCAATTTGTTACCTGGGATGGATTGAATTTCTGCATGATCAACTTGCGGCACTAATATTTTCCAGAAAAGTAAAAACAGAAAATTAAAAAGCCTATGTTGCTAACCTGAAAATTTTGTCTGGTCAATTTTCCAAAACACAATTGTTAGGTTTCTGTCTCTCTCTGTCTCTCTCTATCTATCTTTCTCTCTCTCCCCCTCCCCTTTGTTTTGTTTGTTTGTGGTATTATTAAGCTGGTTGTAGTTTTGTTCAGAGTCACTCTTGCTGACCAGACCACTTACGATGCAAAAGTTGTTGGATTTGATCAAGATAAAGATGTTGCTGTATTGCGTATTGATGCACCCAAAGACAAATTGAGACCCATACCCATCGGCGTGTCTGCAGACTTGCTTGTTGGTCAAAAAGTATTTGCCATTGGAAACCCTGTAAGTATAAAGTTACTATTTTGTTACTTGTGTATTAAAAATATATATATATACACTCACGCACTCACAGCACACACTTGTATAAAAAAAACATATACATACATTTTTGCTCTGGTAGTTACTTGATGTTAATGCTTTCCCCAACCATCCATTTTTTTAAATTTTGTTCTTCCTTCAAGAATGTGTTTTACATCTAATTATCGGAACATGCTTATTGTATAATTAATGGAGATGCATGTTTAGATTGACTTATGAGTAGATTATCTGATAATCTTAAAGATTCAGAAAGTGTAGGGTTTCGTTAAACATGTCAGAATTTAGATATTCAGAACTTTTTCAGTGCTAAAGTTTAAAGATCATGGGCACTTAAATGGGTCGACAGTTGCTGCCTACAGTCTCTCTCTCTCTCTCTTTGGGCAGTTCAACACCGCCTACCAAGCACGTGAAGTCATAGCTTCCACATTTGTCACTGTTTTGACCTTTCGATCATTAATATTGCCTTCTTTCCAATTGAAAAACTTGTGACTGCATCCCAGTTTTTGCTTTATAACGTCCACTCCTGTGTGAAGAAGCATTCTAGACCTCCAATTATTTAACTAATTAAAAATAATTACAGGCTTGAGCTACAACAATCTGTTTTTCATGTCAGCGGTGACCGAGTCTTAGTATTAAATATAAAGTTATATCTTGACACTTGAGAGAAGGTGCAGGGGAACACTTAAGTTCCTTCCAGCTTATAATTGGGACTTTATTTATCATATTGTATATACATTGAATTGGTGCACATTGTGGGCTAATAATATATAATTGAGTTTAGTTTTTCTTCTTCTTTTTTCCGTTTAATTTGGTTATATTGTTCTTTTTTAAAAAAATTAATTAATTAATTTTTGCATGTATTTATTTGCAGTTTGGACTCGACCATACACTTACTACCGGCGTCATCAGGTGTGGATAAATTTTTTTCCTTTTCATGTTATCAGGTGTGAATGTGTGAAGTAATATGAAATATTTGTTAACTAAATTTTTTTATGTAAAACAGTTCCAATTTTACGCCTGGGAGGAGCCTGTAGTGCTAATATATTACTGTATTTGAAGCTACAGAAGAATGTTAAATCTGGAAGAAAATGAGGATACTTATGAACTCGGGTTAAATAGATGTCTCATACTTTCTAAATTAAATTTTACTTTCAGGTATTACTCAAAACATAACATGATCTCTGCAAACACACGCACCCATGTCAAAAAATATATGAATGGATGATATCCAGTAAAATATGACTGGTCGAGTAGTAAAGAGACAAACACTCAATTTAGTTAATACTCTCTCGGTCCCCTTTTAAACGATCATTTACCCTTCGGGGATGTTCCATACTATGGACCTCATTTGACATATCAATGCAATTTTGTGTATTTTAACTATAATACCCTCGTGTTAAACAAGTTTAAAGGAGAATCTCAAATTTTGTGAACTTTATTGCATATATCAATACATTATTTTGGGTATATTGGGGAAACAAGTTTGAAGTCTTTGCCAACTCTTCTTTTCCTAAACTGTGTCAAACAATGAGGTCACTTATAATGTGCTGGAGGGAGTACGAGTTTTCAGGCTCTTGTTGCCCCATTGCAACTTTCTGTAAATGTTTTTAACTGCAGACCTGTGTTCCAAAATATTGATTATCCGTGAGCAGAATCTCCTCCAACTTTAAGGTATTAGGTATCCGTATTACCACCAAAGTATGTGGAAAAAGTAGTCAACCAGGGAGAAGAAATGTGCACATTTATTGGCATCTAAAGCATATAATAAATGATAAAAATAAAAAGTTATCCAGTATAGCTATCCAAGATCTTAGCCTGTGTTAGAAGGCACTGATTTAATTTTTCTAGTATATTTATGTTCATTAAGATATTATCCATATCTTATGTAGTGGGCTTCGGAGGGAAATTAGTTCTGCTGCTACTGGCCGTCCAATACAGGATGTTATTCAGACAGATGCTGCCATTAACCCTGGAAACAGTGGAGGTCCACTTCTTGATAGTGGAGGAAGCCTTATTGGGATAAATACAGCTATCTATTCTCCGTCTGGTGCATCTTCTGGTGTTGGGTTTTCAATTCCAGTTGACACGGTAGGCTAATAATCTGAGGTACCTTATTTTTATGAGATCATATCGCGAAGTTATCTCTTTTATCTCAAATTAATTATTCATTCATCATGTCCAGGTAGGAGGAATTGTTGATCAATTAGTGCAGTTTGGGAAGGTCACAAGACCGATTCTAGGAATCAAGTTTGCACCTGATCAATCTGTGGAGCAGCTGGGAGTTAGTGGGGTACTTGTCTTAGATGCTCCTGTTAATGGTCCAGCTGGCAAAGCGGTACGTCTATCTGCTCATTGAAGTAGTTTCTTATATGTTAGTGAGATGTTATCTTGAAATTTTGATTTCATGCTCTCACCCTGGGAACTTGAAAAAGGAATCTGATGTGGATTCATTCAAGGCTGATTAATCCCTCCCTCTTCCTCAGGGTCTGCTATCAACTAAACGTGATGCCTATGGCAGACTTATATTGGGTGATATCATAACTTCTGTAAATGGGAAAAAAGTCGGTAATGGAAGTGATTTGTACAGAATTCTTGACCAATGTAAAGTTGGTGATACGGTATGCTCCGATTCCTTGTCCTAGAATGATACATGTCTTTCTTAGCTTGTGTTTGCTTGTAATACAGCCCAGGTCGTTTTGACATAATTTCATTGAGCGAGCCATTAGAAATCAATACCACATTTAAGCATTTGGTTTGACCAAAGTTCACCCTATTATGGCAGAAAAGGAAGTTTGTCCTTTTTCCTTAATACATGGTCTTAAATATGCAGATCACGGTGGAGGTGCTACGTGGAGATCACATAGAGAAGATCCCTGTAATCCTTGAACCAAAGCCCGATGAGACTTGACAACTCGGTTGAGCTGAGCTCATCATCGTACGATATTTCATACATCAATGAAGAATTTGATCAGTATTGTGTAGTTATTGTTTCATGATATAGGCTTGTGTACATAGTTGTATTATCATCACCATTAACCAAGAAAAGATCAAAAGAAGCAAAAAGGAAAGAAAACAGTGCATGTACACATTAACACTATTGAAAACCGTGGCATATACATACATATCATTGATGAGGAAAGAAACCATAAGTTGCAAACACTGCCACCCATGAACGTTAACACTAAATTATTTATAGTACAACTGAGCTGCAGCATTGGACATCTCAATGATTCAAAGATTTAAATCAAAATCCAATGACAGAGTTACATACGTTCTCTCTTGAAATCCAAGCAACCACTGTCCCTTCTTGTGCTTTAACAACTCCTTCAGGAAAGTAAACTAAGGTATTTGCACTAATTTTGAATTTTTGACAATCATGAAAATAGATATTTCCATAGTTCCATCGTGTCTGTCACTGTACAAGGGAACCTTGAAATATGACCATTTTCTGTCTTGTGGGAGAACCTTGCCAAATTAGCATTGACGTATAATATGATTCTTTACCAAGAAGAGTTGGAAAATGTTAAAACCAGGTAGCATGTATCCAGAGAATCCTCGGGGGGGGGGGGGGGGGGGGGGGGGAGGGGGGGAATAGTAGATAAGCCCAATTACTTGGGGGCCAGCCTAATTGGACAGACCGAGAATGCAACACATCGAGCTGCTTTTGCCAGCATAAAGCGCTCATTTTCTGTCAATGGTCTCTCAATCACTTTCACAATATTCGCATCCTAAAACATACGAAATTAATCATCAGCACTTGTGATTTACAAAGGAATCAATTAAACTAGAAATTTCATCATAAAACTTTCATATTATGCAATTATTAGTTTCATTCTTGCATCAAAATCGACATTCATATCAAGATATACCATTTATATATCTGAATTTTGGAATCCTTGTATATCTATCAATATGATGAGACATAAAAGAAAATAAGTAATGAAGAAAATGCTAATAATTGACACTGATTACATGCAAATGAAAAACAATAACATGTCATAATGACATAATTCTATTTTAAACAACAGTGAGCATATTACATTTTAAATATTTCAAAGTAAATAAGATGCAAAATAGAACACATTTACCTTCTTTTCTTGTCGAACAGTAGGTCTCACACTGGCAGTGTCACCAACCACAATTATATTGTTGAGATTTCCACGCTCATCCCTTTCAGTCGGTGAAGCTGTTGAATGCCTCCATTGCCCACCAATAATGAACTTATAGTAGTACCTAAAGGTGATGATTGATCATTACTTATGAATTTGTAAACAAGAAGAATCATTCATTCCTGTATGTAATGCATGTGCAAGACAAGTGATTCAAGAAAAAACAAATAGGATGAAAGTTAAGTCCTATGCCTTGTCGTGTACGGACCTAATGTAAAACACATGCACTACCAAAAATAATACCAGAGGTTAATATGATAAAACACAAATACAAGAAACCATTCCCAATTTGAAAAAGTTAAAAGCCAGTGTAGCTTTGGATTTATTACTTGCAATAATAAATATATGATGAGACTATAACTAGAGATGGATTGGCTTTAGAATGAATTCAAAGAATAGAGAGCATATTTTTCAACCCTTAAACCAAAATTTACAAATTATTATCGAAAACAACCAAATTATTTATGAAAATCGACGTATGGTAATGCCCATGAGTTTCTATCCTCATGACTGTAATACCATTTTTTATATTTTACTAAGATGGACATTCCACGTGTAAATTTCTTTACAGTAACCATGATTAGTGACAATCCTCTAGTACAAGCTCTAGATCAAACTCGAAACGGTTGTGGTTACTTTATTAAGTGGAATAATTTTAAAATCACCAATTGAATTGAGCCGGCAATGGAAACGCATGATTGCTTAGAAGCTTGATGTCCTTTAATAATGAGGCCAGAAAGCAGAACGATAAAAACTTACATCCCTTGCGAGAGTCTAACTTCAACTTCATATCTTGGGCCACCCTTATGGGTAGCTTTAATTGGCTCCTTCCAGTTTCCAGTAAAATCTCCAACCAAGGATACATCCTCCCCCTGTATGAAAAATATAGTGAGAACCTAGCATTATCATAATTGAGAAATGTTTGAATTGTGATTTTGGCATCTCCTTTTAAGAATCAGTTTCTCAGCAATAGATTTTTTAATGATAAGCATATAGATTTAGAGGACAAAAATGAAATACTGAATATTTTATTTCACATATCAATTTATACAGACTGAGGTGATAACCCAATGAGTAAGGATTAATGATCCACCTCCCACAATGTAGGACAGGGGATCAAGCCTCCTATCCCTCCCATAAGCGATATAATAATTCCTCATAGCATCAAAAAACAGTTAAACTGTAAATGAGAAAGGACCAAAGCCATTCATCACCTCATGCCCAATCCACACAAAGGTCACAGCATGGGTTGCAGGTCCATCATGTTTGCCATTTTCTACCATTGCAATAAGATCCCATGTTGCCCAGGCAATCGCCGGTCTGCACTCAAATATCAGCATAAGCTATATCAATTTTCACTAAATAAAATGTATAATACATTAAACATATATAAATATAACCTAGAAGATTTCATACTCAAATTATTATTATTATTATTTTGGGTGGGGGGTCGGGGGGAACAGGCTCCTTTTTCAATACAATAACCAATTTTGCAGATAAGTAAAGGTTTTTTGGTCTACTACTGAACAGAAAAGGAACAAAACAAGATCCAAGGCATTTAAAAAAGAGAAAAAGCATACCCAAGTTGGATTCAAAACAAACTAACAAAGGCAGGCACTATGAGAAAGTAAGTGGCAGATTACTCACAAGAGGACTAATTCTTTATATATTTTAAGTTATAAATCTGCTAGAATTTCAAATGGCCATAGCCCAATAAGTGATGCAGAATCACAATACAACCTCAAGTAAATTAAAATATATAAATGCATTAGTAGAGAACCCTGTGTAGAGCCTCTGAGGATGCAAGTCACTCAATTTTTTATTTCCATAATTTCTCGGCAGATATTTATCCCTTAAAATTAAGAGCAGAGAATGTACGTAAATGCATAGACTGATAAGGAGGGTGACACTTACCTGTCAGGCCTGCTTGAGTGTAACCCAGTAACAAAATTATAGGCTGCATGAAGGGAGGTATCCGTCATCCAGTGCAGGTATGCAATCACACAAGCTGGAGAGCGATCAAATCCAGTGGTGCAAGTCAAGTAAACACGATGGTTCTTCTTCAATAAGCGTAAAAGAAGACCCACACAAAACGGCAATTTCTTTCTCCTATCAAATGAATCTACCTCCCTGCAAAAGAAATCAAATGGAAGTGTCTACGACATCATCATCTCAAAACCAGTTTCTATGCCTAATATAAATATTTCTAGAGGCAGCCAAGCAAGCATGCATGCAAAATTTTCAGTGGCCATGAGTTTATAGTCGATGCAATATTTTGCGATACCGCGTTAATGAAGGAACTAAAGCCAAAACTCAAGGCAATGAGGAAAGAGTTGATACTTTTAGACAAACCATCCACATATGTGGGTAACTGTTATTTGATGTGCAAGTGCAAACATGTGCTGATTAAAGCAGATTCACCCTCCACGAGTCATAAAGTAAATTGAAGAATTACAGGTGTTATTCATGTATAACTAACCACCCACATGTGGGTAACTGTTATTTGATGTGCAAGTGCAAACATGTGCTGATTAAAGCAGATTCACCCTTCACCACGTCATAAAGTATATTGAAGGATTACAGGTGTTATTCATGTAAAACTAGTGCCAAATTAGTGAAATATAACTAGTTTAGAAATTTGCAAAATTATAAATTTTATTACCTTATAGGATAGTTGATCATAAGAATATTAAACTGCTGGCATGATTCATTGATTAATTTTGAATTAATTCCCCAATTCTCTGCTTCATTTCCACTCTGGAAATTCAGCACCGCATTAATTCCCTGTTGCCGAGATTCCATAAATGTTGTAAGAAATTGAACAGGGAAAATAGATCCATGAAATTAACGTCAAAAGCTTCAATAGGAAATAATAGCACATATAGATAGACAAAATGGGTGACAAATCCACAATTCTAAAATTAGACATAATCAAGGGTTAGATATTGTCGCGGTATAATTTGGAATATACATCCTCATCCTTATAACGTTCTTGATTGGCTGAACATTTTTCTATAGGTTGAGCTAGAAATGAGAGATCCATGATGATGGAAGGATTATGTTCCATAGTTTTCTAGCTCAAAGGCATAAACTAAGAGGCTAAATTCAAACATGTACATTCTAGATAGTACTTGGCATGAATCCTGATGGCATTTTCATCTTATAGGAACCTGGTTCAGTAAAATGCATCCTGGATTTCAAAGAAACATACGACTTGTCCAAAACATGAACAAAAATTACAAAAGCGTAAGAAAAATAGAAACACTCACCATAGTACTAAACAAAGTTTCTACATCACTCTCCTTTTGTATGCATGACCCCACATATATCTGCTCTGTGATCTGACAAATAGGAACCAGTAAACAAATGATATTCGCCAAAAAGCACTCCTAAGCATTAATTTAAATTAAGATCCACCTTAATATTAGTTAAAGTATTATATTACAACTCCGCTGAAAGATAAAATCCTAGAGGATATTTATATATTTTTTATAAAAAAATCCAAGATTCATAATCTCATTTAAGGATCATTTGCATAAAACATGTTTATTCAGCCCAATGAAGAGTTGAGATATGCGAGTCTGTAGGTCAATACTACAATAACTCCCTAGCCATTTATGTTATACATATAAATGAAATGGGTATAGAACACATCCTCAAGTAAAATTTTATGCGCATTTATGAGATGTTCAGATAGAATGTAGTAAGATGGTAGCAAGGATCACATGCCCATATAAATCAAAACCCACGTGATGTTTATGTAGTGAATTCAACACCGATCCAGTTCTTTGGTAAGCACTCTACTGAAACAGTGCAAATCCAATGCTTATACAAATACTCATCACCCTATATAGCAGAGACACTTTGGACATGGTAACCAAACATAACATAAAACCAAGTGAATCTCAATCAACATGGCTCATATAACCACCATGTTAAATGAGTACTACCGTAAGAAGAAGAAAATCTTGATTTGCTTTCTCTTAAATCTATACAAAAGCGGTAACCATATCAGATAAATATAAAAACAGATAACATTTTTTAGTTAACTAATTTCTGGAAGATGATAGTTATGACATCAAAGGATTGGTAAACTTAATAATGCAAGTCTAGAGCATAAACAAGCTGAACATCACACCTTACTATAGCGCATACCAAGAGAATGATTGTAGTATAGTTCTCCTTTAGAACGATCCAATGCCTTAACATATTCCTCCAATGGGAAGTTCCCATGTGCCCATTCGACATCTCCAGACTCCTCCTCAGAAAATATGGTTACAAGTTGGTTAATTGGTTCAGCAGGAGCATTTCTCTGCAATATAGGTCGAGCTTGTCCATTTTGATCATTTAAATAATTCCATCCTTTGGGAGTTAAGAACTTCGAAGAGAATATGATAAACCCAGAATTTCCACTACTATCAGAAGATGTTCTCAAGTTTGATGCCATTATTGTTTTGTCCCAAGTGGCAAATGGAACACGGCCTTTATTAAATAAAAGATCAAGATCATTCACAAGATGCAATTGTTGAATTGGAAAGGGGGAGAAGGGTCTTTCAAGGACGAGACTACAAAATCCGAATTTCTCTTTTGTCATTGTCCTGCAAACACCAAAAGAGTTGTATATAAAAAGATCAGCACCGTATTTTGATGAATGGACATGAACTCAATCAATTAAGTTCTAAGGCACATGCTCGCAAGAAATTCCCCCTGATGCAGCCCAGATTGCTAGTCACATTATTATTTTGAAAAATTTAGTGTTTTAGCTGTTTTAAGAGTAATTTATTAAATTTTGTGTCGAGTCATTATGTCTCCTTTAGATAACCTACAACCTAGTAATTTATGGTCAAAGTATGAGAGAGACATTGACTTGAATCCTAGGAATTCTAAGTACATTATTGTCTTAGTTATTAAAAAGTTCCAGATAATCTAAGTTTAATGTATGGGAGTTATTGATGCTTTAAATATGATAGGTAGTATCAATGAAAAATAATTTATTTACAGGGATTTTTCTCTATTCAATCCTTTTGGTTTCCCCTGCTGTTCTTCGGCTTTTAGCAGTGATCCCCACTGCTTCAACCCCCCCCCCCCCCCTTCCCCTCCAATTCTCTTCTTCACAAGAAAAGAAAGGAAAAGAAAAGGCAATACATGGGAAATACAAAAGCCAATTGAGATGGGGCCAGAAAATAAAATGAATTGTTCTATTTTCAGTATTGCTTAAAGCATAGTTCTTTTAACCAATTCAAGAAGCACAAAGTAAGAGAAGTAAACTGGGGCAGTTGTTTATTTATCGTGAAGTTTACAAAGAAGCATTTGAAGAACGGTATAACCTTGATGATCGATGCCCATATATTGGGCCAGCCACGAGTTTGATGTGTGCAATACAACTTAAAAAGGAAGATCCATAACCATTTTGAAAATGCTGAAGAGCAGAAATATGAATTAAAAGGAAAATACGTATGAGACTGGCTATTGAGTAAAGAATGCAGCTTCCCAGTGTAAATTTAGGAGTTTAATGAGGTAAATTTGTGATTCCTAAAAATCATATGGTTGCTTCCACATCCTCTTGACAGACTTGTTTGAGAAAAAGATGAGGGAGGGAGAAGGTATGTCTCTCTTATGTGTTGTTTGTGTCTACAGTCTATAAAGGATAAACTTTCTTTTGTTAACCAAACATTAACACCAAATGCATCAAATGAAACAAGAAGCTAAGATGGTAGCTTTAAGTGTCCATCAAATCTAATGGACCAACATACACACATCATCAGCCTTCTAGATGGCTCACAGTACTAATTGAAAAGGAGATTTTTAGCCTGATGTATTGTATTGTATTGTATTTATTTGAATTATTATTATGGGTGTTATTATCTTTTTACAAGTATCATGAGATATTGTAAATCAGGTCAGTAATCAGTATAATGAAAATCAGTCAATAAAGATTATACATTACTCTGTATCACCAAAGTCTTTGATCTCGATTAATTTTCCACCAGCCGCTTCGCTTGCCTTCTTCAGAGTATCACCCACCATAATTATCCTCGATTTCTCCGCATTACCCTACATAATAATTGTACTAGTTAATGTACAAATTGCACTACACATCTAAAAGTAACACAACATCAATGCAGGTCAAAAGCTGAAAAATCATAAACTTTACGCAAAATCCTGTTTCAACCATCAAAAGAATTGCATAAAGCGGTAGACTACATTAAAGGAAAGGTAAATTTCTGACCCCTTTTTTAAGAGCATGAACGAATACTTTGCCATCGACTGAAAGAGCGAATCGAATACCGAGTGGTTTCTCAATAGTAACCATGTACTCATTCAAATTCATCTTGAATGTTGAGGCAGACATTGCAAAAACCCTAGAAATACCTCGGCGGCGCTTCTCTGCAGAACCACCGACTGAGACAGAACAACTTCCATTCATCAAACATAAATCTCTCCCCAAAAAAGAAGAATCGATTACGATCTTATTCGCCAATTTCTCTGCGGAGGAAAAGGTTCTTAAATATGGCGATCGCTCGAAAGCTCTGTAATTCAGAACTTGCAGCAAAGACATTTTTGAATATTTTGTTTATACTGCTTACTGAACTTTGTTAGGGTTTATTCAAGCTAATTAAATGTGTACATGCAAGTGTATCTGAGATTCGAGCTGAGCATATGGGGAGTTGGAACTGTATGTGCGCAAGTGCAAGTGTCTGTTCGATGGAGGAGATAATGGTAGAAGAGAGATAAATCACAGTCACGGAAAGAGTGAGATATTGTGGCCACGTGGACTGACGTGGGACCCTCTTGCACGTTTTTCTAGGACTTTTCTTCCCTACGCTACCGCACGGACAAAAAACTTTCAATAATTCTAGGGGGACCGGGATTTGGGGACATTATTAGTGACCGGCTGATGTGGCTGTGCCACATCAGTATGAGAGAGGAAGTGGAAAAAAAAAAATTAGTCGATACACGGAACTTTTCATCTCTTTTCACTTTGCCAAACAATCTCCAGCATCAATATTCTCTTTCAAACGCCAAACGCAGACGCCGAACAGAGGAATCTCCTCTTCTCACTTTGCCAAACAGCGATGTATCTCAATATTATCTTCCTTCCTCTCTCATGCCAGTCGCCAAACTGAACTCCAAGCTTCGCTGAACAAGCTTCCTCGTGAAATAACATCGGCTTTCAAGGTATCATCTTCCTATTTCGAATCCTCCTCTTCCTACCATTACTCTCTCATGCGCCTAAATTCTCAAAACCCTAAAATTAATTTGGGCATACTCTTATTTTGGGTGAAAATTTTGTGCAAACTCTTTGCGAATTGAAAAGGAAGGGATTTAATTGCCAAGCCCAAAATTTTGTAAATACTTTTTTCTCATCAACCTTTTTCTGAATATGTATGTAAAGTTTAATCTTTTACATGATGCTCAAGAACTGTTTGATAAAATCCGTGAAAGAAATGTTGTGTCCGGGACTACAATGATAGCTGTTTTCTCTAATGCTAAGGTTTATTAATTTTTTTGTTGCTAATTATGTTTTTTTTTATTTTGTCTTTCGTTTCTGTTAAATCAAAACAAGAAAAGAAATTTCGAGGTAACTTTTCAATCTTCATGTTGATATATACTCGTACTACTGTGAATGGGCAAAATATGGGAATATTTTTCTTTACAAAATAATAAGTATTTTTAGAACTAGAAATGCGTACAAATATCAACAGTCTGGGTAAAAACATCATTTTTAAGCAATATTAACCATGATTTTTTATTGATAAGGCTACATTAAAAAAATGAAAAAGAGGAAGCTCTTTTTATATATCTATGGCATGTAGTTAATATATTTTTTATAAATTTGCAGAAATGGCATGTAGTGATGAGTTTCAATCAAGTATGAGAATTAATGATATTAAGGAATGTGTTATGGCGGAGGATTTAGTTGAAAGTGAAGAAGTTGATGAAGTGATTAGAGATCCGGAAGTAGGAATGGAATTTGATTCCGTTGATTTATACATGGAATATTACACTAATTATGGTAATCAAAATGGATTTCCGGTGAAAATAAGATCAACAGAAAAAGGAGAAAATGGAGAGACTAAATTTGTGGTTCTTGCATGTGCTCGGTCAGGATATTCAATAAGCAAGTCAAAGAATGCCTTCAACTTACGCCCTGTTAGCAAAACTGGTTGCAATGCTAAGATTAGAGCTGCAATAGTCGAAGGCGGAAAAGTGCGAGTAAAGACTCTAACACTTGATCATAATCATCAGTTGAGCCCGGGAAAATCTAGATTTTATAAGAAAAATCGGATTATGAGCAAGTATGTGAAAAGGAGACTTGAACTTAACGATAGAGCTGGTATTAGACCAAATAAAAATTTTAGTTCTTTCTTGGTTGAAGCTGGTGGGCATGAGAATGTGTCATTTTCACAGAAAGATTGTTACAATTATCTTGACAAAGTTAGGCGGTTAAGACTTGGTGATGGGGATGCTATGGCACTTCAAAACTACTTCCAAAAAATGCAAGCTAATAATACAAATTTTTATTATTTGATGGATTTGGATGATGATGGGAGATTACGAAATGTGTTTTGGGCAGATGCAAGGAGTAGGGCAGCTTATGAGGAGTTTGGGGATGCCATTACCTTTGACACAACATACTTAACTAATAAGTATGACATGCCATTTGCCCCATTTGTTGGAGTTAATCATCACGGTCAGTCAATACTCTTAGGTTGTGGATTAATATCTCATGAGGATATTGAGTCATTTAGTTGGCTTTTTAAAGCTTGGCTTGCGTGTATGAATGGTCGTGCTCCTACCGCAATAATCACTGACCAGGATAAAGCAATGAAGAAGGCTATTGAAATTGTGTTCCCAAATGCGCGGCATAGGTGGTGCTTGTGGCATATTATGAAGAAGTTGCCTGAGAAATTAAGTGGTTGCAATCAATATGAATCTATCAAATATTCAATGCAAAAGGCAGTTTATGATTCATTGACTTGTAAAGAATTTGAAGAGCGATGGGTTAGTTTCATTGAGAATTTTAACTTGAAAGAGAATGCATGGTTGACTGGGTTATACGATGAGAGAACTCGTTGGGTGCCGGCATTTTTAAAGAATACTTTTTGGGCCGGAATGTCCTCAACTCAAAGAAGTGAAAGTATGAATGCTTTTTTTGATGGTTATGTGAATTCAAGGACAACCTTAAAACAATTTGTTGAGCAGTATGAGAATGCATTAAGAAGTAAGGTGCAAAAAGAGAATGAGGCGGATTTCAATTCCTTCGACCATTGGATTCCATGCATTACTGATTATCACAGGTTTGTCACTAATTTATATGAATAAATCACATTCTTAGAGGCTTTAATGATCATTTTTTAAATATTTCAGATTGTAGACTTCTCCACCAACGCAAATCTGCAATCATCACATGATGACTTTCCATTTGCCACAAATCATGATGTCTATTATGGAGGGGGTTTTCCCATTCATTTTCAAGTACAATGTCTTATTTTACTACTTTCTCTTTCATTTTGTGGTGTCTTATTGAGTGTTATTTGTTTCATAAAACCACCATTTTATTTTTCTTGTTGCAGGATTACTATAACCCATATTGGAGGAGTGTTGAAGGATGTGATCCAAACAATAGGAGCGGATAAATATAGAGGTGTTACCTGACTGTGAAAGTATAATATTTTCTATATTACAGGTACATAAATTCTTAAAATAATAGATTATATAAACTATATTTTCTATATTCCCATTGTAGCTTCAATTTGTTCCTTTATGTTCCTTTTATTCTAATTAAGAAAGTGAATTCCTAGAACTAAATGACAATTGTTATATTGACAATTGTTTTCACTTGCAGATTTTTTACTTTATTAGATTTGGATTTTTTGCCCTTGAATCATTGATCAGCATCTGGGTTATTCAGGTAGAGGATTCTGACTATTTAGTTTGTTCATGTTTTTATCCCCTGCTCCTCCTTTGTCTTTCTAGTTTTTTTATGAGCCTCTTTGTTCTTCCTGCAGTGTGCAGCAAGTTTATATGCATTTCCTGTGGTGAGGCTGCAAGATCGGTGGTCACTGATAGTCTTGTCTTATTTTGTCACTATTTTCAAGCAATCCATCATGGTGGTGACCGAAGTACTAGTTTGGCGACTGAGAAGATTCTTAGTTTTGGTTTGGTATTTAGTGCATGCATAAGTAACAATAACAATGATTTGGTATTTGGTTTGGGATAGATCTTTCGATTGTTTTCAGGAGGATCCTTGTTATGGTGAATAGTCATTTTCTATTGCTTTCTCATAGCTGCTGTTATGGGATAGATCTTTAGTTTTTGTTTGATGTGGAGAATTCCAAATAGGCCATTGATTCTAAACTGATCTATATGATAATATTTAATTGATATGATTTTTTGGATCCCAAATAGGCCATTGATTCTAAACTATTTTATGATAATATTTTATTGATATAATTTGTTAGAGAGGGTAATACAATACATGTTAGTGTTGGCGAAATTCCAAAAAAGGTAGTAATATTGTACAGGAAAATGGAGGAATGGTAAGGAGACTATGGTTTCCATTTCTATGCCAGATTAAATGTTTTTTCAGTTTCTTTCTTGCATGACTTGTTGTCATTTGCCGGATAGCTATATCATGATCAGCAAATGCAGCTTCCATATTAGTCCTTAGATTGACGAGGATGGAGAGGAAGAGATATTCTCTTTTTATTGATAGTGGTAAAATAAATAAAACAATTTATTGTCATATCATCATTACTAAACTAATGACATTATTTTGGAAGTATATGGAATAAAACAACCTACTTAAATTTTGCAACTGGAACAATGAATTTATTGTTTCTCTCTAGTAAATTATTATTAAGATTGGTTTATTTCCAATACTGATGTAATTGTCGATTGGAACTCGCTTTACAGAACCATGAGCTCTAGCTCAAATAACATGAGATTTTCCATTACAAGGAGCTATCAAAGGCATAAGAAAAAAATTGTACCATGAGATTAGCACAAATGGTATGAGATCCTCCATCACACAAGATTGATCAGAGGCATAACTAAGTAAAATGAATGTGTTGGTGAAAATCAAAATTTAACAAATTCAATTCAATCCTTTTATTGGTCATATTTTTTCCTCTTTTGGTTCTCTTTCTTTATCCCATCTCATGCAACTTTAGTCTTGGGCTACAGTCAACTGTTTAGAAACATTATATGAAACTAGAACTCACAGCCAAGGGAACCCTCAAGTCTCAAGACTGCAAGTTTTCCATCATTCAGACAACTCAATATTCCACCCATTTCAGCACAACTATAATTCTTGTACCAGTTTTGTATACAATAAGGGAAAAAAATATCAGTAACACTAAAGTTTAGTTTAGTATATATAATTTGAACAAGTATAGCATTAACAAGATCCATCTTAACAAGTCGCAAATTTACAGTACAATAGTTCAAGCACTATACCAAGTAACATTTAACTCAAGTATTAGGTAGCTTTGGCAGAACCTCGTTAATCTTCTTTCTCTTCTCAAAACTTTCAGCTCAGTTGCTTCCCCATGGCAATACTGATTACCACCACTTTGGCTAGAACATCCTTAACAAGTAAAAGACAGTGTATAGGACATCAAAGCATTCATGTCTTCAAGCCTAATTATCAGCCCCAGTTCCAATGTTCGAGTTTTCATGTTCACGTCCTTAATGATATCACCTGTTGTTACTTCATCATGGTAGCACAATGCTTCCCAAAATAATGCCAAGCATCTCTTAAAATGTAAAAGCTTTTGCTCAAACGAAGCTGTAGAATTGTGACCGTCTATAACCCATTTGCATGTCTCATTTGAATACCTGCATGTACAAATAGCAAACTAATTTCTCCAGTAAAATTTGTCCAAGAAAGCTCACGTCTATTAGGACCAGTCCACATGTCATACACAATGTTGAAGTCTTTCTTCAGTGTCTAGATTCTCTACTCAATACCTGATACCATGATTGCTAAAGCATTCTCCAGAATGAACAAGTACGCAAACTTACAACAGTTTTATTTTATTCTTCCCTGGTATAATCATTCTCTCAATGATTCATCCCTAAAATTGTGAACTTACACGAATAATTAATACTATACACAAACAATTAATACTACTCCCTCCTTTCCAAAGTAAGAGATGTTTTAAACTATATGCAGTCAATTGGGGAAGTTTAATGAACTCACCTCAGTAGCATCCACGTTCTCTATAACAACAATCTTACTGTCTATACACACGAGAATATACATCAAATAAAACAACATGTAAAGAAACTACAGTAAGACATCTACTTGCCTCTCCCAATTAGAGTAATCCCTTCACAAAATTTTCACCCAAAATAAGAGTATGCACAAATTTTAGGGTTTTGGGAATTTAGGCGTATGAGAGAGTAATGGTAGGAGGAGGAGGATACTAAATAGGAAGATGATACCTTGAAAGCCGATGATATCTTGTTCAGCGAATTCCTCTGTTCGGCGTCTGCGTTTGGCATTTGAGAGAGAATATTGATGCTGGAGATGGAGTGTTTGGCAAAGTGAAAAGAGATGAAAAGTTCCGTGTATTGACTAATTTTTTTTTTTTCCACTTCCTCTCTCATACTGATGTGGCACAGCCACATCAGCCGGTCACTAATAATGTCCCCAAACCCCGGTCCCCCTAGAATTATTGAAAAACTTTTAGACTAGAGTATATTGTGCACCATTTATAAGCCAGCACCGAAGCAAAAAGATACTCCATAAGCAAGATTATCTTATAAGTTTATCAAATTTTATAAATAAATATATTTCGTAATTATTATTTAACACAAATTATTATCGGCGTTTAGAGCAAACTTTACTTTGCAGGGATAACGTTTGAATGTTCAAATGTAACACGTTATTTTTAGAGTGTTGCTTTTAGACTCCGAGCAAAACGTTAAACGTGAGTTAAATAAATTAATTATAAATAAATAAAATTTTTAATTATGTTCATAACTTACAAATTCTCTAAATAAATATATTTTATTATCTTGAATTTTTTTATGGTATGTGGTGTTTTAAATTGTCAAAAACGTGGATAAGTATTAGTAAAGTGGAATTCTTTTATAATTTTATTTAATCTTAAATGTCAATATGTCTCGTAATTATAATTTGACATAAATTTATTATCATAATAAATTACTACATGACTTAATCTGTAATTTGCCTCTCGCTTAGCAATTCTTCCAAATCTTTCTTCTTAATTTCTGTGTCCACCACTTAATTAATGGTTGATTAAAGAGTAAAAAGCTAGCTAGCTCGTGAAACATGTGTCGAGAAAACTCAATATACAAACTACGGGGAAGATGGAGATGGAGGTGAGTGGTCGTGGAGTGGGACTGGTCTTCCACTGATGGCTACCGATGGAGTGCTCAAACTTAATGATGACAAGAAGGAGAAGATAGAAATTAGTACAACGTCTAAGCAAGACTTTTAGCCTTAATTATATGATGGATTGCACCTTAGAACTACTATATTCACTTCTTTATGCTCCATCACCAACCATGTTAGTTGAGTCGAATATTAAGTTGTTCAGATTTAATTTATAAAATTTATTGTATTTGAATTAAGATTTGATTGAGATTTGTTTAACTACTGAATCAAGCACGATTTCGAATCAAGTCCGAATAATTTATCATATTCGAACGAATATAATCCGAATATCAACGAAAAATTAACTTTAAAAATTAATCATATTTAAATCGTTTATATTTTGAACTCGAACCGTTTGGTACAATCTTACCCGCAACCCACAAAGGCAAATTCTCAACTAACAATTCAAGGTATTTATTGCATGGCATTTTTGATTACAAAGCATACGAGTATATTAACATTTTGGGGGATATGAGGAGATAAATATCGAGTTAATAAAGGGAATAAACGAAAAGGAAAGGTTTACACTAGAAATTATGGTAAGTGAGTTTCCTTTTTTTTATTTTGGAACATAAGAAAAGAAGATGTTTAAAGTTGTGTGATATACATGACTTTATACACAATTTACTTGCTTAAGCAAGACAAATTGTTATGTTTAGGGTTTGTTATCTATAATATATAATATTATTTAATAATGTATATAAATATAATAATAATAAATTATGCAAAACAGAAACAATTTGTAAAATGAAAAATATAAATTCGAGTCCTTTGAATTCACAGAGTCTCCTTAAAGCAAATTTATTTCCCACAGATGCTAAGGGTTAATTGAATAATTGCTTTCCAAGATAAAACGGATTTCAATTCTTAATTAGTAGCATTACAAAATTAAGAATTCATCGAACACAAATTCTATGTTATGTACTCGAACTTTTACTATCAATAATAATGTTGCATGTAAAATGAAAATTACAGTAATGATGCATGAAAATGGTGTATTCATACACTTACTCAGAAACGGAAAAAGTATGCAGAATGGGAACGGGATTGCATCACTTTTGCAGAAAACAAGATTCTGTAGAACGGAGAACGGAATTCTATACTGCAGAACGGGGAAGGAAGGAAAGGACGGGAATATGCAGAAAACGGGATTCTGTGGAAGAGAAGGAACGGGAAAATTCTCAACGTGACGGAACAGAAATGAGGGAAAACTCCATACTGTTTTGTGCGCCATATATGTTAATTTATAGAAAAAAATCGTGACTGTTATTTCCGTTGGCGTGTAACCGTCGTCAAAACGACATAGTATCACAAACCCGCTCGTCACGATTACGACCACGACCCGACTCGACCGGACTTTGAAGTCAATTTTTTCATTCATTTCAAATCTCATTTTCAACAGGGTTAATTTAAAAATATTATAATCATATGGAAGAAACAAGAGTGAAAAAAAATATGACTTTTGAAATAATTTAGTGATATGAAGGTCTAGATCTTAATAGTAAAATAATCAATTATATCTAAATTAATGTTATAACTATTTGCAAACCTTATTTTTATTATATTTTGATCTTAATCACAACACTTTCTTCATCCAACTTGAGCATCTACCCTTGGGTAAAGTTGTGCTCTTAATTTTGATATTTTTTGGTTAGGATAGAAAATGGTATATAAAAGAAAAATAAAATTGACCATTCTATTATAATTTTAGAGAGAACATAAGAAGATTATATATAAGAAGTGAGATTTTCTATTGTTCTTCAAGTACACCAATACATTGATAGTGAGTCTCTATTTATAGGCTACACAAATACATGAACAAATATAGAAAAAAGTGTATCCGCTGAAATTTATTGTTCCCAGGTCTCAAAGAAATTTATTGAGTTTTAAGGATATCCGCCGAAATGGGTATCATATTGAGACAACATGTAAAGGAAAGATCGAGTATCTTCACATTACGAGTATAATCTCGGGTAATAAAAGTGTATTAAAAAAATTACCAGCTTTTTCCTCTGGTTTGTACTACACGAGAATTAGAACAATTGAAACAAATGTGGTTGTTAATAAAAAGCTAAAGATCACAATAACTTTGTTGTTTGGCATGAACGGTCAGGCCATCCTGGATCGATAATAATGTGAAGAATAATTGAGAATTCATGTGGACATCCATTGGAGAACCAGCAGATTCTTCAATCGAATGATTTCCCATGTTCTGCTTGTTTTCAAGGCAAGTTAATTGTTCGGCCATCACCGGCTAAGATAGGGACTGAATCCCTTACTTTTCTGGAACGAATACAAGGTGATATATGTGGACCAATTCATCCACCATGTGGACCTTTTAGATATTTTATAGTTTTAATTAATGCATCAACAAGGTGGTCACATGTATCTCTATTATCAACTCGCAACCTGGCGTTTGCGAGATTACTTGCTCAATTAATCAAATAACGAGCACATTTTCCAGATTATCTCATCAAGAAAATTCGTATTGACAATGCTGGTGAACTTACTTCCCAAACTCGTTAGCAACTCACAATGTAACAATACTGTTGTTATCCATGTATATCCGTAACACAAACAACGTAGTCTACTTTGTAACTTTATCCATTTCAATCATATATACAACTTGCAAGATATGCAAAACTGTTATAGTCTGCAATACCTGCACTTGAACTTCGTAACGCTATAAAATGTACTGACATATATAACATGTGCAATAATCATTGATATATGTATAAAGAGACAAAATTATACCTTGTTCTGCTACAAACAAAATATGATTATCTTCAAAATAAGAAGCAATTCGTGCTGATAACGTATTATAATTTTAGAGAGAGCATAAGAAGATTATATATAAGAAGTGAGATTTTCTATTGTTCTTCAAGTACACCAATACATGAATAGTGAGCCTCTATTTATAGGCTACACAAATACATGAACAAAGATAGAAGAAGAAAGAAATATAAACATAAATAGGGAGAATGAATAGCTCATCAATGTACTAATATGTAGGTTATAGAAAATGAATGGACTTCCATATTATAACTATTCATAACACATTCTTCAATTAATCTTTTTTAAGTATAAGGTTAAAATATATAGATAAAAATATGAGATTTTTATATCAAGATTGTGATTTTTAAAAAAATCCTTACATTTTTAAAATTTTATAGTTTAGTTTCTTTTGTATCAATCACTTGGTTGGTTGAGATCTAATTCGCAATTTTTAATTGAATGTATATTTCCCTATCTTGCCTCAAGGTTTGTGAAAAAAAGAATACTAATACACAACTATAATACAGTAAATCAAATTTTATCACACATGAATGATTAAAATTAATTCACTCTCTCCACAAATTCAAAATTGAAGTAGATTACATATAATAATGAAGTAGATTACTTTTTACCTTTCTGTTAAAAAGGTAAGAATAAAATTAGTAATTTTTTTCGCTTTAATCCTCATATAAAAATAATCAAGTATGGTCGGTCGGCCATAATCAGGTGTTCATATTACATTACATACAAAAGTCATGTTTCCTATAATGAAACCCAAATATTCAGAATTAAGAAACTCAAATAAATACTACTGCAAGCAAATACCGCCTACGTATTACTAGGAAATAGGAATTGAAGCTCGTAGAAAATTAAATTTATTGTTTCAAAAATTAATGAATTAGTAGTATATTAATTTTAAATTATAAAATGTGCTATATTAAAATAAATAGAAAGGTGATCGTGCTAAAACATGTTATAGTTGATGAATGATGATAGTAAAACCTTTTATTGAAAAAAGGATTCATTAATTTCATAATTGTTTTTTATATTTTCACCAAAACCTAATAATAATTTATCTTATTTATTCACTCATGAAAAAGTTGTGAAAATAAAAATATTTGTAAAAACAACAATCCTCGAATAAAACTATAAATGGCGTCTTTAGAACCGCGGGAAGGCTTTGGATGCTTTGCCTAATCCGTTCACATTCGTGAAAAACCCCATCAGGTCTTTCCGATAAGGTAAGTATGATTTTCTCTTTTCTCCTTCTTTCATCGATCTATTCTGTACGTAAAACAACTCGTGAGCCGATGACGACGGCGCCTTCAATTTTCCGGTAACTTTACCGGCTTCAACGGAGTACTGCCGTAACTTCAGGCTGTCAACTTTCTCACTGCTCTCGGCTTTCGCTTGACTGTGATTCTTCGGAGTCAAAAACAAGAAAGAGTCATTGCCGTCGCTATTACTTCGCCCGAGCAAATCTCGAATTCTAAACCGCTTCGACACCGATCCAGTCGATTTACTCTTTTTACAAGTAGCCGGCGACGATTGAACGAATTTCGGCCTCCAAACGCAGTTCGTCCCCGTAGGCACAGCTTCCAATTCGTCGGCTTCTGACGAAGAAGACGACGGCGGTTCACGCTCTTCAATATACAGGTTTCTCAACGGAACTTGAATTAGAGCGGAAGCGTCATCATCATTACGCTTAATAACTTCTTCATGCTGATCATTAATAAGATCGCGATTAAAAACCGGGAAAACAGGACCTTGATAGGCGATTTCATCGGCCGAAGCTTCTGGATCTTCAAGCACTAAAGAGAACTCGAATCCATCGTCATGGCCGGTGGCTTCCGAGTCTCTTTTAAATTCGTCGCTGACATTTTTACCGATTTCAGCCAATCTATCGCAAGAGTAGCTGTTGAATGTAGGACAGGACAAGGGATCTTCACTTTGCTGTTGCTGCTGCCGCTGCATTTTTGAAATAATTTCAGTATTATTTATTTAAATTGGTATAATAGATTAATTTTAGGGGATGTGAAAAGTGAGGGGGTTTGTTAGAAGAGTAGAGGAATTTATATTTGTTTGGGTACGTAAGAAGGTGGTGACTTTGAGCGGAAATGGTGGGGACTGCGGAATGTTAAAGTGTGAGCGCGTGCGAGTTGTAAGTATTGATTAGGAAATTTCGTAAGGGAGAGTTGTTGTCATTCTTTAATAAGAGCTAAAGAGCGCTACTAGTGTGATTCTTTTCATTGTTTACACGTTAGCCGCGATAAGTTCACACGTGTATTTTACATTCATGATTAAATCATGAATTTATTACACCTCTTTTCTTTTATCGGTTTTAAATTGGAAAGACTATTACTCCACTACTAAATAAATTCTTCATAATTGTATTACTTGAAAACTGAATATGCTAAACAATTCGATAAATTTTATAGCACAATTCAACCATACAGGTGTATATCATATAAATTCTTAATTTGATCGATCATTGTCAACAAATAGATAAAAATAAAATAAATAAAAATCGTCGGTTCGCTGGAGAAAGAGACCCGTTGGAGCTGGTGTGATCTGGGCCAAGGCAAAAAAAAAATCTCTACCAAAGGGAAAAAATAAAAAGTTATCTCTTCTAAAGTAGCGGTGTACGTGTGGAAAGTAGAAACTATATTGAATCTTCAAAATGAATATTGTCTCCTTTAATTATTCATTATTGTACATATGCAGAGCACAATAATAATTAGAACTTAAAATCTCAGGATCATTCAACAGTATAATCCAACCGAGTGGGAAATTGGAAAATAGTAAGTTGGGTCATTTTATTTGTTATTTAAAAATTGTTATACGATAAAATCACGTTGTTAGAACAGCAGATGAGACGGACAAGACTCTCGATTTAAGCTTGTAAAAATTAAAGTATGTCAATGAAGATCTAAAAAAAAGTTATGAAGAAGTAACTTTCTTCTTGCAATAGCACGTCTTCAAATAGAATTAAGGAATGAAATGAAAGTGCGTCCTACAAGTACAATCCAAATCTGGGAAACACTAAAAATAGATTCTACTACTGCCATGACATGATACGAATTGACGTACGAAGTCTTTGTTTTTGGTTTAGGTTTAGAAGCAAATTAACACTTCGGCTTAGACTTTGTACTGCCATATATGACGAATTGATCGACGTTGCTTTTTATTTTTTGGTTTAGAGCCTAAGAGTTTCTAGAGGAACGAGTGCGTTACATTTAACACACAAAATGCCAAATTCTGATTATTTATATTATTTTTATCCGTTTGATACATAAAAATAAAATAGATGAAGGTGGGATCTAACGGCACAAATATTTCTTAACTTTAATGCAATTTTTAAAATAAATAATGCCATGCATGCATAAAATTTCTATATATAACTTTAGAAATTTCCTAGACATCTAATTGTTTAATTTTCACTGTCTCAATGGTAGCATCACAGGAACTATACAAAAATCATAACATCCAAATATATTTTTAATCATTTGAAATCTTCCGTGGAGCTGAAAAGTTGCATTAATATTTTCAACAAGGCATTGCCTAGTTTAGTAATTTCACAATGAAACAAGTATATTATTCTGTGCGAATCATCAACTAACTATAATTTAATTACAACCAAAATTAATAGCTTAGCTGTAATTATGCAATTATCACATATATGAATTTATAAAGTTTCTAATATATCCCCGTAACCGCTAAATTGTAAAACTATAATTGCTATAAAAAAATAAAAATTAACTAATTATAATTTAATGTATCTTTTTTTTTAATTTGGTAAAAACTTTTGTAACGGTAGTAAGGAAGAAAAACAAACAAACTTTCACATGAATATCAAGTTCTATTCTGGTGGGAAGTGTTTGACTTTGACATAAAAGATTTACCATTGTAGGCCGACACTCAATTATATTAGTATCTTTTTTTCTAAAATCATATATATGCAATCTTTGATCATATAACACTCAAAGATTACTAATAACATATCTAAATTTCTATGACAAAGATTCTTAATAGTTATATGAAACTAACATGTATAACCGGGGTTGAGTCCAAGATTTAATTAATTAAACTTTGAAATCGATCTCTAACATTATTGGAGCTAAATATATCATGCAATGGTACTGAACAACTAACAGTCCAACACCGCATGTGATTGTGAAGCAGCAAGTAAATAAGTATATAAGCATTCGCAAACACCTTTGGTCGACTCAACCCACTGAAACTATGAGGTTAATAGATCGAGTCTAATTAGCATGTCAAGGTAGTGTTTGTGTGTGAGTGTGTTTAAATTTCGTTTAAAAAAAGTGTATAAAAAACCTTGTTAACGTCAAGTTTTGTTTGCGCATCCAATCACAGAATTCACGCGCTGAAACCTGTACAATAACAGATCACACAAGAAGCTTGACGACTTGCGCCGTCGGGGGATAGCTCCGATGTGAAACCCCATATTTTATGAATAAAGAATTAATTTTCTCGAAATAATTTTTTTATATTATGGTGTGAATTTGAGATAATATTATAGTTGTGGGTAGTATTTATAAATTTTGCAAAGTATGCAAGTTGGTTATATTATATTCGATTGGTCAGGGAATATTCTTAGTGTCGGAAAATATTCGTACGACGGTACAATTATTGGTGGACCCCACAACGGAATTATTGTCGGATTGAGAAAACGACAAAAATATTTTATTGAAAATAACGGCGGAAGTTTTACCGTTGATACTGTTGAACTACTGGGTAGTAAAAGTACAGTAATACGCGTTGTTGCATAGTAGCACACGGTATTGATTATTGATATTTATGTGAGAAGTCGCTCAGTTTGATTCAATTATTGTCGATTAATAATATGAATTATTATAGCGATGATGACGTTTTGTTTTATTCGTATTATTAACGTAATAAAACAGAAACATCTTTTTATATAAAACAGAATAATTTATTAAAGTTATTCTATAAATAAAATATATTATATTTTATTATGCATAGTGTTGCATAGCGTTTTGCATAGTGTTGCATAGTGTTTGCATAGTAAAAATCTTTTTATATAAATAGAATATATTATATTTTATTTAAAAGATTTTTCTTTAAATATGGATCGTAAGATTAAAGTAAATCAATCTGGACCGTTCATGGATTAGTTACTATGCATTCCATTTTCGTATAAATAGAAACTCATTCCTTCATTATTTTCTTACGAATTCACTGAAACTCTAGAGAGAGAAATTATAGAAAGAAAGAAGAAAAGTATTCTGCTACTTTACTACTTCTATATCCAGTTTCTTTTACGGTAAGGGGTGTTATTCTTTCTTATTCATGAAGAGAACTGTGTTATTCCATTTCTTATTATTCTGTTGGAATAACCTGTATACGCGGTCTACCCTATACTTGGTGACATTCTTCTATTATTCTGTTGGAACATCCTGTCTGTGTGTTTTACACCGGACCTGGTTCCGTTTTTATTATTATTCCGTTGGAACATCCTGTCTGTGTGTTTTACATCGGACCTGGTTCCATCTTGGTTTCGTCTCTATTATTATTCCGTTGGAACATCCTGTCTGTGTGTTTTATACCGGACCTGGTTCCGTCTTTATTATTCTGTTGGAACATCCTGTCGGTACAAATTTTGTCTGACATGGTTCCGTTATTATTATTCTGTTGGAATAACCTGTCGATGCGAAGTACCGCATGCATGGTGATTTCTTTTGTTATTCCATTCTTTATTATACTCAGTTGGTTAAAGTTTTGACTTCTATACTCCATGAAATTAGTAGAATATCCTTGATATTTGCGCTTCATCCAGTATCCTTTCATGGAAATATTCTTCTGATCATTATTCTTGAATTTTACTCTACAAAGCAGTATCATGTTGACAATTTGGACGTTAGTAGTTCTTGGACAAATTAATTATTGAACTTGTTTTATTGAATTCTTATATTATTGTCATCATCCTCATGTTTATATTATGTTGAAAGTCATCTGTGGCCTGTAGTGCATAGATGGACTTGGTATGATTATGACCAGGGATTATTCGGTATAATCATGACCGTAATATTATAAATGATGTGAAAATTAAAAGTCCTCATTGGCCTGTAGTGCATTGATGGACAGTTTTTGGTATGATTATGGCCATGGATTCTCTTTGGCCGTAGTGCAAAGATGAATTGTTTTATGGCATGATCAGGACCGTTGATGAAAACACGATTATCTTTGGCCCGTAGTGCATGGATAATTCGTGGTTGTGATACTAAAGAATATCCTTGGCCTGTAGTGCAAGGATGATTTAATGATGTGGATTATTTATTGAGCGGAGTCTCAGCGATAAAAGTGATGAAAAACTTTTTAAATCATAAAAGATAGTAGATTCAATTCTCTACTTGACTCTTTTAATGGATTGCTGGTTCCGCTGCAGTTAAACTTGATGTTTATTATATTTTATCAGTTTAACACTGTTGAAGGCTAATGATAATTTATTCTGCATTATCTTAGTCATAATATTTCTTACCGGGCTAGTTGAGCTCACCCTTTCTTTCACTGTTCTCTTCAGGAAATGAGAATATAGCTGGGACGAGTCGGGGAACGAAGTAATGGTCCAGAGGATAGCATTAATAGTCCTCACTATTTTGTGAAATAGTGTGATAATAATTGTAATGAGGACTCCTTTTGAGTTTTTATAATCTCTAGTAGACAATATTTGTATTCAAACTCACAGTTTATGTTTTGTCGTATTGTACACGACAGTTGTATTAGTAAGTTGTATTTGAATTCTGTGCCATGTATCTGGCGACCCAAGATGGGTGATGTATACCTAATTTTGGGGGCGTCACATCCGATGTGAGAAGGTTTAACAATAGAGGCTTAAATGTTTAGTGCTCAAATATATATTACGTGTTACTTGTAGCCAACCCTTGTATTTATTGTCATTCTCACTTTCCAAGAGTCCCTTTCCGAGTCGAAATAGGACTTCTAAATATGGTAGTTACCTATATTTGGGTCCGACACAATCTCTTAAAAGGTGTAAGTAGAATCTCTTTCCAATAATACCTTTGGAGTTGCCTTATTCAAATATGACTGGGACAAGAGTCTCTAACCACGTAAACCCCTTTTAGCTCCAGACTCTGCGTATGGGCTGCCCAACTGCACAGGCCCAACCCAACCAACCATATAAACACTGGTCTGGGCTTCGCCCCAGGGGGCCCGAAGGCCCGACCCCGAACTCTAGACCCCGAACTCCATGATCATACCCAGTCTCCGGCCTAGAGTGCTCGGATATCCAAACCTGAACACCTTCGATATCTAGTACGACTTCGGCCCAATAGGCCCAATGCCAACGGTTCTAGCCCAATCCTTCAGCCCACATAAGGATTGGTAAAACCCTCCCGAACATTGCCCCCCAGTCTCTGGTTATAATATATTTATGACTTGAGACTCGAAAGGACACGAATATGAGGAGCCACGCCCCATAATGATGAGCTGTCTTGGGACCTCAAGCGATTTCTTCTCGTTTTTTGAGCCGACGCACTTCTCCCCAGGACTGGGCCCCACGTGCCGTGTCAGTCACATTTTATAAGTCCCTGTCCATCCATTACTGTCACTTTTTCGAGCTTATCACCATTTTAAACTCTTTTTTTCAAATTTTTCGACAAGGACGATTTTCGGCGAGAGCTTTACTTCACCAGATTTATCCGATTCTTGCCTTTTTCCTCTGTTTACCCGACATCACACCTCACTTTTGTTCATTATACTAGCCAAATGGCAAATTCTAGCAATCCTCCTCCCGTGACGATTACTCTGACCGGCACCGCTACACTCGTCTCCGGCGATCTGGTCCCGGTCGAGTGCACCATAGTTCTATACTATCAAGATTATTAAAAAAAAAATTTGTTGTTGGAATTCATTCTTCTAAACTAATTAATCTCATGAACCACATTATAAGGTTTTGAATATATAAAATTATAATTTGTAATTTATCTATAAAAGTAGCTAATCAGTTGACTAAAAATTTTAAAGTCTGATTAATAGTTCCATAGTTTGGGAGAAATTAAAATATTAAAATATATATACATAGCCCGACTCTCTCCAGCGAACAGGAGGGATCGAATTAAGAGCGAACCGGTTATAGTGACGTTTTTTTCCGTCACTGTAACATAAAAAACTGGTTTTCTATGCTATTGCGACGAAAAAAACCGTCGTTAAAGCCGGTTCGTTCTTAGTTCGCTGGAGAAGCGGACCTTATATATATATATATATATATATATTTAAAATTATTAGACTCACAACTCAAATGTTGACAAGAGTTGAAATAAAATGTTGTGAAATACTATAATTGGATAAAATAAATTTGAAAGAATCACTCCAAACGTCAATAAATAATTTTTTTACTGACATATTTTGACACACTTTAAAAATATTCTAGTTCAGCCACCGTGTAAAAATAGTGTTTTCGTTTATGTAATTAAACCATTTTTCCATGGATTTTTTTTCCTGTTAAAATAAATATATAAATTCAATCACTAATATTATCTATCTAACAAAATATAATTGATTTTAATTTTTTCGCTCATCTTAATAAATAATTTAAACAAATTTAATATAAATTCTATCGCTCATGTCGAAGAAACGAGACACAACTAGTTAATTAATAAGTAGCGTGAGCCAAAATTGAAATTGGTTTTTTTTTTTTATAAATTTAGTTAATGGTCTCAATTAATTTATTTATTTCTCCCAAGTCAGAGCTCATCTCCTCGAAAATGTATTTTTATCTATCTTCTTCTAATAAATTTGTATATTATAATCTTCTTCCTTTATAATTAGCGATCAAACACAGACCAGACCAGACCAGACCACCCGAGAGAGAGAGGAGGAAAATAATATCAGAAAAAGGTGTTCGCCTTTTTTGATTTCATTTTTACTATCTTTTACGTAATTAATGGCGAGGATTGGATCGCATGAACTCCTACTGTAGGCGACAACTGTCGGGAAATCGAACAACTAAATACTCCATCAGTGACACATCCTTTATCTTGGACTAGTCGAAGACCAAACTCTTAGGAGTGACGACGTTTCACTCTTGTCGGACCAAGCTCAGATTCAGCTCTCATTCCAGTTATCTCGCGCCGGACGGCCGGACGGGCCTTTTATCTGGCATCCAAAACCCTAGGTTCGTATTATTGCTAGACACATCTACAATATTGCTTGTGTTTTTGATTGATTATATCTGTTTTTTTGGGGTCAAATTTTGGTGTTGAATTTTCTCAATTTGATCACGTGAACATTGATCTCTAAAGAATGAAATTTGCAAGATTGCTGTAATTGAATGATTGTTTTAAGATTATTATATCTCTGCTGAATTGACGCATTGCTTTACTGAATGTGCTTAGTTTAATTACGGATTACATGCTGGTGAATGTTTGTGGAATTGTAAGATTTAAATGTTAGTTTAAAAAATTGATGGCTTTCCCCTGAAGACTGGTGTTTGTGCTAATAATAAATTATGTATTTATTTAAAGCTATTGATGATGCCTGTTTTGGGGGTAATTTTCATAATTGGCTTGTGTCTTTGATTTTTATCTTCTCATTATTTGTGGTCTCTGGTCAGGTTCTATACTTTAACACCAGGGGTTATTCCTAATTTGGTATAAGGACTATTGACACTTTAGCTCATTGGCCATTAGGGGGGGTGTATTATTTTTTACATTTGCTTCGAATAGCCTAGTCTTTGCGTAAATTCCAAAAATCCTGTTGGGTTTTTAAACGATGTGATGTGACTTGGGACTACTAAAATTTGAATGTGTTATTATATTATCAAAAAGTTGGCGATTTATTTATGTAAAAATCTTTTAATAAATTTTGGTGGTACAAATTCATAACTTTGGGAACATGTTAAGCTTTTAGCCAATGTTATATGAACTGTATCTAATGGAATTTATACTTATTGAGTGAGAAGAGAAATTGTCGTTATGGTATACAAAAATGGATCCAACGTCTCACTTCTATTTTTTTGAGTGCTATGTACTTCAGGAGAGAATATGAATAGATGAACCAAATAGGAATAGCTAAATAGAAAAGAGTTACTAGGGGTAAAATGCGTAATAGAGCATGATTACAAATGTTAAGCCAAGTGTAAAAGTTTTAAGTCAAAGTTAATGTAACACCAAGCTAGCCTTACATACCAACCACATGGGCTGACTTGATATAATAGACTAGACGAATCTTGTTTTCAACATTCTGGTTTTCCATAATGTGATTTACTGCTCCCTTTGGATTTTTGTCTACTTTATGCGTATCAATGTTCTGATATTTCTGTACAAAAGTTAAGCACCTGGTTAAAATTTATTTATGCATTTCACTTGTGAATGTAAAAAGAATTTGTGACATATAAAGTTCGATACAAGTATCTATGGAAAATGGGGAAGAGGAAAAAAAAACTGAATAGTCGCACTATCAGAAACAGCATTATCATGATGTCTTTAGCATATGGTGAACCTGTATTTGCCTTTGATTTGGGCTGCATAGACCCCATGGCTGCAGCCACACAGTCATATTCTTTGCATGTAGAGGATTGAGTCCCTATGGAGACTTTCTGACTCTTCTTGTCATGGCTTTTCAAAGCTGCTAGGTATTTATTTTGGTCCCTATAATTTCTTTCATACATGATTCAATCCAACAAATTTGTTGTTAGACCTACAACAATTGTTACTTATTAGTATGGATCTTCAACTCTATAGCTACTTATATTGGTAAAGGATGTCTTCTTTTGGGTATTTCTTTCTACCTGATTTTGTTGAAATGCTTAACGTTGTAGTTTCTTCAAGTTCATTTTTGTTACAGAAATCCTCTCAATTATCAGACTGTCTCCCCCTCCATTTCGTTGTGGTATGTGCTATTGTGCTTGGTTTAGTTTGCTCATTAATATCTGTTGACAAGCTCTTGCTTGTGCAGCCAGCTGTTTTGGTGCCTCATCTTCAACAGTTCTAGAGCAGATTTGCTAGATTTATTCATTGTTTTGCAAATTGGCGTAATACTGTAACTCCTGGGCTTTTATCTTATCTGATGGTGCTTGGTATAACATTTGCTGGATACGTTGATAATTATTGAGTGCGCATTGAGATAGTTATCTGGTTGTACCTCAGAGAATTATTTAGCTCTGGAAGATTTTGCTGACTTCAAATGGTTCTGCATACAAAGGTGGGTGAAAAGTCATATTGATGAACTCACTTGAGGTAATGCAAAACTTGTAGGTGAATAGGAAGAAAATGTTACCCTATTGGAAGAAGCCTCACATTAATTTGATTTCACCTCTGTTTTATGTAAATTACTCATTTTCTTTGCGACATCTAGGAGTAAGGAGGGTGTTAAAGTTGTGATATAAGAGAAACCATGGCACAGGTGTCCGAGAAAAGGTTTCCTCTCGTTGCAAAAGACTACAAACTAGACGCGGAAGTTGGTGATGGTGTTAGCGCCACTGTGTACAAAGCCATTTGCGTTCCTCTTAATGAGATAGTTGCAATCAAGGTTCTTGATCTGGAGAAGTGTAATAATGACCTGGTACGTAGACCCATGTTATGCTTGAATCTCAGTTCACCTGATTGAGGGTATTATTTTTTTAATAATTAATAGCTCGCAATCATGCTATGTCTGGTTTCCTCATTATTGTCTCCTTGCATACTTAGATCACATATAATTCATGCTTCTTCAATGTTTCTCCACTGTTTCATAGTTGTTCCTAGTGACAAAACCATCTCATTTTTGTTGATTTCTTATACGGATAAATCAACTTTTGGTGCCTTGTTCTGGGACCCGTCTTACAAGTTGGTACCCCAACTGAAAAAATAACAAATTGGTGTTTGTACTAGAAAAAATTTACAAGTTGATGATTGTATTTGAATATTTATGTAAAATCGTTAAATTTAGCTAACGAATAATTAACAGATACTACGTGAATAATGACATTTGTATCTAGTAGCCATCAGAGGTCGAAAGATAATGGAAATAAGGGAAACAAGTGTTGCGTCCTTCATCCTCACGTGAGTCACGTGCAGTAATTATGAGGGAGATTTCTCTCTACTTTCGATCTCTGATGGGTCCCAGATACAAATGTCATTATATGTGTAAGATTTGTTAGCCTACTAAGAGTTTTCCGTCATGTCCGTTAGTCAAATTTGACAATTTTACATAAATATTCAAGTACAATCACCAACTTGTAAGTATAAGCACCAGTTTGTTACTTTTTTCAGTTGGAGTTTCAACTTGTAAGTCTGGTCGCATCAAAAGTTGATTTATCCCATTTGTTATACCTGACTCGGTTCTTTATACATCAAAAACAATACTGGTTATAGATATGCTGCTTTTAATGTGGGATTAATTGAACCATTGAAGGCTTAACAGGAATATGGAAAATCTTGGATCTTAAATATTTGAATGGAATAAAAGATATGGGACGTTAATTCCAATGGAATTACGGCAACCAAGTAAACAGAGAAAATGTCCTCGAAAGAGTTTTTACTTTAAGCATATATGATATTAAATTTGAACAAAAAGATTATCAGCCAGGATGATAATATACATCATCATCAGCACTGTCATAAGCATCACATCACCACCTTGGATGTTTGTATTGCCACTTATTCATTATAATTTAGTAAACTCATGGAAACGATGTTCTTTGAAGTGAAGGAGGGATTTCTTCTCTTCCATTTCAAAGCCCTTTATCCAATCGATCCATTAAACATATCTTGACAAATTCACACTGTACTTTAATGTTTTTTGGGTCACAACTAAATGCTGCACCAGCTGATGCTTGTCTAAAATTGTTGAAACTCCATTCGTAGTTGGGTTGAATTATGACAACAATTATAATCAGTCGACTGCTATTTCTATGTAATTGTACAGGATGGTATCCGTCGAGAGGTGCAGACGATGAGCTTGATTAATCATCTAAATTTATTAAGGGCACACTGCTCGTTCACCGCAGGCCACAATCTTTGGGTTGTGATGCCATACATGGCTGGTGGATCGTGCCTTCATATTATGAAATCTGCTTTTCCAGAAGGTTTGGAAGAGCCTGTTATTGCTACATTATTACGTGAGGTCCTTAAAGCTCTTGTGTATCTTCATTCCCATGGACACATCCATAGAGATGTGAAGGTATTATCACAGTCCTCGGTTCTGATACAGGAATAGTTGGTTTTGTGGTCACCAGACTGTCTGGGTTGTTTATTTAAATCACCACGAACAATAGAGCCAATTCACATTTTAAAATATATGTCACAGATTGACTTTCTGATAGAATGTACTCTTATTAGTATCTATAATAATTCATGTGTTGAAAATTGGTCATTTACTTTACAGAAATCATTCCCTATGCCTAAAAGATGCTAGTAGATAAGCTTTCTTCACCTCTTTTTATCATGTCAATAACTTTTTGTCGTGTGATGGCGTCATCCCAGATAAGACTATAAACAATTTCGGGCTCGGCTCGAAAGAATACGTGCGAGACTCGGATTCGTTAATAATATGATCTAAATCTGAGTATAAAAAATAGTTCGAATAAAAATATGAGTAGAATTTGAGCAAGGTTATACTCGACTCGTTTAAGATTCAAACTAATTCGATACATACTCGATTGATACATATTCGATTAGATACTCGATACATTCTCTTATAATATATACAAAATTAAATCAAATTAGGATAATTATTATTATTATTATTTTATTTTTAATTTTTTTTTAATTGTGATTTATATTTGTAAAGTGTAATAGTAAATATATTTTCTCATTCCTAATGTAAAATAACATAGTCAATTTATAATTATATTTATTATAAAGCTAGTTCTTATGTGGAGACTTGAATTTGAGCTTGAATTTGAAGCTTGTGAGTAGTTTTAATATAATTCGATCCGAGTCGGATCAAATTCGAGTAATAAATATTCGAGTCAAGTCAAATCTGAGTAGAATTTTTCAAATATAATTTGAATTCGAGTATGAATTTAATGTTTCGAGTCGAATCTGAACAGTTCTATGTTCATGACTCGTTTACACCCTTAATCCTGGATAATGCATCACTTCTGCCTTTTGCACTTGAGATGTGCTACTTGCTGTTATTTTGTGTCCCTCAAGCATTACAATATTTGCAGGCTGGGAACATATTAGTTGATTCTAATGGTGCTGTCAAGTTAGCTGACTTCGGAGTATCTGCATGCATGTTCGATACTGGGGATAGGCAACGTTCAAGAAATACCTTTGTTGGAACTCCTTGCTGGTATGTTGTCCTTTCAAGGTCTTTGGTGTTCTCGCCTATTTGAGGTCCTAATACCTGACTCCACCTTGGCTCTAAAAAATAGAATTTGGTATTGACTTGAATGTGTTACTCGCTAATTATATTATATATATATATATATATATATATATATATATATTTCTTATCAGGATGGCTCCTGAAGTTATGCAACAATTGCATGGATATGACTTCAAGTGAGAGGATGACTCATCTGATTATTGTTTGCCTGATTCTATATTTTTTCTTTCTTTATATATATATTTGGACACTACGTCCTTAAACAATATGTTTTGGATAAACAGAGCAGACATCTGGTCGTTTGGAATAACAGCACTGGAACTTGCTCATGGTCATGCTCCATTCTCCAAATACCCGCCAATGAAGGTTAATCATAGATCCACTTTTGTTAACTATCTAATTCATTAGAGAAGTAAATACAATAAGTATTTTGTGCAAGATCATTCAGTATGCTCTTTTCCCCCTTTGTACGATTATTTTAGGTTCTGCTGATGACTCTACAAAATGCACCACCAGGTCTCGATTATGAAAGGGACAAGAGATTCTCAAAGGTCTGTCTCGACTTAACATTCCTCATGAGTTGTGCAATATTATTTTAAAAATGTGGTACTTTTGCAGTCTTTCAAAGATTTGGTAGCTGCTTGCTTAGTGAAGGACCCAAAGAAGCGTCCCTCTTCTGAGAAGCTTTTGAAGCACCATTTCTTCAAACATGCACGCTCAGTTGATTATCTCGCGCGTACAATTCTTGATGGCCTTCCTCCTCTAGAAGATCGCTTTAGGATGCTAAAGGTTCCTTGCTCATCCCAAGCTATGCATTTTCCTTATGGATCAATCAAGCCATTTGGCACAATTTTAATAAAGGCAAAAAAGTAGAAAAATAACATATGTTTTTTGCACTATCTGACAGAAATTTTCCTCATTAGTTTTGACCGCTGTTTCAGGCAAAAGAAGCAGATTTTCTTGTACAGAATAAGGCATTGTATGGGGACAAGGAGCAAATGTCACAGGTGAAAATGATGCAACTTTTAAGCTCATAACAAAGTTTGCTGTATACAGTTTATCTGACTGTAACTTTACTCTTTGTATATCTTATTTTGCTTTACCCTGTGCCTGCTGGCTTTCTATTTTGAACATATGCTGTATCTGTCACACGTTGAAGTATATTGTTATGTGCCCTCAAAATCTGCTTAAGCTTTAAATTCAAGTAGGTTGTTTAATGTGATAAAATCCACAAGGTCCTGTGCTCGATCTGCTGCCTCCCTAAATTATATTAATCTGATAATGTGGTGAGGAATTGAGGATAATGTTGAAGTTTATTGCGAATTGCACCCTCTGGATCAGCTTAGGCTATCAAATTATCTTGGTTGTTTATGAATATATTTACTTTATGTAAGTTTACTATTGCATGAGAAATTAATTACATGTTTTGTATATGTTCATGTATTAGACGAAAAAGATAGTTGCCTGACTAGGCTATGGAATCCCTGGATTTTACTTGTTTTTTTGCTGATCTCTTACTTATTTGCAGCAAGAATACATTCGAGGAATCAGTTCCTGGAATTTTAACTTGGAGGATTTGAAAAATCAGGCTGCCCTTGTATGTTTGTTGATAGCTCAAATTATCATTTGTAAAAATATATAATTTGGCCATATTCTTTTAAATGTGTTATGTTGCTTGCAGATTCAGGATTATGATGACATTTCAATCATAGAAGATTCTAGTGTGAGTGGGAAGCAAAGGGATGGGCACGATGATGTTGGGTTCCCAGCAGAAGATCCATCTTCTGAGATAGTTAATCAATTCGATACTGCACCTAATCCTCAGGTATCGTTACTACCTATTCTATAGTGTCGTCAGACCTGTCCTTTCTGTTGTTCTGATCTCGTCTTTATATCATCTTTCCACTCTTATATTTGTTTTTTGAGTGGTTAACATCAACCATTTATCATCTCAGGATGGGCTCAATGATCTTTATAATTTGGAGAATTCCCTTGCTGCATTTCCAATTAAACCTCTTCAGGCACTCAAGTACGGCCTTATCTTCTATTCTCTCTCTTTCTCTCTGTTTCCCACCCTCTAACCTCTTTATGGATCAGGTTTCTTTGGTTAAAACAATTCATCATAAAAATCATTTGATCTCAGAAAACAAAGTGTCATCCTTTAAAACATATATGTCCTATCAAAAATTTAGTACGCAATCAACTAATTCTCTAGTTACTTGTTAGCGTTCCCTTCCATCCCCATATGTAGTACCTATATATTGGGAATGTTGTATACAGACTCCAGGTTTTAAATTCCTATCTTCTATTAAAATATATTTATTATATATATATGTATATGTTAGTATCTTGTGTTATTTATAGCATTTAGTAATAGTAAATGCATAATGTGTGTGAATGTTTGTATACTATAGCCAAAACATAGTTACGTTACGATTTACGATACATGAAGTGCATGTACATATAGTAGCTTGTCAGTTGTAGGTTAGTACTTGGTATATTCATCTGGATAGAGAAGAATTTATAGAAATTTAATTAGTATTTATTTATATATTTATGCAACCATGCATCATGCAGAGGTTGTTTTGATGTATGTGATGATGATGTGGCCACTGGTAGTCCAAGTTCGAAAGATTCTATTCGATCAGATTCTGAGCATCAGCAGTGTCAGATGCAGTCATCACCAAAAGCTGAGGGGCAAGAAGGTGAAAGAGGTGATAGTGAGAATATGGGAGAAAGTAATTCCCAACCACGATCTGACAATCCTCAGCAGAGAATTTTTCTGAGTGGTTCACTGCAACAAGATAATGTTCCTTCTCCTAAAAAGTTCATTGGTGATGTGAATAGGTAAGCTTATTCAGAGTTGAAATTTTATTTCACTTTCCATTGTGTTACCTTTGCTGTTGCATCTTTTTTTTTAATTATTATTATTATTTTTCATTTTTCTCCTGGCCCTTGTTTATGTTTGATTTTTTATTTTTCTGATTATATTTCTCGGATAATGATATATTGTTGCAAGTTTAATAACTGAATTTATCATATAGCAAGGTGTGTCTCACATAATGTGGTTTTCGTACATTATCATTTTGATTATATATCTAAATAAATGCAACTAAAGAATTTGTTGGTTTGCTCTTACTACTTTCGCGGTTGCCATGGTTTTAAAAGGATACTCTGATCATAAAAATAGTAACTTGGATTTTAAAATAATATGAAGGGATCATCTACAACCGAGATATCAACCCGAGCGGAGCTTCAGTGGGCCATTACAGTATCGTTCAAAGAAAGATATATTTAACCCTCCATCTGGTAACGGACCTAGAATATTTTAATTTGTTTATATGGTCTGGTTATCTACGTGGATCCCTTGTGTATAGATATTAATTTCTTCAAGATTTCTTGCATCTTAATTGATATTGCAGTGGAGGATGCATCTGAAGGAACTGTTGTCCAACGTAGGGGACGTTTTAAAGTCACTTCAGCAGAGTTGAGCCCAAAGGTATACTTTCAGTATGTGTTACATATAGGATCTTATGAGGACAACATCCACCTGCCTCCCTATCTGCAACTGCATAGAGTTATCTTTATACTCCATCTTAGTTAATGTAAATAATGTGGTAAGCACGTATTCCTGATTTAATTGTTGTCATGTTGGCACCTCAACTGCAAAAAATAATTTATTGTTAACAAACCTATAAAAGTGAAATGGTGTTCTTTTTAAATGGAGAAAAGGTAAATTACTTGCATTTCTATTAACTTAGTTTCTCATGTCTGTTCGGCGCTCTACCTTCTACATTACTGCTCTGACAAACTGCTAACGTGTGATCTGAAAACTGCCTATGTTATGGATGTTCAGGATGTTTCTTTCATTTTTTGTCTGTTAGTTTCATTCTTATATATATATATATATATATGGAGCAAATCCATAGCAAATGGTGATTATAAGACTTTATATGGTCACCACATCTTGCATTAAAAACACAATTCCCCTACCACAATACAAAGTTACGGTAAGAGATTTACCTAATGCAACACTTGTTGAGGTAGGAGACTTGATTACCGCAACACAGTGTTGCGTAGAAGACTTGCTTACCACAGCAGTGTTGCGGTAGAAGACTTGCCTACTGCAACACTATGTTCTCCTACAACTTCTTTTGAATCATGGCCGTAAGATCTATAAATGGATGGTGTGGATATTCTGGCCAAAAATAAAACCATAGCCACCATCTCCCATATATATATAGCCCGGCTCTCTCCAGCGAACTGGAGGAAGCGAACTAAGAGCGACAATTTCTTTCTGTCGCTATAGCATAAAAAACCGGCTTTCTATGCTATAGCAACGGAAAAAACCATCGCTATAGTCGGTTCGTTCTTAGTTCGCTCCTTTCAGTTCGCTGGAGAAACGGATATATATATATATATATATATATATATATACGCAACGGATCCAGTCCGGGCCCGGACTTGAGTAAAAGACGGACCAAATTTTTTTTGTGTTTTTTTTGTTTTTTTTAAAACAACTAAAAAAAAATAATTAATATTTTATGGAACTGAAATTTTTTCATAATACAATGTTTTGGGGGTGATTTGAATACCTATACCAAAAAATGGTGGTACAGTCTGCACAGATTGTACCACCATGTTTTGTTATACGTACTCAAATCACCCCCAAAACACTTTATTATGAAAAAATTTCAATTCCATAAAATATTAAATATTTTTTTAGTTTTAAAAAAAAAGCAAAAAAAAAAGTCCGGACGGGATAAAATCCGGGCGTCCGGACTGGAACCGGTCTCTCTCTCTCTCTCTATATATATATATATAGTGATCTTGGATTAACAAGTAAGAATGGAGCTTGCTAATTTATTTTTTATAATGGCTTTGTAATCATTGACTTATCTTACATTCAGGCTCCTACAAATGGCATATCTAATTTGGTTGGAGGTTCAATAATTCCAACTACCCCAAGCCTTGCAGCTGCCTCGATTCTTCCTTCATTACAATTTATTTTACAGCAGAACAATATGCAGAGGGTATGCAACTAACCATCTTGATGCAACAAGTCCTTGGGAGTGACTTTTACTAAATTACTCTTATGTCTATCTTGTCAGGAAGAGATAGTAAAATTGATCAAGTATGTGGAGCAAACCTCTGGTATTAGCTTTCATCATTGACATCTTATACGGTTACTGGTGCAATATTTCAGTTGAAATAAGTTGTGCTTTTTAATGCAGTCAACTCCATGGAATTTTCTGAGGGAGGAGCTAATGAACTTTCTCAGGTAATAAAGGGCTTCTCCATTAAGAAATAAAGAATCCACGAGTTATGTTTGATTAACTACATATATATATATATATATATATATATATTTATATATTCCCACATGGCTTTTATCTATTGGGATATATATCATTTTATGACATGGTTGAGTATAAAACTACATTCTACTGTTAAATGTTTCACCAAGTTGATTAGCTGGTTGTATCAGTGAAAGAGTTGCAGGAATTTTTCCCCAACTAGTTTATATATGTTCACTGACTAATTTAAATAATTGACGATATGCAGATACCTCCTGCTTCTTCTAGGGAGAGAGAGCTGCAATCCCAGTTGATTCAATTGCAACAAAGGTATGAAAGGTGATAGAGGCTTCCAACTGCACAAGTTTGGTTTTATATTCTCATTTAACTGAAAGTTGTTTCTAATCTCAGTGTTGGGAGCCTGGTAGAAGAATTGCAGAGACAAAAGATGAAAAATGCTCAGGTGTGTATCTCTTTGTTGTCAGACCAAAACAGGTTATTCACATTCCCCGTCTTTCCACTCTTTTTTGGTATTTGGTTCTCAGGCCTGTAGAATTGGTGTAATGGTTTAGATATACTCGATCAAACAACATTGCAATATATGTTGTGAAATTGCAATATAGGTCTGGTTGGGATGTTTTTGCCTTTCCTCGGGTTTGGTATTTTAGTAAATTTTTGATGGGGTTTTGTCAATATTTTTTTTTTCATTTGCAGCTGGAAAAGAAATTGAATTTGTTGGTCAAGAAAGAGGAAATTATACAAGAATGAAAGGTTTGGTGGTGAGGGTAATAGCTTACAAGTACTCCCAAGGGAGGTGCTTTGTATTTGTAGTGTAATTTGTGTTGTGAAATTACACCGAGAGCGGACCCAAGTCTTTGAGATGCTATTCCCAGTCTCGAAGTATATATTGTGTTGTAATTTAGAATGGATATTGTAATTATTTTTACTTTCAATATATATTTCTCTGTTTTATTATTGATGCATGGGATGAAAGCTCTCTCTCTCTCGCACAAACACTTTTTGAAACTACACGCCATAGTTGGTCATTATAGTTTTATCTCTTTTGGTTGTGTCCATTCGGACCATTTCACATAAATTTTGGTCGAGTCCGTTCGGACCATTCCACATAAATTGGCCGTAGGGATGTGTGCAGTGATAGAGTGAACAATTAGAGAGAGCGCAAGATTGATATTAAGCAAGAAATACTAAAAGATCGGAAGATTCTTGCCATTGAACCGCAATAGTCTGATGACTAGATCCATTCACAATTGGCTTGCATTTTGCAAGCGATCACTCCTCCAAGTTGTATGAAACAGAGTGGGGGGTAAAGAACAAGGTAGAGCTTCTCTGTATAAAATAAAAATAAAATTGAAACTAATTGTATTCCCTCTAGCCTAAGAGATGTTTCTTGTTAACTTTTGAACAAGAGCACACTTCATGAACGATTATATTTGACGATTTTCTGATAAACTTTAAAGAACAAAATTTATAATCCAAAAAACCACATCGGAGTGCAATCTTACAGGCTTGCACAAACATTTATATTTTAAAAAGAAAAAAATTACACCTTTTTCTAGGTCGGAAAGAGTATAATTAAAAAAAGGATAAAATAAAGACGATGAAGAAGAATGGAGTGCCATGGTCATTCATAAAACAAAACTGACAAAATGCAGTGACCAAAATGGAAAAGAGAGACAAATATCACTCCCAGAAAACCTCCCTTCTAACAATAAACGTGTCTGAAGTAAATTAGCTCAGAAGGAAATGCTGCTAGTATTTTTGTGTAAGCTCTGAACAGTAGACCAATCAGGACATTCTAAAGATCTGTTCACAGTAGGCTACCACAAGCTATTCTCAGTCACAGTAGAAACAATGCCCTTCAGTGTTCCCTGCATCAAACAATAGTGTCTTTATAACGATGCTACAATTTTATTCAAAAATTATACAGGCATGCTCGGAAAGTACCACAGAGTGGTCTTTAAGACCAAGAGAGAGCACTAAAGGCCTGGAAGAGCCAGAGTTACTGCAAAAACATCAGAAAATGGAAAAATATTAGCAGATAAACTCAATGTTTTGAATAATGCATCAACCTACTGGAGGTATAACCAATAAATTATGCAAAATTTACATCACAACCTTTGCCAGAAATAACAGGTTCATTTATTGTGAAGATTCACAAGGATAGTTTAATTAATTGCACAAAACACATTAACCAGAAAAAAATAAGGTAGCAATTACTTTTGAGAGTTCACTTGATAAAGGCCAACCGGTGACATACTGACATCATATAATGATAAAAATGCAAGGACACAAGTATACCTTATGTGTTCAATAAGCTGGCGAGCACATGCCACTAGCACAGGCTGCAGGTATTATATTTAGTTCATCAATAGCCCATAGACCAATCAAATACTTGAATAACAGCAAATATCAGAAGAGGCTACCTTACCTCATCTCGTTTACCGAATATGACAGACACATGGAAGGTTGGATTTATTGAAACCCCTTCTTCCTTCCTGCCATTAGAAAAACATGTCTCTTAGAATTTCCAATTGGTAAAGATATCACCCAGTATATACATCATAGTTCCTAGTTCCTATGATCTTGGATGACAAAACAAGTTGCACTATTGAGCATGTGTAGTTTACCGATCACGCAAAAGTCAGATGACAAGCTCTGGTGTCAAAAAATATATTACATATGTAAAAGTTTGTAATGATTACTTTAGGTAGCAAACATAAAAATAAAAAGAGGGTTCTGTGACGATATAGTTGTTAAGCATCTTATTACTTGACATGTAAAGTGTGAAATCATTATTTCAAATGCTGAAAGGTTGACATTTACATGTATCCTTCATGCAGCTTCTAATTATCCTTATTACATGTGAATCTTTTGTTCCCCCACAGTCTTATAACACGTGCATCTTCAAAGCATTCTTAATTGTCTTCTTCCTTTTATCATTTTCATTTTTCTTTTTGAAACACTTTGTATAAAGAACCGTCTCTCAAAACTAGTTGACCTGAATGCACTTATTGTCTTTTTCTTGCCTAATTGTGATGATTCAGTGGTTTTTATAAAAGAAACTAATTAAAATAGTTAGTTTATGAAATGATAAAGGTATTAGAAAGGATTAATTATAAATTGAGAGGATATTCAGAAGAACTGAAATAAAAATAGGCAGAAAAACCAAAGAAAATGTGAAACATTACATTAGCTAGATTTTAAGGCAGAATGAACATTTCAAGTACGAGGTCAGCATTTAATTCAGTATCTACATGGAAGCCCATGAGATTGAAATGCTTTTATTAAAGGAGTATTAGTTCTACTTGAAATCCCAATATTGAGCATTCATAAACCATGGCAAGGAAATACCTTAATGCCTAGTACACATTTTGGAGGAAAAGTCGCAAATAACTTTTAAATCTACATAAAATAGCAATTGAAATAAATTTCTCTTCACGAGCAAACTATTATTTGCACCGCTAGTTCCACCATATAGAAAGGATATGGAAGCATGAAACAAAGACCCTACTCATGTTGAACTTTTTGCTCAGTTGACAACTAATTATATATCACTAGTAGCAACATCCAAGCCTAAGTCCTCATTAAAGATTCTACCAAAACTATAGCCAGTCATATCAATAGATAATAGCTAGTTCAAACCAAAATATATGCAAACCTGGCATTTATAATTGTTCCCAAACTTCCTATTTGAGTGGCGATTACCTGAGAACAACTCAAAATTTTACAAAAGCTCCGATACAAAATTACAACTTAATCCAAGTAAATAGGAGACAAACTCACAAGAAAATGATCATCATAACTACAGATGATAATATCAGTTCTGTTACCCTGTCAAGAAGAAAGTAAGCAATTAATTTTGATTTACTAAAATATAGTATTATAGACAACAGTATAAAAGGCATCAACTGGGGGTAAAAAATCAAATGGAAAGATCTGAAAGCAGCAATATTCTTGCAAATCATAGTAATTTTGGTAGTAAGAAAAATACATATATACCTAAAAAGACAACAAGGTATGTATATGTGACTAACTGACTGACTGTGTATACATCAGACATATAAATTACAACAAATATAACACTATGCGCAGGAAGACTATATGCCATGAGATCATTCACTCCCATAATGATACCAATATTCTATCATGGAAAGCAATTCTAAGATACTTATAGGAAAACAAAAAAATCTCAACGAGACAGAATTTAACACAATCAATCCCCTAAAATAACCTAGTTAGACTCCATAAAGACACTTGAAAGAATATTAAATCACAACCACAACAAATCTCTCCAAAGTGTATTCTTTATGGACCTTTTTTTCCTTTTATTTTTCTTTTTTATCTGAATTTGTTTTCTTTGAAGCATCCATGTTGAATAATAAGCAGCGAAGTGTACATGTTACCCAATTACCAAACTCCTAAACCTAAGGTAAGTTTTGGTGATTAATCAGTCAATCCCCAAAAGTAACAAAATAGCAGCAGACTCAACCCTACACACTTCCACAAGGTTCAAATTGAATTTCCCACAAGTCAATCTTACATGCCCACCAATATCATTCCTTGGTTGAACAATAATCAACAGATTATAAATAAATATCCCAAAATTTACAAGCTGAATTATGCATATAGAGTATCATGATCTCAATTCCAAGCAAAGGGCAGCAACTTTTGAACATCTATATGTATTTCTCATAATTAAATAATCATTCTAAATTACAAAAATAAAAACAATCAGTAGCTACATATTCAAAACAAGCGAAGTAGCTAACCGCAATATCGAGTGAGAGCTTCTTGTGAGGTACGGGGAAGGCTGGACCCGAAGCATCCATATTTCTTTGCTAACCGAAAGAACGAATGACAAATATGACTTACGGTTGCTAGTCGATTTAGGAAGTGAGCCAACGTAAATGTACCGGACGTTAGTATAGTGTTACTTTTTATTTTTTTTAAAAAAACTGTAAAAAAATATATTTTTTATTTAAAAAACACTGTTCAAGCTTGTTCCCTCTACATCATTTTGTTTAAAACAAATAAAAATAAAACAAGATGGAAGGAAGAATGTACTAGGGCTTACTAGACCAGCTTCAAAGAGTGTTAAATCTCAGCAAGTCTGAAGAGCAAAAGCTGATTTTCAATTTATGAGCAGAATAACACCTCCCTTTCCCTTTCCATTTTAATTAAGACAAGGGGGCTGCCTGAATTTCTGCTCAATATGTATGTATGCATCAATTAGATCCAATAGGAAATTGCTAGAATTAGATTCAAATAAATAAATAAAAATCGGTATGAAATGTAAAGTAGAGGAGGAGGAGAGCTCAGAGAGTTGCTTAATTTGCTCAAAGAAAAACTAAGGCTTTTTTCTCATACAAGAGGTGTCAGAAATATTAAAGCACTAGTCATCTTTGCCCCCACCCCTACCCCCTTCCTTTCAGCTAATAACATTTCAATGCATCATCATCTTCTTATACAAATATTTCACATAAAAGAAACCAACCTCAAAAAACTATATACAGAAAGAAGAGATAGGCGGCAGATCCTCGTATTAGGGTTTCTGAATTCCTGGCAATATTTGTGGTTTATTTATACCTTTTCAGGTGGGCTTTTTGCTTATTAAGCCGCAGGCTTGCAACAATTTATGTTACAGAAATACTACTACTAGTATTGGGGCCCATGATCCATCCCAAGGTGGAGTATAAGAATTAGGTTTGGTTGAAATTTTAAACTTTTGAAGAGAAATTAAAATAAAATCTAAAAATTTGTTAGACAAATTTTAATTATTTATTAAACAAATTTGAATATTAGATTGAGCCTCCACCTTTATATAGCTCCCCGGTTGATTAAAGTTTGCAGGCCAGGGAGAGATGGGCGCATGTCCCTCTCACGTGCGTGACTCATAGATTAGAGCCTAATTATTAGTAATAGTATACTCTACTGAATAAAATAAAAACAGCAAGTAGTGGAAAAAAAGGCTCCGGTGACTAGCGACATTTTCCTTTATTCGCTGACATTGGGAAATGGGAAACATGAAAAATAAATAAAAAAATTACTCACACTTGCATATCCCTCCCCGATCGAAGTTTATTTTTTTAGTAAATTGGTTAATTAGAATGTTCACACACATAAAATTTTGTTTGCGTATCAGTATTTTATTGATCAATTGATCAACTTACTCAAAAATAAGCTTGATGCTAACCCCTCCCCTCCGCTTCCCTCCCCTCCGACTTGAGGAATAGATATAATGTTACTTCGATTAAGTTACACATATAAATATTAGTGGTAATATTTTTAAAGATGTGTGTAATAAATAGAATTTTTGTATAATTCATATATAAGTTTGACAATTATAATTTGACATAAATTTATCCCAAGACCCAAAAAATAATAGTCCAATATCTTACCATTATATTACTAGTAGTTAATTACCACATGCAACTTAATAAAATATGGATTCAGAGGGCACAAACACACACTCCAGATCACGAAGTGTACAGAGGAAGAAGAGAAGAGAAATATTGTATATACACATATATATTATATATAAATAGTAGAGAAGAAATGGTACTACATACTACTAGTAATAAACTAGAGGTGGTTAAGCATTGTTCTAGATCGGGTCCAACCCATTTTCTCTTCTCTCCATTTTCAGGTGGCCGGACTGGACTCCTCAGACGGCTAGCTAGAATCACATAAAAAGTAGTACCAGCAGGTGTTAATTTGAAGAAGCCTCTGTTTAATGATGGATCTATCTTCCATTTGAGGTTAGTCCCTTCTTCATTACTACCACTCCTCTACATAATACGTATGGATACGGGATACCAATAATATGATTATAGGTCAATTTACGGACCGGACATGAAATAATTAATTTTAACTGCTAAAGGTTAAGCACAAAAAAGAAGTCATCAGTTTAAAGTGTATTGCTTTAGAAAAAGGTCAAATGCTCCAAATTGAGTTAGTGGGGGCTTCTGCTCATGACAGTAAAGCTGTAATTAACTGGTTCACCCTTCTTCTTCACGCTAGACTAACTAGTTCAGGTGAAAACGCTTTTAACGTGCCTTTTAGCTCAGTCCTGTCCTTTTCTTCAAATAGCTAGCTAGCTAGCTAGCTAGGATTTATTCTTTTCTCCTATGCTGGGATTAAATTAAGGGCGTAAATAAATCGAGTATTGAGTTGCTCAGATTTTATTTACAAAATTTATGGAGTATAAAATAAGGTTTGATTGAAGTTCGTTAAGCTACCGAGTCGAGCACGGTCTCGAATTGAGCCCGATCAGTTTAAACTTTTCGAACGAATATGATCCGAGTATCAATAGAAAATTGTAATTTGAGAATGTTCGAGTAAATTATCGAACTTTAAAATTTGTTCATATTTGACTCATTTATATTTCGAGTCGAGCTCGAATCAAACTTTTTGTCGAGCGGGTACGAATCAGCCCGAACTGTTTGCTCATTTGACAGTCTTAGATTAAAACATATTCCGCATATATATAGTGTTTCTCCATTTATATATCTAGCTAGTATTCAAATTTAGTACTCCGATCCACGAGGCTACAACATGAGTTTATTGTTTGCGTCGTGAATCTTAAGCATCTCATGTACGTGCATCGATAGCAGAAGTAGTATCTTAGACTAAATTAAAATTAGTTGCGATCCTTGGGACTTGTTTCATTTACTAAATGCTGATCTCATTATCTTCTGTAAACGTACGTATTCATTCATGGAGCTTTTGGCCCATAATTGCAAAAGATTGTTTGATCAAACAATTTCATTACGATAAGAATCATTATTCATCTATTTTTCTTTTAAGAAATTAATTATTTTACAAAACATATACTATATTTGGTAGTTTCACAAGACTCAACCTACATGAATGATAAATTGGCCTTTCACTGTTTTGTTCACAATCGGACGGAAAAGTGTTGTGGTCTATCAAATTCCTCAAATTAGTAGTAGTTTGTTGTAATTTTAGCATGATTTGATTTCGCACGCGCCTTAAAAGACTGTCAACTTCCACTTTCAGGTTTCCCTACAAATCTTTTGTCGTACTGACTGACACTTTAATAATGCTGAGGCGTGCGCACAACGGAAACGGAAGGCGCGTGAGAATGGAGTTTTTTGTTTCCCCCATTCTGGGTACATAATTCAACTCTGGTAAGCCTTAATTACATGAACATCTGGACCCTTTAGGAAGGATTTTATGATGTGATCAAGGATAAATGCATGGGGAAAAAATTCATTGTACGTGCAAGCCAATTAATTACACCCATCCTAGGTCTGGATCTACTAGTATATGTGTTATGTTGTATGATCATTTTTGTAGGTTCCGTTTTCCATTTCATTTCAGCATAACCGTTAATCTACCAAGCAATCAAATGGAGGAAAACACACGTAAAGGTGGGACCCAGGAGGCTTCGAGAAACGGACCCATCGGCCGAAAGCACCGGTACACAGACGAAGACGATGAAACCGCCGGACATCGGATCAAGAAGTGCTCCGGCGAGTACTCTAGCAGATCATGCGCAGCCGGGATAATTGCTGACTGCGTGGCCGTCTGTTGCTGCCCCTGTGCGGTGGTGAATTTATTGACTCTTGCTTTTGTGAAAGTGCCGTATATGATGGGAAGGAAGTGTTTGGGGAGAAGGAAGAAGAAAAAGAAGAAGGAAATGGTGTTGGAGAGAGAAGTGGAAGGAATATTTTGGAGGGAAAAGGAAATGGGGGTGGAAATTGGACAGGAATTGGGGATGGAAAAGGAGGAGAACAACTACGGTGCGAGGTTTGAAGCAGAGAAGGTTTGGTTAGAGTTGTATCAGGTTGGTCATTTGGGTTTTGGTAGGGTTTCTTTTACTGGTATTCAATCACCTCTTTAGAAAAAGCTAATTAAGGATTAATAATTTGCTTTTATATATGAACTCTGAAAATATCAATTTTATTTTTTTTTAATTTCCTTTACCCTTTGCCTTGGACTAGTCAATGAATTGGTTTGGAAATTGACTCTTCGCTAATTCGACTCTAACATCATAATAAAAAAAATTTATATTCACACATTTGTTGCGAAAATAATATTTTTTATCGTGAATTTAATAATTTCTATTCTGATGTTAGAGACTATCTTAAAGTTGTAAATAATGGAGTATCTTTTATCGTAAATTTAATAATTTCTATTCTGATGTTAGAGACCATCTTAAAGTAGTAAATAATAGAGTATTTTTTATCGTAAATTTAATAATTTCTATTCTGATATTAGAGACCATCTTAAAGTTGTAAATAATAGAGTATTTTTTATCGTAAATTTAATAATTTCTATTATGATATTAGAGACCATCTTAAAGTTGTATTAATGAAAGTTGGATAAGAACAATAATTAATGAATAATGAGAAAATCTTTCTCTCCTCAGTCCTCACTACGGATTGATTGTCTACTAGGAGTATATAATTTCATCATTATTACAATGTATTTGACCGTACTATATTAGTATTAGTATCATGATATGAAAAGAGAAAAAAATCCTTCCATTCCAAAAAAACGTTTAGATCGCTATATTTTTGCTCTACTAGAACAATGTCATGGAAGAACTCTTTCTTTTGTCTTGGTCGGTAATGAAGTTAAATCCCATCAAGTGAGCTGGAAATCTATCGAACCGACCCGGTATGACCTGTTACTCACCTTTGGGAGTTTGAGTCCGGTGGCTCGTGACAGTCTACTTTTTATTATTATTATAATCTATATTAATGCATCACATTGGAAAATGGGTGTCTTAATATTTTATTAGTCAATTAACAAACTTATCATAAAGTTACTGAATCCATCTGATTGAATAACGTTATTGGATTGACTTATTATATCAAAATCATTGTTATAATATTATTATTAATATTTATAATTTGGAGAATATGGAGGTACACAGCTGCGTAACTTTTAAAATTACACAGTTTACAATCGTAAAGTGATTTCACCATACGATCGTAGAGTAGTCCCCAGATAGTAGAGTGAATTTACCCTACGATCATAGAGTAGTCTACGATCGTAGAATGAATTCACAAATTGTGGAGTGACTACTTTACGATCGTAGAATGAAATCACTTTACAATTGTAGACCGTGTAATTTTTAAAAGTACACGACTGTGTACCTCTATTTTTACTATATAAATTTTACAAATATGAATGAAATGATGGTAATATTAGAATGGTAGTTTGGGTATTTAATAATATCAGATCAGACAGAAAATAATGTTACTTACTACTACTACTCTCTGTTCCTTAATATAGGTCGTTTAGGGTTGTGCACAAATATTAAGATAATGATTGTATAGCATTAATTATAATATTAATTATCTATATTGCCTTTGTATTGGAAGAAGAAATTGTTATTTATTAGACAAAAAATACTTAGAGAACCAAAGTTATATTTAATACATGAGGTAATATTGAAAACTAAGCAATTATACTTGAAATTCTCAAACGACTTATATTAAGGAACAAAAATATTTTTCTAAAACGACTTATATTAAGAAATGGAAGAAATATTACATATATGTGTATATTGTGGGCTCCACATATTAGGTGGACACCATATATGTGTATGTGAGTATTATTTGATCATTTTTATGTGACTAAACGCGTTTGGGGTGGGTAACAACTGTAATCGTTAGGCGCATCTTAGCATTTCTGTTTTGATCCAGAGGTTTCGTGCGCTGCGAGGTACAATACGCAACCCTACGCACACTTGTCCCCACTCCCCCCTTTCCCCCTTCCCCCCCTCTCCCCCTCTCCTCCTCTCCTCGAATAAACAAAAGAGCCCAGTGATTTCATCATACACTTGAAATTAAGTGAGAGAAAAGATAGAGCTGAGGCCAGAGAGAGAAAAGATAGAGCTGAGGCGAGTGAGTCATTAATGGCGGGAAGAGGTGAATCATCGTCGGTGCCGGAGCCTGTGACTCAAGTCATGATGGGAGTGAACGAGTCGACGATCAAAGGCTATCCACATCCTTCCATAAGCAGCAAAGGAGCATTCGAGTGGACTCTGAATAAGATTATTCGATCCAACACTTCTGGTTTCAAGCTCCTTTTCCTCCATGTCCAAGTTCCTGATGAAGATGGTTCTCTCTCTTCCTTGTTTTCTATCAGTATAGTAATAATCCACAAGCATATGTTCTTTTTCCCGATGTATGTGTATGCTTATATGTTTTAAATCAAGCTTCAAATTGATCGTGTAAGGTTTTAAACTTGATTCTCTCTGATTTATGTTAATATTTCGTAGATGAGAGAATATGTGTTTTCATCAAGTGCTTATTAGAAGCTTGCGTTGTCTAAATAGTTGTTACGCCCAATCTATTGTGATCATAGTGAACTATCTGGATTGTGAATGGATAGATTACCTTTCAGTTGGAGTCAGAGTCGAATTACAGTATTAATGTGCAATTGGACAGTCATTTGTAGAATTGCTTGCAATTTGCAGGTTAATTTGTTTATTTAAAATCTTAGCACCTGTGCGTACTGGTGTGATTGCCCTAATTTACCTATGGAAATTGTACTTTTATGAAATAAGAGCTTAAAATGGCTCTAAGGTGGAGGAGACTTGGTATAATGACACTCATACATAATTTTGTGTAATGATCAAGTGCTAAGAAGTAGATGAATAATTGCTAGTGAAATTGATGAATAAATATGTTTTTCGTGAATGTTTGGGGTGGATAAGCATCAGTAGTTATTTTTGTTTTTTATGGTGTTGTGCAGATGTGTACATGTGTATGTACTGTTTCTATATTATTATTACATCCAATGCAAATGTATTTAATTAGATTAATGAGGTATATAATTAAAGCTTGCATCATGGGTTCTTGAAAATTGTTCAAGCTTCATATGTTTAATAATTTTAAGAGTTACTTGGGTTCAATTTTCCATTTTTCGAGCAATTTAATAGTTATTGGAGTGCTGTAATACTTTTAGCTTTTAGCTTGTTTGTTTGATTTTCATCATTTCGTAAGAAGGTATGGAAAAAAATTTCTTACTGATCCAACAAAATAAGATGAGTGGACAGTATATCATCATGTGATTCATTGGAACATGAGTAATCTATTGTCATTCCCAAGATTCAATGAACCATCTTATTGGTAATTGTTAGACCGGTCCTTAATGGATACAGTTGCATGCAATTCCAGACTGCACCCATTTATTCAACATCTCACTCTTCATGTATTAGTTATCAACTTCATTACCTGCATGAAATAATAGTTTAGATGGTCCTATGCAAGACATGATTGCATTGTGGCACATTCTGCATAAATCTGTAATCTGATTGCATATGATGACTCTGTTAGCATGCTCACCTTATGATTTTTTGTGGTATTACACCGATAACATATGTGTATGTGATTCATATTACTTTTGAAAATAATAAATCTTGTAATTAGTAGTACTATTGAGATAGTTTATAATTTTCGTTATTGTATTGTCTAAAATTAAATTAATTAATATCAATTTGAAATTTGAAAATATCTCAAGTTGATTTCAAAAATCAATATTGATCATATAATTTGGAACAGAGGGAGTATGTTTAATTGCAAGGAAAAATACTTTAGTTCATCTTCTGTATATTGTGGAACAACATAGTAATATTGCAGTAGTATTTTTGGCTTTTTCCTTACCTTTTTAAGTTGCTTCATTGGGTCAGAATTTTCTGACCTATTTGTATTTAACCTTCAGTATATATAGCATATGTATCTGGTTTTAACTTTGAGACTGAAATGGATAAGCTGCATAATGCTCCAATGTCTACGACGAAGTCTGCCAGTAACATTAATTAAATGCTACATATCAAAAAAGAAAAAAGAAAAAAAGAAAGATTAATCGCCCATGTTCTTTTATTTTACTTCTGAAATATGTTTTTGTGTATTGAAAGGCCCTAGTGTATGAACAAAAGACTTGAACGCTTCAACAATTTTATTTTCTCCTCTCATAAATTTAGAGGTAGAAGTGTTCTAGATGTAGCACATGTGGACATGACTCTTGTGCTGGAGCCTGTGTAACATTTGCATATTAAGATTTTACATTCATGAGAGACAATCTTGGTTTACATCAGTGACTTCCTAGTGTTTATGAAGCCTCATCTACGCGTTATAACATATATTTGATTGCAGATTATATTCTGAATATTTTATGTTTCTCATCTACCACAAAAGTCAAGATTTGAAATCTTCAGGCTACCTTATTTCTTATGTGTTGTTTTAGTTGGTTATTGTTCTGTTGGCTGGGAGCATGCTAACTTCTGAAGAGAGATTTTAGAAGACATTTATATTTGAAAAAGTAAAAGATTTGTGTGTTGTTTATATAGCTGTTACAATTTGTTGTAAACCGTTAGTTTTGCGTTCTAAGAATGAAATTGTTCCCTTATGTGTGTGTGTTTCAGAGGGAGAGTTGTTTTGTATTGATAACCATCTTGTCTTGCTTATCTTCATAGTTAAGTGTTTGTTGTTTTTATTCTTCCTTGACAGTTGCCTAAAACTAATGAGAAAGTTGACAGTTGCCTTTTGATATCTCATTATAACAGGGACACCTGTAAAGACTTTGATATCGTTCAGTAATTATATGTACAACTATGTGGTCATACTGGAACTTTAACGTGCTAACCCTGGATCAATTTGCTCATGGGCATCAGCCAACCTCCCTTTCTTGTCCTGTGCAATTTTGATCCTGTACACTGCATTTTCTGTTATCTACATCATAAATAGTCTTTTGACTCTGAATATTTGTTTTTAACCTGTAAACACGATCGTGCTAGGTTTTGATGACATGGATAGTATATATGCATCGCCTGAAGATTTTAGTAGAGTGAAGCGCAGGGACAAGATAAGAGGCCTTCATCTGGTGGAGTACTTTGTGAATAGATGTCATGAAATTGGGGTATCAATTTCTTTTCCAGGATTAATGCTTCTCTCTCTCTGTTGTACACACATTCAAGCATGTGCCATTCTTACTGTTTTCCTAGACTACCCCAAACCCCGAAGCAAGACATATATCAATGTCAATTCCAATATACATATAAGTTTACTATATATACCATCAGTATTTTAGTTTAATGGAATGCTTTTAGGTAGCTTGTGAAGCATGGATTAAGAGAGGTGATCCCAAAGAAGTAATCTGCCATGAGGTGAAAAGAGTCCAGCCAGATCTTCTCGTTGTGGGAAGTCGTGGTCTTGGTCCTTTCCAGAGGTGTGTTTGTTATTTTTGTTTAGTTATGCCTGGACTGCCATTAAGTTGATAATTTTCTGCATACCTTTGTTCAATCCCATAATTTGGTAATTTTGAGCAACTTATCAATTCTGGTGCCTTTATGATAATTTTGATTTTATACAACAAGTTAGAACCAGTTTCACTATTTTCAATCTGATTTACAGGGTTTTCGTTGGAACTGTGAGCGAATTTTGTGTAAAGCATGCTGAGTGTCCAGTCATAACAATCAAACGTAGCGCTGAAGAGACTCCTCAAGACCCAGTCGATGACTGATGCTTGTTGCAATTTGCCAGATATATGCCATACTGTTCATAGAATCTCACAGTGGTTTTGAATTTGCTCTTGCTCTGTAGATAACTGATACATGAAAAAATGTACCCTTTCTTTCTTTCTGTTATCTTCCCATCTTTGCTCATTTACCCTCAGAATGTATGAGAAAGCTGTGACTTAAGAATGCTGACTACAGTAATTTTGGATAGTTCAGTTTTACATTAGTGCACTACATAAATCAGATTCTTCAGTTGGATTACCTACTACAACTGTAGGAAGAGCCAGTCCTGTGTTTTACAAGGTCCAGGACAAAAAAATTCAAGTGTGCCCCTTTTAGAGATGGCAAACGGGCGGGGCGGGCTAGGGCCGGGTCCAAAATGGCTCGGATTTTGGCGGGCTGAAATTGTGGGGTCCGTGGCCCGGGTTGGGTCGGGCCGTGGGCTTCTTTATTTATTTATTTATTTATTTTTAACAAAATCTTGTTACACCAAAAATAGTAATAATAATAAATATTAAAAATAATAAAATAATTTATAATAAACAATTATTCTAATTACCTATATTAATTACATATCTCAATCAATTAAGATTTTAGTAGTATTATAAATTACTTTTAAAGTATATAATCAAATTTAATTTTTTAAAATTATACTTTAAAATTAATATAATTTATTTAACTTTTAAAAATATCTAGGATTATTACATATCTATAGATACAAGGATTGTTACAAAATAATTCTATTTGGTACGGATTGTAACTTTTTTGGAGGTGTATTCAACACAAGACACATAATTTACACTATATAACTATATAAAATTCACTATTTATTAGTACTAGTTTGTTTATATAAATATATAAAATTCACTTTAATATCTTTTTGTTAAAGGTTAATTACTATCTCGAGAACAGTTTTGCCCCTGCCCTGGCCATATATTAAGTTCAATTGTCGTATTTTTATTTAAATGCATATTTATGAAATATCATTAATTATGTACAATAAATTATACAATTAAATGAGAATTTAAATATGGATAAATTTTTTTTATTTTTAATATACATATAAAGTCAACTAAATTTTTTATCATATTGCGGAGGGAATAATAAATATAATATTAAAACTCATAATCAAAAATCAAAATAGAACTTTTGTGTTTTCTTAAATTGTTAGCATCTATGATATAGAGATGTGTAATATAAACATCTTTTTAATCAAGTATGCCATATTTTGCAGTTAAACCGTGAATCAAATATTTATCCTCGTCAGTTAATACAAAATATTTTAAATTTTGCAGTTAAACCGTGAATCAAATATGAACTGAGAGGGTTGAAGAGTTTTTTTTTTTGTGGCTAAGAGTCTATTTTGATTCTCCATATTAATTTATTGATTTATTTTACATTATATTTTATAATTATTTTTTAATTTTTTTATACATATATATACATAATTTTTAAAAAAATTTGGGCCCTTCTCAACTTTGGGCCCTGGGCGGTCGCCCCGATGGACCTGCCCCAGGGCCGGCTCAGACTGTAGGAATGCCTTATGCTGGAATGGGTTTATATTGTGGCCAGGGAAGTAAATTTCCAATGGTTATTAGAGTGACATTATGTTCATGATTTACTTTTGTGAGATGGCTGCCCTTTTTTTTCCTTTTTTCTTTTTTCTTTTTGTTTTTGACAGCTTAATTAAACTCAAATAACTTTATACAGTGGCCCTGTGAAGTAGTAATTGTTATTTTGTATTATTACTGTTCACCAAGGAATAGTATTCAAGAGGAAATAGCTACTGTTGCTGTATATAATGTTGTATTCCTGAAAAGGGCCGAGGATTAAAGTGTTGGCTGTGTTGATCAATTTGGTAAGGCCCATAATATTGATCAATTATACCCCCAGGCCAGCAATGTAGGTCGGGTCCAAGCAAATACTGACGGGGCGAAGAATCAAGAGGAGAGGATTTGCTTGTGTAGCCTGTTTGATTAGAAGCCTTACATGTCAGTGGTTTTAAATTGTGTTTTATTGCAGGTCTTAAAACGTGCCTATCCAACACTCCAATAGGATCTTATTGAGGATAGTTAAGGCCTCGATTGCATTGTAATTTAGTTTACTTGTGATGATCTTAGGTCTTTTGGAATTTAGAAATTACGTAAAGTTTCAAACACTGGGTGCTCAAACTAAGCCCATATTAACCATTTTGCAGATGAGAATAACCACCTCGAACCAATTATTAATCTTCCTGGGCGAGAGGATAGCAACCGGATCAGTAAGAAATTTGCAGCTTTACTCGCCCTTTTGTGCCGAACCTGCCTTAAACTTGTTGGATTCTCACACATCTAGTTATCAGGCGGCAATGTTCAATATAGAAGGAACCAAAATTGAGATATGGGACGGTGTCAACACAAGCAAGTAACATCTGAAGGCCTCAAAGCAATGCACTCCAAAGTAAAACAGAAAAACATATGCTACTAACTTAAGTGCAAAACCATGAATTGGTGCAACAAAGAATGTTATTTGAGCCCACGGAGATGTATGTAACTGAATATTCAGACAAACAGCATGTTTAGAAAACGTAACACTTTTAGGCAACAAATTAGACTAGTTAGCTAACACATGGTAATGGAGAATGGTTCCACCTCCCGCCTGTTCGGGACATTGCTTAGAGTAAGTTCAGAAAGCTTCAATACAGCATTTAATAATAAAAATAAGCCAACTATTGACTAGTGTGTGCGTTCGGGTGTAGTTGGGGACACAGATAATCTAAATTTCTCATACAACAATAATGGAAAGTAAATATCTTTTGGTTAAACAGACCAATCCAACTATACCAAATCTCTCCTGTAGAACTAAGCAACTCTTCCTACACTAGTAAGGACATCTAAAGAGAATTAACAGGGAATATCCATCCTCAAAATTCACCTAGGCCAAAAGGCCTCTATAAAACTATGCAGCTCCATTATATGCTATATATATCAACTTCCACCTAAGATGAAGTACACTTGATCGAACTCACCTTCTCCAAGATGTCCTTCAGTTCACCCTCTAAGTTGGACTTCATCTCCACTGAAATTCTACCATCACAAGTGTCCAGCACAGATGTCATCACCTTGATTTTTTCCCTTATGTAGCTAATATGTGCCGCCCCATCAACAGATGGCTGCGAGGAAATTGCATTCTCTGAGGAAGGATTCTGATTGCTCTCATGAACTTTTGCTGCAGCTGAGGGATAGCGAAGGCGATAATTGACATTGGCAACTCCAAAGGGGTTTCTCTCCACTGATGCTCTAAAGGCTTCTTCCGCATCAGAACTCTTTAGATAGGAAACCCGAGCACAGTACGAATTATAAAACACATCCGTTTCCATCTCATTCAGAGCTCCAAACTTGCTAAATATTTGCATTAGCTCATCTTTTGATGGCAAAGCAAATGCAGGAGGAAATGTCAGGATAAGGGCCACAGGTGAGGCTTTTCTTATGGAATCCTCATCATTTGCTTTTATCTCAGGCACACTAGCAGCTTTCTTGAGTAGTGGCATTTCAAAGTCCTGATCATTATTTCCATTTGCTTTCTGCTGAGATCTAGTAGGTTCAGGTAGCTCATGCTCACTCCCGTTTAGCACTTCTTGTGGAGGCCCTGAGCTAATGCTTGAAGACTTCCTCTTCCTACTACCAATTTGACAATCTTGTTGTAGTGCATAGTTTGATGGGTTCACAAAGAATGAGTTTCTGAATGCAACCGTGTTTTCTGTGATAAAATCAAGAAAACTTTTCTCCCTCAAGCATAAAGGATCAATAGCTGCAGAGCGAACTTGAGAAATCAATTGATTGGAAATTGCAGGTACATCCTCGGAGTTGATAACCATTCTATCATCTTGTTTTGCAGTTTTAGTCCTTAAGCTGCTAGATGCCTCATGCCCGCTGGCAAATTCTTTACTGTGAATCTGAGACCCAATCAGTTGGCCAGCTACTTTGGTCATTCGCTCCCTGAATTGAGCAAGCTTGTTACTTCCCTCAGACTCAGTTTCAGATCCTCTCTTGGAGCTTGAAATTTTCATCTGCAAGATAGGATTTGTATAGGGAGGGGACAAGTACCTGCTCTTCTTCCTTTCCCTCGATGCTAAGGACTTTCTAGTCTCTTCTTCAGCTCCATCTTCACCATTTTCAACACTAGAAAATTTCCTCTTCTTCAGTTCCCTAGACAGAGGGATTTCAGCAGATTCCTCACCCCCAAGATTAGAAGTTTCAACACTTGAAGTCTTTTTCTCTTTGGTCCTAGGAGATCCAGAAGCTTCAGCCTTCTTTTTCCTCCCTCTCTTCATACCAGATTGAGAAGCCATGAGACTCTTATTTTGTTTTTCAGCTTCATTGTTGTCCTGCTTTCTCTTCCAAGATGTTAACTTGCCAGAGTTCTTTCCATTTACCACGCTCCCCTTCTTCTCACTAGGTTCATCATCCATAAGTTCAGCCACACTTTTCTGCTTCCTTCTCTGATACAGTATAGCGCCCGATATTGATGGACATTTCTTCAACAAAGATTGATTGGATTCATTAAATCCAGGCTCAACTGCTACCGGGGAAGAAAACCACTCTTCTTCAGAAGGACCTTGGACAGGCACTTCCACTGGATTACTCAAATCAGCAGCATTCATCATCCCATCTATACTATTGTCTTCAAGACCTTCAATTCCTTTGGGATAATGGTATAAGGTTAGGGTGTACCCTCCTTTTGTGCGATAGTAGGCAGTTAGCCAGCTCTTCAAGACAGTGAGCTCAAGTAAATTGTTAATAGACACTTCCTGTGCAATATTTCTCAACCTTGCAATTATTTCTGTTGGTTCATGTTGAGCAATTAAAAATTTACCAATACCACCCACAGGCACAAGAACTCCTGCCTTGATTCCACCATTAATAGACCTAGAATCCTTAAGTTCAGGTAGACATGAGCAAGTCATCTCAGACTGCACAAGTCTACTTATCTCATCCAAAGCCTTCTGTACAGCATTGACAAAGCTCTTAGAATTGCTCCGCATGGACATTTCTTCAAAATTATCAACAAAAGGCTTCAACTGAGATGGGTTACACCAAGAAAAGGAACTATCCCCAAAGTATGCCACAAGGATGCGATCCTTCTGCTTAAGCTTAACAGCATAATCTGATGCAACTGAAGGATCATAAATTTGACCAGGCCACCAAGGAAAACTCCTAATTTTTCCCCACACAAAGTCACCGACATGATATTCTTGATCTTCATCACCTATATCATCATCATCATCATCCTCCTCCTCCTCCTCTTCAGTAGCATTCACCTCCCCTTCCCCTTTTATAGCATGATTATCTCCCACTTTTGACAAAGAACTATTAATTTCTGAAAGTTTCCCATTTAAGCCTTCCCTATTTTCATCAAAAGAACCCCTATCAACACACTCATTTTTCTTCCGACTCTGCTTTCCACTTTCCAAAGAATCAATAGCTTCCACAACCAAGAAAATACCATTCCCATCATGCTCCACCTTCCCATCAGAACCATCCCCATAAGAAACATTAAGATCCGTTTCTGGCCCAATCTTTTCCACCCCATTTTCCTCCCCCTTCTCAACATCCAATACAGAGTCCAAGCCCATCCATTTTCCACCCTCTTCTCCACAACCCATAACAGCTTCAACAGAAACCTCAGTCTCAATAGCCCCTCTTTCAACTTCTATAACCCCACCATCACCACTGCCCATGTCTCCCTTTAAGCCCTTTTTGCGGCTCTCAGAAACCCCATCTCCATCATCACCCATTTTTGCAGCTTGAGAGACGACTGGTTCGGAAGAGAGAGGAGGGCCATCGTCAGCAGCTGCAACTAGGGTTTCTGTAGTCTCTTCAGCGGTTGCCATTTTTGGAAATCTTTACCAGTCCCCACTCGAATCACCCCAATAATTTGGGAATACCACAGGTCTACAACTGTAAATTGAAAAGGAAAAAAGACGAAGAAATGTAAACAATAAATAAATTTTAAAAAAAGGACAGAAAAATAAGGAAACAAATTTAAACAAACTAGGGTTTTAGCTATTATATCTTGAACCACAAACTATTAAAATACTAAAATAATTATTAATAATAACCACTATCACCACTTAGCACTTACCCCCCCCCTCCCAAAAAAAAACACAAGAATAAACACTATATACACTACAAGTATATATTTTAATAAAAGGAAAAAAAAGAATACCTTAAGAACAAAGAAAGGTGGAGTAACTTAATCAGAGGCGTTCATCCCTAACTCCAAGCACTAGGGTCTCGTAGAGAGAGAGAGTATGTGCTATTTTAGAGAGAGAAAGAGGGAAATAATCAGATGAAAATTATGGAAATTTTTTGGCAACCCAATCTGCTAGTATTTATTTTATTGTACGTATTACGGTATTAGACTATTAGTAGGGAGGAGTAGACTCGTTAGTGTAGAAAATTACTTGTACTCGCCTGATATGGATAGGCGAGTAGAATTATGTTCTAGCGAGTACAAAGATTTATGACTTGAGAAGTACAGAATAGACGGTGATTTGTTAAGCGGGAAATAAAGGGGACTTAGGCGGTAAAATGGAAAAGATTCATCCCAGTTTACCGACAGCTGCTCTTCTCTATACGTGTCGGCCTAGCTAATACACCGAGTCAGTCTTATAGAGATAGGAGATAGAACAAGGAGCTAGCTTAGCTAAGCCTAGGTGTTTATTTTTTGGGGGTAAATTTCACATAACATGAGTTTTACATGCACGTCCTTATTCGATAAATTAATTTTTGAAAATTGCCAACAATTAGATGATATAAATCAAGTTCCATGATTTTGGATTAGATCTGATATAAATAATAGTAATAGTAATAGTAATAATGAACCAAAACATAGATAGTATTAGTAAGATGGATCAAAGTTGTAATGTTCTAAAAAAACAAACAAGGGTTTTTCTTGACCTCTTTTAGTGTTGTTTGAGGTGAGACCTATGATCTTATCAGCGGCGGAATTACGGGGAGGGGGACGGGGACGGGGACGGGGACGGGGACGGGGACGGGGACGGGGACGGGGAGGGGGGGGCATTTGCCCTGGGTAGGGAGGCGGTCAAGAGGAACTAGGAGGGAGAGGGGGAGGGGGAGGGGGAGGGGGAGGGGGAGGGGGGCGGGGGCGGGGGCGGGGGCGGCCAGCAAGCAGGCGTCGCCGCGCCGGTGAGGAGCTCCGGTCTTTTAACTTCTTTTTCAGTTCTTCTCCGACTCGATCTTCTCCGGCTTCTCCCGACTCGATCTGCAGTTTTGGGTTTAAATTTAAAGGCTATTATATTTCTTTAAAATCTTACTTCTCATATTGAAGATTAAGAACGACTGTAATAAGAACTAGTCTAGATGTACCACAGTACCAGATTAATATATATATGTAAACCTGAGAATTTTTTAGTAATTTGGGAATTTAGTAACATACTAACTTTTTATTTTTAGTTTTTTATTTGGGAATTTAGTAATTTGGGATTCTATATTAATTTTTTAGTAATTTAGTTTTCAAAATTGTTTCTGTTGGAGTAATCTTTAATTATTGTTTAATTTCTGTTTTCTTAAATCCTAAGAGAATTGATGAATGATGAAATTATTATGAAATGTTTAAATTGATGAAATTATTGATTAGTAATTGATGTTTTTATTTATACTAGATTATGAATAAATACTTGATTAAGCGACGTCTTTTGACGAGAGATATGAACAAGAAGTTTCGAGAAAACTAGTGTATAAACTAAGTGAAGTATAATTCAAATGGATGATTTTTGTATAATCAATTGCATTATGTGCTTGTTATTTTTGGAGTTAATTTTTGTTATCAGTGAGTGCGCATTCATATTTCGAAAATGTGGTTTGTAGATATGGTATTTTGGTTCTACCACAAACTTTTGTTTCATAACTTAAAAAGACTTTTTGCTGATAAAAAAATAATAATAATTAATTACCAAGTTCTGAAAAAGTGGTGGTATTAATAATTTCAACACGCTTGGTTTAAAAATTTTGACCCCCTTACAAAAAGATTTTGGTTCCGCCACCGGATCTTATCCTGCTCCAAAGTTGCTAATGAACAGATCCCACGTATTTCCAAGCTTCGATTGATGGATTTGAATGAATTTTTAGCTTTATTTTTCTTATTCTATTCATTCAGACAACTATTGTGTTTTTTACATGCATACAAATTTGTCTAATATATCAAGTCAAAGCCTGACTTTGGCCTAAACAAAAATTTTGAACTTTTTTTTAGCTTTCAAAAGTGCCCTTCAATTTTTCAGGTAATTCCTATATTCTCCTTTTATATTACTTTTTTTAGTCTTTCTATATGTTCCTTTAAAATTTATCTTACCTTACATAATTTATACATGCAACGCGTTTGCTTAAAATTTATATTATTTTTATCTTACTTCATATAATTTATACACGCAACTCGTGTGCCACCGAGTATTATTACTATGTTAACAATAAATCAAGTAAGTATGATCAAAAATGAATTTAAAATAAAAAAATATTATAACAATTAAAATTAAGAAAATGATATTTTTTGTGTGAATTTTTTTTAGCACAATGTATGCACTATGAGCATTACCCTCTGTATAAAAGGTTATACATACATGATTATAACTATATTTTTGTTAGAATATCATTACCCTAAAATTAATAACTACTTTTACATTAATAACAATTACCATTTTTTGAACAAAGACAGATCTATGCGATATATATATATATATATATATATATATATATATATATATATATATATATATATATATATATATATATATATACAGAGAGGATCAAGAGCACTCTCCTTAAATAGCACTCCGTCTTAAATAGCACTCTACAATCAAAACGACGTAGTTTTTGGAGGACGCGGTGGCATTTTTGTAAATACGCGGTGGCATTGTATTTACAAAAATGCCACCGCGTCCTCCAAAAACTACGTCGTTTTGATTGTAGAGTGCTATTTAAGGTGGAGTGCTATTTAAGGAGAGTGCTCTTGATCCTGACCGTATATATATATATATATATATATATATATATATATATATATATATATATATATATATATATACACATACATACATACATACATACATTAAAATTTAAACGAGGATTTCATCGATAATCAAAAGAGCAATTATGGGTTAAATGAAGATAAGTAACACATAAATTAAAATAAAATAGAATAGAATACAAAAAATCATCAAACTGTAAATAAATTGGAATTCTAAATTTGAATCTTACCTCTTTAAAGTATATAATTGAGCAGCGTGATCCAGATGAGGAATCGAAGAATGATCTTCGCTCTGTGATAAGTTTGTATCGATAGAGGATTGTTGACGGCGATTTTTATCTAATATATAAAGTCAAAGGTTGGTTTTAGCGTAAAAAAATATTCGAAGACTTTTGACTTCCAAAAATGCCCTTCAAATTTTAAAATAATTGTATTTTGTCCTTTTTTATATTTTGTTTCTTATTAGTCCTTCAAATTTTATATTATTCTTATTTTACCCTACATAATTTACATATGCAACATGTATACCACAAAGTGCTAGTATTATATTAATGATAAATTAAAGAATTATGATCAAAAATGAAATTGAAATAAAGAATAATTATAAATATTAAGATTAAGAAAATGATATTTTTTGTGCAAATTTTTTTCCAACACAATATATCCACTATGAGCATAACCGTTTGTATAATTGGTTGTACATGATTATTACTATTTTTATGCTTGAAACATCATTTATCCTAAAACTAATAAGTATTATACATTAACAACGATAGTAACAACTACTATCATTTTTTGGACAAAGATATATATATATATGGTATGCATGATGTCCCCAAATTTAGTTCTAGATCATTCAATTTGAGTTGCCAAAATTAATTATTACGACGCCGTAAAAATACGATAATACACACAATTTGAGTTTTCAATATAATTATTGTCACACTATTTTACAATATATTGAAAACTACTACAGCTACTAACTCGTACCATTGCTTCATTCTCCTGCTCTCCCTGCTAGACCCAGTTACACTCTTATTTCTTGAAAGGAATTATGAAACAAACATGTGAACACAAATAGCCCAATAAACAATCTCATGAACCGTAACATCAGTGGTCATGTTCATGTTAATCAACAACTTTTGCTCATAATCATACCAATCAACAGTTCTTTTTTGCACTCGGGCCAAAAATAACTTCCATCGCGGGTCTTTGCCTGTAGTCATGATCATGTCAATCAATAATTCCTAGTAGCCGTTGTACATGCATTTTGTGTGTAAATTATGTGGAATGAAATAGAAATTGTATAAAATTTAAAGAACAAAATAGGTAGACAAAAAAATTTAATATAAAAGGATAAAATAGGAATAATATTAAAATTTGAAGGGCTTTTGAGGAAAACTCAAAAAAGCTTCACAAAAACTGTTAAGACAACCTTTGCACACATTTTACACAAAAGTTTACAACCCCCGAGATTTGGCACTCCAAAGTTTAAAACTTAACATTTGCTATGTAGTAGTAATCTCTTTTATACTCCCTCCGTTCTTAAAAGATTGTCGTTTTAAAAGAAAAAATTTGTTCCAAAATATTTATCGTTTACTATATATATAAATTTATCTCAAGTAAACAAAATTGTAGAATAATATTTGTCAAGGAAATTGGTATTATGTCCTTAAGACAATTATGTCATCTTTATGATGCTCAGATTTGATAATACTTGTCTCCCATTATACAATGACAACATATACTATAGTAGCACTTCAAATAGTATATTCAACGAACCAAAAAATAATGCTCAGAACTATTTTTCTTAATGAACTATGAATAATGAATACTAGAAGACTAGAAATGCTTGTGAATTGAATGATTGAAGTGGTTGCATCCCCTATCTATTTATAGGAGGGTTAGTGACCCATCAGAAGGGACACAACCCAGTGAAAAGACAAATTAAAGCCAAAAAACGACGTATATTTTGGCTTTAATAGAAAGGGCGGGTTCATTCGGGCAAACAATAACGTAGTTTCAGGCTTAGCAAAACAAAAACGACGTAGTTTAGGCTTAGCAGAAAAGGGCGTGTTGGTTCAAGCAAACACAACTTAGTTTTGGGGCGTCCGTTCAGGCAGATAGTGCGTTCGACAGTTAACGCTTCCCAAAACGACACATTTTTGATAATACCAAAAAATTATATACAAGAACCCAGACCCGCAAATCTCGAGTACGAGCCAGTCCAGCAGCGCGAGTTTAAACCAAATCTTGACTAGGTCCTCTTCCTTCCACAAAAATAGGGTACTCTTTGGGACCCAAACTTTAAGAGCAACTTTAATGTATATAAACCCATTTAATATTTAGTTCTTAACTGAAGTGGCATTTAGCTTTCTTCAAATATTTATTATCATTTTCAAGAATAATCATTGAGAATTAATTTTTCATTCATTATTCCATGAATTTGAGCTTCCAATTACTTAATTTTGATCTACTAATGAAATAAAACACATTGATATGTGAATTGCTTTCAAATACTTAAATAAAACCCATTTCAATTTTTGCTCAAATTTTAACATATAAAACATGCAAATATATATATTCAATAAAAAATAATAATTAACTAATAATACCAAATAAAACACATTGGCGCTATGCCTCTTCACTTTATTTAGAACTTAAACATACAAAACATTAATTAATTAAGTAGAAGTTGCGAAAATTCAAAATTCAAACCACTCTCATTACCAATCACCTTCAGTTGTTAATTTACCATGAAAAATTATTTAAAAAGCTTATAAATAATATATATCATCATGCACTTCAAAAGTTATCGGGCATTACTTGAAATCATGTGGGCTTTGCCGGAGCATGTTCGAATCATGCCGGCCGCGTTTTGTTTTCCACTTTTTTTAGCTATGTTTTGTTTTTACTTTATAAAACTTGTCCACTTACAATTACCATACTTTAACAGGGCAGGGCAGGGCAGGGCAGGGCAGGGCAGGGCAGGGCAGGGCAGGGCAGTTATGGATTAAAGTTAAACCTATACTTCATCTGCCCAAAATTAAGGATGCATTTTAAAATTTTCATTGTAATCAATTTACAAGTTCAAAATCAATACAAACTTGTTAATTTTAATTGCTATAATTATCTAAAGTAATCATATTTATATTATTCTCAAAAGCATAACTGAATTCATACGGATATTGAAATTTCAGATTTCACAATTTAACTACAAAAAACAAAATATATTTACCCAGTAAATGAGGTTTATATGAATACATCTTCTCAATTTTTACTTGGATAATATTTTGTGAAAATCTATATTCATCAAAGAAAGAAACAAAAATTTAGGTGAAATTCACTATATCCACCTTGAGCTCCCTCCCTCATCAATGGTAGGAAATCAAAAAATTGGAAGCACTAGCAAATACCAACTTATAACTTGGTACTCAATTACAACCTTCCTTTGCCAGAAGAACTAACTAACTAAAAGATCATATCTTAAAAATGCGATCCGATATAACAATTTATTCCATCTAACTCGAAGCAAAATCAAAATATATTTTGCAGAACAGTGTGCAAATCTGCTGTTTCTCTCAATGTTCCATGTTCGTCTTCATGCTTAATCAGAGCTGTAACATATCAGCTCTGCCATAATTTTGCAATAAAAATTATGTACAATAGTAATCAATGAACAGCATTATCCATCTCAATGTTCAGGAATCACAACACCAATGCATAATGTTCTACATTTTCTAAGTGCACAAATGGAGTAGCAAATACCACAAATATGCATTAGCTAAAAATATCATACTCATCCACAATTAATGACAAATTAACATATGAGTACAACTATCATTAAAATTTGAACTAGGAAGCAACAACAGATTCAATTCAATTCACCAGAAAGGTCCAAAAATTAAGGAAAATTGTTACCACAATACAGAGAGGGCTAAGCAATAGAACATTTGGCACCAGCTTCTTCAAGCTGCTTCTTCGCTTCTTCAGCTTCTTCCTTAGACACTCCTTCCTTAAATTTCTTAGGTAATCCTTCAATCAATTCTTTCGCCTCTTTCAGAGCCAAGCTCGTAATTGCCCTCACTGCCTTAATCGTCGCGATTCTAGCATTGCTCGGCACTTCATCGATAACCACGTCGAACTCGGTCTTCTCCTCCACGGCAGCCGGGGCGTCTTCGACGGCTCCAGGTGCGGCAACTGCGGCTACGGGAGCAAAGGAGGAGGCCTTTACACCGAGCGTCTCTTCGAGGTACTCGACGAGCTTTTGGGCGTCTGAGAGGGTTAGTCCTGAGATTAAATTTCCAAGCTCAACAACCTTTTCAGAGGCTTCGACGGCGGCGAGAGGGCGGACGAAGCTGGTTCTGCGGTAAATTTTGGGGGTACGGAGAGGGAATTCTAGGGTTTGCTTGGGGAAGGTAACTGAGGTGTGCGTAGGAAAGGCAGAGGATGGTGCAGGAAAAGAGGATGAACGAAGAGTAACTGTAGATAAGGTTGATGATGCCATTGTTGTCCACTGGAAATTAGAGAGAAGAAGTGATGAAAAACTGAAAAGTGAGGAAATAGAAGAAGAAGAAGAAGAAGAAGAAGAAGATAGGATAAGAGGAAAAGGAGCTTGGTGGAAGTATGATGATATATAGAAACTCTACACATTTTATGGTCGATGTCAATTGACAAAACTGACCTTTAGAATTTCAATTTTTGAAGTTCTAAAGGAAAAGGGGAAAAAATTAAAAGGGGGCATTCCGAGAATCGAACTCGGGACCTCTCGCACCCAAAGCGAGAATCATACCACTAGACCAAATGCCCACACGCTTTAGGTACCAGATTAGAGGTTTGGTAACTAGGAAACCTTGTTAGCTGACTTAATCATGTCAGATTTTGGGAGTAAATAATTCCGTCCAAAATTCTTATTTTATTATATCTACAATAATTATGAAAGCAGTTGTATTGAATAAGATAAAATACATAACTAATGAAAAAAGACTTTATCCAATCAATGTATTCATTATTTGAAACACTTTTTCAGAAATTTAGTATTACCCAATCAATAAATGTATCCAACTCTTAAACAATGTATTTCAATAAGATGACTGCTATTTCCACAAGATATTATGCCAATTTCACGCTGGAATTTCTCTACCATGTTTCTTTTTAGCTACGGTAGGGACCTACAGCCATGTGATGTGACCTGGGAACCGCTTGGGAACCTAATACGGGCTAATAGAGATGCCATACTTATGAATCGAAGTAGTGGTTCTCCGATAATTTGAGATACAGTTTTGTACTACTAATAAAGAATACTGTGATACATTTTCTGGTTTAATAGAATTGATCATGTAAGATCAAGTATTTTAAAACCCTAGCCCTAAAAATGTTACAACACGAGTATTACAGTACAGAATAAGCAATAATAAAGAACTTCTAAAATGGCATTCCCAAGAAACAATTTGCTCACCATCTTCGACGCCTTCTCCCATACCAATATGCAAACGCAGCTATTGATGCAGCCACGATAACACCAGCAGTTGCATGCCAGGCATACAATGGTTTCTCCACAATAAGGTCAGAACTACTAACATTTGCAGGCGGGGACGGTAATGGCTTTTGACTCGATGACAAGGCAAAGCCCAAACCCTGCCTTTCAAGTTCAGCCAAGTCTTCAACTACTGATTTGAGCCTAGTTGCCTTAGCCAGAGCCTCATACTCCTCTTTGGTTCCACCTTCAAGAAAAGACCCGACAAGGTGACCCTTACTTACCCAGTATGCCCCAAAAGTAGTACCTGAGAAATCCCCAAAATGAACTATTTCTCCTGCATTGTCTCCATAAAACTGCCAGGACAATGTGAAGACTCTGGAGTAGAAGAATGGCAGGTAATCAAACTCCCCAACCTTGCCTGGTTCCATTATTGCAGCAACAGCATGCCTTGCTGACTTTCGGGCTGAGTCAACGTGCTCGAGCCTGCGGGTTTCACCAAAAAGTTTGACTGGAAAGCATGCAACATCTCCAACAGCATAAACCGAGCTGTTGCTCGACTGCAAGCGCCCATTCACTTTGATCCCTCCTTTCTCCAGAGTGAGTTGGCCTTCAAACAGGCTTGTGTTTGGACGTATTCCAATTCCCACAACCACCATATCAGCAGGAAGTTGACTCCCGTCCCTGAGATTAACTGCTGTCATCTGTACAATGACTCAGTTTGTCATACTCAATGATTAGATTCTAAAAAAAAATCCTCCATTAAATTTCTAAAGAGAAAAAAATAGCAAGTGCAAGTATAGTCACATCCAGTAACTGACGGAAGAAGTGAAGAACGGTCATCGATACTTCAACGGGACAGACTTGATAAAGTTATTTGCAATTTATGGTTAGGATCTCTTCCCTTTGGTTCAAAAATAACATTTAGTTAGTTTTGACAAAAGAACACACTCTTGTGCTCCTTAAGTCACGTTCCCAGTAGAAATTTAGGATTTTGTAAAAGCATAAGCGTAAGATTTACCTTCCCCTCAGAGTTGAATTCAAATGATGACAAAACAGTTCCTTTGACAAACTTGACTCCTCTAGACTTGTAAAAATCCTCGTAAAAACTAGCAATCTTTGGTGTAAACAAACGTGCCACTGCAAAAAAGCAGAAGTGAATAAGACAAGACCAGGCCAAGATTAACGATAGACCAACTCATAACAAGTACACAATGTAAGGAGTATCACGTGTACCACGAATGTGATGTCATCTCTTTATAATGCAAGTGACACTTTAAAGTGATTTTTTTAATAATCCTAAAGGGATGAAAGATTATCATTTCTGTCCATTTCGTAAAATAGCCCAAAAAAGAATAATTGCTGGGGGTTATATTTGATATTTCAATCATTTTACTGTTATCAGCATAAATAGGAAAGATCCTTGGTTTATACACACGGTGTAGATCTTCAAGACGAGGGGTGTCCTTCTCGTTTGACCTTTCAATTGTGACCTCGTCATGTTTTACAAAATTCAAGGGGAAGAGGTAGCGCATGCCTGCATTCTTTTAAGTTTGGTATAAAATTACCAAATTAGTGCGAGTTATTCATGAATATGACTTTATTAATTAACGATTAGAATATGATCCAAAGAAAGATTACCGAGAATAATTCAATTTAGGAGCAGGATAGAAGATGATGGAGCAGCATATTTGACGAAAATATAAGTACTAAAGCCAATAAAAGATGCAGAAACAAAAGAAAATAATAAATTCAAATAAAAATTGTGATGGTTATACACCCTCATTCGATAGCATCATACACTTCATTTTTGATTCCCAATTAACAAGCATAGACAATGGAAAATCCAACCACTGCAGAAATTATATCCATCTTGGGACACCAGTGACCATATTTTTTCTTAAACGGTTCTATCTTCTAACCAAAAAGTTTGGAAGGACGCCATTTCCATAGGATTTTAAGCAACCTAAAAGACCTAATGAGATTTATAAATTAGAATGGAAAGTGTATCTAAAAAAGAAAGGTTTGAATGGACTTGTCAAAAAATAAAAAAATAAACTTTAGGCATCTGAACAGAAAAACTTACTGCAATGTGCCTCCGGGAAAACCATGCTAGCATTTATCTTATTTATCACCAATGAAGCAGCACACTCCATTCCTATATAGCCCCCTCCAATGACAATGGCATTCCCTCCTGTAGATGATTCCATCACGCTGACAAGCCTGGTTGCGTCAGCCAAATCGCGTAAATAACACACATTTTCAGCATCCGATCCACTCACTCCAAACTCTTCAAGCTTCAAGGCCTATACTCAACACATGCAACACAATCATCAACAAAACCATTCAAACCCTTTCCTTGATTCAGTAAGCACTACCCCTAGTAATAAAATCCTTCAACACTAGGGCCATATCCACTCTGGATCTCATTAGATTGAGAGTTGAACTTGTTGCACGTTGAACCATTTGATGTCATAAACATTTAAAACACAGTCAAATTCCTCATAATGTTACCATTTTTTAATTTTGTTTTAACGTAGATGACTACTTCAGTTATATTGGACTTCAAGGCTAACTTAGAGCATTCACATTCTTCCTTTGTATGGGAAGCTCCCCTAATAATGCCCGACTATTAGACATATCAAGGAAAACTGCCCAACTATTAGTTGGGGATTAATGTCACTCAGTTATAACTTATAGTAGAATCAAATTTTGGATTGATAGATGGTAATAATCAGCATAAAACAAAGTCAATGAAATAGTTGAATTTCAAAGATCCCTAGACACTTTTATGGATCTTCAGTAATTCAAACTCAGAAACTTCAAAAACTACAATGTCAAAGTATATACAAAACTTCAAAATTGAATTAAATATTGAAGAATCACACTATTTGAACAATTTTCTGTCACTTCTAGTTCAACCTTGACAAATTATGCAATTAGAACTCAAAAAAAAAAGGTTTAATCATCTTAAATAGTAAGTACAGTAAGCACAACCCATATAACACCCACAGAATGACAACTTCATTGTCAAAAACTGATATTCTTCTTCAGGAAGGTTCCTTTTTTGTAAAATAAATTAAGCAAATAGATTAGTTGCCTCAGAAATGCAAATAAAAGTATTAAACCATTGCAGGAATAGTTTCAGTACCCGAGCCCCGGTTGCAATAATGAGAATTTTGTAGCTTATAGTTTCTCCTGTTGCTGTCAATAGTGTCTTCCTCCTCACATCAGCAGACTTGACTCGAGTCCCAAGAACCAGTTCAATTCCTACAAACATATATCGAGATTTTAAGTATGCATGACTGTATTCAGAATTAGGCTGATTATATATTTAATTTTATCCAGATTTTAGTACGAACTTAAATACTCCAATCGTCCCCAAAAAGATGACTAAAAGCACAAATTTTTTTGTCCCAAAAAGGATGAGATAAAGTACATAAAATGAAGGGTAAATATGTCATTTAGTGGGGTCCATTGGTATAAAAAATAAAAATACTCATCAATTTATATAATCTTGTGGGGTCACTATGAATAAATTTGGAACTTTTTTATTCTCTTTCCTCTACTTTTATTTTTTTTAATGTGTGCAATTTGTTCATCCTTTTGGGGACGGAGGGAGTACCTATTTAAAAAACACAGTGAAAAACTTAGTACTAATGACCAACTACATAAAGTTGTGTTGAAAGAGCATGCCTGGCAGGTGGAAGTTTCTGACACGAGGTATGTATTAGATCAAATATACTTGAACAATCTAATGGAAAGAGTTGGAGGATCCAGCCTGCTAACTATCCAGCACACTTTAAGAATAAAATATGACCGATTACACACCCAACAGCACATTGTTCAAATAAAATCATGTAGCATCACCCTACATACTAGAGAGTTCAACCGTTGCTTCTTGGAACATTCTTTTACCCTTATATTATTAAGATATATGAACCTTAAAGGATAATTCTGTCAACAGTAACCGCTAGCCATGATTACTACACGAACTCTTTAGCGCAATGAGTATATACTTGAATAGTTAATTTATTCACGTTTTGATGAGTACCTCATCAACGACCATAACAGGATTCTGGTGAAAAGTAGAGGAAAGTGAATGTTGATTTCACTAGACAAGAAAACGAGTGGCAATATAGCTTAAATAATTATGCAGAGCAAAGTTCCTTATTAGTTATGATATTCATGTCACCTTATGGAGTCAATGGCATGATATAAGGAATAATTACCATGTTCTTTGTACCATTTTGGAGTTAACCTCTCCTCATGTGCACCTACACAAGTGTGAAATGAAGGTAGGCGTGCCGGATCTGCATATGACAACAAATATTAATAATTAAGTCATGAACTGCTAGGAAAAGTAAAGGAGGAAAAAGAGAAATATTTCGAGTAAAATAGCATAAACATTTCGTGGATAGCAAAAGACAGCTGGATCCACTTCCTTCCGTGTGGTATATAAACTGCTAATGAAACTTACATATTAAAGCCCTTTCAACAGTTTTCTTACCATATTCCCATAAGACAAGGTTGATTTATTTGATTAGGATAATAACTCCTGAGGAACCATTGAAGCTCGTTTACAAAATCAGCACTGGGTGTAACTTTCAAGGATATACCTCCATTATGAAGGTATTTGAATGTTCCAATTATATGGAAATCCATGATTAATAAATTTGATATAAGTTGAATTTGTACAAGGCAATTGGCATGATTGTATATTATAACCTAATAAAATCAATTATATAATGCCCAAGTTTCAAGGTGGTGACTGCTAGCATCATCTACGCTTTCAATTACAATTTTCATTGTTAGTCGTAAATCTAAGCAATTGCACCTTTTACTTTTAGCTTTTGCTTTTATTTATTGGGCTTATGATGACATTCTCTATTTCTACCTCTAAAATGATACAGGAAAACATAATGCAACAATATTCTTAAGAGCATATACTTTGTCTTTTGCATGAGAAGAACGGAACCAAAAGAAAACCTACTTAACCTATTTGAAAAGAGGATGTCTAGAGAAATTCACAAAATGCTACCGACTGTCCTAGTTACCTCAAAGACACAGGGAGGTTGAATAACAATAAAAATGTTGTGTGGTTTTACTTTACTATATACGAATAATGTAGCCAAGATGGAAGAAACCGAAACATAAATGGAAAAAAAAACTAGGAGGATAAGGGAGTACCTTCCGGAAGTAAAAAACCTTTGCTTAATGCAGGTCTTTCATAAGGTGCAGCCTAAATGAAGTATAGGAAGTCTTTAGAAATATCCAAATTTGATGAACATTATGACAGTCTTAATTGATTAATGCATATTCAATACATAACTAAAATATATAAAACTAACAAGAAATGGTTGATTTAATAACTTACCATGTACTTACATAATTGTACGGTATACTAAATGTAGTGACAAGACATCAAGAAGCATGTTAGAGTTGTCTTAAAGCCAAAATGCAGTAAGAAAAAAAGAAAAGTTCCTGAAGGCCTTACCATATGGCCCGTGCTTGAAAGATTAAAGAACAAAAAGGGTTTAAACCAATTTCTCAGCATACCACCAAAATGTGCCATTTATTCGCTTAGCATAGTTATCAAACTAAGTGGCACTGAAGTTTACATTAATGTCTTGTGCTTTATGTAATAGGATTTGAGGCCAGTAAACAGTAGCATTTTTTCAAGAATTGATTAATTCAAAATCTTAAAATACACACTACTACTTGCTCATTTCTTACTTCTATATATACTATCAGAGAAAATATTAAGATATACTCCTTCCGTTCCTAAAAGATTGTCGTTTTAGGAAGTAATTTTTGTTCCAAAAAGATTGTCGTTTTGAGTATATCAATACACATTAGCTATTTTTTTCCTACTTTACCCTTATTTAAAGTTTTCTCCTATTTAAAACTTTCTTCCCCTCTCAATGATTCTTATTCAATTCAATGCTATAAACCAAGTAGTAATTGGTTGAATAAGAAGTAATTAGTTGAATTGAATAAGAAACATTGGGAAGAGACAATTAATAAGGGTAGTATAGTATTTTCGCTAGGTATTAATTATATTCCTTAATTTGTGTGCATTAACCTTAAACGACAATCTTTTAGGAACAGAGGGAGTAAATGGATACATTGTCACAAGAGGCTTAAACTTCCAAGTAAAAATTCTCTATGCACACAATGGATCCACCTTTCTAGTTTCAAGTAAATTTTGGTGAGAAGTCTCGAGTGTACTCTACGCTTTAATACAAACCTATACACTTGTATAGAGTGAGACATGGGGCTCGACTAATGTAAAAGGTTATTAACCTTGTTAATTATAGTGCTGTAACCTAATACAATAAATGTATAAATAAATAAAAGGTAAGATAGACTGTATAGAAGCATCTATTGAGCACCGATAATATAAGCAGAATAACTAAGGTATAAAGTAGATGACACTTTCATATGACCTCAATTTACAAAGAGTTCGACTTTTTTGATGACTTTTCTTTCTTTTTTTCAAATGTTAGTTTTGCTTCAGACTAAAACATAATTTTTTTCCAATAATAAATCTTAGTCTCAGAAGTTTAGTGTTGAAAAGATAATTTAAAACAGTTATATCTAAGTGTGTCCCTTTCAACAGAAAAATAGGACTGCTTCTTTAGGATGAAGAAAATACTAGAAATACAAATATAAACTAGCTTTAAATTTCAAATAAAAATGATTAGTATAAGAAATAAAGACATTGCTTATTTGCTTGGCCTTCTCAACTAAAGGCAATATTTTGAAATTGGTCATACTATTTCATGAGTCAACTACAAAGTTAAATCAGTGTCTAGGCAATAGAAGGTCAGACACCGCTAATGATCCAGAAATCCAAATCCAGAAAATAATTGATACTACAGTAGTAATATTTAAGAAAATGCAAATAAAATAATCTATCAAAAAATAATCAAACAGATAAAACGGGCACAACCAGCTGAGATAAAAACTCAAACATACAAACGAAATTCTCGCTGGTGAAATGTAATCAAAATATTTTCACACTTGAGCAATTCAACAAGCAAATTACAGAACTAACAAATAATAATTAATAACATATGCTGTTATAAAGTAGGTAAAATCCCACTAGCAAATAAATGAAATCATAAAGATGAACAAAACATTAATACATACAGATAATATAGATATATAGAGAGAGAATTACAGGTTCTTCAGAGATGATGCAGAGTTCACCATTAGAGACACCTCTCTTGGAGAATTCAAGAGCTGCATATCCAGCGGCAACTCCTCCCCCTAGTATCACATAAACAAACGCTCTTCCCATTTTCTCTCTCTAGACTTTCTTGTCCAGAGGAATTCCCTCGCTGTGAATAAACTATTGGATCATTTATACCAAGAATCCTTAAAAATTCATTCGAAAATGTGGGCTTCCTAATCCTTTAAGAGGAGACTGGGACGGGTAGGGGTGAGCATGGTGCGGTTTGGACGGTTTGGTACGGTTTGAAGTCTAAACCGCACCCGAAACCGCTTAGGTGCGGTTTAAAAAATTCAAAATCGCACCCGAAACCGCTTGTGATTGGTGCGGTTCGGTTTTAAAGTGTGCGGTGCGGTTTTAATTGGTGCAGGTTTCGGTTCCAAAACCAATTGAAACAACAAAAAAGTTTAAGCCTTCAATAAAATTTAACATAAAACTTACATCGAACAATTAACTTAGTGACAAAGTCGACAATAAGAATTATATCAAGCATGCTTTAAAACTAAAATATATGCTATATAAAACAACGGAGACTATTCGATAACAAGCAAGAATGTTTATCTAGTTCCCCAAAAATTAAAAGTATATACTGAAGATAGAATAAAATATATTGCAGGGAGGACTAAAAATAATCTATTAGACTATTACAATTATAGCATTGACATTAACCAATGCATCAAGTGCTCGAGCCCCTCAACTATAAGCCCCTCCAATAACGCATCAAACAAATTCTAAATTCCAAAACCCAATTGCTTAATTTTTGACTCTATAACCTCTAACATCTTCTTTCAATTGGTGAAAAAATGACAATACAAGACAGGAATTTTCTCTGAGCGTGTTCAAGTGAAAAGTAACTTTAGAATTTACTAGAGATAATACATATATACACACACATGGTGCGGTTTCGGTTTTATGCGGTTTGGTTTTGGCTAGTAACCAAACCGGAACCGTAAATTTGGTTATTCAACCCACCTAAAACCGCCACATACGCCGGAACCGTTGGTGCGGTTTTAATTGGTGCGGTTCGTGCGGTTTTTGGTGCGATTTCGGTTCCAATTTGGTTACTTGCTCAGCCCTAAGGACGGGGGTATACTTGGCGTTCTATTTTAGTAATCTCAATGATCAGGTGTATTCCCATGTATACTAGTAGTCAACCGTAAACAATCGGGGCCGTTCAACTGTGTACGGTAGTCAGATTAGTTGACTAGTAATGCTAAGTTCGTATGCCCGTGGATTGACCATTAATGCTTCGACACGTGTGATGTATCGGCATTGGGAAATGTGATGAGGATGAGGATCAGGTTGTTTGGATGAATTGTAGCGGATGAGGAGGGCTTCATCTCTCTACCACTACTACCACACATGGTTTTTTGTTTTGTTTTGTTTTATTTTATCCTCTCCTTTTCTTTTTTCTTTTTAATTTGTTTTTGTTGCTACTTAATGGAAGGAAAATCAAATCTTTTTTCTTTCGGTTATTGATATTTTCTCAACTTATTATTTTTAGTTAATTATATATATATATATATATATATATATATATGTTTAATTTTTTTAGGGCAAGAAAATAAAACTTTCTAACAGTAAAATCATCGGGTGGGCCTTTGTTTGGGTTGGAAAGCCTATATGCCAGCCCAGTTATCGTAATTATATATGCAAATTATGGACCATAGTTACCATAATAATTCGGAACAATTACATTTTCTATTACATTTTTAAAAATTATTACAACAATAGTGCACTTATAAAATATTTACACAATTAATATATTTAAAGTTTTATTTACATAATTAGTGAATTTATTCTTCCTTTAATTTAGTTGTGTGATTTACACAACACCCTCCTTCCACCTCATCCCCACCACTTCCTTCCTTACTACCTTGCGCCTCCCCCTCGAATTCTCCACCCACCCAACCCCCACCTTCCCTTTCGATTCTTCTTCCCCAACTACCACCATGACCACCACCGACGGGGATGTCGCCAGAAACAACTCGCAGAGAAAGAAAACTCCCAGAGAAATAGTTCTCTTTCACCAATGATTGTTTCTGTTCTTGTTGATCCAAGGGAGGTTGGTGATGGCGATGGTATGATGGGGACAAAGTCCCTCTCTAGGATATTTGTTGGTGTGCTGTTAGACAGAGTTAAGTATGTCACTTACTTATGCATGCTTCCGTTCAAGTGATCTAGTCATCTAGTGACTGCTTGAGTCCTAAGTCGAATCACGTATGTAAGACCCCAAATAATTAATAAATGAAATTTAATTTCCTTTAAATTATTATTTTGAATAGTAAGGGTTGATTTGATTAATGAGGATAGTTATGGGTAAAATACGCAAATATTTCAAAATAAGCAAGTGGTTATAAAATATTCATTGTTGTCGGAGAATATTCGTTTGGTCGTGGAATATTCGTACTATCGGGGAATATTCGTACGACGGCGCAGCCATGTGTGGACCCCATAACGGAAAGCGATTGGAGGAAGAAAACAATAAATATAAGTTGTTTAAAAATAACGGCGTAGTTGTTACCGTTTACACTGTTGGAATACCCGGTGGTTAAAATACAGTAATACGCGTTGTTGCACAGTAGCACACGGTATTGCACAGTATTTTGAATTATTAATCCTTACGTAAGAAGGCACTACTCAATAATTGCTACAGGAGTTACTGTTCATTACTTTATTGATTCAATAATTGCTGCGTTGATATTTATATTATTATTGTTTCAATAATAGTCATTTCACAGTATTTTCCATTATTAGATCAATAATTCATATTATTTGAATAATATTATCAGATAACATTATTGGCAATGTCTAGAAATTTCTGTCAAGGAGAGGTTTGGTCATCTAATTGCGCGCCAGTAAGGAGAAATCCTTATTGGAAAGCCCCCAATATCCTGGGAACGGTCTGGTTGTCAGTACTATGATTCTGTAATATTATTTTTAATAATTAATTATTGATTATTATGATAAAGAAAATATTTATTTTATGTGGATATAGATGGAGAAAATTTTTAATGTAACAATTGTTGAAAATTAATATTTTATCTTTTTCTGATAAAATAATTCATTTAAATATATTATTTTAATAATATATTAACGATGATATTTTTACAATGAATGTGGGATATATGAGTATATGAGGAGGTAGAGTATTTTTGTGGCATTAAATGTTTACCACATGTTTTGTGTGTCGGTGGACATAATTTTTGACCGAAAATTGAGTATAGACTGTAAAATCGTCCGTTTGTGGATTTCGGTCTATTTCTATTTGGAATTTAGAAAAATTTTCTTCTGCAAAGTTGTAGAGAATTGAATTTCCTATAAAAAATCGCGAGATTCGAATTTTCTGAAAAAGGGCTATTTATCATGAATTATTGAAGTTTCGGAGTTCCGAAATAATTGATTTTTGTAAGTTTTAATTATTTTATATAAGAAAAACGTTTTTGTGGTTGTTGGCACATGGGTGGCTGATGTTTTTGACCAAAGAAGGCATGCTAGAGTTTTCAAAACATGTGGGTAAGAATTTTGAATAAATAATAATATATTTTATTAATTTAGTCTCCTTTGGCGTTCTAACATTTTCCTATAAATAGAGGGCTAAGTTAGAATTGAAAATCACACCAGAAACAAAGTTATCTCTCTTTCTCTCTCTATATTATCGAGCGTATTCTTGTGAGTATACTTTGAGTGTTGCTATACGATGCGAGTTTCTGTCAGCACTATACCGAAATTCAGTCAGAAGTACGATTATTTTGAGGTAAGGGATGTTATTTTCTTCTTAAATGATATTATTTTCTTCAATATCATTATGTCGGAATATTGGTGAACTTTTTTATCAAATTTGGAACTTTTTGTGCCGGAGTTACTATTCACGTATACGGTACTATTCACGTATACGGCACTATTCACGAATACGGCACTATTCACAGAAAAATTATTTTTTTTTCTTTTCGTCCAAAATATCTATTGTGGATACTAGCTTTGATTGTATCCATGTTTTGATCATTCTTGAATTTTACACCACTTTGATTATTTTTGAGGTATTTTTGGACATGGATAAAACAAAGTACGAATCTTTAATCCTTAATCCTTGTCATTTTGTTTCACTGGATTCGCTTCTTTAAAAATATTTTTTTTAACATCTTCAGTCTTAAATGATGTTACTATTGAATATCTTTGGCCTGTAGTGCAAAGATGAATGATTTCTGATGAATATCTTTGGCCCGTAGTGCAAAGATGAACAGGTGTTTAGATGAACATGACCAACAGATGAATATCCTTGGCCTGTAGTGCAAGGATAAATATATGATTCAAGATGTGCATTGATTGATGTTACAGGGATAAAAATATTGTTGATGGACTGTTAAATTCATAGACATTAGTAGATTTCATCCTCTACGTAACTCTTCTATGAATTAATATTTTCCGCTGCGAATATTGATTTAAAACTTGTTGTCTATTGTATTCTATTAGATTTTTTTTCCCTGTTGAAGGCTAACGATAATTTGTTGTATATTATCTTAGTCATAATATTCTTTATTGAGCTAGTTGAGCTCACCCTTTTCCTTTTTGTTCCATTTTTCTTATCAGGAGACGAGAATATAGCGAGTACGAGTCGGGGTATGAATTGATGGTCCTTGAGAGAGTTGTTTAGTTGTCCTCACCATTTTTGTAAAATAATATATCAATAATTGTATTGAGGACATAGTTGGGTATGTATATTGTCTAGATGACAATATTTGTATTCAAACTCATAGTTTATGGGTTGTAAAAGTTGTAGTTATTTCTGTACCATGTATTTGGCGACTCAAAATGGGTTGGATGGAATGGACCTATTTTGGGGGCGTCACAACGTACCCATCTAGAGATACCACCACCATGACCACCGTTGACGGGGTTACCAATTTATTTTGAATGTGATGTAATTGGTAATCAAACTTTCATGCAGTGGATAGCAAAATATTCATACCAAGGTAACCAATCCAGTGTTACTAGGTTACCAATTTATATTGAATGTGATGCAGTTGGTAGTTAAACTTTCATGCAGTTGGTTGCCAAACTTTTTATACCAAGGTAACCAAACCTTTATACCAAGGTAACCAATCTACATCCGCACCTGCAGTATAAATTGGTTACCTTGGTCTGAAAGTTTGGCAACCAACTGCTTGAAGGTTTGGCTACCAACTACATCACATCCAAAGTAAATTGGTAACTTAATAAAATTGAATTGGTTACCTTAGTATGAAAAGTTGGCTACCCACTGCATGAAAGTGAAGCGGGTAAAGATGTTGAATGTGAAGACGAGGGCGATAAAATCACCATTGTAGAGAGAAAGAGTTTAATGAGAGAAAATGCAATAAATGATGGAACCGTCTCTTATCTATGAAGAGAGATAAATGTAACCCTGTTTGGTTACCTTGGCGGTGAGAGAGATAAATGGAAAGAAATGATGACCCGAGTATATACTTGGCGGCTCTTCCATTTGGCATGGCCTAGCCATTATTATTATACAGTATACGCCCTATCTCTACCCGCTGTTTCCTCACTCGCTTGTGCTTCTTGATAATCCGTGCCTTCGTTTCGGCTATCCCTTTCCCCTGTTACTGTTACTGTCCGTCTTTTTATCCCACGTCAGCAAGTTTGTTGCCAGTGACGCCCCCAAAATAGGTATACAACACCTATTTTGAGTCGTCAAAATATATGGTACAGAAACAACTACAACTTTATTAATACAACATAAAAACTGTGAGTTTAAATATAAATATTATCATCTAGACAATATCCACACTCAAATAACTCCTCATTACAATTAGTAATACACTATTTTTACAGAATAGTGAGAACTACTAGAACCACTTCTAGAACCATAATTCCACACCTCGACTAGTACTCGCTATATTCTCGCCTCCCGAGAAGAAAAATAGAACAACAAGAAAAAGGGTGAGCTCAACTAGCCCAGTAAAGAACATTATGACCAAGATAATATAGAACAAATTATCGTTAGTCTTCAACAGGGAAAAAACTAATAGAATACAATAGACAACAAGTTTTAAATCAATATTCGCAGCGGAAATAATAATTCATTAGAAGAGTTAAGTAGAGAATGAAATCTACTATCTTCTATATATGAATTTAAAAGTTCATCGTCTATCTTTTATCCCTGTAACATCAATCAATATATAACTGAAATCAAATATTCATCTTTGCACTACAGGCCAAAGATATTCATCAGTTGGTCATGTTCATCTAAACACCTGTTCATCTTTGCACTACGGGCCAAAGATATTCATCAGAAATCATTAATCTTTGCACTACAGGCCAAAGATATTCAATTATATCATCATTTAGGATGGAGGATGATGAAAAATATTTTAAAGAAAACGAATCCAGTGAAACAAAAGAATAAATATTAAGGATTCGTATTTCAGCTATTCCATGTCCAAAAATATCTCATAAATAATCATAGTGGAGTAAAATTCAAGAATGATCAAAACATGGATACAATCAAAGCTAGTATCCATAATAGATATCTTGGACACATAAAAGAAAATTTAATTTTTCTGTGAATAGTGTCGTATTTATGAATAGTGCCGTATACGTGAATAGTAACTCCGACACGAAAAGATAGAACTTTCACAAGAAAAATTATCATGGTTCGTGAATAGTACTCGTGAATAGTAACTCGTGAATAGTAACTATGACATAAAAAGATCAGAATTTCACAAGAAAAATCTTACCAATATTCCGGCATAATGATATTAGAAGAAATAATATCATTTAAAAAAATAATAATATCACTTATCTCGAAAAGACAGTACTTCTGACTGGAATACTAGATATAGTATCAAAATACTCACAAGAATACGCTGGATAATATAGAGAGAGAAAGAGAGATTAAACTTCAGTTTCTGAAATGATTTTCAATTCTAACCTAAGCGCCCTATTTATAGAAAATTGCTTAGAACACCAAAGCAGAAAATTGAATATAATAATATATTTATAACCAAATTTTCCTTAGCCCACCACATCAAAAACACATTTTCTACACAAATGCACCAAAAATGAATAACATGTTTTAAACAATTTTTGTAACAAAATCAATTCAGACTCAATAATCCGGAACATTCAATAATTCATAATAAATAGCCCTTTTATCAAAAAAATTCAAACCTAATGTCCTTTCAAAAGGAAATTCCATTCTCTATAACTTTGCAGAAGAAAATTTTTCCAAATTCAAACAGAAATTGACCGAAATCCACAAACACGCGATTTTACAAGCTATAATCAAATTTCGGTTAAGAATTAGGGTCCACCGACACACAAAACATGTGTTAATAATTTAATGCCACAAAATACTCTTCTTCCTCATATACTCATATATCCCACATTTATTGTAAAAATATCACCATTAATATATTATTAAAATAATATATTTAAATGAATTATTTTATCAGAAAATGATAAAATATTAATTTTCAACAATTGTCACAATAAAAATTTTCTCCATCTATATCCACATAAAATCAATATTTTTCTCATCATATAAATCAATAATTTATTATTCACAAATAATATTACAGAATCACAATACCGACAACCAGGCAGTTCCCAAGAAAGAGGGGCTTTCCAATAAGGATTTATCCTTACTGGCGCGCAATTAGGTAACCAAACCTCTCCTTAGACAGAACTTTCTAGACATTGCCAATAATGTTATCTAATAATATTATTCAGATAATATGAATTATTGCTTCGTTAATAGAAGATACTGTGTAGTGACAATTATTGAAACAACAGTAATATAAAATATCAATGCAACAATTATTGAATCAATAAAATAAAATACTAAACAGTAATTACTGTAACAATTAATGATTAGTGTCTTCTTACGTAAGAATCAATAATTGGTGCAATATTGTGTGCTACTGTGCAACAACGCGTATTATTGTGTTTTAACCACCGGGTATTCCAACAATATTAACGGTAACAACTGCGCCGTTATTTATGAACAACTTATACTTGTCGTTTTCTTCATCCAATCACTTTCCGTTATGGGGCCAACACAAGGTTGCGCCGTCGTACGAATAATCTCTGACAGCAAAAATATTCCACGACCAAACGAATATTCACCGATAAAAAATGAATATTTTATAACCACCTACTTATTTAAAATACTTGCGCATTTTACCCATAACTAACCACATTAATCAAATCAACCCTTACTATTTCAAAATAATAAATAAAGGAAATTCTATTTTATTTATAAAAAAAATCGGGGTCTTACATTGCCGGTGAAAGAGAAATTGTTGAGGCGCACGTGGTTTTTGTTAGAAAAGTGGATAAGAATCCTAATTGCACTAATATTGTAAATAAATATGAAAAAATTATTATTTTGTAATTATTTTGGTAATGCACTAATAGTGTAATTACATACTAAATGTTGTATATTATTATAAAGGACCCAAAAATAAATCCGTAAAAGAGTTCACTTTTTTATTTATTGATATTAGTATAAAAAAACATAATATTCTCAAAGTGATCATCATAATTTATTATCATCTCACAATTATTTAACTAATGACTTATCATTTATAAAAATAAACATGAAACAAACTATATCTTTAATATGTATAATATTGGCAAGTGTGACTCTTTTTATGAAATGGAGGGAATATATTTTTATATATATGCGGGGAGGGGGAGGGGGAGGGGGAGGGGGAGGGGGAGAGAGAGAGATGGGGTTAAGAACTTAGAAGTCGTATTTCTTATACTAACGGTTACCTCCATACCTTGTATACGAATAGGGTGGGGTTTGAAATCTTGGCAAAAGATAGGTGTATGTGTTTAAATTATGTCTCAAATTAGTAAATATATATATAAGGATGTAAAATAAGTAAATAGTTCGGGCTCGATTTGTATTCGCTCAATTTAAAGTTCAATTCGAGCTCGACTCGAAATATAAATGAGTTAAATATGAGAACATTTTAAAGTTCGATAAATTACTCGAATCTTCTCAAATTATAAGTGTGACGCCCCCAAAATAGGTCCATTCCATCCAACACATTTTGAGTCGCCAAATACATGGTACATAAATAACTACAACTTTATTATTACAACATATAAACTGTGAGTTTAAATACAGATATTGTCGTCTAGACAATATCCACACGCAAAGAAATTCCCATCATATTTATTGATATATTATTTTACAAAAATGTTGATGACTACTAAACAACTCTCTCTAGAACCTTCATTCCATACCCCGATTAGTACTTGCTACATTCTCGCCTCCTGAGAAGAAAAATGGAACAAAAAGGAAAAGGGTGAGCTCAACTAGCCCAGTAAAGAATATTATGACTAAGATAATATACAACAAATTATCATTAGTCTTCAACAGGGAAAAATCTAATAGAATACAATAGACAACTAGTTTTAAATTAACAACTGCAGCGGAAACAATAATTCATTAGAAGAGTTAAGTAGAGAATGCAAACTACTATCTTCTATATATGAATTTAAAAGTTCATCGTCGATATTTTATCCCTGTAACATCAATCAATATATATCTGGAATCAAATATTCATCTTTGCACTACAGGCCAAAGATATTCATCAGTTGGTCATGTTCATCTAAACACCTGTTCATCTTTGCACTACGGGCCAAAGATATTCATCAAGAAATCATTCATCTTTGCACTACAGGCCAAAGATATACAGTAATTTCATCATTTAGGACTGAGGATGATGAAAAATATTTTAAAGGAAACGAATCCAGTGAAATAAAAGAACAAATATAAAGGATTCGTATTTTAAACAATCCAAGTTCAAAAATATTTCATAAGTAATCAGAGTGGAGTAAAATTCAAGAATGATCAAAACATAGATCCAATCAAAGATAGAAATCATAACAGATAATCTTGGACACAGAAAAGAAAATTTAATTTTTTGTGAATAGTGTCGTATTCGTGAATAGTGACTGTATACGTGAATAGTAACTCTGACACCAAAAGATAGAAATTTCACAAAAACATCATCATGCTTCGTGAATAGTACTCGTGAATAGTAACTCATGGATAGTAACCCAGACATGAAAAAGTTTCAAATTTGATAAAAATTTTCTACCAATATTCTGGCATAATGATATTGAAGAAATAATATCATTTTTGAAGAAAATAACCTCCCTTACCTCGAAAGACAGTACTTCTAGTTGAAACACCGGATATAGGCTATGACTTGAACTTGCACCGTATAGCAATACTCAAAGTATACTCAAAATACTCACAAGAATACGCTCGATAATATAGAGAGAGAAAACTTCAGTTTCTGGTGTGATTTTCAATTCTAACCTAAGCACCCTATTTATAGGAAAATGCTCAGAACACCAAAGTAGAAAATTTAATAAAAATATTAATATTTATTAAATAATCGTACGCATCATTTGGATCCTCATTTCAGCACATTTACCTTAGCCCACCAACTCACAAAATTTTAAAAAACGTTTTTCTAATTTAAAATAATTTAAACTTCCAAAAATTAATTATTTCGAAACTCCGGAACTTCAATAATTCATAACAAATAGCCTTTTATCAGAAAATTCGAATCTCCCGATTTTTATAGGAAATTCAATTCTCTACAACTTTGCAGAAGAAAGTTTTTCCAAATTCCAAACAGAAATTGACCGAAATCCACAAACGGGCGATTTTACAGGCTATAATCAAATTTCAATAAAGAAATGGGGTCCACCGACATGTTTAACATGTTTTAAACATTTATTGTAATAAAAATACTATTTCTCCTCGTATACTCATATATCCCACATTCATTGTAAAAATATCACCATTATTATATTATTAAAATATAATAATATATTTAAATAAAAATATTTTATCAGAAAAAGATAAAATTTTAATTTTCAACAATTGTCACATTAAAAAAAATTCTCCATCTATATCCACATAAAATCAATATTTTTCTCATCATATAAATCAATAATTAATTATTCACAAATAATATTACAGAATCACAATATTGACAACCAGGCAGTTCCCAGGAAAGAGGGGGCTTTCCAATAAGAATTTCTCCTTACTGGCGTGCAATTAGGTGATCAAACCTCTCTTTAGACAGAACTTTCTAGACATTGCCAATAATATTATCTAATAATATTATTCAGATAATATGAATTATTGCTTCGATAATAGAAATATTGTGTAGTGACAATTATTAAAACAACAGTAATATAAAATATCAATGCAGCAATTATTGAATCAATAAAATAAAATACTGAATAGTAATTACTGTAACAATTATTGAGTAGTGCCTTCTTACGTAAGAATCAATAATTCAAAAATACTGTGCAATACCGTGTGCTACTGTGCAACAACACGTATTACTTTACTTTATCCACCGGGTATTCCAACAGTGTTAACGGTAACAACTACGCCGTTATTTATAAACAACTTATATTTGTCGTTTTCTTCATCCAATCACTTTCCGTTATGGGGCCCACAAAAGACTGCGCTGTCGTACGAATATTCCCCGATAGCAAGAATATTCCACGACCAAACGAATATTCCCCGACAACAATGAATATTTTATAACCACTTGCTTATTTTAAAATATTTGCGTATTTTACCCATAACTATCCACATTAATCAAATCATCCCCTACTATTTCAAAATAATAAATAGAGAAAATTAAAATTTATTAATAATAAGTTGGGGTCTTACAATAAGTTTCTATTGATACTCATATCATATTCATTGGAAAAGTCAAAACTTCTCGGGCTCGATTCGGAATCATGCTTGACTCGGTAGCTAAATGAGCCTCAATCAATCCTTATTTTGTACTCGATAAACTTTGTGAACCAAATATGAGCAACTCAATATTCGGATCGACTCGATTCGTTTATACATTTACATATATATGGCAAAGTTGTAATATCAATAGAAGAAGACTATTGTTCATAGTAAGTTGAAGTGTATATGAGTGAAATGACGACATAATTAATTAAATGATGGACCTAACGTGTATCTTTGATAATGAAATAATTTCATGTTCTAGCTACTACATGTACTTCAAACCCCCAGGGTCAGCTGTCGGCACAGAGCTGATGGAACTAGGGAGGGCGGTTGGGCGTGGGAAAAGACATTTGAGTATTTGACCCAGGTAGGCTGCCGGCGCCTGCGGCGAAGGAGAAATTTCTTGTGTGGAGGGGACCATTTCATCGAGTAGGTGGTGTGCATCTTCATCTGGAGCATGGGAGCAACGATCTCAACCTTAGCTTGAAATTTTGGGGAGGGTGGGAGCAGTTGCTAAGGGTTGCTCAGTAGCTCCGCCATTCACAATATTTATATGATGCTAAGCTCTTTGATCGATTGCAATTAAATTCATGGGTACTGCTGCTGCTCCATTTTTATTCTTTTTTCTGTCACAATGTTTTCTATTGGCATCATCATCATCATCAATAATACCAGATAATTTGAGCATAGACTCATCTCTGTCAGTCAAAAATTCAACGGCCGCTGCTGCTTCATTGCTCCGTCGTAGTTTAACTGCAGCGGAACAAGCAATCCATTAAAAGAGTCAAGTAGAGAATAAAATCTACTATATTTTATGATTTAAAAGGTTTTTCATCACTTTTATCGCTGTGACTCAGCTTAGTAAATAATCCACATCATCGAATCACCCTTGCACTACTGCCAAGGATATTCTTTAGTATCACGACCACAATTATCCATGCACTACGGGCCAAGAATATTTGTGTATTCAATAATGGTCATGATCATGCCAACAACTGTCCATCAATGCACTACGGGCCAATGAGGACTTTTTCCATATCATTTGTAACATTACAATCATGATTACACCGAATAATCCATGGTCATAATCATACCAAGTCCATCTATGCACTATAGGGCACAGATGACTTTCAACAAAATATAAACATGAGAATGATGGCAATGATATAAGAATTCAATAAAACAAGTTCAAGAATTATTTTATCCAGGAACTAATAACGTCCAAATTGTCAACATGATACTGCTTTGTAGAGTAAAATTCAAGAATGCTCAGAAGAATATTTCCATGAAAAGATACTGGATGAAGAGCAAATATCAAGGATATTCCACTAATTTCATGGAGTATAGAAGTCAAAATTTTAACCAACTGAGTATAATAAGGAATGGAATAACAAAAGAAATCACCAAGATAGACCGCACAGACAGGTTATTCCAACAGAATAATAAATAACGGAATCAGGTCCAGCGTAAAACGCACAGACATGATATTCCAACAGAATAATAAAGACGGAATCAGGTCCGGCGTAGAACGCACAGACAGGATATTCCAACAGAATAATACAGACGGAATCAGGTCCAACGTAGAACGCACAGACATGATATTCCAACAGAATAATAAAAACGGAATCAGGTCCGGCGTAGAACGCACAGACAGGATGTTCCAACAGAATGATAAAGAATGGAACAACAGAAGAATTTCACCAAGTATAGGATAGCCCGCATATACAGGTTATTCCAACAGAATAATAAGAATGGAATAACAGAAGTTCTCTTCATAGATAAGAAAGAAATAATACTCCCTACATTGGAAAAACTAGATACTGTAATAGTGAGTAGCAAAATTCTCTTCTTCTTTTTCTCTATAATAATCGCTCTAAAGCTTTTGTGAATTGGTGAGAAATGAAGGAAGAATGAGATTTTATTTATAGGAAAATATAGTTTCAATAATTGCACGTTTTGGGGCTCGAAAATTATAGTACAATACCTCCAACTTTTCTTTTATTTTTAATTTAGTCCTGCAAGTATTATAAATCTTGCACCAACTCCCCTAATAGTAAATAATGTGAATCAATAGTTCAATCATGTGAATCAATAGTATAATCATGTGAAAAATAAGAATTACGGTATAGTACGTCCTTCTATACCTCAATTTTTAACTTAGTCATGCAAGTATTATCAATCTTACACCAACTCCCCTAATAGTAAATAATGTGATTCAATAGTACACATATGTGAACAAATAGTTATATAATCATGTGAATTAGTAACAATTAATTGCTCATTTATCCGATAAATTACCCGATTTATCAATCTAACCCATAGACATCAATTATCATCGGAATAAATGTCAATTTTCACTAACACAAACAATTCCAACATAATGAAACTATTTTTATCAAAAATATAAATTTTGAAATTTTGAAGTTTTACTTTTCCCTAAAAAGTCAACTGTTGACTTTTTGACCAAATAGTGAATCCCGAAAAATTTTGTGTTTATAGACTATTTTTACTAATTTCGTTATTCCGGACTCAAATATCACGTCCGCGTCTCCAAATTTAACTCCGAACAACATTCATCATTAATATTATAACATACAATATTTATCAACCAGGTCGTTCCCAGGAAAGAGGGGGCTTTCCAATAAGGATTTCTCCCTATTGGCGCGCAATTAGGTGACCAAACCTCTCATTGACAGAACTTATAGACATTGTAAATATTGCAATTTATAATATGAATAACTTTGTCATCTCAAGTATTGATTTAATAAAAAATATTTTATGCAGATGATACTGTGACAATAATTGAATCAATAATATGATAGATATGATGCAGCAATTACTGTAACAATAATTGAGTATAACTGAGTGACTTCTCACGTAAGCATCAATAATCAATACTGTGTGCTACAATGCAACCACGCGTATTACTGTACTTTTAACACCAGGTGTTTCAACAGTTAACGGTAAAACTTCCGCCGTTATTTTCATAAAGTATTTTTGTCGTTTTCTCAATCCGACAATAATTTCATTGTGGGGGTCCACCAATGATTGTGATGTTGTACGAATATTTCCTATTAAAACGAATATTCTCCGACCAATCGAATATTATATAACAACTTGCGTACTTTACAAAATTTGTAAATATTACTCACAACTATAACATTATATTAAATCCACGCCATAATATTCAAAAATATATTTCGAGAAAATTTAATCTTTATTCAAAAAGTTGGGGTCTTACAACCTCCCCTTCTTATGAAATTTCGTCCTCGAAATTAGGGTGCGTACCTGGTATGTCAAAGAGATGAGGATACCTTGATTTCATTTCAGATTCTAATTTCCAAGTCATTTCCTCAATATCGTGGTTTCTCTACAAAACTATGACTTGAGGTATACCCTTGTAGCGTAGAATATGATCATTTTTATCCAAGATTTTAACAGGTAACTATTCATACGTTAAATCTTCCTCTATCTCGTCTGGTTCTAATTCAATAATGTGGTTCGGGTCTTTCAAATATTTACGTAACATAGATATGTGAAAAATGTTATGAACACGAGACATACATGGCGGTAAACCGAGTCTATACGCCACAATTCTTACTCGATCGAGAATTAAAAATGGGCCAATGAATCGAGGGTTGAGTTTTCCACTCTTTCCAAATCTCGTAACTCCCTTCCATGGAGCAACACGTAATAACACATGATCTCCAATATCCAATTCCACGTCCTTTCGTTGAAGATCAGCATAACTCTTTTGTCGATCTTGTGAGGTTTTTATACGTTGTCGGATCGTTTGAATCTTTTCCATAGTCATACATACCAACTCCGGTCCCAACAACGTTGCTTCACCCACCTCATCCCAGCATACCGGAGAACGAAACTTTCTTCCATACAACGCCTCAAATGGAGCCATGCCAATACTTGCTTGATAACTGTTGTTGTAGGAAAACTCCACCAATGGTAGCAACTTATCCCAACTTCCCTTGAAGTCAAGGACACAGAGTCTTAATAGATCTTCAAGAGTTTGAATGGTCCTCTCCGACTGTCCGTCCGTCTGAGGATATTATGCCGAGCTAAATCGTAAATCCGTGCCCATAGCTTTTTGCAAACTAACCAAAAATCTTGAAGTGAATCTTGGACCTAGATCAGAAACTATGGATACTGGCATACCATGCAGTCTTACAATTTCGTTTATGTACATACGAGCAAGACGTTAAAGTGTATAAGTTTCTTGTATAGGTAAGAAATGAGCAGACTTGGTAAATCTATCAATAATGACCCAAATTGCATCTATGCCTTAAGAAACCTTGCGAAGACCAGTAACGAAATCCATAGTAACGTGTTCCCACTTTCATTCTGGAATTTCAAGTGGTTGCAATGGACCTTTTGGTACTTGATGCTCCGCCTTGACTCGTTGACAAGTTAAATACCTTGAGATAAACTCTGTTATCTCTCTTTTCATATTGCTCCACCAAAATGTCTGTCGAAGATCACGATACATTTTTGTACTCCCATGATGGATTGCAAACGGTGTGTTGTGCGCCTCCATCATGATTTTATACTTTAAATCATTGTCGTTAGGAACACAAAGTCTGGAGTTGACTCGAGGTATTCCTTCTTCATTGATTCTTGCTTCCGGCATAGCACCTTCTTGCACTTTCTTCCTCATACGCATCAGCTCCGGATCTGTAACTTGAGCAACTTTAACTTTATCAATTAAAGTCGGTTCTACTCGTATATTCACCATCATCATATGTATCCCCAGAGTCTTTAACTCTATCTCCATCCTTTGCAAGTCACACAAAATAGCCTTTTGTGTTGTGAATATTGCACTCGTACCCGCATATGATCTTCTACTCAATGCGTCAGCTACCACGTTCACTTTTCCAGGATGGTATTGGATGGTATGATCATAATCTTTCAACAGTTCAAGCCAACGTCGTTGTCGCGTGTTAAGTTCCTTTTGAGTGAAGAAATATTTGAGGATTTTATGATCCGTAAAGATCTCCACTTTCTCTCCATATAAATAATGCCTCCAAATTTTAAGTGCGAAAACAACAGCTGCCAACTCTAGATCATGAGTAGGATAATTCCTCTCATATTCTTTGAGTTGTCATGATTCATATGCTATGACTTTCCCATGTTGCATGAGAACACATCCTAACCCTTTGCCCGAAGCATCACTGTAGATGACAAATCCCTCCGAACCAGATGGTATTGTCAGAATATGTGCTGAAATGAGTCTCCTTTTGAGTTCTTGAAAACTCTTCTCACATTCCTCGCTCCAACTGAACTTTGTATCTTTTCGAGTCAACTGAGTTAATGGAGTAGCGATTCGAGAAAATCCTTCCACGAATCTCCGATAATAACAAGCTAAACCGAGAAAGCTACGTACTTCGGTCCTTGATTTGGGTTGCTCCCAGCTTTGAATAGCTTCAATCTTTGTCGGGTCAACGGATATTCCATGACTTGATACTACGTGCCCAAGGAATGCTACTTTCTCAAGCCAGAACTCGCATTTCTTATTATAAATTATAATAAAAAATCTATAATAGATTTTGTGATAATTGTTTGTTGAGAAGAGAGAGAAATACTAAAGCATTTAATGTTTTGGAAGATAAAGTTCTGGAAAACTTTGGTGCCAGTTATGGATGGTTATGGAAAGGAGTTCGGCGGAGGGAGGAGACAGTAAGTGTTGAATTGCAACTTATTAAAACACTCAACTAAATTAAAGGGAATAAGAATGCACTAATTTTGTAAATAAAATTTAAATGCATTAATTGTGTAAATATTTTATGAGTATACTATTATTGTAATAATTTTTAAAAATATAATAGAAAATATAATTGTTCCAAAAAATAATAAATGAAATTTATTTTATTAACCGTGAGAGTACATAATTGTATTTTTAATTTTAGACGAATTACAAAAAAAATGTATCTCTTACAACGGAGGGAGTTATATTCATTTCCGCAAGCATAATAATATCACTTATGGTACACGGGTTAATTGATCGTCATATATACTAAAGTAAGAACCACCATGACCAAGTTTAAAAGTTTATGCATAGGCAGTAGGGGTGAGCATGGTGCGGTTTGGTGCGGTTTGAAGTCCAAACCGCACCCGAAACCGCTTAGGTGCGGTTTGAAAAATTCAAAACCGCACCCGAAACCGCTTGTGATTGGTGCGGTGCGGTGCGGTTTTAAAGTGTGCGGTGTGGTTTTAATTGGTGCGGTTTCGGTTCCAAAACCAATTGAAACAACAAAAAAGTTTAAGCCTTCAATAAAATTTAACATAAAACTTACATCGAGCAATTAACTTAGTGACAAAGTCGACAATGAGAATTATATCAAGCATGCTTTAAAACTAAAATATGCGCTATATAAAACAACGGAGACCATATATTCGATAACAAGCAAGAATGTTTATCAGTTCTCCAAAAATTAAAAGTATATACTGAAGATAGAATAAATGCATCAAGTGCTCGAGCCCCTCAACTATAAGCCCCTCCAATAACGCATCAAATAAATTCAAAATTTCAAAACCCAATTGCTTAATTTTTGACTCTATAACCTCTAACATTTTCTTTCAATTGGTGAAAAAATGACAATGCAAGACTGGGGTTTTCTCTGAGCGTGTTCAAGTGAAAAGTAACTTTAGAATTTATTAGAGATAATACGTACATACACACATATGGTGCGGTTTCGGTTTTATGCGGTTTGGTTTTGGCTAGTAACCAAACCGGAACCATAAATTTGGTTATTCAATCCACCTAAAACCGCCACATACGCCGGAACCATTGGTGCGGTTTTAATTGGTGCGGTTCGTGCGGTTTTTGGTGCGGTTTCGGTTCCAATTTGGTTACTTACTCAGCCCTAATAGGCAGGCTACATGCATAATAATATCTCTCCTACTCAATTATTTCCAAAAAAAGTGAGATATTTTTTTTGCCTTTCGTCCTAATTTATATTAGTATTAACTAATATTAGTATTAATAATATTATTAATTATAATATTAAAATCAATATTAATATTAATAATATTATTAATTAATTTTAATATTAATAATAATATATATTAATATCAATACTAATATATTACAATCATGTTGCAAAAGGAGGATTATTATAATAATATAATAATACTATAATACTATATTAATTACAATCATGTAGCAAAAGGATTGAAAAGAAACTATTACCGTGCTACATGTTGTAGCGTCATGGATTGAAAAATGTTATTAATATTATTATATTATAATTCATTACAAAAAGAAGATTTTTATAATAATATAATAATTCGAATATGGCTAGCCGTTATATTACCCTTTAGTAAATATCCATACCAATTCAAGTGATTATAATACCGCTACAAGTTGTAGCGGCCGGCAAAATCTTTATTCTTTTCAATCTCAATCATTAAATATGTTAATCAACGATGAAAATAATGGTTGTTGGAATAGTTCTTCTAACAAACGGTTGCCATAAATTGAAACCCATATATATATATATATATATATATATATATATATATATATATATATATATATATATATATATAAAATATCTTTGTCCCATAAAATAAGTCTTAAATGTATTTGCCACCTACACAATTAATAATAAAAAAAGTAAAAATAGAATATAAAAAAGTTTATATTTTATTTATAATAGACCACATGTAAATACACTAATTAATATTCTCTCTTTTTATCAAAGTTTAAAAATAGTTGACCTTACTTGAGTACTCTGAGGAAAAAATAGATTTTAAATAACATTTGAGTTGCTCAGCAAGTGGGTATGGAATTACATAATGAAGTTAGCTAGAGATGGAGGATGGATCCATGTAAAGAGTTCCATATTAGTTCTCAACAGTTAGGCTCACGTCAAGTTTCATATAAGCAAAGCCATATACAAATTGGGATAAAATGGAAAGGCAAAGATTGAATTTTCTAAAACTACCATTACGTACAATTCCCCACCACTCACTTCTTATTAATTATTATATATATATATATATATATATTTATATATATAGTATGCATGCCCATTGATATATTTATGCCTAATTGATCATATATAACATAATATTATATTTATTCATGGATAAATTTAAATAAATTAGTTTAGTGTTTTAATTTGTATGTACTTATATATATATGTGGTGTCTCAAATTGTAGCTTTCCGAAGTAATTGACATCATATATAAATATAATTATAGGAAACTAAAACATATGATTATTTGAAGACTTCATAGTTCATTTAAAGTCCTAAGTAATTAGTTAGTACATGAATAAAAACAAAATAGAAAGGACAGTTCAATTGGAACTAGCTTGGAAGATCGATCGATATAACCAATTAGTAATGATCATGACAACACTTTTACGGCCTAATCACAAAAGGCAACACGTTTCCGTCACATTATGCATGAACTTTTGTGGTCAATCAAATCCTAAGATATATATAATGGATTCAATTAACAAATGATTACCTTAATTATGCATAATCTAGCAACCATTAATCTGTAAACATATAATTAACTTTAATTGGATAGATTAAGACAAACATACATAAAACATTCTATATATTATATCTAAACATAATCTTTACTAAATTAGCATATAAATATATACATATATATTTGTATTTAACACTCCAAAAGAAAACACAAATTCCAGAAAAGTTTTGCTAGATAGGGCATATACATAGGCATAGCAATATTTTTTTTTATATAATTTATATTAATAACTTTTTAAACTCACACACATTTTCCTTGACATGTCAATGATTGAACTCACAACCTCATGGTTACCATGTTGGGCCAAAGGTCACTCGGTACATAGCAATATTGTGGAGCCTATAATTATCGATATAACACCATTTGTATTACAGTACTCAACACATGTAGGAAAGTAAATATATATTAACAATAGACAAACATTACTAATGATCCAAACTGCATTTAATTTGGACCTACCATAAAATAAATTTCATTCATACATATATATATGTAAATTTTTGTATATTTAATTATTAGAGAGATAGATAAATAGATATATTTAGTCGGCATTAAGTAACTGTGTAGCCCAAAAATTGTCCATGCTCCACATATTAGTGTCGTTTGATTGATCATAAGTTGGAAAAGGAGGTTGTAGGTCATCATGAGCTTCGAGATTTCCCGTGTAGGTTGGCAGAGAATAGGTTTCAACTGCATGATGATCCAGTGCAGCGGAAGACATATGGCTTGAGCTTGCTTGATCATGATTCATACTATTCATCATGTGCTCATGCGAATTAGAAGTTTGTGCACTGAAATTTTCGACTTGCTTAATATGTTTTTGAATTCTGGTCCTCCAGTAGTTCTTTATTTCGTTATCGGTTCTTCCCGGTAAGTGCTTTGCAATTTTTGACCACCTACATTAATTGGAAATTAATACCTAATAACTTAAATGATGATTATATATAAATATATATATATATATGGGTATATATATCAAATTAAGAATATATAAAAATGCAACAAAAAGGAATTAAAAAAGATTAATAATTATTATAATATATATATACTAGATGTGTCTCGTGTCTCCGATACTATTTTGGACGGCCCAAATAATTTATTAAAATTAAAATTCAAAATTAATTATATTTTATTAAATAGATATATATAGAGGAGAGAAATTAATTAAATAGTGCACGCGGCCCACCATGCATCACGTAATTACTATATATGTTATTCATCACGTACGGTAACTTAAATTCAATGATATTACATGTTTGTTTTTTCGTGGTTCAAAATAAAGACCCCTCATGCATGTTATACGGTTGAAAAATCATCACCCTTCATGTTCTACTTGTACGTTATATATATATATATATATATATATATATATATATATATATATATATATATATAAAGGAAGCTCAAGGCCATTATAACAATAATAATTCCACCAGAAAATTAATTCTCACTTCCCACCAGCTAGCTAGTATCAGTAAACAGAAAACAGCCGAGACTTATATCAACATGAAGATGAATCCTTGCATGTTGTACGTAGAAATTATCAAATAAAAAAAAAATGGTGCTAGAGACAAACTAGTTTATAAACATTTTATAAACTGCTGATGTGTCATACTTCACGTCAACCTATTGATCAATAAATTGTTTAATATAGTCTTCGGTCCTACACAATATGCTGATGTGGAGTATACCACATCAGCAGTTTGTAAAATATTTGTAAAATAATTTGTGTCTCTAGCATTATTCTAAAAAAAAGGTTCAAAAATAGTGATCATTGATCGATCGGAAGCCATTTGGCTTGCCATCCGGCAGTATCCATTCAACAAATTAAAACGTAGCGAGCAGAAGCTAATTACAAATATTCAAGATTGATTATTCTCTGCATGCAGTGATTGAAATCAATTCAAGGTTTAGTTTTCTAAAGATTATATATATATATATATATATATATATAGCAAGTACAATACCCAAAATAATAATTAAATTTTTTGACTTAAAGATGTACTATATATATATATATATATATATATATATATATATATATATAAATAAAAAAATAAACCAGTTTTTGAAACTGATCAGTACTATCGATCAACATAACCTTTTCTTTTTTGTTGGTACTTGGTAAGTACTGATAGAATTATAAAGAAATAGTTGGTGCATTGTTTTTCTAGTTTTCTATATATGTACCATATATTAAATATTCAATACTGATTCTAGAGTAGAGAAAAAGGTTTTGAATTCGGGACCATTATTGGCCAGGTTCCATGCATCAATTAATAAATCCATTAGCTAGATTAGATCTCCATGCACGTACGGTTGGCTATTACTGGGATTAGGGTTGAAAATTGTAAATGTGCAGGGGCCACCATGTCTTGAAGAGCCAAAACAATATTATGGAAGCTGTCAACTTCCTCAGCCAAATCAAAAAATGGACTTCTCTTTCAAGTGAGAGCTAAGAAGGGCTAACAACATGTGACAAGTAGCATACCAAAGGAAATAAATAGAGAAAGAGCATGAACGGCCATAAGGAAATTAAACTATATTGTGCGTAAAACATGATGGATGATAACATGTATATGTGTGTGTGTGTGTGTGTATATATATATATATATATATATATATATATATATATATATATATATATATATATATTGCAAATTATATTGTACCAGTAAAAAATATAACTCCGATCCCTTATTAATCCAATTTGATGGACTTAAATTGCCATAAAAAGTTAATTTAGACAACATGATGCAAAACATTTGCTACATATATATACACACAGCTATATATATTGATTATAATTAATTCCATTCATATAAGAGGGATAGCTAATGGATTCAATAAAATAAAGTTATATATATAGCTAGAAACCCTAATTCTATTCAATGTAAGTTAGTGGCTAGCTCCCCTTAATGACTTCACATAGTAAAAAGAATCAATAAATGGTATGATGGGTTAATCAAGAAATTAATATATGGCGCCTAGCTACTATATATAATCTTAATGTAAGAATATAAATTCATAAATTAAAACTTTAAATATCCTTTGGTACAATTACCTGTTCCCCCACTTAGCATGAAGTTCCATAATTAAGAGTTGTTCTTCTGGTGTAATATTACCCCTCCGAACATCAGGTCGGAGGTAGTTAAGCCACCGGAGTCGACAGCTCTTTCCCGTACGTTTCAGCCCTAATTAAATTCAATATATATATATATATATATATATATATATATATAAGGTCTCCAGATAGGGTTACTTAATTATTATTGCAAAAATTAAAATTATGTGGATAGTATTTGTTTAAAAGTTTGTAGCATAATACTTACCAGCAGATCGAGCAAGGGAATTCCATACGCCTTCACCATGATTAGCTATATAATTGACGAGGATCAAATCTTCTTCCATAGTCCATGGCCCTTTCCTCACTTCAACATCCTGCGAGTTGCATACTTGTCTATCCATTTTTTGGAGAGAGATAGAACGAGGGAGCGTGAGTACTAATGGAGATTTAGGCAGTTGTAGAATTTAGGAAGAAAATGGAGGTGGCTCTGTGGGTTTTATAGGGTTAGGTTAAGATAGTGTTTACCCCGTAATTAAGCTATTAATCGATTGTTATAATTATGGAAGTACGTACCAACATAAGAGAGCTTTTGACCTAACTCTCTTACAAAACATGCATCACTAGTAATACTGGATGTATATGTTCATGACTTTTCCAGGATATTGTATTCTCTTCATTTCATAAAAATAGTCTCATTTGACTTAATTCGATCCTAATTAATTAATTCACGAAAACCTAATATTCAAATTATTATGTAAATTATTTTAATTTTCAAAAATAATTTTATAATTGATAGTACTTTTAAAGTAGTTTCTAGTTATATTAATCAAAATCAAATAAATTCTTATTATTTTTTAATTTTAGTAATTTTACAAATTGATTAGGAAAAAATTAAAATAAAACTGAACCTTTATTTTGTGTAACGGATGGGGAAATATGTCTTTGCCTAATAAATATCCACTTATTCAAGTAAATAAAAAATAATTAATTCATAACAAATTAAAGTCAATTAGTAAAACACAAATTTTCTTTTCTGATTCAAACGCATTTTACATATGCATGGATTTGCATGTATGCTGAATGAATACTCTCTCTCTCTCACACACAATATATATATATATACTAGCTGGGTCCCGTGCCTCCGGCACTGTATGGACAATATGATTTATCTCAAACTTTGAACGACCAAAATAATTTATTGAGTGAGCAGAAAATTTAAAGTCATTTGTATTTTACTATATTATTATTAGATTATTAGATAGATAGATGTATTTTATTAGATAGATGTATGAACGGTGGGATTTATCTCAAACTTTGGATGGCCCAGATGATTTATTGAGTGAGCGGGAAATTCAAAATCATTTGTATTTTATTAGATAGAAGATGTATGAACGGTAGGATTTATCTCAAACTTTGGATGGCCCAGATGATTTATTGAGTGAGCGGGAAATTCAAAATCATTTGTATTTTATTAGATAGATATATAGGGTCTTCATCCACAGCAACCGGTTGTTGGGGAGTAATTCTTTTTTTCCCAGCCGCTACAGCTTGTACCGGCCACTTAGAATTTTTTATTTTTTTTATAAGCCGCTACAAGCTGTAGCGGCTTGAAAAAAATGGGTTGTTTCTAACAACCGGTTGCTGTGGATGGAATCCCATATATATATATATATATATATATATATATATATATATATATATATATATATTCTTATTTAATTAGAAGTAAAATTGAAGATAAAAATATATAATGCATGTGCTAAGACTAGTGTGACATATGACGTGGGATTCTAGAAACGCGAGAAAATGTCTTTACTTTTTTTTTTCCCTGCAAGTGATAAAAATTAAAGTATGATCATATATATGCTTTTAGTTTGGAAAATATTAAAGTGTCACATCTTGTCCATTCCTCTAACTTAATTCGTAATGATTAAGACCGAGGAGTACTTCAGTAATAACCTCAACTTTTCCTCGTCTTGTGGAATCCTTTTGCCTCTTCTAGTCAAGTTATAACCATCGGTATATATCCTGGATATATCTTCAGCTCCATCAAGCTCCCCATGTATGTATATCAATTTGATGAACTATTAATGTAGATTTGAAGTAAATAAATTAAAAAATCTGGTAGTTTTTATCAAACAAAATGATTGATATAGCTTGTAACACCCCAGTCCCACATCGAAAGATAGGGAGAAAATTTGTCTGAAATTAAGTAACTACCAATAGTACCTACAAGTCATGACCTTTTGGGAGCCTGTGGTGGGCTAGATGACCCAAGAAGATACTATTGGGCCAGTGGTTTGAGGCCTTATTTGGATGGATTTGATTCGATTCGGACTTGGGATTTGTTCCGGACTCGGGATTTGACCCGGGTTGTTTCATAGCTAGCTAGCCAGCTCCATTTTTTATTTTAATTTTTTATGAAGCAATACAGTTGTGTAAAATGACCTAAAAAGAGTCATAAAATTAACTCCTTGATTTTTTCTACAAAAATATTAGTCATATATACCTATAGGCTATGTTTGTTAGTAAAAATTATATTTAGAAAATAAATATTAATCTCAAGTATATCTTGTTTATTTTTAAATTTAAATCTGGAACTATTAATTTAAGGATTATAAAATAGCCGGCTTAATAGTATTGAAATTATAATTATAATTTTAGGATTATTAGTATTGAGATTATAATCTCATGAAGTATAATTTTTGTATTATATATAATTCTTGCAAATAAATATAAGCCTACATTTTAGGTGAAAATGAAAAGAAAGAGAAAAAGAAAAAGAAACACTAGAGGGTGAAACGTCAAAGTCATCAAACAATTCCAGTAATCTGTTTTTGTTGTTTAATTACTTTGTTCTTTTTTGCAGTTTCATTTGCATAGCAAGACATGAAATCTAACCAATTGATACCCCTGAGCCCTGAATAAGAAAAAGATTATCACTTCGATTCCCATTAATTATTAAGAAAACGCCAAATGCTCTTATCCCATTATTATTAATTTTTCAAATGAATATATAGAAATATCGAATCGTTCTCCGGTCCGTTGTTAAAGGAGAGTGAGTAAGGTATGTTAAATAAGGGGTGAGCTTAATATCCGTACCATATATAAGATAAAATCCAATTTGAATTTGGACAAAAAGACGGTTCAGATTCATTTTAATTATTCATATTGTTGAAACGGAGAGAGAGAGGTACAAAGAGAGAAAAAGAATTTCGTTACGCCGTATCTTTATGCACCAACAATTACTAATATATATATATATATATATATATATATATATATATATAACCAGGCTAGGATTGCAAAAGATTATAATGTCTCGGTCAACGGCTCCTAATCAGATTACCTTCTTACGGATATATATATATATACGGGAAGGATCAAGACCACCGCGTATTTACAAAAATGTCACCGCGTCCCATTAAAACGACGTCGTTTTGATGAAATTATGCTACTTAAGGCATTATACTATTTAAGAATTATGCTCTTGATCCTTTCTGTATATATATATATATATATAGAGAGAGAGAGAGTCCGGATCAGGTCCGGACTCCCGGATTTTAACAAAATCCGGACCTTTTTTTTTTTTTTGCTTTTTTTTTTGAAACAACTAAACAAAAAAAAATTATGGAACTGAAATTTTTTCACAATACAGTGTTTTGGGCGTGATTTGGATGCCTATACCAAAATATTTCTGTACAGTCTGGGCAGACTGTACATACATTGGTTGGTATAGGTATTAAAAACACACCTAAAACACTGTATTATGAAAAAATTTCAGTTCCATAATTTTTATTTTTATTTTAGTTGTTTCAAAAAAAAAAGCAAAAAAAAAAATACGGGGTCCGTATTTTATGACCAGTCCGGGAGACCGGACTGGATCCTCATTCTATATATTTATATATATATATATATATATATATATATATATATATATATAAAAGGATAGAGTATGATTTTATTTAAAATATATTTCATATATTGGGAGTACAGTAATAATGACAAGGAGATCGAAAAATATATAATAATAAAAAAGGAAAAATAATTTATATTATATATCTCATATATATACTTAAGTTATTATTTGTTAGTATTCATACAATTTGTCGTACAAATTAAGACTATAAAACAAAAACAGTAGTAATTAGTAAGAAGACAAACATATATGTAATGTAATGGATCGAATTGTCATTAATCAATCAAGGGATGAGTTGTTATAAGTATGTTCACACGAGTTTATGTTGACAATATATATATATATATATATATATATATATATATATATATATATCCTAGTCTTGATCATCTGACTAAAATATATATAGTACTAGTAAGTTCAAAACTTCAAGTAAAGGTCGGCATGAAACGACGAAAATCTAGAAAGTTAATTAACCAAAAATAGCATGCATCACTTTACTTAAAACTGAGTAAGCTTATGAGTGGATTTCAACATTAACAGCAAATTTTTTACTTCATTATGCATCGTCTTAATTAATCAACTAACATTATTACTTTTTCTCATTAATTAATTCTTCTACATTAATTTTATACTAATAAAATGAAAATTGGACGGACGGTTCACAGTTTACTTACAATTGTGCGTGTCATTAATTAAAAAATTCCTAAAATTAACTTCAAATTACTACCTACCTACCTACCTAGTTTAATAATATATATATATTACCCTAATACTTAATTAATTTTATATATGTATGTATATATATAATCATTAAGAGTTAGTAATTTATTATTATTATTATATATGTATCGCAAAAAATAAATCTAGCTAGTTGGGAGATAGGGAGGGTGATTATAGGACGGAAGTAGTGCTTAATTAATGGATGATGTTGGCCTGGATATATATATATATATATATAATTTGTTTAATGATGGACAAAAGAGCATGTTAAATTAGGTTTAAACAGTTGTTATCCACATAATTAAGAAGAGAAGAAAGAAAGAGATAGACGACGAGCATGATCTGTGGTTTAGACCAAAAGCACACAAAAAACTAAATTAAAATTATGACTAATTCCTAACGGTGGCATTTACGTATATACAGCTTATTACTAATATATATCTTCTTAATATATATGTACCAACCAAAAATTGAATATAGTTTGACACTTGGTGCCAAAGTTTCATGGCAGCATTACTACTCTAGGAAATTCTATTTTGCCTTACTAAATTTATTTTAAGGCAACTAGCTAGTGATCATGAGCTATTATATAATTTTATCCCTCGAATTTAAATTCATGACTGAACCACCTATTAATAATTCAGACAACATATATAACTTGATAAAATTCAAAAAACATTATGTGAATTTATTTCATTTTGGTTGGAAACTACTCAACTATTAAATACAATTGTTATTTAAAAAAAATTCACATCACAATTTGAATTTTAGAACATCACAAGGATAATAAAAATTGATATTTCCACAACAAAAAATGATATTTTCATATGAAAATCGTCGCTATACATCTATATCGACATTTTTCATGTGAAAATATCAGTGGAAATATCAATTTCGATAATGTAATGATGTTCTTATCAATACATTGGAAAAAAAAAATACAATATATACTTTAAGCATGGAGGATTTGGATAATTAGATTGCAAATGTGGTTAAATCGAGTCAGTAATTAGCGAAGCCTTGTGGACAGTAGCATAATAGAGAATGATTTCTTGATTAAAATAGAAAGTTACTTATTTAAATGGTATGTTATTTCTTTAAAATAATTAATAAATTATTAGTTGAACATGCATGAAACTAAAAATAGCTATTTATTAGTTACTTTTCTAAATTATTTATTAAAATTTATAACTCAAAACTCAAATTATATTTTTAATTTTAAAATAGATGAAATAGTATAGATGAATTGATTCTGATCTGAGGTCTCATTTTGGAGTTATTAAGTTCCAAGGGGAAGGGAGCCTTGATCATATATAAGGTTTTGATTTAATGAATAAGATTTAAATTCAAGTATAATTATATTACATATATTAGATATTCGATCAACTTTGCATGAGTTTATATTTGTATTTATAGCCAAATTTTTTTCTCTATATATATTTTGAGATTTGTATTCTGATTCGTAATTGAGGGAATTTATGTATTGATACTATAATTAAAATACTACTGATATTGTTATAAAATTTATTTATATTTTTATTGATGTCTCTCCAAGATGGGATCAATAAAATTTTAAAATAAATAAATAAACTAAAACTTCAACTTCATAATATAATGATGCCAATACATAAATGTAGCTGTTTTTTTGTTGGAAATGGAAGGCTTGACCCTAACCACATGCACCCTTTTTATGTGGTTAATATTTTCATACATTAGAATTTAGAATTCTGGATGGACAACCTTTTATCTTCTCCTGGGTACAATCAAATCAAGATAACAGGAATCTGTGACCTTTTTTTTTAAAGCTCCAATTTTTTATCTGTTATTCCTAAAGACAGAGATTTAGAAAAGGAATTTGAATGAATCTTTTAAAACTTTTTATTTAAAGATTTATTACAAATGTTAAATTAAACAAGTTAATTTATTGATTATGCATAGTGGAGTGATATTTTGGAAAATCATTTTAAAGATTAATAAGAAATTACAATTCTAAATTTAGTGTAAGAAAGTGTAGACAAGACACGTGGATAAAATATAGGGTTCAGAAAGTAAGTGTAGTAAAGTAAATGACACAAAGATTTTTAAGAGATTCGGAGCACAAGTCTCTTAATCATCTCTTCTACTCCAAGAGTATGGATATTCCACTAAGAAAGGGTAATCACACACATTACAGTTCCCTAAGAATTGATTTATAACTGATTCACTAAGAATTCTTAAAATCACACTGACTTGGAATATGCACTGATCACTAAGATCGAATCACAAAGAAATTGAATGATTTGAGGTGTTGCTAAGTAACGTTAAGCTTTTTTATCACACGACTTAGCAGCAGTTGAGATTTCTAAATCGTATAGTGAGTAGACTACGACCTCAGACAAATAGTACTTTGACTTGATCAATTTTTTTCTTTATATATTACTTGGATTGTTTGAGGTTGCTCGCCTTTTATAGCTTCACCTTGGATTTTTCGTTGTGATTTGACTGTTATTCTATTATGACTTGAACACCATCAATTTTCAATTGTCTAACTTTAATTTGAAATACTGTCGGCTAGAACCACTTCAGGTCGCTTTTATCGTACTCTGTCAAGTGCAGATGTAACCATGTGTATTTATTCGTTGTGTTAGCATCTTATCTTTATCGACCACATTTGGGCCTTATCGACCATCTTTGAGACCTTTAAGAATAATCCTTAACATCTTCAACAATATCTTAATATTAATCAATATGATAAAACCTCATTGACCAGAAATTGTGATTTGATCAAAAGTTTTTCTTCGTCGTGTTCAATCCACTATATAACTTTTGGCTACTTCAAATAATCGGCGTCCAGAAAATTTTTCAACCTCGTGTTTATTTGGGCCCAGATGATACGGTGGGTCATAGTCCGCATTGAGGTAATTACCCTACGTGGAAACTTGTTTGGGCAGTTGAAGATTTTAAGGAATCTAAAATTTCTAACTATATTTGATTTCCAACTTCTAAGAAAAGAGTTCGGGTACAATCCGATTTTCTTTCCTTAAGAAGATTAACTTTAATATCATTAAGGTATCTTACCTAATGAGGAATCATATTCCTACACGGGGAAGGGCTTGGAGAAGGTAGTGATCACTATAAATAAAATGTTACACCCTCATTATTAGGTACAACTTTATTTTATAGCACAAGAGCATTAAGCCTCCATTGTTAAACATTATTCATCATGTACTTATTCTCACACCGGAGTTATCCCCCAGCGGGCCCAAGTAGTCAAACTTTTTGTGTGACTTCGTTTCTGTGCAGGATTTAACGTACTTTAGTGATTGAGGCGCGTGAACGAATCTTGGCGTTAACATTGCGCTAGAAGAAGGACCTTCAAGTGCTACATAATTTTTAATCACAAAGGAGTTTTTTGGTGGAATCATAGTGAATAGTAAAAAAATGATTTTAGCACGTGATCAGGCGATGGGGACATCTATCCCAACAATCAAGGGGTTTAGCCAAAGATAGGTTGAGACCATCAGTTTTTAAACGGTTGGGGTCCCATGTCAATTATGTGGCCCCATCGAATGACAAGGCGGGCAGTCTAAGGGGAAGGTTATTCTCAACGACCAGCAAGGACGCAAGACCAAGGGATCGTGTCGAGGACGCACCGTCCCGAACACGTCCCCAAGATGATAGTCGAGATGAAAGGAGGGTGATCTTGGCAAAGAAGGCGCAAGAGACTGATGATCCTTTTAAAGTCTTACTCTTGCAGCGGAAGGAGATCGACCAGCAGATGGTGCTCTTGATAAGTGAAGAAGACAATGCTTTCAGCTACAACCGAAGGTAGGAGAAGTCGCTAAAATCAGTCTAGGACACATCATCCAGACTATTCTTGACAGACCGAGAGCAGGCGCCAAAGCCGCTCACGGGAAAGGAGCAGGCGCCGAAGCCGTTCACGAAAACGTTCACCAGGGAACCAGTCCAGGAAAACCATCGTCTGAACAACTCTCAATAGATTTGGAGTAGGCACCGAAGTTGCTCCAAAAGAGCGAGTTATGAAGGCAGAGGACGGTTTTACTGAAGAAGGAATGATCCTTCTATTGATCAAAGAAGACGAGATCCACCCCACCCCACCCCCCACCCCCCACCCCCCGGAGGAGTGAAATCGAGGCACTAGCCAAGAAAGTTGTAGAGTTGGAGAAAAGACTAACTGAAGTAAATCAAAATAAAGGGACCCTAGTCAAATCATCGTCACGGTTCTCCCTATAAATCGTTCAGGAAAAGGCCGATCCAAACAAAAAGGCACCCCACATGGAGAGTTACGATGGTTCGGGAGATCCGTATGAGCACAACTAGACTTATGATCGGCTGATGGATTACTATGACTACTCTGATACTGTCAAGTGTCAGATGTTTATGACGACCTTAAAGAAAAATGTTCGGCAGTGGATGATGACGTTGGCCCAATCTCAGTTTCATCATAAAATGAGCTCTGCGATAAGTTCCACGTCCGGTTCGGTAATATTAAGAGGAGGGGAAAGCCAACCAGATCCTTAGCTCATACATTATTTGAATGAAACTTTGGGCCAGTACGTGAAACAGTTTCGGGAGACGGTTGGTCAGGTAGAGGATTTTATCGATCATCAGGCTCTCGAATTATTCCAAAACGGTCTGAACATGGTAAAATCGAAGAAAGTAGTGAAAGATTTAATGTTCAATCACCCGAAGAACCTGACCGAGGCCTTTGACAGAACGGAAATCTTTATAACCGTTGAGGAAATAATGAGCAGTCTGAAGCCGAATACAGTGGAGAAACCGAAGGATCGAGACATGAACAATTATCCGAAGTCAGACAATAATAACAATAGGTCCGATAACCAGGTGAAGAACTTTAACAACGGGGGTTTGGGAAAAGGCCGACCGCCTTTCATGAATCGTGAAGTTAACAAAATATATACTCATCTCAACACGGACCGTGCATCAATATTGATGGAAATAAAGGATAAGCCCTAGTTTGAGTCTTACCTTAACAACACTTGTCCGGAGAAAAGAAATCATAACATATACTATAATTATCACCAGACATTCGGACACTCTACAGAAGACTGCAGGGATTTGAAGGACCTAATTGAGAAGAATATTTGAAGTGGGGAATTAATTAGATCAATACGTCGCGGGTCGAGAAGGTTCAGGAAAGAGACATAATAATATCAGTTAGGAGCAGAACCCTCAGTCACAAATAGTTCAAACATTTCGTCGAGTGGTAGACGTGATAACAAGTGGCTCAGTCGAGAAGATAACAGGGAACAAAAGGTGTGGGGTGTTAGATTATATATTCATAGTGTTCGAACAGCCTGCGAGGAAGGACCAACAGTACCCTGGCACGGTCATCTCTTTTTCTGATGAGGATTACCCATCGGAACCTGTTGAACCGCATGATGGAACGCCGATAATCATTGCACATGTTGGATCGGTGGATATGAAAAGGATCATGATTGATAACGGTTCATCGGTCGATATATTTTATACCCATGCGTGCCAAGTGATGGATTTGGAGGGAAGGAATATGGAGATTGGGAAGGAACCCCTTCTATACGGATTCAACAATGACCCAATTCGACTAGCAAGTGTCATCGAATTGTCGGTCATCTTCGGGACAGCTCCTCAACAAGTAGAAGTGATGTGCAGATGTTTCGTGGTACATGAGGATTCGTCGTATAATTTCATATCCAGGAAACCGACACTGATGGCTCTACGGACGATGACCTTCATACCTCATTTTAAAATAAAGTTCCCACGTCCAAACGGCGTCGGTGAAGTCGTTGGGGATCTCTTGACTTAGCAATGAGATATTATCGGAATGTTATTATTTTTTCGAGAGTATAGGTCAGCAAGCAAATGGATCAATCCAAGGAGGTTCGAGGTTGAAGTGATGAAGCCATAAATTTATCGGTTTCGAGTAATGGATAGTACAAGAGTTAAAAACACTTGGAGTGCTGGGATTGTCAAGTTTTTTTCTTTTGTGACTGTAAATTTTTCAAGTTATTAATAGGAATGAGCATTCAATTTTGCCAAAAGATTGTTTTCGTTCATAGTTTATGTTTTGTGTATCGGAGGTATAAAGTCGATGGAAGTCTCCCACAGGGGTCGGGAAGGATTATGATATAAGGACAGACAAACATCCTTCGGGACGGACCAATGTTCTCCATAACCCCCAAACATCCTTCGGGAGGGACCAACGTCTTTCCGAATAGATAACATCCTTCGGGACAGACCAATGTCTTCCCGAACAGGTAACATCCTTCTGGACAGACCAACATCATCCGAAACGAATAACATCCTTCGGGACGGACCACCGTCCTCCCGAAGGGATAACATCATTCGGAACAAATCAACGTCCTCCCGAACGGACAACATTCTTCGAGATGAGTTAACGTCTTTCACGACTAATTGATGAACTCTCTTATTTTAAGTTCCTTAAAATAAGAGAGTGGGGGGAATGTTAGAGCATGTTTATTTGGGCCCAGATGATACGGTGGTCCATAGTCCGTATGGAGGTAATTACCCCACGTGAGAACCTGTTTGGGGAGTTGATGATTTTAAGGAATCTAAGATTCCTAACCATATTTGATTTTCAACTCCTAAGGAAAGAGTCTGAATACAATCCGATTTACTTTTCTTAAAAAGATTAACTTTAATCCCCTATTAAAGTATCTTACCTAATGATGAATCATATTCCTATACGGGTAAGGGTTTGGAGAAGGTGGTGTTATCACTATAAATACAAGGCTAACTACACCCTCATTATCATGTACAACTTTATTTTACAGCACTAGAGCATTAAGTTTTCATCGTTAAACCTTATTCAGCATGTACTTATTCTTACATCGAAATTATACCCCAGCGACCCAAGTCGTCAAGCTTTTGGTGTGATTTCGTTTCTGTGCAGAATTTAATGTGATTTGATGATTGATGTGTGTGAACGAATCTTGACATTAACATCGATCACATTTAAGTCTTATCGACCACCTTTGAGAGAATCATCATTGACATCTTCAATAATATCTCAATATTAATCACTATGATAAAACCTCATTGACCAGAAATTGTGACTTGATCAAAGCTTTTCTCCGTCGTGTTTAATCCACTATACAATTTTTTGTGTTCTTCAAATCATCGGAGTTCACGAAATTTTCCAACTTCAATATAGAGGCCATTTATTTATTATTCTTCTTTCTTCTTTTTTTTTCCCCTTTGTGAGGGCAGCTAAGATTTATTACTCTATCTCGATTTTTTGACTTGTTAAAAACTTGTTTAATTTGAATTTGAGAGTAAGTTAAGCTGATAATTTTTGTTTACATGACTCACTAATGTGAATTTAAACAACAAATCTCATTAGTAAAAAGAATAATGGTCTGTTAAACATTTTTAATGAGTCATTTAAAATTATATATAGTGTGTTTGGGTCTTGATATAATTCAAAAAAGTAAATGACAAGAGAATTGATCTTAATTAGACTAATGTACGGATTACTTGCACGCACTCGAACCAAATAAATTAAGATTGAACTTAGCTTAAACAACCTTTAATTAATCCGACTCTCAAAATCCGATTAAAAGGTAAACCAAAGTATTGTTATCCTTACAGGTCATTATTTTGTAAAAAATAATTTCTATATTTCATAAATAAATTAAGATCAAAAACAAAAATATTTACCTGGTCAAAAATATAAAATTTTTACTTTCCTCATAAATGTATTTTTAGTCGAAGTCTCTACTCATTAAAAACACTATTAAAAAATCACTAAACACAAATTTATTTTAAAATTAATTTAAAAGTTTCTTTGCTCTAGCGCACCGCTCAGCCATACTCCAATGAATACTGTAGCAAAAACTTTGTTGCTGTGTTCATCACAGGGCTGAAACAGTGCCATAAAAATTTACACCAAGGCTATGTTTACTTATGAAAATTATCTCGGGATTATAATAATTTCAAAATTATAATTATAATCTAGATATTGTTAAGTCATTTTATAATACTAATAGTCTAAAATTTAAATTTAAAAACAAACGAGATGCTTAAAATTAATAATCATATCCCAAGTACGAAAAATAAAGACAGACTGAATGGCTCGACTGTGGCGTACAAGTTCCATTACTCAATACAAGGTTGGGCAATAAATCTAGTCCATTGAAAAGGTATTAACCAGTTCCATACTTCTTAACATTTACTGAAGTGTAGATCATTTAACACTTCCACAAGTCTTAACACGTACTATCGTGTAGTTCATTGGACATAAAATTACTACAGCATAATAAGCATCTTTTGCAGTCGGGTAATAACCAAACCAGCAACGGTATCAAGCAGACAGTAACTTCAAAAGCACCCATATTGCTACATCTCTTGAAAATACAGGGACAAGCATCGTCTTCATACATCTCATACAAGGCCTAATAGTATCTATCCAATGGATTCATGGAAAATCCCATTCGTAACTGAACTCATTCAGCTCATGCCTGCAAACATCAAGGTATTGCCAAATTGAGAAGAAGAATAGACCACCGAAGAAAATTAAAAAACAAAAAAAACTCGGTGCTCAGTGCTCTCAAATTTCTTTCACTATTAACTTGTAGTTCTTTGAAACATTCTGCAAATGAATGTTGAAGAATCTATATCGTACACTGGACAATCTCATAGGTATCTTTACTTTGTAAAGCTTTATTCATATTCATATACTTGCCTTGTTAGCGATGTTGTTAGAAAGCCAATCCAGCCCTTCATAAAGTCCCTCACCTGAGGTGGCACATGTGCTCTGAATGTACCTGAAGATGGACCACAAAATCACATTAGCAGGAATCTACTGATGGGGATCGATGATTTAGTTGCCTTATTTATTTATTTGGTTTTTATTTATTTGGTTCATTTTGTTATTATGGACTTGTTTATTTAGTTGGGATATTTTAGTATCTTATTTTATTAGTTAGGATATTTTTGTCTTTTTTGATTTCCAAGTCTAATTTAGGGTTTGTTTTCTTTAAATACCGATGTAATTCTCCTTGGGAGGATATTCTGGATATACAATAATTATTATTGGCTTTTCTATATCGTGGAGATACTTTCTAGAGTTGACAGACGTTGAGTTGAAACTCTAAACCCTAGAATTTAAGCGTAGAGTTTAAATTCTAGATTTATTCAAATATCAACCAATTGCCGAATTCAGTTTATAATCTGTCCTACATCATTTGTGGTATCAGAGCCTAACCTTGGGAGCACTGTGAAAATACTGTTCATCGTCATAAGCTGTACTGGGCAGCCCCACGCAAAGGAACCAGACGACTACATATTTCTTTTCGTCATCATCATCAGCAAAGTCAGCCACCACCCGAACCAAGCATCGCCACCAGATCGACCAATCAACGATCGCCGCCCCAAACATCGGGACCCACATCGACTCAATCCTTCTCGTCGAACCCAACCACCGACCCAAACAGTCCTCAAGTCGCGACTGGAAGAAAACACAACAAGAACAGAGAGAGAAAGAAGGGACGAAGCAGAAAAGGAAGGGATAGGGAACCGGAAGGAAATAAAAGGGAAGAAGGCTTACTGTCGTGTTACCGTCGCTGCTTTCGCGCCGCCATCGCTGAGATCTCTCGTCGTCACCATCCTCGTCGTCGCTGCTACGCTTGTTCGGGAACAAGGGAGGTAACCCTAGCCTTTCCTATTTCATACGCCACTTGCCTAATTTGTAATACCCAGCAGTATACACTCTGCAATCTATATTATTTTGCCCAAAGACGATTTTGCCCTCATTGCTTCTATTACACCCTGATCTGTCCCTTGAACTTGTATTTTTTTTTTCTTTCCATCACCAGTAAAAAAAAAAAAAAAAAGTACCAAAGCTGCCGTTACAATTTTTCGCTAAATATAGGGTAAATACTTCAATTACTTGGATTTTCTTTACTCGTTGCATCATACTTAATTCTTTTTTTTTAAACTCGTTTGGTTTTATTCCCTTACCCTGCACATTATTCATACTAGTGGAACATCATTTAGTCGTGCTTGTTGATATCTTGGAAACTGCGATTGCATTTGTCGTAGGTTATAATTTAAATTGCTACAATTAATTATCTCAGTATTGCACTTGCATATCATGATGACCCGTAGTGGAACACAATATGGCCAAACAATGAACGACAAATTAGACCTCTTACTTATTAAAATGGCTAGCATGGAAAATCGTATGGCTAATTTGGAAAACCGAATGGATGATAGGTCTGAGGAACTTGTCATGTTAACTGGGAGGGTTAGAGTTGTTGAGCGACGAACACAACATTTACCTGAGCCTATAGTAGAAAATGTGGAGAATGATGACATTCCCGTTACTGAAGATATACCTGAGGGAGAAGTTGAGCTGAATAGGCAAAAGGACCATCGTGAGCCTAGAAATATTGAGTACCAAAACCTTTACCCCAAGAGACAGGACCGTAGACATCGAGGCATCGGGTATGGTGAACGTAGGGATGATGGCTACCGTGAACCTAGAGATTATGGGTACCGTGGACTTAGGAATGTCGACCCTTACGACCGAGGGTATGATGATGACACTAGAAAAATTAAGGTTGATGCACCTGAGTTTGACGGTAGGTCTGATCCTAATATTTTCCTTGACTAGTTATCCAGTATGGATAAATTTTTCGATTGGTATGAGATGTCCGATGAGCGTAGAGTCGCTTTGCCAAAATGAAATTAGTTAAACAAGCGAGTTTGTACTGGGCTAGTGTTGAGAGAGACATCGAGCGTTTAAGGGATCCACCTATTAGGCATTGGGCAGAGATGAAAGCACGTCTCCGAAAATATTATCTACCCACCGGTCACAAGGATAGGATGTTTGAACAGTTGACAAATCTGAAGCAAGGCAATTTGTTTGTCTCTGAATATGTCAGTAGGTATAGGGAGCTAATGGAGCGTTGTGAACTAATTGAGGAGACGAGGTTGACCATCATTAGGTTTAAGGAAGGGTTGAGAGATGAAATTAAATTCCAAATTTTTCCAACCCAACTCACTTGCCTAGATGACGCTTACCAGGCTGCCTTAGATCAAGAATACAATGTTAAAAGATCCTCTTTTCGAAGAGTGACCTCTGATTCAACCCAATTTACTGGACGTCATGCCCCACAGGGCAGGTCTCTTTCCACACCTCAAGATAATTCTAGGGCTAATAACACCGTGAGTGGACCAAATCGGGACCCTAGACTAGGGAAGGGTACTCCAATACTTAAACCGACAGTCACTGGCAGGGATAGGTGTTTCGCCTGCAAGGAGCTTGGCCACAAGTTCTTTGAATGCCCTAACAAACACCGAGTGGGGGTGGTTAATGACGGGCATGGCGAGGAAAATGAACCGAGGGAAGGTGAAGTGGAGGATGAATATTACACGGAAGATGAAGAAGCGGATGCACACCTGGCACAAGTTGATCAATCCTTGAACGTTATGAGGTGCAACTTCGTTAGTCCTAACAAGGAAGAAGATTGGAAGAGAACTGCCATATTTCAAACATATAGCCGAGGTGGAGGAATCTCTTCCAAGCTAATCATTGATGGAGGAAGTTGTTTAAATGTGGTTGCCAAGACAGATGTGGAACGATTGAAGTTAAAGGCGGAACCACACCCCCAGCCTTATAATGTTTCTTGGGTCAACAAGACATCTATTCCTGTGACACATAGGTGTTTAGTGCCGATCCACCTTAAGGAATATGAGGAAAAAGTTTGGTGTGATGTCCTCCCTATGGATGTGGCCCACATTCTTTTAGGGCGACCGTGGCTATATGATCTTGATGCGACCCATTATGGGAAATCAAATACTTATGTGTTCACACACAAGGGGCAGAAGATTACTTTAGCGCCTGTGAGACCACGAGTGTCTCCCAAGGGTCAACCAAAAGAAAACAATACGCCTACACAAGAATCCAAATATCTCCATATCTTTGGTCAAAAGGCCTTTGAGCAAAGTGTGAGGGAGGAGAAGGTTGTGTACATTGTTTTGGCTAGAGAGGTTAGGGACATTCCTGATAAGAGTAGCAATGTTGAATCTAGTGATGTTAGGCAGATTCTCCATGAGTTTGCTGATGTGATGCTTAGTGAGTTACCTAGAGGATTACCACCTCTTAGGGATATCCAACATGCCATTGACCTCGTACCGGGGTCTTCTTTACCTAACCTATCTCATTATAGGATGAACCCTAAAGACCAAGAGGAGATGAGACGACAAGTAGGTGATTTGTTGAGCAAGGGTTTTGTGCGCGAGAGTCTTAGTCCATGTGCGGTACCAGTCTTGTTTACCCCAAAGGCTGATGGAAGTTTAAGGATGTGTTGTGATAGTAGAGCTATCAATAAAATCACCATCAAATATAGGTTTCCTATACCTAGGCTTGATGACATGTTGGACATGATGAGCGGAGCTCGTGTGTACACCAAAATAGATCTACGGAGTGGATACCACCAAGTCCGCATCCGCGAAGGAGACGAATGGAAAATTGCCTTTAAGACCAGTGATGGCCTTTATGAATGGTTAGTCCTACCCTTTGGTCTAACCAATGCACCTAGCACCTTTATGAGAGTCATGAATCAAGTGTTGCGGTCTTTTATTGGCAAGTTTGTAGTGGTCTATTTTGATGACATCCTCATTTATAGTCACACCCGAGAGGAACACTTACTTCACTTGCGCCAAGTTCTGTCTACTCTCCAGCGTGAGAAACTTTATATTAATCTGAAAAAGTGTTCCTTCGTACAAGAATCAGTCATATTTCTCGGGTTTGTTGTCTCCAAATATGGGGTTTCTGCTGACCCTAAAAAGGTCAAGGCTATTAAAGAGTGGCCAGAACCGTCTAATATACATGAAGCTCGAAGCTTCCATGGACTTGCTACTTTTTACAGAAGGTTCATTAGGGGATTTAGCACCATTATGGCTCCCGTCACCGATTGCTTAAAGAAAGGGGAGTTTGTTTGGTCTAAATCGGCTGCCAAAGCCTTTGTAGAGATTAAGGACAAGTTGACGCAGGCACCTGTCCTCGCACTACCAGATTTTAGCAAGGTTTTTGAGGTAGCGTGTGACGCTTCCGGCGTAGGAATAGGGGGAGTACTTAGTCAAGAGGGTCATCCTGTTGCATTCTTTAGTGAGAAACTAAATGAGGCCCGACAAAGGTATTCTACCTATGATAGAGAGTTTTATGCTGTAGTTCAGGCACTTAGGTATTGGAGACACTATTTGTTGCCTAAGGAGTTTGTGTTATACTCCGATCATCAACACTTCAGTATATAAACTCCCAGAAGAGGTTGAGTCATCGACACGCTAAATGGGTGGAGTTTCTTCAGGATTATTCTTTTGTCCTAAAGCATTGTCGAGGGGTAGAGAACAAAACCGCTGATGCGTTGAGTAGGATATCTATTCTCCTTAGCACTTTGAGTGTAAAGGTTATTGGGTTCGAGCGTATTATCCATGAGTACCCTTCTTGTCGTGACTTTAGAGAGACATATAATGCTCTACAAAATTCTAGTGGACCACCCTCAGGCGACTTTCGTATCCATGATGGGTATCTTTTTAAGGGCACCCGTTTGTGTATTCCTAGCACATCTATGCGTGACCATCTAGTTTGGGAGTTACACGCTGGAGGGATCGCGGGCCATTTTGGTCGCGATAAGACCATTGCGATTGTGGAGGATAGGTTCTTTTGGCCGAGCCTCAAGAGGGATGTAGCTCGTATTGTTTCCGAGTGTCGCACGTGTCAAACCGCTAAGGGCAGGAAGCAAAACACTGGGTTATATATGCCTTTGTCGGTACCCCATGCCCCTTGGGAGGATATTAGCATGGATTTTGTCTTGGGGTTACCGCGGACTCCTAGAGGTCATGATTCTGTTTTTGTTGTCGTGGACCGTTTTTCTAAAATGGCACATTTTATTCCGTGCAGCAAAACTGATGATGCCTCACACATTGCATCAATTTTCTTTAGTGAAGTTGTGAGGCTACGTGGTTTACCTTTATCTATAGTTTCTGATAGGGATGTTAAATTCATGAGTTATTTTTGGAAAACCCTATGGAAGAAACTAAATACCACACTTAAGTTTTCCACTGCCTATCACCCACAGACTGATGGTCAAACTGAGGTAGTTAATAGGAGTCTAGGTGATTTGGTGAGATGTCTTATAGGAGATCACGTGTCTAGTTGGGATAGAGTTTTGCCTATGGCTGAGTTTGCTTATAACAGTTCGGTTAATCGCTCTACTGGAGCGAGTCTTTTTCAGATTTACACTGGTTATCAGCCTAGGAAGCCTATTGACCTAGTTCCTCTTCCACCTGCATATAGATCTAGTGAGTCTGCGGAGACATTTGCACAACATATTCATGATTTGCATGCTGAGATAAGACAAAAAATTAATTTGAGCAATGAAAATTATAAGTCTATTGCAGATGTTCATCGCAGGTACCAAGAGTTCAATGAGAATGATCAGGTGATGCTTCGACACCGTGTCGAGAGGTTACCACCCGGTACATGGAAAAAGGTGCATGCTAAGCGGATGGGTCCATTTCGTGTTAAAAAGAAGGTTAGTGCTAATGCTTATGAGTTGGATCTTCCTAGTAATATGGGTATTGGTCCTGTATTTAATGTGTCCGATCTTACTCCATATCATAGACCTTCTACTCCATTGACCCCAGCTTTTACTTCTCCATCTAATAACCCTGTTGAGCCTGTACTTGTTCCTCCTTTACCTGTTCCACCTGCACCTCCTCTTGTTCCTTCGCAGTCTATAGCAGATAGTATTGAGGATGTTTTGGATGAGAGGTTTGTATCGACTAAGCGCGGAGGATATCGCCAGTTTTAGGTTAAGTGGCGAGGCAAGCCTGACAGTGATTGTACGTGGATTGGTAGGGACGAGTTTCATTGCATTGACCCTGCATTGTTGGCGGGTTACGAAGATTTCATTTCGACAGAACCGAATTTTTCTCAGCTGGGGAGAAATGATGGGGATCGATGATTTAGTTGCCTTATTTATTTATTTGGTTCATTTTGTTATTATGGACTTGTTTATTTAGTTGGGATATTTTAGTATCTTATTTTATTAGTTAAGATATTTTTGTCTTTTTTGATTTCCAAGTCTAATTTAGGATTTGTTTTCTTTAAATACCGATGTAATTCTCCTTGGGAGGATATTCTGGATATACAATAATTATTATTGGCTTTTCTATATCGTGGAGATACTTTCTAGAGTTGACAGACGTTGAGTTGAAACTCTAAACCCTAGAATTTAAGCGTAGAGTTTAAATTCTAGATTTATTCAAATATCAACCAATTGCTGAATTCAGTTTATAATCTGTCCTACATCATCTACGGCCTCAAAATTTTACTTTTACCTTTTCTTCTGAAGTGCATCAATAAACTGATCTTCAAACTATCCACAAAACTCAGTCTATACAATGTGCATGTTGAGAACCCTTCTATTCTATTTTACTCTCTTCATTCCATATTTATCCAAATATTAGTACAACTCTGATACTGCTTAAAAAGTTTCAGCTTCTTCAAATAAAGACAGCAACGAGATAGAAAGGTTTACAGAATGGGGTTTCTGTTTTCTTTTGAAAACTGTTATCATCCATCTTAACCAAAATTTCAAGCTGACCTCTACACGAAATAACCAATCAAATTGTAGGGACAAGCTTCCAGTTTTGAGGTGCCTTAGAAAATATACAATAGATCTTTCTTTTTCATGACTACAAGTTCCATTATCATTCTATTAAAAGATATGGTCTCCACGTGAACCAAAATGAAAGTTTACCAGTGACGTTGACGGAGAGAATGAAGACCAAGCTTGTCTGTTATCTCCGCAGCATTCATTGCATTGGGCAAATCTTGTTTGTTGGCAAAGACAAGCAAAACAGCATCCCTAAGTTCATCCTAGAACCACATGAAAATACATATATTAGTAACTAAAAAATCTGTATCTTGATCCCTTTTTGTCCTACTAAGCTGATAGAGAGCAAATGACTTCAAAAAGGCAATAGAAAGTTTACACCTATCATAATGGTCATCATGAGGCATGATGCCAGATGATATATTTTCAACTTTTGGCTACCTGAGTGAATTTGTATAAATCAAACAAAAGAATCACCAATGATTCACTAGCATGATGTAGACATCCTTTCAAAACTGCCACATCATTCCAGACATTTGAAAGCAATTCGCCACCTAAATATGTGTGTTTTGATCATGGTATACACTAAGAACTCATAGCATCAGATTTCATTTCATTGAAATTCCAAAAGAATCAGTTTATATTGGTTTCATTATCTTTTTAAGGGGTTGCAATGCTATAACATCCAAAGCTATACAAATGTTAAATTTTCTACATGTAAAAAAGAGGACAAGGACAAGAACATGTGCGTGAGTAAGAGAGAGATCAACAAATGCTTCTGTGCAGCCTGAATCTACCACATCACCATGCAAAGTGGGAAATGGATGCCACAGGCAAAGAAAACATACCTCATTCAACATCCTATGCAACTCATCCCTCGCCTCAACAACTCTATCTCTGTCATTGCTATCCACCACAAAGATAAGACCTTGTGTGTTCTGAAAGTAGTGCCTCCACAATGGACGGATCTGTATTTGAAAAGAAAAATACATCAACCCCACAATATGAGCTATAAACTATATATATACACAAAATATTATAATTATTCAACAAAGGCTACAGTTTCATACAAGTGATTCGGTAGAATAACAAGACAAACAAGAAAAAATTTCGTTATCTAATATCCTCCCAATCTACATTTGAGTATAAAATAAAATCAGGATCTATTAGCATTAGGTCACAAGAATAGTAAAATTTTGGTAATATTATATTTCCAGTGATATTAAATATATTATTTTGGTAAGTAAAATCAATAATCACATCAGAAAAATTGAAAAAAAAATGTACAAGCGAGCACATAATTATGGTTCTATTGTAAGACTAATTTGAGCAACCACAAAGATTAATATTCAATATGCGTCTCTAAATCCATTCTGTTCGGATATTGATCGGTTTTGGTTTGACATGGTTTACGCGTTACTGGTTCCCGGAAGAGTTAATATCTCCATTAGCTAAACCCTTTCTTACCCTGCCTTTGGACTCGTATTTTGTTCGTACACAATCAACGGAGTTAATAACTGTGGCATCATTCACTGTGTTTATGAGGGCAGCAACATGCAGAAAAACGACATATCGTTTTTCTTATTAATAATGTCTTAACTTAATAATTTCTCTCTCTTGAATAACCTTTTATGTATTTAACAGGTTGATGATAATATCAAGGATTGTACACTTATAGTTTGGAGAATCTTATTATTTTAGTAAATATCTTGACAGATTACTGAATTTTCCTGCATAATTCAGAAAAGAGAAAAAAGAAATAGCTCGAAAACCCCAGAACCTCCATTTTGTCAATTAATCATGATACTGGAAACCTAGCGGGTCAAAACCCTATATACAAAAATCACAAATGAGAAAAAATCAAGAAGAAGAATCCCAGAAGGCGTATTCATTTAAGTAAATCCACAAAAGAAACAACAAGAAAAATACATACCTTGTCCTGGCCTCCAACATCCCAAACAGTGAAGCTAATGTTTTTGTATTCCACAGTCTCAACATTAAATCCTGAAAGAAATGACGTCTTTCTGGTAAAATATCGAAAATTGTGTATTGGCAAACAAGATGTTATGAGAAAATAACAATTGTGTGAAATCATGAAATAAGCAAATAAGATGTCACTATGATATGCAGTATGTGTATGGTGTATTTGTGTTGGTCTAATAAAACTTAAACCCATAATCCCATTTCATTGTTAGCCTTAATAGTACCCTAGATATGATGGCTTCTTACTGGTAAATGATTAAATCTACACTTAATAGCACCCCAGATAAGAAGGCTTACGAGTAAATGATTAAATCTCCAAAAATACTAGTTCTTCAAATGAAGTAAGATGATTGTCCTAGTCTTTCTTTCTTTTCTTTCCAATAATGTGAAGCATGATAAACCTTTTTTATTCTGGAAAAACAAAATAAAGTCAATTTTTGTCTTTCACACATAACTGTACTTTCTAAAGCCCAATAGATCCAAATCATACCGCTCCAAGCACTAGAAATATATCTTGTCTCAGTTAAATGATGCTTCTGGTTACTTGATAAGGAGTAAATAAGAAATGTTTGTACTCTTGACTAACAATAGGACAAACTTTTAGTAGTGTAATTGTATTTGCATCCAAATACAAGTATTGTCATAGCATTGGTACTCGTTAAGGCAATTTGTGGCTAAGATTCCCCTTTAATCAAAGTCTATGCATTTGCGTCCTTTCTGACTTTTCAGCTAAAATATTCTCCTCTTTCAATAATCGAATATCACAAATCAAGCAACAATTGATCATACGTATCAAATTTACTCCCTTTGTTCCGATGTGAGACCTATTGACTTTTTAAAGTCCCAATACAACTATGAATATTGTAAACATCAAAAGAGACAACTAATTACAAGATTTATTGTTTTCAAAAATTAAATGAATCACATTAATTTTGAATTTGAAAATGTCTCAGATTAAATTCAAAATGTCAAAATTGCTCCTATATTTAGGAACAAAGGGAGTATCAAATATAATCTTCATCGAGTACTTCTTCAATGAAACAATCTAAAAAGACAATAAACTACCATCCACAGTAATTCAGATGAGTAGATCTACAAAAGCATAAAAAAACTAACAAACCTATGAAATCACTCACATTGTCAAAAAAACACACCATTAAGGACAATGATGGAACAGCAATAATACAATTATTCAGTAATAGCAACCATATTTCAACTGACGAGAAATAACAATGATTAATATTTGTACGTAATTATTATAAAAAATAAAAACACTCACCAATTGTAGGGATTGTTGTGACAATTTCTCCAAGCTTGAGCTTATACAAGATGGTAGTCTTACCAGCAGCATCAAGACCTACCATCAGAATGCGCATCTCTTTCTTCGCAAAGAGCCTGCTGAACAGCTTCGTGAAAGATAGCCCCATCTTTCTTATGCCTCACTGGTTATAATTCACTCAACACTGAGACAAATATGCATAATCACTTAATCAGCACATTGATATCAAATGCAAATGCCACATCATTGCCCATAATAGAACTATCATAATTAAAATAGCAACTACGAAGATGGTGACAAGGATAACATTCCAAAATCATGATTCTGCAAACATTTTAACATATACATTAATCACGTAGTAACACACGTATTTTTTCAATAATCTGGACAATATCCATAAAACCATATAAGAACTTAAATCAAAAGGCTATAATTTACTCTAGATCACATTGATAAACCTAATGATCAACCTCGACCAAGTTAGACAACCGTCAATGACTTTGAGTGGAATGACAACATCAATCTATCAATTCACGCAACAAATAGTTCACCAGATTCATTTGGTCGCGAATAACTCAATTCAGTCACCAATTACAAAATAAAGCAAATGAAATTCAGATCGCACTTTAAAAAATTCTGCGAACATAAACATCGAACCATACAAATATATATACACACACAAAATACATATATAAATTATTTTATTGTACAGATATCCTATAAGACAAAATCAGGACTGATCTAAGAAGCAAAATTATAACAGATAAATATTCGTTGGTCTAGAGAGATATAGGAGATACCTCTTCAAAGCTTCACTGATTATTGATTTCAAGATGGAGAGTCAGAGGTTTTCAGAGACGATAATCTCTTCTATCCTTCCTGTTCGTATTTTAACATGACAAAATGTAACCACGGTTAGGCTGTGTTTGTTTAGGTCTGCCTGATTCGGTCGATGCGAAACTTTTTTTGATAATTTTTTTTTTGCCTCTTAATCACTAATATATATGAAATTAAATTTAAACTATTTAGAGATAGATCTGAACCATATTAATTATTTTTTGAACAAAAAAAAATCAACTTATATAACTTCTTCGTCATATTATATATCTATCTAATAAAATACAAATAATTTTGAATTTTTCGCTCACTCAATAAATTATCTGGGCCTCTAAAGTTTGTGATAAATTTCATTGTCTATACAGTGCCGGAGGCACGGGACACATCTATTATATATATACTAGCAACAGTCCCGTGCCTCCGGCACTATGGACGGTGGTTATCCAAAACAGTCCCGTACCGTGTTAAATGTTCACTTTCATTTAATAACCAGACTTTTACACATTTTTCCCTATTACGCCCGTAGCATTAAATATCTCATACTTTTTTATTCTAATTCTCTCTCCATATTTAATAAGTATGGAAAGAAAATATTTTGAATTGAATAGCTAGAAAATCATTTTATCACCTACATTAAAAATAATTAATGACATGTTATAATGGGCAATTTTATCATTTTATTCATATTCTTAATATACGTAAAAAATCTACCAGAATTTTTATCCTAGGACGGAGGGAGTAGTAAATTAAATGTTTGATAAAGTAATAACCTTACTTAAGTACTAATTTATTTCGGTCCCGATTTGGGTACGTGTACTACAATAATAACTTCCTAAATTCATTAAGTAATAAAAAAAATTTGAATCCTCAAAGGCCCAACGAAAATATAACTTAATAATTACTAAATTTCATACAAAAATTATATAATCCACATATTATTGAACCTTTTATAATAACATTTATACAATAAACAAACTTTTTTGTCAATCAACAATATACATACAAAAAGTCTTCTTTTTTTTCTTCTGAAAATATGCATCCAAAGTTACTTGTTTTTTCTTTTACACCTAAACCAAATTCAACCCCATCTTTAACTTTTTATAATGTATACACAACTTCCGGAATAACTTAAAATATTTTGTTTTTCAAAATATTATAAGTTTTACCAATTCTTTTTAGTTTTATAGACTCAAATTAATACATTAATTGTTGTCTATTAATTTTTTTTAACCACATGCATAAATTAAAAAACTATCTCTAAAATAATAAATATTAATTTATCGATAAACGAATAAATTATTCATTTATCGATAAATAAATACTAATATTTTTCCCTTACCCAAAAGTTGTGTAATGCAAAATGACAAAACTTCGAAACGCATTGCTAAACATAGATAAAATCTAGAAGTCCTCTTATATGTGATAAATTTGTCACTTACAATACAATTTTAAATTTATCAATATTTTGAATTCATAAACATTATAAGTTTGAGACCCTAAATTTTATGAAATAAAAGTGTTCAATTTTTTTATTTTGGTGAATAGTTAAATTGATAAAAACTTAAAGTTAAGGGTGACATTTGAAATTTTTTCAAATTAAGTGATGACGAAGTTTTGTTTTATTAGTATTATTAATGTAATAAAACAAAAATTCTTTTTATATAAAACATAATACTTTTATAAAGTTATTTATTTTATTAGACAATAATTATAATATATTATAGTCTATTATACATAGTGTTTGCATAGTAAATTTGTTTTATATAAAACATAATACTTTTATAAAGTTATTATATAAATAGAAGATATTATATTTTATTATGCATAGTATTTGCATAGTATTTTGTATAGTAAAATCTTTTTTATATAAAACAAAATACTTTTATAAAGTTATTCGTTTTATTAGATTATAAATAGAATATATTATATTTTATTTAAAAGATTTTTATTTAAATCTGGACTGTCCGATTAAAATAAATTAATCTGGACCGTTCATGAATTAGTTACTATGCAGTCCATTCTTTTATAAATAGAAGCTCATTTTTTCATTATTTCTTACGAATTCACTGAAACTATAGAAAGAGAAACTATAGAGAGAAAGAATAAAAGTGTTCTGCTACTTCACTACTTTTATATCCAGTACTCTTTTTTCTTAAGGTAGAGAATATTATTTGTTGTACTCGTAAGGGGTACTCTTTCTTTCTTATTTATGAAGATAACTTCTGTTATTTCATTATTTATTATTCTGTTGGAATAACCTGTATACGCGGGATACCCTATACTTGGTGAAATTCTTCTGTTATTCCATTCTTTATTATTCTTAGAGGTGGCAAACGGGCGGGCGGGCCCGGGGCGGGTAGGGCCGAGCGTGGGCGGGCCAGACCAAAAAAGGCCCGGGTTTTGGCGGGTTGAAAATATTAGGCCCGTGGCCCGGGTTGGCCCGGCCCGGCCCGCGGGATATTATAAAATAATTTATAATAAACAATAATTTTAATTACCTACATTAACTACATATCTCAATCAATTAAAATTTTAATAGTATTATAAATTACTTTCAAAGTATATAATCAAATTTGATTTTTAAAAATTATACTTTAAAATTAATATAATTTATTTAACTTTAAAAAATGCATTCATGACTCCACAAATATTGTTCCAAGAGATATCTAATTAATTTCCAAGATTTACACGGTTGAAACTTGGAGATGTCAAAATTTTAGCAATTTGAATATTTAAATTGATTTTCAGAAGATTTGCATGACGTGATTTTAGGCATTACCCAATATCTCATTATTAACAGCCACATCAAGTAAGAAATTTCAAACTACAATTATTATTTACTATAACTATAATAATTAAAAATATATTTTTATATTGAAGATTGTATTAAAAATAAATAGTTGTTGTAGCTCAGTTTGTTTGAACTCTTATTTATTTACTTACAAGTCTTGTGTTCAAGTCTCGTGACCCACAAGTAGCGAAATTTTTGTTTGAAAAAAAAAAGATTCGCGGGCGGCGGGCCGGCCCGGGCCAAAAACGGCCCAAATTTTATGGGCTGAAAAATGGCGGCCCAAAGCCCAGCCCGTGGCGGGCCGGCCGGCCCGGCCCGACCCGCGGGTCTGGGCCATCTTTACCATGTCTAATTATTCTGTTGGAATATCATATCTGTGCGTTTTACGTCGGACCTGGTTCCGTCTTTATTATTATTTTGTTGGAATATCTTGTCTGTGCGTTTTACGTCGGACCTGGTTCCGTATCTTTTCATAAAAATATTATTCTGAGCATTCTTGAATTTTACTCTACAAAGCAGTATCATGTTGACAATTTGAACGTTATCAGTTCCTAAATAAATTAATTCTTGAACTTATTTTATTGAATTCTTATATCATCGTCATCATCCTCATGTTTATTTTTTTGAAAGTCATCTGTGACCTGTAGTGCATATATGGACTTGGTATGATTATGATCAGGGATTATTCGGTATAATCATAACCATAATGTTACAAATGATGTAGAAAAAGTCTTCATTGGCCCGTAGTGCATTGATGGACAGTTTTTGGTATGATTATGGCTATGGATTCTCTTTGGCCGTAGTGCAAAGATGAATTATTTTATGGCATGATCAAGACCGTTGATGAAAACATGATTATCTTTAGCCGTAGTGCATAGATAATTCGTGATCGTGATACTAAAGAATATCCTTGGCCTGTAGTGCATGGATGATTTGATGATGTGAATTATTTATTAAGTTGAGTCTCAGCGATAAAAGTGATGAAAAACCTTTTAAATCATAGAAGATAATAGATTTTATTCTCTACTTGACTCTTCTAATAGATTGCTTGTTCGGCTGCGGTTAAACTTGATAGTTATTATATTTTATCCGTTTAACACTGTTGAAGGCTAACGATAAATTATTCTGCATTATCTTAGTTATAATATTTTTTATTGGGCTAGTTGAGCTCACCCTTTCTTTCACTGTTCTCTTCAGGAAATGAGAACGTAGCTGGGACTAATCGGGGAACAGAGTGATGGTCCAAGTTGGTGCATTAGTAGTCCTCACTATTATGTGAAATAGTGTGATAATAATTGTAATGAGGACTCATTTTGAGTTTGTATACTTTCTAGTAGATAATATTTGTATTCAAACTCACAGTTTATGTTTTGTCGTATTATACACGACAGTTGTATTATTAAGTTGTATTTGAATTCTGTACCATATATCTGACGATCAAGATGGGTGATGTATACCTATTTTGGGACGTCACAATAAGGAGGTTAACTTATATAGACAATTGATATTATATTTAATATTTTACAATTATTTTATTAATACTTATGCAGAACTCTAAGTAAGTTTATAAATAAATTTATATTAAAGGACGGAGGGAGTATTACGATAAATTTATGCCAAATAAATATATAAAATTGAGTAAAATTATAAAATTGATCAATAATATTAAATACGTCATAAAATATTATTAACCATAGTTATTTACGTAAGTCATAATTAAAAACTGACATATAAAATATCAACATTTATCATTATCTTACTAAGAATTATAAAAAGCCATGTTTATTATACATATTAATATGTATCATTTTCCGAAGATAAATCATAAACGATATTTTAGGGAACAACATTACGAAACGGAGAATCTAGAGGAGGTTTGTGTGGTAAATTGATAATAATAATGGTTTGTGCTGCGACTTGGCTACACTCACCGCCTATCTATTACTCTCGATTCATCCCTTTTCTCCACCGCCTATCTGATTTCCGACGATTCCACCGGTTCACCTCTATTACCACTCTCCCATACTTTTCTACTAGATTCAGACATCCAGTTATGGCGGTTCGCGCGCCGGCCAGGCGCGGTTTTTCAACGAAGGAAGATGAAGTCGCTTCAAGTAAGCAATATCCTTGTTCTTATTTTACTTAATATTATTCTGTTAACTGTCTAGTAAATTATTACATAAAAAGAAAAGTTTCCATTAAAACAGTAATCATCATCTTATTATTGTTATCAATTCATGCCGTTTGGTTTCCTTGATTTGGCCGCTCTAAAACAACTAAAATTTAGTAATTAAGATTTGAATGTTTAATATATTTTAATAAATTAGATTTTACTAGTGAAATAACATCTTAACTTTTAAAATATTGTTTGGTAACTAAAAAATATAAAACATAATGACTTAAATTAAAAAATATCAATTTAAAAATATTTCAAACTTAAAATTTAGAATAGGGAGTACATGCATAGATTTTAAATTTTCATTAAGAGCTGCTTGGATTTATATATTTTTTTTTACTGATTAAGAGACAATAGCGAACAAAATTTTACCAAACAACTTTACCGTCTTGCTGAATGAGACGTGGAGCTGTTAAGAGGTATTAAGTGGTAAACAAATACCACCTTAATGAATTAAGAATGTTAAATGGATTATCTATATTGTAAAATTAATTTATTATTGATTTTTTCTCAGCTGCTGACCTTCACTTTGAGGCACCACTCAAAATTGTGGAATATCCGGACCCAATACTAAGATCAAAGAACAAGCCAATAGAAACATTTGATGATAATTTGAAGAAGTTAGTGGATGAGATGTTTTATATAATGTACAAGTAAGTTTATTACTTTGTCTAACACATTTTATTTTCATCCCAGTTCATCACATGCTTTTGAATAACAGCATAGAGAGTTTGAGTTATTGATTTTGCTACTTTTAGGTGAGAGTGTGAAGTTTCAAATATGACATTATACGAATTGTTCTTGATACTAAACCTGTATGGTAATTGAGAAATTCACGAAAGATAAAGTGTTCTAGTGCACATTAAAAAGTACTTTACATTTGTACGCATTCTTAAAGCAAATCAATTAGGTTCTTTATGCTGCATGGTAGTTTAAGCAATGCTTTTACTCTTAATCCTAATATGGAGAAGATTGATAAGTGTTGGGCCATGATCCTTTTCATTATTGGGCCAAACTTAATGGGCTCCTCCCTTGGATTATGTTACTTTTGTCCTGTTGGTCCGAATGATTTGGGCCCAGTTACTTGATTATTCCATTGGGTCCTTTCGGTTGGATCCGGTCGCATGGGTCATTTTCGTTATTTGGGCTTAGTCATTGAATTGGCCCATTATACAAATTGTCACTTAACCCAGCTTTGACCGGTAATCATTACACCAAATAATAGTTGACTGCTATGTCTGCCACCTTCCTGCATGGCATTAATGAGGATGGGACTCAGGCGACCGGCGGTAGTAAACAGTAGTAGCAGGTAGGGAGGCGAGTCACATGCTTTCGGCTGAGATGACCGGGAGTGGGGGAAGGTGTCAGGAGATAGTGGGTGACACGGTAAACCGGGTCTGGGGTACGTATGGGGCAAGGATCATACAAGAAAGGTAAGGAAAAAAAAAATTAGACACTCAATTATATTATTCTTCTCTCTCAAGCACTAGACATTAATTTCCTCCATTGTTAACCTTGTGATCGCCGATACTGACTCTCACGCCGGAGCTATCCCCCGACGGTCAAGCCGTCAAGCTTTTGGTGTTGACTTGTTGAACTGTGCAGGATATCGGACGCGTCTTGGTGATTGGGACGTGGGGAAAGATCTTGGCGTTAACATTGACGCTAGAAGGAGGGCTAAGTTCTAGTGTCTTGAGTATTTTTTCAAATCACAAACTGTGTTTGTTCTACGTCAGTATTCATGGTGAAGAGTAGAACACCTACACCCGAAGGGCAGCCTATGGCTGTCAGTGAATCAACACCACGAGTGTTTGTCAAGAACCGTTTGGGACTTGCAATAAGTGTTCATGACAGCACAGCGTCCAAACGGTCACATGAAGATTCTCGGCCGAGGGCTATGGGCAACATTAAGCGAAAGCTAGTTTTCACGGCGGTGAAAGGATCTGGCCATGGTCGGAAACGAGTAGAAGGCACCTCGCCTAGAACTCGATACCGAGATGACCAAGACGAAAAGGCCTCGCGACTGGCTAAGATGGCAGATGAAGCATATAGGGCCATGGAGGTACTTGTGAAGCAGCGACAGGATATAGCTGAACAGATGGCTCGAATGGCAGAGTTGAGGGAAGAAGAGTTCAGTTATGTTCAGTCCGAAGAGCGAGGGCACCGGAGTGGGAAGGAACCTGCTCATTCAGGACGTGAGTCTTGGGGCCAACCTCGAGAAAGAAGAAGATCCCGAAGCCCTACTCCTCAAAGATCGAAGAGGGCACATCACCCTGTCGATTCTAAGGAGCAGGGTCGAAGCGAACGAAGAAGTAGATCCAGAGGTCGTACTCCTGAGAGTCTACTGAGGGTACACCACCCTATAGATGCTCATAATCGGAAAAGTCCCTCTAAAGTTGGAGGTTCTATTGTAAGAGACCGATCTACTCAGAAGAGGAAGGAGTCACTGGAAAAAGAAGCATCATCCCAACCAGAAGGTGTGGAATATCTGGTTAAAGAATTAAAGGAACTTCGGAAGCAGCTTGCTGAGGTGCAGAAAACGAAAAATGCTTCGGGGAAGAAGGCATCCCCTTTTTCCGCAGAGATTCTAAAAGAGAAAGCTGACCCCACCAAGAAGTTGCCCCACATTGAAAGTTATGATTGATCGGGGGATCCCTACGACCACAGTCAGGCGTTTGACCGACTGATGGATTACTATGACTTTAGTGATGCCGCTAAGTGTCATACTTTTGTCACGACGCTCAGAAAGGATGTCAGGCAGTGGATGGGGACTTTGCCTTCAGATTTAATTTCATCTTGGGCAGACATGTGCAGTAAGTTTCATGTTCGCTTCGTGAGCAACAAAAGGAGGGGAAAACCAACTGGCTCGTTGGCTCAGGTTCGACAATATTCGAATGAGTTTTTGGGCCAATATGTGAAGCGGTTCTGTGAAGTAGTCGGCCAAGTGACAGACCTGAACGATCTACAAGCTGTGGGACTGTTTCAGAATGGGTTAGATTTGGTCAAATCAGAAAAGTTGGTGAAGAAATTAATGTTTCACCACCCGAAGAGTCTCGCTGAAGCCTTTGACAAAGCTGAAGGCTATATCGTGGTGGAGGAAGCCATGAACAGCCTCAAACGTCCTTCTTCAGACCGGCTTAAATAGATAGATCGGGACAGAACCGATGGGGACCAGAGGAAGAATGAAGGGAATAAAGACCGCTATGAAGGCGGGTCGAAGAAATATAACAATTGGAGACGGGGTGGAGGACGTTCGTCCGCTCCCACCCAGAGAGTGAATAGGACGTACACATCACTCAACACAGACAGAGCTGTTATCTTGGATCAGATTAAGAATCAACTTATCTCCGAGCCACCTCGAGATAACATTAAGCCCGAAAAAGGGAATTCTCGTAAGTATTGTGATTACCATCAAGCTTCGTGTCACGATACGAACGACTGTGCTAGTTTGAAAGATTTCATTGAAAGAAAGGTACAAGGTGGGGCTTTAGTTCAGTATGTGGCTGCCAGAACTAATCAACAGCAGGACAGAGGACCTGTTCCGGCAGCTCAACCAGTTCAGCAAGCGTTGCCAGCTTCGGGACAGCCTGCAAGGCATGTGATAGATGTCATCACTGGGGGTACTTCTGGCAAACTTGTTGGAAAGAAGCGCCGAAGTCACTTGGATTCGGTCATGTCAGTGGCGGTTACCCTCCCGAAGACTGATAGACCTTATCCGAGTACGGTAATCTCCTTTACTGACGAGGATTACCCTTCGGAAACCATCGAACCGCATGAGGGATCATTGGTGCTGACTGCGCAAGTGGGTTCGGTGGATATGAAGCGAATGATGGTAGATAATGGGTCTCTGTAGATATTCTGTATGCCCACGCTTATCAAAGGATGCATCTAGACGGGCGGAAGATGGAGATAGGGCAGGAGGCTCCTTTGTACGGTTTTAGTAACGATCCGGTCAAGGTGGCTGGAACCATTGAACTACCGGTCATCTTCGGAACGGCCCCTCAGCAGGTAGAAATTATTTGCAAATTTTATGTTGTGCATGTAGATTCTGCTTATAATGCTATTTTGGGGAGGCCTACTTTAATTGTTTTACAAGTTGTGACCTCAATCATTTATTTCAAAATCAAATTTCCTACGACTCATGGGGTTGGTGAGGTGAAAGGAGATTTGGATCTGGCCAGAAGATGTTATAGAAATGCTGTGATCACTTCGAGAGTGGGGGTATCGAAGCAAAAGCAGACCATGGCGATAGAGATCGAACCCTTCACTGAGAGCAGTTCCGAACCATTGGTCATGCCAGCTGGAAAAACAGAGGAGATAGAGCTCATCCTGGGCAAGGCAAATAAGACAGTAAAAATAGGTTCGGGTTTGCCGGAACCACTCCGGACGAACCTCATGGAACTCCTGAGATGCTATGTTGACATTTTCGCTTCGGAACCTCAAGACATGCCGGGAGTGAGCAGGGATATTGCTGAGCATCGATTGGAAGTAGACCCGTCAAAGAAGCCAGTTCGACAGAAGAGGAGGATCTTTGTACCTGAGCGCCAGCGAATCATCGATGAAGAGATTGCGAAGCTGTTAGCTGCTGACTTCATCTTTGAGATCGATTATCCGCAGTGGATGGCAAATGTGGTGTTGGTCCAGAAACAAAACGGGAAATGGCGAGTCTGCATCGACTATACAGATCTGAATAAAGCTTGTCCAAAGGAATTCTACCCGCTGCCCCACATCGACCAGCTCATCGGTGCCGCTTCGGGGTATGCTTTGTTAAGTTTCATGGACGCATTCTCTGGGTACCATCAGATTTCCATGAGTAAAGAGGATATACCGAAAACGGCGTTCATTACGCATCGTTCGGTATATGCCTATAAGAAAATGACCTTCGGCCTCATTAATGCCGGGGCCACATACCAGAGGATGATGAACTACGTTTTCAGATATCAGTTGGGTAAGAATATGGAGGTGTACGTGGATGACATGATTGTTAAAAGCATGCTGGTACATAAACATCTGGATGATTTAGAAGAATGCTTTCAGACAATTCGTCATCACAACTTGAGACTAAATCCCACTAAGTGCACCTTCGGTTTAGGGGCTGACAAATTTCTGGGTTATCTTGTCAGTCAAAGAGGAATTGAAGCCAATCCAGAGAAGATTCAAGCGATCCTGAACATGAAGATTCCTCAGTCATTTAAAGATGTTTAACGTTTGGCTGGAAGGATTGCAGCTTTGAGGAGGTTTATGTCAAAGTCGGCAGAAAGGTGTTTGTCGTTTTTTGATACGTTGAAAGGGCCGAAGAATGCAAAGACGTTCCAATGGACTTCGGAGTGTGAAGACGCCTTTCAGAACATTAAGTCCTACTTATCCTCGGCGCCTTTGTTGGTGAAGCCCGCTCCTGCTGAGCCTCTGTATTTGTACTTAGCAACTAGTTCGTTGGCAGTATGAGCAGTTTTGGTGCGTGAAGTTGGGGGTAAGCAGCACCCGGTTTATTATGTAAGCCATGTCCTTCGGGATGCTGAAACAAGGTACCCAAACATTGAAAAGTTTGCTTTTGCTTTAATAACTGCTAGTGGAAAGCTTAGGCAATACTTCCAGGGTAGGTTGTTAATAGTATACACAGATTAGCCTTTGAAGAAGATTATGGGCAAACCTGAGGTCTCGGGAAGATTAGCTGCATGGACTATGGAGTTGTCCCAATTTTTTATTGAATATCATCCCCGAACCTCCATTAAGGGGCAGACCTTGGCTGATTTTGTAGTCGAATGTTCGTTCTCTGAAGCTGATGAAGTTGTCGCAGAAGCTGAAGGATCTAACAGAGCAGTTGCAATTCTTCAGCAGAAGCGGAGTTCGTGGACGCTGTATGCAGATGGGTCTTCTACTACGGACATCAGTGGAGCAGATATTATTCTGACGAGTCCGGAGGGATTCAAGGTGCAACAGGCCATCAGATTTTAGTTCAAAGCGACGAATAACGAAGCTGAGTATAAGGCGATGCTCGCAGGGTTACGACTAGCGAAGAGTCTTGAAGTGCAGAGAATAGTCATCTTCAATGATTCTTAGTTAGTCGTTAAGCAACTCTCTGGGGAGTACGAAGCTCGAGGCCCAAGAATGATCAAGTATTTGGCAGAATTGAAAGAACGGCTTCAGTATTTCCAATCCTACGAGTTTCAGGGGGTCTAGCGTAATAACAATTCCATTGCTGATGCACTCTCCAAATTAGCCACTACGGATGTTAACGTTTTTGATGGGTCGGTTCACTTAGAAATTTTGCAACATCCTAGTGTTCATCATGAATCGGTGATGTGCGTTGACCGAACCAACTGCTGGTTGACTCCATATCTGGAGTATCTGGCAGATGGCGTCTTACCTTCGGATCGGATGCTAGCCAAGAAAATCAAGTATAAGAGTGCTAATTTTGTTTTGATTGATGGGGATCTGTTCCGAAGGGCTTTCTCGTCTCCACTACTGAAATGTTTGACTCCATCTGAAGCTGAATATGCTCTCCGAGAAGTACACGAAGGTATCTGTGGCGACCATATGGCTGCTAAGTCATTAGCCTATAAAGTACTTCGTCAGGGGTACTACTGGCCTACCATCTTCAAAGAAGCGACTGAGTACGTCAAGAAGTGCGAGAAATGTCAGCTCAACAGTCCGATCCCACATCAGCCACCAGAAGAGCTATACTCGATCCTATCTCCTATACCCTTTGCTGTCTGGGGGTTGATATACTGGGTCCACTACCGTAAGCAAAAGGTCAAGTCAGTTTTGTTATAGTTGCCATTGACTATATGACCAAATGGGTAGAAGCAAAGCCACTTAGGTTAATAACGGAACAGGAATGCTTGAAATTTTTGAAAGAATCAGTAGTATTTCGTTTCGGAATTCCTAAGGTGGTCATATCGGACAATGGACGTCAGTTTGTGGAATCGAAATTTGAAACATTTTTGAAAGAACTGGGGATCCAGCACAGAAAGACTTCAGTAGCTCATCCTCAGTCAAACGGACAAGTTGAAGTGACCAACAAAATGCTGCTGAATGAGATCAAGCGCAGATTGGACGAAGCTAAGGGCAGATGGCCAGAAGAGCTGCTTAGCGTGTTATGGGCTTATCGAACTACTCCGAGGACTATAACGGGGGATTCACCTTTCAGACTGGCCTATGGTACTGATGCCTTAGTCCCAGTTGAAATTGGATCTCCAAGTCTTCGAGTTAGTCAATTCAAAGAGATCTACAATGAAGACTTTGTCCTTAGAGAAGTCGAAGCATCTACACCTCAGAATCTGGGAAAACTGATGCCGAACTGGGAAGGACCGTATGAAGTCACTGAAGTGCCGAAGCCGGGGACTTATCGGTTGAAGGCATTAGACGGGTCAGCAATTAAAAATACTTGGCACGTCGGCAGACTTTGGAAGTACTTTCAGTAAAAACAATGTCAGTACATCGGAAGTCTGTAAATTTTCACGTCATCATCAATAAAAGTTCCCTTTTTTCTCAAACAAATCTTGTCTTCGTTGCTGATCAGTTCAGTGGTGTAAGAAGGTTCGGGGGGACTCGCTGACCATTCGATGGTAGCTTTAATGGCAGGTGGACCTTATGGGTTTGTCAGGCCCTTCGTGGTAGGCAAACGCCATCCTTAAGACGTTGTCAGGCCCTGCGTGGTAGGCAATTGTCGACATTTAGACCTTGTCAGGCCCTTCGTGGTAGGCAAGCGTTGTCCTTCAGACGATGTCAGACCCTTCGTGGTAGACAACTGTCGTTCTTTAGACCTTGTCAGGCCCTTCGTGGTAGGCAAGTGTCATCCTTAAGACGTTGTCAAGCCCTGCGTGGTAGGCAATTGTCGACATTTAGACCTTGTCAGGCCCTTCGTGGTAGGCAAGCGTTGTCCTTCAGACGTTGTCAGGCCCTTCGTGGTAGACAACTGTCGTTCTTTAGACCTTGTCAGGCCCTTCGTGGTAGACAACTGTCGTTCTTTAGACCTTGTCAGGCCCTTCGTGGTAGGCAAGTGTCATCCTTAAGACGTTGTCAGGCCCTGCGTGGTAGGCAATTGTCGACATTTAGACCTTGTCAGGCCCTTCGTGGTAGGCAAGCGTTGTTCTTCAGACGTTGTCAGGCTCTTCGTGGTAGACAACTGTCGTTCTTTAGACCTTGTCAGGCCCTTCGTGGTAGACAACTGTCGTTCTTTAGACTTCGTCAGGCCCTTCGTGGTAGACAAATGTCATCTTTTGGTTTTGTTAGGCCTTTTGGGGTAAAAAAATTCCCAATGAAGCAGATCTGTCTCACACTTCGGTAATTAATAAGTATCCCTTTACTTTATTATCTAAATTTTTTCTAAGTGTCGAGTTCGGAATGCCTCATTCTTTTACTTCATCTTATCTGTTATATGACATGCTTAGTTGTTAATTAACAGTTCGAGTTGAGTCCATGAAAGAGTTTGTACATTTTTCCAGTTGAATTAATATTGAAGTATTGACAAAAAGTAAATGCACCGAAGTCATAAGGGATGAGACCACATTTCATTAATATTTAATTTGATTACAAAATTAGAAAATTTTTACACAAATCCTATAAATTAAAGAAAGTAAAATTATCTTCAGACATCAGCTTCATCTCCGGAGTCTAGCAAGACCGGATCCAGTTAGGCCGCCACCAGCTTTTCCTTGCCCCGACCTCGGCAATCTTCGTATCCTTCATAGTATACTTTCAGAATTTCTGCGCCAAGCTCGTCAGATGTACGATAATCCGCCTGTATCTGCTTGAACAATTCTTCAGTCAGAGGAGGGTCCCGTTCCTAAAGTACCTTTATCTTGCCACGAAGCTTACGATGCTTGGCCCTATGAACTTTCCTATCAGCCCGAGCCTTCGTCTGAACTTCGCTGAGTTGTATTGACAAGTTTTGATTGGTTGCAGCAAGCCCCTCATTGGTAGTCTTCAAAGTTTCGGTCTCTACAACGAAACGGACATTCATGTTAGCTAATTTTTGTTCGCTGGCTTTTGTCGTCTTCAGTTCTTCTCTGACCGAGCTCAGCACGTCATAGGTTTCCTTCATATCCTCCTTGGTTTGGGCCAATTCCCTCTGAAGACTTTCATTGACATGGAAAACAGATTCATGTTCCTCTCTCTCTCGAGCCAATGTAGCCTTCAACATATTGTTCTCCCTCCTCAGAGTCTCCTCATCGGACTCGGCATTTATATGCCTGGGACGTAAACGCCCGAAGACTGCATTTGCCTGCACATATTCGACAGTGTCCAGTCAATTTCAAATATTTAGACAAGTGAAGAAATGTTTAACTAAGAAAACCCTCACCTACCTTTGCCAAATAACTCATGCCTTCATCAAGAAAATTCCCGTTCGTATGATTATCAAATCGGTGATCATCATTTTCCCGAACGAAGGCATCAAAGAGCTGGAAGGGAAAGTTGACGTTATACCGAGGCCACAAGGTCGGCGCCCCAGTGGCCTCATCATGGAATTTTTGTGATGAAGGCCTTGGGGGGGAAGGCATTGGTTGGTCACGAATGGGAGAAGGATCCATGTAGATATTTTTGGTGGAAGAAGATTGAGCTGGAGTAGGGTCTTGAACTGGTAGAAATACAGGTGTTGAACTTGGGTGGTTGTCGGATGGTTGTTTTCTCTTTCGAGATGGTACTGCAGCAGGTTCAGTTTTTTCTTCTTCATTTACAGTTAGAGTCTCCACGGGGGCTGTTGGGGGATGAACATTTGAAGAAGATACTCTAAGCTCATCGGGGGTTAAGGGAATAACTTTGGTTCTCAACTTTTTGATTCGAAGAAGTTGCCTTCGATCATTTACAGGTAGATCTAATAAACTTGTTCGAGCTAATGTTGGATTGGCGACTGGTGGAGTTGGATCAACTGTTGGCGGTATTGGGTCGGCAATCGGTGGTGTTGGATCGACGGTTGGTGGCGTTGGATCGATAGTTGGGGGTATTGGATTGACAGTTGGTTCAGATTCAGAAAGGGCTTCGGAGTCTGACGGGATGGAAATTAGTCGAGGCCTTCGAGTGGCTCTTTTCTTTCGACGAAGTTGGAGGACTCTTTCCGAAAGAAGGGGTTCGTCATCTTCGGGTGCATGGGTTTGAGGTTCATCAGTTGGTGTTTCAGTAGGTGGGTTGAATTTGGAGGAGGCTTCCGGTTGTGAAGGTTCAGCATCGACATCTGCAGATTTTCCGGCTGCATTATCTTCGGATAGGACTTCATGTTGTGAGGAATCGGCGGTGGCTTCTACCGATTTTCCAGTTAACAAATCCTCTAAGTCTTTCACCTCCGAAGACGACGGTTTAATCAAAGTTACTACAGAAGATTAACAATTCTACATCAGAATCCATATCACATAAAATTTTCAAATATTCATAAAATGAATCTGTACTTACGTTTGTGGTCATATAACCACACTTGATTGGAAAGAAGTCTATATTTCCATTCCTCCCTCGGGAAATTGTCCAAAAGCTCTATCATCTCGGCCTCACGTTCTTCAGAGATGTCTCCGAAGTCAGTAGAAGTCTTCTTATCAGTGGCCCAGTTCGGTAAAGAGATGATTTCGGGTCCTTTGACGAAAAACCACTTTTCATGCCATCCTTTGTTGCTTGAAGGAGTATTCACCAACGAACGTCTCTCGAACTTCTCTCCTGTTTTCGAAGAATGCTTGCTTATGATCTTAAATCCTTTCTCTCTGGACTGGCCGACCTTGTATACAATAAAGAAGAAGTCGAGTGTAGGTTCGACACCAAGTTTGTGGCATAAAGCTATGAATGCTAGAATGTGAATATAAGAGTTCGTCATTAATTGGGCGAACCCAACACCCAGAAACCCTAAGAGAGTTACTATGAAAGCATGAAGAGGGAATCGAACCCCTTTCTCCAAGATGGTCATCGTAACAGCCATTCATCCTTCGGGGCGTTGATACATCCGTTCTTCAGACCTGGGAGCTCTCGCCAAATGGGTATCCGGAATGTGGCAACGAGTTCGAAGCCTCTTCAAATCAACCTCTGTAACTTTCGAGGGAGTGTTGGCATGGAAATACTGTTCTTTACTCCTATAGAATGCAGAAGGATTGGGAGGGGATTTCGTTATTGGTTTCTTCTTAGTAGTTGCAGCGGTCGGATCAGAGCTTGAAGCAGCTTTGTTAGGGTTTGGGCTTGGAGGAACGACGCTGATTGATGTCACTAGCAGGGGACGACCTTGCTCAGAATCTTGAGAAGCCATTGTTAACGATTTGCAGAGAAGGGAAAGGGAGCTCGAGAGGTAGAAAGAAAGCTCGAAGGTCCGAAATTCAAATTGGCAGGTAAAACTGTCAAAATTGGTAAAGTTTACCTTTTATATTGACGGTTACACAATAATCGAGGGTGACACATTTAATTCACAGCAATGATGGTGAATTGGAAGAGGTAGCGTCCGGTTTTGGGTCTAAATATCTTAACCGGAGTAGATTTATGTCTATTGGGCCTCCCATTTCTGTCTCTGATATCAATTTGGACCGACTTAGTTAGGCCTTGGTGAGTTTCACTTTGGACCTCTTGTGACTTATCATAATTCGTTATATCGTGGGCCTATATTGTTTACAGTCTTCCATTAAACACCATGTTTAATAAAAGACTAGGGGGCAATGTTGGGCCATGATCCTTTTCATTATTGGGCCAGACTTAATGGGCTCCTCCCTTGGATTATGTTACTTTTGTCCTGTTGGTCCGAATGATTTGGGCCCAGTTACTTGATTATTCCATTGGGTCCTTTCGGTTGGATCCGGTCGCATGGGTCATTTCCGTTATTTGGGCTTAGTCATTGAATTGGCCCATTATACAAATTGCCACTTAACCCAGCTTTGACCGGTAATCATTACACCAAATAATAGTTGACTGCTATGTCTGCCACCTTCCTGCATGGAATTAATGAGGATGGGACTCAGGCGACCGGCGGTAGCAGACAGTAGTAGCAGGTAGGGAGGTGAGCCACAGGCTTTCGGCTGAGATGACCGGGAGTGGGGGAAGGTGTCAAAAGATAGTGGGTGGCACGGTAAACCGGGTCTGGGGTATGTATGGGGCAAGGATCATACAAGAAAGGTAAGGAAAAAAATTTTTACGACACTCAATTATATTATTCTTCTCTCTCAAGCACTAGACATTATTTTCTTCCATTGTTAACCTTGTGATCGCCGATACTGACTCTCACGCCGGAGCTATCCCTCGACGGTCAAGCCGTCAAGCTTTTGGTGTTGACTTGTTGAACTGTGCAGGATATCAGACGCGTCTTGGTGATTGGGACGTGGGGAAAGATCTTGGCGTTAACAATAAGATTAAGCCTTCTACTTGCACAATATAGTATACATTTTAATTATATAAATACCATTATTCTTTATGGGTTATAAACGACTTACATACACATCCCTTCATCATACTTTATACACTCTAGTGGTAGCTCCGACTAATATATTTGACAATGTTCTAAGCGGCGGGCGGCGGGCGGCTAGGGGGTCTGGGTGGGATTTTTTATTTGAAGCTAATTTTAATATTTTATCTTACATTTATCCAAACAAAACAATAATATAAAGCAAAACAATCTATAATAAAGGTCTTTGTTTAAAGTTCATACACATCCATATTATTAATGTCAAAGTTCAAGCACAAACATGCAATTGCTCAAAGTTCAAATATATTTTTAACGTATTAGTTTTATTCATAAACAAGATTGCTATTAAATAATAAAATTTCAAAATTCAAAATTTTAATTCAATATTAAACTTAAGAAAATAAACATAAATTTAAGAAGTATATTGAATTAAACTAAATATTACAAATGTATCATCATTTATATAATTTGAAATTGATAAAAGTTCAAAATATTACAATTATAATAAAATTATCTATTTTGACTTGATATTGTTCACTTCTTGTTGTGATTTGATATGCTACAACCTGTATTATGAATATGGTAAATCATTAGAAAAATAAATATATTAACATCTGGTTTGGGTAGTTATTAAAATTAAAAAAAAAACCTCTGCCTAGACCTCGCCTAAGCCTCGTTTAATTTTTTGGAAGGATTTTTTTGTTGCCTTGGGCTTAGGTTAGACGTCAAGGAGGCCTGACGCCTAGGCGAGGCACCAAAGGAGGGCCTAGCGCCTAGGCGGGGCGCCAAGGGGGGCCTAGCGCCTAGGCGAGGATTTTTAGAACACAGATATTTGATAGATCGAAAGTAAATAAAAGACGCTTCATGATGTGATAAAAATATGTAACTGCAAGTGCACAGTGTCAAATTGAAGAACTGACAAATACAGGTCGAACCTACGGAGACTAGATTAATTTTAATACATCCTTAATATTTATTTCAGGTAAATTAGAAATAAAGATAGAGAATTGATTAACTACAATTAAACTAATTAAAATATGAAAACTAATAATAATGAAATAATCTAGGATTCCGAATCCATTAAATAATAAACATAATAAATAATCCAATATCTTCTATTTTATAATTTAATTATGGTGTTGATCTCCCTTTCTTTTAATTTAGTAATTTTATAATTAACGTGGACAAGCATAGATTATGAAAATTTAAGGATTAATTATAACACATCAAAACTTATTCGAGCAAGCATGAATTATGAAAAATTCATATTTTAACAATAATCTATCAAAACCTCTTAATTAATTTAAAATCACACAAGTATTATAAAATGAAGGTATTTCAATAATGAAACATGACAGCGAAATCAATTAAACATAAAAGCATAAATAATAGAAGAGATGAAAAATATTGTCATGAATTATTATTTAATTTCATATTTATCCTAAATTAAAGAAATTAACTACACCTGAAAATAAATAGACTAACTAAAATAAAGAACATAAAAATAAATAAGAAAACTCTAATTCCACTGCCCCCATTATCTCTAGAACAAGAGATCTATTTATAGGCACAAATAAATTGTAAGCTAATACTAATACATTGAACTTGGTCTCTTTTGTTCCCTTTTATCCTCTTATTTACTTCTTGACTTCAATCTCTACATGGTAATCTCCCAAAAGTTCTTTTCTATCTTTAAAAGTTGGAATACTTATCTTTTACTTATTCACCACGATAAATAAGGTAAATCATACAAAACCAAATAAAATGTATTAGTTAAATAAAATGAATATATAAATTAATAAATATGAAAATATTAAAATGTATGAATTATGTGTCTATCAAATACTCCCATACTTAGCTTTTGCTCGTCCTCGAGTAAAATAAAAGAAAACTAAAAACTACTTCATTTTTGTAGGAAATACAATCGCACTTATCATGTGCAACAAGCCTTTAAACTCCAAGGTTACCCTAAGTGGACGAGTTGTGTCTCGTGAGGGTTTACAGTGAATGTACCCACAAATTTCAAAATTTATAATAATTTTTAGTTTAACCAATTATGAAATCAAAAGAAAACTTCTAAGTATACATGAGCATTATACATAAGTAAGATTACATTCAAAATAACACTTTCTCCTTATCATAAATACTCAATCTTCATTTTAGATACCATTTTTCATAAAATTAATTCCATGTGATGCAACTCTTAGTAGAAATATTTACCATGAAAATCAAATAAACTCGTTTTTCTTTTTTTTTTCTTTTTTCCTTTTTCATTTTTTTCTTTAGTTGTGCAATGTCTATTTTTCTTAGTCTTTTCAGAGTTACCCATGTAACGAGCCTTGGACCAATGACTCCCAAATCAGATGGTTTTAGGACACTAGGTGTAGAGAGGCTTACTAACTCGAGTAACAAAGACCACAAAATTAGATTAGTCAAACTGTTTTTATTTATCACACTTTTCAGCGTGAATATCAATGTTTCTTGAGACTTGGATACCCAGTTAATAGTTATGTCGTTCAATGGACATTGAAACAATTATTTATTTCTTCTCATTTTTTCTTCAATTCTAACCCTTTTTTTTTCTTGAAATAGCTCGAATCATAGTTTATACCCCATAACTAAGAATTAGTGCAAACTTGAAGTGCAAAAATGCAAAAGAACTTTATTTTACTTTAGATGGTGTTTCAAACTAAGATTTTGTATCTAATCAAAGGTTCAAGAGTACTAAATCTTTTAATCTTACTCAGTTTCAACTCTACATGCACTTACTAGAATTAATCCAACTCATAAAAAGTCGAACAAAATATTTATTTATTTTTGAAATTTTGTGTTTTTTACTATATTTTCTTTAAAAAAATCTAATACAATACTTATCTACAGGAGTGTGAACAATACTTATTGGCTTCCTTTTCCACAGAACTGATGGCATTGGTCTCTCCGCACCTCAAGTTGGGCTCAATGTTCAACTTATGGTGTTCAATCCAGTGGATGAACATGGTGAAGGAGAGGAGATCATTCTTGTAAATCCAAGAGTCAACAAATATTCAAAAAAGGTGGTGTGATTTAATGAAGGGTGCTTGTCATTTCCAGGGATCTATGCTGATGTGAAGGTAGTCATTGATGTACTTTCTTTGCTTGGTTGTTTTCCTTTATATTTATCTTCTGAATTCTTAAGATTTTCTAGTTGCATACTTGTAGACTGTTTTTATTGGGATTTCTGTTGTTCTTAGGTGTGATAGCAAATGCAATTTCTTACATCATTTATTTAGAACTGTTTAACTTAAACGTTGGAGAAGGCATGAATAACACTAATCATTTGAAGGTGTGAGTATGTTTGTAATCAAAACATAGCATATGTTTCCCATCAATCTGGAACAAGATTTTGTTAACCTCTTATTTCTTGAAGCAAATGTGTTTTGGCGGTGAATAATAATATTAACAGTTAAGTTGCAACCTGCAAGTGAATTATATGTGCTGCCTAATTAATTCACATGTGCTAACAACTCCAAACAACTTCGGCTTCAGAAGGCCTGTCATGATTTGAAACTTGAGGTGATTGATGGTTTTTCTAATCTCCTTGCTAAGGAATTAACTCAGGATAATTTATTATATGGGTGGTTTTCAGAGTGATATATGCACAGACGGTGTTTTTCTCTTATAATTGAAATAGGGGGTTGGGGAAGTGTTCCTTTGAATAAGAATTTTAAAGCTTGAATTTCTTTCGAGGCAGCCTGATTTGTCTAAGTGGTTCCTGGGCACCAGTTTGACCATTGATAAACTGAAGAAGAGGTGAGTAACTGAGTATGCGCTGAGTTGGTGTTGCATGTGCAAGGATGAGTCTGTTTACCGCTTACTATTTACTTTATATTATGAGACAACACAGGATTATTTTTTGGTTCTCTTTTCCATACATGGGTTTGATGGGTCATACGACACTCGTAAGTAGGGCTGTAAATGATAATCGAAAAATTCGTATTCGTTCGCATCCGTATTCGAAAAAAACCGGATATTATTCGTATTTGAAAAAAATGGATATATCCGTATTCGGTTTAAAGGTATCCGCAAATAAACGGATACGAATACGGATATAGGCGTATTCGTTTAACATTCGATCGTAAATATATCTGGCAGATAGCGAATATCCGGATTCGGATTCGTATCCAAATAACTTATATATATATATATTAATTATTATATAACAAGCAAAATAATTTTTTTAAAGTGGCATTCCTTATATAATAATTAGTTTTCACTATCATACGAAAATTATTTTAAAAATATATCATTTCACTTCTAAAAAGTATGTAGGAAATAACACCTTTATTCTAATATTAATAAGTTGAAATAAATTGATTTAAGTATATTTAATAGATTTTTACTATTACAAAGTTAAAATATCTAAAATGTATTATTTATCAAGAAATTTATATACTAGAAGAACAAAACTATAGTTATTAGAAGTCCAAATATTTAAAGTAAGCCCAAAGTAAATTTTGGATCAAGTTGGATTAACTAGTTGTTATATATACATTATAACTCGCACTCTCCATAAATATAATGAAATAAAATAATTTTTTTATAACTATGATTGTAATCGGGATAAATAACGTTTTGGTCACTGTACTAGGGTTCGATTTTTATTGTGGTTACCGAAACGTTTTTTGTTACAATCGAATAACTGTACTCTCAAAAAATTACAAAATGGTCATTCCGTTCGATTTTCGTCCAAAAATTTGACGGAAATACTGACTGTGTATATTAACCCGTTATTTTTACTGACGTGGCTCGTTATTTGCTGACGTGGAGGGTAGAAGGCTTGCCTTAGAATTTTTCTTAAAGAAAATGTTGCTAACAAGTGTTAAACTCTAGACCTCCCCAAACTAGAACCTTATATTCTAACAAAAATCACTGGACTAACTACCTATTATGCTAAAATTTATGTAACTAATATTTAAAACACCTAGCATCGTTTATATGCATGTGAAGATGAGATAATAATAATTGTAATAATAATAATAAGTGTAATAATTATTATTGTAATAATAATACTAAATTTTAAATAATAATAATTAAAATAATAATAATAATTAAAATGGATAATTAAAACAATGGATTTAATCTTAATTAATATACAGTACTACAATTTTTCGAGCCCATATTAAATCCGACAACTGTACAATTGCTTGTACAATTTTTTTAAGCTATATATATATACACACACACACACACACACAGAGTACTACAATTATAAAATGAATACTTAAAATAGACCCTTATGTGGGTTGGAGGGTTTAAAGGTGTTTTAATTTCTTTATTAAATTTGGGTTGTGAATTAATATTCTACGTACTTAATTAACACTAATACTTAAGCATATCAAATATGTGTGCGTGATCAAATTCATGTTAATTAGTAGTAGTAATTAGTACAAGGGATTGACTTTAACTCTATCTCATTAAATTATTTTAAACAATTCTTATCATCTTAATTAATTTGTAGATAGTCATTTTTCCTTGGCTCTCTTTGTGCGTTTGAGTGTACTCTAATTGGAATTATTAAGCAACTTAATTGGAGAATAGATAATTAAAGAAGTCCAATAAGTATGTTATGTATTAGCGGAAGAAACGAAGAAAAAGATATCTTAATTCTTCTTTATTTTATTTCTTTTAATTTTGACATCGCCATCAAAATATTTCTTCAATATTTTTTTATGAACTTTGCATTTCTGGTAGGTGAAAACGTAGGTACAAACTTTTATCTTTCATTTGCTTCATATAAAAGAAACGTAGTGGCTTTAAAAAAAATTATAGTCTCAATTTATGCCTCCTCTTTTGTATTGCTGATAAATAATTTTTGTTTTAATAATAATAATTATATATATATATATATATATATATGAGATCGGACAAGAGATGGAACAGTAGACTTGGACTCAGAGCGATGCACCAAATGGACAATAGAAATCAAAACACGATTAGTTACGTAATTTGGCTCGAAAGAGACCTTAATTAATTTTGCCCACTTCAATTTCCTTTCCACTTTCTTTGCATGGCCTTTAAAAAATTAGAACCCCAAATCTGACCATTTGCGATTTATAGATATACAAAAGTGGAGCAGAGATTTTCTTTTATAGATAATATAGTACTGGGGAAAAGTCGAGCAGATATTTTCTTTTACGGATTTGGTAATCTCCCTCAATTCAATGCCTAAATTTATTACAACTAATTATTATTATTTAAAATTTTAATTATTACAATAATTATTACTCCCTCCGTCCCAGGATAAAAGTCTTTATTACTATTTTGGGTTGTCCCATGTTAAATGTCCACTTTCTTTTAATAACCAAACTTTTACACATTTTTTTCTATTATGCCCGTAGTATTAAATATCTCATACTTATTATAATTATCTCTCCATATTTAATGACATTATTATGGACAATTTTATCATTTTATTCATCTTCTTAATATGCGTGAAAAGTCCACCAGGACTTTTATCCTAGGACAGAGGAAGTATTATTTAAATTTTTAATTATTTAAAATTTAGTATTATTATTATAATAATAATTATTACAATTATTATTATTATTACAGTTATTATTATCTCATCTTCACATGCATATAAACGATGCTAGGTAGTTTAAATATTAGTGTTACATAAATTATAGCATAATAGGTAGTTGGTCCAGTGGTTTTTGTTAGAATATAAGGTTTTAGTTTGGGGAGGTCTAGAGTTCAACACTTGTTAGCAACATTTTCTTTAAGAAATATTTTAAGGCAAGCCTTCTACCCTCCACGTCAGCAAATAACGGGCCACGTCAGCAAAAAATAACGGGTCAATATGCACAGTCAACATTTCCGTCAAATTTTTTGACGGAAATCGAACGGAATGACCATTTTGTAATTTTTTGAGAGTACAGTTATTCGATTGTAACAAAAAAAGTTTCGGTAACTACAATGAAAATCAGACCCTAGTACAGTGACCAAAACGTTATTTATCCCAATTGTAATCTATGTATTGATGATAAATTATAAATAAAAGTTCCCATAAACATATTATTAAAGTTTTAATCAAGTATTTGAGAAAAAAATAATTAAATTTTAAATGTAAACTTTTGAATCTAATTATAAATTATAAATATTCATACACACTATAGTATTACCCCACACACATAAAATGGACATCTAAACATTAATAAGTAGAGCATTCATTTTGAAATTTAGGATTTCAAAAATGATGAAAACTTATTTGAATTGTAATTTAGAAGATTGATTATTGTATTTAAATATTTATTAAAAACAAATAAATTAGCATTCATTCATTAATAAATTATATTTTAAAACTCATTATTTTTTATTGTAGTTATTGTTAGGGCTGTAAATGGTAACCGGAAAATTCGAATTCGTCTGCATCCGTATTTGGAAAAAAGAGGATATTATTCGTATTCGAAAAAAGCGGATATTATCCGTATTCGATTTAAAAGTATCCACAAATAAATGAATTCGGATACTACTGTATCTGAATCCGTATATATCCGTTTATACCCCTACTCGTAAGTGAGTGACGGTAAGTTGCTTGTTATGACTTATGTGGTCTATTTGGAGGGAAAGAGCTAAAAGATGCTTTGAGGATGTTGAGCTTTCAAGTTTGAAGCTTTATATTTTATTTTGAGTCTATTAGTCTTTTTGCTTCTCGAATTGTGTCCAGGTACTAATTCATTTTTTGTATTTGGGGCAGTTGGGAGCAACGTTGTAATTGTTTTTAGAGATTTTATTTTGTTTCTCTATGCTCCAGATATTATTACTTATCTTCACGGTGTCTTGGTACTTTGTGTGCTTCATTTCATCCCCAACCAAAGAAGATATTCAAGCTCGCGTAGCCACATTGTTGGGAACTATTACAAATACACAAGCGTCTTAGTGGATTAAGGTTCTTAAATTTGAGTCATATATCTCAAGGCTATAGTAGTCTTAAGTTACTGCTAGGGGCATTTTTGGGTACCAACAGTTGTGTACCCTGATCAGGCCAGTCTACAACCACTCTTCTTCTGTTTGATGTCTTCATCAGATTAGTACAATAGCTTCTGCCTAACTTTACATTGTAGTATATCTGTAGGTCCCTTGTATAAGACTTGAACCCCTTGACAGGGTTATCTTGATATCAGATGTTGTTTTGTTTCCTTTAGTCCAAATAGAAAAAAGCAGAAAAAAGAGTACAAAATGTTAGGAAACTCATCAAAACTAAAATTTCAATATATGACTACACAAGTCATTGCATACCCATTTTTATTTTTTAAGTTTCTTAAAATTATTCTGAGCCAGATGCAATCTTAACCTTGCAGAGACCAGAATCTGTAAAAATTGATGCGCGAGATATTAATGGTGCAAGGTTTACTTTAAGCTTGTCAGGTCTTCCTGCACGAGTTTTCCAGCATGAGTTTGATCATTTGCAGGTTCTTTCTTCACTCTTACTCTGTTAGTAATCACTTTAAAATCATAATATAGAATATTGGAATTTTTGGATGCAAGGAAATATAGCACTAAAAGGACAGAATGAAATTTTCTTGTGAATTTCCTTACAGAGACGGTCTTACAAACTTCGTCCAAGAAATATTTATATAGGTTTTTTAAATTTTGAACGAGATAGCATTGCACATTCCTGTAGTTTGGGCATATGAGCATCCACGCATTTAGGCTGGTAGTCTTGATGAACTTTTACCCCGTCATGAAGTTTGGCCTAATGATTCACGGGTGCTTATGAAATACAATTAATCATAATTTTAATTTTTGAGTGTCTGACCTAAATCAACACTAATACAGGTGGTTATTTACTTTTATAGGACAATAAATACTAAGCACTGGTTGTTTTTGTGTGCCCATTACTTTAAAACTTAAAATATGTCCAGTGTTAGTTTATGGCAGATACAACTAGGCCTGACAAAATATGGTTATGGATTGGTTTCGGTTTAGAAAAATGGTTATGGTTCCATTAAGAACTAAAACCACATTACCCGTTTTTAGTGTAGTTGAAACCAAATAGTTATGGGTCAATATAGGTCAAATCATTTTTTAAACTTGAAGCTTACCATTATTATAGTCCAATGAAACAAATTATTTATTATATATTTAATTTCTATATTCCTTTAACTTCTATCTCAATTTTTTTTATACTTATTTCTTTTCACTAAAATTTTGTATACTCTCTCTAAAAATTTTATACGCTTCCTCTCTCTCTCTAAACTTTTTGATACACTCAGATTTTTGATACAAACTCGCTCTCTAATTTTTTTATTCTCTCTAAAAATTTATACTATCTTTCTCTAATTTGTATACTCTCTTAATTTTATCTTGCTTTAACTTTTGTCTCTAATTTTTTTCATACATTCTCTCTAAAAAAAATTATACATACAATTTACACTTCATCTCTCTCTAAAACTTCTACTCTGCTCATACCAAATCTTCTTTATTTAGACATCAGATTCAATAATTTTCAAGGTCCCATTCGTGAAGAAATATTCAACAAGAAATTTGATGCAAATTTTCTCACCAATAACCAATTGCAGGGTCTAAATACAATGTGCCTGTTTTTTTTTGTAAGTTACGTTGTGCCAATCTCTACTGAGAGGTTACTGTATACCAATTACTTTAAAAAATATTTCAGGTAATTTAGGAAGCATGTGTAACTAGTTGTAAATTAATTGTTAATTCAGGATTAAAAAAATTATATGCAAGTCTGAATTAAAATATTTGAATCATTCTTATGAATACTTAGAGAGTTGTTCCTTCTTTACATTTTCCTAATTTCATCTTTTAAGGTTAGCACAGTGGATTTAATGAATCTCTTGAATTTGTAGGGGGTACTTTTCTTTGATAGAATGGCTGAAGAAGTACTTGACAGTATACGCACAGAGCTACAGGTAACCAAGTCATTCCTGCATTTACATGTATCCTTGTCATATGATTTTCTAGATTGTAGAATATGTATAATCATGTATCCTTTTGGAAAATAGATAGACCTTTCTTACTTTTAATGAAAAATATCTCAGTTAATCTATGTTGGTTTCATGATCACAGACGAGTACAGTAACTAAAAAAATGTAAAAATGGTCATAGACGAGAACAGAGTAGTGAACAATGACAGCCATCAATGATTTTTAGTATTCACTACAATTTTCTATTAATTTCGTATGTTGTCAATGATTTCATTTTAGCTCAACGGATACTGTCTTCTGTTAACATTTTAGTATTCTAGTTGTGCATATGATTTTTCAGACATCAATAGCCTGAGAGAGGACGTGTTGTCACCTTTTATCCCTACTTCTCAGTTAATTTTTTTTATTTTAATTCTGTATGGTTATTTTTAGTATATGGAAATATGTTCTATTGTAGTTACTACAATAAAACAATAATTAATAGACGAAAGAAAGAAAAATAAACATGGGTTCATGCTCAAGAGCTGAAGGTATGATCCTCTTTGGACAGCTTAAAATTGAATGTAGACATTCTTCCTGAATTAAGTCGCATGAGGTCTCACGTCATTAAGAAAACTTTCTTCCTTTAGGAACTTCTCTACCATTGTTACAGTGTAAAATAAGTTGTGATCTCTTGCAATTGAAGCAGCATAGCAAATAGAATAAATGATGCATGGGAAGCAAAATTTGAATTGTTTCATCACTTGCTTTTTTCAAGTAAAAAGTAAAAGATAGGGTCTCATAAGTGTATCATATTTTCAATGTTCTAAAAGACACTAGGCGGGCGGGCGGCCTAGGTGGGATTTTTTATTTTAAGCCGATTTTAATATTTTATCTTACATTTATCCAAACAAAATAATTAAATAAAGTAAAACAATCTATAATAAAGATAATAAAGGCCTTTGCTTAAGTTCAAACACATCCATATTGTCAATGTCAAAGTTCAAACACAAACATGCAATTGTTCAAAATTCAAACATATCTTTAACGTATTACTTTTATTCATAAACAACAAGATTGCTATTAAATAATAAAATTTAAAATTTGAATAATTCAATTCAATATTAAAACTTAAGAAACTAAACATAAATTTAAGAATTATATTGAATTAAACTAAATATTACAAATGTATATCATTTATATAATTTGAAGTTGATACAAGTTCAAAAAAATTCTACTATAATAAAATTATCCATTTTTACTTGATCTTATTCATTTCTTGTTGTGATTTGATGTGTTACAACCTGCATTATGAATATGGTAAATCATTAAAAATATATATATATATATGAAGATTAAAATTAAAAAAAACCTCTCCGCCTAGGCCCCTGCCTAATTTTTTGGAGGGATTTTTTTGCCGCCTTGGGCCTAGGCGAGGTGCCAGGGCCTAGCGCCTAGGCGGGGATTTTTAGAACACTAAATATTTTTTTATGGAAACAGGGGCCTAAAGTATTTTTCACTGGTAAAAATGAAATTACCGTAGTATTTTCGTGCACCAGCAAAGAGGTCTCATGAGAATTGGATATAGTTCGATTCATGATTCCTGCCTCACGTAATAGCTATTTAAGAGAGTGATCCACTCTGTTACTTATGGTGCATGTGGCTATGGGTAAGCATTGAGATGACTTTAATGTGCTCCACTTCCACTATGTTACTTATGGTTCTTATAGGTACTTTGCATGGTAACCCTTGATTTTCCACATGTGCCAGCCATGTTTTGTTAGAATTTTTTTTCAAAGAGAATATTTCTAAAATACCAGGATTTTAGGTGGTGTTCGACACTTTGACAAGCATAGCAACAAACGTTGCATCTTGCTCAAAGTTATATGTGTAATTTTTTAGCTCTCAACATTGAGGCACCTTTTGGTAGGTTACATGATAGTTTTCTTTAATCTGAGAGCCCGTAATGGACTTGTGCTTGGAAAAAGTAAAAGAGAAAAATGGTGCATTACAATTGTATTGCTACAGTGTAAATTGAGAACTTGTTTGTTCACTTAAAGCTGTTCTATTGTTGACAGGCATTGGAAAATAAATACGAGGACCAGACTGGGCAACCAAGCCCTGAAAAGGTAGAAACGCTCAAAGGGAAGAGGGTGCCTACTGGTTTTGGGAAATCATGAATTCAGTTAAGAGTCTTCCATGGAATCATCAGGTTTTTAACAAGAATATTATTTGAATTGTTTCTCATTGCTATTCCAAACATAAACCATGTTGGTGAAGAATACCAAGCCTGATGCTGAATGTATTATTGAGAGGAGTTTGCTCACACACACCTAAAAGAAGTATAACATAGCTGCAGATTTAGTAGGTGGTTGATCACTGTTTGCTCACTGCATGTGTAACATTTGTTAGCCTATATGTTTAATTAGCAAAATTTCCTTTTTTAGCATAAAGATTTCTCTCTGGCAAAATATTTAATTCATTTCACTTTTTCCATGTATTGACATTGTGCTGGTATATGGGGCCCTTTGGCTATTGTGGATTATATTCCCAATTTAAAAGATACATCACTTGCTGAATAAATTTCTGAATTCTGGAAGAACTGTCGGAGAAATGGGAAACATGTTTGATATGATTTGGTACAAGCTCAGGTTTTCTTCATTGTAGTATGTTTCACTTAGTTGATTGAAATACTTTAGAGAATGAAGTGGGAGAAAAGCAGAGGAGGAACCAGGGGGCAGAGGGGGGGGGGGTCATATGACCCCCCCTATTCCTGCGCCGTAAACCAAGGGATTATGCTATTCCGGGAAGAACTTCTACTAGTGGTACGGTTACCTTCGAATTTCGATTAAATAGGTAAGCTGCTTTTGTAATAATTGGAAACTTCAGGGGTCATTCTATTAATCTAGTAAACGCGGGGTGGGATATTATAGTCATTTCACTATAGTATATAAGGCTAGTATAGTAAATGTGGATCATTTGGATTTGGCACCGTTTCTCATTCATTGCGGTTTGTGATTGTCAATTGAGTGGGTAGAAGGAAGTTGCACTATATTATATTTTACTCCCTCCGACCCCAAAAAAAAGTGACAAATAAAATTATCTTCAAAAAGTATGTATAAAATACATAAATTAAGTAGATAAATTTTCATATTGATTTATTTTCCATTATTTATATCGCATTTTAGTCAAATAATAAATCAATCACATCATAAATGAATTATTCATCTGAATTCTTCCTTTCTCCATAAATCTAAATGTCAATTAAAACACATACTAATAGAAGAGCAAAATAAAAATCAAATGTATACTCTCTCCTCTTATTTGACTAGCGGAATTTGTATAAAATTTGTCCATATCCCATCATTCTGGAGACAAAATGAGTATTTTAAAGTTTTGTTATATTTTGCGACAAAATATTAAACTATGCAGACTCGCAGGATTGCCTCCTCTCAGTCGTACAACCGAAAGAAGTTCAAGCGTCAATAAATAAAAATTTTTTACTGATGTAATTTGACCCCCTCTAAAAACGTCCTGGTTCCTCCATTGGAGAAAAGGAAGAAGTTTCAGAGGTGATTGAATAGATCATCAATGTCTTACCTTTTGTACTTCTGCATTTTAATAAGCTGTATTTTCTTTCTTGATATTGTAGCAAGAAAGTGGATATTCATTTTTGGTTTTTTGTTCTTTTGGCTAAATGTTTGCCTTTACTAGATAATTTTATGGATGAACTACAGAAACTTGGATCAGCTTATTTTAGTATTTGATCCAACTTCTATTAGCCCTTCATGTATATAATAACAATTGGTGCCCTTATTTATTGGAGAAAGTTTAAATCATAAGGGATCTTAGTTTAGTATATATGTCTATCGTGCTTCTTAGTACTTTCATGACTATGAAGCTGTACAAACATGGTACATTTCGTAGAGTCTAGATTTTAGGAATATAGAAAATGAGTCCTTTTATACACGCCTTTGATAGCAACTGTTGCATCCCTAGGACATGGGACTGGTATATAATAGGAATGAACACTCCTTAAAGTGGTATCTACTAAGAATCACATAATCTAATACAGAGGGATCCAGTGAATGTGGTGACCAGCTGGCCATCCCGACTCTATACCGCTCCCTAAGTTTAGCAAACAGTGTAGTTTGAATTCTTTCCCGTCTGCAGGCAATCAACAGGAGGAATGGTGTCTGTCTGCAGTTTTCCATAGGTCTGCCAACAAAAAGGTTCACTTTCTTGTTTTGCTGTTAGCTTTATGGTGTTTAAAGTAACTCCTATGCATGGCAAGCTGTCACTACAAGCGAAATGAACTGGTTTCTTTGTATATGTACCTGTTATATTCTGAAAGGATATGGCTGATACTCCGACAGCTGATGTATGGTTATTGCATTTCTCCCCGTCACAGTAAAATTGATCAATCACGATAGGAGTTTCAACTTCTGAGACTTGAATGTTTGCGAACATGACTCCTTGCACTGACCCTGAGCCACCCTACAGTTGGATACAAATGAAAATTTTAAGCGATGGTTGAAGTCAGGCAGAGTTATCCAACCCAATGGAATCGGACTGCTCCGGGTCAGACATTTGGACTAGTTCAGGTAACATAAAATGAAACTTCTTGATAAAAATGAGTTGGATTTTAACCTGCCATGTCTTTATTCTTACAGCGGTCATTGTATCATGCATTGTGATGTCTCGAACAGTAACGTTTGAAACGCAGGCTTTGGTGTTGTCTTTCCCGAGGCTGCCAATACTGATTCCATGACCAGGTCCACAAATAACATTGTGTATGTATATGCCTGAGCATCCAGTTTGAATGGAGACACAGTCATCTCCTGTAGACAGATGTGTCGACAACTATTAGTATAATGGTACCAACTTCGGCCCAACTTTTCTTTTTATCAAAAGTTATAATAGGTTACATTTGCTGCAGAGTAGAGAGAACATATTAGAAAAGTGGGATATTGTCAACTTATTATTGTAACATTCAGTTTTTTCGTTATATGACTTCAGACATAGAATTTTAGCATTTGTTTTGTCCTTGAGTGTAGAATTATGATAGCTATGAAAGGTTGGTTCGAGTCGGACCCTTTAGACTCGCGTAATAAAGGGTTCATGATTATTTTATTCAATTTTGTTTTATTTTAATCTGAATGACAAGATATTATCTGCTAGATTATTGGAGTTACCACAAGAAAGATTGCTGTTGTGGATCAGCACATCTTGTGAGTTCTGTAAGTGGATTCCGTCTGTATTGGGACTGTCACCAGGGGATGAGACACGTATGTCAAAAACCTGAACAAGTGTGCAGTTGTCGAATTTTAGGTGAGCCTGTTGGCTGTTTTGGATCGTAATTCCAGTTACTGTCACACCTGAACTCCCATAGAATCTTAGTGCCTGTGTATATAATAGTAATACCCACATTAATCAAACTCATAGTTATACTGTTGCTGGTAGTTGAGTTGTAAATATGTTGGGGATTTACCGTTGGCTTGGTGTTGGGCAATTTTCCCATGGCTGTGGGTGAGTTTTTTTCATTCCACCAGACTGAGCCTTGTCCGTCAATGATACCTTTGCCTCCGACTGTTATCCTGTTAAGCTTTGTAAATTCGAGCCATTGCAAGAGGCCTGATCCCCAAGCTTGAGAGTTTGTTGGAGCAATAATCTTTCCATCCAACTGCAATAAATTAGATAAATAAATCGATATAATTGATTACTAAAAGAGGTGATAGAGGAAATAGAGTTGAAGCTGATGGTGTGAAATTTCACCTGGAATACGATGTTTGATTCACAGTTTGATCCCGAGAAAGAGATGGGTTTGACTAAGAACACCGACCCTGATGGTACCACCATTGTTGATGCCTCCACTTTACAAGCGTCTGTCCATGCAGCCTCAAATGCCTGCTTTGTGCATTGTAAATAAACTTCTCTCCTTGATGAGTTGTTCTCAAATTACTCCCTTTTGTATTCTAATTTTAGAAATATATTTCTAATTTCAGAAGTAATTAAAAAGGAAAATGTATGTCATATATAATCAATCACCTCACCTTGGTATCATCCGCAGTCCCATCACCTTTAGCACCATAGTCTAGTACATTGAAGACGGCATTCTGTGTTGCCTTAGTTTTGTACATCTCTCTCATCAACCTTGAGACCTGTTGGCCTGAGTATTGACCATCTCCATCTTTGTGGAAAAGGAAGGTTGGTGTAACACTGCTTTGTCTCCAGTACTTTTTTCCTTTTCTGGCTCTGCAAGTTATTTGTTCTATTGACAAGAGAATTAGCAATGCAATGAGAATCATGAATGTAGTACTACTCTTCTCACTAAACCCTCTCATATTTATGCCTGCTCTCTCTGTGTACGACAGTGGTGTTAGTCTTAGTTGCTAATTACAGATAGAGGGTTGGGGTTTATATAGAGGGGAAAGGTTCACTGTTCACTCATAGAATTGATGCATATACAGATTCAGCAATATATATATATATATATATATATATATATATATATATATATATATATATATAGAGAGAGAGAGAGAGAGAGAGAGAGAGAGAGAGAGAATAAGATAGTTGTGGTAACCAAACTAATGTGACCAAGTAATTGTAACAATAGGGTCAAAAACAAATTTTGATTAAATCAAATTCATCAAAACAAGGTATTAAATCACTAACACAGTAGTATCTTCTTGTGTTATTTTAGTCCACCACAAACTCTTTCAAAAGGTCATGACTGAATGTATTATGGTTGGTAATTTAATTTTTTATACACAAACAAATTATGTAGTATTGGGGTGTTGTAGTAATAAACTAAGGATATATAATTTTAAGATTTCGTCATTAATTTTATCGAGCAATACGTACATATACATAACTCATGTTATAATATGTGTCGGAGTTATGTAATTAATATATATATATATATATATATATATATTAACATCCGTGGCAACAAAGAGTAGAGGCTGACAAGTGACATCCATAACATTCATGACCAAAAAGGCCCTTGGTTCCTATTATTTAGTCCCTGCAGGTGTAGCGGCAGGTGATTTCCTTTAGAAGCTCATGATCCGATTAGTGGTGTCAATGATCTCATTGATAGTATTACTATTCAATATGAATAAGAGAAAAAGTGTTGCAACTACTACTGTATCATAATAAAATATAATGTCATCATATCTTTATTTATTTGTAATTAAGTTTATTTCTAAATAAAGTTATGTAAAATAAGTACTTGTTATATTTTAAAATACAAAATTATTATTGATTTTATGTAGTTAATTTAAAATAATTTTAAATAAAAAATTATTTTGAATTTTATTATTTTTAGTCAATATCATGATTTAATAAATTATTGAATAGTAATACTTTTAAATAAATAATTAAATTATTTTTATGTCTACAGTTTCCTGCTAAACGAAGCTGCATGTTTAGAAAAAATGAAAGAATAGGATATATATAGAAACGCTAGCTATAACATGCAGAAGCCATTAAAGGCGGGAAGGGGCATATACTATATATATATGAGATCAGAGACTAGTAGGTAGGTAGGTAGATAGCTAGGTTAAGAGTCGCTCCTTGCTCATGTGACAGTTTAATTAAAGTTACATGTGATGTGAATGTTGTTTTCATGTACCGGCCGTTATATATGATCAGTTGTTCCATATATCAAGCCATGCCTTCTGGGATGCATGGGCCTTTTTCTACTTTCAGTCATGGGTTAATTAATTTGTTAATTAATATATATATATATATATATATATATAAGTTTCTTAATTCTCCTTCCAAGCAGCAGATTAATTGGCACTTCCATTCATGAACACATGATAGCACTAATTACATAATACACACATAATTAATTAATTGATGGACGCACAATTAAATCCATATATAAGAATAAATATTAATACTGAGAGCTTGCAAATGTTATATATATATATATATAGTGACATGCATGCATGCATATATATTATTTGATACCCTTAATATAACACTCGCGATGCGAAACTTAGTACGTAGTCAGTCATGTTACCTTCTCTCTCCTAACAATTACGGTTTTAAATAAAAACATACATAGCATATAATACTCTCAGTTTAATTAATTAATTATTCTTGACCAAGATCGAATATTCATAACTAATTAACTTTACTTTTAATGAAATTAGTCCACATACATTAGTGATCATATCGTCCCCCTTCCTTCGGGTCATTGACATGATCATGTTGCGTGAGTGCATAAACAAATATATATATGACTTACTTAAATATATATAGTTGAATATGTCCATTGATCACGGACGGACGGATTCATACGGTAGATATATGTAGATTTAGCTCTTCACTTTCAAATCAATAAGAGCTAGCTAATGTTAATTATATACCCTACGGCCTACACTAGCTAGCAGTTGGACATTAACACATGGAGAAGAAGATCCAGATAAACTACCACCTTTTGATTTTTAAGTATATACATGTATTGTTTTTCAATAAAAAGTTCAAGTCGATAAAAATTTTATAATGTGCATGCTTCCAAGTTTAAGTGTGTTTGAGGCGTCACTTAGGCTCCAAGTGTAAATGAAATATTCAGTTGCTCAAATTTTTTTACCAATAAAGTTTTATTTAAGTTTATTTAATTATCAAGTCGAGTACGATCTCAAATTAAATTTAGATAATTTGAATTTTTTAATATTTTAAAAAAATTCGAGTAATATATTCAATTTTAAAATTTATTCATGATTAAATTATTTATATTAGGGGTCGAATTCAAATCTATTTTAACCAATCCAAAATAAATGAAGCCCGAAATGTTTAGTTCATTCTGTCAGCATCCCTAATCTAACCGGGCCGAAGGCTGGCCCTACGACCGAGTTAAGCTTTATTATTACATTTTGTAGTGCCCATACATTCTTTAGTTAACTATTTAGCTTGGGCCAAAAACTAAAACTTAAGAAGAAGATTTTGGGCCTTTTAAAAAAAAAATTATTAGGGTCCTTAACACTAATATACAACAATTAGAAAGTAATTACAAAAATAAAATATCCACAAAATAATTACAAAAATAACGCAATACAATATTACCTTGCTAAAATTACGCGTTATTAACTCCCTACACGTCAGTTACCGACTTTCAAATTTCCAACTGACTCGTCCTAAAATCACGCTGATGAAGAAAAAAGACAACTTTGAGATCAGAAAAAACAGAGCAACGAAATCGGAGAAGACGAGATGCAACTCTGAGATATGATAATAGAGGAGAAGATCAACAACTTTAAGATCAACAACAACTTCAAGATCAACTTCTTGGATTATATATATATATATATATATATATATATATATATAACGTGAATGATTACAGAAGATGACTCGATACCCAACTTCTTTTTCTACAAATTCTCTTCAGAAAGACGCCCAAACTTCTTTTTCTACAAATTTTCTTCAGTATACTGACTGTTTTGATTTCAAAATGCATGTAAAAATATGTTTTATATTTTGATTACTAAGTACATATAAATTGGTTATTGTTTATTATTGATTCGGTTACTGTATAATATTTATTTGGTTGTTGTATACTTTAAATGTTTATTTGGTTACCCCGTGGTTACTATATACTCGTATATTGGTTACCTTTCTTAAGTTTTTTCTCTTTGATTGGTCACACAGTGAGTATACTGACTGTTTTGATTGCAAAATGAATGTAAAAATATGTTTTATATCCTGGTTACTAAGACCATAGAAATTGATTACTGTTTATTATTGATTTGGTTACTGTATAATGTTTATTTGGTTGCTGTATACTTTAAATTAATGTTTATTTGGTTACCATGTGGTTATTATATACTCGTATATTGGTTACATTTCTTAAGTTTTTCGCTCTTTGATTGGTCACACAATTAGTATACTGACTGTTTTGATTGCAAAATGAATGTAAAAATATGTTTTATAGTCTGATTACTAAAAACATAGAAATTGGTTACTATTTAATATTGATTTGGTTATTGTATAATATTTATTTGGTTGTTGTATACTTTAAATGTATATTTTCCTGATATTTTTATATTGATGGTTACTTATTAAATACATTGGTTGTGACGCCCCCAAAATTAGGTATACATCACCCATCTTGGGTCGCCAGATACATGGTACAGAATTCAAATACAACTGTCGTGTACAATACGACAAAACATAAACTGTGAGTTTGAATACAAATATTGTCTACTAGAGATTATACAAACTCAAAAGGAGTCATCATTACAATTATTATCACACTATTTCACAGAATAGTGAGGACTACTAATACTATTCTCTGGACCATTACTCCGTTCTCTGACTCGTTCCAGCTATATTCTCATTTCCTGAAGGGAACAGTGAAAGAAAGGGTGAGCTCAACTAGCCCAGTAAGAAATATTATGACTAAGATAATGAAGAATAAATTATCATTAGCCTTCAACAGTGTTAAACTAGTAAAATATAATAAACATCAAGTTTAACTGCAGCAGAATCAGCAATCCATTAAAAGAGTCAAGTAGAAAATAAAATCTACTATCTTTTATGATTTAAACGATTTTTCATCACTGTTATAGCTGAGACTCAGCTTAATAAATATTCCACATCATCGAATCACCCCTGCACTACGGCCAAGGATATTCTTTAGTATCACGACCACAATTATTCATGCACTACGGGCCAAGAATATTTGTGTATTCATTAATGGTCATGATCATGCCAACAACTGTCCATCAATGCACTACGGGCCAATGAGAATTTTTAATTTTTACATCATTTATAATATTACGGTCATGATTACATCGAATAATCCCTAGTCATAATCATACCAAGTCAATCTATGCACTACAGGCCACAGATGACTTTCAACAAAATATAAACATGAGGATGATGACAATGATATAAGAATTCAATAAAACAAGTTCAAGAATTATTTTATCTAGAAATTATTAACGTACAAATTGTCAACGTGATACTGTTTTGTAGAGTAAAATTTAAGAATGATCAGAAGAATATTTCCATGAAAGGATACTGGATGAAGCGCAAATATCAACGATATTCCACTAATTTCATGGAGTATAGAAGTCAGAATTTTAATCAACTGAGTAATACCGAATACAATAACAAAAGGTATCACCATACATGCGATAGAGACCGCACAGACAGGTTATTCCAGCAGAATAATAATAACGGAACCAGGTCAGGAGAAATTCACACCGACAGGATGTTCCAACAGAATAATAAATGCGGAATAATAAATGATGGAACCAGGTCCGGCGTATAGCACAGACAGGATATTCCGACAGAAATATAAAGACAGAATAGTAAATGGATGTCACCAAGTATAGGGTATTACGCGTATACAGGTTATTCCAACAGAATAACAATGAATGGAATAACATAAGTTATCTTGAAGAAGAAAGAATAACACCCCTTACATTATTAGGAGATTAAATACTGCAGTAGTGTAGTAACCGAATACTCTTCTTCTTTATCTCTTATTCTCTCTATACTTTCTCTCTCTATAGCTTGAATGAATTCGTGAAAAATAATGAAGCACTAGGCCTCTATTTATAGAAGATTTCTAGCTTATCACTTGCCATGTGAAAAGGCAAGTGGCTTGACGACTGGTGATGTGAAAAGAAAAGTGGTTTGACGCCTGTAATGTGAAACGACAATTGGTTCGACGCCTGTAATGTGAAACGACAATTAGTTTGAGGTCTGGTAAAGGTAATTACTATTTACGAAGGTAATTACTATTGACGAAGGTAATTACTATTGGCGAAGGTAATTACTATTGACGAAGGTAATTACTATTGACGAAGGTAATTACTATTGATGAAAATAATTACTATTGACGAATGAGACTCTTAGATGATGACATATGGGTCCCCCATAAAATAATCAAACTTACCACAAACGTCTCATAACAGACTCTTTATATACATCAAGGATTGAATAAATATTACCATATATTAATTTATTTTTAATCAACACATAATTAACAATTATTAATCATTTATAACTTGGGGAAAAGGGTCAAAAAAGCCTCTAATATTTATCCCGATGTCCCACTTGCACCCTAAACTAATTTTTTTTCCAAAAGTACCCTTAACGTTACATTTTTGGGTCGCTTGTGCCCCTGCCGTTAACAAAATACAAACGGTGTTAAAATCTAATGACGTGGCAGGCTTAATTATAAAATATATTTTAAATAAAACAATATATATCATTTATTCAAAACAAAAAATGCTAAAATTTAAAATAAAAAAAGCATAACATAATTACAAAAAAATTTTAAAACAGATTTGTTTAAAAAAAACATAATTTTTAAAAAAATAGAATTTTTTTAAAAATAAACTTTTTAAAAAAAATGAAAGTAGATTTTTTTTAAAAAAAATAGAATTTGCTTAAAAACAACCTTTTTTAGAAAACGAAAGCAGAATTTTTTTTTAAAAAATAGTTTTTTTTAAAAACAAACTTTTTTAAAAAAAACGAAACTTTTTTAGAAGCAGTTTTTTTTAAAAATAGATATTTTTTAAAACAGCTTTAAAAAAAACAGAATTTTTAAAAATAATTTTTTTTAAAAAAACAGATTTTTTTTAAAAAATATAATTTTTTTTAAAAACAAACTTTTTAAAAAAAACTTAACTTTTTTAAAAGCAGATTTTTTTAAAAAAAGGGAACTCTTTTAAAAACAGTTTTTAAAAAAACTGAATTTTAGTATAATAGAATTTTTTTAAAAAGTCTTTTTTAAAAAATAGAATTTTTTTAAAAAACAGAATGTTAGTATTTTAGTTTTTTTTTAATTTGATTTTTTTTAGTATTTTAATATTTTTTAATTAGTATTTTAGTATTATATTTTAATTAGTATTTGATGTAAATATGTTATATTTTGAATTTTAGTATTTTGATTAAATGATGTAAATATGTTATACAACTTATTTTATTTAATTAGTTGTTTTGATTAGTTAACAAAATAATTTGAATTTTATTATCTTGATTAAATTCTGTAAATATGTTATGCTTTTTTTATTTTGAATTTTAGCATTTTTTATTTTGATTAAATGATATATATTATTTTATTTAAAATATATTTTATTATTAAGCATGCCACGTCATCAGATTTTAACACCGTTTGTATTCTGTTAATGGCAGGGGCACAAGCGACCCAAAAATGTAACGTTAAGGGTACTTTTGGAAAAAAAATTAGTTTAGGGTGCAAGTGGGACATCGGGGTAAACATCAGGGAATTTTTTGACCCTTTTGCCTTTATAACTTGTCGTCTCGATTATTGATTTAATAATATAACATATGACACTGTGACAATAATTGAATCAATAATATAAGAGATATGATGCAACAATTGCTGTAGCAATAATTGAGTATAGCTGAGTGACTTCTCACGTAACCATCAATAATCAATACCGTGTGCTACTATGCAACCACGCGTATTACTGTACTTTTACTACCGAGTAGTTCAACAGTTTTAACGGTAACACTTCCGCCATTATTTTTATAGAAAGATAATTTTGTCGTTTTCTACTACGACAATACTTCCGTTGTGGGGTCCACCAATGATTGTGCCGTCGTACGAATATTCCCCGACAAAAAGAATATTCCCTGACCAAACGAATATTTTATAACAACTTGCGTACTTTGCAAAATTTATAAATATTACCCACAACTATAACATTATATCAAATTTATTCCATAATATTCAAAAATAATAATTATAAAAAAAATTTATCTTTATTTATAAAAACTGGGGTCTTACATTGGTTACCTTCCTGCAACAGTTGGATCTTTAAGTACATATTGTTGTTTTTTATATTGTTTGTTTTTGCTGTAAAATGCATGAAAAAATATGTTTTATGTTATGGATACTAAGTGAATATATGTTGGTTACTAACTAATTTGGATTTGGTTAATATATAATGCTGACTTGTTTACTGTGTAATATTATCATGGTTACTACATAATATTACTGTGTTTTATACTGATTTTTTTATATTGATGGTTACTGATTAACTACATTGGTTACCTTCATACACATGTTAGTCTTTAATTTGTAACAAAGTCATTACTGATTGCTTTGATTGTAAAATGAATGTAAAAATATTTTTTATAATCTTGGCTACTAATTACATATATCTTGGTTACTATATAATATGTATTTAGATACTGTAAGGTGTTTATTTGGTTACTCTATAATGTTATTGGTCAAATTCCATTATTTAGGCATTCAAAATTGCATGTAAAAATGTGGTTTATATTCTGGTTACTAAGATTATGTAATTTGGTTACTGTCTAATATTGATTTGGTTATTTTACAATATTTATTAAGTTGTTATACAATGGAGACTGACAGTAAACAATACAACAAATTTAATTATTTACAAAAATATATAATTGTTTACTGTTAGTAACCATTAACCACATGGTTGGTAACATTTTTGATGGTGTACAGTAACTAAAATTGATGTTGATTAATATTTTAATTTTTTATTCCATCACGAGTTATCAATATAAAGTAAACATATACATTGAACAATTAGTAACTGTTCTGAAATATTTTTATGTAAATTTGGTTACCCATCTAAAATAAAGTAGTTACCTTTATATTCATATTTAGTTACCAACTGGCATGGACCATTTCAAAATAACTTTTATAACTACGTAATTTAAAAGTACTCATCAACTAGATAAATGGGAACCCTCACAAGTACATTAAGCACTTAATAATTGTTTTGATATAAGTTTTTAATTATTTGGTTACTAACAAAAACTAAAATGGTTACCCTTATATGCAGATTTGGTTACTAACTGCACCTCTCAAACTATTTTTATTTTAATATGAGATCTATAAGTGACCATCATATATATAAATGAGAAATCTTAATTAGAGTTTCTTATTCTATCATGACGACAGTGTATAAATAAAACATATCCATTTAACAATTTATAATAGTCTTGATACAAGTTTATAATTGTCTAGTTACTAACAAGCTTGTAGATAAATAGGACACTCACACATGTACATTTAACAATTGATGTTTGTCCTAATACAAGTTTGTAACTATCTGGTTACTAATAACAGTAACCGTAATGTAACATAATAAAACAGTAATCACATAATTATATGATAGTAACCAGAACAGATTTTAATGGTAATCAAAACAGAAACCTCATGTAATGAAACCCAATTTAGGCAATCCATGTATACTAAATAATTACATATTAATTAGAATAAAAAATAAAAGTACCAAAATTCCACATTGTGGGCACAATAATAGTAGTCAAACCATAAGGTAACAGTAACCAAAATATAATAACGAAATAACCAAATAGTTATATGAAAGTAACCAAAACATGTTTTAATGGTAACCAAAACAAAAATAACATGTATATCCAACCCAGTTTAGGCAACCCATGTATACTCTCACATATACATTTAACACTTGATATATGTCCTAATACAAGCTTGTAACTATCTGGTTACTACTAAAAAATAAAATTGTTACCCTTCTATGCATGTTTGGTTACCAACTGTACCTTTCAAATAATGTATCTGACACAACTTAGAAGTAACAAATACGAACCAACAAATAATGTCAAATCACTGATAATATAATCAAATATGTAATCTCATTTACATAAGTTCTAATAAACATTACATACTCACTAACCATAACAAATGGCTATGAATATCCAACAAAAACCAAAGTATGAAACATAATTCAGAATGACAGTACAACGACAATCGAACTAATCAAAATATGGTACAAATCTTCGAGAAAATTCTCTGAAGTTGTTAAAAAGTCAACTGTGGAGGCGCATCTCGTCTGGAGAGAAATCTCTAGTTCCATGTCACACCAATATAAAACTTTTTCAATGAATTTTCTGTTGCATTCCTCATAGTAAATATCTCATAACTGCAAATAAACAAAATCAGATTTACACACTCATTAGTAACCATATATAAACAATATTTATAACATAAACAGTTACGTAGTGACCAACAAATAAGAGCATACTAAAAACATAATATAATAATTACACAATAGCCAAAACATACTATAACAAATAACAAACATCCCACATTAACTGTACAATAATAGTTATCATATCATAATATAACATTAATCATACAATAATAAAGCAGTAACCAAAAAGTTATATTATATAATCTAATGGTAATCAAAATATAAACAACATGTAGTACATACCATTTTATATAGTAAACAAACAGTTATATATAATATTAACCAAAATATAATTTAAATTAAAGGTCACCAAAATAAAAATATGTATAAATGGTATCCAAATCATAAGCCAATAGTAACAAAAAAATATATTAATGAAGTAACCAAATAATTATATGTTAGTAACCAAAACATATATTAATGGTAACCAATACATAAACAACATATAGACCAAAAACAGTTTAGTCCACCCATATATACTAAGCAAATACATGGCAACCATAACAACAAAAAACATTAACCAAAATCAAAACAAGGAAACAAAAATAGAATCCAAATCAGAAACTAACAGTAACCAAAAACATACTAAAGAAGTAACCAAATATTTATATGATAGTAACCAAAATATATTTTAATGGTAACCAATACATAAACAATATGTACACCAAAAACCAGTTTAGTAAACCATGTATACTAAGCAAATATATGGTAACCATAACAACATAAAAAAGTAACTAAAATATCAAATCAAGGTAACAAAAATGGTATCCGAATCACAAGCTAACAGTAACCAAAACATAATGCAGAAATAACCAAACAGTTACTCAGATCTGGATAAAAAAATATGTATGTACCTGTTGTTTGGCAAGGTTACGTTGCCTATTGGAGGTGACAATGGCTCCCCCACAATTGACCACCTTGTGTGAAGTGGTTAAGTACTTGACATAGGTTACCAGTAGGAAAGATGTGGAGGTTACATACTGCAATAATTAGTAGAATGAGAATAAACATAAATTAGAAGAATGAAAATTAACAGAAATTAGAAGCAGGTCTTAGAGAGAAACCAGAATCCTTTCAGTTGTGAGAGAGTTAGAGAGAGAAAATCACGTATTAGCCTGAAAACATAGCCTGAAAGTCACGTATTCAATTTTCTGTCAGAGTAGAGACTATGGTGTGGCGGCGGCGACGGCGGCGGCAGAAGAGGACGACGACGAGTGGCTTCGAGAGGAAAGAGAGAAGTAGCAAGGGAGAAGAGAGAGAAATAGTAAGGGCGTTGGGAGAGAGACCGAAGGAAGATGAAAACTAATTTGCTATGTCAGTCCATTAATATTAATCCCTTAATTTAAGGACTCTTAATTGTATTAGTATTGTAAATATATATGATGAAGTGTCATATTTTTGTAATTATTTTATGAATGTATAATTTTTGTAATTACTTTTAAAAATGTACTATAATATGTAATTGTTCTAAATTATTATCATCGGCCGACACTCTACAATATTGACACGGGCCGAAGTTAAAAGCCATTAAAGGCTGTTGAATTGAATTACTCAAATTCTTAACCATTTGAACAATGTCTTATATATACTTTTAAGAGACTTTAGAAATTCATATAAATTATATAAAACATGAAAGTTGTTAAAACAAATACCGATAATTTTAATAATTATGTTATTAGAATTCTATTCAACAAAATAAATTTATTTTAAAATATTTCAACTAAAAATATACTTTATTATTATTGTGTACATAATAACTTTTAACAATTTATCATGAGTAATAGGGATTAATGTTAAGATGGCATATCGATGACCCATATGTCTATTGACGCAAGCTCGGCTCAAAATGTATCCAAACCCGTTATCTTAGCCTTGTATCTCACTACAGATAAGAGATTAAACTTGGGCCATTGTATTTAGTTCAAAAGTATTGTTCTGACGGATTTTAACTATTTTTTTTTTTGTTGAAATTAAATAAAATTTGATAATAATATTTATAAATTATAATAATTTATTTTTGGAACGTTTAAATTTTGACCACATATCGTTAATGCTTAAATCAATTAAAATATAAGTATAAAACAACTCCAAACAAACAATTATTTTACGCAGCATAAATATAATTCTAAAATGTACAACAAGTAAATATTTATAACCTAACTTAAAAAAAGGATTTTAAAATAAAAAATATTTAAATACAATTTATAAATTTACTTAGATTACTTGTCATAATTTAATTTGAATGATATCCCAAATGCTCAAAGTCTCAAACCATATTTATTTTTTATACTCAATCAAAATAATGAATTAATTTAAAAGCTTAAGTTGTAAGACCCCAAATAATTAATAAATGAAATTTAATTTCCTCTAATTATTATTTTGAATAGTAAGGGTTGATTTGATTAATGTGGATAGTTATGGGTAAAATACGCAAATATTTCAAAATAAGTAAGTGGTTATAAAATATTTATTGTTGTCGGGGAATATTCGTTTGGTCGTGGAATATTCGTACTGTCGGGGAATATTCGTACGACGGCGCAGCCATGTGTGGGCCCCATAACGAAAAGCGATTGGATGAAAAAAACGACAAATATAAGTGGTTTAAAAATAACGGCGTAGTTGTTACCGTTAATACTGTTAAAATACTCGGTTGTTAAAATACAGTAGCACACGATATTGCACCAATTATTGATTCTTACGTAAGAAGGCACTACTCAATAATGATTACAGTAATTACTATTCAGTATTTTATTTTATTGATTCAATAATTGCTGCGTTGATATTTTATATTGATGTTGTTTAATTTCAATAATTGTCATTACACAATATTTTTCATTATCGAAGCAATAATTCATATTATCTGAATAATATTATTAGATAACATTATTGGCAATGTCTAGAAAGTTCTGTCTAAGGAGAGGTTTGGTCACCTAATTGCGCGCCAGTAAGGAGAGATCCTTATTGGAAAGCCCCCTCTTTCCTAGGAACTGCCTGATTGTCAATATTGTGATTTTGTAATATTATTTGTGAATAATTAATTATTGATTCATATGATGAGGAAAATATTGCTTTTATGTGGATATAGATGGAAAAAAAATTTAATGTGATAATTGTTGAAAATTGAAATTTTATCTTTTTCTGATAAAATAATTCATTTAAATATATTATTATATTTTAATAATATAATAATGATGATATTTTTACAATGAATGTGTGATATATGAGTATATGAGGAGGAATAGTATTTTTGTTGCAATAAATGTTTAAAACATGTTAAACATGTCGGTGGACCCCATTTCTTGACTGAAATTTGATTATAGCCTGTAAAATCGTCCGTTTATGAATTTCGGTCAATTTTTGTTTGGAATTTAGAAAAACTTTCTTCTGCAAAGATGTAGATAATGGAATTTCCTATGGAAAGTCGCGAGTTTTGAATTTTTTTAATAAAATAACTATTTATTATGAATTATTGAAGTTTCGAAGCTCCGAAATAATTGATTTTTGGAAGTTTAAAATATTTAAAATAGGAAAAACATTTTTGATTTGTTTGGTAGATTTATTTGTTGTCAAGCATGGCTGAATTCAGATCATACATTGTGTGCGTAGGAAATTATATATAATATATTATTATTATATTAAATTTTTTACTTTGGTGTTCTAAGCATTTTCCTATAAATCCGCTTAGGTTAGAATTAAAAATCACACCAGAAACTGAAATTTTCTCTCTCTATATTATCGAGCTTATTCTTGTGAGTATTTTGAGTATACTTTGAGTATTGCTATACGGTGCAAGTTCAAGTCATAACCTATATCCGGTGTTTCAACTAGAAGTACTGTCTTTCGAGGTAAGGGATATTATTTTTTTTTAAAAAAATGATATTATTTCTTCTAATATTATTATGCCGAAGTATTGATCTGAACTTTTAATAAAATTTGGAACTTTTTGTGTCGGAGTTACTATTCACGTATACGGCACTATTCACGAATACGACACTATTCATCAAAAAATGAAAAAAAAATCGTCTAAAATATCTATTGTGGATACTAACTTTGATTGTATCCATGTTTTGATCATTCTTCAATTTTACACCACTATGGTTATTTTTTAGGTATTTTTAGACTTGGTTAAAACAAGTACGAATCCTTAATCCATAATTTTTGTAATTTTGTTTCACTGGATTCGTTTCTTTAAAAATATTTTTCATCATCCTCAGTCTTAAATGATGATATTATTGAATATCTTTGGTCTGTAGTGCAAAGATGAATGATTTCTGATGAATATCTTTGGCCCGTAGTGCAAAGATGAACAGGTGTTTAGATGAACATGACCAACTGATGAATATCTTTGGCCTGTAGTGCAAAGATGAATATTTGATTCCAGATATATATTGATTGATGTTACAGGGATACAAGATAGACGGTGAACTTTTAAATTCATACATAGAAGATAGTAGTTTGCATTCTCTACTTAACTCTTCTAATGAATTATTATTTCCGCTGCGAATATTGATTTAAAACTTGTTGTCTATTGTATTCTATTAGATTTTCCCTATTGAAGACTAATGATAATTTGTTGTATATTATCTTAGTCATAATATTCTTTACTGGTTAGTTGAGCTCACCCTTTTCCTTTTTGTTCTATTTTTTTTTCAGGAGGCGAGAATGTAGCGAGTACGAGTCGGGGTATGGAATGATGGTTATAGAGAGAGTTGTTTAGTAGCCCTCACCATTTTTGTAAAATAATGTATCAATAAATATGATGAGAATTTATTTGGGTATAGATATTGTCTAAAAGATAATATTTGTATTCAAACTCACAGTTTACTATTGTAATAATAAAGTTGTAGTTGTTTCTGTACCATGTATTGACAACTCAGAATGGGTAATGTATACCTATTTTGGGGGCGTCACATAAGTCAGTTTTGATATCTTTTTATAAGTTTCAAATAACCTTTACTTTAAATTAAAAAAATACAAACCATCCAAAATTTAACTCAAAACACAAAAAAATCATGCATGATCCATTAATTAGATGCATTCTTACTTATCATTTGATTTTAAGGCCATCACAAACAGATAAAGTTTAAATATAACTTCCACTATTGATGTCTGTTGAATTTTCAATAATCTTGATTAAAATACAATATACATTAAATCATTAACTTCAACTCAATTGTGCTCAGTTCATTTTTTCAAAATAATAACTACTTTTGATAAAATTATTATCACATTTTAATTCTTCTTTTTGCCCTTCTAAGTTTAACTCATTAATTTATTTTCATCCTTACCCTTATACCTAAAAAAAATCAAGGCCGATGATGCTCTCCATGTACATCCGCCCCCCACACACACATACATACATACATATATATATATATGTGTGTGTGTGTGTGTGTGTGTGTGTGGAGGTCTAAACCACTAATAATATTCATTCACATTTTTATACACTACCTCTATATTATGTTGTTTAGAGTATTAACACACACAAAAAACAAATCTAGAGGATAACCATATACTCATTTATTCCTTCATCATCTTGTTTCAAACATGGTTTTAGAACTCAGACCTGACAGTGGGTCGAATTGGTAAAAAATGGAACTAATCCACACTTTGGTTCGGTTTGAACCAATTAATCGATTTTGGTCAAATTTAGTTGATCGGGTTGACCATCGATTCAACCGGTGATTCAACCGGTAAAATCGATCAGTTGACCTGTTTTTTTATCAGTATTAAAGTTAATCATTTAACTTTATTATGTTTTAGTTCATAAAAAATAATATTTTTAAAATTTTATTAATTACCAATAATATATATTTTTATATATTAATGATATTATTGGGTGAATAACAGCTCAACTATTAATTGGACCAATAACCTTCTCGATATATTTTGTGATTCGATGACTGATCCGACCCTAAAAAGTAAAAAACCATGGTTTCAAAGTAATGAACGGAAGATTCAACCTACAAACTCATACCCGACAATTGAACTAGGCAAAACTATGCTTCAACAATGTCATTATTTCCAAAGTAAATACTCATTAATTTTTAAAATAAATATAAAATAAAATATTTCTAAAAATAAATTTGGTAGTTTTGGCGAAAAACGACAATAATACTCCCTCAGTCCCTTAATATAAGACTTTTTAGAATTGTGCACAATTATTAAGGAAATGATTGTATAACATTAAATATAATTTTAAATGTCTATACTACCCTTATATTGGAAAAATAGATTGTTATTTATTGGGCAAAAATAGTGAGAAAACTAAAATTATATTTAATATTTTGGGTAATATTAGAAACTAAGCAATTAATGCTCATTTAGAATTCTAAAACGTTATATATTAAGGCAGGACTAAGCAAAACAAGCGGTTTTTTCGATTTTTCGAACCTGACCGAACCGACCGGTTTGGGACAAAAAGAACCGATCCGATTTCGGTACAAAAAGTTGGTATATATCGGTTGTTCGTTACGGCCTTTTTATGTTTCGATATTACCAAACCGGACCGGTATTTACCGATTTCTATTTTTTTAATAATAATAATAATAAAATAATAATGATTATAATAATAATAAAATAATGATTATAATAATAATAATAAAAACAATAATTATATTATTTTTTGGCAAAAACCGATATCAAATCAGTATTAAAATTTGACCGATTTTAATATCGGTTCGGTTCGGACCGATTTTTACCGATTGTCTATTTATAGGATAAATTTTTTTTTCTAAAACGTTTTATATTAAGTAACGGAGGGATTAGTACTTAAAAACCTAAACAGCACAAATTCAGTCACCACCAGTCAACAGTCAACAGTCAAGAGTCGTCAGTCTGCATGTAATAAATCCAAGAAAGCATACTACGTGTCATCCTCATATTGAATACGGACTTTGAAACTATTTGTGAACAAAATTTGATAAAAACACTTGGGTCCGTCCTCTGCTTAATCTTCAGAATCTGCAAGAAAATAAAAATAAAAATACTGATAGACTGGAAAGCATCCAAAGACTAATTAGAGAGACATAAAGAGGCTGAGATGGTCAAAACTTGTAAGAAAGGTCTGTGAAAGCACTAGTACTCAGTTTTCACTTTACCCCCTTCACTCTACCCGTGCAAAATTTACTAGGGTTTCTTTTCAGCTCTGGTTTTTATCAGTATTCGGAGCTCTTTACATCAATTATTCAAGTTTCCAAGCTTGCGAAATGTGAGTGTTTTTCAGCTAAAGCTTAAAGGTAGTTAATTCTTTTTTTTTTTGTGTGGCTTATTTCATTCCTGATTTCGACCTTTGTAGTATGTTTCTGTTTGTTTGTTTCCTGAGAAATTTGATCTATTTGGTTATTCTAATTTAGTTTAATTGGAAGAATTTAATCCTCCATTGAACCGATCATTCTGTTAAACTTAAATAAATCAAAAGGCTGTGTGAATTAAGTTTGAGTCTTTTTTACCAATTGTTGTTACGCTTTCTTAATTAAGTCGATTTCACTAAAGAACAGTAGTAATTCGATATGCGGGCTTATAATTATCAATCTTAAGTGAATTTAAGTTATCAAATTAAAAATTAATGCATAAGCTAAGTTGAGTTATCTTATATATTTATTGTTTATTAACATGTTTTTAATCACAATTTGGCTCGTCACTGGACAAGTTTTAAGCAACAATTTACAAGTATTTACGGGGAATCAAATTTCTCTTTTTCTATCAAGTATTGGACTTCAGAGATTATGTGGACTTGTGATATATTTGTAATGCATATGTTAAAGTGCTGCATACGATGTCTTCTTGGAAGAGATATACATACCTGACACTTCAATATATCTGTATGACTTATAAGAATAAGTTTGCATACTTGTTACCGCAGACATAGTATTACAGAGTGAAACACAATGGCAGCCTTTCCCTGTCACATTTTAGTTATGTTATGGTTGTTCTGTTTATCTAAGTTTTGGTGAAGAAGACTGATTCGGTTAGGTTTTTACTATTCACTGTGTTACATTTGTGAATTACGACATCATTGTATTTATGAGTTTAGGAACTACACTGGTGAAAGCAGTTTTATAACTTTCCATTTTCATTCAGGTTTAGGAGCTGATTTTATACGCAGTGTCTAAGAAATTTGGTGTTCTATACGTAGTAGCAATACAATGTCAGTTGACAAGCTTCCTGAGGAGATCAATGAAATGAAGATCAGAGATGACAAAGTGGAGAAGGTTGCTTTTTTAAGATTTGGAAAAAATAGTTCTTTCGTTTATCTCTACCTTTTACGTCTATTCTGTACTTCTAAATTTTATGTTTCATAGGAAATGGAAGAGACAGTGGTGGATGGAAATGGGACTGAAACAGGACACATCATTGTGACAACCATTGGTGGTAAAAATGGTCAGCCAAAACAGGTATGTTTTCAGAGCGTAAACTTTGTGAGCCGTAAAATTAATAATTATATTGTTATGCAAATAACAAGGAATATAAATATATATTTATATATGTGTATGTGCGTGTGTGTAATATATAAAATATATTCTTCGAGATGATTAAGCAAATGTCCAACAAGTGTCAGATTCATTCTCAACAGAAAAAGTTTTGTATTCAAATTAAGGGCACATTAAAAGAATGTAAATACCTGTTTGAATTGTCCATAAAGTGTTGGAGCTTGAGACATCACATATCTGACACTACCACGTTGTGGAAGAATCCATGCCTGGGGCTTCACTGCTTCCTAGCTAACAAGAATATTTAAGACTATCGGTTAGGACACAAAATGGTTAGATTTAATCCCGTGTAGGCACGCATGTAGCAGTCCTGGAAAGTAGATCCCGAACTAATCTATCACTGTAAGTTCATTGGACAACTTGAAATAAGTGTAATTAAGTCCTTATAAAATGCCATAGGCAATATCTTTGAAGAAAATACAGCCTCTAGTTCCAACTATTATCATATTTAATAGTCATTTAACAGTGACACAGTTGTATTCTCATATGCTAATGTTGCAAATTTACTGCTACCATATTGGACTCAAATCCACACTATTTGATTCAGAAGCTGGATGTGAACATGTTGAGTCAGTAACTGGCTAGAGCCTAGAATGCATACTATTAACTTTTATGTAGTTGGTACGCCAATGATGTTTGTAGTCTACCTATTGTAATTCTCACGTGGCTCTCATTAACATATATTTTTCTTTGATTATCATGAAGTTCAGTTCAAGAAATGTATACATATCTGTATATATAGAGTTTACAGGTTGTGCAGCTCCTTAACTATAGTTTTCTTTACTTATTTCTACTTCAGACCATAAGTTATATGGCAGAGCGCATTGTAGGACAGGGTTCGTTTGGAATCGTATTTCAGGTAATACCTTTAAAGTTATTTTAGGTAATAGCCTTTGAGCAAGGGATATCATTCTTAGGCACTATGTGCTATGTTCTGTAGGCTAAATGCTTGGAAACTGGAGAAACTGTTGCAATCAAGAAGGTCTTGCAAGATAAAAGATATAAGAACCGTGAATTACAAACAATGCGCCTTCTCGATCACCCCAATGTTGTTTCACTCAAACACTGCTTCTTTTCAACTACCGAGAAGGAGGAACTTTATCTCAATTTGGTTCTCGAATATGTACCGGAGACAGTCTATCGTGTATCAAGACATTACAGCAAGGCAAACCAGAGAATGCCTATGATATATGTCAAACTGTACACATATCAGGTCTGTAATTTAAATCTAGTGATCTTGCATCATCATCATTTTCTGGTATATAAGGATGTAAATGTTGAAAATTTTCTTATTTTTTACACATTTTGTTTCCGTGCTCTTCTTTCGGATTTATCCCTTTTTCAGCGCACTGCATAGATGTCTTCCTGATTTTTCCTATATTAGTTGAGGGAGAATGTTTTTAAGGTTAAGCTGCAATTATATGAAGTTGTGAGTTTCAGTAGAAGATTTGACGATGGATCGAGGAAGTTGAGGGAATGTGCATCAACTTTGGTTGGTGCTCAATCCCTATAACAACTAATTCATTAATGACACTTTTAGGGACTGAGTACGTGCACAGTCCTTCACCACCCTCTCTCTCTCATAATAATAATAATTGCAAGCAACAATATCCTCGTCTTGCCGACTTTTTCCATGTTTGTACTTCTTATATTATTTTGAAATGAACGGTTTCATCTGATGTTAACTTTGCTTATCATCCATTATTCATCATTTCTTCATTGGTCAGATGTTTAGAGCTTTGGCATATATTCATGGGATAGGGGTCTGCCACAGGGACATCAAGCCTCAAAATCTACTGGTTTGTATATTAAAACTTGTTTTTCCCTCCATCTTTTGAGTGAATTCTATTGAGCATGATATGTTGTTGCAGGTTAATCCCCATACCCATCAACTCAAACTCTGTGATTTTGGGAGTGCAAAAGCTCTGGTACATCCTATGCTACTTGTTTATTTTCATAATATTGTCAATAGGGTGTAGTTTCATATAACCTTGCATGTTTCAGATACTTATTGTTGAATGATGCTTGCCCCAAACATGTTTTTTTTTCCAAGACATCAATCATATCAAGTCCAGACATTTTCAATTTTTGAGATTGTATTACAAAATCCATTGTCTGTAACAGGTCAAAGGGGAGCCAAATATATCATATATTTGTTCTCGTTATTATCGTGCGCCTGAACTCATATTTGGGGCAACTGAATATACAACTGCAATTGACATATGGTCTGTTGGCTGTGTCCTCGCTGAACTACTTCTTGGACAGGTTTTTAATGAACTATAAAATTTAGTCTTTCCTTTATTTGGAATTGGGTAAGAGTATTGACTAGTTATGGTAACTATGTGCACTACATTTTTCTTTTGGCTATTCCAAATTTGGTAGCCTCTCTTTCCAGGGGAGAGTGGAGTCGATCAGCTTGTTGAAATAATCAAGGTGAGAATATAAAGGGTGCTAACGAAACTTTTATTTTTTTTGGGTTTGTTAGTGCACTATTGTTCTTCAATAGCTAAATATTTCTTCTTGTCCTAGGTGCTTGGAACACCGACACGTGAAGAAATCAAATGTATGAATCCAAACTATACAGAGTTCAAATTCCCACAAATCAAGGCTCATCCGTGGCACAAAGTAAGATAGTGGCTTCCATGCTTACTGCTGTTCTATGTCTCTGATGCTATGTATATTGTGTGCACGTAGTTGAACTGCATTGTTGTTCTGCACAGATTTTTCACAAGCGGATGCCTCCTGAAGCTGTAGACCTTGTGTCAAGACTTCTTCAATACTCTCCGAACTTGAGATGCACTGCTGTGAGTATATCTTTCCTCTCCACATTTAAAGTTAATCAGTCTTTTGTCTTTCCTCCTTTTATGTATGTAGTCAACACACCAAATGGATTTACAATTTCTAGTTCCATCAAAGTCTCTGGTTTGTTGTCTATATCTTTTACTAACTATTAGTGCTTCAGAACATACTTAAAGAACTAATTGAAGTCTTGCTGTCAGCTAAAGAATAAGAAAGCTATCATTGGATTTTTATTTTTAGTCTTTGAATAGAAAAGCACATATTTGAAAAACTATCTGGTTGGACTTTGGAATTTGTAACTAGTGAATAGCGAGTGAAATGAACGTAACATAAGATACAACCCACGGAAGCATTTGCAACCCTAAAATTAAGTGTAATAAATATCGGAGAACATATTTTACTTAATATTTAGTTTTATTTTTCTTCTCCTTCCTTTTCCCCTCACCTTTACCTAGTTCCAAACATAGCTTTCCAATGCTATGAACAGAAAAATACTTGCTTCAACTGGTATGATGAAGAGCACGAGAATGGTTTATTTTCTCATGGAGCCGTAAACCGTAAATTTTTTGTTCTAATTGTGTTCATCTAATCTTTTTGAATTGGTGTTTTTGGCAGTTGGAGGCCTGCACCCACCTATTTTTTGAAGAACTTCGTGATCCTAACTCGCGTCTCCCCAATGGTCGTCCCTTGCCTCCCCTGTTCAACTTCAGACCTCAAGGTAAAGCTTTTAATTATATCCTTGTTTGGTCTTTCTCTAACTCTATATATCTACAACCTGCTGACCGATGCTTCATTTGCAGAGCTGAAAGGAGCGTCGTTTGAGCTTCTGGCCAAACTGATTCCAGAACATGCTAGAAAGCAGTGCCCCTTCCTAGGTTTCTAGTTGTATAAGATAAGACGGATGTTAATATTATGGAATGATTTATGGTTTATGATGTTTGTGGTCTTCTATGTTTGACTGATTTGCCACCTACTGCTGTTGTTGTATTAGTTTATCACAACAATGCTTGGTTGAACAATCTTCTTTTGGTTATATGTACTCTTGTATCAAGACTCAAAAGTGCATCATTATTGTAATGTATTATTAGTATTTGTAAAACCAAACCAAACCAAACCCAACCCAAGCCGTTCCAGATGCAGTTAAGCTCTTCCAGAATACAATGAATGTCTTCTCCCGTCTCTGTCCTGTCTGTTTACGCCTTTGGTAAATTTATTTTACATACTCGTAAACTATGTGGTTAAACTATTCTCGTGATTACCGCCAAACCGATGACTCATATCAACTACTGCTATTCTGCAAAAATAATCGGGTCTTCAAAGCCGGTTGTACTTGGCAAATTGGAAGAACACGGCTTAGGCTAGGCGCTAGGCTTAGTTTCTAGATTAAATAGTGTGATAAACTTGGACGGATTACTTTGCAAGGTCCCTCTAGTTAGTTGTACATTTACTTATTATCTTGTAACCAAATAAAAGAAAAAAGAAATGAGCTATAATCCCAAGCTCTTACAAGTTTCAATTAAGTTTTAGTATAAACCAAATGCAAGTTACATCCAAACCTTTGCTCATTATGTAAGGAATTGAATCTTTATATATTAATTTAAATTAATAATTTATTAGATAAAGGATTCAATTTCTTTTACTAATATAAATTATATATTCATTACTTCTCTAGAAACATCAACACATATTTGTAAGATTAATAAAATAAATTTATAATTTTAGTATTAGTTTCACGAGTTTCTCTCTATCTAGTTATTCCCTAAAATTTTGTGCCATTAACATTTTTATTTATAAACTTGTCAATTTCCTTGGTGAATCATCATTTATTGATAATTTTTTATTTTCCAAACATACCCTTAAAAAATCAATCAAAATAATCAGTCTTATCTTAAACCTCACAAGAAAAAGTAAGAAATACACTGCAAAGAGTACAAAATTTACTCTACTCGCCCTGTGTGACAATAACAATGTCACAAGGCTCACAACTCATATACCATGATCAAAAAAAGTCATGTCAAATTGAACTCTCATTTTAAGTGTGTGGGACTCACCTTATGAATCAAACAAGGTTTTTCCCATATAAATTTAAATAGACCGGTAATTTGAATCATTATTCGACGGGGAGCGAGTGAAATTGAATTTTCCATCGTGGCGCGTACTTTTCACTGCCACCCTCCTGCACAAATTTCTCCTCCACAAAAGGACTTTCTTCTACCCCTACCACATTTAGTGGGATTCTCTATATTTCTCGCTCAGCCCGCTTAATTTTCACGACCTCCTTCGGCGAGATTTGCTTCGCTCTCTCTACATTTCTACATCTGTATGTATATCGTCTTTGCATGCAGTATTTTATTGCTTATCTGTCTTTCTTCTTCTTCATCGTTTTGGCGTTTTTAATTTTGGCTCATAACGTGTATTTCAAAATCCCCTTTTCCTTAAATTGATTTTATTTTTACCAGGAACGAAGTGCATTCTCGATGTTATAGAACACAGTTCAAAATTAGAGTGATTCGTAGCTTTTCAGGTACATTTTATTTGAATATTGTTATTTGTTTGTCGCTATTTAAAAATGTTGTCAGCTCTGGCTTGGGAGTTAAATGATTATTTACTGAGAGACTAGGAGATTGTTTGTTGTATTTTTGTGGGTTTTAAAAGATATGATGTTATGTGGTTTGCTATTGACGAGTATTTGATGCAAGACACATAATAGGGTTCTGGAAATTTACATTCAAAATCAACATACATAATACCTGTACGAGTAAGCACGATGACCTAGTTTATAAATTAATACAAATACCTGATTAATTGATGATGTGTCTACTAGCAACAAAAAGACATAACCCGTTAGTATAAATCTTTTCCCGTTATTTTTTATTCTTGGGCAGTAAATATGTTAAAATCAAATTCTCATTGAAAACTTTTGATTTTTAATGTGGATTCTTGTATTCTTGTTTTTGGTTAGATGCAGTATATACCAAAAGGGTGGTAGTATATAAGTAAGTGACTTTCATAGGCAATCACATTGGTTTTAAACCTTCAAATGAAACGGTTGTACTTTATTTTTAGTGTCTATAGATGTTTTCTTTTATCCATATTGCTAGGTTTGCTTTGGCTCGACTTCTTAAGGGACACTTTTTATCTATATTACACGGACTTTTCACTTTGCCCTAAAGTACCCATTTCCGACACTCGACACTTGGACAAGAAAATTGGCAAAATTGAGGTGTACCCTTGCTGGAAACTCCATTCGAGTCCATATAACGTAGGTTTTAATTACCTTTATAAACATATTCTACCCGTCTTAAAATGTAAGTCCTATTTTTTATCATCCAAAACAATTGTTTAAATGTGTTCATAACAATCATCTAAACCTTAATGTTTAAAAACATTAACAAGAAAAGTAGGACTCTTATTTCCAGATGGCAGGAATATTTAACAACCATATGATGCAGATTTTTTGTTCAGTCCCTGAACTACCAGATAGCCTTGTTTCTAATATCATTAAATAGTTTAATAGGGTAGTACAGTAACAAATGGTATTGTTTCTAATATACTTCTTAAAGTTTGATATGATACTAAATTCTTTTCATCTATTTACTGAACAGCTTGGAATCCTTGCTTGTCCCAATCGATAACTCACTTAGCAATGGTACTCCTTCCTTTCCACAACAGAGTTGTATATGTTTGCGTCGGCTTACTAATTATTATGACTTCTCTTGTTATTAATAATGTTGGGTTTTTATGAGAACTGGTTAATCAAGAAGTATTCTCATTGTCATTACCTTTGGATGTAGTTGTACTATAATATCTTTTTTCATTTCTTGTGGGTTGATTTGATATTTGTAGGATGGCAATGTTTCTAACGAAGAAAGTGGCAACATTGATTGGGATACAGATGATGAACTAGAAATTCAAAACGTTCCTTTATCTTGTAGTTCTAGTTTCTCAATTCATGGTGGAGAAGTTATTGCTGGAAATGGTGAGGTAAATGTGATAGTGCTAGGGAAGAAGCCAAAGTAGAATCTGTGTTTTGGTTTTGGCGTCAAAAGAACTGATTAGCATGAAATTACTGTAAAAATTAATAAGGAAACTTCAGTGTGGGTGCTTTACTTGAATCAAGTTATTTATCTTTTCTATCAAATGTAAGGGCCACAATAGACAAAATTATTTCACCACTTGTGCTATATTTATTGCAGTACCATCATATATGCTTGTATAGAATGGTCAAGCTTAGCAACCTGTTCACTGAAGGCTGCTGTTTGATATATTTAGCATTCATTCATTAAATAACATGTCATTGTTCATTTGGATGTATTTGATTTATGTGCTAGCTGTTGAACCATCACATGCAAAATTGCATCGAGTTTCAATCTTTTGTTTGTTGCATACAACATACTACTCCCACCATTATGCTTTCTGAAACATAGGTATACATAATATTTTCACTATTTTTGTAGATTTATTTTCAACCATATTAAATATAACCAACATATATTTGTGGGGTATTGCGTTCACTTGGTGGTTAGCCTATTTGACACCCTGGTTCCACTGTCATAAATAAAGTAAAATAGCAGTACAGAAAACTATTATGTGTAGATGTGTTTCTGACAAACCTTAAAATCCATGCTTGATACCGCCAAAAAAGAAGACTCTCTTTAGAGGATGGAGGTAGTACACATTACCAGTTTTGTAATATCTCACATAAAATATATATTGTTTTATTTCAAATAAACTACAAGGTAGAATGTGGTATTACTGGTGCACCGTCTTTAAAATGGGTTATTCCTGAAAATAATTGCATCTTTGTCAAATTTCTATTTTTCTTCCTGATTGAGGGATGTAACATTTTGTATTCATACTTAACTCATCATTTGTCAGACATGAATAACATAATTTGGTTTTGCACTATTATACAGAGCCAAGCTATCTTTCTTTTTCTTGTGTTTCTCCTCTTAATATTAGTTTGGCGCTGTAGTTAAAAAAATAATCTAGTAGGTTCCTTTCGGCTTTCCCCTGTAGTTCTTGTCTATTTTGTGCAAAATTGCTGCATGTATACCTATTCCTTGGACTTATTATCAACTTCATTTTTTGGATATCCAGGGGTGCTCTTCAGCAGGTTCTTCCAACTCCCGGTTAATTAATCATTTTGTAGGAATGGGGTTTACAAAAGAGTCTGTTCTTAAAGCTATTCAGGAAAATGGTATTTGCATTGTTACCTTATGTCAGGAACAAGTTTTATCTCTAAAGCTTCTTTCAATATTTTCTTCTTATAATTGTGCAGGAGAAGCAGGAAATTCGGAGTCAATATTAGAAACTCTCCTTTTGCAGACGGTGAGCAAAGTCTGCTCCTTTCTCAGATCTTGAGACAACTGGTGTAGATGTGCCTTATGACATTTCTTCTTGTCCTTGTAAACATGAAGGTCCACTTGGAATTGATACATGACTTTATTTATATACGATGATCTGGATACATTTCTGTGCTGAAACCTTTTCTAAAAGCACAAGAAAAAAAAATTAGTTTTTGAGCATGTTCTTGTGCGCCCACATGTTTGTGTGCTTGAACCCCCGCATATACGTGTGTGTGTGTATGCTTGTGAGCTTGTTCATTACCTTTATTGTGTCCTAAATTTTGTGGTTTAGCTTGTTGATCAGCTCATCAGAAATTAAGAATGTTCTTTTCCTACACTGAGATTTTATATTCTCTGTACATTTATATATCACTAATTTCTTGTAGGCTCTTGAAAACTCTCCTGAACAACAACAGCAATGTGTCAATTCAGATCAGTGCTCTTCGGGATATGATGAGGGTTTTCTGGATGATTTCTCTGACTCAGATAGCTGGTGTGGAAGTGAAATAGTTGTATGTAATGCTTACTTCAGTCACTTAAAGTACCTGCAAGATTATCCAGGGTTCTTTTGCTTCTGTCCTGATTTTCTGAACAATAGTTTATTAACAAGTAAGATGCCATTAGAAAAACAAACGGGAAGATTTGCTCCATTTTGAGGACGCTCGGGAGCTGAGCATGCTTTTAGTTTTGGCTGGTGTTTATTGAGTTACCTCGTTCTGTTGTTCATGATTGCCATTTTTGCTAGTAAAATGTGCCAAATAGGGACATCAGAAAGTTATGGTAACAAGTCCTGGAAATAGTACCCAAGACTTTCAGGAACTAATATTGTTTTCACTGTAATACTACTTGAGTACAATGTAATACCTTAGTATCTCTATCAATGTGTGTGCTGCTCTGCTTGGTTATATAGGTCTTTGACATTAATTTCTCTTGCAGGAAATTCCAAATTCTTCGTCTGAGGAGGAGAAAAAATTATTGTCCTTGGCAAATATGGGTTACACCGTAGAAGAGGCTTCAATAGCCATGAATAGATGCGGTGCGTATATGATATCATGTTGGTTTCTACTAGTTTAGCACATAGTTGCACACATGGTTATATGTTGTCTTGGTGTTCTGTGCATCAATATTATTCATCATGTATAGGTTTTGTCTCGAGTGGAGAATCCCGTGACATATAGCTGCTACTTCTATCTGATTTTTCCCTTGATCAGTCACTATAAAAAACTTTTCGTTGAGATAAAGTGAGGTTTTTTTGGATTCAATTTCTTTTCATCGAGTGCTTCATTGATAAGGAATAATATAATAAAATTTACATGATTCTTGCAACGTAGTAACCTTCCTTTGTATCTTGCATTCTGCTGTTTATCGTATTTTGTCTTCTAGTGTGAGGTACTATGATAATCTGTCGTATGGGATGCTTTTTGTGTTGTACCCAATTTAGCAGAGTGGTATCTGTAACAAGCTGTAATTTCTTGATGAGAGGGTGGAAGATGTAATTTCCTAATGCTAAGTTTATCAACTTGACTGTTTTCACCAGGTCGGAAGTACTACCTTGCTTCTGATATCAGCTGTATATATTGTTCGTTTCATGAACTAGAGATGGTTCATTGATACTTTAGAGATGATGGTAGCCACACCTTTTCTACCTTTGAGCTATTAAAACTTTAGTTGACAAGGTCAACCAACTTGATTTGATTGTATAGTATCTTCGTGCTGCTAAACTGTAATGATGATTATTTCTCTGGAGTGGCTTTCTGGAAATCATTTGGACACGTAAATATTTGTGAGATATATATATATATATATATATATATATATATATATATATATATATATATATATATATATATATATATATATACCTATTCTTCACATTGGGTTTGCCACCATTCAGGTGCCTTTTATATATAAACTTTTATTGTATGAAAATTTTGGTTGTTGCCTCTTTTATATTGTGCATCTGCATCTTTTCCTACTGTTTAATTCCCATCCAATACATTGCAGGTCCTACAGCCTCAATTGCTGAATTAACTGATTTTATATGTGCTGCTCAAATGGCAAAGGCAGCAGACATATATTTTCAGGAACTACCTGATGAAAGCAAGGTGTTTACTATTCTTGGGATTTCTTGTTTCTTTTTTGTTTATTCTGTTTTTTAAAATGTTCCTTTTCTTTTAAATCACTACAGCCGAAACTCACAGGCAAAAAGAGAAAATTGTACGAGTATGAGATATTGAGAAAGAAAAAACAGAGGGCTTATCTTGCTGAGGAAGGTGAGACCATTCGTCTTCCAATACCAATGATAGGGTTTGGAGTCCCTACAGAAGGCAGTGCAGTGATTCATAGAAACCTTCCTGAGGCAGCCATTGGGCCTCCTTACTTCTACTATGAGAATGTCGCACTAGCTCCAAAAGGAGTTTGGGACACTATTTCTCGGTTTCTGTACGATGTTCAACCAGAATTCGTCGATTCAAAGTTCTTCTGTGCTGCTGCAAGGAAAAGAGGTTACGTCCACAACCTTCCAATTAATAACAGATTTCCACTTGTACCGCTTCCTCCGCGGACCATACACGATGCCTTGCCCCTGACAAGGAGATGGTGGCCTTCATGGGATACCCGAACTAAATTGAACTGTCTACAGACATGCATCGGGAGTGCAAAACTAACAGAAAGGATTCGAAAGGCTCTCGAAGATTGGGATGGTGAGCCACCGTTGAGCGCGCAAAAGTTTGTCCTGGATGAATGCCGGAAGTGGAATCTAGTTTGGGTAGGAAGGAACAAGGTTGCACCTCTAGAATGTGATGAAGTGGAAATGCTATTGGGGTTTCCAAAGAATCACACAAGGGGAGGCGGTATTAGTAGGACCGACAGATATAAATCTCTCGGTAACTCCTTCCAGGTGAACTTTTCTTCCTTTTGTTCTCCTATGTAAATCTATTTGCTCTCAACTATTTTTGTTGTTAAAAATATATTTCCTGCAAGGGATTGCTAGAATCAGGCATAATCTGGCCTTTCATTTGTGACTATGGAGAGTCAGTTATGGATACATTTACTCTCTACTGTATGGCTTCCAATATATATTTATTAATAAGCCAAAAACGTTCATCTCACCTCATTTCATCTCTGTTTATTATATCCTATCATGTTAAGTATGATTTGTAATTGTTGAGTAGGTTTTTCTTTTGATCATATTATTCTCTAGCAACCGGGTTCAGCTTTCAACAGGTTTCCAATTTCCGTATCCTTTTCATCAAGTAAAAGTCCCCTGAAAGTTTGGTTGCAAAAGGAAATTCCATATAATATATTAGAAGTCCCGTTGGTTGTTTCTCAATTTATGCTCCTTTTAATCGACAGACATTCTTTTCAGGTTGATACCGTGGCATATCATCTGTCTGTGTTGAAGGATTTATTTCCCGGCGGCATCAACCTTCTATCACTTTTTTCTGGGATTGGGGGCGCGGAGGTTGCGCTTCACCGTCTGGGTATCCCTTTAAAGAATGTTGTTTCTGTAGAGATCTCTGAGGTGAACAGGAATATTGTGAGGAGTTGGTGGGAGCAAACAAACCAGAAAGGAACCCTGATTGACATTGCGGATGTTCAACAGCTGAATGGTGATAGGCTGGAGCAATTGATGGGTTCATTTGGCGGATTTGACTTGGTGGTTGGTGGGAGCCCATGCAACAATCTGGCTGGTAGCAACAGACATAGCAGGGATGGACTGGAGGGAAAGCAGTCTTCACTGTTTTATGATTACTTCCGTATTCTAGACGTAGTCAAATGTATAATGAGCAAGCAACAATAGTTTTCTGCTGCCTTCTTCTTTTGACAGATAGTTGTATCTAGTTTGAGGTCCCGTCCCAATGTTGGGTTTATCCTTTTTCCCTCTCCATTGCATTTTATTGACCAGGTACCTCTTTTTTTTCTTTTTTTTTTCCTTCTTCAAAATTTCATTTATTTAAATGAAATGAAACCATGGGCAAGTCCATTTCCTGCAGTTGGTAGTTTATGGATTATTGTTGAGGTTTTCTATTTTTGTCTAGCAAAAGGGCAGTTGTTAGGAAGGGTATTGTTGGTTGAAAAATGACTTTTGTTTGTGGAACAAATTTTCTATATATTCTTTGCAGTCTTTTTTACAATCCTCTTTTATATTTTCTTCATCTACCCTGACAAATTTGAGGAGATTGTAGGGTTTCAAATTTTCAATTTTAATAAGGAAGGAAGAGATTGAAGGTTAGTTCCCTCACTTCAATTTTTTATTTATTAGTATTAACTATTATAACTAGTAGTAAGAATTATTATTATATAAATATACTAATACAAGGTACGAACCATAAATGCCCACCCTTTCTTTCTTCCACACTCTCTCTCTCAATGCAAATTGGAGAGAAAACCAAGTAACAAAGAGAACTAGGCAAGAGAAAAATAAATAGTAAACGGTGAGATAAAAATAATTGACATAAATAATACTTAACATATTTTTTAGAAAGAATTTGGAGAGATGTTTAATATTAACACAAAATAATATATTTTTTTTATTTTATATGTTAAGTTTTTTGTTACGAGTTGCATGAAGAATAGTAGTATAACATAATTCCCTTAACATTTAACACGTTAAATCCCCATGGCCAAAACAAAATTTGTCAACTTATTTTTTAGCCCGATTTTTTGTATCACCAATTTACCACAGGTTTAAGTTTAACTCTAGTTACCACTAACTAAGGGTGAGCATGGTGCGGTTTGGTGCGGTTTGAAGTCCAAACCGCACCCGAAACCGCTTATGTGCGGTTTGAAAAATTCAAAACCACACCCGAAACCGCTTGTGATTGATGCGGTTCGGTTTTAAAGTGTGCGGTGCGATTTTAATTGGTGCGGTTTCGGTTCCAAAACCAATTGAAACAACAAAAAAGTTTAAGCCTTCAATAAAATTTAACATAAAACTTACATCGAGCAATTAATTTAGTGACAAAGTCGACAATGAGAATTATATCAAGCATGCTTTAAAACTAAAATATGCGCTATATAAAACAACGGAGACTATTCGATAACAAGCAAGAATGTTTATCTAGTTCCACAAAAATTAAAAGTATATACTGAAGATAGAATAAAATATATTGCAGAGAGGACTAAAAATAATCTATTAAACTATTACAATTATAGCATTGACATTAACCAATGCATCAAGTGCTCGAGCCCCTCAACTATAAGCCCCTTCAATAACGCATCAAACAAATTCAAAATTCCAAAACCCAATTGCTTAATTTTTAACTCTATAACCTCTAACATCTTCTTTCAATTGGTGAAAAAATGACAATGCAAGACTGAGGTTTTCTCTGAGCGTGTTCAAGTGAAAAGTAACTTTAGAATTTATTAGAGATAATACATACACACACACACATGGTGCGGTTTCGGTTTTATGCGGTTTGGTTTTGGCTAGTAACCAAACCAGAACCGTAAATTTGGTTATTTAACCCACCTAAAACCGCCACATACGCCGGAACCGTTGGTGCGGTTCGTACGATTTTTAGTGCGGTTTCGGTTCCAATTTGGTTACTTGTTCAGCCCTAACACTAACGCCTTACTATCCAGTCTCACCACCAAAAAGTGAAGTCTAGTCTAAGCTGTTAGTTTGATAAAATTAGATAATTAAGATTTAAATAATTTTACCTCTTAATAAATTAAATCATTTAAATAAAATATTATATAAATCTAAAATATTGTTTGATAACTAAAAAATATAAAATATTCTACTGACACTATTTTAACTCTCTGAGTTATTTAAAAAAATTATTTGAATGATTTTAAAATTTAAAATTAAAAGAGTACAATATTTATTGAGGCTATTTCTATTCATAAAATTTAAATATTGTTAATAATTAAAATTTGAATTTGTATCTTATCGATTAAAAGACAATAAAAAAATTACCAAACACTGACTAAATCAGAGGTAGGTGAATTAAAAAACATTCAGACACAAATAAACACCACCTAATTATTTTTTTTATCACCGTTTGCTATTTATTTTCACAAATAAATTTTATAATTTCACCAAAATTATTAATCTTAAAATTAGATTATAATTATAATCTCAAAAATATTAAATTATATATTTTAAATCATTTTATAACCTCTCAAATTTATACAATAATAGCCTAAATATATAGGAGTGTTGTGTTACTCTCTACTCTAAACCCATTCTCTCTGGCTGTCGCCTCTTTTCGGGAGTGGAGTGTAGTCTCTCTCCAAATTGCAGTGCGATACATATACACATATATATAGAGAGAAAATTGGGAGGTATTGTAGCGAAAGAAAGTGGTCCGTCAGGGTAGTAGTGGAGCATTCATCGCCGCTTGTTTGTATTTTGTTTACCTAAGCTGTTCGTCTTCTAACAGACGTCGGTAGGTACATTTTACTAATTTCGACCAGTTTAGGGTTTTTAGGTTCCTCAGATCTGATAAAATATGTTCAATGCATATCAAAACCTTAACCACCGTTACCAATATTCTAATTGAGAAGTTTTTTAGGTCAAGTTTTGTTGTATTTAATTTTTTGGGTTTTTCCAAGATTTTTGATGCTAAAAAGGCATGATAGTTGTTTATTAAGTAGGATTTACTTTTTGATTTTGATTATTTGCTGACATGCTACATTTGAAGCTTTAGAAATACGTAGATGTTATATGTTTGTACGTATATGTTCTTGCATGTAGGTATTTGCATATGCCGGACATTGTTTTGAGTTTTTGTTCATTTCCCCCTTCTATGCATAATATGACATTGGTTGGTGTTTGTGCAGTTTCCCCCCTCCTAAATAGAATAGCTGGCAGTCATTTTTGCTGGTTATGTAATTTATTTACTTGTTTATTGCGTAGCTTAATTTTCCCAGTGTTCTGTTATAATTTCAAATGGGGAAAGTTTTTTCCTACAAATTAATTTGTCAGTCTAGACTATGATTTTCACATAAAGTGTCGCATATGATTATTTTATGCAAATTTAGGAGGCAAACTTTAGCTGACCAAAGTTTAATTTTTATGTCTATTCCAGTTTTATACTTAATAACTTCATGTGCTTTTTTAGCTACATTATGGCCCCATGAAGCACCACTTTTTTCCTACAGATACGCTATACTAGTGACTTTTTTCATCCCACCACGCCGCTCCATCCAACAAGCACTGTTTATAAATATTTTCTTACCTAATTAAAAGAAAGCACATAGTTCTGTAGTTAGGTTATGTATTACAGCTCTACTAGTGGGGGTGTTTCATCCCACCACATTGCGCCACTGAATGAGCTCTGAATCACCTATATTGGGGAAAGCCATGTTCAGTAACTATTTTATTTGTTTTATTTTATCTTGCTTAATTTTTTTCACTCTATATTTTAAAGATATGGTAATTGTGCATTATGCAGATAGTAATTTTAAAGTTGGCGTAAAATGTGTTTTTTTACTTAATTGGATGCGGTAATTTTATTGCAGCTACTCTATTTCAGGTTTCTTTTATTTGCTATTTCTAAAGTTTAAATATTTCAATCACATGTTTTATCATCTATCTAATTTTATTGATTTTAACTGGTGGTAATAACAAGTTTGTCTGCTAGTTCCAGTTTTTTATGTTATTCCCAGGAATTCTTTAGTGTTGCATTTTCTGCTCCTGTAGGATCCAGATAGTGAAATTTTGATATGGCTGCTACTGCAACTGCTGGTCCCCGTTATGCGCCAGAAGACCCCACTCTCCCAAAACCATGGAGAGGCCTGGTTGATGGTAAGACTGGATATCTTTACTTTTGGAATCCAGTGACCAATGTTACCCAATATGAGAAGCCTGGAGTTTCTTTGCAAGCAGACTCAGCTCCATTGCATAAGTCTGCATCAGTGTCTGTAAGTTCATCAGTTGAAGTTCATCAATCCTCACAAGGGCTACATTGTGATACCACTAATGATGACGATGGATGTGGCAGAGGCAGCAATGGTGGATCGAAGCTTGATTCTGGAGCAAGAAATTATCAGGTGTGGTTGACATGAATTTTGATGTTTTTCTTTTATTTTTATGATATTTTTGTTTAATAGACCGTGATACCAATGTTACATGCATCACGGTTTGATATATAGTACGTGAAATGAAAACAAGAACGGGAAAAATCACACTCCATGGTATAGATGATGGTAGGGGTAGGTTTCTTTGGGTTGTTTAGTTGGTACGAAATACGTTTATCCGCAAAGTGGCAAGTTAAAATAACTTTCTTATGCTTAAAAAATATAGTTAAATTTGGTTAGATTAATGTCGCAACATGCACATTTCAGGAGGCTACACCATGTTAGTCCTTATTACAATGTGCTCACTTGGTGACACTAGTTGATATTTGAACCAGTGACAACTATTTTTAGATAAATATAGAAATTGAAAGTGACAATCTTTGTTGGGCATGAGAAGGATTTCCTTCTGCTCCCATAATAATTTTAGATAAAAGTAGAAATCAAAAATGACAATATTTGTTGGGCATATTTAAGATTTTCTTCCACTTCCAGAGTTCTTATTTTTTTCATTTGGGATGAGTCCTGTTACTATTCACATATAGGATTTATTGTATTATTATTCATTTCATTGGTTGCAGTGGCTTGCCAATATAATTACAACTATTTTGTAAATGAATTCTAGTTGATATTATGTGATGGTGATGGGGATTGATGATTTAGTTTCTTTATTTATTTAGTTTATTTAATGGACTTGTTTTAATTAGTTGGGGTATTTTTGTCTTTTGTTATTTTATTGGTCTCCAAGTCCAATTTAGGGTTGTTTTTGTTTAAATACCGATGTAATCTTTACACGGAGTACATTCTCATTATTATTGGCTTTCTTTATATCATGGACATATCTATCTAGAGTTAATAGCCGTCGAGTTGAAATTCTAAACCCTAGAATTTAATCCCAGAGCTTAGATCCTAGTTTTATCTATCAATCAATCAATAACAAAACTGATCTTATAAATCTGTCCTACATCAGATGGCAGTTGAGAAGTGCGTCTTTGAAGTTTGAATTTAGTATGTTCATATTCTCAAACAACTTATGCTCCATATTTCCTCTAGTATTCAGGCATTATTACCACAAGTAGTTTTAATACTAAATACTTAGAATGGTATGTCTACAAAGTGTATGCGAGGAAGTGGTGTAAATATTCTAATATGACTTCATATTTACATAATGGATTACCTTGTTTCATATTTTCCTATTCTATTTCTCCACATTATTTATGAGTGAACTAATTCAAATTGTTGGTTTTATACAATTTTAGAGTGAAAGTGGAGGACCAGATCATTCAAACAATATTCCAAATGGTGCAGTCGATGCTGTACAGGGAGGATCTTCTGGCAGAGGTTATGGGTCATCACCAGCTGTGGGAGGTGGTGCATCTACCGAGTCTTATTGTCAGCACCATGAAATAACTGTAACAGTAAGCATATACCTCTTGTGATCAATGACACTTTTTCCTATTAAGACCAAGGCAATTTTCTCTCTTGGACTGTAACTCTGAAGAAAAATGAGGCATGAAAAGTTGATGGTGCTTTATTAGGATATTTATTATTTGTGCCTTCACATTTAGTTGACTTTTTCTACTTTCCATTGAAAATCATTTAAGACTGTATCGTAGTTGTGCTTGGTTGTTTCTACTGCTTGTTCAGGTTTGAACCCTGGGATCTGACCGTGAACATACAAATATTTACAAATGCTTGAAAATGAATCATGTCTTAAAAAATGCTTGATTCCTCTCTATTGCCGTGGCTGGAGGAACAACATTGTTGGGAATGTTGTGAAAATGATTAATGTACTTGATTAAAGGTTAAAAATGTGTTTCAATTTACTTATAGCTCTTTGGGTCATTGGTTGAATTTCGCTTTCAAAAAATTGAAGATAAGAAGGGTCTTGAGCAGAAACTTATCAAAGAAGAAAAATGTCAGGGTTTTGAGTAGAATACTCATTGCTCCAAATTTATTATAATATTGTTATATTTACAATGCAAATAGATTTCAGGGATTTATTAGCTTCTTCTGGTGTCTCTGTTATACACTCCACATTAAAATTTTCCGCTGCCTGGTGCTGCATTTCTTTGGTTGCTTTTATTGTATTGTCTTATAGGATTCCATCTTATTTTCCCATGCATGCATAATTAATTCATACATCTATTTCACCTCTTATTTAGCATTTTATATAAGTTTATTATTTTGGTACGAGTGTTGACAGTTGGTTTTCCATTAGGGAGACAATGTGCCCCCACCTTTTACTTCATTTGAAGCAACTGGCTTACCTTCAGAAATTCTTAGAGAGGTATGCATTTCTTGTCTTTATGAAGCTCTGTGGTGGATAGAAACCCTGTCTACGTTAGCTGAAGTATGTAGCTACAGTGTTTCTTATATGAAGTTCTTTGATTGATGGAGGTCTATCATTGAACTTCAGAATCGTGTTCATTTTTCCATTTGTCCTTTTTGTCGCAGGTGCGATATTTGTTCCAGGAGGAGCTAAATGTCGTACGCTGTGCTGCCCTCTTCTCTTGGGGCTTGCATAAATTTGGAGCGTCCTTAAATGGTAGACCAATTATCAAAGGCTTTCCGAATCATCCAAATTTGTGGCTGGGGCTGCTGGTTATGATTCAGTCTGCCATTTGGTCCGATCAGAAGAAGCCTCCTCCTGCTTTAGCTTGTGTCAGCAAACATTGGCTGCCAGCGTCTGGGGGATAGTGCTTCTTCTGGCATTAGCAACTCCATTAGTCCTATAAGAAACCAATTCAGAAATATTACAGCTGGTACCTTTGCTTACAAGTGTTTTTTTTCTCACAGATGCACCAGGCTGGGTTCTCTGCCCCTACTCCAATACAGGCACAATCATGGCCCATTGCTCTTCAAAGTCGTGACATAGTAGCCATTGCCAAGACGGGTTCAGGGAAAACCCTGGGTTACTTGATTCCAGGCTTTATGCATCTTAAGCAATGTCGTAACAATCCTCAGTTGGGTCCAACAGTTCTGGTATTGTCACCTACGAGGGAGTTAGCAACACAAATACAAGATGAAGCTGCGAAGTTTGGGAAGTCATCAAGAATATCTTGCACGGTACAATGATTGTTATGTTGCTGATTGGATTTTAAAGAATGAAATCAGTGCACAAGTTTGCTATATAACTTGCTGCTCCTTGAGTAATTTTTGCCTTGACTTGCTGTTTAGAGACCATGTGTATTGTTTTTGCTCAAGTTGGTAAATAGTCGAGAAGATCTTTTCCTTGTTCAGCTCGTCTTGTTTTCTAAATAATCATTTAATCAAGCTCGAGCTTTATGACTGCTCCTTGAAACCGTTGACTTGCTGTGTAGGGACTTTGGGTATTAATTTTTCCATAGTTGGTAACAGCTGAGTGGATCTTTTACTTGTTCGGTTTGTCTTGTTTACAAAATAATCAAGCTCGAGCTTATAAAAATTTAGCTGAGCTCTACTTATTTAATTTTTTTTGACCTACTCGGCTCATTTCACAAGAGAATGGTGAAAGAAGTTAAAATTGTAGAATAAATTATGTGTACCAGTTTTATTAGACTCTTTTAAATTTATTTTTTGGTGAAAGTTTTATCGACTCTTGATTTATACTCCTGCCAGTGTATTTCTGATGAAGGGGTCAAGTATTTAGCTGTATATGTGGTTCTATGTTTTATATTCCATAACATATCAAAAAGTTAAGTTCATATCAATATATTGCATACATAATTGAACACATGAATGAAAATTATTTACTTCTAAAAACTTGTTTACAAAAGATTCTTTCTGTTAATATTTGTCCCTTGTTTTCTTCTTTTTCGTTGAAGTGTTTGTATGGAGGAGCACCAAAGGGTCCCCAACTAAGAGACTTAGACAGAGGAATAGATATCGTTGTTGCTACTCCTGGTCGTTTGAATGATATCCTGGAAATGAGAAGAGTGAACCTCAGTCAAATTTCATACTTGGTTCTGGATGAGGCAGACCGCATGCTGGACATGGGGTTTGAGCCGCAGATTAGAAAAATCGTGAAGGAGGTTCCCTGCTCGCCGGCAGACCCTCATGTACACCGCGACATGGCCAAAGGAGGTTCGCAAAATTGCTGCTGATTTATTAGTTAATCCAGTTCAAGTTAACATTGGAAATGTTGATGAACTTGTTGCAAATAAGTCTATTACCCAGGTGCAAATCTAGACATCTCTCCTAATTTGCATGTGAATTCAATTTTGAGGTAGTAAACATATTCAGTTTGTAATATGCAGCATGTGGAAATTGTCTCATCAATGGAAAAGCAAAGACGGGTAGAGCAGATATTGAGATCTCAAGAACCAGGATCTAAAATCATTATTTTCTGTTCAACCAAAAAAATGTGTGATCAGCTTTCACGTAATTTAAGCCGCCAATTTGGAGCTGCAGCCATTCATGGGGACAAATGTCAGGGTGAGAGAGACCATGTACTGAACCAGTTCCGTACAGGAAAAACTCCAATTCTTGTAGCTACTGATGTTGCAGCTCGTGGATTGGACATCAAAGATATAAGGTTGGTGATTCCTCGGTGATTTTTCTGAGTAATTATTGGCTCATTGCTTAATATGTTGTAAAAAAATCTAATAATTAGATAAAATTTCAAAATGTTCCTATATTTCTTGTTTATCGGCGCTTATTATAACTTAATGTAACGATCATGGTCTTCTTTTTTTCCTCAGGGTGGTGATCAACTATGACTTCCCTACAGGGGTTGAGGATTATGTTCACAGGATTGGGAGGACTGGCAGGGCTGGTGCCACTGGAGTGGCTCATACGTTTTTTGGTGATCAGGATGCAAAGCATGCTTCAGATCTCATCAAACTTTTGGAAGGAGCAAATCAACGAGTTCCAGATCAAATTCGAGATATGGCTTCACGTGGTGGTGGATTTGGGAGGTCCAGACGTCAATGGGATTCTGGTCCTGGTGGGCATGATGGAGGCCGTGGCGGACATTATGATTCAGGCTATGGTGGAAGGGATGGGGGAAGGGGTGGTTGGGGCCGTGGTTCTGATCGCGAGTCACGTGACAGGTATTGTAGGCACATTTTGTGTTTGACTGCTATAGTTGTTTTGGGAAATTGGGTTAAGCTTGCTGAAGTTAAACATAGCTTCAATCTAAAACTCCTTAATTAAAATGGAATCATATTATCCCATGTTTTAGGTTTTGGTCACTCTCTTTGTTGTGTGTAGTGACAGGTATGGCCACAGTGGTAATGATGTGGATGCTCCAGGAAGCTATCATGCTAAGAGCTTTCATGAAAGCATGGTTGGTGGTCCTGAGAAGCGGAGCCGTAGTAGAAGCCCCAATAGGGGTGGTGGTTTAGGATGGGCCGACAACCGTAGTCGCAGCCCAAGTGTTGACCGTTTTGACAGCGCTCCACAGCCTCGTAGTTTCCATGCAGCCATGATGGAGCGGGCTAGAGGAAACCAATGAGGATGAAGAGAATCTCCTATTACTATGATTGTATGATACACCAGCAGGATGAAGGTGGCATGTTCCAAACAGCAATAGGAGAATCTTTTTCATGTTCTGGGAGTTTTTTAGTGGCCTCTGATGGAATGAATTCTTCCAGTCATCTTTTAGGGTGTGTTGATATTTAGTGTTATTATAGTAAGTAGATATTTTGGGTGTTAGTTGTTACAAAGGCCCAAGTACTTTTTACTAAAATGCTCTGGCAAGACTGTTGATGCTTAAGCACTTGATGAAAAAAGAGAAGGGGAGAGAAATGAAGGGTTATGTTTATTTGTAAGGATTATATTTGGAATATGATTATTAGTTTCAAATGTTTTATTTGTTTTCAAATTTAGATAACTATTAGTTTAGGGATTGTAAAATGATTTAATAATCTTGGATTATAATCTTAGGATTAATAGTCTTGGATTATAATATTGGGATTATAACTCTTGTAAACAAGAAAGGATTATATTTGGGATATGAATATTAATTTTAAGTGTTGTTTGTTTTTAAATTAATCTTGGACTATTAGTTTAGGGATTATAAAATGACTTAAATTAATCTTGGACTATTGTTTTGATCAAATGGTATATATTGTTTTATTTGGAATATGTTTTATATTTAAGCCTCCATGTGTCAGTCACGTCATCACATTTTAACCTCGTTTGTCTTCTGTTAACGGCAGGGGCACGAGCGACCCAAAAAAAGTAACGTTAAGAGTATTTTTGAAAAAAAAAAATTAGTTTAGGATGTATGTGAGCCATCCGTGTAAACATCATGTGCAAATTTGGACCTTTGCCCTATATATAAGCAGAGAAGAAAAGAAAAGAATTACCAAGGGAGTTAACGGGCGAGACAGGCGTTTGGAAGAAGAAAACAGAGGAAACAATGACCACCACTCTTTTCACACAATTTCCCACTGCATGTGTCACTGCTGATACCATTTGTAGTATCATGTACGACACCTGCCGTTCACAAACATCATCATCATCATCATGTTTCAATACTTTTAAATGTATATGATGAATTTTGGAACCTCACTCACCTGTTGATAACTATGGAAGCAAACTCCAGTCAGAAGAGCCTTTAGACATAAATCTCTAAGATTTAATTCTTGACTTGCCTGAAACCAACCAACCAACCAACCCATTCAAGATATAGTATTCCAAATCATAATCATACCAAATCCATGCAATTTATTATACCTTCTAATACATATATAATAATTTATTTAAGCCAGAACAGAGAGAGTAAGTAATACATACAGTATACTGCTGCAAGAATGACGGAGTAAACTTGACGCCTTCCATGGTAATTGCAATAGGAACCAGCAGAGTAAAGGAAATGATTGTTATGATTGAGAAGAGATTGATATTATCCAAACCAACCTGTTTACAATTCATTGCCAATCATAAGTCTAAATTGTCTAATACTCCAAAACAAATATAAACCAAAGGCTAATGCAATATATTGCTGAATTATTTCAACTTATATAGTAGGTCGCAGAGAAATACAAAAACTTTACAAAGTGCAAAATTTGTAATAGGTTTTGGTGTGAACCTCTTTTCGGATCATGAATTTTTTACCAAGTACATTACGTGATTGGTTGGTGAAATTGGAAGCCATTGCACTGCTAAAACCTATCCTGTACCAAAATAAAAGACCACTTGTCAGAATTCAGGCTAAATGACCTTTTACTTAATCAGGTCAATTTTCTTGATGAAATAGCTATGGAATTGAGTACCAGTTAAACGAAGCCTCAGTGAACGATGCCAATGCTACACCACCTACAATTGGTACCAGGGAAGAAACTACCCAGAGTGAGGGCCTCTGCACTGCACAGGGTGATTAAACACAAAGTCAATTCGCTTGAATGACAAAAGATTTTCACATAACAATTATAGCTATTTCATAGTAAAATAATAACTTGGAATTTTCTGCAAGTCACGTGAAATATAAACTAATAATGTTCGGAGAGTAGCAGATAAAAATAGTTAAGGACCTTAAGAACACTTGATGGTTTTAATTTGTCCTAAATAGGAGCACATAACTAGATACTTATCAATCTCCTTAACTAGAATTACCATTCATCAGTTAACATTTGCAAATCTCATTCTTGAATGGAAATCACCATTAGAATCTAGTGGTGCTTCCAGACATAAATATGTAATATAGCAAAGCCGCAATATTTTCACAATTGTTTTGGGCCAATATTAACTGACCTGGGAGAGTTCAAAACCATCACTATGCTATCGGTAATTTGGTTCCATGTAAAAGAATTCAGTCATGCAAATATTAGCCTAAATTATTTTATACATCAGATCAAAGAAGAAATAGGAGACTAAATATATCAATAGTCCATACCTCAGACATGAACAGAAGAGAGAATAAAACTGTGAAAAAGGGCTCCATAGCTTTAATTGTGTGAGTAAATGAAACAGCAACTTTCCCAAGACTAATGTTAGTCAAGACATTGCCCATTGTATGAACTAAAGCCAGTGTCAGGATTGGCACAGCCTGAAAATTTATATATATAGAATAATTATGTAATGTTTAATTGAATGATAAAGAAAAGCAAGTGCACAGAAAAATATTTTATACTGTTGGAAAAAAAAAAGAGTAAAAACCCACCATTGATCTCCTAAGCTTTGGTCTGGGATAAAGATTGGATCCCCACATTATCAAAATCAGCACTGTCCCACAGGCAAACTGAAATGCAGTTAATGTTGCTGGGAATGGAAAGACCTTCAGAACCTGTATATAAGTAACAGTAATTATATCCCAATGAGTTAGCTTAGTGATATGTTTAGTTTCGTGCTTGAAAAAGACATAGCTTGGTTCAGAATCTTCAGATACTCCACTGCGGGTCACTCAAAATTATTGGCTTTACCCCATGTGCATATTTTGTGGGTATCCGATGACTGGCCCTTGCACAATGGGTTCAACAGTTTAAAATAAAAAAATTAATTACAATGAATTCAAAAGTAATTTTAGAGGCAAATGCTAGAAATAAATTAGTAAAATCCAATTATTGAAATATTAAAGTGTTAGTTTACTGATATTAATATAAAATGACATAATTTCTTCAAATTTACTCTCTCTGTCGTCGAAAGTATGGCTTAAAGTACAGAAAATTTTGTCCATAAAAAGGTGTATAAAGGTTTACAAATGAAATATAATACACATAAAAGACTAGTTATCCTCAAAAACTTAAATGGGGTTCACTAAGCTTAGAAAAAAACATTCATTAGTATAGTTACATGGGTCCATTATAGGGAAAAATAGTACTTATTTTATTATCTTTCCTTTACTTTAATTTTCTTAATTTGTAAAATATGTAATTTGGACATCTTTTTAGTACAAATACAGTAGTATTATTTAACTATCATTACTATGTCAGTGCTTTATAAGAGTAAACATGTAACAAAATACTTCTTTAATATTTAAAATTTTTCTAAATGCAACTCTCAAGCTTTTTTTTTTTTTTTTGAGAGATGAGAATATTAAAAATTTAGGAGAGCTTTATTACACATTTCTTTAAACAGAGTTCCATTTATTACATATTTCTTTAAAAAGTTATCACTAATACTAATACTTATTCACCTAAAAAATGGCTTAGTTTGACTTTTCCAATCAAATTAATCATTTTTGTAATCAAATTTTATACAATTATCTTGTAAATATAGGTGGAGAAATTATAACCATAACTCCGCAAATTTAACCTCGTATTGGGACACGGTCATATTGTTTTGCTCCAACTTGATAAACTCCACCTCTTTCATGTGACGAATATTTTCGGGAAAGTACTTGTCGTTGAATAGCTCTTAGAACTTCTCCCAAGACATCATGAGTGCGTCAGGCTGAGTACGTTTTACAGATTCCCACTAGTAATCTGCCTCTTCAAGCAACATGAAGGCGGCGAAGGGAACCTTTTTCTCCTCGGAGCATCCCAAGACATCAAATATCTTGGTGATCTGCTTTATCCATGCTTCAGCCTTAAGTGGTTTTGGCTCTCCAATAAACTCCGGTGGTCCCAGCTCCTTAAACTGTTTAGCGGTAACCGTCCGAGAGTTTTCAGTGTTTCCACCTACATTTTGGACAGGAGCCGCTCTCGCCTGATGTTTCATGAATTGCATAAAGCCTCTGAACATTCCATCGTTCATCATTTGATCAGTGTTGTTGTTTGCATGAGGATTGTCGCCTTCCTGATGCACATTATTCTGATTGTTGATCTGTGGAGACTCAACGGTTTATTGTGCTCCATTGATATTCTCAATATTCTTGGATGCTATTTTAAAATACTGCCACAAAACAAGGGTTAATTGACATGCAACATATTATCCATATACTCTGACCAACCAATTAAATACCAAATAAACTTAGGTAGGTCATACTAGCGAAGAAATTCCCCGTCTCTCCCCTCCTTGTTCTAGTCTCACATCTTAGCCAGTGATCATATCCCTAAGCTTTGATACCAACTGTGACGCCCCCAAAATAGGTATACATTACCTATTCTGAGTCAAATACATCATTCCCAGCCGCTACAGCTTGTAGCGGCTTATAAAAAATAATAATTCTAAGTGGCCGGTACAAGCTGTAGCGGCTGGAAAAAAAAGGGTTGCTCCCCAACAACCGGTTGCTGTGGATGGAGACCCATATATATATATATATATATATATATATATATATATATATATATATATATATATATATAGCAATGATCAAGTGCATACCCCTTATTTTACTCACCCGTGCTCACCCCTTTTAGACGACGATTTCGGTCCTTTTAACGACGGACAACATATAGCGTCGCTAAAAGTATAAACGACGGTTGTATGACCGAAACCGTAGCCTAAAGGAGGGTAAGCACGGGTGAGTAAGATAAGGGGTATGCACTTGATCCTTACTCTCTCTCTCTCTCTCTCTCTCTATATATATATATATATATATATATATATATATATATATATACGGTCCGGATCAAGTGCATACCTCTTATCTTACTTACCCGTGCTCACCCCCCTTTAGGCGACGGTTTCGGTCATACAACCGTCGTTTATACTTTTAGCGACACTATATGTTGTCCGTCGTTAAAAGTATAGACGACGGTTGTATGACCAAAATCGTCGCCTAAAGGGGGGTAAGCACGGGTGAGGAAGATAAGAGGTATGCACTTGATCCGGACTGTATATATATATATATATATATATATATATATATATATATATATATATGGAAAATGATCCGTGGAATACGTTCGCTAGTCAGCCTTTATTAGCTAACGCATATCCAGCCGTCCAAAATGGGAGTTAATGGCTGAGATTAAATACCAGCCGCTAGAGGGAGTAGCGGCCAGTCAATAATTTTTTTTTTCTCTCTGCTGGCCGCTAGAGGGAGTAGCGGCCAGTAAAAACGACAGCGTTTTGACTGGCCGCTACTCCCTCTAGCGGCCAGTAAAAAAAAAGAATTTGGCCCAGCCGCTAGTGGGAGTAGCGGCCAGGCAAAACGTTGTCGTTTTGACTGGCCGCTACTCCCACTAGCGGCCAGAAGGAAAAAAAAATGGGCATTAAGGGAATTTGGCCCAGCCGCTAGTGGGAGTAGCGGCCAGGCGTCCCCAGATCTAATACTGTTTGCGTTTGCAGTTTGCTGCTATAGAGATGCGAGACGGCTGGGCAGAGAGAGAGAGACGGCGAACGAGTTGCTGCAACTAGCTAACGTTGTCCATCAATCTCAAATTCAAGTGATAAAGTAAGTATATTACTATCTACTATGCTTTTATAAGTATTTTTAGAAACAAACTAGACATTGAATGATAGAATTTTGCTAAATATTTTACAGATTATTGTTATATGAAAGCATGGTATATAAGTGACAAATTTAGTATGAAAGCATGGTATTATTATATGTATGTATACAAATTGGGTGGTATGTGTATAAATTTTATTGCTATTGATATTTGTAGGTAAATATGGAAAATTGGTTGCCTGGACCCATTGATCGCAGTGTCCTTTATGCTCAAGAAAAGCATGTATCGGAAGATGTGTGGAATGGGATTGAAAGGGGTACACTGATGTCAAGCCAATCGACTTCAATTACATATGATAAATGGGAACTTACCGGCCTACAAAAAAAATTATTAGAGGCGTGGGGGTTTAAGGGGTTTAGTTATCCTGCAGTAGTAACCAGAACAGATGTCAGTCTTATATCTGCTTTGATTGAGAGATGGCGGCCAGAGACAAATACATTTCATATGAAATGTGGTGAAATAATAATAACATTGGAGGATGTCCATTTCATTTTTCGTTTGCCAGTATTGGGTAAGCCCTTAACTTGTCCTTCATTTGATGCTCCATTAAGTTATTTTAGGGAAATCTTTGGGGATGAATGGGCTGGGGAATGGAATAATGTAAAAAAAAGACGTGGTATTTCTTTAGTCTGGTTACATAAAATTTTTTCCAAGTGTCCAGACAATGCAAGTAGAGATGTGGTTGGGATGTATACAAAGGCATATGTCCTTTGGCTATGCGGGGGGGTTTTATTTCCCACAAGGTCAAAAAATACTGTACACCCTAGGTACATGCATTTTATTTATGATTCAAATAAGACTGCCACATATGCATGGGGTGCCGCATGTTTGTCATATTTATATCGGGGTCTGTACACAGCATCTATGAAAGAGAGCAATTATGTAAATGGTTGTGTGACCTTGTTACAAATTTGGGCATATGAGCGTTTTCTGGTTGGAAGGCCTAACCCTAGGCCCAATTCTGCATTTTGGGTCCCTAGAGCAACAGCATGGGCGTACTCCGCCAAACATCAATATGGTGATAGACGAAGCGATCCCCATCACCATCTATCTTTCTATCGGGGCGAATTTGATAGGCAACCTCAGTGGGAGGTAGTATGGCGGCCATATCAGCGATGGGATGATGATTGGAGGTACTATAACTATGAGGCTAGATTGGCAGGATCCGGTCGGGTCCCATTGATTCATTTTGATATTGTCGAGTATCAAATGCCCGACCGGGTAATGAGGCAATATGGGAATATCCAAGGCATTCCGTCCCCAGCTGAGAGAAATGATGCTTTGAGACAGCCCATAGAACAGTCATTTGAGCCACCAGATTACATACAAATGAGAAGAAAATACATTGATGAATGGGAGTTATATATGGATTGTTTCGAGGGAGAAGTCAGGAAGTTGCAAAAATTATCCCTATGGATACATACTTCAAGTGGTACAAAAAAATTACTCGACGACACTTGCACCGCCCTCGACGGGAAGGAGATTCCAACACTACCTACGAGCCTCGTTCTGTATATAATCAACATCGTATGGTTAGCATGGTATAATATATTGCATCTTATTCAATTAGTATAATATATTGCATCTTATTCAATTAATATAATCAAAATTATCCCTATTGTTTGTTTTCTTATTTTATGTTATTTTTTGCATAGATTGAGGGCGCAAAATCTCTCCTCGACAAAATTTTCAAGTTCAAGCAAGACTTTCCTCCCGAATACAATCACATGAAAGAGGGTTGGGATCAACTATACGAGTTGTATGATGCGGATGTCAGGGGTGGGGGGGAGGAGTATACATGGGGTGAACAGACAGAGAGGCCCACCCCTGTGATTGAGGCCGATGTATACATCCCTACTCTTGTTCTTCCTCATCAACCTTGTAGTCTTCATCATCATCATCATCATCATCATCAACCTCTTCATCTTCCAATCCCAAATCCTGAGCTGCATGTAATTCTGCGCGGTCATTATCATCGTCAACTATGTCTGTCTCATCTGGGTCATATTGATCAATAAGGGCTTTTCCCCGTGCATTTTGTTGTAGTATTGCCTTGTAGCCTCTGACTGAGCAAGCAGCTTTACTAGCTAACTCTTGATAATCACTCATCAAATGGTTGTACCGCATTGATTGATTTTTTTCAAAATCTGCACTCATTGTAGAAACCATTTCCTCTTCACCATTACTCCTATTAGCATCTCTTGTCCATCGAGGAACGATCATGTAAGCAGGTATTCGTGCAATACTCTTGAAGCTTAAGAATCTTAGTACATGCCTGCAAATTTGACCAGCATTTGAGAACATTTGACAAGTACATGTTATCGAGCCTCCCTGACAATTATTGACAACTTGTCGATATCTCCGACTATTTTCAATTGCATCTTCCCTGTACACTGCGTAGACCTTTGCATCAATAATCCACAACTCACTAACTTTTTTGATGTTATACTTAAAAGAATCCACGAGCTCTTTTTGAAAACGTCTAAACATCTCTTTTGTATAACATTCAGAAGCATGTACTTCCAACGATGTTCCTAAAATCAAACTACGTTTTCGATGCTTTGTTACATAATCAGCCTTTCTCTCTCTGTTGAATTGTTTTTCAATTGCCTTCTGAGTCTTGACAACAAAATCTTTCATGCCTGTTGAAGCTTTCACATAGGAATCAAAAAAAATGGTTCATACCTTCACTTCTTCCGGTGGTTGTCATTCCTGCAGCAAAATATCTCTTTGTGTATGCACTTATCCATTTCTCCTTCACATCATACAAACTTATGAGCCATTCATTTTGAGACAAATCATATTTTCTCACAAGTATTTCCCAACGCTCTTCAAACTCGCCGATGGAATATGAATTATACACACAGTTGTTAAAATCATCTTTGAACGAGAAATGTTCCGCATAAACATGATGTAATTTTTCTGGAAATTTATTGCTAATGTGCCAAGAACACAATAAATGATGAGTGGATGGTAGTACCCTACCAATAGCATTGCTCATAGCTTTATCTTGGTCAGTGATGATGGTTACAGGAGCTTTGTAATCCATGGCTTCAAGCCACGTCTCTAAGACCCAGCTGAAAGTATCTTCTGTCTCATCCCTTAACAATGCAAATCCAAATAAAACAGAGTGATAATGGTGGTTAACCCCGGTAAATGGAACAAATGGCATATTATACCTATTTGTCCTATACGTAGTGTCAAATGTAACCACGTCTCCGAAACATTGATACATAAATCTTGAACGGGCGTCTACCCACAAGATACAAGCTATGCGATTGTCTTCACCTGATTTCACACGAAAGAAAAATTTACTCGCACTACTAGAATCAAATTTCTTCAGATAATTAACTGCTGCTTGTGCATCATTTTCATCCTCCGAGTCACGCCTTAAATCTCTAACTACATTACGAACATCTTTGTCACTAAAACCTATATTTTGCATTCCTCCACCCATTGTGCTCAAAATATTCATCATCCTACTTGGTCCAATACCCGCCTGATTTAAAGTGTCAATTAATTTTCTTGCTACCGACGTAATATTTCTATGTGTCTCAATCAAATCTACTTTGGTAGGTGTCACTAACTGATGATTGTGATCCAACTCAATAACCGAAATACGCCAGGTATCTTCTTTCTTACTGTGGACAACATACATTCTAGCTTTGCATAGTGTTCGACCAATTGTGTCTCGTTGTCTTCTTTTCTTATCGTTATCACATTCATCATCTAATGAATTCTTCACAACAGTTGGTCTTCCAGCTTTTTTACATACATATAACCTTGACGTCAAATCATTACTGTGAGCATGTTTACGACTCGTAGCAATCCTAATCTCAAATCCATTTTTTTGGGCATATGATCTATACAAAATTTCAGCTTCTTCTAATTTACAAAATAACTGACCAACAAAAGGAACCATTACCTTTGTACTACTACTTTCACCATCATGAACATACTCGGATTCATTTCTACATTCTAAACTAGCAAAAGATTCAGAAGAGCTAGATAAAAATATATTTGTAGCAGCCATGAAAGCCATCGATGAAGACTTACCAATAATTTCTCGGATAAACCAGTGATTTTAGAACTAGCAGATTCTTTCTGAAGCTATATTTCTGCATCTGTTAAGCATTTGGATGGGAATGGAGTAAAATTTTAGATCTAAGGTGTAAGATAAGCTGAATTTGGCCGCTATTCATGCCCATTTTTTTTTTCCTTCTGGCCGCTAGTGGGAGTAGCGGCCAGTCAAAACGACAACGTTTTGACTGGCCGCTACTCCCACTAGCGGCTGGGCCAAATTCTTTTTTTTTGCTGGCCGCTAGAGGGAGTAGCGGCCAGTCAAAACGCTGTCGTTTTTACTGGCCGCTACTCCCACTAGCGGCCAGCAGAGAGAAAAAAAAAAATTATTGACTGGCCGCTACTCCCTCTAGCGGCTGGTATTTAATCTCAGCCATTAACTCCCATTTTGGACGGCTGGATATGCGTTAGCTAATAAAGGCTGACTAGCGAACGTATTCCACGGATCATTTCCCTATATATATATATATATATATATATATATATATATAGAGCAAGGATCAAGTGCATACCCAATATTTTACTCACCCGTGCTTACCCTCCTTTAGGCGACGGTTTCGATCATACAACCGTCGTTTATACTTTTAGCGACGCTATATGTTGTCCGTCGCTAAAAGTATAGACGACGGTTGTATGACCGAAACCGTCGCCTAAAGGGGGGTAAGCACGAGTGAGTAAGATAAGGGGTATACACTTGATCCGGACCGTATATATATATATAAGTCCAACTTTATATATAACTAATGCAATAACAAGTTATAGAACTTAACCCTAACTTGATCTCAATTAATGGCATCAAGTAAGTTGTATAATTTTTGGCTCAGCCTCGTCAGAGACTTCAGATGCATTAGTAGTAATTGAGACAACTTAATTAATTAATTATAATTAATCCAGGTCGCAACAGATCAAACCGGGAGGCCTCTAATTTTATAAAAAAGAAGTCGTGGGGGTGACCAAATGAGCCAAAGGAAAAAAAAAAATATATATATATATATATATATATATATATATATATATATACATATCACTCATGATTTACGCATAATGTTTGTAAATTTTCCATTATTTAAATTTACTTGCAAGTTGTAACCCATTAAATCAAACAAAATGTTTTTGTTTTCCGGTACTAATTAAGCCTCCGAGACTGCTAACGTGCACCATCTCAAGCTCACAAGCTGAACATATATATCTATTTAATAAAATACAAATGATTTTGAATTTCCCGCTCATTTAATAAATCATCTGGGCCGTTCAAAGTTTGAGATAAATCCCACCGTTCATACATCTATCTAATAAAATACATCTAATAATCTAATAATAATTTAATAAAATACAAATGACTTTAAATTTTCCGCTCACTCAATAAATTATTTTGGTCGTTCAAAGTTTGAGATAAATCATATTGTCCATACAGTGCCGGAGGCACGGGACCCAGCTAGTATATATATATAGAACAAGGATCAAGAGCTTACACTTTATCTAACTCACCCGAGCTCACCCCCTTTAGCGACGGACCCGGCGATGGTTTAGTCATACAACCGTCGTCTATACTTTTAGCGACGGACAACATATAGCGTCGCTAAAAGTATAGACGACGGTTATATGACCGAACCATCGCCGGATCCGTCGCTAAAGGGGGGTGAGCTCGGATGAGTTAGATAAGGGGTAAACTCTTGATCCGGACCGTATATATATACATATACATATTCATGTATAAATTAATTAATAAAATTGTTGTGTAATACTTTGGCTAGCTGTACATTTAACCCACCTTTAGCTCATATACTTTTATCATTATAATATTAAATTAAATAAACTAAAAGTACATGCATTTAATAAAGTTTATATAATTAAGTGATCGAAATTAGGAAAAAAGTAGGTATCCATTAATTTCTAGAAGATATATTCAAAATATATACATATATTTTCACTTATTTTTATACCATATAATTTCTTAGAACTTAAAACATAAAAAAATAAAAATAAAAATAAAGAAATTGGGGTGGAGCTGGAGGGAGGTGGACCAACCTGTCCAAATCAAATGTGGGCGCAAATAAATGTACAAATTTCCTAAGCACATGCCCAATTAAATATAAAAACGATTTTTCAACCGACTAATTCTTCCGTTTAATAATAATATATGACATTTTAAAATTGTGTATAAAAATTAAAAAAATAATTATATAATATTAAATATAATATTAATTATTTATAATATCATTTATCATATATTTATAGCATACTCTTTCTGTAATATTGTGATTAATTTCTAAATTATATAAAATGTCAAATAATTTAAAAAAAATTATTTAAAACGTTATATATATATATATATATATATATATATCTAATAAAATACAAATGATTTTGAATTTTCCGCTCACTCAATTAATCATCTGAGCCGTCCAAAGTTTGAGATAAATCTCACCGTTCATACATCTATCTAATAAAATACATCTATCTATCTAATAATCTAATAATAATTTAATAAAATACAAATGACTTTAAATTTTCCGCTCACTCAATAAATTATTTTGATCGTTCAAAGTTTGAAATAAATCATATTGTCCATACAGTGCCGGAGGCACGGGACCCAGCTAGTTAGTATATATTATGGGCAGGAGGGAGTACATATCTTGCTTCGTTTTTCTTGGATCAATCCCTCCTGTCTTCCAACGTCACACGGCTCCCCTCACCTCTTTTTTCTTCTCCATCTCCACACCACACATACACCCACCCACCCTATATGGTTATGAATTTACGTTGAAAAATGTCCTTATTGATTCCCAGGAGAGGAGAAGCTGACCCGGCTCTAGTCTCTGTATAACCTCTTCTCCTCTCTCTCTCTACCTTTGAATCCACAGCAGACCAGTTAACCGACATCAGCAGTCTTCAATCTTTGAATTTCTGTAAGTTTTTATTCTGCATATTTGGATCTTTAGTAATGCTGTTTTTATTGATTTATGAAGACCCATTTCGATTTTAATATCCCCACCTTAAATTTCATTGATTAAAGTTTAAGAGGTGTTTGTTAATGGACACAAATGAAAATTATTTGTAATTGTGTGCATGTATTTATGAATGGAGATTGGATTGTCTGCTATATGAGTGACGTTATTAATGCAGCCTAGTATTTTGTGGATTAATTTTCTTTAAGAGGCTATGTACTAGTATAATTACTGTATATTTGATTGGTTTTATAATGTAAAGTTCATGTAAAAAGATAAAGAAGAAGATGTGCTTGTAAAACCTGATAAACACTAAGAAGATGAATGAATATTTATGAATTGAATGTAAGATGTAAGGGTATATGTTTGTGATACTAGGATATTATGCTATGTTAGTTATTAGTGTTCATATTTTTATAGAATTAGTTATTATTGTATATTAGATTAAACCTATTGATGGGTTACATGTTATTGGGCATGTTTATGCTTGGATTGTATTGCGGGTCCAATCATCAAGGATGCAAACTTGGCTCACAAAATTTTGAAATCTTAATTTGTAATTTCGCATGAATTTTCACTTTGAAAGGCCAGAGCAAGAGGGGGACAATTATAGTATTTAGGGCACCTGTTACTTGAAAGCATTCCTTCCTACTTTGGGTACAGACCGTGTAACTTGTAGCTAGAATAAGCTTGTTGAATATATATATATATATATATATATATATATATATATATATATATATATATATATATATATATATTCCAAACTCATGTTTTGTCATGTGCTGATAAGTCTTTTAATCCTGCCTATCGGCACTGATTTTAGAGAACTTGCATAATTATCTGAATAGAATTGTTGAACTTCAAACACAATGATGTACCATTATCTCTGATTTACAGAATTTTCACTTTAAGGAGCAACATGCTAAAATGTTGTTTAAGCCACTCATACTAAAAAGGTAGGGATTGAAAACCAATATATCTTGCAATGCTTGCGTACACACAAGATTATTTTGGGGGTTTCCTTTTCATATTTTTCTTATGAAGGGGAATCATCAGATTTGCTTTTCTCTGTTTTCTTTTGTAGTTAATATTGGTTGAAGATTAATTGTTATCTCAATCGTTGGTTATTGAAATAGTAGCAGACTGCAGACCCTTAAACTTAACTCCTCGAGAAAAGGCTATTTTACTAGGTACTTGTGTTTGGTAAATTAACCAACCACAATATTGCAGCAAAGGTATCACCATGTGCTTTTTTTTGTAACAGAATGGAGCTACTGATGGCTAGCGATTCTACCTCCTTAAGTTATTGGTTGAACTGGAGGTTCTTTCTTTGTGCATTATGGGTCATTATACCCATGCTTATGGCAGCATTTATAATTTTCAAATACGAATATTTGGACCGTTTAGAATCTGACAGCGAGGGGACTGAGCAAGAGAGTGCAAGGTTTTGGTATTCCGATGAAGCTTGGAGGCCATGTGTGAAAGAAATACACCCCATCTATTTGATGACTTTCCGAATTATTGCATTTTGTTTGATTTTGACGGCGCTCATTGTTGATTTTGTTGTTAAGGGAGGAAGCTTATTGTACTATTATACACAGTGAGTCATCCTTTCATTTGATGAAATTTTGTAATTACATTCTGTAGTAAAAAAACTGATTCAACCTATGAACAGTTGATGCATCCTGGACAACCTCTACTTGTGTACTTATTTAGGAAACAAATTTCTGAAGCATATCAAAATCCAAAAGCATCTTTTATCAAAACTTTGTCTAATACTGGTTTTGAGTTAACTATGACTTCTGGTTTTGAATCTTTTCTAACTACAAATTTGATGTTTTTGCCTTTTGGATAGGTGGACTTTTATTTTGGTTACCATCTATTTTGGGGTATGCATTGCAGCTTCTTTACGGGCTTCTGCTTTTACATATTAATTTGTTTTGTCTTATATTTCTATCAATTTTATAGCGTTTGTTTTGTATGGTTGCTTAATGCTTATGTGGATGTTCATTACTCTCTGCATCCATTAATACTATAGCATAATAGATTTCCAACAATTCAAACGCACTTATATCTAGATCTTTCCATTTATGTTCTCGACTTTTTATTAATAGTTTGGATCACTGCTCTCCATCTACGGAATGTGTAATGTGTATGTTCGTCACGAGGGGGTTGATGCAGAGAGAGGATCTTATGTATCTCTTATATATGGCGAAGCTGTAAATGGAGTAAGAGGGGAAAAAGACCCAGATTATCATGGGAAATACTATGTTTTTAGAACTGCTCTGGGTTGGGGTCATGTATTTCAAATTATGTTCCAGGTATGTCCCCTCTCAAGAATCATTAATTGTGGTGTGATAGGAGAACAAGGGGCTGATACTCTTTAGTTTTTTACATCAGTTTTCCGCCTGCTATGGACTTTATATTAGCTTGTTCCTGAATGGTTTTTTATGTTTATGTGCACATTCTTTTCTTAGCTATTATTCTCAATTCTCTTTCTCTTCATCTTGTGTCGTGATCTGTTATTCCAATTCTTTTCTTCCTTGCACAAGATGTAATGTACACACACATATATGACATTTGGTATATATTTGACGAACACACTGTTTTTGTAATCCTCAGCATGTTCGATCAATTTATTGGTTTTACAAAGAAGGAATATATATCTTGATTCAATGCTTCTGGATATTGGGATTATAGATCCTTGGAATTATGATAATTTGTGTTAAAACTTATCTTCAGCCATCAAGGGATTTGGTGTTAAAGAAGTATCGTCCAAAACTCGAATGTTCAGTAACTTTGATATGCTTTCATTGTTAAAATCCACATTTCTTGATATATTTCACAATTTTCCACCTGGTTGTATGCATTGATTTTACGAGTTGCTCATATATATATATATATTTTTTTTGGTATCTTATTGTCCTAAACAGATGACTGCTGGTGCAGTAGTACTCACAGATTGTGTTTATTGGTGCATAATTTTCCCTATTCCTTACTGCGAAAGATCACAATTTGAATATCGTAAGTACTTTGTCTTTCAAGTTATCTTGTAGGTCTGTTACTTATTTTCAGTTTCTTAAAAAACTAGGTAAGCAATTGAGGCCCTATAGCTTTACAATCAACCTAAACAAATCAACTAAATTACTTTCTTTTTTTTGAACTGAATCAACTGATTGAGGAGGATAAATATGTGATGATTTCACATAACATATCTAGAAAATTTTATTTCCAATGTACTCATTATTTAGTTTATTAGGCTTCTTTTCTTCAATTCTTACTAAATAACCGAGGAAACCTTCTGAGTACACCCCACGCTACCAAATTGCTGCTTCTCGTTACGTTTAATTTTCAATCAGACGTGTGTTCTGAGTGCTGTTTGCTCAACAACGTTTTTATGTTTTGTATGTTCTATACTGTTTATATTTTTACTACTTTTGTTATTGCATTTTCTTTTATTGGTTGAGGTTTTCCTTATTTTTGAAAATAATATTTTCCTTTTAATGACAGTTGACAGTTATTGAGCATTCACTTAATGCCATTTTGCTTCTTGGTGATACAGCTTTGAATGGCTTGGTAAATGTTGTTTTCTCCTTTTCTTTTTCCCTTCTTTTCAATTTCTGTCATTCACCAGTTTTTCATAAGCATCTTTTCTTAATTAATAACTAAGTCTTCCTTTCAGCGGTTTCCGTGGTTCCGGATATCTTACTTTATCTTACTGACTGGTGTTTACGTCATCTTTGAGTGGATTGTGCATGCATCTGTCTCAATATGGTATGGGGGTTTCCAATCTGTCTTTTCTCAATTAGATACATGTCAGTTTCATAATTATTAGTTGATTTCTCTTTGTTCAGGTGGCCTTACCCAATTCTTGACTTGTCTTCACCATATGCTCCTTTATGGTAGGTCGCTATGTCCCAAATTTCTCATCTTTCTGAAGGCATTGAACAATACAACCGAGCTATCTCTTAAGCATGTAATGTGTTGAGTTATAATATTATCCCTATTGTTTATATTTATGCATGCGAACTATATATTTTTAGAATCTCAACATTTTCTTAAATTTATAAAATCTGATTGACTTTTGCTACAAATTACAATCCTCTCGCTCACAATGCATTCATTTGAAAAGAGAAAATACTAAAATGGTAGTCCGAAATAATAATAAAGCTATCATTTGAAGAAGAAGCCTACCATTTCACCCAGATTTTGTTCAGATCAGACTTGTTTATACATGGGAAAACTCCATAGTCCAGACATGGGTCGAATATCTTTGCGCTCACTGTTTTACCTGTGAATTTAATTTCTGCCTTGAATTGTAACTCGTGTACTTTAATTTCTCCATTTTCTTTTTTTGTTCACAAGACACTTCTAACATTTGCATGGAATTTCCTTGTGTATCTGACTTGTGGCTTCTATAATTCTCCGCAGGTACTTAATTGTGGTGTTGCTACATCTTCCGTGCTATGCCCTCTTTGCATTAATTGTTAAAACAAAACACTACGTGTTGTCTAAATTGTTCCCTCAATTTCATCAACGTTTGAGATAAAAGTATACTTTCATTTAGGACACACATAAGTTGCTTACACCTTGTGAAAGTTGCAGTTTAAATCACAGTATAGTAGGAGTTACTTGTATGGCGCTTGTGGCTCTCATTTTCTGCGGTGCTATTGTGAAACAAGTGAGAAATTGTATTGCTGTAGTTAAGTAAAGCTCACATACTATTCCTCAAAATGAACAACAAAAAAGTCATCTCTTTTCCCTAGCTATGACTGTATTTCCTCATTTTATCCATTCTTATTGACTATATTTTCATTACATTGGTGGAACCACAAGTGGATCCATAGGCCCCTCAGTTGGTATCGGTACCCTTTTTATGGCATGATACCTAATCTGTTAATGTCGTCGTACTAATACTACGTAATGCTAAGCTAGGTGCAATGTTTATTTTTTACACAATTTTTGTTAACTTGACACATTCCAAGCTTCAGTAGTCCAATTTGTTGATTGATGGTTATATATATATATATATAGAGGCTGTGTACTACAATCAGAACTCAAGAGCAACGTCTGAAATTTTCACAAGTCTTTGTTATTTCTTTCTCACTACAAAGAACAGTACACAAGTGCTTTATTTTTCCTGTTTTTGCCTAATAATGAAGTAAACATGTCGAATTTCAATTGAATTTTGGAGACATAGGAATACCCTGCATATTTTTCTTTCGTTGGGAAAGGAAGCTGTGCTCATAAAATTTCTCCGTCAGACCTGATAATTACAGCCATTGAATTCTGATAATTACAGCCATTGAATTGTTAAATGAGCTATTGATTTTAGGTCTACATGAGCTAATTGTTCACCACGTGCAGTGTGATAAACACCATGGCACAAAGTTTAGAGAAAAATAATTCACGTTTATCATGTTGCACAAGTTGATATACTTCTGAACTTGGATTGTTTCTACTAGGTGCACAAAAGAACCGAATGAATATTAATCAATATTCAGATTTGAAATACACATTCAACATTCCCAACAACATTCTAACATTAATTGGATTTTCCTGGAGAAGCAATACAGAAATCCAACACTTTATCTTATTGTAGTCTTCATGGTGCAATTAAACCCACAACTCAGTTCCTCAAGGATTAAGATTTGCTAGCAACAGCTCCAGCTTCAGTCAGCAAAGGAACAAGTTTCCCACTCTTGTGCATGGCCGTCGTTACTGCATGAAATTAAAATTATTTAAGCAATTGAAAACAAAATCATTACATAATTTAATTTAAATAACCTAACTTGGATCAAGGAATTGGGGCCATACAATCACAGCCACCAATGTGCTTTCCGCCAATGAACACATTCGGCACAGTATGCTGTCCAGTCCACTCCACTAGTGCTGATTGAATTTCACTCCCATCACCTTCAGAAAAAGTACATGTATGCCTATTTTTATCAGTGAATGAAATTTTTTACAAAATAATGTTTATCCAAGTCTACTCAACAGTTCACGAGTATATAAAGAAACAACGAAAGATGATTTCCTATTTTCCTTCCACAAATAACAGAATGAAAGAGCTTGATCAAAACTATTTGGTGTCTCCCAACCTTTAATTTTCTCTGCAAAATGAAGAAGCTACCAGACTATGCGCCTACCCTAACAGATTCACAAAATGCAGGCCATCATATGTTCTCCATTTCAACAAACATTGGGGGTTGTAAGTAAATGGGAGTTTGATTACCACAACCAATATAAGTTTCTTGTATTTCCTTAATTAAGAACCCAGTAAGCGATTCAAATTCTGTGTGCAACTTCATATTGTTGCCTGGTTGGGTGCATATCACTCCCTCCTGAGAAACAAATGAAACTGGATTCCCTAATCTCTCCCCTCCAATCAATAGAATTAAAAATGTCTATCAATTTCATATCTGTTGGGTCTAAATGATGCTAATCTTGAAGACATATATGTATGAATGCCTATTTAATTAAATTTGGGTGAAAAATATCTACACCTACAAAACTGTTATATTGTATAAAGCAGTTCAAAAAATTAGCTACTTTTTCAATGATCAAATATTATACATGTACAATTAGCTTAACTTCATCAGAGAGGTAATTTAAATACACACACATATATATATATATATATATATATGTATATATGTGTGTGTGTGTGAGTGAGAGAGAAAACTGACTTTCTTTGTCCATCTCGATGACTTTGAAAGAGGCACCGATGTCGGTCAACAATTTCTTCACAGTCTGGCAGTATGAACAATAGGTTTTGCTTTATCCAAAATTCAGATAAATTAGACTACGATTAGATCCATTCAATTCATCCTAACTAAATCAACATCTATAAACAAACAAACAAACAAAGGGAGGGAATCACAGAAAAAAGATACCTGAAGACGACGACTCCATTGGATGAAACCAGCTCCTTTGCCTTGGACATCGCCATCTCTATCTCTCTCTCTCTTCGTAATCTGCTGCGAGTCTCAAAAATTAGTAAAGACGAGACAAATATGACGCGGTTCATGCGTGTAAAAATACTCCCTCCAACCTTTTTAATTGTTTTTTTAGAAAGTAAAATTTATATATTATAATAATTTATTAAATTAATAATAATTTAATTTTATATATTATCCCTTAATAATATTATGGTGACAAAAGATTAGTTACAAAAAGAAGATATAAAATAATGTTAATGGTGGCTATTATTGGTTATAACGATTAGACATTAGACACACGGATATAGGGGAACATTTAGTAATTATAATCTGACATATAAATTTATATATATTTTTTTATACTATTCAGAAGAAGTTCCCCGTGACATGGAAATTTCTATGAGGGCCTTAAATGGGAAAGCAACTCACAATAGTATACTCTACAGGTAAGAGGCATGCTTAAGAAAAAAAAACGTTTGACAATTTTGAGTGATAGTGGTAGCTACTCGAGGGCTGCAGAAATTTGGGTTGTGTATTGGAAACTAGAGCTAAATTACAAGTTACAATGGCTGATGGCAGTAAGTTGATTAGTGATGCAAAATGTCCAATATTGAAATGGTCTATGCAAGGTCAGGGTATTGCCCCTTGGTGGTTATGACCGGATGAGTAAGGTGGTGTTTGATAAAATTGAATAATTAAGGTTTGAATGGTTAATACATGTTAATAATTAGATGATCTAAAAAGAATGAAATTGAAGGAAATGCTAGGCCCTACAAGTATCCTTTTGAAATTGAGAAAATGGTGAAAAAGATGCTGGATAATGGTATTGTACAACATAACATTAAGTTCATTTACATCTTTAGTGCTTTTGGTGAAGAATAAGGACAATACCTGGCGATTTTGTATAGATTACAGAGCCCTCAACAACATAACCATTAAAGATAAATTTCCCATACCTATTGGATGAACTCAATGGTGCCATGTATTTCTAGAAAATAGATTTGAGAGCTGCTTATATGCAAGTGCTAATGAGCCAAGGTGATGTGCAGAAAATAGCCTTTAAAACTCATAGTGGGCACTTTGAATACTTAGTTATGCCGTTTGGCTGAAAAAAAATGCTTCCAAGCACTGTGAATACTATCTTCTCTGATTACTTAAGGAAATCAATGTTGGTCTTCAATCTAATTTGTGCCATCTCAAACAAGTTTTCTTGATACTTAGAGAGAAGCAGCTTTATGCAAAAATGTCTAAATGCTCTTTTGGTTAAGAAAAAAAATGAATATCTGGGTCATATTATGACTAGAGAAGGGGTGACTGTGGACCCAGCTAAAATTGATGCAATTCTTAAACGGCCTCGACCAAAGACTGTGAAGGAATTGAGGGAATTCCTAGGCTTATCAGGTTACTACAGAAAATTTGTCAAGTCTTATGGGGAGTTGACCAAGCCATTGACAAGTTTGTTAAAAAAAGATCAATTTTTTTGGAACGAAGCAGCTGAAGAAGGTTATAACAAACTGAAACTTGCATTGTCACTTCCAGACTTGACTAAACCTTTTGTGTTGGAAACTGATAGGTAGCAACAAGGGTGTAGGTGCAGTTCTCATGCAGGGTGATAGACCTATTGCGTTTTTGAGTAAATCTTTGGGACCAAGAGCGTTGGGACTTTCTACTTATGGGAAGGAATTGCTAGCCATTGTAATGACAGTTGATAAATGGAGACCTTATTTGACATGTGGATAGTTTATAATCTGAACTGATCACCAATCCTTAAGGTACTTCATGGAGCAAAGGGTTATACAACAAAAGTGGTTATGCAAATTAATGGGACTTGAGGAAAATGTTGAAGCTGATGCTCTTTTTGGAATAAATTTTGATGCCATCTGTTCTGTTATTTCAGCAGTGATTCCTACATGGATGGTGGAACTATCAAATAGCTGTGAAGGGGATTCAAATGCACAACAGTTGATAACACAATGTTTACTAAAACCTGGAAACCAAGTTAACACATGCAGTCAAAGAGTATTGAGATGCAATGGGGTGCTTTATGTTGGAGAAAATGGAGAGTTACATAAGAGATTAATTGCACAAGTAGATACTTCAGCAGTTGGGGGAATAAATGTGACCTTAAAGAAATTACAACAGATGTTTTATTGGCCAAACATGACTACACACAGGTCAAAGAATTTGTGAGACAATGCCATATTTCTCAGCTAATGAAAAGCGAGTTAGTTGCTCGCCAGGTGTCACATCGAAAGAAAAATTTATCTGTGTATAAAGAAATAAATTATTAACAATAGTACCTTCAAGTCATGACATTTTGGATGAATATTATTGGGAGAATGATTTAAGGACTTATTTGAATAAATTTAATTTAATTTGGACTTGAAATTTGATTCAAGATTTATTCCGGACTCGAATTTGACCGAGCAATCCGTATTTTTAAAAATAAAATAATTATTTTTATAACATTTGAACTTGAATAGTGTGCTTTAAACATATTTTAGAAGATATTTTTTTCTTGTTATTTATATATATTTTGTGGGGCAAAAAAAGTAGCAAGAGAAAAAAATATTATTTGAATAATATCATGTACGTTTTTTTAAAAAAAAGTATTAATTGCAGAATTTATAAAATGCAAGGAAAATTTCTATTATATATATGGGCTATATGTATATACACAGTAGGCATAGGATGACAAATTTTTTGGGTTATAGCGACGGTAAACTGTCACCATAGCCCAGAATAGCTATGACGACTGGTGAAACCGTCGCTATAGTCCAAAAAATCGTCGCTATAGCCTACAGTGTAATACACAGCTGTGTACACACATTTTTTCCTATATATCTATCTAATAAAATACAAATGATTTTGAATTTCCCGCTCACTCAATAAATCATCTGGGCCATCCAAAGTTTGGGATAAATCTCACCGTTCATACATCTATCTAATAAAATACATCTATCTATCTAATAATCTAATAATTAATTTAATAAAATACAAATGACTTTAAATTTCCCGCTCACTCAATAAATTATTTTGGTCGTTCAAAGTTTGAGATAAATCATATTGTTCATACAGTGCCGGAGGCACGGGACCCAGCTAGTATATATATATTCATAAACTTTTATTAAAATAATTAACTATACTATTGAGGACATTGGTTACTGTGTATTATTATTAAAATTAGAATTTTCTCTTTGTAAATATTTATGGATGGAATTCTTATTTTGGGTGGGACCGAAGAGTTGTATTTACCGCACCAATGCCGTGAAGCAGTCGATTCTATTCCCAACTAAAACCCCATTTCACACTTATGGTCTCTGGCGCGCTAAAAACGCTTAAACCCTAAACTTTAACACTAGTCGGAATTTTTCATGGCATCAGTAGCTAGCAGAATAAACCCTCTGATCTCATCCCTTCCTTACATTCTCACATGGAGGAGATTCGGCTTCCGCACCATTTGCAGCGGCCGTCTGGGATTCGCGCCGTCGCCGTCACTGGCCGAATCCGAGATCCCTGTGGCCGGAACGAAGCTTCTCGAAACATTCAAAGAAGAATTCGAAATCGGGTCACGAAAAATTACATTTGAAACAGGGAAGTATGCTCGCTTCGCTAATGGTGCAGTGGTTATAGCCATGGAAGAGACTAAAGTCCTCTCAACTGTTGCTTCAGCTAAAGGGGACTCCGTTCGTGACTTCCTCCCTCTCACTGTACGTTGTTTATAAATACCGAGCGCATTTGTGTTAAAGTTTAAGGTTCAGACTTTTTTTTTACAGAGTAGAAACTTGTAATTTGGAAATTTATTCATTTTGTCTTGTTTTGGAATGCCTATCCATTAGGAATGACATGCTTCTTGAAACAAAATTAAGGAATTGAAGGGATGTTTGATGCAATTATATTTTTATCCAGCATACTGATCGCGGAGAAGATGAGGGGTAGCCGGGTAGTGGTTGAGATGTTTTTATCTAGTGTTCTACAAAAATTGACGACGGAGTATTGGTTGATAAGTTTTTAAACAATGTTCTACAAATTGGTTTAGACCCTATCTGCACATAATAGGCCGTCAAAGGCCTTGATTTTGTCTAGGTTGGCTGTGGAGGTCTTTAGATTTTTTGAAAGAATAAAAGTACCTTTCCATGAACAACCATAGAAGTAATATAGGTCCAAAATCTAAATAAATAGCATAATGTTTCATGTACAAGTTTAAAATTTAAAATCTTTACACCTAATATACATTTTATATATATAGTTTATTGTATTTTCATTGGAATTAATAGTTTGTTTGGATACAAATGAGTTGTCCTTAAAACTTTAACGGAAGCAATTCAACGAGCATCCTTTTAAGACTTTGATGTACTCTTTGCAATATGTCATCTATTTTTGACTTAATTGCTAACTTATTATTCATTTTATATGCATAATATATATATATATATATATATATATATATATATATATTGAAAAAATGCCTAGGAAACTGCCTAGGTGCCTCGTCCTCCGCCTAGAGAGATTTAAAACACTGTTTTTATTATATCCAACATGCATCTGGGAGAAGAGAAATCTTGAATCAGAAATAAAATATAAGAAGAGAGAGGGGTAGTCTGAAAAATAGTCGTGTTTAAGTGTTAAAAAGAAACATAGAGGAGCTAAATATAATTGAGAACATGTCCTTTAAGGACTGAGTGGAGGAGTACGAGAGGATGCCCATACCTGTATTTTACAATCAGACATCTACAATGTGATGACTTTAAGAGTAAACTTTGAGGTATTCTCATTATTAATTTAAAGTCCAGTGTCATGTATATTAAATTGATGCCTTTGGATTGTTACGGGTTCACTTTAGAGTACACAACCCCTCTAATTTTGTGGAGGGCTCACAGATAATCAATTTGTTTCTTGGTCACCATGAGAGTACTAATTGCATTGTCCATACTGTAAGGTTGATTATCAAGAGAAACAGTTCGCTCAGGGTGTGATTCCAAATACATTCATGCGGAGGGAGGGTGCTCCAAAAGAACGTGAACTTTTATGTGGTCGTCTCATTGATCGACCTATACGGCCACTTTTTCCTGCTGGATTCTACCATGAGGTTCAGGTATGCTGTCATTTAGCATTTTTTTCCACCATCTCCTTTTGCTATGTTATTTTTAAAAAAATAATAATTTTGTCCTGCTTTATAGGTAACGGCAAGTGTTCTTTCTTCTGATGGGAAACAAGATCCAGACGTGATGGCAGCTAATGCCACATCCGCTGCTCTTATGCTATCAGATATTCCTTGGGGTGGCCCTATTGGAATGATTCGTGTAGGGAGGATTTTTGGGCAATTTATCGTTAACCCAAGCATGGATGAGGTTAAACTCACATCAGTTATTTAATTTCACGGTTATTCTTTTTGTTTCTCTTTTTTGGGGACACCAATCAGCAAATGTTTATTGAAGTGTTTTTGCCTGCATAATCCGTCTTATATCAATTACATTTAAAAAAAAATCTGCTGGCTGTTCTGTAGAGTCTTGATCTCAGTTAAAGTTGATGAGTATACTGAGTTTCTGTTTCCAAGTAACACGTCCTTATTCTTTTACTGATTTTTTTGTCTTGTTTTTTTCCTCTCTTCAAACATTTGATTTGTTTGCCAAACAGTTAGTATAAAACTACCTTCCAGCTGTCGTGGTGTCTGACATTATTTATTTCATCAAAAGTAGCTATTATTGGATCTTTACGAAGTTGCAGGAAATCCTTTAGCAATTCATTTATGTAGTTTAATGTTCATAGTGGCCTGATTAAACACAAAATGGTAGAACACTCTATCCCTTTTCACTTGGGACAATTTGTTGGGGCCTTATGCAGCATTACAGCGTCATAACAATTCTCTTCAAAGTCTGACAGGCATCTTATTGCATATTGGATTTGGATGTCATACAGCTTACTTTAAGTGATCTGAACCTGGTATATGCCTGCACAAGGGACAAAACTTTGATGATAGATGTACAAGCTCGAGAAATTTCAGAAAAAGATCTGGAAGCTGCACTGAGGCTTGCTCATCCTGAAGTGAGTTATAGCATCTTATTATCTTTTTCTTCAATGTCTTTGAATGCTGAACTATAGTCTATATCATGCAACTTTGATGACACAGGCCATTAAATATATTGAGCCTCAACTCAGACTGGCAGGGAAAGCTGGTAAACAGAAGAAGGAATATAAATTGTCTATGGTGTCAGAGAACACGTTTGAAAAGATTAGAAACTTGGCTGAAGCACCCATTGAAGCTGTTTTTACGGATCCTGCATATGGAAAGGTGCATGCGAACTTTATTTTTAAGAAATATGCTATTTTGTGTAACTTTTTTGATCTTTGTGATATTGCATTGCTAATATAACATAAAATCACTTTACTACGCTTTCTCCAACATTTCATTCCGAAGTAAGCATTTTTTTAATTATTTACATCAGTTTGAACGTGGAGAGGCCTTGGATAACATTACTCAAGATGTAAAAAGAGCACTTGAAAAAGAATGCGATGAAGAAAGCTTGAAAGTATTATCAAAAACAGTTGATACAGTGAGGAAAGAGGTACGCATGCTTACCTGAAATTGAAGGTATATAATGCCCAGTAAAGTTGATCACTTGCACTCAAGCTATAGCTCAACTAGTTATCAGAATTCAGAGATGTTTGTACTTTTTCTATTTTTTCTTTTTTATTAACACATCAATTTTCTGGAATCTAGTTATAGCATGAAAGTGTTTACTTTGATTACAATATGAGTTGCTAGTAGAATATTACATATTTTTCTAGACCTTTTTTTATTCATGTGTGCTCCGCCAATTTTCAACTTTTTACATTGAAGAAGATACAGATGTTTTACATTATTTGATCATTAAACTCTGGATTTGGCAGTTAGAAGTTCATTACGAGGTTAAGTAAAATCTGGGGGAGACGGATGGATTTTTTGGTTAATCACTTAGTATTTCTGTTATATTTTTTATGAAATATGTATCTGTTCATTTTGGATCCTACATGTCTCAACTTAGAAAAATTTCAGGTTGTTCGCAGAAGGATTATTGCTGAAGGATTTAGAGTGGATGGAAGGTGCCTTGATGAAGTTAGGCCTCTATATTGTGAAGCCGGTAATTTACCTGTAGTGCATGGATCATCGCTCTTTTCACGTGGAGATACTCAGGCCTGTACCTAAATGTTCCTATCGTTTTGGTTGATTTGAATCTCTTAGGATATAATATTGCTAATATGTTGTGTCGGGTTTTATTTTAAGTTACGCTACCATGGATACAGGTCCTTTGTACTGTTACCCTTGGAGCACCTGGAGATGCTCAACACTTGGAATCCCTAGTTGGTCCCTCAACCAAGCGCTTCATGCTCCACTATAGTTTTCCACCATTCTGCATTAATGAAGTTGGTAAAAGAGTTGGGCTGAATAGGCGTGAAGTTGGGCATGGTAAGCTAATTGACTTATTTCGAACTGCAAATATATGCATGCTCACACTTCTTTCTAATTAGTGGTCATATTTTTTGTGGATCATTCTTAAATTAATTAAAATAAATATATAACACATTATTATCCAATAAGCTAAAGGATTCCTCAAATATACTGACTTGTATTGGGATTCTTCAATTTATGTAGGCACTCTTGCTGAGAAAGCGCTGCTTGCTGTGTTACCTCCTGAAGATGATTTTCCATATACAGTTCGCATCAACTCGGAAGTCATGGCTTCTGATGGTTCTACATCAATGGCAACTGTCTGTGGAGGTATGGGAATCCTGTGTAATTGGTCCATCAAGCATCCAATTATATTCTTTCTTACTCGACAGATTTCTCATCCTGTATCAACTGTCTCCATCTTTTGCACAATAATTTTTTCATTATATTCATCAAGGATCTTATTTACTCTCATCATTCTGGAGTCTATAATTTTTATTTCTGGGTCATAAGATGAACCCTGAACTAAGAAACATGGATTCGGTATTGATATTGGTGGATCTAAAAATTCTTAATGATCATGCTATTGAATGGCTATCAATGGTTGATTCCTTTTATTTTTCATACTTGTTGAGCAAGATGTGATATACTTTACGATTTTTTCTAATTTATGTATTATTGAAGGCAGTATGGCTTTGATGGATGCTGGAATTCCTTTACGAGAACATGTAGCAGGTGTGTCGGTGGGCCTTGTTACTGAACTTGACCCTTCAACTGGCGCTATCAAGGATTATCGTATACTAACTGATATTTTGGTGAGCACTTTACTCAGCTTGTGGCATTTCCTTGACCTGAAAATTCAGATGTCTATCAAAGCCAGCAGGAAAAAAGTTGCATGATTGTTCTGTCTTGATTTTGTATTTTTTTCAATTCATCCTTTTGCTTATGTTTTTCAATTTGCACTTCTTATGTTCCCATGTAGAAAGCATCTTTGGTTCCATTAGGTCTTGTAATATGTTATTTTATTATGTTCAAATTCTTAATACTAAGTTTATTTTTGTATTTTGTTTTTTAAATTTCTGTTTTTTTCTCTAGGGTTTGGAAGATCATCTTGGGGACATGGACTTCAAAGTTTCAGGAACACGGAATGGAATAACGGCAATTCAGTTGGATATAAAGCCTGCTGGAATTCCTCTTGATATTATCTGTGAGAGTTTAGAACCAGCGCTTAAAGGTCGATTACAAATCCTTGATCACATGGAGCGAGAAATAAATGCACCACGTACTCAGGGTGGCAGGAACTCTCCTCGATTAGGTTTGATTCCCAATTTTATCACCAATTTTTTCCCAACTTTTCCCTCTTTAAATTTTGGTTAAACAATTTGTAACATCCATGTCTCAATGGAGTTGCATCTTGCACCTCCACGTATCAAAAAAATAAAATATAATAATAATAGGAATAATTCTTTTGCAAGTCCACCTTAGGGGAGAGAAGATACCGCTAAAGCTAGCAGTTCATACTTCTTCCCCTCCCCTGTTGATTTCTGTTAAAAATCTGTGTTGCAGCTACCTTAAAATACAGCAATGATGCTCTTCGAAACTTGATTGGTCCGCTTGGTGTCTTGAAGAGAAAAATTGAAGAAGAAACAGGTCTGTTTATATTGAGATTGCTTAATTTCATTGCCAATCAAGGTTATTTACATAAAAGTATGTCGTCTTTTGTAATTCTTCTCATCTGTCAATTGAAATACACACTTGAATTGTTGGTGGGCTCTGTACTGGCTTGAATTTTGAGCAAATCAGCCCAGAAGATGACATCCTTACTGTTCCTGCAAGAATCCATTCCATTGAATATTCATTGTCCTAATTCTGTATGTTAACTTTGCTAGCATGTTACTTTGTTTCAAAGTATATTTGGAGATTTTGAGGAAACTTCAAATTATTTTTTGGGATTGTTGACATTATTCAAAAAAATAAAATAAAAATCTTCATATGCAGTAAAATGATTTTATTTTACATGACTGCAATTATCTTTTGGCAGTTATGGAGTCAACGATAGCTTTTCTTACACGTGGAATCTGTTGATTTTCGTGGCACTGAACTTGGTTATATATTAAACATATATGGAAGCTGCTTACTTGTGACTTATTTTTCAGATAAATAAAAAATCATGGATTATCCATTATATAATTATGTTGTTAATCATTAAAGTATGCCTTGTTGAAGAAGTTGTTCGATGTTGAGAAACCTAGTAACTAGATCTAAACTATTTTTTGTAAATTCTCATTTAACTCTTCTCTATTGATGCAATATGACTACTCTAAACCAGGGGCACGGATGTCTGTGAGTGATGGAACACTTACAATAGTTGCGAAAAATCAATCTGTAATGGAAAAAGTACAAGAGAAGGTATTATTTGTATTCTATCTCCTTTATTGTATTCACAAGTTACTAGTGCTCTTGTTTGGTATGGGCATTTATGTTGGTCCTTGTTTTAATGACTGACACATTGAATCAACTAATTTAACTGAATTTTGGTGTTTCTCTGAAGTTGCATTTTGTATTATTAAAGATGTTCTGTCTCAAGTACCCGAGGAACTGGTTCACAATCCTTAGTTTATAATAATACTATGACCTACTGGGGAAAACAGAAAAGCAGGTGTCACAATCTTAAAGTTATAAAAAAATAACTCCCACGACAATATATATTGGGGAAGTACGCGGGATGCTTGCTTCAGAAGTTTCATTGCATGTTACCTTGTTATTTATCATAAAGTTGATATACACTGATATGCTTAATTTGATATTACATAAACTATGTATGGAAGCCCTGCCAGTGGATTAGATTTTACACTATCAATGAAAAAAGTATATGTTATTTTTTAAGCAACTTCTGTACTTTCTATACTGATAAACTTCAAACCAGCTTGACACATAGGCCGAGTACTATGATCAATTTTAGTTACTAGTAAAGGAAGATGAGTTTCATGGTTAGATAGTTGTATAATTGTTTGATCTGCTAAGATTCATCTAATATGAAGGAAATCATGGATTGATATCTTAGAAATTTGTTCTTTGTAATCTCCAACTAGTAAGACCCATATGTTTTCTTATTTCGCATGGTTTTTGTAACTACTGGTTTTCTTCTGTAGACAATGGTGTTTCCTACTGGATTGACAGAATCACATCTTCATATTCATTAAACAATTAGTTACTAATATTTGAATGCGATATATCATTGTGACTATGAAATTGAAGTGTTTATAACTTCACTGCCCCAGGTTGACTTTATAGTTGGTCGTGAGATTGAGATTGGAGGGACTTACAAAGGTGTTGTAAGCTCAATCAAAGAATATGGTGCTTTTGTGGAGTTTAACGGTGCCCAACAAGGCCTCTTACACATCTCTGAATTATCTCATGAACCGGTATGTAGATTTTTTGAAGGCTAATTTAGGACAATCTTGGCTGCTCTTACTTTCTTGACTCCTTTCTTCTTTAGCAAATTTGTGCTTTATTTGTTTTTACTTTTTTTGTGGCTAATCCTGTTGTAATAGTTTGCTGCTATCTGGAATGAACTTGTTTCTATATTTAACTTGTAATCAAGTATATCTTCTTGTCTTGGTAAATTTTAAATTTTATTTTATCTGTTTCTCATTAGGTTGCCAGGGTTTCAGACGTCCTATCTATTGGGCAACAAGTTTCTTTAATGTGTATAGGACAAGATGTTCGTGGAAACATTAAATTATCTCTTAAAGCTACTCTAGCTCAACCAGGAATTGAGACGAGTAATGTGGCTGTTGGTTCTGGGGCTTCCACGGTAGAACAGCCTAAAGTTTGGGCACCTGTTAATGATGTACGTAATAAACAGGAAAAGCAAATATCTGTCGTGGAGGATTCACCAGTGGACAATAATAAAAGTAGTGATATATCCTCCTCTTCTTCGTCATCACCATCAACAATTTTAATTCTAAGCGCTGCGGAGTGTGATGAGGAGGAAAAGTCTGCTGTTTTAAATGTGAATTCAAAAAGTAGTTCCAAGACCTCAAGCACTTCAAAATCTGCCTCTTCTTCGTCATCACCACCAACAATTTTAATTCAAAGTGCCGCGGAGTGTGATGAGGAGGAAAAGTCTGCTGTTTTAAATGTGAATTCAAAAAGTAGTTCCAAGACCTCAAGCACTTCAAAATCTGTTGACAAGTCGAAATCATTCTCATCTCAAAATAATGAGCTCAACTTTCCATTCTTTGATTCTGGCTCTGCTTTCATCCAGAAATACTAAAAAGTCCAAACATGTTCCATCCAAGGGGTCTAAAAATAATTTCAGTTTTAACTTTGTTAGAGAGAATGAAGACACAACATTTAAGGTTGTTCCAAGTGATACAAAAGCTACAGTCGAGGCTCCCATTAGTACGCAAAAGCTGAAGCTTGGAATGAAGGTCTCAGCTAAGGTTCATCAAATCCGTGCACATGGGTTAGTCCTCGACTTGGGTGGTGGAAATCGTGGAATGTATCGATTTGAGGTACATCATTCATATTACTTTATGATCTCTCAGCAGCTTTTAAATTACATATGTTGATTGTGGTATTGGCTTTGATTGCACTGTAATATATATTTTATCCTTGCTCGCGTGAGCAAGACTTGGTTCATGAGTTCATGGTCCTGCTGATAAACATGTTCCTGTTTTACCCTCTTTCTGTCTCTCCAACTTGTGGAAATACAATCTGGATACTCTTAGATACTTTTAAATTTGATGATTCATGTCTTATTTTTCGGTGCAGACTGGTAGGAGGGACTATGAGGTTGGTGAAGAGGTGCAAGTGAAGTGTTGTAGTTTTTCTAGCAAGGGGATTCCAGTAATGTCGATGGTGGAAAATGATTAGTATTGTATTGTCTGTACATACTCTGAACACATCACAGATGGCAACAGGAACGAACAATGATGTGAAAAACATGCACCAGGGGCGACGGATGTTAATAAATCTGCAAAATTTTACTGAAGAGAGAGCATGGATCAAGAATGTCCATGTTCATATAAACCATGCAATTATCATGATGACTGGGTTCTATGTTAGAGATTTGTCTTCTTCCATAAAAATATTCATACATCTGATTGAACATTGCACCGACTTTGAAATTTTTCCTAGGTATAAAGTCCCTTTGTGTTGCCACATTTGGTTGTATTTATTCTTGTGGAATTATAGATTTTGTAGTCACAATAAATTGTAGTCACTGATAATACTATTTTTTGCCCGTTTGAGTGGATGAATAGAGGGATTTATGAATCTGCCTACAAAACCAGTTATGAAGGTTTTAGAAATGTGTTACAGAGGTCCCTAATCTCTAATCTGATCGATTAAGTCTTTGTTCGTTAGGTGTTTATGTTTCACTCTATTTCATTCTATTTGCAATTAAATATAATTTTTTTCATTTTATAGGAACGACATTTAGATTCGGGCTCCGAATACGGGTTGGCCTGGACCCTATTAACAGTCGCACCTGATATAGTAATTTAGTAGTGAAAATATTATATCTATATATAGTTGTAACCTTTCCGGGATAAAGATTTGAAATAAAAAGAAAATTTCCCTATGCTTACGACTTTAGTAGGTATATGTCGATGTCCAAAATTCCAAATCAAGTTTTTCAACCCTCCAAAAAGGAGATGGCTGCCTAAAATAAAATAACAAGAGAGGTGTTGTATAGATACTAAATTTCAGCTCTAATTAGTTAAAAGTAAAAAAGTAATGTTACGAATAAAGTTGTAAAATGAATTAAAACGTTCGAGCTTCATTCGTACTGGCTCGACTAAAAGTTCGATTTGAACTCGATTTGAAATAAAAATGATTCAATTATGAGCAAATTTTAAAATTCAATAAATTACTCGAACCTCTACAAATTATACTTTTCTATAGATAATCGGACCATTTTCGTTTGAAAAGTTCAAACTGTTCGGATTCGATTCGAGATCGTACTCGACTCAGTAACTAAACGAATCTCAATCAAATCAAATCTTATTTCATACTCGGCTCGACTCGACTTGGTTCAGTTCATTTACACCCCTAATTAGTGACACTAACTATATACAAAAAGTTGTGCACATACAGTATAAAAAAGAGAGAAATTAAGGAATGAGACATACAATTGAATGTTTTACACATTTTTATTGATAAACAATATATGAGTTCTACTCTTGGTGTACAACTTTTGGTGTACAGTTAGTGCACATAGTATTATCCAAAATGAGTAAGGTTAGAAACATCATTTATACACAGTATAAAAAAGAAAGAAATTAAGGAACAAAATTTACGATTTAATGTTTTTATTGATAAATAAAATACTACTATAGAGAACTGGCCAAATAAAATAGCATTTGAAAATTAAAGTGTTGCAATCCTAAAAAATTTCAGAGTAGATAATTAAAGTTATCCTGATTCCTGACCACGAGAAACCCTTTGTTTTGAACATGATGTGTTTTTGGGTTAGAAGTTTGAACAAGTAAACATGTTAGATTTATATATTTGACTCCACCCTATAGTCAAAGGAAAAAAAACACAGAGAGAATCTTCTATCAACAGTTCATTGAGAATATTAGCAGAGATGGTAGAACTAAGTTTGACTCCTAATTCTTAAAACATCCGATTTCCATTTGATCATCCCTCTCCCAACCAAATTCACCCCCACAAATAAAGCTAGAAAAGTGCCAAACTCAATTAAAAAGAAGAAAATCATACAAAAATCCAAAGAAGTTAAATTACATGCATTTCTCAATTCTCATATGGGTCATCTCAATTTTGTTCCTCAATCTTTTCCCACCATCTTCTTCCGATCCCAGGATATCGGAGGCCGGCCTATTCTGCGGGAAATCCAGGCCGCCGCCAAACACCACCATCGTCCCAACATTCGTGGAAGAAATGGAGAAAATTTCACAGCTCCTAACTGATAATAATTGGGGCAGCCAATTTGTGAACATCACCTTACCGATGTATTGCCTAGCTCAATGCTTCCATGATCTTTCTCGCAACGATTGCCTATCTTGCTACGCCGCAAGCCGGACCAGAATCCCCCGTTGCCTTCCTGCCCTCTCGGCGAGCTTATATCTCGACGGCTGCTTTTTGCGCTACGATAGTTATAATTTTTTCAATGAGAGTGTAAACTCCAATTTAGCTTCTGTGAATTGTAGCAGTTTGAGTTTTGTATCAAATGGGAAGGGGGAGAAAAAGTTGGTGGAGTTTAGGAAGAGTGTTGGGGTTTTGATTGATAATGTTACTAGAGTTGCTGTTTTGAACGAGGGATTTGGGGTGATGGAAGTTAAGGGCGTGTTTGGTTTGGCGCAGTGTTGGAAGACTGTGAGCAGTGAGGGGTGTAGGGAGTGTTTGGAGAAAGTAGGGGAGGAGGTGAGAGGGTGTTTGCCTAGCAGAGAAGGAAGGGGGTTGAATGCTGGGTGTTATTTGAGGTATTCAGACAAGAAGTTCTTTGATGAAGCAGGAGATAAGAAGGGAAGTTCTGGTAAGTTTGTTTAATTTATGGTTTCTTGATAATTCAATAATTTCGTATATTGACTTGAATTTGCTGCAATTACAGTCTGGAAAAAAAATGTAAACTTGTTTTTATCTTGATTCATGAATTCATATTGTTTGTTGTTGGTTATTTTAATTGCAAAGTTCTTGCACAAACTTGATGAAAAATGTGTTTTTGGAATTTGATTGAAAAATATGGGTCTTTCATTTTTGTGTAGCTTGTTTGGTGCATAATTTTTTTGAGAGATGTATGTTTTCTTTCTTTAATTTTGACTTTGTTTGTTTTTTTGTGTTATTTTAAGTTAAAAAATTATTAAAATGTTGATCAGTTCTTTGTAGTGGTTAATAGCTTCATCATTTGTGCCTTTCTTCCTCCTCCTCTTTCCTTTGTTTGCTGGTTGTAGTCAAGTCTTCTAAATGTTTTGTTTTTTTCCTATCAAGTGCTGGATTAGGTACCATCTTTTTAAATTCTTAAAGACATCAATTTTCTGACTTCAATATTTACTTTTTTTTTCTCTCTCTAAATGACTTTCATTATTTTGACTTTTAAGTATGTCCTTTTTTTTTTTACCGATCATGGGTAGGTTTGACCGTTTGAGTGTTGCTAACAAAAAGTGCATTTTTTTGCGGATCCGATTATTATGCCATGGTAAGTTGATCAATCGACCAATATAGTGTTGACACGCAGAAGAAGAGATCAGCTCTCGCCTGCGTGTTGACACTGTATTGGTCAATTGACCCAAATTAACTTAATACTAACCACTCCCATTTTTTACCATGGTTTTTCAGGGACACCTAGTATAGGAGCAACTGTAGGTATTGCTTTGTCTGCAGCAGCATTCTTCATGCTCTCACTAGTTGCATCTTATTCATTTTATGTAAGATCGACAAAGTTGAAAAAAGGTAGAATTCTAAAATATTAACAACTTAATAAGCTAAAGTTGAAAACTAATGTGAAAAACTATCATTATAAACCTAGATTCAATTGTATTTATGCAGAAGGCAGTCATCTTAGCCTTATCTCTTCAGTTAACAAGTTGAGTTTGAATTACAACTACGAAACTCTAGAGAAGGCAACGGATTATTTCAGTATTTCGATGAAATTAGGCGAAGGAGCATCTGGTTCCGTATTCAAAGGAACACTACCAAATGGAAAGACTGTTGCGGTTAAGAGATTGTTTTTCAATACTAGGCAATGGGTAGATGAGTTCTTCAATGAGGTAAACTTGATAAATGGGATTCAACACAAGAACCTTGTGAAGCTTTTGGGTTGTAGTATTGAAGGCCCCGAGAGCCTTTTGGTTTATGAATATGTACCCAACAAGAGCCTCGATCATTTCCTTTTTGGTGATTCTCTCTCTATTTCTTCTCTTCATGTAAATACAAATGCATATACTTTTTTTTTTTGAAAAGACAAATGCATATACTTGAGAATGTGAGTTTATTAAAATTGTTTTGTTTACTTGTGCAGATAAGAACAATGTTCAAATTTTGAATTGGAAGCAAAGGTTTAATATCATAGTTGGAATTGCTGAAGGGCTTGCATATCTTCATGGAGGTTATGAGATAAGGATAATTCACAGAGACATTAAGAGTAGCAATGTTCTTCTTGATGAGAATTTCATTCCAAAGATAGCTGATTTTGGACTTGCTCGTTGTTTTGGAGCTGATAAGACTCATCTTAGCACTGGAATTGCAGGAACTCTGTAGGGAAAAAGTTTATGCTTTCTACATATCAGCAATTTTACCGCGAATGTACATATCATAGTCTGCTAATATGTAATGATTAATGAATGATTACAGAGGTTACATGGCTCCTGAATATCTTGTTCGCGGACAGCTCACTGAGAAGGCTGACATTTTTAGCTTTGGGGTGGTGGTTCTTGAGATTGTATGTGGTAGAAAAAACATGGCCTTCGTAGAGGATTCAGGCTCCCTTTTGCAAACAGTAAGACTTGCTTGCCTCATTTCTTCTTCAATACAAAATTAAGAAGCAAAATTTATTGAATTTTATCGTTTTGGAATCAGATTTGGAAGCTTTACAAGACCCATAAATTGTCTGAAGTAATTGAGCCTCGTCTGCAAGGTAATTTTCCGGTAAAAGAGGTGTCAAATGTTCTCCAAATTGGACTTTTATGCACACAAGCATCAGCTGCCTTAAGGCCATCTATGGATGAAGTGGTTCGGATGCTTATTAATGAAGATTCTGAAGTTCCCACGCCTAATCAACCTCCTTTTCTGAATGCTAGAATGGAAGGCTCAGCTAGCTCCGCGAGGTCTTCTAGCATTAACAGCTGTTTGGTATCGAGTGCATTAACTAAAATAAATGTGTCCTATACCTCAACGGATTCCTCTAGCATGCCAAGTTATGAAGGATCATTAATCAAGAGATGAGCAGTTGGAATTAGTAGATTTGATCCCTATATACGTCAGATTAATTTCAAGACAAATCAATCAAATCATTTTCAAAGAAAATATATAGGACACAAAAAGAGCAATTTGATTCTAATATTTGGACATAGAGGTACGGAGGTTTTGTAGACGTTAGGAGTTCTATAGCAAGAATGAAGGGTGGATGGGGTGCTATTTTATTCCCTTACTGAAATTGTATAGGAACGAGAAGGATGTTATTTTGTGTGTATTATTATTTTTTTAGGTCAAAAACACGAATGGAGATAAGGGCGGCGTTCTTACCAACTCCGTCAGAGTGTCCTACACGTGAACCAGTATCTGTTATGCCGAGTGAGAATGTCAACTGCCTTTGGTCACGCACCCAATGTTAGAAGAGTCTTTTCCTCTTAGGATTCTTACCTGATGCTCCATTATCATCTATATTAGATATTCAAAATTGTACATATGATTTTATAATGCACATATTTGCAATCAACTAATAAGATTCTTGCTACTCGACAATTAGCCATTTGCAAGGCTTTAATCTGCTATCTTAGGCATATTAATCAGGTAAGAGAATAGAAAAAGCTCACACATCTATATATTTCATTAAATTCAAAATTAATCCCCCTTTAAGGAAATCACCTCTGTTACAAGTTTATATCCATTCACGTGGTAAGCTAAAATCAGTTAGATTGGGTAAATTTCAGGTTAGGATATGTAACTGGGTCATATATTTATATAGTTCTTTAGAATTCCAAAGTTACTCATGGAGACCAGAATCATATTACAATGCCCTTTAAAGATGAAAAAGGGGTTAGCATATATCTAATTCCAACAAATTTCTAGATGGCTCTCAGGGCCAGCACAAAATTTTAGTATTTTGCGAAACTGTGTGTGCTCTCGTGTATGTGAGTGCGAGCGCGCTATCTATGTGTGCGTCTGTGTGTGAGAGAGAGATGAATCAGATGATCAATTAACAGTGAATTTTTTAAAACAATATGGACTACTGTGAGACATACCAGTTTTCTGATGGTTTGTGGAGTAATTTTATGGAAGCACAATTCCAATCCACTAGCACTGTAACCAGCAATTTCACCTTTTTGTTAAAAAAAAGTTTTTTCAGATCCCTTTCCTTGAATACCAACAACCGGCTACTTTCATCATAAATAATGTCCTCCCATGCTCCTTAAAGGGAAAGCTAAAAGCAATTAACCGTTGTTTGGTCCTGCCAATGAGGAGTGCTAGGAGTGCCGGTTCAATAAACACCTACTCAGGGGCATTTATACGAAGTGGCTGCCTTCAGTCTCAGCCCATGTATGTCACACTTGGCTTTACCATTGATTAGGAATTGTCCCCTTGGATAAGATATTCATATGTGAATGAACTTCGAATAAGATATGTATTCCCCCCCAGTAGAAGCCTCATAATTGCTTCTCAAAAGTCCAAAGCTTGTCATTCTCAATTCCACGTAGAAATATACCATATCAGATGGTAACATACAGCATGTCTGACTTTAATAGTTCTAAAACCCCATATATCTCAGTTGACTGAGAGTGAGTTCCATCTTGAGAATAAAAAAGATGAACTTGATTTCTCACCTCAACCCAACTACATCCGCCACTTTTCTTTAATCCTTTCTCCTTCATCAGTTGTCTAGTACGCATAACATCAATCCACCTACCGGCTGATGCATAAACATTTGACAAGAGAACAAAACCTCCAGACGACTTCTCTTCCAGTTTGCAGATCTTTTTAGCAGCCCTTCCTGCTATTCCATCATCCATGTGTATTTTACAACCATTTAATAAAGATGCCCATGCATTAACTTCAGGTTGGCATGACATGCTTGTAATAAACCTTTCTGCCTCAGAAAGTCGTCCTGATCGAGACAGCATATCAATCACGCAGGTATAGTGTCTCTCCTTTGGCTTTATACCATACACCTCCTCCATCAAACTGAAATACCAGAGCCCTTTATCAACTAAACCACAATGAGAACATGCAAATAAAACTGCTACCAGAATCAGCTCGTTTGGTGCAATAGATGAAGTCCTTAGCATTTCTTCAAACAGAATAAGAGATTCTTCTGCAAAGCCATTTTCTGCAAGCCCTTGAATCATAGCTGTCCAAGAAATCTCATTTTTGCTTGGTATTCTATCAAAAACCTTCTTAGAGCTGTCAATATCCCCGGATTTTGCATACATATCAGTTAGTGCTGTTCCCACAAAGGTATTGTATTGAAACTTTAGTTTGATAATTTTGCCATGGAGGTTCTTGCCTGTTCCTAGTGAGGCAATTTTTGCACATGCACTTAACACGCTTGAGAAATTAGATTTATCAGGAGTTTCCCCAGACAAAAGCATCAAATTAAACACTTCAAAAACCTTATCAAATTGCTCATTTTCTAAGTAACCAGCAACCATAGAGTTCCAAGAAGCAATATCTTTCTTTGGTATTTGGTCAAAAAGCTCCTTAGCTTCTTCCAGTTGGCCATTTAAACTATAGCCACTGATCATAGAATTCCAACAAACAACGTTCTTTTCCAAAATCAGATCAAACACTAATCGAGCATCTTCAGTATTTCCACATCTACAATACAAGTCAACAAGTGAGCTACTGATGAAAACATTTCTCTCGATCCCAATTTTCAGTACATTTGCATGTATACTCGTTCCTGCTTTCGGAGTCTCAAGAGTGGCCAATGCACTAATCACACTAGAAAAGCATGATATATTCGGCCTGAACCCATTTTGAACCATCTGGGGGAACAGTTTCACTGCCTCTTCTGCATAACCACTCTGACTGTACCTTGCAATCATTGCACTCCAAGAAACTTCATTTCTTTCAGGCATCTCATCAAAGATCCGACGAGCTTCTCGCATGTCCCCCATCTCAACATACATGTCTAAAATCGCAGTCCAAGAAACTACATCTCTTTCCTCCATCTGATCAAAAATTCTCCGAGCTAAGTCAATTTCACCAAACCTTAGGTTAAATGTAACAAAAGAATTAGAAACTGAAACGTTATGCTCAAAGCCAGATTTAACAATCAAACCCAAAACACTCATCCCCAATGCAAAGTCGCCCAAACCCGCACAAGCTCTTACAATAGAAGTAAAAGTGACATCATTTGGCGAAACCCCAACTCGAACCATTTCAACAAAGAGTTTCATTGCTCTATTACTCAACCCATTTTGGACTAACCCACTAATTGCAGCAGTCCATGAAAATACATTCTGAAATGGGTTCCTCTGAAAGAAAGACATAGCCTCTTCCACTCTGCCATTTTTCAAAAACCCAGAAATCAACGCAGTCCAAGAAACCTCATTCCTTTCAGGCATTTCATCAAACAGCCTACGAGCTTCATCAATATTTCCCCGATCAACATTAGCAGAAATCAAACAATTATGCACAACTAGATTAAACCCATTAAAATCTTTCAGAATCTGATTAGCTTCGGAAGATTTTCTACAGTTTAGATACATAATAAGCAATTTAACGGCTATATAATTGTCAGATGAAATACCCATTTTAATCAAATGGCAATGAAGGGCGCTCCCTTGAGTGATAGAGCATTGTTTCGAGAAATCTTTTAAGAGGGAAACACTTGTCTGTATGTAAGCCTTGAGGCTTTTTCTTGGGTTGATAGCAAAAAGACTTTTGAAGGCGCCACTCATACCGCAAGATGCAGTTATATTCGTTGATAATAAAATTCGAGAAAAAATGAAAATTAATTTATGGCTTTTGTGACGGTGCCTCTGAAAAGTACGAGAAATGGGTGAAATTGGAAACAAATTAACGGGTACACTTGTGTCTTGGAGGATGTTGGGGATTGGTTACGAAGTCATAACTCACAATTTATTCAGCAAGTAACCCATCTTCTGAGTTAACCATATTCCTAAACCTTGTTTTACCCTCTAATTTTTATTAAGGAAATCGATAGTTCCACACAAACAAAAGTAGTGATAGTTCTACAAATCTACACTCACATAAATAATAAATGAATCTGAAACATGTAAATAAAACTTTTAAAAATAAATTTTAACAATTTTTTTAAATAAAAAAAATAACCTTCAATGAAAGGTAACCGTGGATAAAATGAGTTAGAATCAACTATCAAGAGTTAATGTGCGTATTCATTTACCAGCTTATTGGATGTTTAAAAGTTCAAAAGTAGTTTAAACTCAACTTATATTAAGGCTAGTACGTACACTTGTAGATTTCACATAATGCGATTATTGAATCAATTTAAAATAAAGCAATAGTAGAGAAATTCCTGGAGGATCTTCATCAGAAATTGTCATTAGTTTATTATTCCCCGCTGCAATCTAGGTTAGTTTTTCTTCTCAGAAATTTCAGCAGAAGATGCATAACATATCAAACTGCTACAACAATAAATAAATTTTACAATGGTAACCCTCCCATTCTGGGGGGGAAAAGTACAAGATTACAAGGATGTGTAACTTCTGGCGAGTCATCTGTCTTTCTGACAGATCTCACTAGTGAACAAACCATTAGAGCATACTAATCTTTCCAGAACTTGTCTGCAAGGCCAAACCACATTAAGGGAAACAAGTCGATGCTGATTTTTAAGTATTTTCTGCATTCCACAAATGATCTTCACATCCACTTACTCGGTCTCTATAGAACGGTCCTAGCATCTCAGTATTTAGCCCAAAAATACAGAGTGTGGTAATATAACTGGAAAGTTATTTACAAATAATAAAGTTGAGACACCAGTGGCTATGAGAGAAACAAAATATGAGCTTACACCAACATTAATCAGTAGAGCTGACATTTGCCTGTTCCAGCACATGCTGAACACTCATCTGCATCTCCGGCGGCAACATGGCGCAAGCAATATTTAATTCGGTCATTCACAACATCCTGCATTTCCAAATCTTTCAAGATTAGAATGATTTACTGGCAGCCTTGAAACTGGTTTTTAGTTTTCTTTTGATTTGAACTACAAAGTATTTTGTAATAGTGCATGCAATCCATAGAGATGAAATCATGTGATTCATAGGCCAGTATTGTGTTGAAAATCGGGATGTTGCAAGGAAAAGTGAAATCCTCAAATTTGGCAGGAGTGATAATGACTAACAATATTTTGAATCACAATTAATCACAGGGAAATTTTGCAATCAATTTCTCTAAAATAGATATGATAATGAGAAAAGAAACCACTTAAGTGGAAGTCAGAAATACAATCACACGAAATTCTGGTAGATTAAAAATGCATAATCAAAATCAGTATTTTTTGCAATATTTACAGTCGGTTAGAATGATAAACACTATACCAAAGAACAACAGAAACAGCCTAAAATATATCACAAATTGAAAATAACTTTTACCACAAGTAGTTCATGCAGTCCAAGAGGCGCCGTTATGATATATGATACACCTGGATGCTCCTTTGCAGCTTCAGCTGTTAAAGAAGGAATATCCTGAAAAAACAACAAAGGTCATATTGCATGTAAGCTTCTTTTGTTCTCTTAGTTACCAATTGACATAACTGTATAAACTACGGACTATCGAATTTATTATCTGGTACAAGAGGTTATTATGCTAAGTTACCTGGTGCCAATGTCGTCCGGGAAAGAGGAAAAATGGGCTCACAATTACACGACTCACCCCTTGTTGAACACATGAAGCAAATGCACCCTTTATTGATGGTTCTGCCAACTCCTAATTATATCAAAGACATTTGAAGGACTGTGAACTTGGATTTAAAGAATATTGGTCTCAAAATCCAAAATAAACCGAAATGCATTTGCATGCTTTATAGCACAATACGCCATAAAGATCTATCATATATGTGCATTAACTTGGCTTTGTACCTTGTAGCAATACAATATAAACTAGAAAGCGATTAGACTTTGTGAGATGTCAGAAATAATATAAAGAACTAGATTAAGGATTACGAATATAGAGCCCTACATGGTTACATCTAGTTAGTCAGAAAATGTAGGATGACAAGACAAATATTACATATGCATTTATATATAATATTATGAGTAAATACAAGTAGTACTTAATATCTTTATCCTTTTTCTTCCTCAATCAGATATCAAATAAGAACAAAAAAAAAAGAAGTATTACCATATGACCAGGCTCCACAATCGGGTACCCAGTTTTATCTCTGAACATGACCACAAACTCATCTGAAAATCATAGTAATAATGACAGCATTGGAGTGTATAGCTACACCAACAATTAATCAACCAAAGTTATAATGCTACGTTTGGATTGAAGGAATAGAATGGAGGAAGGAATGAAATAAAAATTAGTGTATTTGGTGATTATTTCGGGGGATAAATCATTCCGATGGAATGAAAATTCATTCGAATCATTTCCTCACTTTGATTTTCATTTCATGTGAGATGTGGTGGAATGGATGTGACAACTATGACATGCTATCACACCACCCACCACCAACAACAACCAAACATACACTTGAAATGCTAAAAAATACACTATTTTCAATTTCATTCTTTCCTCCATTTCATTCCTTCCATCCAAACATAGCATAAGAGCTGTATATAGATAACATGTATAAGATCAATGGTGTAGCTTACTTAACATAAGATTGGACTCCTCTCTACGTGAACCGCGGTCAACAATGATCACACCGTATCTGCTGCCAACAGCGAGTGTTTCCTGATTAAATCCACCATTTGAAGTGGACAAACATAACCTTGTTGGTACATTTCTGCTATTTGTGGGATATTTGCTTAATTTTACGAATCCTGGAACTGCCCATCCAGGGTTCCTTCCAGTTTCTCTTAATATAGAGCTAATATTGTCCCAAAATTAATTCAAACAACAATTATACAACCAGGCTAATGCATATGTATATATATATATAACTATATATATAAATCACGAACTAAGTTAATGAATTTTCATGTCATAGACAACTTAAACAGATGTACAGGGTTTCGGTAGGGCTTTTATTAAATTCAAATCAAAATTCAGAAACAGTCTAAAGTAGATTCAACAGAACTGTTTGTGCATATCTTGAATGGGGGGATTCAAATGCAAATATAGATGTTTATGTAAGGAGAGAGAGAAATAGAAAGTTACCTTTTGAAGCTGAATTGAGAGGGAAGAGACGATGACTCCATTGACATCTTTGTTACTGAGCTCCAAATTCTATCGACTTGGGTCCCGAATTCATGATAAGCCAATGACGCCACCAACGACGACGTTTGGTTACCAGGATAGGTTTATAAATTATAGGCTTAAATATAAATTAGTATCTTAAACTATGGGTCATATTCCACTTCGGTGATCTAACTTTCAATTTTGTCAATTAGATGATTAAACTATTAAATTTTTTTAATTGCAAAAAATTGAACATGACACGTCACAAATTGCTGACGTGGCAACTTGTGTGGGTCCTTATGAAGCTAGTGTGGCAAAAAAAGAGTTTTTTAATCATAAAATAAACAAATCCGATTTGGTGTGAGCTAAAATGGTCAAACAATAAATTATATAACATAACTAATTAATACAAAACAAACAATATTATGATAAAAAAAAACTCTTTTTTTGCCACACCAGCTTAAATTGCTGACGTGGCATGTTCAATTTTTTGTAATTGGAAAATTTTAATAGTTTAATCATCTAATTGATGAAATTGAAAGGTGGATCACCGAAGTGGAATATGACCTATAGTTTAGGGTACTAATTCATATTTAAGCCTAAATTATAAGTTGCTTGTTTGTTTACTTTTAAACAAGTCTGAATCTGATTGAATAAGTCATTTTGTTACGTTTTGGATTGGAGTAGTAAATGTAAGAATGGAATGACTCATTAAATGAAAAAAATTGTGTTTGATTCTTTGGAGGAGGTAGAACATATGGAATAACTCATTTCAACTAGAATGGAATGAATCATTCCACTATTCATTTCATTCATTCAATCCAAACGCAACATAAGAAAAGTGTATTTAATAAAAACTTTTAAAGACTTTTTACGTGACAGACTTTTGTAAAGTTTGTGGATTTTAATAATTTTTAAAATGACTTTTAAAGACTGAAATAGTTGACAAACTTTTATACACTTTTATCTAAACTTTTGTATACTACTAATATATCTTGGAGCTTATTTAATTATTAAAAAGTCAACAAATAACTTATATTTTAGATGTAATGGGTATGATATTAAATAATATTAAAATATTTTGACCATGTCACAATCTAATTTGAAATAAAATGTATTATTGAAGTTGAATTATTAAATTATATCCAGTCTATTACAAGAAAATGTTCTATTTCATAATTTTTATATTTCATAAAAAAAAGTCATTTTCTACTAACAGTAATGTAAAATTATTATTACCAAACTAACAATTTATAATTTTCAATAAATAACAAAATTAACAAATTTATTACTTTTAAAAATAAACATAAAACAAAATATCTCCTTAATACTTACAAATATAATAAACGAGATTTTCTTATGGGAGAGAAAAAATATAAAATGATATTAAAATATTTATTATATCTTCATTTATACCATTGGTTATATTTGGAACGCCTCTCTCTTTTTAACCCCTCCTCCTTTTTCTCTATACTCACATGATATAAATAGGCATTTGCTCTATCTTTATTTGGTCTCCCCTATCTCTTTTTCCTCTGTTCATCTTCTTCCTTTCTCAAATATTTGAAAGTCTTTGAAAATATTTAGATATGAGGTCAAACTTTGGATATGAATATCTCTTCTTTTAAAGTATGTTAAACTTTAACATTTGATATATATCTAAAAAATATATGATTTTTTGAATACCAAAATATTTTTATAGAATTTATAAAAGTCTCAATTCAATATCATCTAACGTTTAAAAATATTACAAAAGTTGTAATTAAATACCAGTAAACTTTTATAAATTCTTTAACGCTCTGTTTTTGAGTTTTAAAATGGACAGAAAAGAAAAGAAATGGACGAAAAATTTAAGTTTTTTTTCAATTCTTATGTTTCTGAGTTTTTTAATAAACAAAAAAGAAAAGAAATGGATAAAAAACTTGGTCACTTTTTTTGCCAAAGTTTTCCGTCCAAAATTGGTCTGATTTGGACGGAAACGAAATTGGAATAAGTAATATTTTTATAATTCTCATATTATCCTCAACTTTTAATATAATAAATTTTAAATTACAACTCATGTCCTCAATTTTAAATTTTCTATTAAAAACTCAGAAACAACACAAAAGAAAACTTTAAGTTTTCTATTCTTTTCTTTTCTGTTCTAATTTAAGTTTTCTATTATTTTTTTTGTTCAAAACTCAAAAATAGAGTGTAAATGTCTTGATTCAATAAAACCAAACTTTAAAAGTCTTAATTGAATACACCTTACTAAATGCGTCTGGATATAAACGGTTTATCCAAAAAATTATGATTGAATGAGTAAGAAATAATACAAAATAATATTTGTACCTATATACCTTCATAAACAATTAAAAATTATATTCAATATTCTTTTTGTTTTACTGTTGTAAAAAAATTATAGTCAACTTATAAAAAAAATTCCTATAAAAACGACATCGTTTTGATACACAAACAAGGAAAGGAGTTGTGAGCCATTGAATCTCCTTTTTACTGTATTGTCAACCTCACAATAAACTCTTACAAGATTCTCACATAGAAATTCTCGTAGAGGAGCGGGATTGGGTAAAAACTTACTGTTATAAAACTTTAGCAAAGTATAAAAATATACTCTTATAATTACTGCATAAATTTAGAAAGAATAAGTAAGAGATAAAGAGAGAGAAATTCTTCAGATAGAATTCTTCATTTTTTTTCATTCAATAGCACTCCTTTATATAGGTAAGGATGAAGTCAAGGGGAAGGAAAAGTAGAGGAGAAGGAAGAGTACTCAGGTTCCTTCCTCAGGACTCAGGGGAGAATCTTGTGTATAGTGTGACGCCCCCAAAATTAGGTATACATCACCCATCTTGAGTCGCCAGATACATGGTACAGAATTCAAATACAACTTACTAATACAACTGTCGTGTATAATACGACAAAACATAACTGTGAGTTTGAATACAATTATTGTCTACTAGAGATCATACAAACTCAAAAGGTGTCCTCAATACAATTATTGTCACACTATTTAACAGAATAGTGAGGACTACTAATACTATTCTCTGGTCCATCACTCCATTTCCCGACTCGTCCCAGCTATTTTCTCATTTCCTGAAGAGAACAGTGAAAGAAAGGGTGAGCTCAACTAGCCCAGTAAGAAATATTATGACTAAGATAATGCAGAATAAATTATCATTAGCCTTCAACAGTGTTAAACTGATAAAATACAATAAACATCAAGTTTAACTACAGCGGAACCAGCAATCCATTAAAAGAGTCAAGTAGAAAATAAAATCTACTATCTTTTATGATTTAAAAGGTTTTTCATCATCGTTATAGCTGAGACTCAGCTTAATAAATATTCCACATCATCGAATCACCCCCGCACTACGGCCAAGGATATTCTTTAGTATCACGACCACAATTATTCATGCACTACAGCCAAGAATATTTGTGTATTCATTAATGGTCATGATCATGCCAACAACTGTCCATCAATGCACTACGGGCCAATGAGGATTTTTAAATTTTTACATCATTTGTAATATTACGGTCATGATTACACCGAATAATCCCTGGTCATAATCATACCAAGTCCATCTATGCACTACAGGCCACAGATGACTTTCAATAAAATATAAACATGAGGATGATGACAATGATATAATCATTCAATAAAACAAGTTCAAGAATTATTTTATCCAGAAATTATTAACGTCCAAATTGTCAACACGATACTGTTTTGTGGTGTAAAATTCAAGAATGATCAGAAGAAGATTTCCATGAGAAGATACTGGATGAAGCGCAAATATCAAGGATATTCCACTAATTTCATGGAGTATAGAAGTCAAAGTTTTATCCAACTGAGTATAATAAAGAATGGAATAACAAAAGAAATCACCATGCATGCGATAGACCGCACAGACAGGTTATTCCAGCAGAATAATAATAACGGAACCAGGTCAGGTGAAATTCACACCGACAGGATGTTCCAACAGAATAATAAATAATGGAACCAGGTCCGGCGTAAAACGCACAGACAGGATATTCCAACAGAATAATAATAAAGACGGAACCAGATCCGGTGTAAAACACACAGATAGGATGTTCCAACAGAATAATAATAAAGATGGAACCAGGTCCGGCGTATAGCACAGACAGGATATTCCGACAGAAATATAAAGACAGAATAGGAAATGGATGTCACCAAGTATAGGGTATTCCGCGTATACCGGTTATTCCAACAGATTAATAATGAATGGAATAACATAAGGATTTCACCAAGTATAGGGTATTCCGCGTATACCGGTTATTCCAACAGATTAATAATGAATGGAATAACATAAGGATTTCACCAAGTATAGGGTACACCGCGTATACAGGTCATGTATAGGGTATGCCACTTTTACAGGTTATTCCAACAGAATAACAAAGAATGAACATAAGTTCTCTTCAAGAAGAAAGAATAACACCCCTTACTTTATTTAGGAGACGGAATACTGCAGTAGTGTAGTAACCGAATACTCTTCTTCTTTCTCTCTTATTCTCTCTATACTTTCTCTCTCTATAGCTTGAGCGAATTCGTGAAAAATAATGAAGCCCTAGGCCTCTATTTATAGAAGATTTATTACTATTTACGAAAGTATTTACTATTTACGAAGGTAATTACTATTGACGAAGGTAATTACTATTTACGAAGGTAATTATTATTTACTAAGGTAATTATTTTTTTTACTAAGGTAATTATTATTTACTAAGGTAATTACTATTTACGAAAATAATTACTATTTATGAAAGAGACTCTTAGATGATGACATATGACCCCCCATAAATAATTCAACTTACCACAAACGTCTATTAATAGACTCTTTATATACATCAAGGATTGAATAAAAATTACCAAAAATCATTTTAGCACATATTTAATCTTTCAACAATTATTAATCATTTATAACTTGTCGTCTCAATTATTATTTAAATAATATAACATATTATACAGATGATACTGTGACAATAATTGAATCAATAATATAAGAGATATGATGCAGCAATTACTGTAGCAATAATTGAGTATAGCTGAGTGACTTCTCACGTAAGCATCAATAATCAATACCGTGTGCTACTATGTAACAACGCGTATTACTGTACTTTTACTACCGAGTAGTTCAACAGTTTTAACGGTAACACCTCCGCCGTTATTTTATAGAAAGATAATTTTGTCGTTTTCTAACGTTGTGGGGTCCACCAATGATTGAGCCGTCGTACGAATATTCCCAGACAAAAAAGAATATTCCCCGACCAAACGAATATTTTATAACAACTTGCGTAATTTGCAAAATTTATAAATATTACCCACAACTATAACATTATATCCAATTTATTCCATAATATTCAAAAATAATAATAATAGAAAATTCATCTTTATTTATAAAAACTGGGGTCTTACATATAGCACTTCCCCTGATTCCCTACGATAGAAGATTATGTCTCATTAAAAACCTTGTTAAGAAAATCCAGTGGAAAAAACTTAACGAAGGAAAAAAGAGTACATATCTTTTACATAAATATCATTTAATTGACTGTCTCGTTAATAACCTTGTCAGGAAAAACCCATTAGGATAAAAATCGTGACTAAGGAAAAAGAGTACAGTCTTCCCCTCGAAAGGAATTCATTACTCCTTGATAAAATGTTGCCATAAGTCTTTCAGTCGACACAGTTCGATCATTTTCTGAAGTTTTTCAAACGTTGCATTTGGTAGCGACTTTGTGAATAAGTCGGCTAGATTATCACATGATCGAATTTGATGCACATCTATATTGTGACGCCCCCAAAATTAGGTATACATCACCCATCTTGGGTCGTCAGATACATGGTACAAAATTCAAATACAACTTACTAATACAACTATCGTGTACAATACGACAAAACATAACTGTGAGTTTGAATACAATTATTGTCTACTAGAGATTATACAAACTCAAAAGGAGTCCTCATTACAATTATTAACACACTATTTCATAGAATAGTAAGGACTACTAACGCTATCCTCTGGACCGTCACTCTGTTCTATGACTTGATACCACGTGCCCAAGGAATGTTACTTCCTCAAGCCAGAACTTGTATTTCTTCAACTTGGCATAAAGCTTGTATTCACGAAGTTTTTGGAGTATCAGCCTCAAGTGTTTCTCAAGATCTTCACGGCTTTTGGAATAAATAAGGATGTCATCAATAAAGACGACCACAAAGTGATCCAAATATTCCTTGAATACTCGATTCATCATATCCATAAAGGCAACATGAACATTAGTCAATCCAAAGGACATGACTAGGAATTCATAATGCTCGTACCGAGTTCTGAAAGCCGTTTTTGGAATGTCATCGGTTCTAATCTTCAATTGGTGATATCCGGAACGAAGATCAATTTTTGAAAAGAATTTGGCTCCTTGCAACTGGTCAAACAGGTCATCAATACGTGGCAATGGGTACCTATTTTTGATGGTGACATGATTCAACTCCCAATAATCAATACAAAGTCGCATACTCCCATCTTTCTTCTTCACGAACAGAACAAGAGCACCCCAAGGAGAAGTACTAGGACGAATAAAGTCAATGTCTAATAATTCCTGCAGTTGGGTCTTTAACTCCTGAAGTTCAATAGGAGCCATTCGATATGGGGCTTTGGAAATGGGTTTTGTATCGGGTTCAAGGTCGATACAAAATTTAATTTCACGCTCTGGGGTAGGCCAGGAAGTTCTTCAAGGAATACGTCAGGAAATTCATTAACAATAAAAACATTATTCAAAACTGACGTATTTTTGTTTAGATCTGTGACATGAGCTAAGAAAGCTTGACATCCATTTTTCAATAAACGAATAGCTTTATGGCTTGAGATGACAGTGATTGATTTTAATGGTTTGGTTGTTTGAATTCACATAATAGGTCGATTAGGAATATGAAAGCTAACAACCTTACGAAAACAATCAATTTTTGTATGATGAGTAGTAACCAATCAATCCCTAGAATTACATCAAATGCAAGTATTTTTAATGCAATAAGATCCACAGGTAATGTGAGGGTATCGATTTGAACCAAACAAGACTTATAAACAGAGGATGTAATGAAGGTTTCTCCCAATGGAGTTTCCATAAATAAGTCAAAATCTAATATCTCCGGAGTCAAATTTAATCGTTGAGCGCAAGTAGGAGAAATGAAAGAGTGGGTAGAACCGGTATCAAATAAAGTATAAAATTCGCTAGAGTTTATGATAAGCTTGATCGTGATGACCTCATTCGGGTTCCTTGCTTTCTGGGAGGTCACAACAAACGCTCTCCCTTGCACTACCAGCTTTGACTTTTCTGGGACAGCCTTTGGTGCCTCCATCCTAACTGAATTTGTCTTCGGTGAACGATAAAATCGGGCTAAGTGACCTTCTCTTCCACAATTATAACATGCTTTGGATGACATCGCACAATTTAGACTGATGTGTCCCTCCCCTCCGCATTTGAAGCATGTAATAGGTGGTCTTTCTCCTTCCTTAACAACGGGTGCTGGTGCTGACGTCTTTCCATCATTGTTGAATCTTCTCTTCTTGAAATGTCCATTCTTATTATTTTGGCCCTGATTACCACCGAAGTGGTTACCATTTCTGGCCTGTTGATTCCCTCCACGCTTGTTGTCACCGCTTCGATGACTGCTCTCACTAGTATTATCATTTTGTCGGCTGCTCTCTTTTGGTTGCGTTGACTCGTTATTGCACTCCACCAACTGAGCCCTATTTACAACATCTGAATACAAACACAGTTTATGAGAAATAAGATGTTGACGTATCTCCGGCTTCAAACCTTTTAAAAACATTCGCAACATTATCTCTTCATTATCCACCAAGTGGGACGCAAACTGGGATAACTCCGTAAATTTTGCCTCGTATTGCGACACGGTCATATTGTTTTGCTCCAATTTGATAAATTCCACCTCCTTCATGTGACGGATACTTTCGAGAAAGTATTTGTCGTTGAATAGCTCTTGGAACTTCTCCCAAGACATCTTCAGTATGGCAGGTTGAGTACGTTTTACCGATTCCCGCCAGTAATCTGCCTCTCCGCGCAACATAAAGGCGGCAAAGGGAACCTTTTGCTCCTCAGAGCATCCCAAGACATCAAATATCTTGGTGATCTGCTTTATCCATGCTTCCGCCATAAGTGGTTTTGGCTCTCCCTTAAACTCCAGTGGTCACAGCTCCTTGAACTGTTTAACGGTGACCGCCCGAGAGTTTTCAGTGTTTCCACCTATATTTTGGACAAGAGCCGCTCTCGTCTGCTGTTGCATGAATTGCATAAAGCCTCTGAATAATCCATCATTCATCATTTGATCAGTGTTGTTGTTTGCATGAGGATTATCGCCTTCCTGATACACATTATCCTGATTATTGATATGTGGAGACTCAACGATCTCTTAGGCTCCATTGCTATTCTCAACATTTTCGGATGTCATTTTCAAATACTGTCATAAAACAAAGGTTAATTGACATGTAACATAATATCTCTAAACTCTGACCAACCAATTTAAATACAAAATAAATTTAAGTAGGTCATACTAGAGAAGAAATTCCCCGTCTCTCCCCTCCTAGTTCTAGTCTCACATCTTAGCCAGGGATCATATCCCTAAGCTTTGATAACAACTGTGAAGCCCCTAAAATTAAGTATACATCACCCATCTTGGGTCGTCAGATACATGGTACAAAATTCAAATACAACTTACTAATACAACTATCATGTACAATACGACAAAACATAACTGTGAGTTTGAATACAATTATTGTCTACTAGAGATTATACAAACTCAAAAGGAGTCCTCATTACAATTATTAATACACTATTTCACAGAATAGTGAGGACTACTAACGCTATTATCTGTACCGTCACTCCGTTCCCCGACTAGTCCCTGCTATGTTCTCATTTTCTGAAGAGAACAGTGAAAGAAAGGGTGAGCTCAACTAGCCCAGTAAGAAAATATTATGACTAAGATAATGCATAATAAATTATCGTTGGCCTTCAACAGTGTTAAACTGATAAAATATAACAACATCAAGTTTAACTGCAGCGGATCAAGCAATCCATTAAAAGAGTCAAGTAGTGAATAGAATCTACTATCTTTTATTATTTAAAAAGTTTTTCATCACTTTTATCACTGAGACTCAGTTTAATAAATAATCCACATCATCCCTGCACTACGGCCAAGGATATTCATTAGGGTCACGACCACAAATTCCATGCACTACGGGCCAAGGATATTTGTGTATTCATCAATGGTCATGATCATGCCAACAACTGTCCATCAATGCACTACGGGTCAATGAGGACTTTTTACACATCATTTGTAACATTACGGTCATGATTACACCGAATAATCTCTGGTCATAATCATACCAAGTCCATCCATGCTTTACAGGCCACAGATGACTTTCAAAAAAATATAAACACGAGGATGATGATAATGATATAAGAATTCAATAAAACAAGTTCAAGAATTAAGTTATTCAGGAACTAATAACGTCCAAATTGTCAACATGATACTGCTTTGTAGAGTAAAATTCAAGATTTCTCAGAAGAATATTTTCATGAAAAATACTGGATGAAGCGCAAATATCAAGGATATCCCACTAATTTCATGGAGTATAGAAGTCAAAATTTTAACCAACTGAGAATAATAAGGAATGGAATAACAACAGAAATCACCATGCATGCGGTACTTCGCATAGGCAGATTATTCCAACAGAATAATAATAATGGAACCAGGCCAGGTGAAAATCACACCGACATGATATTCTAACAGAATAATAAAGAATGAAATAATAAAGACGGAACCAGGTCCGACGTAAAGCACACAGACAGGATGTTCCAACGGAATAATAAAGACAGAATAATAAAAACGGAATCAGGTCCGGCGTAAAGCACAGACAGGATGTTCCAACGGAATAATAAAGACAGAATAATAGAAGAATGTCACCACGTATAGTGTGACACCCCCAAAATAGGTCCATTCCATCCAACCCATTCTAAGTCTCCAAATACATGGTACAGAAAACAACTACAACTTTATTACAACAATTGTCGTGCAAAATACAACAACATAAATGTTGTTAGTTTTGATACAAATATATACCAACTGTGACTCATGTCCCAACCGTGGACAGCACCTCATAATGACACCTTACGTAAAGGTATAGTCGAAAATTGTTTTAGAAATTAGAATATTTGGGAAGTGCTCAAGGAAACCTTCGTACATGGGAGGCCATGCGTATAGGTTATGATAGATATCATAAGGCTCACTTCGGTCTCCAAGCTCACCTCCTGCATTGAATCTTCATCAGCCTACATTGTCAAACAACTAATATTAATCCATGATATTATTTGCATATGTGTTTATTTATGTAAAACCAATTAAATAAATTAATACTTACAATCATGTTTTTCTTAATCTTATACTCAGCTCGCAACCAATCACCTGTGCAAATCAAAGCCTGAACCGTGTCGGGCTTTAAAGAGCTCCTAAACTGGTCAAGAACCCTTCCCCCAGCACTAAATGTTGATTCGGAGGCCACAGTAGTCACATGTATGGACAATATATCTTTTGCCATCCTAGACAAAACCTTGAATTTTAAAGTGTTTGTCTTCCACCATTTTAAAGCATCAAAATTATCATCAGCATTACAAACCAATCTCCTTTCTTCCAAGTAAATTTCCAAATCAGACTTCAAACATGGGGATGCAATGTCCATGTTTTGAGCCCAACTATCAAACTCTGCTCTACTCTTGGTCTTACTCTTAGATCCACCAACAGAAACCATTGGTTTAGCAATTGAAGTTCCACATTGACTATTAACAACGTGTTCTGCATTGTAAAGTGACACATATTTATCAAATAGTTCTTGCAAAGCATTTTGAACAAGTGTTAAGTTACTCTTTGCTTTAAACTCACTGACATACATCTTTGGGAAACAAAATATAACTAATTGCATCTTATATCTTGGATCTAAGATAGATGCAATAGCCATCAATAAGTTGCATTGTCCCCAATATTTATCAAACTTCTCTTTCATCTTGTAAGACATTACTTTCATATATTCACAATCATTAACAATAGTTTCATTCAACAGCTCCTTGATTTTCCAAATCTCAGGTAAAAACAAATTGGAAGTAGGATATTCACAGCCAGAAAACACATTTGTTGCTTCATTAAACACTTCTAAAAATTTAATAACCCTCTCAGCCTTGTCCCAATCTTCCTTACTAGGTAAAGAGTTATAATGAAGGTCTCTCTCTTTGTACAATGGGAACACATCCTTGAATTGTAAAACAGACTCTAACATGGCATATGTGGAGTTCCACCTAGTGGGGACATCTAAGATCAATCTTTTTGAAGACGATAATTGTAAATTTTTCACAATCTCACCAAATTTATGAAGACGAGATGGAGACATTTTAAAGTAATTGACAGTCTCACGAACGTTTTGAGTAACATTTTGGATAATCCCCAAACCATCTTGCACCATCAAGTTAAGAATGTGGGCACAACATCTAACATGAAATATTTTACCACTAAAATAAAGGCCACCTTTCAATGTAAAATTATCCCTAAGATGCCTTACAGCAGAATCATTTGCAGATGCATTATCAAGAGTCACAGTCGATATTTTATTTTCAATTCCCCACTCAGTTATACAATACAAAATAGAATCAGAAATCATAAGACCAGTGTGTGGAGGTGTCATGGTACAAAAATTGATAACTCTTTTATGCAAGTTCCAATCCGAATCCAAAAAATGAGCAGTGAGACATATATAACCAATAGTTTGATTAGAAGTCCATAAATCAGAAGTTAAACTTATCCTACTAATACCATCAAACAGAGCCTTAATTTTTTCTTCACTAAAGCATAAAGCTTCATGCAATCAGTCCTTACTGTCACTCTAGAAATGGGATCAAATCTTGGATTCAAAGTTTTCAAAAATAGTATGAAAAATGCATGCTCAATCATACGAAAAGGGTATTCATGCACACATATCATCTTAGCAAAAAGCTCCTTTACTTTTTCTTTATCATACTTGAAGAAATTCAAGTTACCAGTTTTACTTTCAACTTCTAAAGTAGGATAAGATAATACCTGCTGCTTGGGTATTCCGGAGCCAGAAATTGAAGCTAGTCGAATAAAGCAAGAATTCATGTGCCTATTCAAATGACTGGTAGAACCCGAATTTTGAAGAGCAAGCCTTGAATGGCAATGCTTGCACTCAACCTTCTTAGTTCCATCTTTTAACGTCACAACAGTAAACTCGTCCCAGGCTTTTGAGGTCTTTTTTTTTTCTTTTTTTCTCATGCTTAGCTTCAACTTCAACCTCAGTAGCATTTTCTGGCTGAGAATCACCAATTCATTAAGGTTGATTTTTAGTTTGAGTATTCGGCACTTGAGATGGTCCAGATGGGTCTTCAATCAAACTTATGATCTCATTGTTACCTCAAACAAATAAATAAAAAAATATCAGAATTAGATACAAAGGATATAACATATGCATGCATAATAACAGCACCCAACAAATAGAATGAGAGGAAGAGAGATGTGAAAAAATGGAAGGAATGGCTCAGATCTGTAATATATTAGGCAAGAGGGTGACACCGCCATGACTGCAACCAACTAAGTCATTGTAAAATAAGTCATTGTTGAACAGACCCTAAGAATAAGCTATAAGCTGTTTTGAATAAGCTGAAACAAACAAACATGGCCTTAAACACAAACAAGGGCTGTTGAATTGTATTACACTGCATATATCCATAATAAATTATAGAATTTCATCAGAGAAGCAAAATTGCATCTTACTGAAAGAAAATGACAACAGTCACAAGTCTACTAGTATAATAAATGATTTAAACTATGTCTCACAAAATCAAGTACAGATATATATAATTTAGGTACATAGTTCTAATTTAGGTGCGTGCTTAACATATACAAAATAATTTCACCATACAGATAATTTATACTTGGTTTTCAGAAAGAAGCAGATTTCCACAACAAAAAAAATCGTAATAAGACCTCAAATAATTTAGCAAAAACAAGAAAATAGAAGAAAATAGAAAGTAGTGGTGATGAAATGTATTACACTGCCTGTAGCATATGCAATTCAAAAATCAAAATCAAATCCAAATGGTGTTAAGAAACAAAAATTAAATAGAAAAGTATATACCCTAAGCCTCAAAGTGTTCCATTGAATTGAATAAGATCAAATTGAAACTTGAAAGCTATAAATTAGGGTTCTAATTTTACTGATTGGGGATTTTTGGAATAACAGAATTAATTTGACTTTGATTTTTGGATCAGAGGAGACGAGAAATTGGGGGATTGGGCCATGGCTGGATAAGAAATATTAAAGTTATACATATATATAGATTACTTGAGTGAAATAGAAGATTAGAAGAAGAAATTATGAAAGAACTGACTTACACAACGCATCGATCTTCTTTAGTGGTGGGATGATTCAGTTTTCAGCATCAAATCTCACCCTCTCGAGGCTCGAGACTAGATTTCTCTGTAAACGAAGCGACTAAACTCTATCCAAACTCTGAAGTCTCAAGAGACGAAAGGAACAGAGGGTAGTAAAAAACCAAACGCTGAAACGCGTACCGGCTAAAGTCTTTTCCACTCCCTTATCAGATGACAGATATTAAGGATCGACTACGTACGAACCTGAAACGAGTAGGTTTATCGAGTATGGATCGAGTATGGCTCAGACGATAGAGGAAAGCTCGAACTCTAAAATGAGCGAACGGTACTGTGTTCATATTCGAGGTTCAGTATTATATCCAGAAAACAAGCTTGGCCCATATTCGGCTCAAATATCTACCGGATCTGAGACCCGGATCATATTTCCAGGTCGAATCTGAATCGGGTACCGAACTACTCAGACCGATTTTCACCCCTAGTTAATAGCATGGTACTCTGCGGTTGAACCGGTTAAAATCAAAATCGGTTGATACTCCAATATATCTCCAATTTATATTAAACTAATTATTCAATTTAGGCTAAAACTCATTCAAATTTAGCGACCCGATTGTTCAATCGATTGGGCCAATGAATTGGTAACTGGTTCATGGGTTTGACTGGTTTCCTACTAACATAAAATTTATAGATAAAAAAATTTAAATTTAAATGTATTCTATAAATGTTTATGTTCATTATTGTTTGATTTTTCACTTTTTGAGTAATGAGAATGATTTAATATGTTTCTTTTCATATACATTTAATATTTATTTGAACTGAATAAAATAAATATTGTACAAATAAGTCTAGTTTTTTTGTGTAGATAACTTGATTAATTTTATATATTTAATAAATATTATATATAATATTTAATAATAACTAATATATTTATTATTTATTACATACTAATGACTATTGGTTGACCCAATGATCCATTCACTCGATACCTGAAATAACTCGGGTCAAATATGAAATAAATATTAGGTAAAATCTCTAGTCCGAATCAAATTGAATTAAATTCATCCAAACAAAACCTAAACATAATAGTTGAATACTATTTTCTTGGGTTATGTTAGTGCATCATAAGATCATTTAAAAAATGATGACCGAAAGTACTATTATTAATATCTTTCTTGATCCGATGACCGGTTCATATCTAAAAAAAACTTTTAATGGAACGGGTTGGGATAATCCTCCAACCGTAAGTGTACGTAATATACTAATTAATATTGCTTCTGCAGGAAGAAATCTGCATGGCAGAATCATGTGCGGACAGCCAGACAGCCAGCCGGCCACCTTATCTTTTTTATGAGTCTAGAAGGGTTGGTGCATGGGCCCACTGAATCTTGTTGCAAAAATTCATAAACTTTCGCTTATTTTGAATTTGGGGAATACCTTTCCCGTGGACAAGTGTATATGGATTAAGTTTGTCCAAAGTCCAAACATACATCTATCTAATAAAATATAAATAACTAGTTAGGTCCTGTGCCTCCGACATTGTATGGACAATATGATTTATCTCAAATTTTGAACGATCAAAATAATTTATTGAGTGAGCGGAAAATTTAAAGTCATTTGTATTTTATTAAATTATTATTAGATTATTAGATAGATAGATGCATTTTATTATATAGATGTATTAACGGTGAGATTTATCTCAAACTTTGGACGACCCAGATGATTTATTGAGTGAGCGGGAAATTCAAAATTATTTATATTTTATTAGATAGATATATAGAATATAGATATAGATAGATAGAATTAGATAGATTGTATTTTATTAGATAGATGGATGATGAGATTTATCCCAAACTTTGGACGGCCGAGATGATTTATTGTATGAGCGAGAAATTCAAAATCATTTGTATTTTATTAGATAGATTATTAGATAGATAGATGTATTTTATTAGATAGATGTATTAACGGTGAGATTTATCTCAAACTTTGGACGACCCAGATGATTTATTGAGTGAGCGGGAAATTCAAAATCATTTGTATTTTATTAGATAGATTTTGAATTTTCCGTTCACTTAATAAATTATCTGGGCCATCTAAAGTTTGGGATAAATCCCACCGTTCATACATCTATCTATCTAATAATCTAATAATAATTTAATAAAATACAAATGACTTTAAATTTTCCGCTCACTCAATAAATTATTTTGGTCGTTTAAAATTTGAGATAAATCATATTGTCCATACAGTGCCGGAGACACGGGACCCAGCTAGTATAAAATAAAGTCTTAAAGTTAATTGTTATGTTCGTTACGTTACATGTTCTTTTCTTTTATTAAAAATTTTAATTTTTAATTTTTAGAATTACTTTTTAATTTTTGATACCTTTCACAAGTGTATATGGATTGTGATGTATTTTAAATTTTAGAATTACATTTTATATATACTTCTTAACTACTTTATGCTATTAATTAGTATTAAATTAATCAATGCTAAATAATTTTATATCAATTTTGTCTTTAAAATTTTTATAACTAATTTAAAATAATCAAATAATACTTTTACTAATAAAACAGAATGTATACCCCACATTTAAGTGTGTGTATATAGTCTGTTTACCAAATATGTAATCCCTCTATCCCTATTTAAATGATGTTTTAGAGATGGACACAAAAATTAAGATAATGATTGGAAAACATTAAATATAGTACTCAATTGTCTATAATACCCTTAAATCATTAATTTATCATAGTACAAAAGTTTAAAGTACTAAAAAAATAGATAGAATAATGAGGAGTAATTTTAAAAAAATTATCATTAATTCTCTTAAATTTAAATAAACGTTAATTAATTAAAAATAAATAAAAAATTCTAAAACGTTACTTAAATAGGGACGAAAGAGTCAAGTTTCATTCAACTTAATTAAATTCGAGATCCAGACGGTCCGTAGAACTAAAAATGCAGGGTGTCAGAAGTCAAACAGTAATATCTTTACTTTAGTCCGACACAAAATTAAACATTCAAAAATAAGAACCTAGCTAGGACTTTTTACCAGAGAACCGAGCTGAGGGTTACCTTGTACTCTTTTATGAGATATATCTTTTTATAATAATAATATTTGAAATATATATATAAAAATGTCTCTTTATACATAATATGAGCGGAAGTGTATTTAATTATATAAAACAAAAAAATCTCTATTTATTTGAGTATATTTTGTAAGGTTTATTCAATCTTCAAAGATCATATATATCTTATAAAGAAAATTTTGTGCATGCAGTACCTTAAATTGAGCACCATAAAAGTATACTCCTGTGAAGTGTAGATTCCAGTCTCCAGAACAAAAAAAGACCAGCAAAAAGAAAAGATTACATAATAAAGAGTTGCTTCATGATATTAAAGCCACAAGAACTCTAAATGATGATGCTAAAAATTACAATGACTGACTTAAGATAAGCTTTCTAATTACATATATTCCGCTCGTCCAAAATGATTGTGATGGAAAGTCCAAATTATATATAGAAACACATTAATTATCATATCTCAAGAAAAGCTACAATTTTTCATAATAATGAATAATTACTTTTTCAATTTTAAAATTCGTACATATATAATTATATAAAATGTAAATAAATAAATAATATATTTGCACAAAAATACAATTTATAAAGTAATATTGCCAATGGGTGACTCCATATAAAGTACTAATATTGCAGTACCCCACCTTTTAAACATGGCTAGGGAAAAAAATTCTCAATTTTATTTCAATATCGAGTGAACATTTGAAGGCTATTTTCTATATATAATATATCTAAAGAAAAATTAGTCATTTTTACCAATTGGTCAAAGTTTATTGGCCAGCTATAACCATTTGCCCCATGACAAGGACTCAAGGGATAATCTTTATTATTAATACATCCTTGAACCATTTGCCCCATGACAAGGACTCCAGGGATAATCTTTATTAGTCTCTCCGTTATTTAATATAGGTCGTTTTAGATATGTACATAAGAATTAAGAAAATGAGTAAAAAGCATTAACTATAGTATCAATTGTCTATAATACCCTTCTCCTCACTTATCTCATAAATATGGATCAAAGGATTAAGTGAAGTAATAAGAGCCAATTTGAAAAAAAAATAAATCAATTCTCTTAAATAACCATAAATAATAAATAATTAAAAATATAAAAAAAATCTAAACGACCTACATATAAGAATGAAGGGAGTATTACTACACCTTTCAACCATTTCCCGCATGAGAAGGAGGTTATGGGATAATCTTTATTATTAATATAAAGATCTTTAGACTTTTGCACTTGGGGTGACCCACCCCCAAAAATATAGAATGAACCGACACACCACCCCAAACACCTTCGTTCGAAATTTCCTCACGCTTCAATGTTCTATAAATTTGGCAATTCTAATTCCCAAACTTAGATTCACGTACAGTACACTCATCAAAATTAAAGGCAACTTATTCTTTTGATTATATCATCCAGATTCTATAAAGATTTTACCTTTTTTATTCCTTTATATAACCAATCTATATAAGCACCCTCTTGGCTTCATAGCAATTCACCAAAAATCCTAGCCTTTCAAAAAATTGTCTGCCTTCTTTTTACATTATATATAAACCTCTCTCTTTTGCTAAGCTTTCGTGATCAATATGGCTCCAAGTCTGACCAAAGTTGGTTCTAATATTGCCAAGGTGGTTGATGCCAGTTTAATCACCTTGGAAGAATCAAATTTGATGGCTAATGGTCGTGTTTTTCTCTCTCAAGTTCCTTCTAATATAATAGCCTCCCCAAACCCGGCCGGCAGCTTCATAGGCTTTGATGCTGATGAGGCGAAAAGCCGGCATGTTGTGCCGATTGGCAAGCTTAAAGACATCAAATTTATGAGTATTTTCAGGTTCAAAGTCTGGTGGACAACCCACTGGATTGGATCAAACGGTAGAGACCTTGAACACGAAACCCAAATGGTCATTCTTAATAAGTCCAGCTCCGGTCGCCCTTATGTTTTGCTTCTTCCACTCCTAGAAGGTCCTTTCCGGGCTTCACTCCAGCCCGGTAAGGACGATTACATCGATATTTGTGTTGAAAGTGGCTCAACGAAAGTCTGTGAGGCCTCCTTTCGGGCTGCTCTTTACGTTCAATCCGGTGAGAATCCATTTAATCTCGTAAAAGAGGTCATGAAGGTTGTTAGGTCTCACCTAGGAACCTTCAAGCTCTTGGAGGAAAAGACTCCTCCCGGTATTGTGGACAAATTTGGGTGGTGCACATGGGATGCATTTTATCTTAAGGTGCACCCTCAGGGCGTGCGGGAAGGCGTGCAGGGGCTCGTCGATGGTGGGTGCCCACCGGGACTCGTGTTGATCGATGACGGGTGGCAGTCCATCTCTCATGATGAGGATCCAATCACACAAGAAGGTATGAATAGGACTGCTGCCGGTGAGCAAATGCCTTGCAGGCTCATAAAGTTTGAAGAGAACTACAAGTTTAGGGAGTATGAGAGTCCCAAAGAGGCTGAATCCGGTGCCCTTAGTAAGGGCATGGGGGCCTTTGTTAGGGACCTTAAGAAGAATTTCAAGAGTGTGGAGTATGTGTATGTGTGGCATGCACTTTGTGGCTACTGGGGTGGGCTAAGGCCCAATGTTTCGGGTCTACCTGAGTCCAGGGTCGTGGCCCCAAAGTTGTCCCCTGGGTTGGAGATGACAATGGAAGATCTGGCAGTTGATAAGATCGTTAACAACGGCGTTGGGTTGGTCCCACCAGAGTTAGTTGATCAGATGTATGAAGGGTTACACTCACACTTGGAGTCGGTGGGGATTGACGGAGTCAAAGTGGACGTTATTCACGTAAGTTCAATTGTATATATTTTCCTTTTTATGTCACACAATCTATGAGAGGTGTCCCTATCTTAGAGGATCAAGCTGATGTTGTTCATAATTTTCAAGTGTTTGTTTCTTTGGCTTTTTGTCATCACTTTTACAAATAATTAACTTTTTCATTAATTTTTTGGGTTTGCATAAAATAGTGATATTTCAGCTCAACATATAACATTTGAATGTATTAGAAATATATTCTTTATTACACTAGAAATTCTTTAATATCACTAATACTCCTTGCATAAATAAAATAATAATATGGTTGGTAATTAATTTAATTTTGTGTTGAACAGTTGTTGGAGATGTTGTGTGAAGAATATGGTGGGAGAGTGGAGCTGGCAAAAGCATACTACAAAGCATTGACATCATCAGTGAGGAAGCACTTCAAAGGGAATGGTGTAATTGCTAGCATGGAGCACTGCAATGACTTCATGTTCCTTGGCACCGAGGCCATTGCGCTTGGTCGTGTTGGTACGTTCCTCATCTTAATACTACTTGCTTATTTGGGTTAAAAATATAAAATCTCATTTGATTTTAATTTCTAATAATTTTAACGTAAATTTATTTTATTAACAAAAATAACAATTTCTTAATTTTATGACTGATCATCCACCTTTTTAATTTCAACAGGAGATGATTTTTGGTGCACTGATCCTTCAGGGGATCCCAATGGTACATTTTGGTTACAAGGATGTCACATGGTGCACTGTGCTTACAATAGCTTGTGGATGGGCAACTTCATCCAACCAGACTGGGATATGTTCCAGTCCACGCACCCCTGTGCCGAGTTCCATGCTGCTTCCCGAGCCATTTCTGGTGGACCAATTTATGTTAGTGACTCTGTTGGAAAGCACAATTTTCAACTCCTCAAAACCCTAGTGTTGCCCGATGGCTCCATCTTGCGCTGCGAGTACTATGCTCTTCCTAGTCGCGATTCCCTCTTTGAAGATCCCCTCCATGATGGCAAGACCATGCTCAAGATATGGAACCTTAACAAGGCAAGAAGATACACATTTTTTCTTGAATAACGTACACTAATTAAAATACTTTTGTTAGTCTAATTACTCTTTTTTCTTCGTTTGGAACAAACAGTATACTGGAGTTGTTGGAGCATTTAATTGTCAAGGCGGAGGATGGAGTCGTGAAGCTAGGCGCAACATCTGTGCCTCAGAATATTCTCATGTTGTCACCTCTTTGATCAGCGCCAACGATATCGAGTGGAAAAATGGAAAGAGCTCGATCTCAATTGAACAAGTTCAAGTTTTCGCAATGTACAAGTTCCGCGAAAAGAAGCTAGTACTAGTGAAGCCAACCGATAACTTGGAAATTTCGCTCGAGCCCTTTAACTTTGAGCTAATAACAGTTTCTCCCGTCAGTATTTTGGCAAATAAAGCTATTCAATTTGCTCCTATTGGACTAGTGAACATGCTCAACTCAGGAGGTGCAATTCAGTCATTGGCATTTGATGATTCTGTTCAAATTGGTGTGAAGGGAACTGGGGAAATGAGGGTGTTTGCCTCGGAGAAACCAAGATCTTGTGTGATCAATGGGGAAGGCGTTGCGTTCTCTTACGATGGGAACATGGTCATAATTCAAGTGCCATGGCCTAATACTACTGGTTTCTCTGAAATTGAGTACCTATTTTGATTTGGGAAACCAGGCAGCATATTTGTGTGGTTTAAAAATTGATGATTATGTATTTTTCTACTATCTTTTACCCTCTTAATCAATTTAACAAATAGGTATGATGTAAGACCCCAATTTTTATAAATAAAAATGAATTTTCTATAATTATTATTTTATGGAGTAAATTGGATATAATGTTATAGTTGTGGGTAAAATTTATAAATTTTGCAAAGTACGCAAGTTGTTATAAAATATTCGTTTGGTCGGGGAATATTCTTTTTGTCGGGGAATATTCGTACGACGGCACAATCATTGGTGGACCCCACAACGAAAGTATTGTCGTAGTTAGAAAACGACAAAATTATCTTTCTATAAAAACGGCGGAGGTGTTACCGTTAAAACTGTTGAACTACTCGGTAGTAAAAGTACAGTAATACGCGTTGTTGCATAGTAGCACACGGTATTGATTATTGATGCTTACGTGAGAAGTCACTCAGCTATACTCAATTATTGCTACAGTAATTGCTGCATCATATCTCTTATATTATTGATTCAATTATTGTCACAGTATCATCTGTATAATATGTTATATTATTTAAACAATAATTGAGACGACAAGTTATAAATGATTAATAATTGTTGAAAGATTAAATATGTGCTGATTAAAAATAAAATAATTTTTGGTAATTTTTATTCAATCCTTGATGTATATAAAGAGTCTATTATTAGACGTTTATGGTAAGTTGAATTATTTATGGGGGGCCATATGTCATCATCTAAGAGTCTTTTTCATAAATAGTAATTACTTTCGTAAATAGTAATTACCTTTGTAAATAGTAATTACCTTCGTAAATAGTAATTACCTTCGTAAATAGTAATTACCGTCGTAAATAGTAGTTGTCCCTTCAATATTACCAAAGAGTTAACTGCCTCTTCGGTGTTCCAAGGGTTAATTACCCCTTCACAAATAGTAGTTGTCTCTTCAATATTACCAAGAGTCATTTTGACCCTTCGTTAAAACCAAGAGCCACCCTCAGTTTTTCTATAAATAGAGGCCTAGGGCTTCATTATTTTTCACGAATTCGCTCAAGCTATAGAGAGAGAAAGTATAGAGAGAATACGAGAGAAAGAAGAAGAGTATTCAGTTACTACACTACTGCAGTATTCAATCTCCTAATAATGTAAGGGGTGTTATTCTTTCTTCTTGAAGAGAACTTATGTTCTTCCGTTCTTTGTTATTCTGTTGGAATAACCTGTAAAAGTGGCATACCCTATACATGACCTGTATACACGGTACACCCTATACTTGGTGAAATCCTTATGTTATTCCATTCGTTATTATTCTGTTGGAATAACCGGTATACGCGGAATACCCTATACTTGGTGACATCCATTTACTATCCTGTCTTTATATTTCTGTCGGAATATCCTGTCTGTGTGTTTTACACCGGACCTGGTTCCATTCTTTATTATTCTGTTGGAATATCCTGTCTGTGTGTTTTACACCGGACCTGGTTCCATTCTTTATTATTCTGTTGGAACATCCTGTCGGTGTGAATTTCACCTGACCTGGTTCCGTTATTATTATTCTGCTGGAATAACCTGTCTGTGCGGTCTATCGCATGCATGGTGATTTCTTTTGTTATTCCATTCTTTATTATACTCAGTTGGATAAAACTTTGACTTCTATGCTCCATGAAATTAGTGGAATATCCTTGATATTTGCGCTTCATCCAGTATCCTTTCATGGAAATCTTCTTCTGATCATTCTTGAATTTTACACCACAAAACAGTATCGTGTTGACAAATTTGGACGTTAATAATTCCTGGATAAAATAATTCTTGAACTTGTTTTATTGAATTTTTATATCATTGTCATCATCCTCATGTTTATATTTTGTTGAAAGTCATCTGTGGCCTATAGTGCATAGATGGACTTGGTATGATTATGACCAGGGATTATTCGGTGTAATCATGACCGTAATATTACAAATGATGTAAAAATAAAAAGTTCTCATTGGCCCGTAGTGCATTGATGGACAGTTGTTGGCATGATCATGACCATTAATGAATACACAAATATTATTTGCCGTAGTGCATGAATAATTGTGGTCGTGATACTAAAGAATATCCTTGGCCGTAGTGCGGGGGTGATTCGATGATGTGGAATATTTATTAAGCTGAGTCTCAGCTATAACGATGATGAAAAACCTTTTAAATCATAAAAGATAGTAGATTTTATTTTCTACTTGACTCTTTTAATGGATTGCTGGTTCCGCTGTAGTTAAACTTGATGTTTATTGTATTTTATCAGTTTAACACTGTTGAAGGCTAATGATAATTTATTCTGCATTATCTTAGTCATAATATTTCTTACTGGGCTAGTTGAGCTCACCCTTTCTTTCACTGTTCTCTTCAGGAAATGAGAATATAGCTGGGACGAGTCGGGGAACGGAGTGATGGACCAGAGAATAGTATTAGTAGTCCTCACTATTCTGTTAAATAGTGTGACAATAATTGTATTGAGGACACCTTTTGAGTTTGTATGCTCTCTAGTAGACAATAATTGTATTCAAACTCACAGTTATGTTTTGTCGTATTGTACACGACAGTTGTATTAGTAAGTTGTATTTCGATTCTGTACCATGTATCTGGCGACTCAAGATGGGTGATGTATACCTAATTTTGGGGGCGTCACAGTTACACGACAGTTGTATTAGTAAGTTGTATTTGGATTCTGTACCATGTATCTGGCGACTCAAGATGGGTGATGTATACCTAATTTTGGGGGCGTCACAGTTGGTATCAAAGCTTAGGGATATGATCCCTGGCTAAGATGTGAGAATAGTACTAGGAGGGGAGAGACGGGGAATTCCTTCGCTAGTATGACCTACCTAAGTTTATGTGCTATTTTATTGGTCGGTCAGAATATAGGGATAATATGTTACATGTCAATTAACCTTTTGTTTTGTGGCAGTATCTGAAAATGACATCTGAGAATGTTGAGATTGGCAATGGAGCACAGACGATCGTTGATTCACCACATATCAATAATCAGGATAATGTGCACCAGGAAGGCGAAAATCCTCATGCAAACAACAACACTGACCAAATGACGAATGATCAAATGTTCAGAGGTTTTATGCAATTCATGCAGCAGCAGGCGAGAGCAACTCCTGTCCAAAACGTAGATGGAAACGCGGGAAACTCTCGGGCGGTCACCGCTAAACAGTTCAAGGAGCTGGGACCACCGGAGTTTAAGGGAGAGCCAAAACCACTTATGGCGGAAACATGGATAAAGCAGATGACCAAGATATTTGATGTCTTGGGATGCTCCGAGGAGCAAAAGGTTCCCTTTGCCGCCTTTATGTTGCGCGGAGAGGCAGATTACTGGTGGGAATCGGTAAAACGTACTCAACATGCCGTACTGAAGATGTCTTGGGAGAAGTTCCAGGAGTTGTTCAATGATAAATACTTTCCCGAAAGTATTCGCCACATGAAGGAGGTGGAGTTTATTAAGTTGGAACAAAATAATATGACCGTGTCGCAATACGAGGCAAAATTTGCAGAGTTATCACGGTTTGCGTCCCATTTGGTGGATAATGAAGAGAGAATGGCGCGAATGTTTTTAAGAGGTTTGAAGCCGGAGATACGTCAACATCTTATTTCTCATAAACTGTGTTTGTATTCTGATGTTGTAAATAGGGCTCAGTTGGTAGAGCGCGATAACGAGTCAACGCAATCAAAAGAGAGCAGCCGGCAAAATGATAATACCAGTGAGAGCAGTCATCGAAGCGGTGACAACAAGCGTGGAGGACATCATCAGGCCAGAAATGGTAACCACTTCGGTGGTAATCAGGGCCAAAACAATAAGAATGGACATTTCAAAAAGAGGAGATTCAACAATGATGGAAAGACGTCAGCACCAGCACCCGTTGTTAAGGAAGGAGAAAGACCACCTATCATATGCTTCAAATGCGGAGGGGAGGGACACATCAGTCCAAATTGCGCGATGCCGTCCAAAGCATGTTATAATTGTGGAAGAGAAGGTCATTTGGCCCGATTTTGTCGTTTACCAAAGACCAATTCAACTAGGGTGGAGGCACCAAAGGCCGTCCCAGAAAGGTCAAAGCCGGTAGTGCAAGGGAGAGCGTTTGTTGTGACCTCCCAGAAAGCAAGGAACCCGAATGAGGTCATCACGGGTAAGCTTATCATAAACTCTAACGAAGTCTATATTTTATTCGATACCGGTTCTACCCATTCTTTTATTTCTCCTACTTGCGCTCATCGATTAAATTTGACTCCGGAGAAATTGGACTTTGACTTATCTGTAGAAACTCCGTTGGGAGAAACCTTCCTTACATCCACTGTTTATAAGTCTTGTTTGGTTCAAATCGGTACCCTCACATTACCTGTAGATCTTATTTCATTGAAAATACTTGCATTTGACGTGATTCTAGGGATTGATTGGTTAACTACTTATCATGCAAAAATTGATTGTTTCCATAAGGTTGTTAGCTTTCATATTCCTAATCAACCTATTATGCGAATTCAAGCGACCAAACCATTAAAATCAATCACGGTCATCTCAAGCCATAAAGCTATTCGTTTATTGAAAAACGGATGTCAAGCTTTCTTAGCTCATGTCACAGATTTAAACAAAAATACGTCAGTTTTGAACGATATTTCTATTGTTAATGAATTTCCTGACGTATTCCCCGAAGAACTTCCTGGCCTACCCCCAGAGCGTGAGATTGAATTTTGTATCGACCTTGAACCCGGTACAAAACCCATTTCTAAAGCCCCATATCGAATGGCTCCTATTGAACTTCAGGAGTTAAAAACCCAACTGCAGGAATTATTAGACATTGGCTTTATTCGTCCTAGTACTTCTCCTTGGGGTGCTCCTGTTCTATTCGTGAAGAAGAAAGATGGGAGTATGCGACTTTGTATTGATTATCGGGAGTTAAATCATGTCACCATCAAAAATAGGTATCCATTGCCACGTATTGATGACCTGTTTGACCAGTTGCAAGGAGCCAAATTCTTTTCAAAGATCGATCTTCGTTCCGGGTATCACCAATTGAAGATTAGAACCGATGACATTCCAAAGACGGCTTTCAGAACTCGGTACGGGCATTATGAATTCTTAGTCATGTCCTTTGGATTGACTAATGCTCCTGCTGCCTTCATGGATATGATGAACCGAGTATTCAAGGAATATTTGGATCATTTTGTGGTCGTCTTTATTGACGACATCCTTATTTATTCCAAAAGCCGTGAAGATCATGAGCAACACTTGAGGCTGACACTCCAAAAGCTTCGTGAATATAAGCTTTATGCCAAGTTGAAGAAATGCGAGTTCTGGCTTGAGGAAGTAGCATTCCTTGGGCACGTGGTATCAAGTCGTGGAATATCTGTTGACCCATCAAAGATTGAAGCTATTCAAAGCTGGGAGCAACCTAAATCAGTGACCGAAGTACGTAGCTTTCTCGGTTTAGCTGGTTATTATCGAAGATTCGTGGAAGGATTTTCTCGAATCGCTACTCCATTGACTCAGCTGACTCGGAAAGATACAAAGTTCGGTTGGAGCGAAGAATGTGAGAAGAGTTTTCAAGAACTCAAGAGGAGACTCATTTCAGCACCTGTTCTGACAATACCGTCTGGCTCGGAGGGATTTGTCATCTACAGTGATGCTTCGGGCAAAGGGTTGGGATGTGTTCTCATGCAACATGGAAAAGTCATAGCCTATGCCTCGCGACAACTCAAAGAATATGAGAGGAATTATCCAACTCATGATCTAGAGTTGGCAGCTGTTGTATTTGCACTTAAAATTTGGAGGCATTACTTGTATGGGGAGAAAGTGGAAATCTTTACGGATCATAAAAGCCTCAAATATTTCTTCACTCAAAAGGAACTCAACATGCGACAACGACGTTGGCTTAAACTGTTGAAAGATTATGATCATACCATCCAATACCATCCTGGAAAAACAAACGTGGTAGCTGACGCATTGAGTAGAAGATCACATGCAAGTACGAGTGCGATATTGTCAACGCAAGGGCCCATTTTGTGTGACTTGCAAAGGATGGAGATAGAGTTAAAGACTCCAGGGACGCATTTGACGATGGCGAATATACGAGTAGAACCAACTTTAATCGATAAAGTTAAAACCGCTCAAGCTACAGACCTGGAGCTGATGCGTATGAGGAAGAAAGTGCAAGAAGGTGCTATGCCGGAAGCAAGAATCGATGAAGAGGGAATACTTCGAGTCAACTCCAGACTTTGTGTTCCTAACGACCCTGATTTAAAGTATAAAATCATGATGGAGGCGCACAATACACCGTTTGCAATCCATCCTGGGAGTACCAAAATGTATCATGATATTCGTCATACATTTTGGTGGAGCAATATGAAGAGAGAGATAGCGTTGTTTATCTCAAGGTGTCTAACTTGTCAACGAGTTAAAGCGGAGCATCAAGTACCAAAAGGTCCATTGCAACCACTTGAAATTCCAGAATGGAAGTGGGAGCACATTACCATGGATTTCGTTACCGGTCTTCCTAAGGTTTCTCAAGGCATATATGCGATTTGGGTCATTGTTGATAGATTGACCAAGTCTGCTCATTTCTTACCGATACGAGAAACTTATACACTTGAATGTCTTGCTCGTATGTACATAAACGAGATTGTAAGACTGCATGGTATGCCGGTATCCATAGTTTCTGATCGAGACCCAAGATTTACTTCACGATTTTGGGTTAGTTTGCAAAAAGCTATGGGTACAGACTTACGATTTAGCTCGGCATATCATCCTCAGACGGACGGACAGTCGGAGAGAACTATTCAAACTCTTGAAGATCTATTAAGACTCTGTGTCCTTGATTTCAAGGGAAGTTGGGACAAGTTCTTACCATTGGTGGAGTTTTCCTACAACAACAGTTATCAAGCAAGTATTGGCATGGCTCCATTCGAAGCGTTGTATGGAAGAAAGTGTCGTTCTCCAGTATGCTGGGATGAGGTGGGTGAAGCAACGTTGTTGGGACCGAAGTTGGTACGTATGACTACGGAAAAGATTCAAACGATCCGACAACGTATAAAAACCTCACAAAGTCGACAAAAGAGTTATGTTGATCTTCATCGAAAGGACGTGGAATTCAATATAGGAGATCATGTGTTGTTACGTGTTACTCCATAGAAAGGAGTTACAAGATTTGGAAAGAGAGGAAAACTCAATCCTCGATTTATCGGTCCATTTTTAATCCTCGATCGAATAGGAACGGTAGCCTATAGACTCGCTTTACCGCCAAGTATGTCTCGTGTTCATAACGTTTTTCACATATCCATGTTACGTAAATATGTGAAAGACCCGAACCATATTATTGAGTTAGAACCGGACGAAATAGCGGAAGATTTGACGTATGAAGAGATTCCTGTTCAAATCTTGGATAAGAAGGAACATATTCTACGCTCCAAGGTTATACCTCAAGTCAAAGTTTTGTGGAGAAACCACGATGTTGAGGAAATGACTTGGGAGTTAGAATCTGAAATGAAATCAAGGTATCCTTACCTCTTTGACATACCAGGTACGTACCCTAATTTCGAGGGCGAAATTTCATAAGAAGGGGAGGTTGTAAGACCCCAATTTTTTTAAATAAAAATGAATTTTCTATAATTATTATTTTATGGAGTAAATTGGATATAATGTTATAGTTGTGGGTAAAATTTATAAATTTTGCAAAGTACGCAAGTTGTTATAAAATATTCGTTTGGTCGGGGAATATTCTTTTTGTCGGGGAATATTCGTACGACGGCACAATCATTGGTGGACCCCACAACGAAAGTATTGTCGTAGTTAGAAAACGACAAAATTATCTTTCTATAAAAACGGCGGAGGTGTTACCGTTAAAACTGTTGAACTACTCGGTAGTAAAAGTACAGTAATACGCGTTGTTGCATAGTAGCACACGGTATTGATTATTGATGCTTACGTGAGAAGTCACTCAGCTATACTCAATTATTGCTACAGTAATTGCTGCATCATATCTCTTATATTATTGATTCAATTATTGTCACAGTATCATCTGTATAATATGTTATATTATTTAAACAATAATTGAGACGACAAGTTATAAATGATTAATAATTGTTGAAAGATTAAATATGTGCTGATTAAAAATAAAATAATTTTTGGTAATTTTTATTCAATCCTTGATGTATATAAAGAGTCTATTATTAGACGTTTATGGTAAGTTGAATTATTTATGGGGGGCCATATGTCATCATCTAAGAGTCTTTTTCATAAATAGTAATTACTTTCGTAAATAGTAATTACCTTTGTAAATAGTAATTACCTTCGTAAATAGTAATTACCTTCGTAAATAGTAATTACCGTCGTAAATAGTAGTTGTCCCTTCAATATTACCAAAGAGTTAACTGCCTCTTCGGTGTTCCAAGGGTTAATTACCCCTTCACAAATAGTAGTTGTCTCTTCAATATTACCAAGAGTCATTTTGACCCTTCGTTAAAACCAAGAGCCACCCTCAGTTTTTCTATAAATAGAGGCCTAGGGCTTCATTATTTTTCACGAATTCGCTCAAGCTATAGAGAGAGAAAGTATAGAGAGAATACGAGAGAAAGAAGAAGAGTATTCAGTTACTACACTACTGCAGTATTCAATCTCCTAATAATGTAAGGGGTGTTATTCTTTCTTCTTGAAGAGAACTTATGTTCTTCCGTTCTTTGTTATTCTGTTGGAATAACCTGTAAAAGTGGCATACCCTATACATGACCTGTATACGCGGTACACCCTATACTTGGTGAAATCCTTATGTTATTCCATTCGTTATTATTCTGTTGGAATAACCGGTATACGCGGAATACCCTATACTTGGTGACATCCATTTACTATCCTGTCTTTATATTTCTGTCGGAATATCCTGTCTGTGTGTTTTACACCGGACCTGGTTCCATTCTTTATTATTCTGTTGGAATATCCTGTCTGTGTGTTTTACACCGGACCTGGTTCCATTCTTTATTATTCTGTTGGAACATCCTGTCGGTGTGAATTTCACCTGACCTGGTTCCGTTATTATTATTCTGCTGGAATAACCTGTCTGTGCGGTCTATCGCATGCATGGTGATTTCTTTTGTTATTCCATTCTTTATTATACTCAGTTGGATAAAACTTTGACTTCTATGCTCCATGAAATTAGTGGAATATCCTTGATATTTGCGCTTCATCCAGTATCCTTTCATGGAAATCTTCTTCTGATCATTCTTGAATTTTACACCACAAAACAGTATCGTGTTGACAAATTTGGACGTTAATAATTCCTGGATAAAATAATTCTTGAACTTGTTTTATTGAATTTTTATATCATTGTCATCATCCTCATGTTTATATTTTGTTGAAAGTCATCTGTGGCCTATAGTGCATAGATGGACTTGGTATGATTATGACCAGGGATTATTCGGTGTAATCATGACCGTAATATTACAAATGATGTAAAAATAAAAAGTTCTCATTGGCCCGTAGTGCATTGATGGACAGTTGTTGGCATGATCATGACCATTAATGAATACACAAATATTATTTGCCGTAGTGCATGAATAATTGTGGTCGTGATACTAAAGAATATCCTTGGCCGTAGTGCGGGGGTGATTCGATGATGTGGAATATTTATTAAGCTGAGTCTCAGCTATAACGATGATGAAAAACCTTTTAAATCATAAAAGATAGTAGATTTTATTTTCTACTTGACTCTTTTAATGGATTGCTGGTTCCGCTGTAGTTAAACTTGATGTTTATTGTATTTTATCAGTTTAACACTGTTGAAGGCTAATGATAATTTATTCTGCATTATCTTAGTCATAATATTTCTTACTGGGCTAGTTGAGCTCACCCTTTCTTTCACTGTTCTCTTCAGGAAATGAGAATATAGCTGGGACGAGTCGGGGAACGGAGTGATGGACCAGAGAATAGTATTAGTAGTCCTCACTATTCTGTTAAATAGTGTGACAATAATTGTATTGAGGACACCTTTTGAGTTTGTATGCTCTCTAGTAGACAATAATTGTATTCAAACTCACAGTTATGTTTTGTCGTATTGTACACGACAGTTGTATTAGTAAGTTGTATTTGGATTCTGTACCATGTATCTGGCGACTCAAGATGGGTGATGTATACCTAATTTTGGGGGCGTCACATATGATGTATTTATGTCATTCATTCTATGTACATGTGTTTGACATTTTGTTATCAATCTCATAACCCTGTAATGTATTTTACTGGACTACATTTTACACCCAAGTTGTGTGAATTATTAGTTAGGAATAACTAAATAGTCATGTATAGGGCATATACATGACTATTTTGTAGGCTAATTTCATACTCACAGACTCAGTGTTGGTCTTGTTCACATATATACTTCCAAATTTATAATTATATTTTAAAATCAAATTGTGAAAATTTAAAATAAAAAACGATACGACTTTTTTAAAAGTTTAAAACAACAAATATAATTTTATTAGAAATCATTTTAGTTAGTTTAAAATAAAAATAAAAATCGATAAGATTAGTGATAGAGCTTCTAGGAGGAAATATTGTGCTATGCCTACAATTGTTTCTGATAATATATATACTCCTTCCATCCAAACTAGACCCTCGGTTTCGTTTTACCGGGCAATCCGGTATACTTACTGATATGTTTGATCCAAAAGGCCCAAATTTAATGAAGAAATTATAAACGTATCCCTAACACGATGTCGTTTGGTGTCATAAACAAATTGACAAATATCCCAACATCACCTCTTTGGAGAGCCTGCAAAACACAAGAACATATATACATTATATATATATATATATATATATATTCAATTTGTGTATAGTTAATATATATACATATATATGTATATAAATATATATAAATTGAGAAGATTGGGAGCTCGATGAATACGTCGCAGTACATGGACAAGCAGATAATGGATCTATCAAATTCACATAGTAGCGACAACAATAACGATTTCATCAATCTAATAAATCCTCAAGAGCACAGTAAGAAAGAAGAGATCATGCCTAGTTATGATTTTCAGCCAATCCGTCCCACTCCATCACCGCCGTCTAGTATTGATTCTGGCACTGGCGGAGCTAGGGATTACAAAGTTAATTCCATTAGCAGAGTAAGATCTTTCTTATCTCTATACATATTGTAGTATACATACAACTATTGATATTAAAAAATGGGGTTTATGTGTTAATTGTGTATCCTTCACTTTCTAGTTAATCTTTTCTCAATGCAAGTTTTTTTTTTATGTAAATGCTAATGTAAATTGTCTTTGCTGGTGAACATTTTCGTTTTGGATCTAAGAGAAGCATTGAGTTTGTTGTTCTAGTTCCGCATCAACTTTAAGGATAGATCACTATGATTGCTGGTCCAATGAGTTTGTTATGGAATAAGAAATTGAAGAAGTATCATTATTTATGGATGAATTATGAATATTTCGGTTAAAAATTAAGTTAGAACGTAGAAATAGTATGAACGTACAGTTGAGGGGACAATTTTGCATATCAATATATTCCAATAAAGTATCAAAAATGAGCCTGCACAATCTTTTTTAATATATAGAGAACAAGAAGAAGGTTTCATTAGAATGAATGATGCAGGACGAGCCCGCGAGACTTGGTTGGACCAATATAAAAGGCTTTTGAAACCGATGAAAATAAAAGAAAATTCAAGAAGTTGTATTTAATTAATTTACTTTATTTATAATTTTGATAGTTATTTTATCAAAATCCAATTTTGGTTAGGAAAGTTATTTAGAAGTATTATAAATAGGGATGTACTCTATTATTTTTGATACAATAATGTATAAGGATTGATTGACTTTTTGTATGAAACATTTTGTGAGATATCCCTCTTCCCCAAAACGAACGTTTCCTATTAGTGAAGAAAATTGTAAAGGTAGGTGGGTGGGTGGGTGGGTGGGTGGGGGGGCTAGAAATCCTCCTAAGCATAATAGACAACCCTCTAAACTGCCTCATGGCTAAAGCCAAAGAGATGCTAGGAAATGAATCATATTGTTATAAACAATAAGGGTTAACCACAATAAAAAATAATTAAGATAATTAAAATGTGCATTATGCTCCAACCAAATTCCCTAGAGAACCTGAAAACAACCACAATACTGTATAGTCTTTCTATGTTTACTGCCCCTGAAACCATGAAAGCTTACAACAAGAAGTTCCCTAACCAACTTAGGACTAACCCAACTCTCCTTCAAACCCACAAATAATGAATTTCAAAGCCTCCATGCAGTCTAAGCATCTAACAGTGAAGAACAAGTGTGAACTAAACTCATAGGTCTACATACACATCAAACATAGCTCTGGAGAGCCTCCATGCAGTCTAAGTGTCTAACAATGAAGAATAACTGTGGACTGAACTCATAGGTCTACATAAACATCAAACATAGATCTGAGGAGCACATCATTGGTATTAACAAACAAACAAAAACCTTTATTTATATATTTAAAAAAAGAGCTTTCCATATAAAAGGGAAGTACCTTGAAGATAATATTTGTTAAATCAGTCAGTACACACAACATTTTATGCTTCTACCTATTATTAGTGTTGTAATTTGTAAAATATCATATTTAAGCTGCTTCAAACTCTGATGGATTTTTTAATGAATCTCTCTTTTTGTTTTTCTTACATGGATTTTTCTAAAATCCAGAAGTACCCGTGTTGACACGAGTATGGATGCGGGGCTTGGACACAGCAATTTGGTAAAAAATGAACCAAAAAGTTCTTGAAATAGGCGTGTACTGTTTAGGATCCTCCTAGGGGTTTCCAAGTCCATTTAACATAGCTTTTTTGTCTTTGAAGATATAATTTTCACCAAAGAGTACTGAAATTCAAATATGGTGCCACCACCTCCTTGATGTTATTTATATTGATCAAGTTGAGTGCTAGTTTGGAAAGTTACTTGATGGTCAATTATATTTGTGTTTATACACACACACACACACACGTGTGTGTGTGTGTGTGTATATAGATAGATAGAGAGAGAGAGTGAAGTAGATGTATTGATGTTTACTTATTAAAATTTTTAATCAATTGTCAGTATTTTGTTGATATTCTGAACTTGTGCATTCTCCCAATGAACATTTTTCCATCCGAGCAAATACCAAGTTTTTCTGCCTCCTTGAACTCTCAGAAGTAACCAAAATAAGGGCTGGTGGACTAATACATTCAAGCGACTGTTTTATTGTTGAAATACACCAAATAAGCCGATGTGTCAGGTCCGACATTGAACCAAAAATGTTAGAATTTTGATAAGATGCTTAAAATGTGAGGAATAAATGGCATGAAGTAACCTCATTTTTAGCCTTCTGTCTAGGAGAATTGTGTCTTGTATATTATAATGACAAAGTTTATCCATAATTTTCCATTTTTCATTTTATTTTTTTTATGGAATTCTTTTTGGGGTGTCTTTTGCGACTTTGTTCTCTTTACTTTACGAATGCTTTTGATAATCTCCATCACTTTGTCCACGTTTATACAGAACTATGGTTCTCTTGAATCCACTGAACCTGCAAAAGTCATAGTCGAGAAGGATCATAACATCTATGATGCAGCTTTGTTGTCCGAGATTGACCAAACAATGAAAAAACATGCCGATAATGTGCTACATGCATTAGAGGGTGTCAGTTCACGATTATCCCAGCTAGAGAGCAGAACTCGCCATCTTGAGAATTCTGTCGATGATTTGATGGAATCTGTCGGAAACAATCATGGAAGCACTGATGGGAAAATGAGACAGCTTGAGAATATTCTTCGAGAGGTACCCTTTCTTTTTACCATTATTGTAGTCTGCTTAGTTCAGTAGATGCGGGGATTGGATGAATTTTGTTCAGTGTCACGGTTTTTCAGTTTCACAGTTGCTATTGAGTTACTTACATACTATGGTTACATTGTTGTTTCAGTACTCTATCTTATTACGTCAACTACTGGTTGTACTCGCATGAACAACATCTTCAGAAAAAAACTTTAATTTCTTTTTTTGCCTTTAACCTCAAGAAAAAAACATCAAGGCAAATGATTGAAACAAGTAGAGAGAGCAACAGTAAAATTAGAATCTGCATGTTACAGAGACCATTCAAGTTAATGTAGTTTTTCCATTGGGCTCAAGTAACTACTCCTACTCCTTAGAGATGTTTAGCTCTGAGTTGAACCATTTAACTGAACCAGGATCCTTGTCTCAGTTATCCCCACTTATGTGTGGCTTCTTCCTCCCTAGTTTACTCGGTCAAAGCTCATTTCTTTTACCCCAATCTTTTTTCCAGATTACTCTGACAACTGAAAACATGCATCTAGTTTTTTCGTTGTCCTGTAAATCAAATCAGTATTTATTGTTACTTGCATGATGTTATGTAGTTTTTGGCTTGTACTTCCCGTGAACCCTCCTCGAGAAGAAAATTTTTGAGAGACAAAATGATCAACTTTAAGGAACTGCCTTTTCCAGAAAGGGAGTTTAAATTGGACTGAACAAGGATCTACAAGTCATACAAAGTTCAAAATTATTTTAAACCTGTAGAGTTGCAGTGGTTCAGGTTTCCTCTCGAATGTAATATGTCAGAAATTTGACATTAAAGAGATTTGGTGTTATCAAATAGACAAATTTCTCACTTCTAATCTTCACTTTTTGTCTTGCTCGTTTACTTGCATCCTGTATGCTTTTCACTCTTTATTTTTATAGGTTTTTCTAAACAATTTCCTTCAGGTAGAAACAGGTGTACAGGTAGTAAGGGATAAGCAAGAAACACTAGAGGCTCAATTGCAGCTGGTAACGCTGCAAGTATCAAAGGGTGAACAGCAATCAGAAATCCGAAGTACCATGCACATGGATCCTGTGCAGCAGGCATCATCTGCTCCTCTCCAATCTCACCACCAGCTTCCTCCTATTGCTCTCACACAACCACCTCCCACTTACCCTCAACCTAATGCTCCTCCGCCACAACAAAATCTGCTACTTTCACCACAGCTTCCGAACCAATTCTCTCAGAACCAGATTCCCCTCGCTCCTCAGCCTCAGCGTGAATCATACTTCCCACCATCTGGTCAAACACCTGAAACCCCAAATCCGCAGTACCAAATACCTCTCCAACAGCAGCTGCAGCCCCAAGCCCCATCACGTCCACTGCAGCAGTTTCAGCCAAGCCCTCTCCCTCAATACTCTCAGCCACACGCATCTCTCTCAGCTGTTAATACCCCCCAATCTCAACCTCAAACTCCTCCTCTTGGCAACCATCCTGAAGAAACACCTTATATACCGTCTCAGAACTTTCCACCAAGCATGCACCAACCTCCCTCTTATCCTCCTAGTGGAGCTCCCCCTTCACATCAGTTTTATGGGACTCCATCCCACATGTACGAGTCTCCCTCTAGTAGACCTGGGCCAGGATTTTCCCCTGCATATGGCCCATCATCATCTGTGCCTAGTGAACCATATCCTTATGGTGGATCAGCTTCTCAGTATGGTCGTGGCTCCCCCATAAAATCGCAGCAACTGTCTTTCCTTCTATAGGCCAGAGTGGCGGAAGTGCTTACCCACAACTCCCCACAGCCCGGATATTACCACACGGACTCCGTACTGGTTCTGATGTCGGTGGTGGATCTAGTTCTTCTGGTACCGGAAACAAGGTTCCAATTGACAATGTGGTTGAGAAGATGACTAATATGGGATTTCCAAGAGACCACGTGATAGCCACAGTTCAGAGGTTAACTGACAATGGACAGTCGGTTGATTTAAATGTGGTGTTGGACAAGTTGATGAATGATGGGGAAGTCCAGCCCCCAAGAGGTTGGCTTAATCGGTAACACTTGACATATTGTTATGGGTGATTGATTATGTATAGAAGTTTGCGTAGTCTTGATCAATTATGCTGTGAAAAATTGAGGTAGCTGTGTTTCATTTGCCATTGCTTTGGATGTAGTAGACATCAACAATTGGAATAAAAATAAATGTTTTTAGCCATTCTGTTTATTTAGGGATACCTTTACAAGTAGGTTGATTTTTTATTTTAATTTTTACAATCAATCAACTTTATAATTACAATTATCTGTAAATTTCACACTAGTGTAACAGTAAGAAAATTATAATAATCATCATCAATGTTGCACGGAGAAAGTGGACTTGAGACCTCATTAGTTTATATTATAGCTCAGTTGGAGAAGTGCATTTGGTTAATGTCCCTAACTGGCCATTTTATTTATTTTGGACATTTTGTCCAACCTCCCTAGTTTCTTTTTTCTTTAATTACAATAAAATTAACTACATTGGTTTACCCAAGTCCAACCCTAACACGAGCTTAGATGCTTTTAACTTTACACCAACTTTTGATAATTATATATAATAATCCTAGATATGTTACTTTTATAGAATTGTTATTTGTGTTAAAGAGACTCCTATTAAATTCTTTAATATATTATCATATTAAGCATAATTTATGTTTTTTAATTGATGATGTCAAGGGTCTTAAATTTTTTATCTCTGTCATCATAACTTAAATCTCATGTGATTAGTTAATGCCATAATATCATATCATTTGACACCCATTTAAAACTCTTAACATTACCCCGCTTTTTTAATATTATCTCATTGTTTATCGACTAACATTATTTGTAGAGCAACTTGATAATTTAATCGAAGGACTTTAATGAAAATGGTCATAAGTTTTAGGGGAATTTAATGTCGTCCTCTCTCCCAATATACTCTTAATATATATGTCCTCAAGGACCTCAACTCATCATCCAGTTCGAAACGTTAAATTCATACTCGAATTCGATTCGACTCGGATCGAATTATATTCAAATTACTCGCAAACTTTAAATTTAAGCTCGAATTCGAGTGTCTGCATAGTAACTAGCTTTATAATAAATATAATTATAAATTGAATTTGTTATTTTACTTAGAAATGAGAAAATATATTTACTATTACACTTTACAAATATAAAATCACAATTAAAATTAAAATCAAATAATAATAATTAATTATCATAATTTGATTTGATTTTATATATATTATAAGAGTGTATCGAGTATTTAATCGAATTTATATCAATCGAGTAGTTTAAATTTTAAACGAGTCGAGTATAACCTTGTTCATATTCTATTCATAATTTTTTTCAAATTATTTTTTATATTAAAATTTAAATTATATTATTAACAAATCCAAATTTCAATCGTATTTTTTCAAGTCCTAATAGAAGTCGAACTGTATTATGGACGTGAATTTTGAGGAGAAAGTATAATTCATTAAATAGCGACACAATATCATTTTCAATTCTAATGCAATATCGAGGGGTAACATTTTATATTTCTGCAAAATATTGGGGTGCCTGTTCGAATTGGCTATTACTTCCTATCCATGCTTCTGTAAAACCCTCTCACCTTTTCTCATCTTAGAGAGAGAAAAGTGACGTCGATATATAGAGAGAAGAGGTTAAAAGTAGGGTCCGGGTCAGTATCGCCACCAAACGTGCTACATGCGTCGAGCCGATATATGTATATATACACACGAAGAGAAAGGGAAAAATCGAAAACCTAAGACCTCACATCTGAGCATCGAGGTTCAGTTTCTTCTATCCGTTATTAATTTATGTTTGGCGTGTTTATGTGTATTGTTGGAATTTGACTTGCGTGCGATCAATTTGATTTAGATTAGGCTAGAGTTTTGGTTTGGGTACTTCAATTGTTATCGTTCATTCACTTTTCGTACAACTTTTTGAAATTTATTTAATTGTCCAGTTGGAGTTTGCAGACTATAGCATTTTGCCCTTTCTTTTAATGATTTGGAGCCCTTTTTTTTCTTTCTTGAAGAGTACATAAATACACATACAAGGTATGTAAAAAAATATAAGCTCCTGAGTGGCTTTTGTGTTGTTTTATTCTATGTGATACAGGACAAGTTTAGCTGGTTTGTGAGATCATTGATGTTTTGGAATGTTGAGTGATTGTTGGCGTTGGCACTGTATTGTCACTTAATCAATTGGTTGATATGAAACCAAATCCACATTTGATCTGTAAAATGCCTGAACCTACTCAACAAGTAGAAAACTCCTATGTTTTTATGTCATGGGAAATCCGAAAAAGGGAAGAGAGAAAAAAATGTTAGTTTAGTTTGGGATGGAGGGAGTATTATCTCTATGGAAACCGAACTAAAAACTGTTCTGAGTTGTCTGGAACAATTTTGTGAGTCACTCCTTGAAAGTATATTAAGGGACTTGGGACTAGACCTCATGGTATATACCCTATTTGAGGCGCTTTTAATTGAGTACATTTGTTTTACTTATTGTTAGGGTAAAGACGCAACCTTTTTAAAATTTTGAATTGGAGAGCTTATTGACATTCATTACATTTCTCAATGATTGAAATTAAAAACTTAAAATTTGGTTAACACGTATATGTTATAAATAAATCAATTACTTAGTATTATTAGAAGTCTGGGTTGTCTTAAAGTCGAGATTGGGTTGGTTTGTCGTGAACCCCATACTTCGTGGCCATGTAAAATGGTTCTAGATGTCCATTCCTTACGACTCCCCTGGGAAACCCACCCGAGATAGGGAGAATTCAAAATATTAGTTACTTTCTTTATCGGTGTTCAAAATATAAGTTACTTTCTTCTTATAACTTTTCTTTTCTCTTAGGTTGCTATTGGAAGTGGTCTATTATTCTTTGCTTTTCTATTTTTCAGTGCTAATAAGTTTAACTTTTACTGATATTTTGTTTCTAATTCTTTGTTATCCGCCTTCCCCTTTCCAGGTTCTCTTGTTATTGTTGAACTGATTCAGGCCAATGAAATGTTCTGATCACCTCATCTGGTAGAACAAGTTGAATGTTGTATTTTGCTCAAAAGATTCAATGGATCTAAGACTTTCATCTCCAAAGGCAGACCTTTCACCTTCTGATTCTGTCAGCGATCCTGAGGAAAAAGAAATCAGTGATGATGATCGTAACCACAAACATCGCAGGCGGGAGACACAGTCTCCGTCGTTGGAGAGAGATCCTTTGGAACAAGTTTTGGCAAGACCATACAGAAACCAAAACAAACCCTTTGAAAATGGGAATCCTTATAGGGAAGGTGATTCTCACTCGAATGTAACATGGAGAAATTACAATATGTCATCTCTGTATAAAGATTTTTCTGGAAAGTTTGATAGGAGACATCCTGGCTTAGCTCCAGTTTCTCGAGCTTCTTCCTTTGATTTGAACCAGAGAATCAGGGTGAACCAATCATGGTCTGGTGATCCTGGTTCTGGTAGAGGTAGAGGAAGGGATCCTAGTTCTTGGAGCCAGCGTGATTCTAGGTTCAGCTCTGTTGATATCACTCCTCAAATGGTTCAACAAGGGTCTGTTGCTGCAAGTCTGTTTGCAGGGAGGGGGATGCCATCTGTTTCAAGTGCACAAAGTGCATCCTGGAGTGCATTTGCATTGGTTCCAGGATTACCGAATGGTGGCTTGGAAACACTCCATTCTCTTGGCTTACAAAGAACGCTCAGAGCACCCATTAATCCTTCAATGAATGTAGGTATTCCTCGCCAACGATGTAGAGACTTCGAGGAGCGTGGCTTTTGTCTGAGAGGAGACATGTGCCCGCTGGAGCATGGTGTTAATCGTATCGTTGTCGAAGATGTTCAGGTATGTCAATGCTACGCACCTACCAGCACTCTGCTTTCCTTACCCTGTTAATGTTGTTGAATACCTCGGTAGATTGAAAAAATGGGTGCAGCTTGGTGACAATAGATATTTATTTAATAAATGAAATAGCAAAAACTACAACAGTTATAGCAAACAACAACTTTTCAAGCTCAGGAACCCTATACAATAAAATTATATATATATATGTGTGTGCATTTATATACGGGGAAAGATACTACGTGGCTTGTCATAGCCAAGCTTGGCTGTACACTCATTCATTAATGGCATCTTTGTCTTTTCATAATTTTCGGTAATTACTTAGAATTACCGGAAAATTAATGACATTTCACTATTTTATTGCCAAATTATACGTCATTTTAGGTTTTATCTATAGCCAAGCTTGGTTGTGGCATATGCCACGTATTCTTTTTTCTCTCTATATATATAATGTACAAGTAATTTTGTATATATTCTTTAACCACAGTAACTTTGTGCCTCAATTTATTTTGAAAAAGCATTGGTATTGCTTGGGTGGTATTTTAGTGAGGTAGGAGGTCATGTATTGGTCACTAAGATTCTGAGTATTCCATTCCATCCAAATATACCATAGAATAGCAAAGCCATCATACTACCAGATCCCTACCCTCTCTCTTCTTGCGAAAGCCCTGAAACCAGGTAAGAATGAACTCCTCCATTCTCACTGGACAAACTCAACACTAACCAAAAACTCCAAATAATGAACACCACAATTTCCATGCTTTGGGACAACTGAGGAACAATGAGAGCTGTTCTACCTGGCCTGCATATACATCATACAAATGTCTGGAGACAGGCTGTGTAGTGCCTGCATTGCTGAAACATATCATTAGTATTAAGCCTCAATTTTTGAGCACATTTAATATGCCGACTTGGACATATCTCAAATCTGCTAACTGAGTTTAGGTTTTTCAATTTACAGAGCCTTTCCCAGTTTAATCTACCTGTTTCGCTTCCAAGTGCGCACTTTTTGGGTGCACCTGCCGGTCCAGGGCCTTTATCTGCATTTAGTGCTCCTTCAAGCACATTGGCAAATGGCAAAGGTTTATTTAGCAAAAGTGGCAAGTCTGGTGTGGGTGATGATGGATTGGGTTCAAATGGTGATTTCAATGGTTCTTCTGTTGCCAGTGGAGCTGATTTTTATGATCCTGATCAACCTCTCTGGACAAATGATTGCTCCCAAACATCAACCGGACTCCTAGGGCCAGATCCAGCTAAGGTAAATGGAGCGCATAATCAACCCATCCTTACTGATGATCAAGATATCAGGATGTATGATGGTTCTGATAATGAACTTCTTGTTAAAAACACTGGGACTGCCGTAGGATCTGGTAGTACAAGTTCGTCTGTGTGGGGACGAATTCGTAGTTCAAAAAATAGACCAGACACAAAAGAGAAAATTGATTCTAGAATAAATTCTTCTGATTATACTGGAAATACAATAAAGGAAGATCAGGAGCTACTTAACACTGCTGAAGGTGCTGCTGCCCTTCTGGGGAAGGGGACAAATGCTGATGACATTGGCCAACATTCCACAGATTCATCTTTGAAGAATCTTAATGACACTGCACGTAATATTCGAAAACCATCTCAAAAGGCCCAACGTACTTTATTTGTCAATAATATTCCCCAAAAAAACAACAAAAGGGACACTCTCCTTTCACATTTCCAAAAATTTGGAGAGGTTATCAACATATATGTTCCGTTGAACAGTGAGCGGGCTTTTGTTCAGTTTTCTAAGAGGGAAGAAGCAGAAAATGCTCTAAAGGCACCTGATGCTGTAATGGGCAATCGCTTTATCAAGCTATGGTGGGCTAACCGGGACAACATTCCTGATGATGGGATAAGTAGTGGCAATGGTGTACCAATAGCTTCTCGTGTATTGACAATTAATTCGGTTCCAGATTGTTCAGCTACTTTTAACATAGGAAGAGATGCTCCCCAGGCTACAGCTCTGAAGGGCAGTATTGTTCATGCTTCAGTTTCTCCTGTGATTGCTTCTGATAACCCTAAGCATGTGGTTATTACCAATGGTGCATCGGCCCCTACACAGAAAAAGCTGGAGACTCTAGAGTTTTTGAAGGAGGAGCTCCGCAAGAAGCAGGAGATGCTTGATCAGAAACGAAATGACTTCAGGCGCAAGTTGGATAAACTTGAGAAACAGGTAGCACCTAGTTTCCCTGACAAGTGTTCTAAAAATTCCCGCCTAGGCGCTATGCCCCCCTTGGAGCCCCGCCTAGGCGCTAGGCCCCCTTTGGCGCCTTGCCTAGGCGCTAAGCCCCTTAGCGTTCACCTAGGCCCAAGACAGCAAAAAATAGAGGAAATTAGGCAGGGTTTAGGCGGAGAGTTTTTTTTATTTTTTAATAACTACTCAAACCAAATGTTGATATATTTATTTTTCTAATGATTTACCATATTAATAATACAGGTGGTAGCATATCAAATAATAACAAGAAGTGAACAATATCAAGTCAAAATGAATAATTTTATTATAGTTGTAATTTTTTGAACTTGTACCAACTTCAAATTATATAAATGATGGTACATTTGTAATATTTAGTTTAATTCAATATACTTCTTAAATTTATGTTTAGTTTATTAAGTTTTAATATTGAAATAAATTCTTGAAATTTTAAATTTTATTATTTAATAGCAATCTTGTTTATGAATAAAACTAATACGTTAAAAATATGTTTGAACTTTGAACAATTGCATGTTCGTGTTTGAACTTTGACATTAGCAATTAGCAATATGGATATGTGTTTGAACTTTAAGCAAAGACCTTTATTATATATTGTTTTGCTTTATATTATTATTTTGTCTAGATAAATGTAAGATAAAATATTAAAATTGGCTTAAAATAAAAAATTCCGCCTAGGCCCTGCCTAGCCCCCTAGACGCTAGGCCCCCGGCCGCCCGCCTAGCGCCTATTAGAACATTGCTGACAATAGTCTTAATCATTTCTTCAGTATTCATTTCTTTATTCTTTATATTTATCCTCCCTGCATTTGAGACCACCCTCTTTGCTTTATTTAATATGCATTTTCTTACTGATAATATAAATTCTATCTGGTGTCTTTCCTGGAACCTGGGTAAAGCTTTCAAACATGAGTAAAATTATATCAATGCTATGCCCGAGTTTGAACAGTTGGCATAAAATGGTATTTATTTTTGTCATGTGGTGGGCTTTATTCGTGTATAATTAATTATCTTATGTAAATTATAAATAATGCTCTCTTCTAATAAATGTGAAATATTATCCCTGCTAGCTTATCATTGTGTTTTACACACTCTACAGGCTACAGGTCTCAAAGGTGAAGTAACAGTGGAGCAGACAGCTAAAAGACATAAAGTGGGAATAGTTGCTGATGCTGCAAAGGCTGCAACTCCAACTTTGGTCGATCCTGGTACTGTTGTGGCATCACCACGAGTTGAAATGATAACTGATAAAAGCAGAAGTGGGGAGAATGTCTTACCTCATAGTTCCAAAATTGGTACGATGGTGGAGTTGCAAGAACCTTCAAGCTTAAAACAGTCAATTCGTCTACTGGCACCTGCTGGCACACCTTTTGAAATGAATAGATTTAAATTGGACAACCGGCCGACCTCATTCAAGATCATTCCACCTCTACCTACTGGTCTTGCAAATGTAATACTCTTTCTCCTTCATTACCTATATGTATATACGATCTTTTATTAATCATGTGGGATGGAATCGTCTGTCTACTAAATCCATTTTTTAGAAGAAAAAACTGAGAGAACTTGTGCCTTTAGCCATTTGTTCTTCAAGCTCTTTGTTGATCCAAAATTTTCTTTTGATCAGTGTTTCAAGCTTTTAACCCCAAGGTATTGGAACTTTTAAAACTTTGTTCATTTAATAGGCTCATATTTCATTTTATAAGAAACGTATTATGTTTCATCTAATAAATATTCTTCTTTTATCTAATATAAAATATAAAATATACATTTTATAAGAAGTTATGGTGGTATGTAACTCTATTTGGATATTTTAGTACTCCTTTGGCTCAACATCAATTCCATCCATGGAAAAGACTGCTATTAAATCTTTGTTTAGAGTTTGCCATGCTCCATTTAATGGCTCTGCCTTTTGAATTGTGGTTATACAAAAGCTTCACCAATTATCTAAATATAACTCCCCTTTTAGTAGGAGTAAATGTTATGCATCTATATGGTTTTTTTTTACAGTTGTGCACCTTTATGCGCTAAATTGCAAATATGGCGGCTTTGTGTTCTTTAGGTTGCTGCTTTAAAAGAACATTTCTCAACATATGGCGAGCTTTCTACTGTGGATCTAGAAGAGTTAGACTTGGAAAATGGTGGTGGTGACTCGATGACATCAAAAAGCTCTGCCCGTATAGATTTTGCAACACGCCATCCAGCTGAGAGGGCATTTTCGAATGGAAAATGCTGGAAAGGCCACAATATGCAGTTTATATGGCTAACTTCTAGTAGTTCTAGTAAAGACAACAGTGGCAAAGAAAATCCTTCTTCCTCGTCAAAAGTGTCTACAGATGCTAATGGTCTACATGCAGGAGAAGTTGCATCTACTGCTTCCCAGAAAACAACCATGTCAAGAGAAGGGGAATCTGAAATTTCGCAAAGAAGAGAGAGCGGTGCCGAATATATGGCTCCTGATGAACTCCACTCTAGTTCGACTGCAATGTCATTCGAGAAAAAGTCACCTGAGCATGATGCTTGTTTAGAATGACTCAAATGTCAGAAGTTGTACAGTGAGGTAAATGTTAAGTCTACCCAAATATAAGTTTCAGGTGTTTTAGCAATTGCTTATTCTGGTTTTCAATTTTGTCCTACCACATGCTTGGGGGGTATGCAAAGTGGGAAGGTTCTGATTTTTGACTGCCAGCTGTGGATTATGGCTGGTTGGTTAGTTAGTTAAGTTGAATTATGTGGTTTATCAGATTGAGTATTAAAGTTGAAAAGTTTTACAGAATAACTCGAGATTACTTTAGAACTTTTGTAGCCTTGCCCTCCTATGTTTGGCTTTTTCTTGTGTTTTTGTTTTTTAATTCTGGTTTCTTTAAGTGTATAAATTTTTAAAGTTTCAACCTTGTAAGGAAAATGTGTTATCTCATGGTTTTTGTTGATTGTAGATTATTCACATGAATATTCATATGTAAGTCTGATAAAAATGTCTTTACTTCTAACGAGAACCAATGTTAGGATGGTTTACCCTACCAAATTACATACTGAGCATGGCCCCCTAGCTATGCTCCATATGAATGAAAGCCATATATTTATATAGATAGGAGTATTATATAACAACGTTAAATCATAATTTTCTTTCACTTGTTGTTTTAAGAATAATTTTAAATGACTTCCATAATATATTGTATCATTTTCTCCCAAATTGTATACTTAACATTTTTCTATTCATTTTAATAATTTCACATCTTTTAAATTATTGGTATTAATTCAACTGAATTTAACGTTTTCGATATAATTTATGAGAAACTTTTTGTGAAATATTTACTTGTAGATTATGGTAACTGTTTCTATTTTTTATTTTTGTCTTCATATGTTTCTACTTTTATTAGTAAAAACAAAAGTAAAACAATGTTGGTTGATAATATAATTAAATAATAGTTTAGTTTTATTTTATTTTATGAAGGGGTAGGTAGAGTTAAAAATTTTGTTGGTGACAAGATTCCAAACTTGGACCTCATTAGGGTTGGAATGATTCCTTGTGTTAACAAAATTGAACAAGTAACTTTTTTGTGTTTTTACATTTTTACCATCAAAGTGAATTTTGCTTCAATTTTTTCAAAACAAAAATAGTTATCAAATATACATTTTTACGAGTTTTTGTTTTGTAATACTTTATTAATCAAAGTCAAAATATAAATAGATAAAATTATAAAGTACTCGTGTTTAATTTTCATATTGGCAGGTTCAAACCTAGAACTTCCTACTTTACAGGATGCCTAATCCACCAATTGAGCTAAAACGTTGTCTTCATCCCTAGATTTTGACAATGAGCCGGTCATAATCTATCCCATTACGTCATGTTTTTTTTCATACTTAACATGCCCCATAAAAATAATATTTTATTCATAACTTGAATAGATTCAAGCGAGAGTGGTTAACATGGAATAAATTTTATAGTAAGTTCACTTCATGCTCAATATAATGCTAATATAGAGGTGGAGAGATCAATGCTAACCGAATCCGACTCAAGCATTCTCTATCACCCCTAATTAAATTCTCTCAAATCGGTTTGCATTACTTTTGGTATAACCATTTTTAATCCAAACCAACTATAAACAATATTTTCATTACTAGCTAACATTCCATGTACAATTATACATTGACTTATCTCCTCAAAAAGGACTGTCAATTGGGTAGGTCAAGTTTGAAATCCAATCAGTTCGGTCATTAAAAATTTATTCAAGTTTATTTGGAAGTGACTCTAGCCGAACTTAGACCAAAAATTCAAATCCGAAGTGAAATTCAAGACGAGCTTGCAAATTAGATTGTTCGGCCCATAATAGGCATGATCGAAATTATAATATTAAAAATGTGTAAAATATATAAACTATTTATATTAATTGTTACATATTTAGTCCTTTCAATTTATATTTATATATAGTATCTTCAATTACAAATTAAGTATAAAGTTTCCTTTAAAGTAGTTAATTCTATCATTTTCATAATAAAATTTAGTAATTATATTAAAAAAATCAAAATTAAATAATAAATACTAGAATATTTAATTATAAATTAACTAGTTTATATTAATTTAAAATTCAATTCAAAAGAACAATGTGTGTCTAATATTTTAAATTAATTATTTTAAAATATATTTTTAAAATTTATAAGTCAATCTTAATAATATTATATTTTAATACAGACTTGACTGGGAAAAAAAATCTAAATATCCTGGTTTAATTTAGGCATAACTTGAGTTCGAATGAGTCATATTCGAACCCGAATTTAATAATTTTAAAATGAACTGAACTTAGAGAACCATAAGCACAACTCACATTGCCGGATTGACAACCTACCCGTCAAGTTGAAGTATGAATATGCGATGCAATTGTAAGCTTAAAAGGTATCAATATACTGTATATACATGGAAAGGATCCGACCCGATACCCAAACACACCTCTATTTGACCCTAGGTTCAACCGCTAAAACCATAATAGTCCTGAATTCGTATAATCATCGTTCATTCAATCGGTAAACCTAAATCTAGAGCAGTAGAAGAAAATTGTGTCCAAGAAGTCCAATCCCAGTTACACATTCCATCCAATCGGTTGTGTTGCACATTTAATTTACAAATTACTGAGCTTTTCAATTCACTCGTCCAATCTCCATCCGTGTCTTTGTATTAGAATCATCAACGAATATGAAGGTGCTGACTGAACTCAATGACGACACCGTCCGCAACATGTCCATTGGAGCTGTTTTTTCAGATTATGTGAGCTTAACTTTGATTTCAACCTTATTCACTGTTTCCACTAACACTATGTTTTTGGATGTTTGTTTTAGCTGTTTTGGTTACATCGATAGCTAAAACATGCTGACGACTAATTGTTGTAAAAATCCAAAATTTATCATACATATAACTAACTGTAAGTTGTAATTTCAGCAATCGTGATGTATTGTTTGTTATTTTTTTTAATTTTATAGATAAATGACTTCTGAAAACATTAAGCAATTGACTAATTTTGAAGCCTTCTTTTGGATATTTTTTTAAAAAATTTGGTGACTTCCCTTTACTTTTTGTTATTAGTGACTTGCATGTTGTGAAGTTCTTCTTTAAAGTTAAATTGAAAATTTTTAAAATATCCACACCCTAAGATTTAGGGGGTTGGTGTGGAAATATCATATATAATTGAATCTATAGTGACTTCAGCTATTGAGAGAAGACGAAAAACTGAGAAAAAAGAAGCTGACAGAGGGAAGGTAGTGTCACGATTTAGGTAGGATAATTAGCTGATTTAGCTTGACATGTTTCGAACTACTAGTAGGGGTATGGAAAAAAGGTACAAATGATATTTGCGGATTACCGCTCTGAACATAGAACTTTACTTTTGTTAACCTGACTTTTAAGGGATGCACCACTGAATCAAAACTGTATGAGGTAATTTCAACAGATTTAGAAAACCGTGAAATGCAGTTGTCTGACATTCACCACGTCTATTTGGATTTTCTTTCATACTCCCTCCGTCCCATAATTATCGAAACACGCCTTTTTCCATAAATTTTAGGTAACTTTCAAAATCTCATCTTGATTTCCTAATTGATCGCTATTACATGTGTGGTTGAAAGTGTTCCAAGAATATGAGCCAAAAAATCTTTAGTTACCGGAGGGATCCATTATATATTTAAATTGTAAAGTTGATATGATTATGGGTAAACTAGTCATCTGACTTCACAAAAGTTACTTCGAAAGGAAATATTGCAGTTCTTTTGGGATTTCCTAGAAAGGTATGTGTTGCAATATTTATGCGACGGAGGGAGTATATACTAATAGTTGTCATCGACAAGTCTGTTAATTTGAAGAAATCGAAGTATTTATGTATTTTGGTCTAAATTTTTTGTAATTGTATATATTGAATTATAAAACTTGCTTCTTATTATGACAATAATCTTCTCAGGTTGGAAAGATAAATTCACTTGATTTTCATCGCTCTGCGGATTTAGTGGTAACAGCCAGTGAGGATGACTCTGTGCGCCTATATGACATTGCAAATGCCAAGTGAGTGATCTTATTGAAATACTAGAAGATAGTATATTAGGGATCTTGCATTGGATGATGATATTCATATTTAGTGAGAATGATTGAATTGCGTAGGCAATATATCTAGCTAGTTTTCTGAGCATGGGACTTGCAGAGGCTGAGGATGCAGCCTGTGGGAGAATCTGAGAGTTTGATACTTGACTATATACAACTTTTCCCTTGAGCAATTTTTCTGTGAGTTTCAGGTTGCTAAAAACCACATATCATAAGAATCATGGTGCTGATCGGATATGCTTTAGCCATCACCCAAGTTCTGTTATATGCTCGTCAAGATATAATTTGGATTCAACTGGGGGTAAGCATCACATTGTAATACTCCAGCTACATTGATTAATTGACATTAGCAACTACAAACAATTTTCTTTCATTTCCAGAATCCTTGCGGTATCTATCTATGTATGACAATCGGTGCCTTCGTTACTTTAAAGGGCACAAGGAGAGGTTTGAATCTCTTACTTTAATAATAAGATGTTTATTTGGATGGATATGTACATTTTGTTGAGAAGTTCTGGTAGCAGAAGCGTATCCAAGAAATTTTTTCAGCTATGGCAACATAATTTTCCTTTAAAAAAATTAATGTGAAAGGATTATCCTTATATTTATGTTATGTTTTCTTTTTTTAATGAGAGTGTTGTTATTTATGACAACAATTCGTGTCGATGTTAAATACCAACTTATGTGGATAGATGGAATAGGAGGGTGTAAAGAAGGGACGCACATATAAGAGTTTTATTTTATCCCGTACAGTTTCACGTTACTTGCAATCATACGAGAAAAAATTAGGCGACATATAAATTATTTTCCTTTGAAAAAAATATTAAATAATATCATGTGTAATTGTATCAATTAATTCATTTGCAATATGTACAAATATATGTGTATATATATATATATATATATTGTGTTATTGTTTATTAATCAATACATGTTGCATATTAGTATTCATCAATGTTGCATTAGAATATGTCCAAATGATTTTCAATTGAAAGTAGTGTGTATATATATATATATATATATATATATATATACGGAGAGTCTCTAAAGCGAACCTTAAAAACCGAACTAAAGACGAACCGTCGTCTTTGGTGTCTATGGCGACGGTTCGATCCGTCGCCATAGACACCAAAGACGACGGTTCGTCTTTAGAGACGGACCGTATATATATATATATATATATATTACAAGGAAATAAACATGATTGCTAATTTAATGAAATGATTGTTTGGGAGTTCTAAATATAAGCTAAGTAATTGATTTCAATCTCCAATGATTCTTCAAATTGTGCATGGAACCAAATAAACTAAAATATTTAAGATATCAAACATTATAATCTTCATTTTTTGTGTGGAAATAATATATATATATATATATATATATATATAATATTTATGAAAAAAGAAAAGAAAATCAAAAGCCCAGCTATGGATTTTGATCCTCCCGTCTCGTAGGGAGAAAGTGTTGCTTCTCCAACATTAACCATGTAGAAGACACTGACAGATGCTCGTACACAGAAAGAGCTTCATAATTGGCGGTGTCATTTATCTGCTCCATAATTGGTGGTATCATTTATCTATGTACTTCCCACAGAATACACTCCTTCACTTTGAGTGGACATACCTTTAACATTTTAGTACTCTCTATAACAAATTTGTGAGTTTTTGGAATTCGGAATCAAAACATGATGTGCCATTGATGATTCCTTCTCACTACTTTTTTCTTACTGATTTCTGAGCTCAGGGTGCTGAATGATATGGCAAATATTGTTAATAAAAGATCTTGTTCATTAAGTGGTTAACAATTTTTTGTTTACTGTAGGGTTGTGTCCCTTTGTATGTCTCCAGTTAATGACAGCTTCATGTCTGGTTCACTTGACCACAGTGTCAGAATATGGGATCTTCGTGTGAATGCCTGCCAGGTTAGTGGTTTACAGTTTCTCACAAATCAAGTGCAATTATAGGCTGCAAAATATTAAGCTAAGCTCAGGTATTCTTTGATTTAGACACCGTAACTGAAAATGGTAGATGAGAACATTAATTGAAAACAGATGTGGTTTTAGGATTCGAATGGACTGAGCATTTCTTTCCTCCTAGTGAGTTTGGCTGGAACTCTTTTTACCTTCTCTGTATATCAGTTTGAAGAAGAATTTGAAATTGATTGATATATATTATTTAGTGGACTGGTCAAAGTTCAAAACAGGCAGCATATATCGTACCCATTATCATAACCGTGCAAATAATTACTAAACTGAAATGAACAGTAAGCTAAGACTTATAGTTTGGGCAAAAAATATTTTAAAAGTTAGTTTGGGCAATTTTTTAGTTCTAACAAGTTCTTGTGTCTTCTGCAAGCAGATGCATAATTATGATTTATGCTTACTGATGTAGTTTACAGGGAATTTTACGGCTGCGGGGTAGGCCTGCTGTTGCTTATGACCAACAAGGACTTGTCTTTGCTGTAGCAATGGAAGGTGGCGCTATTAAATTGTTTGATTCACGATCATATGACAAGGTTATTACATTTAAAACACACTAAATGCTTCGGAACTAGTTCGGGCCTGAGTTTGATTCTACTGACCATTTGCAGGGACCATTTGAGACATTTTTAGTTGGTGGAGACATGGCTGAGGTCTGTGATATTAAATTTAGTAATGATGGTAAATCAATGCTTCTGACCACCAGAAAGAATAACACATATATTCTTGATGCGTATTGCGGGGAGAAGGTTTGGTTATTTTCATTATGAAGATATACCTTTTGTTTACATTATTTTTTGGATGCACTTTGATCTCTGTGACATAGATCTAAAGTTAATAAATGTAAAATATTCATGGTTTCAGCGGGGCGGTTTCAGTTTGGATCCATCTCCAGATACAGAAATAGAGGCAACATTTACCCCAGATGGTCAATATGTGGTTTCAGGTAGCTATTACTTTACTGACAATAAAGAGTAGCATGAAGTTTATGTTGATTATCTTTTTCATTATTCGTCACATTTCCTTATAATCCCTCTGACAAGAACAAAAAAATATTTGTCCTCAAAATAATTGGTTTTAAGTACAAAAGTAAAAACTATGATGTGGGGAAAAGACTATACTACTTCGTATTTTTTTCATTATTTTATGGGTTCACTAATATTGTATTTAAGCCTACCATATGGGTAAATTTGGTTCTACTTTCATACTCTCCTCTAATTTGACTTTCATAAATTTGCGGAAAAGTGTCACACTTGTACTTGAGCCATTATTTGGGTAGTATTTTTGAAATTCATTCTTTAATATCTGTTTGTTCTCTCTACTATAAGGTACTGCTAGTTTTAAACAAATTTTTGATTACTCTTTAACTGTGATCTTTGTTGGGAGTGTTTTCTCTAAATAGAGTTGTCATTTATCCAAGATGCAGACTGGCTTCATGGGCTGATTGTAACATTAATTATAATGTCCCCGCAAGTTTAGAGAGGTTAACTTCTCTCAATAAAAATAGACACATAGTTGACATTGAATTTATGATAATAATTGATTCCTTTACTGGGATGAGTCCATTTCATCAGAAATGCAGTTCATTAGATGATCTAAAACTGTACTGGTAAGTTGTAATATATTTTGATGAAATATTATTAGACAACCACCATGTCATTACCCCTGATCACTTCATTACCCCTTTTCAAGCTCAACTTGTGAATCTACTCTGTGTGAATAGTCTAAGTTTTCAACAGAGAAATCATGATTTTTATCTTTTGGCCCTAGTTAGCCTATTTTTCTCATTAGCCTATTTTTGTATCTTCAGTTTCAAACATTCTCTACCATTTACTAATTTGAATGCTATTGTGACATTGCTTATCCCGTTGACAACAAAAAAACTGAGGTTTGTTCATCTCCATTTTAAAGGTTCAGGGGATGGAACTTTGCATGCTTGGAGCATTACCAGCGGCAGTAAGGTACTATCTCTTTCAATCATGTTTTTGATGGAATCTTTTCTTACTAAGTAACCACTGGTGCCTTCTGCCAATACATGCCACACAAAAAATAATTAAAAAAAACCATTCTTGTGATACAGGTTTTAATAAATTTTTAATAATCTGAGCATTACCTGCTACCATAGTGATAAAGGTTTCATGACGTGGGTACAAATGTAGGTTAGACAAGAGTGAAACCCTCCTTAACCTTAAAAACATATATCCTCTAGCTAATAAAGGCAAAGACTATCCAGCGTTATTACCCAGGAACTTTGCTGACTAGCTATTTGGCTTCTTCATATTTTACAGAGTAGCATGTAAGAATGGCTTTTTAGGTTCTGTTAAGTGATTATTGTTTAGTGTGCTCAAGTTTTGTATATATGGTATATGTGCATAGGACTCCCAGTTGACTTATATGTTGAAAGGCTTTATGACTTGAATTCCTTCCTCTTAGATTAGTTCAATTTCTCATCCTCTTTAAATATGATTTTTTGTGCTTTTGGCTATTAAATGGCAGTTGGAAAGTTGAGGTCAAGTCACTAAAATAATATACTAGTAATGAATTATAATATTTGCAGCTAGGAAGAAAAAGGAAATGAAAGAAGTGTAGTATTAAATTTCTTCATTCTACACTGGAGTTCAATCTACAAAAAAGAGACATTGAATTTTGATTCAATGGTTGTTCATCTGTTGTGCTGTGACTAATGAATAGGTAAAGGTTACTCATGAAATATGGTCACTAATTAAGCACTACCAAATGGGTAAAGCTAAGGTTACTCATGAATGTGGATCTTTCTTGTGGACCCAATTGACTGATTATTTATTTTTATTGGCAACCCAATTAACTGATGATGCGACGAGTTTAATAGATATTTGTTATGTGATTCAATCTTCTTTTATTTTATTTTTACCCTGTGCTCAACTTAATGTATGAATTAATGAATCCATACACAGGTGGGATCCTGGGACAGCAACATAGGAGTGGTATCATGCTTGAAATGGGCACCTCGGAGGATCATGTTCGCTGCTGCAGCTTCTTCAGTTCTCACATTCTGGATACCGACCCATTCCATTCCTGAAACCCTTGATTCTGAAGCTCGAGGCCTACAACCACCCCATATTTTTTAGGTATACCAATTGAGTTTGGAAGAAAAAGTAATCTAGAGCTAGGAATTAGGATGAATGGCATTATGGTATTTAAGTAAATTTTACTCGATCTGTCTTGGGTTTTATGTATTTAAACATCCTCTTATATATTCCATTCGTATAAAAAAAGAGTTTAATTAAAATAAATAAGGTTTCATAAAAAATAAAGGTTTCATTTATAAAATTTATGAACATAAAAAATGTAGGAAAGTGATATTTTTATAACAGAAAATGATATTTTCACATGAAAAGTGTCGCTATAGATCATATAGCGACTGTTTTTTCCGTCGTTATACATCTATAAGCGATACTTTTAATGTGAAAATATCAAAAAGTGTTGTGAAAATATTAATTTTGAAATATATTTGTTGAGGTATCGCGTGATAGTGAATATTGGAACTCTGAGGAGAAAGATTAAGGATTTATATACTTTAACTATATTTTTGGGTCAAAATATGATTTCACATGAGCATAAATGAGTCAACAATTGGTATCAGTGTCATAGTTATAGGTTTCAGTCATGAATATGGTATTCACATAGAGGTTTTTAGTTGGCTCGTCATTAGAGAGATGTGATGGGTTAAACTCAATAAGTTATAGATTAGTACGAGCAAATGATGGACTCTTCTTAGAGAGGTTTTTGATAGATCAAACAAGAGATATTGACAAATAAACTCGTCGTTGGATAGGTAGTTATATTGAGAAATAAGCTTGTCATCAGGTAAAGAGGCTTGATGAACTTGACAGAGACTATGTCACATCGAAATTTAATATGTAAGATCTCGACTTTTAATTAATGAAACTTAATTTTTTTATGTGTTTATGAAATAGTAAGGTGTTAAATTGATAAAAAGTTGAAGTTAATGATGATATATGCAAATTATAAGAAACAAAAAGAATGTCAGCGGAAACGCCAAGGAATATTTGTTAACGTACAACGTCGTAGCAACCAATCATTGGTGGATCCAATGATAGAATAATTTTCTGATATAGAAAATGACAAAATAATTGTTACTAAAAGTTAACGGCGGAACTATTACATTTAACTGTTAAAATATTGGGCAATAAATGAACAGTAACGCATAGTGTTACTATAGTATTTCACAGTATTGACCCAATAATTATCATAGTAACAAGGATAATAATAAAGAGTTACGTATTTAAAAGTCACAGGTACTGAAAAGTTAAAGAGACTCATTAATGCGTTTGATAAAGAATTCTGTATACAAAAATATATGTGATACTAATACATTAAATAAATAATAAAAGATGGACAAGTATAATAATAATTATGAATAGTAAAAAAAAGTAATATTGAAATGTAAAAGTTGTACCAAAATTATGTGGTAGATTGAAGGCAACTTTGAAATGTGAAAGTTGTGCCAAAATTTATGTGGTAGATTAAAGGTAATTTTGAAATGTGAAAATTGTGGTAAAATAATGTATGGTAGATAAAATATAATATTGAAATGTAAAAAGTGTGCTAAATTGATGTGTGATAGATGTTGGTTAAATTTTGACTATAAAAAAAGGAATTGGCACAAGGAGTTGGTATACCCCCCACCCCCACACCCTCACACCCCCACACCCCCACACCCCCACACCCCCACCCACACCCACACCCCCACCCACACCCACACCCACACCTTCCACCTTTCTAAATATTTCTTAATGTGAGTAAAAATTCTCGAGTGTTGGTAATATCAATAAGAGTTTACGGATTACTCAAGTTGATCTCTTATATAGGAAGTAAAATCTAGTTGCGTGCTAAAGTAAGTGATATCATCTTTTTTTATTTTTAAATTTAAACATACTATGATAAGAAATTATTATTCATGTCTACGGTCCTTAACATTAAACGGTTAAAATTTCTAAAATAACAATTCGTTAAAATTTATTTAATAGTTTACGCTTCAACTAATATCTTTTGACATGAACTTTCTTGTTAAATTATAACCTGTTGAATTTGAATTGTGAACTTTCGGACTGTGAACATTTTGAACTTTGAACTTTACATTTGGACTATGTATATTTTGACTTGAACTTTTCTATTTCAACTGTGAACATTTTAGACTCTTAAATATTCTTTGTACCGTAAACTTTACTATTGAACTTTTTATCTATGAATCTTGGATAGTACCCTTGATCCTAAACTAATTGTGATATTATGGTCATCATTTTGATAATTTGAACATTATTAGACTGTGGACAAAGTAAATTATTCCTTAAACATAAATAAATTTTAGATCTTTAATATTCATTCATTGTTTTATTATTTCTATTGTTTTTGTGTATTCTTTGTTGTTTATACTAACAATCAGGACTCGAGTTGTTTTGAATGTCTTTGGTCCGGGTGTAAGACAATATGTAGACCTGGTTGGCCCGAGCTATAGCCGAGCCGAGCCATTAGCGGGCCGGGCCAAAGCGACCCAAGTTTTGGATTAGCTGAAAAAGTAAAGCCCGTGTTTTGACGGGCGGGCGGGCAGGCCAACGGGCTTTGACGAATTTATGATCAAATTTTGACATATTTATGGACCGAGTCCGTCGTCGGGCCGGGCCATTGACGGGCCGGGCCAAAACGACCCAAGTTTTCATGGGCTAAAAAAATGAAGCCAAAAACCCGCGTTTTGACAGGCAGGCTAAGCCGGCCCGCAGGCTTGTGCCAATTTTGTCAAGTCTAACAATATTGTTGTTGAGTGTTTTTAGCTTGCGTGACAAAAACACGCGGTGAAAATTTTCTTTGACCTTGGTGTACAGAAGAATGGTTGATTGACATGATCATGACTATTTGTGTTACAGTTGATGAAATCTTGATGACGAGTTTTAAATTGGAGAAAATAGTAGACATTATTGTCTATTTGACTCATTTAGTGGATTGCTTATTCCGCTGTAGTTATTTGTTAAAAAATTATGTGAAAATTAGTATGATTTTGTTTTCATAATACAATTATAAATTAGGTATAAAGCAATCCTAATTACATTTTAGGCTATCCATTTCCATATATAAGATTAATATATTTTTTTCTTTATATTTGTCTTGCATTTTTTTTTATCTGTACAATCAAAATAGAATAATTAAGCCTCGCAGTGTAGTTGAGATTTCTCAATTATTTTGATCAATTTGAACAAACTTATTAAAATTTGCTTATTAAAAATATGAACATTGTGGTAAAATATGTATAATTACGTAATTTACTTTAGAATTAGTGTAAAATCTTCTGTTTCAAATTTTGAATGATTTAATTGTGTAAAATACTTTGTTACATTAATTAAGATATTGTCAGGTATAAAATACTCTCCTACTTAAATTTAATCAATACATTCTATTTAAAAAAAATCATTCACTTTCTCATTCTATATTTTCTTTTTCTTTATAAAATTTTTATGAAAAGATAATGAATAAATCATTTTGAAGATTTAATACTTCTCATGTACGCAGTGTGTTAATTAGCACTTCACAAACATCTCTATCTTTAATATTCTAGCAGAAGGCCCGGCCCAAAACCTTTAATATTCCAGGCAGAAAGCCCAAAAAGTGATTTAACTAGATTCAACACATGGGCTTAAACCAACCCATAATTTTATGGATTTAAACCATTTTACCTATATTTTATAGGGTCTTTTACACTAATATACAACAATTAGAAAGTAATTATAAAAATAAAACATACAAAACATAATTACAGAAATAAAACATACACAATATACGTGCTAAAATCACGTGTCATTAACTCCTACACGTCAGTTACCGAATTTCATCTTTTCAATTAACCGCCCCAAAATCATGCAACTTTGAAATCGTAACACATATCAACGACAGAGAAGACGCAGAAATCTGCCGCGCCTATCAAATCGGAGAAGACGAATCACTTTGTCATGATGCAACTCTGAAATCGGAAATAGCATACAGCATCAACAACTTCTTCCCGTTCAGTAACCGTAATCTTCTGGCGCGACACAGCACTGAGATCGAAGAAGACGAAACTTTTTGTCGCGACGGCACGCTGAGATCACAAAATAGCATACAAAATCAATAGCAACTTCAAGTTCAGTAACCAAAAACAATCGAACTACCGTGATTGTTGAAGTTCAGTAACAAAATCGCAGCAACTTCGATAAAAATCTGAATACTGAGGCAAGTGATTCATATGCATATAGTTACCTCTGTTTTCTACGAATTCCTATATTGATAACCTTTCTTAAGTTTTTCACGTTTAAAATGGTTACTACAAATACTGTGTAGCATTATATGGTTACTGACTAATGCTGACTTGGTTACTGTGTAAAATTATATTACTGACTTGGTTACTGCTCAAAATTATCTAGTGACTAATGCTGACTTAATTGGTTACTGACCAATGCTGAATTGGTTACTGACTAATGCAAACTTAATTACTGCAGAGATTAATTGGTTACTGTAATATTGATTACTGAAGCATATTACTGTATAATGTTGTCAAATTTGGAGTGTCAGATTTTGGCATTTTCGGAGCCTAATTTCATTGGAAACGGATCAACGATCAAAAATCACCAGCATGGCTAGTGAACTGCATGGTTTTTTTGGTCAAATTCTATCATGTAGGCCTTCAAAACTGCATGTAAAAATTTGGTTTATTTTCTAGTTACTAAGATTATGTAATTTGGTTACTGTCTAATATTGATTTGGTTACTTTATAATATTTATTCAGTTGTCAAACAATGGAGATTGACAGTAACCAATACAACAAATTTAATTGTTTACAGGAATATATAATTGTTTAATGTTAGTAACCATTAACCACATGGTTGGTAACATTTTTGATGGTGTACAGTAACCAAAATTGATGTTGATTAACAAAGTCAGTGTACTGACTGTTTTGATAACAAAGTCAGTATACTGACTGTGTAACATTATACTGTCTAATGTTGTCTTAGTTACTGACTAATGCTGTCTTGATTACTGCATAATATTACTAATTAATGTTGACTTGGTTACTGACTAATGCTGACTTGGTTACTGACTAATGTTGATTTGGTTACTAAGTAATATTATATTAGTTACTGACTAATGCTGACTTGCTTACTGTGTAACACTATAATGGTTATTGACTAATTCTAAATTGGTTACTGTATAAAATTATAATGCTGACTTGGTTACTGTGTAAAAATATTATTTAGTGATTCATGCTGACTTGGTTACTGACTAATGCAAACATAATTACTGCAGTGATTAATTGGTTACTATATTATTGGTTGCTGAAGCATATTAATGTACACGTCTACTTATGTTTTTTATATTAATTGTTACTTGTTAGCCAAAATTGATGTTGATTAACAAAGGCAATATACTGACTGTTTTGATAGCAAAATGCATGAAAAAATATGTTTTATATTTTGGTTACTAAGTACATAGAAATTGGTTACTGATTATTATTGATTTGGTTACTATATAATATTTATTTGGTAGCTGTATACTTTAAATGTATATTTTCCTGATGTTTTTTATATTGATGGTTATTTATTAAATATATTGGTTACCTTCCTGCAACAGTTGGATCTTTAAGTACATATTGATGTTTTTTATATTGTTTGTTTTTGCTGTAAAATGCATGAAAAAATATGTTTTATGTTATGGATACTAAGTAAATATATGTTGGTTACTGTCTAATCTGGATTTGGTTAGTATATAATGTTCACTTGTTTATTGTGTAATATTACCATGGTTACTACATAATATTACTGTGTTTTATACTGATTTTTTTTATATTATGGTTACTGATTAACTACATTGGTTACTTTCATACACCTGTTAGTCTTTAATTTGTAACAAAGTCATTACTGATTGTTTTGGTTATAAAATGAATATAAAAATATTTTTTATAATCTTGACTACTAATTACATATATCTTGGTTACTGTATAATATGTATTTAGATACTGTAAGGTGTTTATTTGGTTACTCTATAATGTTATTGAGTTTTATAATTGTTTATTTTATATTGGTGGTTACTTATTGACTACATTGGTTACCTTCATACAACTGTTAATCTGATTATATATATTGATTGTTGTATACTATTTAATTGATTACAATATAATGTTTATTTGGTTGCAGTGACAATTTGGCAATTTCTGTCAAGTTTGAAGTGTCAGATTTGGCATTTTCGGAGCCTAATTTCATTGGAAACGAGTCAACGATCAAAAGTCACAAGCGTTGCTGGTGAACTGCAGGGTTTTTTTGGCCAAATTCCAACATTTAGGCCTTCAAAATTGCATGTTAAAATGTGGTTTATTTTCTGGTTACTGAGATTATGTAATTTGGTTACTGTCTAATATTGATTTGGTTACTTTACAATGTTTATTCAGTTGTTAGACAATGAAGACTGTCAGTAACCAATACAACAAATTTAATTGTTTATAGAAATATATAATTGTTTACTGTTTGTAACCATTGATGTTTGTCCTGATACAAGCTTGTAAATATCTGGTTACTAATAACAGTAACCATAATGTAACATAATAAAATAGTAACCACGTAATTATATGATAGTAACCAGAACAGGTTTTAATGGTAACCAGAACAGAAACATCATGTAATGAAACTCAATTTAGGCAATCCATGTATACTAAATAATTACATATTAATCAGAATAAAAAATAAAAGTAACCAAAATCCCACATTGAGGGCACAATAATAGTAGCCAAACCATAAGGTAACAGTAACCAAAACATAATAACGAAGTAACCAAATAGTTATACAAAAGTAACCAGAACATGTTTTAATGGTAACCAAAACAGAAACAACATGTATATTCAACCCAGTTTAGGCAACTCATGTATACTCTCACATATACATTTAACACTTGATATATGTCCTGATACAAGCTTGTAACTATCTGGTTACTACCAAAAAATAAAATGGTTACCCTTCTATGCATGTTTGGTTACCAACTGCACCTTTCAAACAATGTATCTGACACAACTTAGAAGTAACAAATACGAACCAACAAACAATGTCAAATCACTGGTAATATAATCAAATATGTAATCTCACTTACATAAGTCCCAATAAACATTACATACTCATTAACCATAACAAATGGCTACGGATATCCAACAAAACCAAAGTATGAAACACAATTCAAAATGACAGTACAACGACAACCGAACTAATCAAAATCTGGTACAAATCTTCGTGAAAATTCTCTGAAGTTGTTAAAAAGCCAACTGTGGAGGTGCATCTCGTCTGGAGAGAAATCTCTAGTTCAATGTCACACCAATATATAACTTTTTCAGTGAATTTTCTGTTGCATTCCTCATAGTAAAGATCTCATAACTGTAAATAAACAAAATCAGATTTACATAGTCATTAGTAACCATATATAAACAATATTTATATCATAAACAACTACGTAGTGACCAACAAATAAGAGCATACTAACCAAAAATATAATATAACAATTACACAGTATCCAAAAAGTTATATTATATAATCTAATGGTAACCAAAATATAAACATGTAGTACATACCATTTTATGTAGTAAACAAACAGTTATATATAATATTAACCAAAACATAATTTAAAGGTCACCAAAACAAAAATGTGTATACCAAAAAATATACTAAAAAAGTAACCAAACAGTTATATGATAGTAACCAAACCATGTTTTAAAAGTAACCAACACATAAACAACATGTATACCAAAACCAGTTTAGTCAACCAATGTATACTAAGCAAATACATTGTAACCAAAACAACATATAAAAGTAACCAAAATCCCAATTGAGGAAAAAAGAATGGTATCCAAACCATAAGATAACAGTAACAAAAAAATATACTCATTTAGTAACCAAACAGTTATATGTTAGTAACCAAAATATATATTAATGGTAACCAATACATAAACAACATATAGACCAAGAACAGTTTAGTCCACCCATATATACTAAGCAAATACATGGTAACCAGAACAACAAAAAAATTAACCAAATATTTATATGATAGTAACCAAAATATATTTTAATGGTAACCAATACATAAACAACATGTACACCAAAACCAATTTAGTCAATCATGTATATTAAACAAATACATGGTAACCATAACAACATATAAAAGTAACAAAAATACCAAATCAAGGTAACAAAAATGGTATCCGAATCACAAGCTAACAGTAACCAAAATATAATGCAGAAGTAACCAAACAGTTACTCAGATTTGGATAAAAAATATGTATGTACCTGTTGTTTGGCAAGGTTACGTAGCCTCTTGGGGGTGACAATGGCTCCCCACAATTGACCACCTTGTGTGAAGTGGTTAAGTACTTGGCATAAGTTACCAGTAGGAAAGATGTGGAGGTTACATACTGCATGTTGCTGTCATCCATTTTAAACAAAAACCCCCCTGTATACCAAAATCATAGTCATCACAATAATGAACACTTCGTATGTATAATTCACAAACACAAATACGCGTATACATATATAGGGAGAGAAAGAGGGACCTGAAGTGTACTGGGATTGAGGTATGAGATATCAGATGAAATTATCGGCATGACCTTTGTAATCATGAAGGGATTGAACCTGGAGTGTACTGGGATTGAGGTATGAGAGAGCAGATGAAATTATCGGCAGGTACATACATATGAGAAGAAGACTCGTGTGACAGCGATAACGAGTAACAATGACAATGACGAACAACTAAACGAATATGGCGAACAACTAAACAAATATGATAGAGATGAAGAACGCACGAACAGAGATGAAGAACAATCACCGGAAACAAGTTTTTTTAATTCCGATTACAAGTTTAGTCGCGACAGATGATAGAAACAAGGGTTTCAGCATGCATAAAGGTTTGGTAACTGTAGAATCCAGACAAATGATAAGCGGTTATCACGCGTTTCAAAAAAAATAACCTTTTACCATGTCAGCCCATTAATATTTATCCCTTAAATTAAGGACTCCTAATTATATTAGTATTGTAAATATATATGATAAAATATCATATTTTTGTAATTATTTTATGAGTATATGATTTTTGTAATTACTTTCATAAATGTACTATAATATGTAATTGTTACTATTTTAAATGGGTTATATGATTTTAATTCATAACTAGTTTTCTACAATCCAAAACCAATCACCTAATAGATTAATCATATATGACCCAAATATTCAACAATAGCATTAACATAATACACATACAAATTAATTATTAAACAGAGAGTGACACAACAATTAACTCCAAAATACAACAGACCAAATTAAGCACAATTAACTCCAAAATACAACAGACGCTAAATTACACAGCTGTAAAATCCAAGACACTAAGCAAAATAAGTCATTGATAGCCCATTTTATTTCAAGGCCCACATATGGCCTTCATCCTCTAGGCCTGCCTTTTCAAGTTCTTCCAGTTTTTTGGGCCTTAGTCTTTCGGGCGGCATAACCAGCTAGCTACAGGCCCCGCTTCTTTGCCTGTTCCATCTGCTCGGGCATGGACTCCTTGGCCTGCTTGAAGTAATTGAGCAACCAAGAGAGCGATGAAAGTCCGGTGAGGCCGAAAGCTCCGGAGCTAAGGAATCCGGTGATGGCAAAGCCGATGGTGGCGATGGCGGGGACGATAACCGGACTGCAGATGACAAAAAGCGGGGTGGCGAAGACGAGGCCGATCATGGACCCAACAAAGATGATGCCGGCAAGGGCGAGAAGGATTCCGCCAACTGGAAGGAGGGCGACAACAGCTAGGATTTGGGATGCTGATGGCCCAGTGTTGCTACTGCGGTACTCACCTGCAGCATCGCGGATGTACTGTGGAGGTTGAACTTGGATCTGCTGGCGTGGTGGCGAACGGTCAGCCATTGATGCTGGTAATGAGTTTTGGAATGAAAGAATTTTGGAGAGAAATGTGAAGGGGAGAGTTGATGGGGGGTGGAGTTATAAAGATGAGGGATGAATGCATGGTGGTGACACGTGGAGGTTGTGACATGTCAGCTTAGGCCTTGCATGAATAACAAGTTTCAAACTTCCCCTGCCACATACATATATATATGTCTCTCTTGTTTTTCAATTTTTTGGTGCTTTCTTCTATTTTGAGTTTGATGACATGCACATATTAATTTATTTAGGCTAAACGCCAATCCTTCAAATATTTACATGTAGTTAAAAGTAAAAAACAAACGCTTTAAAATCTACTCATCAGGGTGGAACTGAAAAAGAAATTTAATTTAAAAGGCACAAAATTAAATTGTGAGCACAACTCAATTTGTAATATATCATCAATTAATACTAGCAATTTCTCACATAATGTGCTTGACAAGTCTTTTTTGAAAATCAATTAATAACCTATAATTTATCTATCTCAACGTTCAACTCTTGGGAACCATTAATAGTTGACTCAGTTGGTCAAATCAAGAGGTGTTAGAAAAAAAGATTTGATCAAAAATCATATTGAATCGGTTAATCGTGATGATTAGCGTGGATCATTAAGGTGTTTATTGCAGGCCAACCCGTTGGTGATTCAACTTGGGCCCATATTTAGTCTATTTGGTGTTGGCCCAAAATAAACAAATCTCACAGTTATCAGTTCATATGGAGGATTTCTTTCAGCTAAATTTAATTTTAAGAGTAGTAGGGAAAAATATTAATGAGTGATATGAAAATTAATTTAAATATATTGATTGTATAAAGAAAGACACATCAACTATTGCATCCAATATGGATATCACATTCACAGGTAAATTTGTAATTGGGGTAGCATTAGCATATTATGGGAAGAAGTGAGACCTACCTACTACGAGTCTACCAAACAAAAATGGCGATCGTTTTCCAAAGTAAACATAATCAATTTTAATAATAATTTAATAAAATCAAACCAAATCAATTTCTCACCCATTTAGTCAAATTAAACGAAATTAATTAATTAATCAAAAGAAAAAAACCCCATTCTGAATCAAGCTAAAATTTTTAACTTAAAATAAATCAAGATTGAAGTTAAAATTCTCAAATCAAAAACCATAAACTTAATACTCTTCTCCTTTAATTATCAGTGTTATTCTCTACAGAAATTTTCACTTCTCTTTCTCTATGCTAAGCATGTCCAATCACAAAGAGTACTCTACAGAAATTTTCACCTTCTCTTTTACATTAGTTCATACACCAGATTTAGCATTTGGTTCAAGCTCTTTCACATCTCTACATAAATTTTCACCTTCTCTTTTACATCTCACCATCTCCTAGGAGATACCACTGTGATTGGAAAAATATCCATGAGTTCATACACCAGATTTAGCATTTGGTTCAAGCTCCGTGTGTGGCGAAAATGGATCAAACACATCAAAAGTTTGCGCTCAAGTGAAAAACACACAAAAATAAGTTCATTTTAAAAAAGAGCTAGCAACCAAAAATCAAAAATGAAGAACAAAAAACGAACAATAATTCCAAACCCAGATTCCGACAGAAGGTCAGTGGTGCTAACGTACACCGGAGCAAGCGGCGCACCCATAACTCCAAGCAACAATCTCAGATCAGACCGCTTGTTATACCCATTTGCAGCCATGAAAGGAGCCTGAGAAAGATGCCCCTTCATCCATTGTCCCAGCCCGACACGCTTCGAGTCTTCAACCTCCCAGCCATTCAGATTCGGACCCTCAATTAACGGCGTCAGTGTCTGTGACGCCCCCAAAATTAGGTATACATCACCCATCTTGGGTCGCCAGATACATGGTACAGAATTCAAATACAACTTACTAATACAACTGTCGTGTACAATACGACAAAACATAAACTGTAAGTTTGAATACAAATATTGTCTACTAGAGATTATACAAACTCAAAAGGAGTCTTTATTACAATTATTATCACACTATTTCACAGAATAGTGAGAACTACTAATGCTATCCTCTGGACCATCACTCCGTTCCCCGACTCGTCCCAGCTATATTCTCATTTCCTGAAGAGAACAGTGAAAGAAAGGGTGAGCTCAACTAGCCCAGTAAGAAATATTATGACTAAGATAATGCAGAATAAATTATCATTAGTCTCTAACAATGTTAAACTGATAAAATATAATAGACATCAAGTTTAACTGCAGCGGAACAAGCAATCCATTAAAAGAGTCAAGTAGAAAATAAAATCTACTATCTTTTATGATTAAAAAGATTTTTCATCACTGTTATCGCTGAGACTCAGCTTGATAAATAATCCACATCATCGAATCACCCCTGCACTACGGTCAATGATATTCTTTAGTATCACGACCACAATTATCCATGCACTACGGGCCAATAATATTTGTTTATTCATTAATGGTCATGATCATGCCAACAACTGTCCATCAATGCACTACGGGCTAATGAGGACTTTTACCACATCAATTGTAACATTACGGTCATGATTATACCGAATAATCCCTGGTCATAATCATACAAAGTTCATCTATGCACTACATGCCACAGATGACTTTCAAAAATATAAACATGAGGATGATGACAATGATATAAGAATTCAATAAAACAAGTTCAAGAATTAATTTATCTAGGAACTGATAACGTCCAAATTGTCAATATGATACTGCTTTGTAGAGTAAAATTTAAGAATGCTGAGAATAATATTTCCATGAAAAGATATTGGATGAAGCGCAAATATCAAAGATATTGCACTAATTTCATAGGTATAGAAGTCAAAATTTTAACCAACTGAGTATAATAAAGAATGGAATAACAAAAGAAATCACCATGCATGCGATAGACCACACAGGTAGGTTATTCCAACAGAATAATAAAGAATGGAACCAGGTCCGGCGTAAATGCACAGACAGGATATTCCGACAGAATAATAAAGAACGGAATATTAGAAGAATGTCACCATGTATAGGGTAGCCCGCGTATACAGGTTATTTCAACAGAATAATAAATAATGGAATAACCTAAGTTCTCTTTATTAAGACGAAAGAAAGAAATAACACTCCTTACTGTAAAAGAACTGAATATAAGAGTAGTTAAATAGCAGAAATCTTTTCTATAGTTTCTCTATAATTTTTCTCTTTGGAGTTTCAGTGAATTCGTAAGAAATAATGAAGGAATGAGATTCTATTAATAGAAGAATGGATTGTATAGTAACTAATTCCTGAACGATCCAGATTGATTCATTTTTAATCGGACGGTCCATAAAACTTTTAAATATAATATAATATAATATATATATATATATAAATAATAAAATTTCCTCTACCAAAATCCACTATCAAATATATATATATAATAATAATAAAACTTTCTTCCACTAACATCCACTATCAAATATATATATAATAATAAAACTTTCCTCCACCCAACATCCACTATCAAATATATATATATATATATATATAATGTTTATACTCCCTCTACGTGAATATCAAATCCCCACCCAATTTTCAGATTTCATACATCATATGTGGGCCCCATATGTGGTCCCCACATGTGGGCCCCACCTTTATAAAAATTTTCTATCGAATATTTTGAAAAATGGGTAAATAGGAATCCATAAAATAAGTAAACTTTATAAAAATCACCTTAATAATTTTAACAACATTTATCATCTTTATTATAATTCACAATATTAATCGAATAGGTCGTTCCCAGGAAAGAGGGGCTTTTCAATAAGGATTTTTCCCTATTGACGCGCAATTAGGTGACCAAACCTCTTCTTGACAGAACTTCTAGACATCGTTAATATTGCAAATAATAATATTAATAACTTTGTCGTCTCAATTATTGATTTAAATAATATATAAAATATCGGCAATAATTGAATAAAATAACGTGAGATACTATGCAACAATTACTATAACAATAATTGAACTAAACTGAATGACTTCTCACGTAAGTATCAATAATCAATATCGCGTGCTACTATGCAACCACGCGTATTACTGTATTTTTACTACCGAGTAGTTCAACAGTATCAATGGTAAAACTCCTGCCCTTATTTTTATAAAAATACTTTTGTCGTTTTCTCAATCCGACAATAATTCTGTTGTGGGGTCCATCAATGATTGCGCCGTTGTACGAATATTCTCCGCTAAAACGAATATTCTCCGACCAATCGAATATAATATAACAACTTGCATACTTTGCAGAATTTATAAATACTACCCACAATATTCAAAAAGGATAAATATAGAAAAATTCATCTTTATTAAAAAAGTTGGGGTCTTACAGTGTCTCTCTCCCACTACCGGCCTCAAGCTCTCGGTTCTCGAAATCAACATCTTCAAGTTCCCCAAATTGCTCTGGCTTTGGTTCCCCTTCTTACGTCGCAACAGACTCGACATTGGCGACCTGCTCCTCCCTGGACTCTTCGCACGTGACCTCGCCGACGATAATCCTCGTACTACTTCTTCTTTCGAAGTTAAGAAAACCCCCTGTTTTTTCGCCATTTCCTAAAACCCTAACAAATCAAATACTGTATATAAACAACATAAGAGTGGCGGTGCATTAGAGAAGGATTTCTCTGTGTAGTGGTTATGAGAGTGGCTGTGGAGATCATCCAAATATGAGAGTAAAAGGAACCCTCGACTGCGCCGAATATTTGGAGGAGGAACAAATCTGAGAGTGGCGGTAGAGATCATCCAAATTGATTTGATTTGATTTACCCTTAATGTTTAGAAGAGATAATTAAAATAATATTTTTCAATTACACATAAGCATTAGTTTGTCTAGTCAGCGGGTCGCGCCAGCAATTTCTTATGCGACAACCTCAATTGAATGAAATTGAAAAAAAAATAATAGTTCAATCATCTAATTGACAAAATTGAAAGGTGAATCACCGAAATGGAATATGACATATAGTTTAAGATAACAAATTATATTTAAGCCAAAATTTAAACTCTATATTAATAAAAGTGAGTTAAGATATGAACTTTTTTCCTTGAAGTTATCCATGTCCTGTTTACGAACAACTTATAAGTTGGTCAAATCAATATATAAGTTGTTTTTTACTATTAAGGTGTTGGACAACCACTTGTATTTTTACTTATTATAAGTTTAGTTTTTAAGTCAAAAAAATTAAGGAACTATTTCGGACTTATTTAAAAATGACTTAAAAGATATTTTAAAATAGGCTTAAATATGAATTAATACCCTAAACTATAGGGCATATTCCACTTCAGTGATCCACCTTTCAATTTTGTCAATTAGGTTATTAAACTATCAATTTTTTCCAATTACACAAATTAAACACGCCACGTCAGCAATTGCTGACGTGGCTAATTTAAGTGGGGTCTTAAGCAGCTTATGTGGCAAAAAAAAACTATTTTTATTCATTACATAAATAAATCTGTTTAAATAAAGGGCAAAATCGTCAAAACACATTAACATAACAAATTAATATAAAACATTTCCTTATATCTCTCTCCCTATTTTCCTCTCTCCCAGAAAGTCGAATGAGCCACCACAACCGTCGCCGTACCAGAAAGTCTCCGATCAAGAATGCCGCCTCTGCCGCCCATGTCGCCGGTAATTCCGCCAGAGAGAAAAACAGTGATTCTCGATCTGGAAAACAGTGAAGCAGGGGATTATTTTACTTTCTTCTTCACAGACCCCTTTTTATTCAAAGAACACAACCACAGATCATAAAGTAAAGAAGAAACTAACATGAAGAAAATATACAGAAATACCAAGTAAACTGCCATCCATACCAACAATTTATATACATAAATAAATTTAATACCTCCAAATAATAAACCCACAACCATCATCTTCTTAAAAGACTGGATTTTGACCAACAAATATCCACCAATATAGGAGACAATTACACATATATAACAAAAATTACTAAGCATTTTACAAAGATGAAGCACAAGCATAGAAAATAAGTAGAAAATTGAGGTTAGTCTGCTCAGAAAAACTTACTGAACTCGGAGAAGAAGAGCAAGAGCATAATAACGGAGGAAACAAGTGTGATAACACCACCGGATAGCCCACAATTATTCTACTGGATCAAAACACGAAAACCCAAATCTTTATTCAAATAATTTCATACAATTTATACATTAAATAGGAAATCCTTGTGTTTCTCTCTCATACAGAACACAGCCGGTGCCGGAGTTTTTCAATCAAGTTTGGGGATTCGGTAGTATTTATGAAGTAAGTTTCCATTGAAATGTCAAATTAACAAACAAGATAGAGAGGTTTAAAAGAGATAAAATGGAGGTGAGTTAGGGTTTTGAAGTGTCTAGATTTGGGCTTTGCTTCGGGGGAACTGAATTTGGAATGTGGGTATGGGAAGAAGAGGGATTTTAGTGAAGCCCTACCTCGGCCCTACCGGCCTCCTCGCTTACGCCGCCGACACCAGCATCACCTCTCCTCTTCCTCGACACCGCCGATTCCAAGCTCGGCATCCAAGACATCTGCTGGATCTAGCGACGACGATGACGATGACGATTCGGCGACCGGACTTGGAGGGGAGAGAATGGAATCAGATTGATGATTTTTCTTCAAAGCTTCATTATCAACTTCATTATCAAAACTTCGATGATCGAAAATAGTGAGAGATTGACTGATGGATTTAGATCTTTATCTATTTGGTTTAGATCGATTGTCTGATATAAGGATATATGTTTGTTTGTTTTGTATTAATTTGTATTAATCGATCAAAAATAATTAGGGCTTTTAAGATTGACCATTTTGCCCATGCTGATAAAATGATTTGATTATGTAATGAATATTAAATTATTTATTTGCCACGTAAGCTTGTTAAGACCCCACTTAAATTAGCGACGTGGCGTGTTCAATTTGTGTAATTGGAAAAAATTGATAGTTTAATAACCTAATTGACAAAATTGAAAGGTGGATCACCGAAGTGGAATATGCCCTATAATTTAGGGTATTAATTAATATTTAAGCCTTTAAAATAAGGTAGTTTGACCAAATGTAATATTTATTTTGTCCCATTTTTTATTATTGTTCTTTTTAGTAATTTTTGCATATATCTTAACTTATAAGTTATTATGAGTCGAATACTTTTATAACTTGTTATAACTTAATTTCTGACATATAAGTCAAATTGATGCCGAACGATTTTATTTATAATTCAAACTTAAAATATCTTATAAAAAAAGTTATAAGTTATTTTAAAATCAGTCATTGCCGAACAGGCCCCAATTAAAGTGGATCTAGTTACAAATGGCCACTAGTAGTATTATTATTGTTTGATTGGGCTCACTGTAGTGATGGGTCACCTGAGCTTGACGGGTATTTTGGTCGGTTAATGGGCCCAATAAGTAGGAGAGCGATTGCTGTTGATGTGACCCATTCACGTACGGCCGACTGAACCGAACAATGAAAAGAAACCGAATGGAATGAAATAAATAATTGTACATTTTAGTGATCAAATCGGAAGGGACTTTACTCCCAAACTACTTTTTAGTCATTTTGACTGTTTTCCTGCGCGTGCTGCTTCTTCTTCTTCTTCTTTTGTTTTTTTACTGAGAGACATAATTGTGTTTGTTCCGCCATATCTTATAAGTTACTTTCTATTATTTACATATTTGTGTATAAATTATTTTTTAATTTAAAAATTACTTTTGACAAGTTGTATTTTTTTATTTCGCAAAAAATCATTTATAAATTACTTTAAATAAGTTAAATTGACCAAATATAATAACTATTTCACCTTCGAATTACTATTTAGAATAATATTTATTAAAAAAATTAAATTTTATTTATTAAAAATCAGAATCTTACATTTGTTCCTCCTCTTTCTCCTCTATTAATAATCGTCTAAAAATTTAAACTCTCCATATGCGGTTGATACTAATATGACATTACCTTTTAATTAATCCAAAGTATAGCTTAATTAGCTTTCATTACCTTTTATATGCGGGGCCTGCTACAATAATTGAAAACCTTCCATTTCATATTTAATGTGCAAGTACTATACATAATTTATACTTTCTGCTATTAATATGCTAATGTACAAACCTGTTTTGATAACTTTAATTCAAATGTTATTTGTAGTTAGAGATGAACCTGTTCATCCACATATTTTAATCACTAATATAAAATTGCACTATGAATTTTGATTACTCACTACAGAAAAATTATTATTTTTAGTAAAATAAGAATTTGGGAGGAATAAGAATGGTACAATTCATTTCAATCGCAACTAAACACAATTTTTTATATTTCATTCACAAATTCATCACTCCAATCCAATCATAATCAAATTATTGTAAATCAACACCAAATACACACACACACACACACACACACACATATATATATATATATATATATATATATATACGGAAAGCTTCAAGAGCATAATTCTTAAATAGCATAATATCTTAAATAGCATAATTTTATTAAAATGACGTAATTTTATAAAAACGCGATGATATTTTTATAAATACGCGATGACATTTAAGTAGTTATACGTATCTAAGAATTATTATGAAGTTAAAAACATTTAACTATTTAAGTATAAGAGAGATGTAGATATCTTGTGGAATTAAGTTACGTACAAGAATAGGTAAATATGTAGAAGAAGGGCACGCAGTGTGATTAACCTACCTAGCTAGGCAGCTAGCTACCTATTCTTGTACGTATATGCCAAAGGTCAAAAGCGTGCAGTTGAACATGGTATGGGAAATCTAATCAATTGGAAAAGTCAAAAAATATCATGATGTTGCTTGCATCAGTCCTTGACTTTTTATAAATAAAAATTACTACTCGGGAGAACAATTAAAAATTAATGAAAACTATGCAGCAGCAGCTAGCTAGCAAGGTTTCTGAATAGAAATCACAGCCCAATTTTCCTTCTGTAGACATGCATGCTAATTCATGTATATATGTATGTTTAGAAATGGTGAATAAATGTCTCAAAAGTACGTACATGTTTTGTATTAATATTTTCACACTATATATATATATATATTAATTCGCTTCTTTAGTGAATTGGAAGGAGCGAATTAAGAACGAACCGGCTATAGCGACAGTTTTTTTCGTCACTATAACATAAAAAAGCCGATTTTTATGCTATAGCGATAGAAAAAATCGTCGTTATAGTCGGTTAGCTCTTAGTTCGCTCTCTTCAGTTTGTTGAAGAGAACCGGACTATATATATATATATATATATATATATATATATATATATATATATATATATATTGGAAGTATACTGCTACCAAAAGATTTCTTTAAAGTAAGAATATAGAAAGAGAAATTTCCTCAAGTGGAAACGATCAAATGAAAAAATCTGACAATTAATAGGGATATTTTTGTCAAAATATATAAATAATAGTAGTAGTAAGTATATTTATACAAGTCAGTTGATGACCCTAAACTCTCCACTACTGCATAAATTATGTCGGTTTGTTTTAAGAGAAAAATACTCCAATTTTAAGTGGTGTAGCGGTCCAAAACTATCTGCGAATATAATTTCAAAAATAATATATTCGTAAGGGATGATTCTGAAACAGCCTCATCTGATGAATAATTAAAATTATTAGAATGAAGCTTTATAAAGCAACGAAATCGAGTTTTGATGATCAGCTTTTGTAGTTGCTTTAATCAAATACATATATTATTTTTTTCATCAAATTAAACCTCATGATCAGAAATTATATTAATGTTACGTTTGGATTGAAATAATAAAGGTGACTCATTTCTATAGAATAAAAAAAATTATGTTTGGTTGCGATTGGAATTGATTGAAACATTATTTTTTTTTTAAACTTTAACTGAAATTTAACATTTTTGCCCAAGATTTCATGTCCAAAGCCTTATGAGTAGTTTTTTTTATCATTGAACCATGAGGATGTTGGGAGAGGGAGAGCATGAAATAATTCATTCCAACTAAAAATAAATGAATCATTTCAATCTCCATTCTATTCTTTTAATCTAAACGCAACATAAGAGAATCCAATAAATTTCTTCCAAACCTTCAAAATAGACGGTCATATAAATGGCACTTGTAAATTCGTTTACTGAAATAATGCACATAACAAACGCTTGCTATTGAAGCATTTCATATATATATATATATATATATATATATATAAACTGGACTGGTCACCTCTAATTAAACTGTACATATACGTTTATATACCATCGATCACCCAATATAAAAAGCATGATATACACCTAGCTTCCTCAAACCCTAGCTGGATATATAGGTGGCCCTCTCTTGAAAAATATGCACATACTATCTTTCATAAATATATATATATATGTGGTGGTTCCAGAACTTAATCTCTCTCTTAGTCTTGCTCTTGGGTTTCATTTACAGTCTTCTTATATAAGAGAAATAATTTTCTATAGCCAACTTCCAATGCCCGTCTCAACCCCCTTCTTTTTTCTTAGGCTGGTATAAATGGCTTGTTAGATGAGTCGAGTCGAGTCAGGTCCAAACCAAAACCACTAATTGAAGTTGAAAAGTTCAATATAGAAAAAAAAAGATTGCATTCGATTATAATTATTTAATAATATTTTATTAAAATTGCAATCCACATACGCAACTATATTGAACTTCCTCAACTTCCCAAAAATGTCAACTTCACCGAGTCAGCCTCGCATGGTATCATTTCTGTCTCCATCATGAGTAGCAGTATCTCCCGGAGGGCTATAATTCCATTGATAGTTGTTGTAATTAGGAAAAGGCATACCAGAATTATGACTAAAAGAAGCTCCAGCTGATCCATGACTACCAATTAACATTCTTCCCACCATTGGATTCACATTCATCACCTGCCCAGGAGGTACAAGTAGTCCATTGCTTTTATAGCGCATGAGATCCGCATTTGTGGCATCTAATTCCTTTTGGAGCCTAACAACTTGCCGCTGGAGAACTGAAATTGCTCCAACACAGCCATATACCGGATCTTTCATCCGAGCCTCGGCTTCATAAGCAAGGGAATTAACAGCATCTTCTCTTTGATGGGGGTGGATCTCATTTAAGAGTTTGCTTACATTGCTTGCGCCGAATATTTTGTGCACATTGGCGAATTTTTGTGGCTCCTCCGGTGGGAAATATGGCGCAAATATGCAACCTGACAAGCATTTTCTCCTAAGGAACTTGCACGCTGCACACGGAGAATTCGAATAGCTGCTGGAAGAAGAAGAAGAAGAAGAAGAAGCCATATGTATATTTGTATCTTACTCACTGCAATGTATATTAATTTTGTTAAAGAAATCATCATTATCGATCGGTAGATTTTTCTAATTTGTAATGAGACTAGTTATATACTTGCATACTGATCGATCGAGCCACTAATAATTCATGTTGTAAATATTACGTACTAATTGTTAACCATGGTTTTTAAATAAACTTCAAATACATGTTAAAATGAATTAGAAACTAGGAGTGAAATTCTAGATGAAAAATTGTACTCTCTCAATACATGAAAAAATTGAAAGAAAAAAAATTGCCTAAAAATACTTTGAAGTGTTGTTGTACTGTAATTATGTACTAGCTAGTACAATACTTGAAAATATTTTCTCATAATTTGGCGGGGAAATTCAGGCATTGTAACATTCCTCAAAGTTTAATGAAGGTCGTTGATATTTATGCGCAGTAAAATCGCGAGTTTAAAATTTGTGACCTAATTCTCTAAAATTTGCACCTACCTTATTATCACATAAGCTACTAGCTAGCTAGAAACCATAATCATTTTGTTTGAAATTTTGAATATTTTGCATTTTTTATATTGGCATAAACCAAAACAATAATTCTAGGGGGGGCATTTTTTTGCGATATTTTTAGCGACATATTTATTTTTTTGCAGTACCTCTCAAAAAATATATAATATTTATTTAAATTGAAATTTTTATAAAAAATAATTTTTTTAGTATACTTTGAATACATACAAAAAATATGGTCTGTACAAGGTTTGAGAGGTATTACAAAAAAAATGTCCCCTACAAGGACCCAAAACAAAAAGAACATGCAAACTTGGTCAATTTAGCACATTTCATTTTAAATCATAGTTTGGCAGACCGACACAATGTCTTTTAATTTGTTTGTCAGTGATCAAAGCCATATATATATATGATGTGAACAGTACTAACAGATGTACAACATGTCTTTTTTACTGAAATCAAACCTAAATAATTTGAATACAAAAAATAGCATAAAATTTCTCAAAGACCTAAGCCCCACAAAGCAAGGTAGGTGCATACTACCTACAGAAAAAAAAAGATCAATAAAGAACAAACCAAATAAATATTGTGATCTTGAATTAAGTCATAATGTAAATGAATTAATATATACCAGCATAAGATCTTTAATTTCTTTCAAGTTATTAATGGTTTCTGTCTTCATTTTTCTTAATTTATATATATAAGGGAAAAACTTGGATCAAGCCTGCAGCCTGCCATATTTCATTAACTTAATTACCCTACAATTAACCACATCTATATATATAATTAAGAGGATAAAATTAAGGAATTATAAAAGGTCATAAAAATAAGTAAAAAAAGGCTGTGAAGATCTAGATCATTTCTTCAATCACAAACATTTCTTTCATGATTTATGTTTGTTCCATACAATCTGATCACCCCCACCCCACCCCACCCCACGCAAAAGAAAAACAATAAAAGATTAAGGAAAATGAATATATATATATATATATATATATATATATATATATATATATAGTATACCTTTGGTTTCCCTAGTTGAAATTCCTTGGAGCTTTGTTGTTTGATATTCCCAAGGCTCAACATGTGTGAAATTTGACAAGTTAATTCCTAGGTTTCCTTGAATTCGGATGTGAATGAAGCAAAAGAAAAAAGAAATGAAAGTGTAATTGGATGGGAGGATATGATTAATTCAATAAGGAAACCCTAGCTAGTTAGGTAGCTAGCTAGGTAAATAATATTATTGAAGGAGACGAGGATGGGGGGTGACCCTGCACCTACAGTAAACTAAGGGAAACAAAGATTATGAGAGAGGAAGGCAAAGAGCATGAACGGATGGGAAATGAAGGGAAAGCTGCAAAAGCCACAACTCACAAGTGTAATATATAAATAGCGGCAATCAATATTAAAATATTTAAACCCGGCCTACAATAATATATATAGTTTAAAAATGAAGGGTACATGTATACTTAACGCGCAAGTGTTTCAATAGGGCATTTCTACTTTGCAAATTGCAACAATTAAAGTTAATGCATGCTCAACTACGAGAGTTTCTTTTCTTTTTAGACACAACACCCTCTCCTAGATCTCTTAGTTATCATTACTCTCTTATTTAATCTTTTTTTTTAATCTCGTTGAGTTTATTTTTTCCTTATTGCATCTCTTATTCTTTCTCCACACTTTATTTTGAATCTTTTTTTTTCCTTTTGGTATATTAGATTAATTCTTTCTATATATGTGTAGACATTTGATTAATTATACCATAAATTATCATTAAAATATTACTTCCTCCGTCCCAGGATAAAAGTCCTTATTACTATTTTGGGTTGTCCGATGTTAAATGTCCTATTTCTTTTAATAACCAAACTTTTACACATTTTTTCCTATTATGCCCGTAGTATTAAATATCTTATATTTTTCTTATTCTAATTTTCTCTCCATATTTAATGACATTATTATGGGCAATTTTGTTAATTTATTCTTAACTCTTCTTAATATACATGAAAAATCCAGTAGGATTTTTATCCTGGGACGGAGGGAGTATGTCATTTAAAATCCCTAATATTACTGTTTATATATAATTACTTATTTTGTTCTCGTGTTGCTCAAAATTTTGACTAATTAATGTGGATGCATGGCATACTGAGAGGCGCAAGGGACTATAATTATTTATTTTTATTTTTTATATGAGTAGAGATACGACCATATGTAATGATACTATGATAGGTTATTATAAATGTCAGTTTGTTATTAACATTTTGGAAATGGTTAGTAAGAAATTTATTTCTGGGTAAGTTGGTTAATTAATCAATAGAGTATTGACACGCATGCGAGTTTCTATATGTGTCAGCATTTTATTGACCAATTGACCAACATACCAACAAATAAACTTCATGCTAACCGGATCCGAAAATTTTAATCCAGTGTACGTGTGGCATGTGGGGGTTGATGACTTGCGTATTTCTGTAGGCTGATCAGCATATATATATATATATATATATATATGTCAGTCTATGCGCAGTACATTTTGTCATGAATTCTTCCTTATTTTGGTACCTTCAGCAGAAGAAATGAGCTCAGCCCCAGCTTAACAAAACCGTGCTAGCTAGCTAGCTTTACTTAATTTTCATAGCTTCTTCCAAGAAAATTCACTTGAAAAGAAAGGAATCCTATTTTCATGCGAAAAAGAATCATATAAAAATATCAAAAATTCACGTGAAAATAGTGTTCCTCTCTATTATACTCTCTGTCTTGTATAAAAAGAGTTTCAATTGATTTTTTTCTTGTCAATTTGTAAAACCTTGAAATTTGAAATTGATGAGATTTTTTTTAATATTTTGATTAAATGTAATGGTAATATATTGTAAATTACTAAAAAATATTGACATATATAAATTCATATTAAATTTGAATTTTAAAATTTCAAAAATAATAAGATAGAGTCTTTATTTATTTATTTTGAAACGGTGGAGTGATAGGTAGACAAGTATTTATATATATATTCCTCGAACCGGAATCCTTTTTCTGCCGGGTTTCATAATTGTGAGTACCTTCAACCAGCAAATCTTATGACCTTTTATGTGTTTCCACTGTTTGCTTCAATTATTAGAAAATTCAGCCATCAATATGTACTATGTATATGTGCATAAACAGTAAAACTATCTGTATGGAAATCATTGACCATATCTACATGTTATGGACTTGTACATCGACAAAAACGACAAATCACACACACACACACACACACATATATATATATATATATATATATATCACTGTTCTGTAATGCATGGCCTCTTCCATTTTCTTTGCCGACATGTCGACAACTTGCATGTAATAATTAGTTCTGCCTATTCCTCTTGGAATGCAAAAGGTAACAAAATTAAAGGTAATTCATAAGAATTAAGAATTAAAGTTTTATGGAACGTATAAATATAAATAATTGATGTTAGAATTACAACACTTTATTAATAAAAAATTTATGTTGAACACCATTACTTTAATTTGATAATGTGTCATGGTTCTAACATAACATGTAATTCGTGTATATAATGATATAAATGAACCGAGTCAAGTCGAGTCGAGTTGAGTTGAATATTGAGTTGTTTATATTTGGTTTATAAAATTTATCGAGTAATAAATAAAGTTTGATTGAGGTTCATTTAGCTACCGAGTCGAGCACGATAATTTGAGAAGGTTAATTCGAGTAATTTATCAAACTTTAAAATTTACTCATATTTAATTCATTTATATTTCGAGTCGAACTCGAATCGAATTTTTAGTCGAGCGAGTATGAATCGTGCCCGAACTGTTTGCTTATTTTACAACTCAACGTGTATATATACAGTGTCAATATGTGTTATAGTCTATTCACCCTATTTTACATACAGTTTGAATCCCAAAATTTGTAGGGTTGTTGAGATTTGTACCCCAATATTTAAATTATATCAAAGTATACCTTAAAAAAATTGGTTTAAACAAATATAGTTTGCTATCAAAAGAAAGAGTGCATTTTGTTTAAGGAAAAAAAATTTGGGTGCATTTTGAAAGGGTAAAATCATTGGAGGGAGTACTTTGTTTAGCAAAAAGAATCTTGGGGTGCACTTAAATACGTTTTAGAGATTGAAGTGCGAACTTCAACAATCAAATAACCTTTGGTATCCAAAGCGTATTTTAGTCTAATTTTTTTATTTATTTATCAGTTTCTCATTTGACCACTCAACTTATCTAAATGACATATTAATATTAAGTAAAATATTAATCTAATATATGAAAAAGATAAAAGAAAAGAAAAGGTCAATAAGAGAAAGATGAATGCAAGTATCATCTTGATCAATATAGCAATTAGCACATCAGAAAATTATAAACGCGCTTCTTGACATTTGTTTGTGAAGTTTTTTTACCTTCATCTCTCTGTTATGATCATATATAAACTAGGTATGTTCCAAATCAAGTTTGGAGACTAATACTAACTTTTTTAAAGTTATTTAAACATTCTTAACTCAGAATTAACATGAATTTATTTAATTTAATGTATATCAATATAAGAATTAATTTCATAAATTACTTAAAAAATATTATTAATTATAAAATTTATTATTTTAAAATGTTAAACAAATTATGTCAATTTTAATTTTTAAAATATCTCGAATTAACTTTTAAGAAGTATATTTAACTTATAGTTAATTTGAGACGGATGGAATATAATGATTATGTATTTGCCTATTTACATCCATCATTTCATTCAAGTCGATCAAACGTTCAGTACCCTCCCTGCAGTTTGAAACTGAATTGATTCAATTATGTATGGGGAGGAAAGTGGGTCTATATATATATATATTAACAACAGTTTCGTGCCTCCGGCATTATAGACGGTGTGATATATTTTAAATTTTAAACAGTTCATATGATTTATTAAAATGAACGAAAAATTCAAAATTATTTGTATTATATATATATATATATATATATATATATATATATATATATATATATATATATATATATGAGACCTGGCCAATTTTCTGTTTTTATGATTGTAGATCACTAGTAATGATAATTTTCTTTAGATCTCTCTAAGGTACACGAATCTACTTTTTCTAATTTATGTTAATTTTTATATATAAATATACAGGTGCGTGAGATAAAAACTGAATTATAATATTTCTTTAATTTTGAGGCATTATTTTAATTATAAGAACAAACAATTGAACAATGATCACCACATTCCCAATCATTAATGGCCATATTCTTATTGTACCTAATTTGGCTCAACAAAATAAATTAAATAAAATAAGTAAATGGAGAGACCTGATGCATGCCAATATTTTTTTTTACCAATTTACCGTAAAAAACACTACTTAATTTGTAACAAATTAAACCTAACTCATTTATAAATAATGTAGTGTCAAAAATATATAAATAATGGACGGATTCTCTCAAAAAATAAATTATAAAATTATTATTAACATTTGACAGTCAATTTAAGACTTTTTAAAGCTTCAAATTGAGATAATTCATTCAAAATTATGCAAGAATATTGAACAATACTTTATAGATGGTTTAAAATATTCATCTTTATATTAATTTAAATTTTAAAATATTTTAATAATTCTATATTTTTAAACGGAGATAATAAAAACAATTTTTCTCATATATTTTTGCATGATTAATTACTTTTTTTTTTAATTTGCTATCTGATTGCGCCGACTCATTGATGATTGATTCAAGTAAAGTCGAAGAGAAGAGATAAAATGGAATAATATAAGTCATATGTGGCGTGGTCCTAATGATTAGGGAGCTCGATTATTGGCTAATTTTCATAAATAACATCTCATGTTACTAAAACTAGTATCCACTTTGTATGTTTGTTTCATCATCATGGTCTACACTTTATCAACAAAGGCAATGATATATAATTATATATATATATATAATATTGGCCTAATAAAACCCAATAATGGCTTCCCTTTAACTTCTATAAAGTCATTAAGCACTGCTCTGCATGTACTTCTTTTGTCCCAAAACTTTGAACATCTTACTTAGCAAGAGGCCTAAAATGCCATACAAGCCAAATGCTCTATTCGAAAGTATTTTTAATGTACAAATTAAATATAAATTTGTTAATACAATTTAATTTCCTTATTAATTTCCTAAAAATTTTATGTGACATGTTATTATTGAATAGTTTATAACATTAATTTACAAACAATTTGCATATAATTTATTCTTGTATGGTCATTGAGAAGTTGACTATTGAATCTCAGCTCAAATTGTTTTACGGTCTTTGGAAAGCTGACAATTAAATCTCACATACTCCTTTACTCAGCGGCGGAACTAGAACACTTTTATAGGGGGTCAAAATACATTAATAAAAAAAATTATTTATTAACGTTTGGAGTGCTTCTTTTAAATTCATTTTGTACAATTATAATTGTGTAGTCTAAGTACGCACACCCCAAAATTAGCAAATAAAAACACCATAAAATTACATAAAAAACAAGTGAGCCCATTACAGGTCAGCCCACATATGGGCCCGACAACCGGAATAAGCCCACATTGAGAAGCCCACGAGTTGAAACCAAATATGTACATCAGCAATTTGAAATTTGGAAACACCTGTGGGCCCCCAAAGTCAGCAATACACTGTCCAAACACCCGTGCACAAATCCAACAGCAATGTAAGTGGACTGAGCAATGTAAAATTATTTTTTCAAGGTTTTCTTGATTTGTTATATTTTTGCTTTTCATAAACTCATTTACAATTAATTGTTTCTCAAATTAATTCATAAACTAAGTGTATTATATCTTTTTTCTTGTTTTTATTTCAATGCATCCTTTTATTTCTTCCCAACTATATTTTCGTCAACCAAACCAGTCATATTCAAGATGCATACACATTCTCTTTTTCTCAATATAAATCAAATCAATATATTCTGGTTGGTCAAGTAAATCCTTTTATTCAAGAAATTAATGCATATGAACTCGTGTTTTGGTATTATCAAAATTGTTATTATTAAATAGTGCAAAATAATAATTTTACACGCAATACTTATATTAAAATTAATTCTCAATCATTTAATGCTTGATTTTAATGGATAAAATAATTTATAGATTAAAAATAAACCTAAAAGTTTTAAATTGACATAACGTCATCTTCGTAATTGTCAGAAGTGCATACTAATTAACTCTGTTGGACGAGAATAAGACGATAAAATGAGTAAATAGTTCAAATTTAAATCGTACTAATTCGATTAAAAATTTAAACTCGATAAATATAAATAATTTAAATATAAAATTTTAAAATTTTATAAATTACTTAAATTTTAATTTTTTATTGATATTAAGATTAGTTCAAAAATTCAAATAATTTCAGATACTCAATAACTTGAATCAAAATTTATTTTATACATTAATTTTATGAACAAAATCCGAGAACTGTGTATCGGCTCGACTCCTTTAAACCCTTAGACGAGAACATGAAGAATACGGAATTGGAATATTGGATCATAACGAACAAATAACGAAATTTGGTAAAAGCTTCCCCCTTCGGTTAACCGTTCGAATAAAGATCCAAACTGTAAGTGATAATTTTCAGTTTTTAAACAGATGTTGCTTATAATTTCTTGTATTATTTTGTTGTTGAAACGTAACTACCAGATTTTATCACTTGTTTATCTCTCTTTGATAGATATTAGGGTTTCAATATAGTCGTGATTCAGTTCTCACTTTGAACTTCACTCTCTCTCCAGTTAATTATAGTTCTTGAACGTGTAATATTGCTATTGCAAATTTGTTTTAGGTCTAATCAATTAAACACGAATTGTTTAAATTTGAGCATTTCCGCTTCACAATTCGATTAGTTGTATATATCTAGTCGTAATATATATATATATATATATATATATATATATATATATATATATTTGGATTGATTTGAGTTTGTAGTGAGTTTTATGCAATAATTAGGTTAAAGTAGTGGAAAATTTTGTATTGATTATGGTCTCAGTCAAAAATATTTCCCACAGAAGTGTTCTTGCATTTCCGGATGAAAGCTAGTATTGTGAATCAGTATGTCTGGTTATATCAGCAAAATCAGTGAACATTTAAATTTTCTTTTTGTGGATACTGGCTTATGGTTTTCAACTCAGTGAGTCAATTTTCAGAAAACAACTCAAGCCATTTTCTCTGCAAATGCTTTCTTAGAATTGTTTTCCTTGTAACAAATGGTGCCTGCCTTTCTATAGCAAACATAGTCATTTTAAATTAAACTAATACTGAATGATATTTTAGATTCTCTGTTAGACTGAAGGCCTCACTAAAGTTTCTTTGAGTGAATAATATTTATTGCATAATTCTGCATACGGAAAGAAATAAGATAATGCATTCTGTAGTTGTATGTCACTCTGTCAAATAACTTATTAGCCTTTGTTTTAACAAGTTATGAAAAGTTTTACTCTGCTGTCAGTAGCGCTATTTTGATGGGATCGTTATCTTCCTTTTGATTCCTGTTAGAAACTAAAATTTCGCAACCATAACGTATGTAACTCTGTGCTCCTGACGGCAGATCTTATCACTATATTATTAGTCATGGCTGGGTTGGAGGAATTGAAAAAGAAGCTTGTTCCATTGTTTGATGCCGAAAAGGGCTTCTCGTCTGGGTCAACCTTGGACCCTTCTGATTCTTATATGGTAAGTTTTTTCCTTGGAGGAAAGTTTCTTGTTACAAAAAGATTTTTTTTCAAAATATGTTTTTGTTGAAGTGTAGTTATTAGATGGCGGAACTGTTAACTTATTAAGTCGATCTTATGGAGTATACAACATCAATGAGCTTGGATTGCAAAAGTGCACTTCACGGTCAGTGGATGACACAGACCTCAGTGAAAAGACGTATAGGTGTGCTTCCCATGAGATGAGGATTTTTGGAGCCATAGGTAGTGGTGCGAGCAGTGTGGTTCAGAGAGCCATCCATATACCGACTCATAGAATTATTGCCTTAAAGAAGATTAATATTTTTGAGAAGGTTTGCATATTTATTTATCTTCCATCTACCGTTGACCGTTTGACTATTCATTTCAAATAGGGAACTCGTTTACGCAATTTTTAAGATTGATCAGTAGATTAATCGGCTAATACTATTGCACTGAATCATCAAGGAACTTTAAAGGAATTTAGAGAATACATTTTTTCCACTTGAATGAGCCATATTCTTTCAAAAATTAATAGGAGGTTCTGCTTATTTATAAAAAAGAAATATATTAGCATATTTATAACTTCAGCATGACATAATTTTAATAGCATTGAATATGTAAATTTGTGAACTTTGGTACACTGAGGGCAGTTATTTATTTGCATAATTGGTATCTTTTTGTTTCCTTGTTCTCCCTTATGTTGTCTTTGTTACAATCATCGGCAACCTACTTTTCTACCCGTGCATGAAAAAGAAAATGTTGAACTTAGTGATCACTGCAAGAACTCTCTTATGGATGACAAAGTTTAGTTGGTTCTCTTTCACACATATGAACAACTACTCAAATTTAACATAATTTATGCTGATAAACTGTTTAAGAATCTCAGTAAATAGCATGGACACAGATTGCTATATATTCTTTTAGTACTTGCTTGGTTTTTCCCATGTCAGGAGAAAAGACAGCAACTTCTCACCGAGATAAGAACATTATGTGAGGCACCATGTTATCAGGGTCTGGTTGAATTCTATGGAGCTTTTTACACTCCAGACTCTGGCCAAATAAGCATAGCTTTAGAGTACATGGACGGAGGGTCCCTAGCAGATATCATTCGAGTACGTAAACATATACCGGAAGCAGTGCTATCTTTGATGGTTCAAAAGCTCTTGCATGTAAGAATATTTCTTTAAAAGAAACATGTTACTGTATTTTTTTTCTGGAGTTGCAACTATTCAGTTCAAGTTGGCCTTGCGAACAACTTGATGCACTATCTCCCGACGGACCTGGGGAGAATGACCCCTTCCCTCCCCCAGACGTAGCTGAAAGGCGAACTGGGTAACGTAGCGATAAGAATAAAAAAGGAAGTTCGTTGGGGTAACTCCCAAAGGTGCTCGGGAAGTTAACTCAGTAGCTCAGTAAGAAATGACCTGGACCAATAGGGAAATCCCAATTCATTGGGTCTTTAGCTTGAAGTGGTGGTTTAGCCAAAAGGAGAACGTGCAACGGTCAACTTCTTCTCTTTGAAATATGATTTATTCTCCTTTCTTGCTAATTTTAAATTGTTATTTTTGTTCCTCAAGGGACTGAGTTACTTGCATGGAGTTAGACACTTGGTTCACAGAGACATAAAGCCTGCAAATTTGCTTGTAAATCTTAAAGGAGAGCCAAAGATAACAGATTTTGGCATAAGTGCTGGCTTAGAGAATTCAGTAGCTATGGTTAGTCACAGATGTTACTCAAAACAGTATTTTGTTTATGTGTTCCGTTTTAACACGTTACTTTTTAAAAAATAAAAATAAAAATGAATTGCATTTTAGTTAATGTGGTTTGTGACCAACTTATTTCTGGTCTGTGTTTTTCAGTGTGCTACTTTTGTTGGAACTGTTACATACATGTCGCCTGAGCGAATTCGAAATGAGAATTATTCTTATCCAGCTGATATCTGGAGCCTTGGGCTTGCACTTTTTGAGTGTGGTACTGGAGAATTTCCTTATACAGCTAACGAAGGACCTGTTAATCTTATGTTGCAGGTGCCTTGGACGTTCTACTTAATGTGTTTATTTCCTTGTTTTGTATTGCTTTTCATATATGATGTGTAAACTATGCACGAATGTGATATAACTCGAAGCAAAAAATTCTTGTCCCAAGACTCGCAACTACTTGGGTTTCAGCCACTTGAACCCTCTTCAACTGTTTGGTTTCATTTGTGGTTATGTCTTCAGTTAGAGCACTAGCTATCATGTCTATTACGCTATCTCCATCCAACATGTCCAAAAATAAGTACTTTGTATCTAAAGTATAATCTCTTCAAACTATCAGAAATGATGTACTTCTCTAGAGTACTTATCAATTTTTATTGGAAAAAAATACTCATTTTACATCAATTTCAGCATCATGTTAATTTATAAGTTCATTATATAAGGACTTACTGGCTTATCAGCCAGGAAGAAAAGGTAAAAAGGTCTATTATTCTTGAACTAATTTTTAATGATTAATTCAAGTTGTCTTGAATGTTATCAAAACCTAGGATTTTGACATCATAATATATCATAAGAACTTGTCAAAAGTGGTATCTGGTTTAGTTTCTATAGACAATTAATGCATTCTCATGCAGCAAATATTATTCTTGTGTTTGACTCGTATTTACACCATGCTACGTCTTTATGTCGTAATCAATTCATGGTTCATCATTGCAGATCCTTGATGATCCATCCCCATCGCCATCAAAGAACTTATTTTCGCCAGAGTTTTGCTCATTCATTGATGCTTGCCTGCAAAAAGATGCAGAATCAAGACCAACAGCAGAGCAGGTGAGCGAAAGGCAGACCCGTTGTGCAAGGTTTATTCAAGGTGAAACTTTACGAGGCACTAAAACATCCCTAGAATTAAATTAGATTTGATCCATTAAGCTCGACAGAGGATGTTAGGGACAGGGGTGGATTCAGTCACGGAGTTCAGTGGGGTCAAATTCGGGATAAAAAATTCCTTGTGAATAAAAAATTAATAAAATGAATCACAAAACTAAATAATACTTAAATATTATTTACAATTACATTTTTCGAGATTTCAATGCTTGAAATTGTTGCATGATAATCTCATTTTTAATAGTTGCAGAAATATAACGCTCAATATAAGTTATTGATGTACCGTTCTATAGGTTTTATTGGGGTTGAGTTTTGCTAAAAAACTTGAATAATATCCACCGTTGTATATTATATTATTATTAATAACTAATGTATAGCCAAATGAAAACAACAAATATAAAAATCAAAACAGTATCAACATTAAACATTATATTATGCAGATTATAAGTTTATTTGAATCTCTTTTTACTCCTTTTTGTTTTTAGTTTTTTTTTAAAAATTAATGTTTCCCCTTTTAATTTATTATGTTCTTTTTTCTCAATTAAATCACTAACAAGTAACATTACAAAAATTTAAAGAAAGTAAAAATAGAATATAACACATACTTGAAGAACTTTTATTTGATGGAGTTCTTTTCATTGTTGGGTTGCAATGTTGCTTTAAGAAGTAAAAAGCCCTAATTTTATAAAAGTACAAAAAAAGAAGAATCTATAAATAATTACAAAAATTTCTAAAACAATTGTTAAATTTGGTAAATTTAAAAACTAAAATTATAATAACCTAAACACTTAGTTGCTTTGTGCCTCCCTTGCGAATTTGGAGACTTAGAGTTGTTGTTACTATGTTGACTGAATGACTGTTGTGTTACTTTGTTGATGAAAGTACTACAAGATTAAGACTTCTAGTGGAGTAGTGGGAACTGGGATAATGGGATTGGGATTGGTCTTGGTCTTGGTCCCGTCCATACCGTCAATATCCCTTGTTTTAACTGGGATAATGGGATTGTTTTTAAAATTATTTTGTGGAGTAGTGGGAATTGGGAGTAGTTTGTTTAAGTATTCTAATAGTTTTTACTTTTTAAATAAAACATAACAATTTCATTTAACACCCCCCCCCTCAAATATTTTTTTTTGACATATATATTATTTATTTTCTGACAACGTGAGATCCTACGCTATGTAAGCACAGTAGGAGATTCAGTTTTATAATTTATATTGACCAAAGACCTTCCTATTGGGGATTATATTTAATAGTGTGCATATGCAATACTTATTAAAATTACGACTATAACTGGTATGTTATACTCCATTGTTGGGCTGGTTTAAAATAACTTTGTTGTCAAACCTTTTTTTTTATCAGTTCCTATGTTATCTGATGTTTTATGTACTTCATTAAATATAGGCATAACGTTTTGAAATTGACCTTCTCTGTCTTCCATATTCTGTAACTCAGCTCCTTTCACACCCATTTATTAGAAAGCATGATGAGGCCAGGGTGGATTTAGCAATATTTGTTCGAAGTATCTTTGATCCGACTCAAAGAATGAAGGATTTGGCAGATGTAAGTTATGAATCTTTCTCTTAGAGATTGCCTATCAGGATGTTCTAAGAGTTGAAACGCATGCCATATGCTCTGGTTGCTTATACCAACATCAATAGGAAATAATTACTTATTTCTCTGTTTAATTGTATACTAACTTCACTTATATTTGCTTGGTCAGATGCTCACAATGCATTATTATTTACTTTTTGATGGACCTGATGAACATTGGCAACATACAAAGACCCTTTATAATGAAATTTCAGTTTTCAGGTATGAAGAAATCACCGACACTTCTTTCCCTATTATTTACTGTATATGGTTATTGGACTTTGTAAGGAGATAGAAACATCGTAGCTATACAGTTGTGGTTTAAGCTTTGTGACTTTACGAAGATAGAAGTTGGTTAGATGAATTAATGGCCTTTCATATCATTTATGTTTCGTGTTCCAGCACAAAATTTCAAAACTTAGAAATTATTTTGTTTTGTATGCATTGTATTTTAAGTTGAGGAGGAGGCATATCCAATTCAAAAACCTTTACTGAACCTTATTTTTCAATCTTTCAGTGTTGAGTTGATAAAGGCACCACCTTCACATAATTTGTCTTTGTTTGAATAAATTGAATGTAAAGGAAATAAATTTATGGGGAACAAATAAGGGAGTTTATATGTGAACTTCTGAGTGAAGTTTTTAATCATTTGGGTTGTTTACTATAATGTTTTGCTGTTTACTAATATAAGTTCAGTTTCTCTGGGAAAGAATCCATTGGCCCAATTGATATCTTCAAGGCTTTGTCCAACATTCGGAGTACGTTAGCCGGGGAATGGCCTCCTGAAAAGCTTGTTCACATTGTGGAGAAACTTCAGTGCCGTGCTCATGGTCAAGATGGAGTTGCAATTCGTGTGTCTGGATCTTTTATTGTCGGGAATCAATTTCTGATTTGCGGAGATGGTATACAAGTCGAAGGCGTGCCAAATTTTAAAGATCTTTCTATTGATATTCCTAGTAAACGAATGGGAACATTTCAGGAACAGTTTATCATGGAAGCAGGGAGTGTCATTGGCCGCTACTTCATCGCTAAACAAGAACTTTACATTATCCAGTAGTTGAAAAGTTTCTTCTCTTCCAAGGTCAGTTGATTTTGGTGCTTGTCCAAAAGTTAAGTTCATATGAACTGAAAAAAGCTGTTTTTGACAGTCTAACCACAAATTAGTTTGTTTGGTAAGTTTTTAACTATTTTTTGACTGAAGTAAAACTTTGCTGCATGCCTATTCTTTTCCCTACATTCACCCTATATAACTACGTATTCACCAGCCTATTCTTTTCCCTACATCCACCCTATATAACTACGTATTCACCAGCACAATAGCATAAACATGTTGGTTGTGTAGCTAACTTAGCATTGCATATTTAACACTTTTTACTAGGAAGCTTGATTGTAATTTTGTAGGACTTTTGTAAACCAATTATGTAGTCACATTTTAAATCCCACAACTGTGGTTTCATTAGGAACCTACATTACATTACATTACTTTTTCATTTTATTTTTTTCCTTTTTGTGGCAAGTAGACTAGCTACATTACTTTTGTTTTAAATTATAATTGGTATCTGGTAAAAAGAATTTTAGTTGACTTTATTATTTGAGATTGTTGGGTATTTTAGTTTTATAATCTGTCCAAATATAACTCCCAAAGGTTGTCAAGCTATGTAACATAATGACAATAATTCCGAGAGAAATGGCCATGAAAGTCTCAGCGGGTACTAACTCACACAAGAAGGGGAAGGGATGGGAAGAAGCATATAGATTAGAATTCCAAATGGAGTTATATTTTAACTTGAAATACATTAAACAGAAATGGTTAACCCAGTCTGAACTTACTTTTGGTTATTTTATGAGTTTACCATGCCCCCCTATCATTATGAAACTATGTTAACTTAAATCAACTTTTTTTGTGTGTGGCAGATCCTAGACTCCTACGAAGACTCTCCGTTCTTCACACTGTTCGTTTTATAGGCGCGTGCAGAAGAGAAGAGTCCCCCAAAAAAAGAACTGGGAATCTATTTTGCGCATCGGCATGCTTCTATCCTACAAGAGTCCGTAGCAGCCAAATGCCTGTGCTCCCTTCTGGAGGTCCACTTTATTACATTTCACGTTGAATTTAACTTCTGTGATTTAGAAAATTGTCGCGCAGAGTTGTTGATTGAGAAATCCAACTTTCAAATACTGTAACTTAGACATCTGATATAAATACCTCTCATCTCAACACAATAGAGAAGTGTTTGTGAAATGCAGACTGCTTTTGAGTGAATTTGCCATTTCCATGCAAGTAAACACATGCTATAAATTTCGAACAGAGTTCAACAAAGAAATTGTGCTGACCATTATGAATTCTGGCTTTGCTTGCTGGGGTTATTACTAAAGATCTTGTTGAACATCCGCTATTTTTCTTCTGATACTATATGAATCAAATTTCTCATGCAAGAGAGAGATTTTTCGATTTCTATATATCACATAATCATCAAAATCAGATGTAACAAGAATATATTACAAGTCAAAATAGGATGTAATATTTCACAAACAACTTGCTTCACGATTCAAATACAAACCTGCAAAATGATAATATTAGAAAGTGCTAAGAAGCTGCCAAAAAGTAGTCTCGAAATTGTATTTCTTTTTGAAGAGGAAGGAGGGTTCAGTACAGAATAAGGGGTTTCGAAGGGTTATTTTTTTTCAGGCATTGCCATTAAATTGGGGGTGTTGATTTGGTGCACAGCTTCATCTAAAGGACAACTGTCAGGAACTGGTTCTTCATCCATGAAAAGTTTTGGACATTCCATAACCATACTTGGAAGAGCCACAACTCTCCTTCTAACGGAAGATGGAGAGATGTTGTCATTGTTTGTGTAGCAACTGCTTCGAACATCCCAAAATCGGACCTAGCATATAAAAATAAACAACATTCAGTCACTCGGGACATACAATTACATATTGAAATGATACTTCTCTAATCAATCAGATGTAATTTGTATAAATGGTCATGAAATATGAAACACATTATGTTGACGTGCAGAGAAGAGTAATGAGAACTTGGGATACATAGATTATGTGAAAGTTGGGTTCTGTTTGGTCAGTCTATGACTATGAGCCCTTTGGATGACATCAAAGAATCTTCATATTAAACCTGTTTGAATGCTTTAGCACAACCCCCAGACCCATTTATGCACAGCCCATCATGTTGGAGAGTTCCCCATCCAAAACATGATAACAATATAGAACTGAATAATCAATAATCCCAACTCACGTCCTGCACAACTCCCCTTGCCTGCCTGCCTGCCTGCCTGCCTGCGCACCTCAAGTCCCATAGAGCAAATGAACCAGATACAATAAGATATAGTCATTAAATTATTTAATGGAGAGATTGCTATAATGAATTGAGTCAATGAAATTTTTATTGAGTTAAAGGATTGATGCAATAAGCAAATCTAAATCTCTTATCCTTTCACAAATTTATTTAGTATAACCAATATCTTAGGTGACAATATTATATTTATATATATTTTTTTGGGTGTAGAAAACATAAAATTGTTATTATTAATTTAAATTTTCAAAATTAACTTTTCATCGTTTCACATTATCCAATAGATTCAATTATTTAAGTTTAAATATTAAATTTAAAAAATATTAAAAATAACACGGTCTAAAAGATCAATAAAAACTAACATATTCTTATTTATAGAACAAGGATTAAATTGCAAATTTATTAAAAACATAGTTACAATATTACACATTTATTTAAATAGTGGGCATTAGTTAAAGATACTATGAAGATTTTAAAACCTAGATTCTTTGCTCTGCCTCCATCTTAAACCCCAACCCTACATTATTTTTCTTCTTTCTCACCTCTTTCCTTCCCCGTCGCCCTGAACATCTGTAGTCATGCCGAAGCATTACAGGCCTCCGGTAAGTTCAAACAGCTAATTGTTTTCCGTGTATGCATGTGTATATCCCTGTATCTATATAATCTTACAGTTTCATTGAAAATTTATATTCGCGTATAACAGGGAAAGAAGAAGGAAGGTAACGCCGCAAGATATATTACCAGAACGCACGCTGTTAAGTACCTTCAAGTCAGTCTATCACTCTTCAGGTATCCTACGTTTCTCTCCTTTCTATTAATATTATTTTTTTTTGTTGATTTATGCTTATTTATATCTGGGTTTGAGACTATAATTTGTTTCTTCAATTGTTAATGTTTTACTAAAAATATGTGCTGATCAAATTTTCCAGTAGCAAGTACAAGTTGGTAGGAAACAATTTTTTATAGCTTGGGACAAAAAATTAGTGATTTGTTGCAGTGTCATAGAATGTATATAATATAAGTATCAATACATGGACCGGATATTGATGTGTTTTTGTTGCAAGATATATCATTTTCTTCAGGGAAATGTAGTTAGTTGTTTAATGTTTAATGTTGATTGCAAGTAGTATAGATTAGCAGGAAACAAAATTATTGTTACAATTTCTCAAGGAAATGTCAGTAATGGTTTAATACGTGTAGGAAATTATGTATTCTCAAAGGCATATTTCCTCGGGAACCGAAGAAGAAGGTGAAGGGAAATCATCATACGTACTATCACATGAAAGATATTGCGTTCCTTAAACATGAGCCATTACTGGAGAAGTTTAGAGATATGCGGGCATATGATCGGAAGGTAAAGAAAGCCGTGTCAAAAAAGAACAGGGATCTTGCTGAACGGCTATTGACACGTAAACCTACTTACACCCTGGATATGCTCATTCGGGAGAGGTTTGGTACTGTATTAGTTTTATGATACAAACCTTCTAGTACTCACATGGAGTAGATTGTCATTACACTTTTGGTGCTTGGGTTTAGGTATCCAAAGTTCATTGATGCACTAAGGGATTTGGATGATTGCCTTTGCATGGTACACCTTTTTGCTGCCTTGCCTGCTATAGAGAGGGAAAAGATTCAAGTAAAACGTGTTCACAATTGTCGAAGGTTTATATCCTCTAATTCGAGTTCATTTTGATGTTACAAGTGTTTTTACTTGTTTTGCTCTATTGCTTAGTTTAGTATTTTTTTTCCCTGGCTGTTTAGGTTGAGCCATGAATGGCAGGCATATATATCTCGTTGTCATAAATTGCGGAAAGTTTTCGTCTCGGTGAAAGGCATATATTACCAGGTGTTTTTTTGCAGGGCATTTTTATCTCTCTCTATATATTTATATCAAGTAATGGTGTTTAATATGTCCTGCTGTATCTGTGCCATCCACATTACAGGCAGAGGTTGAGGGACAAAAGGTCACTTGGTTAACTCCTCATGCTTTGCAACAAGTACTGCCTGAAGATGTTGACTACAATGTCATGCTAACTTTCCTGGAATTTTATGAGGTATATAATTAGTAGGTTTAATTATATATTATTATCAGTTCTGTTGTAATTTTGTGTAAATGCTGTAATTTATAATTGAAATACTTTTAAGTGAATTGAAAATAGACATTTTTGTCACCATTTTTCTCAAGACTTTTTTGAGGTTAGGCCAAACCTTACCCAAATTCTGATGAAAAGTGAAGTTATATATCTTTAAGTTCTGGCTACTGGTAGTATGTGTTACATAGACTTGACATTTCAGCTTCAAGGCTGAGTTGGATATGGCTGTTAAGGGCTTGGACGCGGTTGGTTGGGCAAGCAAAGAAAAAACAGAAGCAGCTTTCTGGTTTATTGTAGGGTTGCTGGTACTTATCATTTGCAGAAGAAGATGAGGCAAAAAAGTTCAATCCTTTACCTGCGTATAATATTTGTATCCATTTTTACCGAGTCCCGTATCCTAAAGTAATAAGGCTAGGTGAGTCACGCCTGGGCTCATTGTCGTACCCAACACTTGCACCCAAGTCCATGACATAGCTGGTAATTTAGTTAAAAAGGAGATGTGGTAAGGCAGCTATTTGAGCCAGGGGCAAGCAGTCAAGTGTTGACCCCAAGAAACATGACTAGAAAATTAGAATTAGACGAAAGTGTTATTTCAATTACCTTAGTTTTTCCCCCAGAGATTTTGTAATCATTCCCCTTGGAAAATTTTCACCAACGCTATATAATAAATTGGCGTCAAATCATCTTGTCAGTTAAGTTTGTATTCTCAGATTTTTCTAATTGTTATTTTATCTTTTGTGTGCAGACTCTCTTAGCTTTTGTAAATTTCAAACTTTATCACTCTATAAATGTGAAATATCCCCCCATTCTTGATCCACGTTTGGAAGCTTTAGCAGCAGGTATGGTTATACTGTACCCTTCACATTTTTCCTTTAAAAACACAGTTACTTGGCAAGTTTGATATCTGTATAGAATTCCATCATTATTCTATCTTTTAAATTATGTACATTTTCTTCATGCTACATAGTGCTGACCCAGTTTGTTGGGGCACTGAGTCAGTGAGTGGAGTAGAGTTGTATGTGCTGTGTTATGGGATGTTTTGTACATATAGTACCAATAATATACGACGTAATTGAACTTGTGCAGATCTTTATGCGTTATCAAGATACTTTGATGCTAATTCTAAAGCCTCCATGGGGGGTTCTCAAGCTGTTATTTCATCTGAATCTGACCAAGTTGAGAATCAAAGAGAGGGATCAAAGCTTGACGAGTCTGAACTTAGGATGGCTCAACTTCAACACCAACTACCTTCTAATGAACCTGGTGCATTGATGCACCTTGTTGAAAATGCTGATGGGGAGGATGAAGATGACGAAGAAACAAGGGCGTGTAAAACTCTCTTTAAAGATATGAAGTTCTTCTTAAGTCGCGAGGTTGGTGGTGTTATTTATAATTTGCAGATAGTTGTATCTTGTTGTAGTATTTTATTCATCAATGGCTAGTATTGAATCTCTTGTTTTTTTTTATTGTTCTTCTACCCTCGGAGGGTTGGGTACGGAAAAGTGGTAATGGAATCACAAAGGGGTTGATCTCAATTCTTAGGGAAAAAGAACAAAAAAGATGAAACATATTAGAAGTAAAAAATAGAATAATTAAGTGAGTAGTAACATATAAACAATTTCCGGAAGGAGTAATCAGAAAGGTAGTATGATAATATGCTCGGCAAGTGCTTCACTTTGAACCCCCCACCCCCCCACCCCGGTTTTGGGGGGGGGGCTCTTCTCTTTTTTTTTTAACTTTTAGTATAATATTGTTTTCCTATGTTCAGGTTCCTAGGGAGTCACTTCTTTTTGTCATCCCTGCTTTTGGTGGTGTGGTTTCTTGGGAGGGAGAAGGAGCTCCGTATAAGGAATCGGACCTGAGCATTACTTACCAGGTATTCCTCTACAAACATAAGTTTGAGAATGCAGGCATAAGTAACAATGTAATTTTTTTCAATTTAATTAAAGTGTGTTGTCGTACTGTTATGCCTGTGTTTCTTACCTAATAATCTGACATCATGCTGCTGCTATTGGATATGTTTGTTATGTGTTTAGCAAGATAAACATGGCACTATTGCCTATTGGTCTGAGTAGTTGCTGATGATCATATATAGCAACCCTGTGAACCTAATAAGTGTTTCTTCAGTGTCAAATCTAACTTTTCATCCTTGATATGCTCTGTACTGAAAACAGTATCTTGTTTGGTGGACCTGTACCACTATTTGATGGTCTTAACATAACCTTGCGATGCAAGGAACATTTTTTTTTATAAGATGTATTATAAGCCAAAGACGCAATAAGGGTGCACCATCCCCGTATACGCGGAGTATACAAGTAGGTGGTTGCCCCTGCTTGAACCAGAATGCCCACCTTCTAAATTAGAACAAGATTAGTTGACATTCCATTTCTGCAAACTATTCTTAGTCGTTGGGTCTACTGGGTTTCCTGTTTCCATTTTAGATTTTTTGATTACCCTTGTTAGCTTTGCCAAATGTATCAAGTTCATCTAGAAGTATAATCACCTAATTCATAGACAAGCTTCTTCATGTCTTCATCTTTATGTAGTTTGCTTGGTGTTATTTGTCTCTCCTCATGGGGTGTTTTGCTTCTATAAAGAGAGATTGATTCTGCTATACTTTGCCATTGAAAGTGGTGGCACGTAATGCATTTTTAGATGTTGAGGCATTTTAATTTTTGCAGATTGTTGACAGGCCAACCCAGGGTCACAGGTTTCTCTCTAGAGAATATGTTCAGCCGCAGTGGGTTTACGACTGCATAAATGCACGGATCATATTGCCAACTGAGGATTATATTGTTGGAAGGTAAAGTTTGGAAAATTTTCTCCTATATTAATTTTGCTAGTGGTGTCCATGCATATTCTCACAGTTGGCTTACCTCACTGTCCTTGCTATACTAGATAATGAGTCAGAGGGTGTTACTTCCTGTGTCTGGCTAAATATTTTATGCAATTACAACAATTTGCACGAGGAAAACTCATTTAACTAGTGGGGCTCAAACTTTACTTGTACCAGCCATGTGCGCATGAGTCAGACCTAGAAGCAGACATGCTAGGTGGGTTTGAGTTTATAAGGTTGTGTGTCATAGTTTTCACGGCGCCAAGGCGGGACGTGACGGTAGTTGACACCTAGGCCATAAGGCGCCCGCCATGGTGTTCGTATGCCGATAAGTCGTTAACAATGTGTAATTTATATATTATTTATTTTATTTCAAAAATATATTGCACAATAAAATTTTATATACACTAAAACCCAATACATAATAACTAACACTATGAAAAAGTCTCCACTCTCTACTCTGTTTGTAGTCATAGCCTAAGCAAAGTCGTCAACTACGAAGTCATTTTCGCTCCCTCACAAGCATTACTCTCATTCAAAGAATTAGGGTTATGGGTTGAGTTACTTATAATCCTCGCCTAGGCCGCCCCTTGACGCCCAACCAGGCCGCCCCTTGACACCTCGCCTAGGTGCTAGGCACCCTGACACTTCACCTAGGCCCAAGATGGCAAAAAAATTTCTCTAGGAAATTAGGCGGGGTCTAGGCGGAGAGTTTTTTATTTTATTTTAATAAATACTCAAACCAGATCTTGATATATTTATTTTTCTAATGTTTACCATATTTATAATACATGTTGTATCATATCAAATCACAACAAAAGTGAAAAATATTAAGTCAAAATGGATAATTTTATTATAGTTGTAATATTTTGAACTTGTATCAACTTCAAATTATATAAATGATAGATACATTTGTAATATTTAGTTTAATTCAATATAATTCTTAAATTTATCTTTTAGTTTCTTAAGTTTTAATATTGAATTAAATTCTTGAAATTTTAAATTTTATTATTTAATAGCAATCTTGTTTATTAATAAAACTAATACGTTAAAAATATGTTTGAAGTTTGTACAATTGTATGTATTTGAACTTTGACATTAGCAATATGGATATGTATTTGAATTTTAAGCAAAGACCTTTATTATCTTTATTATAGATTGTTTTGTTTTATATTATTTTTTTGTTTGGATAAATGTTAGATATAATATTAAAATTAGCTTAAAATAAAAACCCCGTCTAGGCTCTACCCTATGCCCTGCTTAGGCCCCCGAGCAGCCCGCCTCCTGCCTAGCGCCTTTTAGAACATTGTTATGAAAAAGTCTCCACTCTCTACTCTGTTTGTAGTCATAGCTTAAGCAAAGGTATCAACTACGAAGTCATTTTCGCTCTCTCACAAGCATTACTCATTCAAAGGAGTAGGGTCATGGGTTGAGTTACTTGAGTAATTGGAAAAGGTCATGAGTTATGATGAGTCATGTAAAATATAACTTAATCACTTAAGTTGAGGCCTGCTACCAATGCGTGAGTCTTGACAGCTCGGCGTTCAAGGCGTTTCTTTGCCCTTCTCCAATGCCAGGACGCCTAGGCGACGCCATGGCTGCGCCATGACAACTATGGTTGTTTTTAGTATTCTAAAAATCGTTAGGCGGACCTAAGATGTGGATGAGGCACTTTAGCGCCTAGGCGGACTAGGCGTTTTCTTATGCGATCTCATTTATTTATTTTTCTATTGTATATATTTGTTATACTATAGAAAACCTATAGTATATGTATTTTTTTAAAATTTTACATGAAACAATCTTTTAAGGCGCTTAACAAATTTATTTCAAGTGTCGTGGAGCTTTAAAGTAGAAGTTTGATTCTGCTTAGGTGGGAGCCTAGCGTCTAGGGGGATTAATCGGACCTTAACTGGAATTTTTAGAACACTGGTTGTCTTTCTTGTTTCAAAATTGTATGGTCAAGTTTGGCTCAGTGCAAAACTGATTGATAATGCCTGAAATATCTTGCACACTTGGTTTTAACAGGGTTCCTCCACCACATTTGTCACCATTTGTGGACAATGAGGCAGAAGGCTATGTTCCCGAGTATGCAGATACTATTAAAAGGCTTCAGGCTGCTGCAAGAAAAGAGGTCCTGCCGATGCCAGGTGTTGTGGGAGAAGAAGAATTGGACAATCCTCAGAACCTACTAGCTGAAGGGATTATCGACCGAGCAGAAGCTATTGAAGCTGCCGAGAGGAAACGAAAGGTACTGTCTCATTCAGTTTTTAATACATTATAATGGCACAAATCTTCCATTTTAATGGCACAACATGACGCTGTTGACCCTACTGGGAAGTTGACCTGACTTCCTGGCGTACAAGAAATAATATATACATTTGTTATTTCCGTTTTTAATACATTTGGAACAATAGCTCTTGTTTTTTTTTGTGTGGCAGTAATTTGCTTTCGGTAGTTGAACATTTTCTCCAGTGTCTTAAAGATGCTAAAAAAGGTGGCCCCCAAGTGTGTCCTTGCATGAACCTAACTTTTAAGCTTTGGTATTTGGAATATTTGCAGATGTCAGTTCTTCAGGAGCAGTATCATATTGAACTGAAAAAGGAACTTCACGGTGAGCAGTTCTCTTCTATTCCAAGTGCGATTAAGAGTAAATCTGCAGAGGATTCAGGGGATGGAGTAGAAATTCTCCCTGAGCTGCAACGAGTTGCTGATGATGCTGCAAATATGTCTAAGGTTGTGATGTCACGTAAAAAGAGGAGGCTTTATGAGGCCATGAAGGTAATCTTGTTGACCCTTTTGTGCCTTATTATTCCTCTTTTCATATATGATCTATGTGTTTTTCTTGTTGCTTAAACTTTTTTGTTAAACCGCACAACAAATTCGGCACGTCAGATGAGTTTAAAAAAATATATTCTAATAATGGGCATGGAAGTTTCATCTCTTTGATTGTGGAAAGCTACTTGTGCATTTTACTGCTTTTGGATTCTTTTACATCTGCTGAAGCTTATGATTCAATTGTCTTAATAAATTTAGCAGGAGTTTTGATGTGGTATCCAATTGTATTTCGATTGTACCTGCCTGTGTTGGAACTGTACCCATGGTTCATGTCAAAAAGATTTGTGTTTCTCGCTTGTAGTTTTGTATTATAAACACATAAATCTGTTATATAACTTTTACCTGAAATCCTCTGCTCCTCCCAGCTATAAATCTTTTGAGAACACAAATTGAGCGCGCGCACACACGCAGATATATATATATATATATATATATATATTTAATATATAGGGGAATGACCTGTATCTAAAGTTGAATAGAAGCCCGTTGCCATCAATCCCATTTTGGCTGTTCTAAAGATGGAGTCTGCGCAGTAGTTATGAGGACAACACAAGCTTTTGTGTGGACACCTACAGGGCCACATGACAAAAAGGTCCCCATTTTAAAATACCCCCTTGTCCACAATTATTTTGTGGGTGGTGGCATTTTTGTAATACCATCGTCCGCACAATAGTTGTGCGGACTATGAATTGTTCTACCAGAGATGCTTGTCCTTCCCTTTTTCAATCTGACCCACTCCCTTTCTCTTCTTCCTCGAATAGTCGAATGCTACTTTCCTCCACACCATCCTCGCCTACAACATGAATTGAAAGTAAAATCTTCATCCTTTAATTCTCAATTTCTCAAAATCCTTTAAATTTGACAAACCCATATGATTTCCTTCAAGAACAATGGAAGAATAATAATAGAGATGTAGAGGGAGAAATCAATTGACTTATCAAAGATGGAGATCGATCTCTCCTCGACTTTGATAGTATTTAGAAACTGAAGCAAATCATATTGAATATTGCTGTTAATCATAAATTGGAGCCTGATCTCTCAAGCAATAAAGTAGTGGGTGAAACTAAATATTTAGTCAAGTGAAGTCCGATCTCTCTCATATCATTCATTGTGTATGGCTGTTGAGCTTGCTTGTAATCTGTAGGTTAATGGTAGGAAGAGAGGAAGATTGTCTGCTGAACTATTATTCAGAATGAATTTTTTAAACTTGAGGGCAACTTGTTCATTTGCTTCTGTGGGTTCTTGTCCGCGGTATAATTTTTGGTGTCCTCATAACTGTTTTGTGGATGATGTTAATCCTAGGGCATTTGATCTTCTTTAGACAGCCAAAGATGGGTTGGAATGCTAAGGGTTCCTATCCAACTATGGTGAACAGAGGCGCCATGGTGACCCCCCCTTTCTCTCTTACTGCCCGGACCGCGAAAGTGAATCAAAATTTGGATTTATAATGGATAACACTTGAATTGGCCATCTATACTCTTTGAGAAGTTTGGTTTCAAACCCCATTTGAATAGGAGTACACCATGCTAATGTGTCTTGTTTGATCTACATCTAATACCCAGGTGCCTATAAGCACATTGAGCTATCCATGTGGCTGAGAGCCTTCACAGCCCAGGTGCAAAATTACAGGGGCACGCTCTACCACTTAGCTAATAGCTCGTCGTGCGAGCTTCCCATCAGCCCCCCCCCCCCCTGCCGAAAGGAAGAGAAATCCCATTCTTCCATTTAGATGCACGTTTCAAATTTATCAAAAGAAAGAATGCTATAAAATAAGCCATGTGATTTAAAGATGATTTCAACATTACTTGGAACCTTGAAAGAATTTTAAGGAGGTTTGTCCTTTTGATTTCTAAAGCCTGTTTATTTTCTTCTTGGTGTACACTGATACTTGGCTGTTTTATTGGTGGCTATTCTGAGTCTCTTGTGTAAAGACTTCAATGTTTTAGACTCCCAGGACTTGGTTAGTTTTCTGGTCACATATTAGGTAGCTTATATGGTTGTTAGATGCTCCTCCATGCAAACCTTAATGTGGGTGTGGTATGGAATTTTCCTGTATACTAGTCAAATTGCTTGCTTTTCAATACTTTTCCACATTTATTAGTTTTCATTTGGCGACTTATCAGTGTCAATTCTTTCTCAATTTCAGATTGGCGAAGAGCGGAAAAAGGCTGAAACTGGTCGTATCAAGGAAAGGAAGAGAAGATTAACTGAATCTGAGAAATCAAAATAAATTTGAAGGGAAGTCGCCTGCGGTTTAACCGTTCTTGGGGTGTTCGATTGATTTTTGTAGATTTTATTTTGGCAAATAGAGCAATGAAGCTAATGTTGATCTTCCAAAGGTAAGAAAGAGAAAACCTGATGAAACCAAAAAAATCTGAGTAGAACTAAAGGCCAAAAGATTGCTGTAATTTACTGATTCTTGTAGTTGTGTTTTCGAACCTCTGTTCAGACAATATATACTTTCTTTGAATTGTGTTACTTGATGAGCACCTGCTAGTCAGGGTTATGATAATAGTTCTGTCAATTAGCCAAATCTTGATCTGATTTAGTGGATCAGAGCTCCATATTTTTTTATCCAATGATCAGATTTGATTATAAAATTCTATGCAGACATGATAATTATTGGATTTCACTAAAAATATAAATAGCTGAAATTGTAAAGTATTTATTTTAAATTTTTATGTCCCCATAGAAGATCTCTTTTTCTTTGCCAGTAAGTATGCTCGCTTCTCTCTAATTATAAAATCAACTTGGCAGCAGTTTTGTTAAATCATGAACCTACCGAAATCTGTAGGTCACTTTCTTGCATGGCTGAATAATGTAGTTACCACCATTAAATATCTATGGAGATTACTCTGTATATGGTCTAATTGAATGTTAGTCATTTTTTCAATTTAGTATATTCCGTTTCAAATAATGTGACTTTCATAGAAATAATCATGTAATTTGTGCACATGTAGTTATACATTAATTTTAAATTTAAAATAAATCCTCTTTCAAAAATATTTTGTTATCTAAACTAAATGAATTATTTTGATTTTAAATTTATTGTTTGTAAAACTAAAGGAACCACATTAGTTTTAAAAAGCTGATATGGTATTTTTTTGATTTATTACTATTTTACAATTATTTTTAATATTATATCACAATTATTAAATTCTACCGAGTTTAAGGGCACATTTAAATGATTTAATACATTATTAAACGTTGTCAAGGCAGAGATGTTGATGGTGGCCACGGTGTCGGTGTCGGGTTGTAAATCGTTCTGGTATCGGTCGTGGGGATATGCTCGGTTATCAAAAAAAATAATTATAAAATGAACTACTTCATCCGTTCTTTAATATATGTTGTTTTAAAGAAATATTTTTGTTCTTAAATATAAGTCGTTTGAAAATTTCAAATAAATATTAATTGCTTAGTTTTCAATATTACCCCAAGTAATAAATATAACTTTGATTCTCCCACTATTTTTTGCTCAATAAATAATAATTTCTTTTTTTAATACAAGGACAATATAAATAATTAATAACATATTTAATGACAATTATTTTTTTAATACTCGTGCATAAGTCATAACTATAAAACAACCTATATTGGAATGGAGGGAGTATTATTCTTCGTCTTCTCTCATATGTGGAGCCCACCAAAAAATATGAAGTACATCCTTGCAACTACGGCGCGTTTTCGGCGGTGTTAGTTGGCCGCGGCGGCAAAACTAAACATGGAGGGAAAATAAAAAAGGAGTCTGTCTAATAAGAAAAGTTCAAGTTATTGTTATTTTTCTATAAAGTCGCATAGAACTCGTTCATTCTTCTTGGGCATTTTTCACATCAACTTTCAATGTACGCTCCTTCTCTCTCTCGATAATATAATATATACCCACACATGTATTATGAGTTTCCTATATTATTTGCTATTTCGAGTCACGCTCTACAGCAGAATCCGCCTAATTTCTGCAATTTAGAGTATAATTTCTAGATTTCCTTGCGTTTTAATCCATTGTTGCTTCTTTTATACAGTAATTATTATGCATTTTTATCAATATGTTAAGATGATGTTGCTCTTCTGTGTTTAATGTCTGTTGGTTGTATCTTCAGACTCAAAATTATCTTATGGAGTAATTATAGTTGATAATGGCTTCCTCAGAATGTTGAAGGAACTTCATTTCAAAGTTGGATTAGATTACTTGCTATCCATGGCAGTATTTACTACATTTGGAAAAATAGAAATAAAGCTGACCATGGTGAAAGACTGAACTCTGCTATGCAGATGGTTTATTGCATCCAGCAAGATATTAGAGATAAAGTTCATTACTGTAAGAAAGTCCCAAATACTTTTGAGAATTGTTTGCTAACCATGGAATGGGGTATTATGCAGGAAATTTTAGTTTAGTTTAACTTGGGTATCTTTCCTTTTGTTTTTTTTGTCCAGTTGAAGTTAGGCATGTCTACCTGTTTGGTTTTGTTTTAGCTGAGCTAGTTTTGTTGGAGGATTATCCTCTGTTCCTTTTGTACAATTTTTTTTTCTAATACAAATTTACTTTGACCGACCAAAAAAAAAAGGTTGGTAATCAACTGTTTGTAAGCATGTTTGATTTAAAATATTTAATTGTTAATTTGGCAATTTGTTGAGGGGCACTAAGGACGGTTCAATCCCCAACAAAGACTGTCATGCTCAGTTATAAAGAATATGATATGCTATTTAACTTAAATCAAATAGACAATTTGGTCGGTTTTGATTTATCAAAGTTATTAGAGGATGTTTCTTTTCATGATTTCTGGTCAAGAGGATCAAACATGCCTTTTATCGAATTGAAAACTGTAGCATGACTGTAGACTTTGTAAAAACGAGCTAGGGAGATGATCACGACTTCACGACTTCACGAGAAAATGTTTCAAGGCTATTAAATACTCCCTTTGTCTAGCTTTACATGTCTCCTCTTTTGATGGTGTGTGGTTAGACACGATAAAACTATATTTATAGATTTTATTTTCTATAAATTATTAATATAACTGAAAATTTAACATATAAACCACACTCAGACATCTGTAATCTAATTACAACACCACACTCATGGCCTCCCGTGGCCTCTTATAGTGAAAATAATTACATGATGGAACACACCACACTCAGACATCCGTAATCTAATTACAACACCACACTCATGGCCTCCCGTGGCCTCTTATAGTGAAAATAATTACATGATGGAACACACCACACTCAGACATCTGTAATCTAATCACAACACCAAAGCTACTAACAAACAACTGATTGTGCAATTTTGTTTCAAGTTAGACTGATTGTATTCTTACTCTCTTTTGGTGATGATGGCTTTGGATGAGAAGACTTACCAGTGATAACTTTCTTCACTTTGGCAATTGAATGCTTGACCTTTGACCCGACACCTGACAGTATACTAGTATGAGATTTCTTATTAGGAGAAACTTTGATATCCATCTCTCTCGAGGCATCTACCATGACTGGAGCATCAGAACCTGAGTCCACCCTTTTGTTTTCATCTCCTTCCACATCTTCATCTGTTTTTGGTTCTTCTATTTCAGCTGTTTCTGTTTTGTCATCTTGCAAATCTTCTTTGTTTTCTGGAAGCCCTCTCTCTTTAGTCAAATCCTCAGCCACGTTCAAGGCTCCTTCTAAAGGCCCTTGCAGGGTATCTGGTGGTGAAATCTTATCTGAGTCAGTTGATATGGGTTTTTCTGTTGTATCTTTGCATTCTTCACCCATTCTTTTTTCTTCTTGACATTCCACTCCTTTGGCTTTTGGTTCAGCCCCTAAAATTTTTCCAGACTCCAACTGTTGTACTAATGAAACATCTTTGTTTCCAGTTGAAATATTGGCCTTTGTGCTCTCATTTGAATTTGGTTGTATCAAAATTTGCCCATCCGGAATAGCAAGGGGATCTTTGTCTATGGATTGAGAGATTTCTCCACATTTTGTAACATCAACTGTGCCAACTTTTTGTGAAGCTTCCTTGTCTGAATCCTTGGTATGTGATGAGACATTTTGATCTTGAATTTCTCCATCTTCAATTTCTGCTTCATTAGGCTTCATCCTTCCTTCCTTTGTCAAAAGGTCTATAGGTTCCTGCAGAATGAATGACTGTAAAAAATTTCTTTTGTTGAGGCCCACGCATCATACTATTATAACTAAATCATATTTGCTTACCTCATGTTTTATGTGCTCACCCACTTCTTTCATATACATCCCTTCTTCTGGTATGTTTACTTTATCTCTTGCTTGCTCTTCAGGTATAAAATCCTCCTGTGTCTCATCCCTTGTCTTCCCATTTTCTCTGTCTTCTGCTTCTTCATGTAAAGATTCAGTTGGAGTTGAAAATTGCGGCTTAATTGCAGAAGCCCCTTGCTCTTCCTGAACACAGTTTCTATTGAGTGCTGATTCAAGATGTGTGCGCGTAGACTTCTTATTGTCCACAAGACTTTCTGATTCATTTGTATTCTCATTCTCATTTTCATTTTGCACATCATATGTTTCAATTGTATCATGAGAAGGCTCTTTAGTTGCAGGTTCAAAGACTTCCTCCACTTTTTCATGAGTTACTTCTTCAGCCACTACATCTGTAACTGGTGAAATTTCAAGGTCTAAATTTTCTGCTTCATAATTTCTGACCATGATTTCCTTGTCTCCGGCAACTAATATGTCCTTACCATTCTTTACCAAGTCTACTTTTGAGCTGTTAACCTGTATACATAGATTTAGAATTACGTTATGGTAAAGAAAACTGGACATTAAAAGAACCATTGATACTATATAAGAGCTGTTAACTTGTACATCGTAGGAATACCAAAAGAGAAGGATAGAGAATTTAAATGAAAAGAAAAGAAAAAAACCATTTCTCTTGATTAGAGCTCATCAAAAAGGAAAGAATGAATAATACAAGACATAATTATTAATTTACTAATGATTCAAATAATTATAATCTGAAGAAATGGGTTTGAGTCTTTGAGAATATTTTCCCCAGCGCCAATGAGGGGATGTAGATTGGGATCAGGCTTTGTTTTTTAAATCGTAAGCTTGGCCTGGGCTCTGGAGTGATGGATGATTCTTTTGTCGATTGACCCAGTTGTAATTCACTTGATTAACTCCAATGGGTAAGCGAGGTGAAATTATAGTATTCCAATTTGAAGTGGATATGGTTATATGAATTAAAGACTCCAGATACATTGATGACTCATGCTGAAAAATCAAAATTTCTAGAATTCACATTTTTGTTTTAAAATATTATTTCAAAGCCTTTGTTGAGGTTCTGGTTGGCAACAGTGCTGGTGATTTGACTGCATATGAAATTGGCTGACCTTAGGGAGGCCAAAATAATTTGCCAGTTTCTTAATTATGTGACGTGTGCTTTTGTGTTCTATTTGATGTTTTCCTCTGCTTTATCTATGAAGTTCTTTGCTGTTTTCAGTTAGTTAAGCTTGCATCAGCATTGTTCTAATGGAAGTTCTACTTCAAGGAAAAACATTCCTTTTCTTTTAGATACCCTATTATTGGGAAATTAAAAAGGAATACCCCATATGTGGAAGACTCCCCCCGACCCCTTAAAAAGGGAAAAAACATACATCCATTAATCCAATGTTATCTGACCTCTTTGCTTAGAGTTGTCTCTTCTTTATCTGATTCTCTACAATCTTTTCCATCATGCTTTCTCTGAAGGTCTATTTTAATGGGTGCCTCCTCAACATTTTCCCCTTCATGTGCATCTTGTGGAGGGCTGACAGTAAAAGTTCTGTTCCCAGCTGAACTATGATGATGGTCCTCAACAGCCCTTTCTCTACCAGCATCAAGTTCCTCAGACAACTGTATGATGGGTAAAGCTTCAGATTTAAAAGAAAATAGGAGTCATAAAGAAAAATATGATAATATTCCTTTTCCTTACCTCCTCATTTTGTATTGTATTCTTCATCGTCTCACCCTTTTGATTTGGTATCTCTCCATAACATTCTACTATTTTTACTTCATCTTCTTGGTTGCTATTTCTGAATGTTTCTTCATCTGGAGATGCGACAGGAGAGTCCATCGCAACTTCTTTCTCCTCTGTAATCTGCTTTTAATTTCCGTACTTATTATATTTTGTAATGAATACAGCACAGTGCATATACTAGAGGGAGCAAATAGATTAACCAGATTCATAAAAGAAAAGTTTTAGTCTTATGTTATCTCTGACCTGTTCATTTGAAATTTTGTTCTTTGTGATTTCATTTGCTTTCTCACTCTGATTTTCTTCAGGTTCTGACTTGGTTGTTGTCGCTTCTTCTAGAGATATGCTTTCTTCCTTTTTTGCTTCATCTGGACTGTCATTTTGTTTGTTCTCTTCAAGCCCAACGCTGGAAGCTTCAAGCTCCCTGAATTTATTCTTCTGCAAGTATGTCACTTCTTTACTTGTGGAAAAGGAACCATCTGAGTTCTCACTCACTAATGTTTCAATGTTCTTTGAGCTCTTTTGTTCACTCTCCTCAGTTCTAGTTTCTGAAGAGGATGGTTCCAGAAATTGATCTGTTGAATCCCCAGTAGAAAGAGTTTGATTAGGGATTAGGTCACCTTCAATAACTGTTTCCGCTCCTTGATAAGTGGGTTCGCATATGGCTTCAGAAACTTCATTGATTTCTTCTTCAGGTTTGTCTGTACTAGTCCTGTCCGTAGTTGGACTTTTCCCCTGTCCCAGAATATCTTCAACAACCTGCTCTTCGGGATTAGATACTGCATCAGAAGTTATTATATTTTCGACTTCAAACTCTGCATCTGGATTTTCTACAATCGCAACCTCCTTGTCAGTATTTGTCTGCCCTGTTGTAGCTAGTTGAGATATCCCACCAGAGCTTTCTTCAAACTTCGAACTGCCTACTCCTGCACCATGTAGGTTAGCATCAACCGCGATCTCTCCTAAATTCTTATCATCTGAAGCTGTATCACAAGCCCATACAGACTTGTCATGCAGATGACTTTCTTCCAAGCTTGTTTCTTCTGTTTTTAGAGTTACTGGTGCATCATTTGCTTCTCCTGTGTTTGCTTCTTCAACCGTCTCTCCTGAAATTTCTAGTTCTGAACTTGTTGTGCTGATAGGCTTCTCAATGCATGTCTTTGTTTCTTCTGGTAATTTCATGTTGGACGATGCTTCTAAATCCCAGTTGTGATATTCTGCTCCCTGTGAGTTCCTCGTTTCTGTATCTTCACTGAACTCTGTTGCTTCAAGATTCACAGAGGGTAGTGCTTCTGAATCTTTTATCTGTTTCACAAATAATGCTGCAAGTAAGTTATGGTAGACAAAAGGACAGGAACATGGTGAAAGGTTTACACTATTTTTGCCGTGTTAATGTTAAGCTGACCTCATTGCCTATTTCAGTTAATCTTGACGCCATTTGAAGTTCTTTAGGGAAACTCTCTTCCTTGATAATTTCTTCTTTGGTGTTATTACTTTCGTCAGTCTTTTGATACCCCCTAGGCACCTGGTAAGTGTTCAACAGGTGTAAGTTTGCTGAAGTAAATAAAACTGCGAGAAAAAAAGAAAGAAAGCAACCTCTTCAGTCAAAATGACATCCTTTATCATCTCAGTCTGATCTCGTCCTCTGTTGATTTGTTTTTCATTGTCTGATGTGAGTTCAACTTCTTCAGTCATCTTGATCTGGTTTCTTCGAAAATCTTGCGTAGTGATTTTTTCCTCCCTGGACTCTGACTTTTGATCCTTAGCACTTTCTTGAGGGAGTTGTTTACTGCTTTGATTTTCAGCCACTGATTCAGAGGCTGATCTGAATTGATCACATGATTCAATTGATTCAAAATTCTGTTCCAAAGGGAAAAACAAAAAAAAGTCTAGTTAAAGGTTCATATTTGTTAAACTAGAAAACAAAAACCTTTCTGGTCGAACTGATTTTAGATTTTGATCGACAGATTTTTTTAGCAATCAGTTAAAGGTTCAATGTGGTTGAACTAGTATATAGAAACTCTTTTGGAAGCTAAGTTTCCCTAAATGTGCAAACTACACATCATTATGTCAGATAGAGTTAGCAAATACAAGCTGTTCATGAAAATTAATACTATATAATTTTTTATGACATTATTCTGACTTTCTGAGTGATTAATAAAGAATCCTTGTAAAATTATTTGAATTGTGTATGGAGGTGAGTAGAAATTCATTCAAGTGCTGTTTATAATCATCACAAAAATTTAATTTGCATGTTACATCGCCCATTTAGATGTGATAAATAACAATAGTCCCTAGATTATCTGAGGTTTGAAAAAAGATGGATCTGTTGAAGTTATATGCTCATTGGTCAGTGCACAGTAATGAGAAAGATATAAAGTGATTTTTTAATTACCTCTTCTGAAATAATGCTAGCACTTGTTGTTCCAGAACCCTCAATTTTGTGGCTCAGGTCTCCTGCCTTCGCTTCTAGTACTGATCTCTCTATCTCAACATCTTCTGTCATGATGCTTTTGGAGTTTCTGGCAGATTTCTCCTGTTCTGGGACAGCATTATTAGTATCTTTATTACATGCTTCATCGCAGACAGATGCATCATTGGCTGTTTTTTCATCTTCAAATGTGCTCTTCTCCAATTCAGTGATCCCTGACTTTTCATTGCAAAAAGTCTCCAGTACATCATCCTCACGAAATTCGGATGCATCAGTAGATTTAATGCAGTTGGCAGGTTCCACTTCTCCTGATTCAGAGATTTTTTTGTCAGAGTTCAGTACAGGATCGGTGCAGAGATTTTTGTCCTCATCCTGAACTTTTTCATTTACACTGCTCTTTTCTATTTCTCTAGATGCCATATCAGGTTCACCTATTGGATCCACAGAGATCTCTTCTCTCTGCAGTAACTTTTCCTCTTTCTCATCAGATTCTAAAGGAAAATCTGTGTAGGAGGCTTCAACATTCTCTGAAATCGCAGTAGTTGTCTCACTCCCTTCAGTTTTATTCTCTCAGTTCTTGCTCTGTTTCCTCTCCAACTCCAGAGACTTTATCTGTCTCTGCTTTTGGGATTTGCACGTCCATATTTTCACCCATTTCAGAGGCTTCCGCAATTTTAGCTTTAATGCATACATCATCTGACCCAGTCTCTTGTAGACCAGTGTTTACTTGCCCTTTGTCTTCAGAATCTAGACCTGTACTATTAACCTGAATTATATTTTCTTGTTCAACTTTTTTCAAGCTTGTCTCTTCAGTTATGTCCATAGCTCTTAGCTCAACATCCTCTAAGATTTCCTCTTTGGTCTCTTTCTCAAAAACTTGAGACTCTTTTGAGTTTCTGACAAGGTGTTCTGTGCTTTCATTAGGCGGCGCTTCTTCTTCGGTTCCTGTTTCACCTTGTGTTTCGCAGTCCTGATTTGGTTTGGGCTCATCCTTTGGAGCCTCAGTTCTTCTTTCTTCCCTGAGACATGTGGCATCAAAATTCTGTTCTGTGCATTCTGTCTTGGAGCTGTTTTCTTCAGGCTCTGATGCTGTAGCTTTATGTAGAGTTATGCTTTCTTCCTTTGCTTCTTCATTTATTTCTTCATCTGGACTGTCATCCTCTTTGTTTCCTATAAATTCACACTCTGATGTAGAAACTTCAAGTTCCCTGGAGTTTTCCTTCAGCAAGCATGTCTCTTGTTTAGCATTTGTGGCAACAGAAGCCTCTGAGCTCTCATTCACTAGTATTTCATCATTCTTCCTGCTCTTGTCTTCACATTTCTCTGTCAGTGTAGTTTCATGGTGTTGCTCCTTGGGAGGCATTGAAGAGAATGGGTCTAGAAGTTGCTCTGTCGAGTTCCCAATTGGCAGATGCTGATGAGGCATTACATCACCTTCAATAACCGCTTCAACACCTTGATATTTGGGTTCAGCTATGGCTTCGAGAACTTCATTGAGCTCATTTTCAACTTTGTGTATATCAGTCCTGTCCAGGCTTTCCCCAGTTTCAAGAATATCCTCAACATTCTGCGCTTTGGAATTAGTTGCTGCATTAGAAGTTTTGGGTTTTTCAACTTCAACTTCTAATTCATCTGCATCTGTTTTTTGTACAATTCCAATCTCCACGTCTGGATATGCATGTTCTATTGTGATCAGTTGAGGTACCTTGCAATAACATTCTTCTAGCTTTGGACTGTCAGATTCTGCACCATGTACGGTAGTATGAGCTGTTTTCAGCACTAAATTTCTATCATCTGATGTACTATCAAGAGCCAAAACAGGATTGTCATCTAGATGAATTTCCTCCAGGCTATATGTTTCCTGTTTGTTCTCTTCTTTCAATCTCTTCCCTGACGCTTCAAGTGCTGAGCTGGTAATGTTGATATGCTTCTCAATGCCTTCATCAATTTCTTCTTCTGGTGGTTTTGTAGCCGTATCAGCTTCTGACTCCCAATTGAGATCTTCTATAGCATGTGAGGCTGTTTCTTTATTTTCACTGAAACCTATTGCTTCATTATCCACAATGGTAATTGGAATTACTGGTGCAGTAACCGTCCTGCCATTGCATTTGTCCGTTTCCTCTTTGTTCTCTTCATTCAATATCTCTCCTAACGCTTCGAGTGCTGAGCTGTTAAAGTTGATATGCTTCTCAGTGCCTTCATCAATTTCTTCTTCTGGCGGTTTTGTAACCGTATCATCTTCTGACTCCCTATTGAGATCTTCTATAGCATGTGAGGCTGTTTCTTTATTTTCACTGAAATCTATTGCTTCATGATTCTCAATGGTAACTGGATCTGACTCGTTTATCTGTTTGACAAATAGCATTATAGGTAAGAGAAAATAACGTCAGTACATGCAAAAACCCAGACACGTGTTACACTCTGTTTAAAGTATGTTATTCTTTGTGAAAGTGTTAAACTGACCTTATTAATTGTTTCAGCTGATGCCGACTGTGTTTGAAGTTCTGTAGCACAACTCTCTTCCCTGATCTGTTCTATGATGTTTTCACTTTCCTCAGCCAATTCAACTCCTCCATATACCTGTTCAATTTGTGTAAGTTTAATGTAATAATAAAACATTGGACAAACTATTGCAAAAAATACTTGCATGCTTTGATTTATACCACGACTGACCTCTTCAACTTCTTTATTCATCTCCAGTACTCCTGTTTGAGGATCTGGTATGATTATCTTTTCATCAGAGTACTCTATATTATTGTCCTTTACACTGGTTTCAGGTAGTGCTTCTCTTTGATCTAGAGCCACTAATTCAGAGGAAGATCTGAGTTGTTCATGCAATTCAAGATTCTGTTCCAAAGAACATATAACTCAATACTTAAATTTCCACGTGGTTAAACTATAACTAAAAAATTGGGAAAAGAAAGAAGAAATTAAGACATTCTGGTTGAGTTGAAAAATGCTATAACAATTAACTGCATGTTATGCTGTTGAACATCGCATCTCAGACACAACAAATAAATTGGTCATGTCACACAAGTTTGGCATGAATACAAGCTTTTAGTGGAATGTTTAAATAGTGACCAAACTGCTAAAAAGGACAATGATACAAAAGGGAAAATCTCAATAGATTATACTCCTTTCGTTTGGAAAGAGAGTCCAACAAGTTTTGCCTGAACAGTGCCTTATACAAACCTTAATATTCGAAAAAAATATAAGCAACAAAAAAAGTAGGACTCTCATTTTCAGATAGAGGGAGTATAAAATAACATAGAAGCTCATTTGAAGCAGTGTACTTCTCATGATAGATCACATGCCCTCTGAAAAAAAACCAACCATAACGGTTCTACAAATTATCTGAGGTTGGTAAAAAGACACTGTCAAAGTTGGTGACTCATTGATCAAAACATGTAAAAGAGTTAATTAAGCTGGTTTGTTACCTCTTCTTTAACGGTGCTTGTATTATCTGTTGTAAAATCTTCTGTTTTGTGGCTACGGTCTCCTGTTTCCACTTCAACTACTTCTTTCTCTATCTCAACATATTTCGTCAAGCTGCTTTTGAAGGCTTCAGCAGAGTTATCGTGTTCAGTGTCTGTACATGTATCACATGCCTCATCGCTCCTATAGTTGACTGGCTTTTCATCTCCAGATTTGTCTATATCCAATTCATTGTTGGATAACTTTGCATTATTAGGAGTCTCCAATTTGCCAACATCAATAGCGCTTAGGCTTTTTGAAGGATCTGATTCAGTGTTTCCGCTTTCAGTGTTCAGTTCAGAATAGACCTCATCACTCATGTTTGAGGCCTCTGGAAGTTTATCTATGATATCTATATCATCTGATCTAGTCTCACATAGTTCAGTGATTACAAGCCCTTTCTCTTCAGAAGCTAGATCAGGATTGTCTAATTGCATTTTGTCTTCTTGTTCCCTTTTGTTTAAAATTTTTCCTTCGGCTTCTCCTGTAACACTTATCTCAGCTTTCTCTAGGATTTTTTCTTGGCTCTCTTTCTCAAAAACCTGAGACTCTGAGGAGTTTTTGTCAAGGTTTTCATTGGTTTCCTTCAGTGATATTTCCTCCAATGTCATCATTGTACATTGCGTATCACATCTATTGCTTGGATTTACCTCTTCCTTCAGAACCTTCTCTTTTGCTTCTTCCAGGGGACATGTTACGTCAAAGTTCTGTTCTGTGCATTTTGTCTCTGAGTTCTTGTCCTGTTAAACGGATAGTGAAAGTTGACAACAAAGAGAGGAAAAATAAAATGAGAAGTATATATGGACACCTTCGTACAATCTGACCTCTTCTTTCAATTCCATTACTTTCTTTTCCTCTTGTTTCAAGTTTTCTTCATCATTTGCTTTTCCAGCCGCTGAAGAATGGAGGTCTTGATTGGCAGATTCCACTATGTTTTGTTTCTCTGTCTCCTTATTTAGTCCAGCACTGTCACACTCATCCTTTTCCTGAATGATTAGTTAAGCTTTTGAGTTAATGAAAATTGAGCAAGTAAAGAAGACAAAAGATTATCCTATGAAATATTAAAATAGTAAACAAGGTAAGCTGGTTTAGTAAAGCTCTGAGTTTCATTTTCAGACTCACCTCAACTTGCTGGGAGCTCTCCTGGATTTCATTTTTTTGTAGGGACCTTGTAGAGGATTCCTGCTCATCAGCTTTATTTATAGCTGATTGTAATTTGCCCTGGCCTTCACCGGTCTCTTGTTCCTTTTTTACACACATACAATGAGATTTAGAGATTAAAGCAGGAAAGGAAGTGAATTTGTGATGCTGGAAATGTTTATCTAGCAGTTGACAGAAAGGATTGTAAAACAGTCTGATGTTAGCATTGTGGTTTACGTAGGCCACCGATAACAAGTGCAAACCAGCGTAATAGCATACATCTGCCTGTTAGTTTAATGTGTGGGGTACTACTCTAGGCCCATGAAGCCAACACCTTTATCTAATATATATAACCTATCTTTTAGCTTTTGCTATGACCTTTTGACAAACCACTAGTTTCTGTTCTGTTTTTGTTTTGTATTGATTTTGTTCACCATCTCTGTTTTGCTTGTCTTCATCTGCCCTTTAAACTGTACTTATTTGATTCTGTAATGTACAAATGACAAATCCACACTTGGGTAAAGTGCCTAGGAAAATGTTAATCAATCTGTATTTCATTATATCATCATGCTCTAAGATATCCTTGAAGCGTCTAAAAAATGGAGTTAATTATCATGTTACTTATAACCTCTCTTCAAAAAGTAATAATAATATGAAGCTCTCTGTCTCCGTTGTCTTTGTTTATGCATATTATTAATTTAACAATAATATAGATCTGAACGTCTTGTTTTTACTACAATTTTATTTTTTTTGTTTGTAAAATTTTTGTAAGTAGTTGGAAACAGTACCATCTAAAGATAGAACCAACATTTTACTGATTTTATTTTTTATTTTTTTGCTAAAAAACAACAGAAGAAATAGGAACTGTAAATTCCAAAATTCTTGTTTTGATTTTCTAAATTATCAATGATAGCTTGAAAGATGTGATAAGGAGGAAATCACTTGATGTAAAAAAAAGATCATGCAATTTCTTTGCTCAAGTTTATCAAACCAACCTCTATATCACATTCTTTTTCCTCATTTTGCTTTCCATAAGAGCTTCCTTCTTGTGTTGCTTGTCCAGCTGATGTTGCAAAAGTTTTCCTTCACTGTACCAACTTCCTCTTGAATCTGATTTCCAATGTCTCTACCTCCATCTGGTCTTTGAAGCATCTCATGTACCTTCATGAAGAAGGTGCCTCATATTGATAAACTTTTAGAACTAGAAATCTAACTAAAATTGAAAGCTTTGCAGTTGAATAATTAAATAGGAATTCCTATTTACCTCTTGTGCTGTCAATGTTTCATCCTCTTCATCTATTTTTTTCTCCAAAACCTGATCCTGAATTCTGTTTTCTTCCATTAGAACTTTCTCTCCATTGCCCGGATTATCAACTGTTATCTCAGGTTCACCTTTCATCTGGTTAAGAGATTAAATAGACATATCAAGGAGTATGAACTTTAAAAATAAATTTAGAAAGAAAGTTGAGGAATATGAAGCAGAATAAGTAAGATTTGAAATTTGTTGTCTTTGCTAACAGCTGCTTTGGGATTTTCTACCTCTGTTTCATCTTCTCCATAACACTTGATTGTTTCTTCACTTGTGGGTTTTTATCTCTGATCTGGGATGCCATTTTCTTTGTTTACACTATGATTTTCTCTAACCTCATCTTTGTCAGCCATACTAGTACCCATATGCACCTGAAAGGAGATGTCAGTGAATCTTGATTAACTAGAATAATGAGAAGGTAAAAAAATTAGAAACAAATTCATATTGACTTAAAGATTATTGTTGTTCAATCAAACCTGTTCACTTATTTCTTGGTCATTTATGTTCATTGTATCATTATCAATTCTGGAACTTTTATCTCTGACATTCACTTCAGCTGCTTCTTCCTTGGAACTTCCTTCGTCACCTTGACTTATTTGATCCGCTTCTTCCTTGGAGCATGTCATGTTGCTTAAGACAGGAATATCATCCTTTATCATATCTTTCTCATTGTCATCACCTGCAATAGATATTACTAGCTTGTGACTTCCTGTTATGCTTTCTCTCTTCCCCCTTCCCTTTCAAGTATGTTTAAGCAATCATTCTTGTTAGTATCGAATTCAAAGAATGGGTTGTACATGAGTCAAGTACCCACTCTAGATTCTTCAGATAGACATTCTTTAAAAATCTAGAATTTAAAAATTTGTCACCAAAACAAAGAGAGTAACTATGGTCATTTCCAAGAAACTTTTGCAACATGACAGACATGAGCATGTATGGAGGATCTTGCTTTATTGTCTTTTAGGTCTCATTTAAATTCTATGCAGCTATTCTTGCTGAAAGTGCTGGAGCAGCTGGACATTTCTGGTAATGATTGTTTATAGTGCTCCAGGTTTTGAGAGATATTTCTACATAAGAGAAAATTTGGAACAGGGAGCAGATATCTTCTAGATTTCATTATAAACTAATTACGATGCACGAGGTACCTGGAGATACAGAGTGTACTTTCTGAATGGGGCAAAGTTCAAATGTGAACCTTATAGTGGCATGAATAGTATTCCATTTCCAGTTTCCAAATAAATTTAAGGGCATGTATGAGAAGCAAGCTATCACATAATATTCCTGCAGGTTTATATAATTGAATATCATATAAATCCATTTGCATATTATGTGCTTAGCTTTACTTCCAATTTCTGCCATGACAAGTTTTTTTTATATGGTGAAAATTCGTTGAAGATTTTGTACTACTTACTTTTTGTTTCTAGTATTTGTAGCTCTGTAGTAGAGAGACCCTTCTGTTGTACTTGTTTTTCTTTGTCCGTGTCGCCTCCAAAAGCCTTTCCAAGTTTATCATGCTCTTTTGTAATGTTCTCGATATTTCTGCTTTCTTCATATGTCTCATTGACATGCTTTTTCTCTTCTGTTAATATTTTATTTTCTTCACAAACTTGTTCTACTGGAACTGCTTTGGAGACTTGGTCCTGCGCTCCACATCCCAATTGTTTGATTTCTTCAAGTGGTGGATCAGTTCCATATGTTTCAATGGCTGTTTCGTGAAGGCTGGCAACTTCTACAATCTCTATGTTTTCATTTAAATCATCTTTTGAGAGATTCTGCAACAGGATTAACCTTAGCTAAATCAATTAAATGATGAAAGAAATTTTTTTATTCATTTATAGAATCATAAGAAAACTAGCAGAGAAGTCTTAAAAGTGTTTAGATTTATTTAATTCTCACATTTTCTTCTGGAATTTCCTTCCCCTTGATATCATTTAAATGAATTGTTCTGTCTTTTTCTTCTTCCTCAAGATTTTCTTCAAGATTTTCAGCAGGCGTCTTCTCCTCAGAATATGTAATTGTCTCGAGATTTCTGCTTTCTTCGTATGTTTTCTCATTGACATGTTTTTCCTCTTTTGCTAATATTTTGTTTTCTTCACAAATTTGTTCCACCAGAACTATTTGGTCTTGTTTTCCACATACCAATTGTTTGATTTCTTCAATCAGTGGATCAGTCTCATATGTTTCATTGACAGTTTTGTGGAGGTTGACAACTTCTGCAATCTCTATGTTATCATTTAAATCATCTTTTGAGAGATTCTGCAACAAGATTAACATTAGCAAAATTAATTAGTTGATGAAAGAAAAAATTATATTAACTTTATAGAACCGTAAGAAAACTAGCATAGAAGTCTTTAAAGTGTCTATATTTGTTTAATTCTCACATTTTCTTCAGGATTTTCCTTCCCTTTGATTTCATTTAAATGGATTGTTCTCTCCTTTTCTTCTTCCACGAGGTTTTCTTCAAAATTTTCAGTAAACCTCTTCTCCTCGAAATATGTAATGGTCTTGAGATTTCCGCTTTTTTCGTATGTTTCGTTGACATGCTTTTCCTCTTCAGTTAATATTTTGTTTTCTTCACAAACTTGTTCTATCGGAACTGCTTTGGAGATTTGGTCATGCTCTCCACATGCCAATTGTTTGATTTCTTCAACCGGTGGATCAGTCTCATATGTTTCATTGACAGCTTCGTGGAGGTTGACAACTTCTGCAATCTCTATGTTATCATTTAAATCATCTTTTGAGAGATTCTGCAACAGGATTAACATTAACAAAATTAATTAGCTGATGAAAGAAAGATTTTTATTCACTTTATAGAACCGTAAGAAAACTAGCATAGAAGTCTTAAAAAGTGTCTATATTTGTTTGATTCTCACATTTTCTTCTGGATTTTCCTTCCCTTTGATTTCATTTAAATGGATTGTTCTCTCCTTTTCTTCTTCCTCGAGGTTTTCTTCAAAACTTTCAGTAGGCCTCTTCTCCTCGAAATATGCAATGGTCTTGAGATTTCCGCTTTCTTCGTATGTCTTGTTGACATGCTTTTCCTCTTCTATTAATATTTTGTTTTCTTCACAAACTTGTTCTACCGGAACTACTTTGGAGACTTGGTCCTGCTCTTCACATGCCAATTGTTTGATTTCTTCAACCGGTGGACCAGTATCATATGTTTCATTGGCAGTTTCGTGGAGGTTGACAACTTTTGCAATCTCTATGTTATCATTTAAATCATCTTTTGAGAGATTCTGCAACAGGATTAACATTAGCAAAATTAATTAGCTGATAAAAGAAAGATTTTTATTCACTTTATAGAACCGTAAGAAAATTAGCATAAAAGTTTTAAAAGTGTTTGTATTTGTTTAGTTCTCACCTTTTCTTCTGGATTTTCCTTTCCATTGATTTCATTTAAATAGACAGTTCTCTCCTTTTCTTCTTTCTCAAGGTTTTCTTTTGCAAGACTTTCAGTAGGCCTCTTCTTCTAGAAATATGTAATGGTTTCGAGATTTCCGCTTTCTTCGTATGTCTCGTTGACATGCTTTTCCTCTTCTGATAATATTTTGTTTTCTTCGCAAACTTGTTCTATTGGAACTTCTTTGGAGACTTGGTCCTGCTCTCCACATCTCAATTGTTTGATTTCTTCAAGCGATTGATCAGTTCCATATGTTTCAATCGCAGTTTCGTGAAGGTTGACAACTTCTGCAATCTCTATGTTCTCATTTAAATCATCTTTTGAGAGATTCTGCAACAGGATTAACATTAACAAGATTAATTAATTGATGAAAGAAAGAATTTTATTCAATTTATAGAACCGCAAGAAAACTAGCAGAGAAGTCTTAAAAGTGTCTAATTCTCACCTTTTCTTCTAGAATTTCCTTCCCCTTGATCTCATTAAAATGAACCGTTCTCTCCTTTTCTTCTTCCTCGAGGTTTTCTTCAAGACTTTCAATAGGCCTCTTCTCCTCGGAATATGTAGTTATGACAGCATGATGCCTGGGGGTTGATTTCTGAATCTCCTCAGAAGCTACATCCACGAATCTTTCGAGGTTCTGCTTTGATGTTTTAGTGTTGCTGTGCTCTTCAGCCATATTGTTGTTTTCATCCATAAATGTAGCAAGTCCTGCTTCATCTTTGTATTCCCTTGTTGAAGCTTCTGTTGATTCACGGTCTTCATTATCATTACTTCTTGTATTCATATTGCTATCAGCTGTAACAATTTTTTCAATGTTTTCATCTTGCTTTCCGAGCTTCATTTTCGCTTATTTTGGCTGTGGTCTCCGACTCCATTTCATCTTGGCATATCTCAGGCTTACTTTTAGTTTTATCTTCAATAAAAATCAGATCTTTCTCATCAATATCTCCTCCTTTGTCTGGTGCAGTTGTTTGACTCCTTTCTGCACTTGTCTCTTCAATTAACTCATTGATCAATGTAGTGCTGACCGTAGCACCTTGACCATTTTTTATTGCTTTTTCATTCTGTTTTACTGTAGATTCTGATTTTGTTGAGATGCAAACATCTTCATTATTTCTCAATATATCCTCTCTATCATTTTCGTCTTCTTGTATTTCTTTACTTGGTTTTATTGCTTCAGGATTCATCTTTTCAACTTCTGAAATGAGAGATAACTCTGATTCCTTGTCAACTCCAGGCTGATAGTTTGGTTCTCTTAAGCTGTCTTCGGAAGATTCTATATTTGTACTTAAAGTGATGTCCCTGTTTACTTCTATGTCGCAAGTCTCTGGTAATTTTCCTGTACCCATTTTTGAGTCTTCTGTCATATAAAGTTTATGAATAATACCCCCTGTGCTTTGACCAGAATTTGCCTCCGGTATATTCACAATTTGGTCATAGGATTCAGATTCATTATTTTCTTCAGTCAACATGCCTCCTTTCTCATCATCCTGTGAGCCTTTCGATCTATCTTCTTCAAGCCCACCGAGGTTTTCTTCCCTGGAAGCCTCTTTAGTTGCCTCGTAATCTTTCTTTGCACTGCTGGTTCCTTCAGTTGCAAACTTGGGAAGTAAGGATGATTGCAAAAAAACTTCACCCTCAACTTCTTTAATAACAACTGCATTTTCATTGTCAATCTCAATATCTTTTTCTAGTTCCGTGTATCCCGTTTGTCCCACATTATTAGTGGTTTCGAGAGGCTGGTTGTGCATAGATTCAAGTGCCTTCATTTCCCCTAAAGGGTGTTGATTGAATGTTAAGTTCAAAGGCGTTAATGGCCCATCTTCCTCCCCTTCTTTTATCTACAGAAAGATGAATACATGCATAATTAAAGCTAAAAACACTAACAAACAAATAAAGCATTATACTCCCTTCTTCCCGTGTTGTATCTCCTCATGGAATTTAAGACATGTGGATAACATTTAGAGATTATATTTGTTGATAAAAGTTTTTCAATAGATAGTGTTAGCATATAAACACTTATAATGTTAGTGCAATAGTGGCACATCTTAAAATCTGGGGACATGGAGTTCAATGATTAAGATGTAAAAGGCTAGAGCGTTAGCCTTCAAAGTGTTGGGTGAGTTGGTACTTCTTTTTGACTAAAATTGAAAATTTATATTCACATTATAGCTTGCGGAACTACCTTTTTAACTTCTGCTACCGTAACCTATATTTCATCTGACTGTTGAAAGGGAATTGGTTGGTACTTATTCTTCTAATTTCTTGTCGTGTCTAATTTTGCATGGTGTCAATATTTTCTATAACAAGTTATGTGATCGTCTTTGGGTAAAGACTAGTATTTTAAGGGTTCGTTGGTGACAGTTAATATGATTTTGTTATTATGTATTATGTAAGGTACTTACTACCTCTGTCAGGAAAAGAAGAAGTTATGTTGAAAAAAGGATTGAAAAAGAGATGTGCAAACCTTAATATTCATTTTTTTTTTATAAAAAAAAGTCATAATGAGAAATAGAGTCGTTCAAAGCAAGGATAGGTGTCTCCCATGCTTCCTCCTATTCTCCTTTGATACGTGCCTAAGCTAAGTCTTTGTCTTGATGAATGCTAGATTTATAAACAAGAAGGGGAAGCTTGTAAAAAAGGTAGGACTCTCTTATCTGGACGGAGGGACTAGTTTATTGACAAATTTAAACATTGAGTTATTTCTAGTTAAATGAGGGTGTTATTTGTTTTATTGTTTTTTTAATGATTTCCATATAGCGAATAATAGTAGTAGTTTTTTATGATAGATTATATAGTATGGTGTTTTTTTTGGTAATGGTACTTATTTCAGTCTTAATTTTGGTTGTTTCTGGGCATGATTACCTAGTATTTTGGGGAGGACATGACTCTTCAATTATCGAGATAATGAAAATGGATCTGAGAAATCAAGTAGTTTGTATCAGGGGCTCTATTAAGTTAAAATGAATATAAAATTCGCTGGACACATCACTTGGTTCTTTTGGGATTCCTTTATACATGTTATGATTTGATTTATATGTTTCCTAGGGTAAAAAAATGATTGCAAGTGCTCACATATTTATCCGGTCATGGACCAGTTAAGAGGAACAGAATTTGTATATGCAATAACACCTTTTTAAGAAAATTGGATATTAAATTTTGCCATGATCGTGGGAAGTAGCTTTTTCAGAATTGATGCAAAACAGAGCTGCAAACAATGAAAAGTGTTGTCATGGAATATGAAGATGTGAAATCAGTGACTTTGTCTTGGTTTTGTAACAAATTGAAAAGAAAGCTAATTCTGCTATAATAACTGTATAAAAGTCTAGTTAAAAAATCCATCTTTATATAGGTAATTTTGGGGTATACATGATTATTCAACAAATTAGCTTCTACTTGTGAATTTTTGTTGCAGGTATCATATGTGAGGTAGCAAAATCATCAACGCATGCCTGAAATCTTCATCTTCGGAACCAACTATCAGGTTGTAAAAGAAGATGATTGACGTACGTATGACTAGGTAAATTATTAAACTTAATGTTCAACACTAGTGTTTAAAGTAGAGATCATGGGATGCAATCAGGCAAGTAAGTAATAAAACTGCTTGACAACGGGGGAGGGGAGGGTGGGGTGGGTGATAAATACCTTTAGAGATATTGGCTCTTGACTATCAACTTGAGTTGCCATTTCTCCCTCAGGAATGGTAGTTGATACGAATAGAAATGAAGTTGAAAATACTCAGGTACTTTCTGAAACTATCAAATTGTTTTTTTTTTATATTATTGCACTGAGGTGTGTGTGTATATATATATAAATATTAAAAATATTAATATTAATAATATATATATACATGGATATATCACGATGCTTCCTGAGTATATATTTAATGTGTGGTATCCCTAATAACACTGGTGGGGTGTCGCACGAAAATCATTTAACATAAAAATTATTTTAGTAAAATAATAAAACTAACTGGTTACTCCAAACTAAACTCATCTTACAATGAATCGTGCTGCTTTTGTGCGACTATTTGTGTTAATTAGGGTTGATTATTACATTATGCTTTCGTGGACACAGTCTTAATGGCCACGTGGACTGCCAATCCCAATAGGGTCAAATTTATGTCAAGTCATAATTAAATCAATTTTGTGTAAACAGACCAGACCAGACCAGCCGATAGATTGTGACCATGAATCACAATGGACGGTGGGTGGTATATTTGTTGTATTATTATTATTATTAGGGTGTTGGGCCACATGCATGCATATGCTGTGATCTAATCAATCATCTAAAACCAAACCGACTATCATCCAAATTTTCCATGCCGCCCTACCCTAGTGTGTGTGCGTCTCCTACTTGCTTTTCTTTTTTGGTTACTTTGAATTTTGAAACATTATATTATAATGTTCCTTGCACTTTGAAAAGTAGTCTAATATTCCTTTATGATTTGATAGTAAGCCCGAGCCGAGGGTATACACATAATTTATCATTGAATTTTTTTACCGATAGATTATTGTGTAAATAATAATTTATACAATTTACCACAAGTTAAAACAGTAGTTCTATGTAGGGGGAAAAAAATAGAGAGAGTGGGAATTATAGTTTGATTTTTTAAACCTCTTGTTGGTATATATTACACACAAATAGTTTGTTTAAATAGAATTATTTTCAATTAAAAATTAATTATTCACTAGCCCATCAACCAGCCAGTCAGCTTGCTTATAACATGCATGCTTGATGCATCTTTTGAAAGTCTTTGTTTTCTAATTATCTAACAAACGAATGAAACAAAGAAGAATGTTGGAGCCATGTGTGCTGCTGCTGCTTTCACTACGTTAATTGAGAAGAAAAAGAGTAGTAGTAGTAGTATATCACTCGATTAAACCTACCTTGATGGTGAATGGTCAATTCTTTGAAAATGGTTGTGATATCACATCCACACTCCGATCCGTTCTGATCTTAGAATAAAGAGTAATGCTACACAGACAGGGGAATGGGACAGTTTAACTTGATCTAAACTAACTACGGATAATAAGTCAAAACTTAAGTTATGCGATCATCAGTTTAATTGTGTTAACAAGAAAAATATATAACATTTGCAAAAAATCATATAGCGGACCTCCATTCATAATTTAGTTATGTGATTGATTGAAGTATTTGATCAAATTTTGAACGTTGAAATATTTGTTGCAAGATTATATTAATTTTTTCAACTATAACTATGGATCATCTTCTTAAATATATATAAAATTAGCTCTGTCATGTGCCTTCGGCACTATTTGAACGGCAGCATGATTGATTCTCCTTGATAATTCCTTTGATATTAGTTTTTGGTCAGGTGAGTCGTATAGTTTAGCTTTAGACTTAATTTGAGGATGTATATATAAATATAAATATACTTGGATGAGAGTATAAAATGAAGTAGGCAGCATCATCTTTTGGTTCAGTATTTTGCTTAATGAGAAGTTGTTGATGCTTTGTGTGATTATTTGTTGGTGTCAAATTAAATGGACTTATTTTGCTAGATTAATCAATAAAGTTGTGAAAATAAAAACAAACTAGTTATATTTAGTTCATATGACATCACTTTTAGTCTTCAATCTTTCTAAGCAGCAGATGTAGTTTCATTAGAAAAACTGATGAACTAATTATTAGAGTGAAATATGAATACTAAATTATATTTAGTCTAAGATTGTTGAGTTGCTTTTATAGATAATTATTATAAATGGCTTTCATGTTTAAGCCAAATGAGAAAAGTCCACCAACAACACACAAGTGAATTAAGAACTGTATAATCATTCTCATGACTAAGAATAAAATATTCTGCATCAAATGATATTATATATCATTTGAGAATGATCATCACAAATTTCTCAATTACTACCTCATTCCCAAAGTTAGTCCTATGTCCCACTTCACATGTCCCAAAATGCTTGTTTTTTGGTAATATAAATGTGGGGGGTTTATGGCTTGTTTGGTGCCCCTCGGCCTGATATTTAATTGGGCAAGGTCTATCCATTCGAATACTAGATGAAAACTAACTAAAATTTAAGAAAACTTATATTTTCACATATGTTTTTTATATAGTCATCTCTCACATTAGAACAAAATAGGTCTTACATTCACGTGGAAAGGAAGGGACCATGTGAAAATATCATACTGATCCCCAGATTTTAAAACTACAATCAATAAGATATTCAGCAAATCGCATAATTTAAAAGATTGTTCAAAAATTGGAAATTATAAATGTTATTTATGATTAGTAAAAGTTAATCTCTTGAAAGTATTTGCACATAATGGGAAATAAATAAGATTTGAAATTTTCCCAATATGCAAAAAATCCTACATATAATAAATAGTATAGGATAGCATCTGAGGTGTTTTACAGCAAGAAAATAATCCGAGGTCTTTTATGTTTCTTTAATCCTCCTAAAAGAATAATAGTGGTAAATAAATTACAAGGGTATATAAATTCTCAATTACTCGGGCCTACTAATTTACCAGAGCATTTCTTTTCTGAAATTTACAGAATTTTGTTGAATTATGCAACTGAGTCAGGATATATTGCAGGTAATAGTAATACAAGTACACTTGTGGCCAGTGCAAGCACACATGAACAACAACAACAAAACACACAGCAGCAACGAAGCACACATAGACAGATTCAGCACAAACTAGCACAAGGACTGCAACAAATCACCAGCATGGATTCTGTACTTTGGGATTAGTGCACACATATACGTGTAATCAGATTATAGGAATAGTTAGTTAGCTTGTATTTAGTTTTCTTTTCCTGTATAAATACTCTCTGGTTAGCTAACTTAGAAACTAGCAAACCAGATATGTTTGTATGTACAAGTTTCAATCATAAAGAAAGATACACTTCCTCTGTTACTTCTCTTTTCTTAAGATCTGATATTCATAAAGTTCATATGGTATCAAAGCTCAGATTCTAACAAATTTTCATTACAAATCCCTAACAAATCTTCTTCATTGATTATAATATCAAAACCTAGACAAATGACTTCTTACGTAGCTATGGTAGCATCTTCCAGTGGAAATAACTAGAATCAAACTCAGAATCAACAAAGGAATTCGTCTCATTCAACTCACAATCAAGCAATCAAGCAGATCAAGCATTCTTGAATCAGGTAAATGATTTGAATTCACCACTGAATTCCGTATACCATCCTCTGTATCTTCATACAAGTGAACATCCTGGCTTAGTCTTAATTGCTAAGAAGCTTACTGGGACAGAGAACTATACTTCATGGAAAAGATCTATTCAGATAGCTTTATTAGCGAAAAACAAGCTAATAATCATAAATGGAGGATATGATAAACCAAACTCTGATAGTCCTCTGTTTCCGCATTGGGCTAGAGTGAATGACATGATAATTTCCTGGATATTGAATACGGTTTCAAATGAAATTGGAGATAGTTTGAACTTCATAACTAGTGCTTCTTTAATGTGGAAACAATTACAAGATAGGTTTTCTAGTATTGATGGACATAGAATTTACCAATTACAAAGAGATTTACATTCTCTGGAGCAAGAACACAAATCAGTTGAACTATATTTCCATAAGATGAAAGGATATTGGGACGAATTTACAAGCTCTAGAACCTGCAGTTGAATGTACATGTGGTGCACATCAAGTGCTTGAAGAAAGAGAAGGGAGGAGAAAATTACTTCAATTCCTAATGGGTTTACATGAAAACTTCTCAGCAGCAAGGGGATAAAATACTCATGATGCAACCATTACCAGATGTTAATCATGCTTATTCTTTGTTGAAACAAGATGAAAGGATGAAACAGGGTTACATACCTGAAGCTAGTAACACCTTTGTAGCTAATTCTACTGTCCACAGTGCTGAAATGGCAGTCAATTACGCAGACAGAACATCTGGTACTAAAACAGGATGTGCCAATTGTGGAAGGGAAAATCACACCATAGATAAATGTTTCCAGATTGTAGGATTTCCCCCTAATCATCCTGCACATCCTGCTAACAAGGGAAAGAATCAATTCATTAGAAAAGGAGGTGATTATGGTCAATCAAGTAATCAAAGAAGATTTTCTGATTCAGGTTATTCTCCACATACCAATCATTCAGGTTATTCTCCCAACCAATACAACAATTTGGCAAACGAACCTGCTAAGGGCATTTATCAAACACCAGGACATTCTACTTTCAAAAGAGAACATCCTAGAGCAAATTTAAACATCACATCCAATGAGAGTCAGATGGACAATTCAAGGTCACAATCACAAAATATGCCCACATATGAGCACTTTCAGCAACTTCAAAACCAAATGAATCACATGATGCAATTGATGAACACTGCAAGTATGCCCCATTTAACTCCTGAAGATCATATTGCAGGTTTAACCACTTCTTTTACTTTTTCAGCCTCTATTCATCCACATTCATGGATCATAGACACAGGTGCAACTGATCACATGTGTTCTCACATTGATATCATGCATTCAATTATAAATTTGTCTCATCCTGTTTATGTTTCCCTACCTACTCAAGCAAAGATCATGGTCACTAAAATGGGATCAGTGGTTCTAACTCCAGACTTGACAATTCACAATGTTTTCTTTGTGCCCTCTTTTCATTATAACTTCCTTTCTATTAGTAAGTTGACCACTGATACTAATTGCAGAGTTTTGTTATTTCCACATCATTGTTTGTTTCAGGACCTGAACATGATGAAAATCCTAGCAGTTGATAAAGAGAAGGCAGGCTTATATGAACTTCTACCATCCAAAACAGTTGTTCCATCCAATAAAATTGTAGCTTCTAAATCACTTGTCAATACTACTACTACTTCTGGAAGTATATGGCATTATAGATTAGGTCATGCATCTGATAATGTTCTCAAACATATAGATAACATTTCTTCAGTGTTTTCCCATGATTGTAATAAGTCTTGTGTTGTCTGTCCTCTTGCAAAACAACACAAGCTTCCTTTTCCCATCAGTAATAATAAAGCTACATTTCTTTTTGAGCTTATTCATTGTGACTTATGGGGTCCTTATAGAATACAAACACATGCAGGTTGTAGATATTTTCTTACTATTGTTGATGATTTTAGCAGGGCTACTTGGACTTATTTGATGCCTACTAAGTTTCATACTTTCCAACTTTTCAATTCTTTTCTTGCTTATGTCAAACTTCAGTTTAATACATCAGTTAAAATAGTTCGAACTGACAATGGCACTGAATTCTTCAATACTAGAATGAATACTCTGTTAAATTTTCTTGACATGATTCATCAAAGTTCTTGTACTGAAACTCCTCAACAAAATGGTAGAGTAGAACAAAAACACAAACATTTGTTAGAAGTGTCAATAGCTATTAGATTTCAGTCTGGTGTTCCTCTTTCTTTTTTGGGGGATTGATTGCTTACTGCTACATACATCATTAACAGGTTACCCTCTGTTATATTAAATCATAAGACTCCACATGACTTGTTGTTCAACACTTCTCCAACTTATAATCATATGAAGATTTTTGGTTGTTTGTATTATGTCTCTATTCATTCTACAGACAAGTTTTCTTCAAGAGCTTTTCCTTGTATTTTCATTGGTTATTCCTTTTGGAAAAAAGGGGTACAAATTGTATAACCTTCGCACCAAAACTACCTTGGTCAGTAGACATGTCATTTTTCATGAGCATACTTTTCCATACTTGAACAAACATTCTCCCCACTCTCAGTACATTCTCCCTTCTACATCTGTTTCAATAGATGATCCTTCACTCACAAATTTCACTTTTGATCTATTCAAATCCTCTACTCATACTTTATCCACTGATCCACCTCTTGGTTCAAATGTTGATTCTAATATTCCTTCTTCTCTTCCACATCCTGGTTCTAATTTTGATTCTAATCTTGATTCTACATCCCATATTCCATCTTCTTCTTCAGTCCCCAATCCTGATTCTATTTCTCCAGTTCAACCTATTATCAGACAATCCACAAGACTCAAGCAAAAGCCTAATTGGTGGAAAGATTATGAAGTTCACACTAAGCCTACTTCTTTATTTTCCACTGCAGATGCTCATTCTTGTCAGGTACCTCCTTCTACACATCCCATCTCTAAATATCCCATCTCTAGTTATCTTTCATACCAACATTTTTCTCCTACACATAAAGCTTTTGTTACACATCTTGATGCTTCTCATGAACCCTCTACTTATTCACAAGCTGTGAATAATCCCAAATGGGTTGAGGCAATGACAAGAGAACTTGTTGCCTTAGAGGAAAATCAAACTTGGACCTTGATGGAATTGCCTCCAGGTAAAAGAGCTATTGGCTGTAAATGGGTTTACAAAATCAAGTATAATTCAGATGGTACCATAGAGAGATATAAAGCTAGGTTGGTGGCTAAGGGTTTCACTCAAGCTGAAGGTATAGACTACCATGACACCTTTGCTCCTGTTGCCAAAATGAGCTCCTGTTGCCAAAATGATCACTGTCAGAACCTTACCTGTTGTGGCTTCTGTGAACAACTGGCATATTCATCAACTAGATGTTAACAATGATTTTTTACATGGTGATCTTGATGAAGAAGTTTACATGGTTCTTCCACCTGGACACACTTGTTCTCAGACTCATACTGTATGTAAATTGAATAAATCTCTATATGGTCTGAAACAAGCAAGTAGACAATGGTTTGCAAAACTAACTACATCTCTCACACAAGTTGGTTATGTTCAATCTCATGCTGATTACTCTCTTTTTACTCAGTCTCAAGGATCAATTTTTACTGCAGTCTTGATCTATGTAGATGATATATTGGTGGTTGGAAATCATGAATCTACAATTCTGCAGCTCAAACAATTTTTGATGAGGTTTTTAGCATTAAAAATCTGGGACTCATTAAATATTATCTTGGATTGGAGATAAGTCAATCTTCTGCAGGTATTTCCTTGAGTCAAAGGAAATATGTTTTGGATCTTCTTACTGACAACAATCTCCTTAATTCTAAACCATTGGCTATTCCTCTTGATCAACATGTGAAATTAAATGATAAGGATGGTTCTTTGCTTTCTGACCCTTCTCAATACAGAAGCATTGTAGGCAAGCTTCTTTATCTCACTATTACTAGACCTGATATTAGTTATGTTGTTCAGTTGTTAAGCCAATTTATGCAAACACCTAGAGCTCCCCATCTTCAAGCTGCTACACGAGTACTTAGATATCTTAAAGGGACTGCTGGACAAGGGCTTTATTTTCCCAGAAAAACTCCTATGCTGCTTCAAGCTTATTGTGATAGTGATTGGGGTTCTTGTTCTATTACTAAACGATCTGTCACAGGCTATTCAGTTATGCTTGGTTCTTCCTTAATTGCATGGCATTCCAAGAAACAGTCAGTTGTTTCCCGAAGTGCAACTGAAGCTGAGTACAGGGCTTTGGCCACAGTCACTTGTGAACTCATTTAGGTTGGTTGCCTTACTCAAGGATTTCCATTTTTCAGTTCCTCAACCGATCACAGGTTTTTGTGATAATCTTGCTGCTATTGACATAGCTTCCAATCCTGTTCATCAATCTAAAACCAAACATATTGAGCTTGATTGTCATTTCATTCGGGAAAAGGTCCAAGCCCATTTTATACATCCTACATATATTCCTTCCCGACTACAATTAGCTGACATTTTTACTAAACCTCTTGGTAAAGTACCACACTGGTTTTTACTTGCCAAGTTGGGTGTGCACAACATTTGTGCCCCTCCAACTTGTGGGGGGGAGTATTGCAGGTAATAGTAATACAAGTACACTTGTGGCCAGTGCAAGCACACATGAACAACAGCAACAAAACACACAGCAGCAACGAAGCACACATAGACAGATTCAGCACAAACTAGCACAAGGACTGCAACAGATTGCCAGCATGGATTCTGTACTTTGGGATTAGTGCACACATACACGTGTAATCAGATTATAGGAATAGTTAGTTAGCTTCTTGTATTTAGTTTTCTTTTCCTGTATAAATACTCTCTGGTTAGCTAACTTAGAAACTAACAAACCTAGATATGTTTGTATGTACAAGTTTCAATCATAAAGAAAGATACACTTCCTCTGTTACTTCTCTTTTCTTAAGATCTGATATTCATAAATTTCATAGGATACCACGACCATACACAAGAATAATAAGAGTAGGGTCAATTGGTGAGCATAGCATACTGATCATCATCCTAAAAAAATAAAAAAGTTGAAATAACTCCTAGTGAACCATATAATAATTAACCTTAACAATGATTAAACCTTCAATTATATGGTTCAAAATTTTCTACATGTGCTACTTAATAAGGCCTCTAAATCAACAATTCTGTATCTGAATGTTAAGAACAGGAAATCTTACACTAACTTCATCTTAAACAAATGGATATAAGCAGTTGCAAGGATATAAGCAGTGCATATTCATCTTAAGGCAGAGTGTTTTTTTACTTTTTATTTTTCTACCTGGTCTAACATCTGTTTCTAAGCTACCACACCCACCAAGTCTTCATAACCAGGCAAGAGCTACCAAACATTTCACTGTACTAAAGAACACTAGGTGTCAACTCGATAAGGATTGCAAAGATCTGACACCGCAGCTAGTGAGGAAGTGGCACTATCCCAGGATATGGGAAAATGTTGGCAATATTTCAACCAATTGAGCTAATTATAGACTTCCCTTCACAATACAAACTACTAGATTTGCTATGGCTTAATGTTTATAGACAAACTTAACCTTCCTGCACTATATATCTTACACATCAAACAATCTAAAGTGTGCGCACAGTTAGCTTCCAAAACAAACACATAATAAACAACTGAAATATAACCAATATTTCTGCGGCCAAGTAACAATTGCACCATCAACATTTTTACTAACAAGAATCATCTTGGTTTATATACATTTTGCAGTATGCCTTATTGCAATATCACACATAAATTCTAACATTCTTATTCAATAAGCATAGGAAATCAGCTGCTCATTCTAATCACAACATAAACATTTACAATTAATCCATGAAACGGTACTGAAATATATGTTTACCTGTTTCACTTTCAACAATGCTAAAACATAGATGGTTGTTTTTCAGCACTTGCTTTGCCAAATTATCAGGCAAAAACCTCTATAGCCTTGTTCAATGCCAGCTTCCTGACAACACCAGAAAGCTTGCACTTTTCAATCTGCAAGAGTCTCAACCTCGGAGAATTCAGGACAAATAACTCAACTGCCTCTTCTTCAATCCTGCAACAATTCATTATATCAACACTCTCCAAATGCTCACAGTTCTTCAACATTGAAACCAAAGCTGCATTAGTCAACCCACCACAACCTCTCAACTTCAATTCTTGCAAATAATTAGTAGAAGCCAGCATTGACATAAGTTCTTTGTCAGGCTAAAAGATCATTATGTGACAAGTCTAGTTTCCTCAATTTCCTCAAATTTTGTCCTAATGTGGAAAGCAGCCCTCTTTCTCTGTCAATCACATCACAATTTATCAAAGCCAACTCTTCAAGACCATCACTCAAAGCCACCCCAAGATTCTTTAGTCCTTCTCCAATCACAAGACAACAACTTTGAAGCCTAAAAATCGACAATCCCCTGAATTTCTCAGCAATTGACAGCAAATGATTGTTATCAAGGTCAAGAGGCAATCTCAAATCGAGTTTTTTCAAATTACACCGGCATTGCCTAATGAATTGGAGCAACCCCTCTTTAGACCCACCATCATAAATCAACAGGGAATTCAAAGAAGTACAATTCTCAGCCAAATTAAACAAAACCCCATCAACTATACCTCTGCAAGTCCTCAATTCAACTTCTTGAAGACCCTTTAAGCAAATCATAAAACCCAAAAAGGAATAATTATCACCCACGGTTTCACAGCTCCTAAACTCCAATTTCTTGAGCTTTTTACAGTTTCTCCACAGCCAATTAACGCCATAATCGCCTGCTCGAATTCCAGTCAGGCAGAGACTCTCTAGTTCAAAATCAGCCTCGGAATTGAACTGTATAGAGTTAAATTCTTCTGGTTCTACGCCGGCGCATATGATGGAGAGGTTCTGAAGAGAGAGAAAATGGATGAGCCAGTGGAAAGAAAGGGGTCTGAAAAGGGAGATGGTGAGAGAAGACAGGCGAGAACAAGAATTAGAGAGAGAAAACAGGGAGAAGAGAGAAACAGGGCCGGTCAAGTATCGGAGGTGTTGAATATTGGGGCAAGAAGTGGAGACGGAGAAAAGGAGGCTATCGGAGAAGGCGGCAGCGGCGGCCGTGGGGGCGGAGATAGAAAGGGAAGAGAGGAAAGGGTGGTTGGATAGGAAGGAGGAGAAAGAAGAAATGAAAGTGAGGTTATCGAAAGGAGGAGCAAAACGGAGAGAGAGGGAGGATTGGGAAAAGCGGAGGAGGCGGAGCCACCGCTTGGAGACAAGAGAGACGGCGGAGGAAGACGACGGAGGGAGGCGGTGGAAGATTTCTTGGAGGAGCTCGTCACAAAGGATTGTATCCATCATAATTACTATAATTTGTGGACTTTTCTTGAAGGACTTTCCCGCTGTATATAAATACCAGCTGGTCCCTGACTCTACACTCTATTGAAGGGGTGAGATTTATTTCAAACGAGTATTCAAATAATTATTTAGAGTTAACGGAAAATTTAAAATTAATTATATTTTAGTATTAGATAAATATAATATGCATTCTTCGATTCTTTTTAATTTTGGAGGTTGTTGGTGTATTAGTCGAGAGAGAGTTTATATCCACAAAATGACGCCTAGATATAAAGTGTGATGAAAGACAAACTCCAGTTTAGAGAGAGAAAAGCAATGTAAAAAATGTATGGAGTGAAAAGCTTTTAGTTTGCCTGAGCCGGCCCCGCTCGACAAGATTTGTTTTAAAAATAATGTTAAGATCAATAAAAAAAGTCATATAATATTCACATACGTATATATAGTGTGAACCTTATATGTCATGCGGGCAGGGGATCCAGCCACAAAGTTCAGTGGAGTCAAATTTAAATTTTTTTTATTAAGAATAAAAATTATATATAACTATATATATAATTTTCTAAATCCAATATAATTTCACAACATTTAAGTCAGTAAGTTTAATATATATATATATATATATATATATATGTGTGTGTGTGTGTGTGTGTGTATATTTATAATTTTCTTATAAGGAAAATATTAGAATGATTTTTTTAATTAACAAATTTTTTTATTAAAAATCCAATATAGTACAAATGTGACAAATCTAATTGAGTTGGATAAGGCCACACGGGATAAAGAAAACTAAGTAAATAGTCTTGAGTTTTAACATCTTATATTTGTCTAATTTGAGTTTTAATTTGGTAATAAAAGAAAAGGAAACGAATGAAAACAAAAAGAAATAATGTCAGTTTTATGATAGAAGAGATTTTTTTTAAGAAAAGTGGTGTTTTTGAGTTTTAATTAGAAAAAATATATATATAAAAGAAAGAATGTATTTCGAGTCAAAATTTCTTCTCATTTTTTTTTCTACAACTAAAAAACTTTATAGGATATTAGTTAAAAAAGAAAAGAAAGTAGAAGAGAGTATTTACTTTTTGAGCCAAATATAACACATGAGATAAAAATAAGGGAAATAGTACAAAATTATCATTACTTTAAAAAGTCATTTATACAAAAAGAGGACCCATGAATTGAAAATTCAGTGGGGGCAGGTGCCCCCTGCTCCTAGTGTAGAACCGTCCCTGCAGGCGGGGCGGGGACCCAGGTATGCATGTGTATCTGAATATTATGTGATTCTTTTCTAGTTTTTTATGTGACAGTATCATTGTTGTTATTTTAAAGCGACTTGGAACTTTCATGTGAATTATAAGAAGAATCTTCTGGTTCTTGCAAATTATATATCTGAAGTTTAGTATCTAATGCTCCATTACATTTGTCATTCTGCTGTATTGTAAAATCTTGGCTTAATTTCTCCTTTTTCAAAAAGTAACTAAATAAATAACTTCGGTCCCAACCAATTTTTTTTATAAACAAACTTTTTAATTGAATTTATGATGAGTGTGGGGGTATGATGCAGTGAAATGATACGCTTTTTAAATATGACAAAAGTGATTTTATAAGAAAATTAAAATGATATTTAGATACATATTTATAAAAGTGTTTTTAAAGTTATTAATGATAAATTTAAAGCAAATGTTTGGTATGACTTGTGAGACATTATTCTTATTTTGACAATATAAGGATAATTTGAACTTTAATTTTATCAAAATTGTTAGAGTCTATAGTATAATTTTTCTATTTTAACTAAAAATATTTTTGGATCTAAATTTCAACTCTTTCAAGTGTTGTAGTCAAAAGTACAAATTTTATGCTTTAACTAAAAATACTTATAGACCCAAATTTTTACTCTGTAAAAGTGTTTTAAAAAGATTATCAAACATCTTTTTGTCTGTGAATTTTGAACAGGTACCCATTCTAGAACATGTGAATATCTCTGTAAAAGCTAATGAAGTAGTTGCAATTGTAAGGAATGTCATTTATGACCTTTGACCATTAGTTTCTGGTTCAATAAAGTTTGATTAAAAACTGCTTTGTTAAATCTTGTCTAGGCTGGTCTCAGTGGAAGTGGGAAAAGCACATTAGTAAATCTTTTGCTTCGTCTCTATGAGCCAATCAAAGGTCAGGTATGCTATACCTACCATGTTGTACTGCTCTGTAGACTTGTAATTGATTAACTTTATCAGAAAGAAAGGACAAACTATCCATATATCACCCGTTAATAAGTTCACTGTATATTACACCAATGTAGTCTGAAGCACCGGATACTGGTTTTCTTTTGAAGCCAGTTAAGACCTCAAATATGTTGTTTACAATGTCTCTTAAAGCACTAAGAAAATAAACAGTTGATGCATGAGAGCTATGCAGGTCATCAATCAATTAGTATGTCAGCTGTCGAAAGTACTTTGGTTGGAAGTTGATATCTCAAAGTATGTAAGCCAATATTTTCTGAGCTCGACATCTTATTGTACATTCAAAACATGTAAAGTGGGAGTATACATGCCCATATTTTTTGAAGCAAGGAAAAAAGAAAGAAGCAACGGATGTACATATTTATGCTAGCCATAAAGCAACTAGCATTCTGCTATACAGGTCTCAAATAATTTATACCCCTGACCAGGTCAAATGAAATATAGTGAATTGACTAGAAAATATAAAGAATGAAAGGCAAATTGAAAAACTGGCCTGTGCAACGGAGGTAATCCTTGAATATTTCTTGGTATTCAAAGCATTATGCAAGGAGATGACTGAAAGTTTTAGTTTTAGCTTTCATTATCATTGTCAACCAAACTCATAGTTCTGATAAGCTGCACTAAATATTATTATTTTTTCTTCTATTCATAATGCTGCCGTCTGGAATCTGTGTGGACTTAGAACCACTAGACCATATTTTCATTCTTTGAGTGCACAAGCAATAATTTTATAAATGGCATCCAAAATTTCAATAGGTTAAATTTCTTTTAAAACTTTATATGTCAAAGTGAACATATTTTGCCCAAAACTGAGTCTCACAAACAGGTTGGTTTTCCTAAAAATACAATACGGGATACTATTGTAGTTATTTTGCTGCATGTGACTCTAATTATTCTATTAAAACTTCAATAATTCAGCTCAATTACTGGTGGACATAATAGAGCTAATGAAGAGACTCTGCTCTTGTGCTAAATGAATTTTCTGGTATCTTGCCTTACGTTTTAATGTCACAAGTGCATAAATTGTAGAAGTGCTTCACTGTTGCCTGCACGTGAAATATTGCGACCATTTATGTTTTACCTGTTGAATCTTACTTGCAAACTCGAATCTGGTTGCAGACCATTTATGTTTTACCTGTTGAATCTTACTTGCAAACTCGAATCTGGTTGCAGATTTTAATCGATAGCGTTCCTCTTAAAGAGTTGGATATCAGATGGCTGAGGGAAAGTATTGGTTATGTTGGACAGGTTAGGCTTATAATCTGCAAGATATGCTTGAGGCTAGTTATAAAGTTGTTATCTAAATATTCTATTGTGAGCAGGAACCTCATCTTTTTAATATGGATATCAAGTCAAACATAATGTACGGATGCCCCAGACATAGTAAGCAGGAAGATGTAGAAAGGGCGGCAAAACAGGCCTTTGTTCATGAATTCATTTCATCCCTTCCTAATAGCTATGAAACTGTTGTTGATGATGAGCTTCTTAGCGGGGGTCAGAAACAGAGGATTGCCATTGCTAGGGCCATTCTTAGAGACCCTGCTATTCTAATTCTCGATGAAGCCACCAGTGCTCTGGACGCAGAAAGTGAATACAACATCAAGGTAATTATTTTAGTAATTACTATTGCATACAATGAAATGTTCTAATTTTTTGCAGCTGATACTCTCTATATATGTTGTTACCAATAGGACATTCTTCATGGATTCAGAAATGATATGAATGCAAAAAGAACTGTAATTGTCATAGCACATCGGTTAGTTTTCTGATAACACCTTTTCTTCTAGTTAAATTTTAGGTTGACTTTGTGTTTATGCTGATCCTGTTGCAGCCTATCCACAATAAGAGCTGCCCACAGAATCATTGTTATGAAGGGTGGTCAAGTTGTTGAGGTAGGGTTTTCTAGTTTATATGTATTGTGTCTCTATATATTTGTGTACAGTGGGAACCGCAAGCCTTGTGTCTGACAGCAAGACTTTTTGCATGAAAATGAAAGTAACCATTTGTCAATGAATTGATGTGCAGATGGGTGACCTCTATATTTTGTGTACAGTGGGAACCGCAAGCCTTGTGTCTGACAGCAAGACTTTTTGCATGAAAATGAAAGTAACCATTTGTCAATGAATTGATGTGCAGATGGGTGACCACATAGAGCTTCTTAGCCAGAACGGACTATACACAAGATTAAATAGAATACAGACGGATTCCTTGCCGATCTAGGAAAATACATAGGTTACTAACAGTTGCTCTACGGGTATGCATATATAATTCTCAGTTAAGTGACTTCTTTTGCTATAGTGGTCTTGAGGAATACCATTATTTATTTTCATAAATTTTAAAAACTTTGTTAAATATCACAAAAACATATATACAATCAAGGCTCAACCAAGACAGAGTGTTTAAGACAGAAATGTAAAAATACTAAAATAGCATTCAAAGCTGCTCAAGACCTTCTGTGGAAAAATCATCAGGCTGGGGAACCTGTCGATGAGGAAGGCCTTTTGGTTCCTGGCTTTCTTTCTTGATCATCTTCTGCTCACCATCTTCTGCAATACTCTTTCCTGCTTTTTTCATCTTTTGGCCAACTTTGTCCCTACCAACTTTTTCTCCCAGTTCCTTCCATGGCTGGTCTTTTGGGTATACAGAATAATTTACCGAATTATTACCACTCGGCTTCTCCTCCATTGCTAGCTCTGCTATCTCCTCCCAGCTAGCCATGTAAATATATATAGACACAGTAAAGTATTAATCAATTTGTGTGTTTGTGTGTATATGTGTATAAAAAACTATCTATTGCTAGCTATTTCTGTACAAACTGATTAAAATATCTCTAGGTGTTTGTTTGCTGCTCATACAAAACTTTGGCTTGTTCTATAGGTGTCAGTAGGACGATGCAGGTGGCACGAACATTGCTATGTGCCAACACTCTATCAAGCCACGTGGTGCCTTAGGCATGAAGAAGCAATATGTCAAGACTCTGAGGTTGTTCGCCTTGGCGTGTAGCTCCCTTATAAGGGAAAAGAGAATCACAAATTGCAGTAGTATTGCTTGTGGCTCAGAATGTAGGCTTTGCATCCGGTTCTATTAACGTTCTGCTGATCAAGATGAAAGCTCATTCTGGTGACTTGATAAATGATAATGATAATTTTCTCTTTGATTTGCAGCGTCAAGAAATCTATAAAAACACACCAACTCATATTAATGAATGTAAGTTATTAATATATCAAGTTATTAATTAATGAATGCAAGTTATTAATATATATGTAACAAGCTAATAGATATATTTTTGTACACAATTTTTTGACTCTTAGATTTGAACACTCTTAATGGCTAAAATTAAAGTTGATTTTAATTTATAACTAAATAAAAATAAAAACAAAACCTGAAGTTTTTCATCTTCATCTTTTTTATGTCTAAAACTTCAACATAGAGTTGTCAAACTGTCAGATAGAGGAAGTCCAAGATATATCATCCAACTCTCACTTATCTCTAGTATGTTACCATAACATTTGTTTTTATTTTTATTTAGTTATAAATTAAAAATCAGTTTTAATATTAGCCATTGAAAGTGTTCAAATCCAAGAATCAAAAAATAGTGTAAAAAATTTAGTGCCATTGATCCGCCCCTATATATATATATATATATATATATATATATATATATATATAAGTTAATTATTTGGATATGGATTCCGGATACGAATCCGAATATTGGATTCCGGATATCCGTCATCTACTGGATATATTTACGGTCGGATGTTAAACGAATACGAAATATTTGTATTTGTTTATTTGCGGATACCTTTAAATCGAATACAGATATATCTATTTTTTTTTCGAATGTAAATAATATATATTTTTTTTAAATTCAGATACGGAAGAATACGAATTTTTCAATTATCATTTAGATCCCTAGCATCAACAATAGAAAGATGGTTTTTGTGTGTGTAATAAAGGGTGTAGTAGACTAACAATTGTGGATTCAGTATTTGTGGTGGTTAATTGGTTTGAATGATCCAAGGACTATATATCTCAGTGGGGTTGCTCTGTTTGGCATCACGTGTCAAAGATTTGCAGACACAATATATATCAATCCGATTACGATTGGTTGGATTAAAAGGCTTTTCATACACCAAGAAATAGAATAGAATAGAATAGAATAGAATAGATTAGATTAGAAGAGACTATTTTATTTGAAGAATATGTCCTTCATATTATAATGAGTAATTCTACGCTGACATTGCTTTCCAATTTTATTTTTTTATTTTTTTTAAATGTCTCCCAAATAATTTATAAAATTTATTGGAACTGGAATTTTTACAGAATAAAGTGTTTTGGATGTCATTTGGATACATGTAAAAGCTATGCCTGTACAGACTGTACAGGCATATTTTTTACATGTATTCAAATGACATCCAAAACACTTTATTCCGTAAAAATTCCAGTTCCAATAAATCTTATAAATTATTTGGGAGACATTTAAAAAAAAAAAAAAAAAAAAAAATTGGACCGGTCGCAAGACCGGTCGCCAAAGCAATGTCCGCCTAGAATTTTCATATTATAATTAATTATGATGGTTGCTGTCAGTCAATGTTAGTTAATATTTTTTTTTTTTTTTTTGGTAATTCTCAAAAAATGTATAGTATTTATTTCAATAGGAATTTTTATAAAATATAGTGTTTTGGGTGTAATTTGGATACATATACAAATACAGGGTTATACAGTCTGTATAACCCTGTATTTGTATATGTATCCAAATTACACCCAAAACACTATATTTTATAAAAATTCCTATTAGAATAAATACTATACATTTTTTGAGAATTACCAAAAAAAAAATAAATAAATAAATTGGACCGGTCCAATATTCCGGTCCCAATCTCCTGTCTGCCTAGAGTTTTCCTAGTTAATAAGACCTGTTTAGGTTTTTATCTTGTGCTGCCCTGTCCTGTCCTGTCCTGTCCAGGATAATGCTAGTTCAGTTTGGTATGGAAAGGACGTGTTACCAACTGAGAGTGGCATAAGCGTCATGAAACCACCAGCTCGTCTTCTTTCTTAGTAGTATTTGGTTAGGAAGCCTTTTGATAGCTATATAATGAATTTTTTGCATGACAAACTGACGTTGACTGTAAATATAATCTCTTTCTTTGACAAGTGTAGTAAGTCAGAAGTGAATTCGCATGAATTTATTACTAGTTTGGAAAAGGGGCAGATCATTCAATGTAACAAGCTAGCTTCTTCTATTTATATTTATTCATTGCATTGGATAAAAGGGGTTGCTCCTCAACAATCGGTGATGTGGATGGAGACCTTATATATATATATATATATATTTATATGCCTTGGGCCGACATTAATTAATTATTCTGAATAATAGAAACAATATTGAAACATATATAATCTTGCAGCTGGGTCGTTGTCTGATCTTATTGCAACTATATTCTTCCATCTGTGGCAGATCTTGCAATGTGGAGAGATCGATCTAGTGTGACAATCGAATGCCAAATGTATACCAACTCTGGAAAGGTTAGTGTTGGGTCATGATATTTCTCCTATATTGGGTCGGGTAGATTGAGTTTAGTTATCAATTTAATCCATTGGACTCTTACAATTAAGTCATTGGGCTCGATGGGCCCAATCATTATGTTGATTTCTTTTAGCCCTATAAAGATCGGGTTAGGTCAATGGGTCAACCCATTGGGTCTTTTAATATCTATTACTTTGACTTGTAATGATGATATAATATGACAGTTGACTAAGATATCTGCCATGCATTAATGTGGATGAGATTATAGCCGGCCGGCAGTGTGAATAGCAGTAAAAAGCATGAGTACAGGCTCCATACAGTTGGCAGAACCCATCAGATCAGGGGGATATGTCAGATGGTAGTAGGTGGCACAATATTCCAAGAAAAGATATTATATCCTATCGAGTAAGTCTTCACAAAGAGGTACGTATTTCATACATACACACAACCACAGATTATTATCATTCTCATGACACTAGACTTTATCATCCTCTTGAGTTAACCTTGTGAACAGACATACTTACTCTCACGCCTGAGCTATCCCCCGGCGGTCCGGCCGTCAAGCATGTGGTGTTGTCGTGTTTACTGTGCAGAATCAGGACGTCTTTCGTGATTGGGACGTGGAGACAGATCTTGGCGTTAACATTGGCGCTAGAAGGAGGGCTGAGTTCTAGTGTCCTGAGTATTTTTCAATCACTTATCGTGTTTTATTCTATCCAGTTTTCATGGGGAAGAGTAGAACATCTACACCCGAAGGACAGCCGATGGCTGTCAATAATTCAGTACCACGAATATCTGCCAAAGATCGTTTGGGACCAACTATAAGTGTTCATGCTAGCACAGCGTCCAAACGTTCACTTGAAGATTCTTGGCCGAAGGCGGTAGGCAAAGCGAAGCGTAAGCTAGTATTCCCGACGGAGAAGGAGCTTGGCCATGGTCAGAAACGAGTAGAAGGCACCTCGCCTAGAACTCGAAACCGAGATGACCAGAACGCAAAAGCCTCCCGGTTGGCAAAGATGGCGGATGAAGCCGATAAAGCCATGGAAGAACTTTTGAAACAACGTCAGGATATAGCTGAGCAAATGGCTCGAATGGCAGAGTTAAGAGAAGAGGAGCTCAGTTATGTCCAATCCGAAGTCAGCAGAGATCCGGTCCGAGATGGTCCATTCGGGAAGAGAAGAAATCTCTGGTCCATTAATGAAGAACCATTTCTCGTGCCAGCCTTTGTTGCTCGAGGGGGTGCTCATCAGGGGCCTCTTCTCAAATTTAGAGTTCGGGCGCGGCGATTGTTTGCTCAGCATCTTAAACCCTTTTTCTCGAGATCTACCAGCTGAGAAGAGGGTGAAGAATAGGTCAACAGAGGGGGTAACCCCTAGCTCGTGACAGAAGGCAATGAATGCCAGTATGTGGATGTAGGAGTTGGGCACCAGTTGTGCGAAACCCACTCCTATGAACCCTAGGAGGGTAACAATGAAGGCGTGAAGGGGTAATCGAACCCCCTTTTCCAGGAATGTAACCGGCATGGCGACCCAGCCGTCTAGTCGCTGGTACATACGTTCTTCAGGAGCAGGAGCCCTTATAGCATATGAATCTGAAATCCTGTATCGACTCCTAAGGAAGCATATTTCCGATTCGGAGATGGTGGAAGAGATATTGGCATGGGGAAATTGTTCCCCATCCTTGAAGAAATCAGTGGGAGATGGTTGGTTTGCACTCGAACCCTCTTGATTAGGGTTTGAGCGAGAGGAACTTGAAGGAGTTTGGCTTGGATTCACCATTGTTGAGATCTGGAAAGTTAGAGAGATAGTTTCTGAGAAGCAAGAGAAAGCTCAAAGGTTCGAATTTCAAATCAGTAAATAAAATCGTCAAAATTGGTAAAGTTTGCTTTTTATACTGACGATTACACAGGAAACAAGGCCGGCACATTAATTATCAGTAATGATGAGAATTTGAATAAGGCGTGTTTGGATGACCTTTGGGCATCTTACCTGATTGGGCCTATCTGTTGAGTTCTAATTATCGGCCCATCCTGTTTAATTCATATTCTTTATCAGATTGGGCTTATTGTTCCGAATATCCAGCCATCCCTTATTCTATTTCACGCATTAAAGTGGGTATGCTTCAATTATCTCCTATTTTTGGGCCTTCATTAAATTCTGATATCATAGACCATTCATAGTTTTCTATTAAACATCCTGTTTAACTAAAAAACTAGGGGGTAATGTTGGGTCATGATATTTCTCCTATATTGGGTCGGGTAGATTGGGTTTAGTTATCAATTTAATCCATTGGACTCTTACAATTAAGTCATTAGGCTCGATGGACCCAATCATTATGTTGATTTCTTTTAGCCCTATAAAGATCGGGTTAGGTCAATGGGTCAACCCATTGGGTCTTTTAATATCTATTACTTTGACTTGTAATGATGATATAGTATGACAGTTGACTAAGATATCTGCCATGCATTAATGTGGATGGGATTATAGTCGGCCGACAGTGTGGATAGCAGTAAAAAGCATGAGTACAGGCTCCATACAGTCGGCAGAACCCATCAGATCAGGGGGATATGTCAGATGGTAGTAGGTGGCACAATATTCCAAGAAAAGATATTATATCCTATCGAGTAAGTCTTCACAAAGAGGTACGTATTTCATACATACACACAACCACAGATTATTATCATTCTCATGACACTAGACTTTATCATGCTCTTGAGTTAACCTTGTGAACAGACATACTTACTCTCACGCCTGAGCTATCCCTCGGCGGTCCGGTCGTCAAGCTTGTGGTGTTGTCGTGTTTACTGTGCAGGATCAGGACGTATTTCGTGATTGGGACGTGGAGACAGATCTTGGCGTTAACAGTTAGTATGAACCTAGCAGTGACAAGAGGCTTGATGTTCGATCTGTCTTGAGATTGAAATATATATATATATATATATGTTTATTGAATGCATGTGGTTTCTGAATAATATACTATATCACATTATGTTGTTGGTTGTTGCATTGCATGTTAATTAATCGAAGGATTTATCTTGCCAAACATACCACCTAATTAACGCTGTTCAATCACCAACTGCATGTGTTGATTAGATTAAGGTTTTCTTTTATAATTTTTTGGTAATTTAAAACAAAATGGAGCTACCTTTTTATTGAGCTTAATCACGGAGTAGTTGAGTGTGGTAGTGTACAGTACTGCACAATTGGCTGGCCCAAAGCTGAGCCTCGTCCTCATGGTCGGGGTAGGGGGTGTATACTCTCACTGAATATGATTCTTTAAGCAATAAGCATGCTTAGGGTGGGAATTGCCCGCAGTAGGTCCCATTTCCTGGGACCGACCTTGTAGATCTCCTCTTGTCACAGTTTCATTTGTCTTTATTTTTTTCTTTAAAAAAACTATATATATACACACACCATTTAACAATATATTTGTGTTAAATTACTTGCACTGAAAAGTTTTGGCTCCCTTTGATATATAAACAAATATTATTTTTAACCTATTATTATTATTAGTGAAAAAAGTAAATATCTTATCGAATGACATTTTTATTTTATTGGTAAGTATCAAATATTTGTACACTGTATAGCATATGTTATATATTTTTAAGGGGTTAATGTATAATATACAAAGCATTTTTTTATCAGTAGTAGGGTATGTCAACTCCCTCTTTCACAAGAAGAATTCTATCTGTTAAATTTTTTGTTTCTATTATCTTGTAACTATTATTAATCTATTAACTTATTACTTTTTCTATCCTCTAAAATGGTCTCATTTATAAAATTTATATATATTAATATTTATTTTAGACATGATAATAAAATTATAAACTTAAATGAAACTGTAATTATAAAATTTTCATAATATTATATTTTAATGTGAATTTAAAAAAAAGACAACTTAAAATCTTGTTTGTGCACAGAGGAGTACTTTAATTAAAACGGATAAAGTAAAACAAAAACAGATGTTTAATAGTATTTGTAAATGAGACCAAGTGCTTTCCGTCACGACCACTCATCCAGGCAAAGCAAGTGGCAAACCATTATCGTACGTGAAGCTACAACCACCGGGCCCCGACTAAAGCCCTAACTGCCGGCGGCGGGACCCGTCAACTTAGAAGGTGTGTACAGTTAGTGGTAGAACTAGATTGATTTTTTATATAATTATTACTACTAATAATGTGGACTTCTACTTTTTATATTATTATTTCCTTGTTTGTAGTTTATGTCCGGAGGTTAATTGATGTTTTGGTATTAGGGATCGATTTTTATTGTGGTTATCGATTTTTTTTAAGTTACAAATATAATACTATATTTAAATAAATGTTACAAAATAGTCATTACTTAAAATTCTGGCCAAAAAAGTAAACGAAAGTGTTGACTAGATTAACGATTAATCGGTGTTAATTATGTGGCAGATGATGTGAATCAAATGAATTGATGTTTTATTTTGGTTACTGAAACTTTTTTTGTTACATTATCGTTATTTAAAGAAGAGCGACAAATTGACGATGACGACGTTCAAAGCTACTTGTTTCACTTTCAAGTGAGAGTGAAATATTTTTTATTAAACCAATTTTTGCAATAATTGACAGATTTGAGGAGGTTTATTGGGCTAATTTTATTCTTTATTTTGCAATTTTGTTTGGTGTTTAAAAGGTTCTAAATTAAATATGATTTTGGAAAATTTATGCATTTAAATTAGTTATGATGTACTTTCTCTTCATAAATGTTGTAATACTAATTTGTAATATTTTTGGTAATTCGATAACAACAATGTAACAAAAAAAAAAAAGTTTTGGTAGTCAAAATGAAAATCAACCCCTAGTACAATGACCTAATTAAGATCAATTAACCCGATTCATGTCATCTACCACATAATTAACATATGTTAACTGTTAGTCTAATCAACACCTATGTTCATGTTTTTGGAAGGAAGTAATTACCATTTTGTAATATTTTTTGAGTATACTAATTTGTTTGTAACAAAAAATTCAATAATCACAATAAAAATCAATTATAGCGACCAAAATATCAATTAAGTCATTTTTTATTTTATTTTTAAAGATTGTTGCCATGTATTTTTGTGTAATTTTGGTCCAATGAAAAATAAAAAGATGAAATTTGCAGTATGCTCATTTCTGTTGTGTCCCATAATTCAATATAATTTAATATACTAATGTATTAACTTGTATAGTAGTACAAAAGGGGATAAATATTTTTATATAAAATTGATATTTTTACATAATTCTTACCACATGAATAATGAGTAAATTTTATATCGATGCGAGTGATTCATGTATAAATATTATTTTAATATGTAAAAATATGAATTCCTTAATACAAACTATGCTATTGAATTACGTGACTATAATGCAATTGTACACTTTGTATTTATTGTATTAAATTAAATATTTAAAATATAATACATTTTATTTTGGCTTCTGTGTATTATAATTGAGCTTTTTAGACCAATATAAATGGTGAATAAGAATAAAAATAGGTAAAATTTATCCATTTTCATATTCAGGTATAATTTTAAGTGTACGTTGACAGGCGGTCCACATGGTACGGGGTTCTGGTACACGTGCGTGCATGTGACACCTCGTCGTTCCCGTAGATAGTTGCAGTTAGTGATCAATTATAAGGTATAGGCTAATAGTCCTAGCCCCCTCGTCCCCCCTCACCCCACCCCCACCCGACCCGACCCGACCCGACCCGTGTATATCACACAACTTGAGTGTTGACATAAATATATCCATAATAAATATGCTAATAACAGAAAATTTGAAACAAAGTTATGGAAAAAGAACAAATTCATCCTCAACGTACTCCAATTACATTTGATTATACTATACATTTTTTTTAATTTAGACATGAAAAACATAAAAAGCAATCGATTGAATATGCACAAATTCAATTAGGGAATTAATCATGTATTTTTAATATTTTCACACTCACATGAGTATACAGTGGATCCTATTTTTATGTGAGACGAAATAATATAAAAATATCAAAAACGCATGTGTAAATAGTGTTTCCCATTCAATTATTATTATACAGAAAAGGTTTCTTGTGTTGTGTGGCACCAAGTTCAACTATACAAAGCAATATGAAACAAAATGAAGCAATCTAGGTGGTGTTGTTGCCTAAAGGAAATGAGAATTGTAAGTATGAATAGAGGCTAGAGCATAGCAAAACAATCAAATTGTAGGTGCCTGATTATCAATAATGTAAGACACAATTTATAAGGATGACAGACTATTATCGGATATTCAAAATTAGACCTGGCAAATGACCTTTAACAAATTGCCTCCTCAAAAATTATTGCTGAAAGTATTAATATTTATGGAGTAAATCAGTAAATGTAACATAATAAATTACTAAACTTTGTCATGAGAAATTTGAAAACTTAGATGTTACTCCCTCCATATATTTCTTTTTATTAATCTTTTCAGGAAGAATAAAATTGTTCCTTTTATTTATCATTTATAATTTTTAAGAAATAATTAACAATTTAGTTTTCAATATTATCCCCAAACACAAAATATTAATTTGTTTATCTTTTATCTTTTCTTTTCAATAAACTTTAGAAGGGTAAAATTAAATTTTTTATATCCAATTTAATCAACTACACAAAACATTCATTTTTTGTAAAAACAAATTATGCGTTTCTTTCTAAAAATGTTAATTAAAAAAATGAGAAGAAGGTAAGGGAGTTTCCAACCTTAAACATGCTTTGAAGAGTGGATTAATTGCATGGCACATCATTTGAATTCAAAACTTCTAGTCCTTTATGTTTAAGTAAAATAAAAAAGTAATCATGCACAATTGCATTAATCAGATCCGATTATTATGAAGTTAACTTCATGGTAAGTTGGTCAATTGATCAATACAGTGCTGATACGCAGAGAGATCAACTTTCGACCTGCATCTCGATTCCGTATTGATTAATTGACCAAAGTTATTTTCATGCTAATCACTCCCACTCACATAAAAATCGATCACATACTGCTCATATACACTCATATGCATATTGATATGACTCACGTACAGAGTAAATTATATAGGCCATACGAATATGTATGTAAGTATATGCGAACAATTTTATGTAGTAGTAACATTACTTTTAAACATATAAAAAAGGCAAGTCAAGTGAAAATTCATACTAAAAGGGAAGGGTCACCGATACAAATTTGACTCACCTAATAAAGAGTGGCTTGAGACAATGAAATATGCTACCACCCCTAGCATTATAATTTTTCAATACAAAAACAATGTGGAGGAGTGCCCCATATATCAAATTTAAGGGTGAACACATTAAAAATGAAGTACTCCATTTTTTCTTGTTTCTGTAGAAGGTTAGAAAACAAGAAAGTATGTTGAAAAAACAAGAAAAGGAGAGAGAGAAGTGAGATTTATTACTTAAGAGAGAGGAGAAAAACCCGATAAAGACGCCTTTCTATATTATTAAGCTTTGCTTTGTGCGTTTGCTTTGCCTCTCTCTCAACTAATAGAGTCACATACAGAGAGAGAGAGAATAAGAAAAATTAAAATTCTCTGTTTTCTTCCCCACAATTATTATACTTCTAATTCCACCCATTAAACGACGAATTCCCCACAGACAAATCAATCAAGAGGAATTATTGCTAATTTTTTTCCAAACTCCAATCTCAAAACTCCCTCTTTTTTCGATCGGATCTGGAAAAGACCCAGAAAAAAAACAGAGAAAAAAAGTTGGGTTAAAACCAAAATTACTTTCACTTTCTTCGAATGGGTATTGGGGCTGAAATTCTTTCTTTCGGTTCTTCTGAATTGTCATGAAAGATTGCTTCCTCATCTGCATTCTCTAATCAGGTAATCAAAAGGGATTAATTTTCTTTTATTTGTTTGTTTAGTTGCTTCTTTACTGTCGGTTTGGTTGCTGCGAAAATGTAGGAAAAGAAAAAGGAGTCTTGGGAAATACCCAATTGAATTCTTTTTCTTTTCTTGTTACGGGAATAATCAATTACCCTTTTTCTTTCTCCCCTTTTCTGTGGGAAATTTCTTGCTTTTTCAACAACCATGCTGTATTCCACTTCCTCCTTTTTTTGGGTAATCTATTTCTTGCTTTTGGAATCTGTAAATGCGGCTAGTTTAATGTAATAGCGATTTTACTTTATGAGATTTATGTGATTATTCAGGTCTATAAATTCTTTAACTGTAATGTTTGCAAAAGATTTGCTTGTGGGTTCATTTGACCGTGAATCACGTTTTGTTTTTCCTTACAAATCCAGTCTTTTGGGATTTTCTCGACTTCTATGAGCTGTTGCTGAGTTGTTTCTGTAATGTGTATGTGCTGATTGGGTGAATTTTAACAAATTTGTTGAGGGGATTTTTTTAAATATATGCCTTTTGCTGGATTACTTGTTTATTGGTGTTTAGTTATATTAGTGATTTAATCAATTCTAAAAACCATATGTGTTGGATATTTATTGGGCTAGTGCTCATCTGTGCTTAGGATTCATTTTGCTCAGTTGGATATTGGTGGGGAGTGCTTCTGAATTTCTGGATGGAATCACTTGTTGAGGGAGTTAATTCTTTGCCTTCTTTAGGCTATAATCCTTCTTCTGCCACGGGGACTAATCGCCCCCCTCATCCTTTATCTGCAAAACATTCTAGATATGAAGGAACCTCATCTGCAAGTGTTTCTGATCATGGGATGAAGACAAGCCAAACTCCAACAGGTTTAGTAAACCATTCTTATAAAATATCCCATGATCACATGCGAAAAGAAATGCTGCCCGACTCATCAAAGGACCATTTCAAATCAAATCAGGGTAACTTGGAATTTGTTCATTCAAATAAAGAACTTGATCACACAGGGGAAGCTTATTCTCAGAAACATGTTCTTATATTGGAAACGAAGTCTTCCATCAAGCATTCTATTGATGATTCTGAGAATTCTGATTCAAGCAGCTTAGTGGAAGCTGGAGACCTTGTTTTAGCAGCTAAGGGAGTTTTTATGCATTCAAATGGCCAAGTACCCTCTCAATCAGGAATAAATTTTTGTCCAAGTCCTCAAAACAGTTTCTATTCTGCCACACAGTTTACAGAAGCCAAGCAAAGCTTCACCAATACGGAAGTTAGTGAATGTGCAAGCAGTATTGAGAAGTCCGTTGAAAGTTGTGAAGTTAGCAACTCTTGTGATTTTGTTGAGAGTAGGAAGACGAGTATATACAGAGGCAGCACTGGCAGTGATGTTAGTGATGAGAGTAGCTCCAGTAGTTTAAGTTGTGCTATAAACAAACCCCACAAGGCAAATGATTCGAGATGGGAAGCAATTCAAGCCATCAGATCACGTGATGGGAACTTTGGGTTGAACCACTTCAGGATTTTTAAGAGATTGGGATGTGGAGATATAGGGAGTGTTCATCTGGCAGAGTTGGGTGGCACAAAAAGTTATTTTGCCATTAAAGTCATGGACAAAGGAGCTCTAGCAAGCCGGAAGAAGCTTTTAAGGGCTCAAACAGAAAGAGAGATATTGCAGTCTCTGGATCATCCATTTCTGCCCACTTTGTATACACACTTTGAGACAGAGAATTTCTCTTTCTTGGTGATGGAATTCTGCCCTGGGGGAGATTTGCATGCACTCCGGCAAAAGCAACCTGGAAAATATTTCTCAGAGCATGCTGCCAGGTTAGAAATTGGTTGCTCACCCTTGTCCTTGACTTTTCATTCTGCCAGGGTTAATCTAACTTCAATAATTAAACTATGATAACTGAACAACATTTAGATGTACCACCAATCCCAGTTCATATCCCTTGATTGGTTTTTAACAGTCTTTGTCCACTGCTCTCCTCTTGCGGTCTTTACTCTTGTGAAAACTTCATCCTTTTTCCTATTGGCAGCTTCCATATAGGTTTGGTTACTTGTGCTCATTAAACTTATGTTGGGACACGTCTTACTGTTGTCTCAATCGTTTAATTCCTCCTTGGTTTTCAATATTTCAATGATCCGTGCAAGTCTAATGGATAGTGTGGTTTTACTTGGACTACCAAATTGTTTGTTTGGGGTTTTTTATCACTATTTTTTTTCTGATTAGATTTAAAGTTAAGATTAGTGAATTCCATTGTAACCACAATCTTGCACGGAAAAGTTCTGGTTTGGTTAATATGGTTAAAATTACTGATTGGAAATTATGTTGACTATAAGTTGAATTAGTATATGGAACATAAGCATGATTATTATAGAACGTTGATATAACATAGGAAATTGGTTTATGTAGATTTTTGGCATAATTCTTATATGCTACAAGTGCAAAATTAAAAGATATTGATATGCATTGATAGTTCATACAATGTGTACTATCACTTCAATTCTTTGTGATTTGACCAAGGTACTAAATGAGAGATGAGTCGCAATTTGAAATGTGTAGTTGTATCTGAGCAGTTTTATTGAAATAAAAATGGGTCTGTATAAAAAATTGGTTGAAAGAAATTGACTCTATTTTCAGCATATTAATTTGTATGACATGTACAGGTTTTATGTGGCAGAAGTTCTCCTTGCTATGGAGTACTTGCACATGCTTGGAATCATTTACAGAGATCTTAAACCAGAAAATGTATTAGTGAGGGAAGACGGGCATATAATGCTTTCAGATTTTGACCTATCGCTTAGATGCGCTGTGAGCCCAACACTGGTCAGATCCTCAAATTCTAACTTGGAATCCAAGAACTCGGCATACTGCATTCAGCCATCTTGTGTAGTCCAGCCATCTTGCATCCAGCCTACATGTTTTGGACCACGCTTCCTAGGCAAGCCCAAGAAAGAAAAGAAACACAAACCTAAGGGTGAAATATATAATCAAGTGAGCCCCTTACCGGAGCTCATTGCTGAACCTACAAGTGCTCGGTCGATGTCCTTCGTGGGTACACACGAGTACTTGGCACCTGAAATTATCAAAGGTGAAGGCCATGGAAGCGCTGTGGATTGGTGGACATTTGGGATCTTTTTGTATGAGCTCTTGTTTGGGAAAACTCCATTCAAAGGGGCGGGTAACAGGGCCACTTTGTTTAATGTGGTTGGGCAGCCCCTCAAGTTCCCTGAATCACCAAGCGTGAGTTTTGCTGCAAGGGACTTGATCAGAGGCTTACTAGTGAAAGAGCCGCAGCATCGCCTTGCATATAGACGTGGGGCTACTGAGATCAAGCAGCATCCGTTTTTTCAGAGTGTAAATTGGGCACTCATCCGTTGCGCCAGTCCACCAGATGTGCCAAGACCAGTCTCGATGAACGAGGTGCAAAAAGCACCTAGAGTGGAGAAGGTACCAGGGGTTGATGTGAAGCCTTCTGGAAACTATTTAGAGATTGATTTCTTTTAATTTCATTATCTCATTTGAATCTGTTTCATCCTCTTATTCGAATTGTGTTTCAATAGTTTTTTTTTGGTTATATCCCATTTGAAGGGACACAAATTTGTCGTCCCTCAGTAAGCAATTGTAAGTGATCCGTGTTTACTACTAGGAATGAAGAATATGCCGATGGCATCCAAATGCACAGGAATGATTAATGTCATTGATGAACTTTCTTTGTTCTCATATTCATCTACTTGATTTAGTATTTGTTTTAATGTTATTTAAACAAGAAAAAAGTGGCAGATGTTCAGCTCAGATCTCCCGTCTCATTTCCCTGACCCATACCCTTAATTACATTATTTATTTACAGTTAACTTTGTAAATGAATAAGAATTACTTGCAACAATGAATGATGAGATGGGATCTGAATTGGGAATGTATGTAAGCAATTCATTCGTAAAAGTTTTCAAAATTGAATATAGAAATTTTGAACCATTATAATTTGCCAATGATCGTTCAAAAAAATTTGTTTTTGGGAGAAATAAAACATTATGAAGTAGATACATTTCATATGCTCATCATACAGAAAAATAATCATCTGTACTTTGCTGTTGATCTGGGATGGTAATAACTACAAAGAGAAGAAGCAAGAAGACAGAGGGTTACGCTCATTCTCAGTTGACTTTTTGAGCATTTGCATTATATATCCTATACTAACATAACCTGGAGAGAATCATGTCCTTAGTTTTGCAATCATATCCTCTACCAGCCTTAGCTCTGTCCCACCTCTCTCCCCTCTGTCGATCTGTCCCATAACCTGCTCCAAAAGCACATTTTTCAGCATCTTTTCCCTTGAACCAAGTTTTGAACAATCTCTCAGAAGCAACAGCAGTTCTCCGGCCATTTCCTTAGCTCTCCGAGTTCCATCCACACTCAGCTGAAGCAACCCCGGCATGACTCCTTCTCTCAGAATCAGCCCTCCATACCTATCTCTGCAGCTTCGGCATATTAGAAGTAAAATCCCCACTGCATGTTCTTTACATTGCATCGAACCTTCCTCCACTGTTTCTACCAATGCTTGAATTGCTCCACTTGTGCCAGCAGTCTCCCTCAACGCAATTCCAGACGAAGAAACAATCTTTTCGAGCAATGCAATTGCCTTCTCAACTAATCCAGATGATTTATCCGAGCCATTGATCAAATGAAGCAATGTAATCACTATGCTCGAAAAAGCAATTGATGAGATGATTTGAGGGAGGGTTGAGAGATTGTGGAGTGTAACTATGATATCAAGCTTCGCTTGCAAGGTTCTATTATCTGCAGTGAGGATTTCAAGTAGGATTTGTATCGCTCCGGAACCTGCAATTTCCAGCTTGTTTGCAGTGCAAGAAGAGAAGATCAGGAGGGCAGCTATTGCAAGGTCAACCAATGTCTCGCTTTGGCACTGAAGGAGGTTAATTAATATCGGTATGGCCCCTGATTTTGCAATAAGGAACTTGTTTCTGTAAAAATGGTAATAATCATCATTAAAAACAAAATCCCAAAACCTTTGCCTTTGCTACAATCATGAATTCAGATATTGGCCTTAAATCTATTTGTTCAATCAAGATCCGAGTGACTGTAGCATGTGTGTTCTTATTTTTATGTGATACTAATACAAATATATACAAGATAAATTCTGTAGACTGTAGGACTCCTGGCTAGAAAATAAGTAGTTAATAATAAGCATCAACTAAAGTGAAGATGAAGATATAGAGACAAACCTTTCACTGCCAAAGGCCATACTAAGCAGAGCAAAGAGAGCAGCTTCAACTGGTTCATAATCTTGTATGTGAAGCATTGATACAAGAGGAGCAATCACTCCTCTTTCAACCAACTTGTGTTTCTGCTTATTTTTCAGATTACCAAGCTGTCTGGCTGCCATAACTTGCGCTTGGATATCGCCAAATAAAAGAGCTTCCACCACAACCTCCTCCATGGAAGAAGCTCTTTTCTCCCTGTGTTTTTGGGTGAGGGAGGATATATGGAAACTTAGTTATGCAAATTTTCTATTATATATGGATATGGGGATTGCTTAAAGAGGATTTAATATTTGGATTATATAAGGGGGCGTTGTCAGTTGTTTGGATCAGAAGCAAACTTACTATTCCCTATTCAGCTTTCTGTTAACTGTCCTCAGTGGAGATACCTCTCAATGAATCTCTAACTTTCCTTTTATAGAAGAAACCGCCTTCTGCTTTTAGTAACTTAACAACTGAGGAGATTCTTTTGGCTCACTCACACCCAACTGTTACATAACTGCACATCATATCAGAACAGAAGAAAAAGGGTCCTACCAAATAGCTGGATTAGTAGTCTTCAAATTCAAATACCAAATAAACTATGTTTTGGTAGTCTTAAAAAAGAAGTTTATGAACGAATGTGTGTTTATCCAAAGCTGAAGTTTTTCTTAAAAAGTAGGCAACATACTATTAGCCAGCAGTATCTACGGATCTAAAACAAATCTCTTAAATAATATATTTTTATTAAAACTACTTCGGTTTGGAAAATTCTTTTAAAAAACAAGTAGGGTCGCGAGTGGTATTTTTGTAAATAAAAGAAAAACAAATAGGACCACTTTCCTTTAATATTATTTTGTTTTTTAAAATAATCTCCAGAATAACGTACATAATTTTAATAGAGGTATGCTATTTAAGAGTGGTATGCTAATATGTATTATACTAAAAAAATCTCACTTGCAAAATTTATCTTTCTCAAATATAAGGAGTGTTTAGTTTTTTTATGGTCATATCATATTTAAGTAAATAATGTCATTTTAGTCCTAAAACTCTTTTTGTAGAACAAATTTCTTTATATATATTAATATATATACACACACAGACACTCACATGCACATGCACAAACACAAATACAGAGCCCAAGTCAAGCTAAACTGCAGTATAAAATTATAAACAATCGCAGTCATTATCCATTCATATATCTAATGTACATATCCCTGCTTTTGCTCAGGCCGTTGTAGGCAGCCTCAACATCTTTTATGACAAATTCCATTTGAAGGCAGGCAGGCATTCCCTTATTCAGCCTTCTCTTTTTACAACGCTTTATTTTTGTTATTAGTTTTTATTCTAAAGTTTTTGTCTAATTTCCTTATATTACACAAATTTTTTATAAAAATATTTGATTTCCAAAATCTACAATAAAAAGCTGTTCAATTGCACACCATCTTTCTACTACTATATTCCTGTTTAATTTATTTTTCTGATACTCAACAATCAAGTTGAGTGAGTTTGAAGCAATGGTTAGTAGGATGCTAAAGTAGCTGGTTAGTTAGCAGAAGAAAAGGAAAAAGGGTAAGAATTTTTTTTTAGCAGAACCATAAAAAATAGAGGAATAGAGGGGGGAAACCCAACTTTTTATTTGGTAAACCCTCATGCAAGACTCTGAGATTAGATCATAGTTAGCTGAAACATGAGATAGATCATTCTTTCTTGCATTAAGATGTGTAATTCCTTGTATGCTAATAACTAATGTTACATTTTCGGATCCTATGCTAGTAAAGATGATGATTGCTGAATTTAATTTCTTACCAGTAATCCCTGCAAGAACAAACACCATCTTCAAAATGGTGAAATCGATGCATGTCCCTCACTATAATCACCCGATTAACTATCTTTGAGATAAACTTAATGGCATTGTGGCAATCTCCACAAATCCTAAGATTCTTTGTAATTCTAATAGTAGTCCCTGGTCTAGTGTTGATGATCCCAAATGCAATAGCCAATCTCTCACTATGGGACGAAAGAGCCACTTCTTTAGCTTCTTCTTCAATATCATGAAGCACAAAGTCCGTCAATGGAACATAACCCAATCGTTTCATTGGAACCACCAACTCCTCGAGAAAAGAATAAATCTTGGGTGATTGAGGATGAGATCTGTCTCCTACTCCAAATCTATAAACATAATTATTAACCTCTATTAAACTGAACCCCTGAATTTTATTGGCTCCTGCTCTAGCCATTATTTTCCTCACTTTCTCAACATCATTCCATCTAGACTTTGCTGCATAAATGTTGGAGAGTAATACATGATAGCTAGCATGAAAGGGGTCCAGCTGAAATATACAGTCTGCAATTCTCTCGGCTAAATCTAGATTATTATATATTCTGCAGGCACCGAGCAAAGATCCCCATGTACTTGCATCTGCTTTCATTGGCATGGATTCTATGAGGAGTTCTGCTTCAGAAAGTTGTCCTGCTCGGCCCAAAAGATCCACCATACATGCATAATTACTTAATTTTGGTACAACCCCGAATTCATGTCTCATCATCTGGAAATACCTCTTGCCTTGTTCAAGCAACCCAGAATGACTGCAAGCTGAGAGAACACAAGTGAATGTAACATGATTAGGCCTCACTCCTCCCTCAACCATTTGATTGAAAAGATCAAGTGCTTTCATTCCATGCCCATGCATACCATAGCTCGAAATCAATGCACTCCAGCAAACCACATCTTTCCCCTTTGTTTCATCAAACAAATTATGTGCCAGACCCAAACTCCCGCATTTTGCATACATATCCATTATAGCAGTTGCAACTAAGATATCCGATCCAAACCCAGTTTTAATGACAAAATTATGAAACACTTCACCTTTTCTTAAAGCTCCTAAATTACCACAAGCTAGAAGAACACTCAAAATACCTACCCTATGGGGTTTTACACCTGAACCACGCATTGCATCAAAGAATTCCAACGTTTCCTCATTATAGCCGTTGTTAGCATAACCAGATATCATTGAACTCCAACACACCAAATCCCTATCGACCATTTTATCAAACACTAGCCGGGCAGTATTAATGTCACCACATTTGGCATACATATCAACCAAAGCAGCATGAACAAAAACATTACTACTACATCCACAACAAACTGAATGCTGGTGAATTAGCCTTCCCATTTGCAAATCAGATAATCCAGCACACGATTTAAGCGCAAAAGGCAAAGCATAATTATCTGGTTTTAAACCCTTTTCCATCATTTTATTGTACAATTCTAACGATTCCCGATATTGGCCTTCAGTAGCATATGCCCTTATCATCATATTCCAAAGATACCCACTGGGATTTTGTATATTTTCAAATAAAATATTCGCAATTTCAATACAATTGAATGAGATGTACAAAAGGGGCAATTGGGTTGATAAATGTGTGTCATATTGGAGGCCCAAAGCAAAGATCTTTGCATGGATTTTCTTAACAGAATTGAGGCTGGAGATCTTGTGAAAGGCTGAACTAATAAAGAAAGAAATCTCATTCATGAGTTTGGTGTGGATTAATTGCTGGGGCTTGGGGGAAGAAAGAGAGGGAGGCGCAAAGGTCGTTGAAATTTGAAAAACGGTTATAAAGTGCAGTGGCTATGTTGAGATAATAGGGGGTTGGAATTCGATTTGTTTTCTTTGTTGAGTCATTTATTGTCTTCAGGGGTACGCCCCTGTTTCTCCTATAGGCATGTAGGAATGTTTTTAAAATAATGCTAAAGACTCGTATAATACTCACATACATACACATGTATATTTGTGGGTCAGGCGAGTACCTACTGCACGTGTGTGTAAGCATTATGTGAGCCTTTTTAAGTGATAGTAACATTGTTGATGTTTTTATTATGTTGTTTATGTGATAGTAGCATTGTTGATGTTTTTATCATGTTGTGCGGAAAGAGTCGGGTCGTATTAGAGTGGACCGTTTCCCCTTGCTCGCTTTGCTCATCTCACCTCGGGGGAGGTTGGCTTAGTAGCGGTCTTCCCTTATCCTATTTCCTTGGAGGAAAAAGTCCGGAAGGTTAACTCAGCTCAGTAGCTAAAAGGCGGTCTTCCTTTACTCTATTTTCAAAGCAAAAATAGTCGGGTCGGTTAGTACCGTGCAATCAAGTGTTGGCTTCCGCGCGCGCGCGTAAGAACTTAATGTTTTCCCCTCCTTCGCTTCGTTCTTCCTCCCTCAGGGAGGTGATCGAGTTCATTAGCTCAATAGCTCTAAGAAGTTAGCTCCCGTTTATCGCTCTGTTCGCTTCACTCACTCTCTGAAGTCTCTCCCTCACTACGAGAGTAAAAGCCGGAGCTCTTCCAGCTGGGGCTTTACCACACTGTTATTCCTCCGGGACGGACTCCAGGGGATCACCCCTCTCCCATCCCGGGGGGTTCAACCCTTCTGCTCGTACCTCCGGAGTTCCGGGATGGACTCCAGGAGATTCATCTGGTCCCCCCGGCTCTCAACCCTTCTGCTCATCCCTCTCACCTCCACGAGGGTCGCTTGTTCAGTTTTTGAACTTGAAACTTATAGTGCAAGGTTAAATACACTTATTTTCTTTGAAGTATGACCCATTTTACACTTGTGACCCTAATAATTAAAACCTTACATTAACATCCTCCAAGTACACTTAAATAAACAAAAATGACCCTAAATCCATTTCCGACCGAAAAAATAGCCTTACCGGAAAAGTCGTATTTTTTGTAATTTTCAACGTATTTCAATATATTTTACCATTAAAAAAATTAATACATGTATATACTTATTAAATTCGTATAATTTGATTATAAAATGATAAATACAATTTAAAATTATAAAAACAAATTAAAAACATTTTTTAAACAATCTTATTCTCTCTCCTATTCACAAATTATTTAAGAAATATTAATTTATAGAGGTTATTGATCTCTCGCGTGAGAAACATAGATAACAAGGCCTTTTCGTTTATGTTTGCTCTGCGTAATTACTTTGTGTCTCAGATATCAGGTTTGCCAGTGTAATTCAGCTCATTTACTGTTCTAGTAACCTGGTAATTACATGAAACAGGTGGATATTGAGATTATTGTCCTTGTGTTCATTTACGAGTTTGCATGGCTTCAGATTGGGGTCAATTCTCTCACTTGTCTTGATAAAGAATTATGTTGGGTTTATTTGAAATAATTAAGCATGACAGATGCTTTATGTTATCCTTTTCAGTTTAATTTGCAGTGAAGTAGGCGTTGAGGGACTGATTGGATAATTTGTTGCAGAGCAGGCAGATGCTATTACCTTTGATGGTGCATGAGGTACTATTTCTTGTGTTTTTAATCTTCAGGTGTCGAAACTGGACTGAAATTTAAGAACCTTGCAGTGAAGTAGGCGTTGAGGGACTGATTGGATAATTTGTTGCAGAGCAGGCAGATGCTATTACCTTTGATGGTGCATGAGGTACTATTTCTTGTGTTTTTAATCTTCAAGTGTCGAAACTGGACTGAAATTTAAGAACCCCGCTCACATGTGAGACTACATATACATAGTTTTGAATTTTATTTGGTTTTAGCCTTGAATAGTTAATGTTTCCTTTTTTCATTTACTATATATTTACAATAAACTCATATTGTCTTTCCTATTAGATTGACAAGAAATATCACTTTTCTCCATCTTTATACAAGTAAGGAATGCCTTTTTGTACGAAAATATTGTTGAATGGACGGATAATAGTTGTTGTTGATATAGAGCATTATCTTTAAGGAATTGATAGGAATATAAATGTAGTCAGTTATATGCAACTGCAAAAAACATGTAGCAATAGGATCAACTCTTTGGATTAGAATATAAACCAACCACTACCTCATTATCCTTCTTATTGAGAAATTCTGCGGCCAGGGCAAATAGATTTGGGCCTTATTTCTTCTAAACATAGGAAAATAGATGAGCTAACTTCTAGAAGATAGAAAGCAGAGATGTCCCAAAATTTTCCTTGGCTTCCTTGTCAAATGGATCATCTCCCAAATACAGGTAGGTATAGGCCCGGCAGAGAAGCTCACTTTCAGCCTTATTTACCACCTCTCCCATCACTGCACCCCCAAAGAAACATATTCAGACTGATAATCTTTGCTTTTGCCGGTTAGCCATCTAAATATATATAGAATTTCAGTTCTGTAATTTATTACCTGTTGTCTGGAGAACGTATCCAGGAAGTCGAGTGAATTCAATTACTGAATCTTTTGGCAGCTTTATATCATCGGATGCCGCACCCAGGATCCTTTACAGAGACATAAGAAGAGTAAATTAACTTTTTGAAATACTTCTACTCATTATTTAGAAATGATTTAGCAGAGAACTATTATTTACTTCTTTGTGAGCTCGTCATTCTTTCCACCAGTGAGTTTCTTGATTGCTGCTCCCAGGCCTTCATCAAAGCTTTTCCTGACCATGCTCATTGTAAGGCGAGCATAAACGATCACCATCTTCACCGTCATGCCAACATCACTGTCAATCACCAGTTGATACATTTCCTTGGTAGGTTTTTCTGGGCATTTCCGAATCTTTGACCTCAAAAGATCTTTCAGTTTCTGATTATCGTTATATATCCCTGAAATACACAAATGATATTAGTATTCATTCTTGATAGTGCAGCTCTTTTCTTGTATCGTGAATCAAAGTTCATTTGCCTGCATTTGATTAAGGAATTTATTGGCTGCAATGTTAGTATGTGTTTATGTGTGTTTAAACACAGATAAAAGTACGTATTAGTGAAACATTAGGGATTTTGACAGAATCATACCAAAACCATAGACTTTGATGCCCATGCCAAACATTGATTTCTTCCTTAAACCAGCGGCATTCAACAGCTTCCCATCGTCCAACTTAACTGGGAAGGAAACCCCACTCTTGGGTTCCAACTGAAGTGGCACCTTCTCTTTCTTTGGCTCTTCTTCTTCTGTTGCTTTTGTTCCCTTCTCGTGATTCTTCTTTTCCTTTTCATTAGCCTCATTGGCAGTGATTGTTTCAGTACCATTCAACTTCTTCTCCTTCAAAATCTCGGTCTTTGCAACGACATCCTCAACGGCGGTCGACATACTTGAAAAGATTTGAGTGTTTGTTTGTGGCTTGGCATTCTGGAGAAGCCGTGTGTGTTTATACTTTATATAGAGGTCTCGGAGGTGGAAGAAGTTGAATGAATGCCTTTGTCCAGCCTACCTTGGTATCAGCAGTTTTGGATAGAGGGAAATTAAATGGTACTTCCTCGCGTTTTAGAGTTGTCCACATGAATTATAGTATAACATTAAATATTACTCCCTCCGTTCCTTAATATATATCGTTTTAGACATGTGCACAATAATTAAGAAAATGATTGAAAAACATTAACTATAGTATCAATTGTCTATAATACCATTCACCTCACTTATCTCATAAATATGGATCAAAAGATTAGGTGGAGTAATAAGGGGCAATTTGGAAAAAATAGTAATCAATTCTCTTAGATAACCACAAACGACAAATAATTAGGAATATAAAAAAAATCTAAAACGACCTACGTATAGAAATGGAGAGAGTATTAATTGTGTATAATAAGGAGAAGTACTATCTTTTATCATAGGAGTACTACTATTATGTTATGCTGGAACTAATTAAGGAAGCTTCCATTTACGATAGTGGATAATTTTATTTGTTTGTATCAAGGTCGAATTCACAATGTTTTGCAGGCCAGGAGACGTGGGTAAGGCTAGAAGATGATGCATTTGTTTCGTATTTATTGATGATAGAGTAAATGAATACATGAAAGAGAGATCTTGGAAAATCAAAGGATAAGAGTCTTGGGAATGTGTGTTAGTTACTCACTCCGTCCCATTATACTGTTTTCTGTACTATATATATATATATATATATATATATATATGGAGGTACACAGCCGTGTAAATTTTAAATTACACGGTCTACAATCGTAGAGTGATTTCACTCTACGATCGTAGAGTAGTTACTCCACGATTTGTGAATTCACTCTATGATCGTTGACTACTCTACGATCGTAGAGTGAATTCACTCTACTATTTGGGGACTACTCTACGATCGTCGCAGACCGTGTAACTTTAAAAGTTACACGGATGTGTACCTCCATATTCCCATATATATATATATAGGGTCAGGATCAGGTAAGGACTCCCTTACTTTGTTAAAATGCAGATTTTTTTTTTGGTTTTTTTTGGTTTTTTTTAAAATAACTAAAAAAAAAGTTTAATATTTTATGGAACTGAAATTTTTTCATAATACAATGTTTTGGATGTGATTTGGATACGTATAACAAAACAGGTATGTGCAGATTGTACCACTATTTTTTGGTATAGGTATTCAAATGACGCCCAAAACATTATATTATGAAAAAATATCAGTTCCATAAAATATTAAATATTTTTTTTAGTTGTTTTAAAAAAAATAAAAAAAAGTCCACATTTTAACAAAGTAAGGGAGTCCTCACCTGATCGGTTCTGTATATATATATATATGACCTTTTAGATGATTTTATTTTTTAAAATTATTCGATATTTTATATAATTTAGAAAAATTAGCTACAATATTTTTAAAATTACTATAATTAAGTCTACTATGTTCTCATACATGAGGTATTATAGACGATTGATATTATAATGGAAAAAATGTATATACACAGCTGTGTATTACACAGTAGATTATGACGACGGTTTTTTGGACTATAGCGACGGTTTCACCCGTCGTTATAGCTATTTTGGGCTATAGCGACAGTTTACCGTCGCTATAGCCCAAAAAATCTGTCGTCATAGACTTACTGTGTAATACACAGCTGTGTATATACATATAGCCCTATTATAATATATGGGGTTCCATCCACAGCAACCGGTTGTTGGGAGCAACCCCTTTTTGGCCAGCCGGTACAGCTTGTACCGGCCTTAGAATTTTTTTTTATAAGCCGTAACAAGCTGTACTGGCTGGCCAAAAAGGGGTTGCTCCCAAACAACCGGTTCCTGTGGATGGAGACCCATAATATATATATATATATATATATATATATATATATATATATATATATATACAAATATAATATCAATCGTCTATAATTACCTTTAAATTCATTAAATGTTAAAAACATTGTAGCTAATACATTAAATATAATATTAATTGTCTATAATTACTTTTAAATTCATTTCAATATATATATACAAATGAAAGTCATTACTCCCTCTGTTCCTTAATATAAGTTGTTTTAGAAAAATATTTTTGTTTCTTAATACAAGTCATTTGAGAATTTCAAGTAAGCATTAATTGTTTAGTTTCCAACATTACCCCCAAGTATTAAATGTAACTTTGGTTCTCTCACTATTTTTGTTCAATAAATAACAATCTCTTACTCCAATATAAGGGCAATATAGACAATTGATATAATAGTTAATACTATACAATCATTATCTTAATATCTATGCACAATCCTAAAACGACCAATATCAAGGAACGGAAGGAGTATTATAATTAAGTGTACTATGTTCTTCCTTTAAAACCAAATTCATATTTGCACCACCAACAACCTGGGCAACTGAACTTTCAGAGCAACTACCCTTTTGCAATCCAAAGCCCAACTACCCGAATGGAGGGCTTCAATCCATTGGGTTTGTAGGCCCAACTCCATCTCTTACTCATCGTTCTTGAGATATTCGGCTTTGTGCCCTAATAACATAATTGGAATTTGGGTGTGGAGCTTGAAGATCACTGTTGAAAGCTGGGTAGTTGCCAACAATCAAAACCGAAGAGAGAGAGCAAATGATGAAAGAGGAAGGAGATGGGAAGAACCGGAAACGGAAAAGAGGAAAGAAGAATAATAATAAGAAGGCTCCTCCTCCTCAAACCGATATATCATCAAAGCAGACTCTTAATAATCATAATAGTAATAATAATGTTATTACTGCCAGAAATTCCTCTAAGCCTTCCACTTTTCTTGAAAAGGTTCGACCTTTTTTTTTTTTTTCTCTCTCTCTGTATGCGTGTAAAGTTAAATGAATGTATGGCAGATGAAAGCGAGGTTATCAGGAGGCCATTTTAGAATGATTAACGAGAAACTCTATACTTGCTCGTAAGCCACTCTTTTATTTAATCTCTGGTTTTATTTTTTCTTTTTCTTTTTGTTTAATTCTGTTGTTTCCAATTACTGAGCTTCATGTATTCTAGCCAATATGCCCAATACTTTCTCATAATCCAATGATGAATTCTGTAAGATTTTGTTTTTAATTTTCTCTTTTCTCAGTGGAGTCGAGGCGCTTAATTATTTCAAAGAAGATCCTTCATTGTTTAACATGGTAACAATCTCTTTTTTTTAGATTGATGATGTCTTTTCATTTTTGAGATTTATTTTAACTATGGTCTAATGCTATAGTAGATTTCAAATATTGAGTTCAAGTAGTACATTATTTTCTCAAGTAACTGCTTTTTAAAATTGTGAAAATTGTCAAGTCAGCATACTTGACTACAAATCCTATGATTTTTCAAAGGAGCTTAAAGGGATGCCTATTGCTGAATGCTGAACCATTATTAGTTTCAGTACCTTATTGCTCCACATCAAGCTCTGAATGTGGCATTATGAAATCTTGTGCTATACCTGTTTATACACACTTTCACTGCATAGGTTGTTTTATGCATCTTGTTTCTCATGCCTATAATCAATTCTAGAATAAAATTATGTTAGTGTATCTGATTTGTCTCTACTTGATTATCTTTCTCATGACTAATAATTATTTACTTGGGCAGTATCATGCAGGGTATCAAGAGCAAATGTCACATTGGCCTGAACAACCTGTTAATATTATTATAAAATGGCTAAAGGATCATTGCCCTTCATTAGTTGTGGCCGATTTTGGCTGTGGTGAGAACTTAAAAACATTTTCTTAGTAGAATACAAGATCAGATCTTTAAATATATTCAAATGTTGGATATTAGTTCTTTCGGTTTCCTTTTCAGCATCATCATATTCCACTATTTTACAGGGGATGCACGCCTTGCAAGAACTGTGAAGAATAAAGTCTTCTCTATTGATCTTGTCTCAGACAATCCTTCAATAATTGCCTGTGATATGTCAAATGTATGTCCTCCATTATAATGCTTTGGTTAAAATTGTATCTACTTGCTATGAAATAATTGTTGAACTGTATGCATCTAGGATTACTCGAATATCTGCTGCCATTTTGTATTTAAGTTATGAGATGAAAGTTGAACTGATTTTATTATATTGTATTGCCGTGTGTGTTATTGGAGGGTGGGGGAAGCATCCAGAATTATGAAGGCATTGTATATTATATACTCTTGTTAAAGACTTTGTATTAAATAGTCAGTGTCTAGTATATGTTCACGATGCACATAGCTGGTATAATAAAACCTGAACTCATAATGTTCAAATCCTAACCATTCCATCAAAACACTTGCCTTTCTTAGGAAAATTTTTGCATCATTCTTTGATCTTGCAGTCAAGGGTCCTATTAAGTTATTAAATTTTATTTCTGTTAGATGTATGTATGGTTTAAGCATATAAGCAATGAGAGTTTTAATTGAGGTTCTGGCAAGTCCTCTTCTCATTAGGATTTAAGACTCAACATGATGCAGTGACCTCGAGGTCAAGTTCAAGTTGAGGAGATGTTGTTTATCTCATCTTCCTACTTGTTATATCCATTGCCTGGTTATGTCCTATTTGCTGTTCTTTTATTTATATTGGATTATTATTAGCTATCAGGGGGCAAGTGTCAACCTTCTCATATGTTCCACATGGACTTTTCACTTTCCAGAACAGAACCCTAATAAGCTTTTGATTGAAGATATTTTGTTATATTTATAAACAAGCATTTTATACAAGTGCGAACTGTGAACTCTGAGATGGGCCCTCACTAACTATTATAAGCTTGTTCTTTTGATTGCAGACACCACTAGATTCTTCGTCAATTGATGTTTCTGTCTACTGCCTTTCACTGATGGGGACGAACTTCCCCAGTTACCTACAGGAAGCACAAAGAGTTCTTAAACCATTGTATCTTACATTATTTTACTTGAAGCTTATGACTAATTTATTCTGAGAGCTTTTCTTGAGTAGTGATGCATGTACAGTGGTTGGCTTTTGATAGCAGAAGTGAAGAGCAGGTTTGATCCCACTACTGGGGGAGCAGACCCAGATTGGTTTTCAAAAGCGATATGTGAACTAGGATTCACCTCTGTATCAAAGGTTTATCTATGTTCTTTCATCCTCAAGTGTGAATTTATTTTCCGTCTTTATTTATGCTAATACGTTTTACTTCTTTGCAGGACTTTTCAAATAAAATGTTTATACTTTTCTATTTCAAGAAAAAGGTTAGGAGCTTTTCTATTAGTAATATGCAAGATTCACTACGGTCCGTAGATTTCTATTAAGTTTGTAAACTCATGAATGATTCCTTTATTTTACTCTACAGGAGAAGCAAAATTCAAAGAAGGAAATTGAATGGCCCGAGTTGAAACCTTGCTTGTACAAGCGGCGATGAGCTCTAAAAAAAAAACTGTATGATGTTTGTATTCTATTTATATTTTCTGGGGCTACCATTTGAATTCTATTTTTGATCCCCCTTTTTCTTAAAAGAAAGGAAGCATTTAATGAGGATTTTGAAAAGAAATCTTCCCCCACTTTCTAAAGTTTGCTATAAAGTAAGCAATTCTAAAGAACAATCCAAATAAGGCCATGCAAGGATTTGCAAAATTTCTGGAACACTGTAAGAGGGGAGTCGTTAAGTTCATCTGCTAGTAGGGCTCTCAAAATGTTCTCTAGTCTTTTACAATTGAGAATGAGTAATGTTGTTAATGAAATATTTTCTTACTCTTTTATTACATGATCAGTTAGAACTGATTATAGTTATAGCTAACATAATAATATTTCCAAATTTGATGCCCGTGATATTACTAAATGGAAAAAATTCAAAATTTAAGGGCTTATAAGTAATTTCATTAATATCAAACATTTTTTTCCTTTTTACTATTTTTAAGTACTTTTTCATTACCAAGCACATTGCTTTTTAGAATTATTCTAATCTTTTTTTTTTTTTTTGGTAATGTCAGTCTATCTAATTTGAATACTTTAAACCAAAGTACTTTTTTATACCCACTATCAATCATGATAAATTGATAGTGTTTTCTGATGTGATACCATATCATGCACTTTTTCAAGTGCTTATCTATGTAGTATAAAACGGCTCGGGGCCGCTTTTCTTCTATTTTCATCTGCATTTATTACTTGAATAATATTATTATTTTATTCTTTTAAATTTATTATTTAATCTCGCATAATATGTAGCTCGGTTGTTATCAGATGCCAGTTAAAGCTTATGCTCTCAACAGGTGAATATGAGAGTATTTATTTTGGGGGTTGAGTCACCTCTATATATTAATTACTCTCTTTTATAAAAATAAGTTTATTATTTTTATTTGTAAGAAAATATTTTTTTTATTACTAGCAATCTAAACTGATGCATTACTTTTTAATTATTACTATTGAAGTAGCAACTTATAATTTTAGAATAAATTTAATATTCATAAATTTTATACTCTATTTTATGAAGGGGGAGTACAATTTTATAAAAGAGAAATTTTTGAATTTTAAAAAGCAACTGCTATTAGTTAGTGAGAAGAAAGCGTGAGTAAAATCATTTATATATATATATTTAAAATTTTAAGGATAAAAATGGAAAGTAAAAAATTCTTGTCTTATTGTTTACACAAACTTTTTCCTCCTGGTTTATATTAAAATATATAGATATTATAAATTACTAAATTATAGAGTTTTTTGACTTTTGAATTTCCAAAAGTCAAAATGGGCAACTACCCCTAATGAGTAGAGTCGCGTGTTTCGGAAGGGAACCAAATTGTCCCCTTGCAATTTTAGAAGAAGGAAAAACAAATTTGGGTGCAACTAGTTATTACTCTCTCTGTCTCCGTTCTAGGATAAAAGTCTTTATTATTGTTTTAGATAATTTCAAATTAAATGTATATTTATCTTAAATGGTCTATTTTTTACAATAATTTGCCTATAATACCCTTATTATTAATTGTTATATTTCTATTTTCTATGCATATTTATGAAGCATCATTACTAATGTGTAAAAAACTATGCAATTAAATGAGAAATTAAATATGGATAATTTTGTTATTTTATCCTCTTTCTTAATATGCGCAAAAAGACTTTTATCTTGGGACGGAGGGGGTATTATTTTAAACTATCTAATTAATACTCCCTCCATCCCAAAATAATAGACGTTCTAGACTTCTTCTTTTTTTTCAAAATATTTGACATTCTACAAAACCAAGATTATTTTACCCATTTTTTTCCTTCTTTACCCTTCCTTCTCCATTACCAGATCTGGAGATGCTAAACCAAACAAATAATAACTATGTGCTATTCGCAAGTTTAACTCACGAAAGGGAAGCTTACCGGATGGACAAAGTTATACCATTTTTTTGTTTGGTTTAGCATGTCCAGATCTCCATTACAGGACGGTTCGGTCGTCGTCGTGGGTGGCCGCTTGCAGGGGATTACTCCACCGCGACGATTGTTGTATGCAGTAAGCTTCCCTTTCTTCATACCGCCGGAGGACGACAAACGGATTCAAATGTGTACCATTTCTTCGATTCCGGCGGGGTCTGAGAATTGGCTCAGGTTCAGGATTTTCGGGTGAGACCGAAAATTGATGATGATGATGGCTGTGACGGTGAGATAGACGGTGGGAATTCATTTCCTTGACAAAGTCGGCACCGCAATCAAGACAGAGAATGGAGTCTCCGCCCCGAACCCTGACCATGGAGTCGACGCCGCCATATCGGAAACAAAAAATTTCATCTCTCTAATTTGATTGCCGATCGCCATATCGGAAACAAAAATTTTGAGATTACAGAAGGCGTCGAAGAAGGAGGAGAAGGAGGAGACGATCGGCTGAAGAGAATACAGAGAGAAGGCAGATGGCGTGAATACAGAGAGAAGGCTGAAGAAGATACAATATTAATTAGGGGCAAAATAGTAAAATTATAACCATTCTTAATCTTTGTAAAATTCTCTAGAACGTCTATTGTTTTGGGATGGAGGGAGTATTTGTTTTGAGACTCGCATTGCAATATGGTGGAAAAAATTGTAAATACAGAGAAAAATTTAAAATCAAGACTAGTCATTCATTATTACAATAAATTCACACATGATCAATTAAATCGAGCTTAAAAATCAAATCATATTAAAGAAGGAACATAAAAACCCTTTTTAATAAGGGATGGAGTACTAATCAATCATCAATAAAATAACAAGAATTTGATGGGTTTTCTTTTCTCCCTTTTATACAAAAGTCCTAGTCCTAGTCCTAGTCTTATAAAATAAATAAAAATTGATGAATTAGAGGAGAAGGTGTATAGAACAAACTTGACTACGTCCGTCCATAACAATGTTTGACCAAAAAAGAAGGGGGAATGTCAAGTGATGGGTGAAAGGCAGGCAGGCAGCTTTGCTTGACGGTGCCTGCCGGATCACCAGTTCCGGTGGCCACTAATAGATATATTTCTTTTAAACCCACCGACTAGTATATAACCTCTTCTTTTTTAATTGGCTCAAAAAAGTCTTCACCAAACCAACCTTTTTCCTGTGTTTTTTTACTACTAGTGGCCAGTGGTGGGGTTACTTTTTATGCTATGCTGTGCGGATTTAGACATTTCTTCTACAAGATACACACAAGAACTTTTCTTTGCATTTCAGGAAGGGAGTTTCGAGTATGTCACATGAATCATGCATGGAGTGAGTGATATCACTTTATTTCTCACCGACACCCACTTCTTTTTTATTTTTTACTTGTGTTATTTTCAAACAAATTAGTTTTTTTATTTTCTAAACACAAATACTCCCTCCGTCCCATAGTTATAGGTTGATTTTCAATTTTGGGATGTCCTAATATATAGGCTACTTACTATTTATAAAATTTAGTTGGTTCATTGTTTTACTTTTATGCCCTTATAATAAATATTCAACCATTATTCTTTTTTTGAAGAAACAACATTCAATGTCATTATTGTTATCTTCACATTTAATGTTGTATTCTCAATAAAAGAATTCAACTTTTTAGACTCAATAAATGAATTTGGAATAACAAACGTTATGTGATTGGTTGAAAGTTTATGTAGATTAAAATGATCAATTAAGTTGAGAGTTTCAATGTAATAAGTAAGGAGTAATTAATTTATTCATTAATTTCATATTAAGGGGTATATGTGAATTTTTTTTGTTAAAATTGACACTTAAACTGATTTTCTTAAACTATGTGCCAAAAGAAATCAGCCTATAATTATGGGACGGGGGAGTAAGTAAATTATTTTAGATGTATATATATAAATATAGAGTAAAAATACACTATTATTAATGTTTACAAGTTTATAAATGAGACGTGATCAAGTATTTTCTCTACTTGTAGAACACAACTCTGCCACCATCTTCAAATTTCATGCCATCATTATCACTTTCTTCACCTTTTAGTCTTGCGTCTCACTATGTATTACGAGATTTTTATGTCGAATTCAAAATATGACGTATATTAATTCGTAACTAAGAAATTAATATATAAAATATCAAGATATATCATTATCCAAAATATTGTAAAATTAAAATATTTTGGGTGCAATCCTTCAAAGATATGGTTACTTTTTTATTTTTTTTCCCTTTTATACATGTGGGGATTCTGTTATATTCTTCATTTCAAATACATTTTTTTTAATAGTCACACAAATCTATTAACAACTCATTTAACAAGAATATAATAGAATTTTGATGAAATTGAGGTGTTTGATTGCATCTTAACAGCCCACCTCTGACTTCTTAATGCATTTTAACAGTTTACATATTTGTATTAAGGCTCTGTTTTTGAGTTTTAAAATGGACAGAAAAGAAATGGACGGAAAATTTAAGTTTTCTCTCTAATTCTTATGTTTCTGAGTTTTTTAATAAACGGAAAAGAAAAGAAATGGAAAGAAAACTTGGTCACTTTTCCTGCCAAATTTTTTCGTCCAAAATTGGCATGATTTGGACGAAAAAAAAATTAGAATAAGTAATATTTTTATAATTCCCATATTATCCTCAACTTTTAATATAATAAATTTTAAATTAGAACTCATGTACTCAATTTTAAATTTTCTATCCTTTTCCATTAAAAACTCAGAAACAACCCAACGGAAAACTTTAAGTTTTCTATTGTTTTCTTTTCTGTTCTAATTTAAGTTTTCTATTATTTTCTTTTCTGTTCAAAACTCAGAAACAGAGTGTAAGAGATCATCTGAATAGTTAAGATACAAATATGAGTCTAAATTATTTAGAGGACCTCTTAATACAAAGACGTAGGATGTTAAAATATATTAAGAGGTGAATTGTTAAGATATAATCAAACACCACGTCATAATCATTGGGTCTTGTGTGGATGCAATCTGATCATTGACCAGATCAGATTATTATGAAAAAATTTGATTGTGAAATTAATTATATAAAAAAAAGTTGTTCAAACTTGTGCTTCTTTTTTTCTTAAAGGAAAATATAATATTTAATGTTAAAATTCAATATTGTAAGTTTGTTACGACTTTAAGCTGTTTGGTTATTTTGGAATTTGGACGACATAAAGTTGACATTTTGTCACCAATAATGTCCACCTTAATTTAAGAGTCAGCCTTCAGTAATTAAACATTTAAATTCACCTTATTATTATTGGGTGAATTTCAAAGGGAACTACTAGTAGATTACTACCGTCTTTTTACGATTTTCATATGATTTACAGTCATAATTTTGAATGTAATAATTAATTAATTAACGGTCAATGCTATTTTTATGGGATCTAGGGGGGAATTGTCAAAGATAAGTAACTATATATATATATATATATATATATATATATATATATATATATATATATATATGGGTCTCCATCCACAGCAACCTGTTGTTGGAGAGTAATCTATTTTGGTCAGCCGCTACAAGCTCTACCGACTTATAAAAAAAATAAAATTGTCTAAGGCCGGTAGAGCTTGTAGCAGCTGGCCAAAATGGGTTGCTCTCCAACAACCGGTTGCTGTGGATGAAGACCCTATATATATATATATGTGTGTGTGTGTGCCGTATCTTAAATTTATCCCTTATTTAACATACCTTACATATTCTTTTTTAGCCACGGATCGGGCGACGATTCGATCCGTCACTATATATAGAATCGTCGTCTTAACTTTTAACGACGGACCGAACCTATAGCGACGGACTAAATCGTCGTCCAATCCATCCCTAAAAAGAATACACAAAGTATATTAAATAAGGTGCAAGTTTAATATCCGAATTATATATATATATACTAGCTATAACCCGTGCCTGAAGGCACGGTGTAACGAAAAATTAAATTAAAATTTGAAAAATATTATATTATCTAAAGACACATATCACCACAACAATTAATACATACTCAATCATCAATACATATCCAACCACCAAAACATCGAGCTAGTCGGTACTAATTTCAAGAAATTTCGGCAAAATTTCTTTTAAAAATAAATATCCAGAAAATTCTAAACCTGTCTACAAAACTTACAATCATCATTACATATTCAAACCACAAAAAAAATTATCATTTCATACCCAAAATCATCATAACCATGTATAATTAGTTAACTTTACAAAATACGGAACACACAATCATCAACACATATCTAACCACCAAAACATCAAGCTAGTCGCTACTAATTTCAAAAAATTCGACAGAATTTTATTTAAAAATAGATATCCAAACAAATATAAACATGTCTATAAAACTTACAATCATCCACACATATCCAAACCACCAAAAAAATCATCATTCCATACCAAAAATAATCATAACCATGCATAATTAGTTAAATTTACAAAATACGGAACACAAAAAAATACATATATGAAGAAATTAATACATACTCAATCATCAACACATCCAACCACCAAAATATCAAGCTAGTCGCTACTAATTTCAAGAAATTTCGACAGAGTTTCCTTTAAAAATAGATATCCAAAAAAATCTAAACATGTTTACAAAACTACAATCATCCATACATAGCCAAACCACCATAAAAACCATCATTCCATACCCAAAATTATCATAACCATGTATAATTAGCTAACTTTACAAAAGACGAAACACAATGAATACATACATGCATAAAATAGAGAAACAACATGTTGAGTATAAGACCCTTTACTTTATAGCTTACACCATGTATCCTTCAATATATACCTGAAAATATTTGAAATTTAAAAATTATCGAAATATGTGAGTCAAAATTAAACAATTGTAAATCTGAAACATAATGAGAACACATATTTGTATGTAGGGGGAATGAGAGAGAGAGCTCTGTGTGTGTGGTAGAATAGATAGAGGGTTTGAAATTTGAATAAACTGGAATGAGAGAGAGAGCAGCTGACGTAAACTTGATGTGACATTTGTCTATTTTCTCTCTCCGCTCTGTTTTATATTATAGATGGGAACTATATATATATATATATATATATATATATATATATATATATATATATATATATATACAACAATTTAGTACGTGGGTTTTTTGCAATATTTGGTCAATTTCTATGTTAAAAATATAGAATGATAAATAATCAATGTCTTGTATACCTACTCAAATAAATGGGTTGTGATAGGGTGACGTAATCTCACCCATCTTCTTCTATGAATAGTTTGGGTTGAAGTTTGACAACCATGATATAATTTAACTTTTGAAATTAAATAATAATATATTAAATTTTAAAATTAATATAATTTATAAAAATTTAGAATAAAATAAATTTTATGATTAATAAATTTTTTTATATATTATATAATTATAATAATTATATCAACTAAAATTAAGTTCACATCAATTTAAAATTTAATATGTCGTTGTTTGATCTTAAAAATTAATTTTTTAATTTTAAAATGGAAGGAGTATCATCAAAATATTATGTATGTACTCTACTACATTCATTCCATAAAATAAAAGGCAATATTAGGAGTCTCAAATTTTTTTCTTCAAAAAGTCTATCAATTAATGTGTTATCATAACATTGATTGGATAGATCTCATTTGATTGGCTATATCATAAATTATTATTAAAATATTTAATGTCATATCATTTGAAAATTTAACATTACTCTAAAAATAAAAAAATAATCCAATTTTTATCTTTTTGAAGACAATTTGTGATAATAAAAGAAATCAACTCAAAATGGATAAATTCATTTGATTTTTAGTCAATAAAATGTAATAATATAAGCTAATATAAGAGTAGGATTGCTCTTGTAGAACAAAGTCTAAATCATCAATTTATTGTTTTTTTTTTTGTAAATTTGAAGAAAATAATGAAACAATAAGAATGTATACCTTAATGAAGACTTGTATGAGAAAACGCATCATTTTAAATGCAAAAAGTGATGTGATTGTTCAAGTGTAGATTTATTGCAATTGATTTCATAAAGTAAAAAAGAAGCATCATTTTACTAGCAAATCTTAGTTTATAAGGCATTTTTCAAGCCGATTTTCTAAGAGATGGATGTTCAAGTGTAGATTCGAGTGGTTTTGAGAAATTGGTTAAAGTAATACACAAAGAATAGGACGACATGTTCAATTATGAAGAATTCCTTTATAGATGCACTTATTTTGTTCATTTCATTTATTTATTTTGAATAAAAATTCAAGAAACGTATCAAATTGGTGAATGAAATTCTTTTATTTTGTCATAAATGATCCGCTCAAGGTCCAACCAAAATTGCATATCATTCTTTTCTCCCAAAATAATTGAAAATAAAAAAAAAATTGTTTTGCCACAATATTTGCAAAATGAGTTTAGCACGTCTCAACAGAAAATATACGATCTAAATTGATATTCTCATATTAAAAATCAGTACATAATTGTTTTATTAAACACACAATTTGAAATATTTTGAATTTATCTTTACATGCAAAAAATATCATTACCCCAACTTTATTTCAATAATCAAAGGGAGAAAGGAAAACATTTAACTAATCTATGCAACTTCTTAAAAACAAACTAATGTATGAAAGTTTGCTACATCTTACATAATAATGGGGAAGCATAAATAAAGGCAAATTCTACAACATTAAAAAATAAAGAAAAAAGAGGGGATAGAAAATAGAGCCAAATCTAATCTAAACCAAAAGCTTGTCCTATCATCATCTCTTGTGTGATGATGTCTCCTAGTCCAGGATCCATTTACATGTGCTTCTTGAATTGTTTTATTTTTCACTCTCTTCCACTTAAGCAATTTCATAAGATTATATGATTACATAACTCTTTAAAAACCATATCTATCTCAAAAAAAATTCCAATTCTATCCTCTTTTGTCCCCCACCTCTCCCTCTTGTTTTTTTCTTAATTCATTTACTTGAATATTTTAAGCCCAAATAATAGACCTCACTGTTTTCTGACACAGACTCAATTCCTTCCTTCCGCGGCTTTATCTCTGCAGATCAAGAACAGAAAGGAACACAGGAAAAAAATAAAGCTTAATAAAATAAACCCAAAACCCCAACTACCCAATACCCATATGCACTCTCTCTCTCTATAAATCCTTATCTGGGTCTTTGAGTTTCACTTTGTATATCAAATATACCCTGAGGTTTTTCTTGATTGTTTAGTACTCTGTTCCATTTCCAAGAACCATTGATAAGCTCTGTTTTTGTGCAGAGCTTTGTGGGTTTCTTTTTTGAGTTAGTGGGTGTCTCTAGAAACATGTGGGGCTTTTTTATTTAGTTTTAAATTCTTTGATTTCAGAGCGTGATTTTTGGTGATAGGTCTCTTGAATGGAGGCAGAAAAGTGTGTGGCTTATTTATGTAGTTCGCTTTGTGTTTGATATTTCTTCAGGAGAGAATTGCAAGTTTTCTGATTTTGCTGGTAAGTGGAGGTATTGTTTCGTTTGTTGATTTCTGGAGAGAGAAATAAAATGGAATCTGGGAATGGATTTTACTCCTCGGAGGAGTTCAATTTGGAGCCCAAATGGTTGATTGATCCGAAGCTTCTTTTTGTTGGGCCGAAGATCGGGGAGGGTGCTCACGCCAAAGTGTATGAGGGAAAGTAAGTCAACTTTCCCTATCTTGTTTCGCCGTCCAAGTATTGATCTTTAAGTTAGAGATGAATTTTTTGAACTAGAAAAAACAAATTTTAATTTTAGTTTAATAAAGAAGAAGAAATTCAATAATATAATAATTGATATGATCACATATTTTCTGTTTCAAAGTGCTGTTGGTTGATTTCACAATAACGCATTCGGATGATGCATATTTCATTTTCTAGTTGTGATTTTATAAGGTTTTTATTGATTGCAGAAAATTTTATGCTCGCGTTTTGCAGTATGATTAGATATATATGTATTGGTCAATGAAAGCAAGTAAACTCTAGATGGATTGCATTGAATCATATTGTCTTTTGCGGCGTGAACCTGATGATCCCAGCATGTGTAAATTGGGTTTGTTTCAGGTATAAAAACAAGAATGTTGCCATTAAAGTTGTTAATAAAGGAGAGACGCCCGAGGAGATTACAAAGAGGGAAGGTCGGTTTGCACGAGAGGTTGCAATGTTATCAAGAGTTCAACACAAGAACTTAGTGAAGGTTGTTGATTTAACAAAGAAATATTACTGTAGAAAATGAATTTTAATTTCTATTATAAATGATTTTCAACAATAAGGGTTTGGATGGTTTAAGATTAAGTTTTGATAATGTCTTGATGAAGATACTATGGTTCTACAGTTTATTGGAGCTTGCAAGGAACCTGTTAGTGTCATAGTGACAGAGCTTCTTGTTGGCGGGACATTGCGAAAGTATTTACTGAATTTGCGGCCAAGATGCTTGGATATACGTGTTGCAGTTGGATTTGCACTTGACATAGCTCGTGCAATGGAATGCTTACACTCGCACGGAATAATACACCGAGACTTGAAGCCTGGTAATATAAATATATAATTAGCTATAACTGTTATTTATCTTCACCAAATTGTGGGATCAGGTAGATTATTCCTTGTTGAGGTTGATGTTCAATTATATAAGTGGACATGAACTTTTTTTTTTTTATTTTGGGATAGTTTCTGATGTTCCTATAATGGCCATAACTCAAGTGTAGACATAGATTCATATTAAGGAGGCATGCTATCCAATGTATAAATATCATTCTTTCAATCTCTAATCTTGTCTTCGTCAAAAATTGACATCCGTTATTATTCGAATTCTTTCTTATAATCAACATTCCCGTCTTTCATAAGTATTGTTTTCTAAATTAATGTTCTTCAGCCCTTTGAAATTGGAGTTTTGCTGTGTTTTCCTGAACTTGTATAATTGTTTTGACTTATTTATGAAATTAATATTATGATTGCTGATATTTGACCCAAACTTCCACGATGGAGGCGATCCTTTAAATCCTCCACTTATTTCAACATGTTTCCTTGATTGTTCATGTATTGGCATTGGTGATAGGAAATTTGAATAAGGTTAACTTGTTTACTTTGCTTCAAGCTAATTACTTTAGGCTATGTTTGTTTGCAAGGATTATAATCCCGGGATTATAATAATGGAATTATAATCTCAAGACTATTAATCCTAGTATTACAATCCTGGGATTATAATTATAATCTAAAGAATATTAAGTCATTTTATAATCCCTAAATTAATAGTCCCAAGTCTAAATTTGAAAACAAACAAGATACTTGGGATTAACAGTTCCTATCCCAAATATAATCCTTGCAAACAAACATAGCTTTAAAGTTTAAAAGCAAGGTCCCATTAGCATGTGGAACTATTGTTGATTGAATGTTTGTTTTGTTATATATCCTTCAAGATATTGGGATGTGGGAACTAGGAAATGTTGTTGATGTTTCTATGATTGATTTCAAAATTTGTATAATTAGATAGAATACAACTCCAGTAGCTTTGAATCAAGGAAAAAATCTTTGCATAGGCAAACAGCAGTTGCTATAAGAGTGGATTGTAGTGGACTGATCTAACTCATATAGTAATGTTGATGTAAGACACCCAAGAAACAACCTGAATTTTTGACACATTTGTAGATGCCATTAAATTTTTTCCATCCTTGTAATTTTACGTGCTTGTTAGAACACATTTTTCTTGGAGGATTTTAGTTTTTAAGACCAAAAGTAAATCAATCAGTCCGCTAGAGAGTATGAAGTGTGCATGTCTCTTGGTGTTTGAATCATAGTTTTCAAGTTGTTAAGTTGAAGCGAGTCGGTAGTCAACTAATTAGTCGATTAATCGTCGGTAAAGTGACAAATTATTTGCAACATTTGTTTTATACACACACACACACACACACACACATATATATATATATATAAGAAAGGATCAAGAGCACTCCTCTTATCTAGCACTCCTCCTTAAATAGCACTACTTTATTAAAACTACGTCGTTTTGAAGATTTTTAAAAGAGAGTGGTCTTACTTGCTTTCCTTTTATTTATAAAAATGTTCCCCGCTGACCCCACCTGTTTTTTTAAAAAATCTCCAAAACGACGTATTTTTAATAAAGGAGTGCTATTTAAGGAGTAGTGATAAGGGGAGTGCTCTTGATCCTTCATCTCTCTCTCTCTCTCTATATATATATATATAAAGTATCAAATTACAATTTCACAATCAAAACTATTAAATATCATTGATAATAAAAATTAAATCCCTATTAGGATCCTTGCTCATATCATAACTTGTGGCTCCCAAACTGTCCGCCATTTTTAGATATTTTTAATTGGGTGGGTTACCGGGTTATGGGTCAATTGGAATTGGAATTTAGAATTGAGTTGGGTAAGCTAAAATTTGGGTTTGTTCCCAAGTTGTCCGACTAGATACCAAGTCGGGCAAATTGTTGATTTGAACCAACTAGGCGACCACTAACTGTTCAAGTCGCACGACTTAGAGACGGCAACCAAGTCGAGTTGTCGACTTGCACTTCCAGCAGCAACCGGACGACTAGTCGTCGCTTAAGCGCGACGACTTTATAACTATGGTTTGAATATACTGTATGGCTCAGAAGGTAGCTGATAATTAGTCACCAGTATATTCAAGATAACTATTTTTCCACCATTTCTCCCAACCCTTTTGGATTACTGTAATTTCATTATAATTTTATTGTAGCATTTCATTCTTTAAAGAATTAGCAAGTTCAATTGTTGCATCTATTTAGTATGTTTCACATGATATTTTATTATACAGCATCTTCCTTTCTTCTTTTCCAGAAAATTTGCTCCTGACTGCAGACCACAAAACTGTTAAACTTGCGGATTTTGGTTTGGCAAGAGAAGAATCATTAACAGAGATGATGACTGCTGAAACAGGAACCTATCGGTGGATGGCTCCAGAGGTAGTCTTTTCATGATTCAGTTCATGCTTTTCCCCTTGTCACCACACCTCCCCTCCAAATATTTTGTATTTTTGTGCTGGTTTTACCCAAAATATTTATCTAATACATTCTTTTTACTTGATTGCAGCTTTACAGCACAGTCACATTGAGGCATGGAGAGAAGAAACATTACAATCACAAGGTAGATGCCTACAGCTTTGCAATTGTCTTGTGGGAGCTCATACATAATAAGTTACCATTTGAAGGCATGTCAAATCTGCAGGCTGCCTATGCAGCTGCTTTCAAGGTAATTCCTTTTCTTAAAGGAGAAAACATAAAATTTGGCGTTTCTTGTGCTAAATCTAGAGAAGTAACATCTTTTGCCACCAGGACTAGTATCCAAGTGATTGACAGAATCTTGGGTCAGAGGTGCTTGTATCATAAATTTCTGTAGAAATGAGTAAATATTGGAATTATATGTAGAATGCATTATGGTCAATGGTGTGTTTAGTGGGGCCCTTGTACTGCGGTAGTGCTTTCTCTTTTTGTTAGATTTAACATTATTGGACAAATTTCATTCCATGATGTTTGCAAAGAAGAATCTGACAAAGTTGGAGAAGGACCTCATTTTATGGGGTTCCACATTCCATATCTTAGGTCCATGGTTTGAAATTTGTGTTTTCTTTTCCAGAATACTAGGCCCAGTGCTGAAGATCTTCCAGAGGATTTGGCTTTAATAGTTACATCATGTTGGAAAGAAGATCCAAATGATCGGCCCAACTTCAGTCAGATAATACAGATGCTTCTGCATTATCTTTCCACAATTTCACCTCTGCAGCCTGCCATACCACCCCGAATTTTCACGTCTGAGAATGCCGTCTTGCCACCAGAGTCTCCAGGAACAAGTACGTTAATGGGAGTTCGGGATGACCCCTGTGACACTCCAAAAGCTCCAATGACAAACAAGCCAAGCGGTTTCTTCTTCTGCTTTAGCCAGTGCTATTGATTTCCCGAACGAGTACCATTCTCACTCACCCTTAAAGGTATTCATAAACCGAAAATACCAAGAGGGGAAGCTCAGACCACTATAACCTCGAATTTCAGAAACATACACATCTTTTGATATAAAAGCACATGAATTTTCGTTCGCGTAATCAGTTTAGTTTCTATAGTATTAGGTTTTCCTGCAAAAGTAGCAGATGCTAGTTGTTGGATTAAGTTTTGAACATGGTGCGACTGAGATGCCAAGGGCTCTTTAGGGGTAATTGGAGTCAAGGTGGCTGTGATGTTTGGTTGTTGTAAAATAAGGTCCATCCAAAGGCCTTTACTCCCATCACAATGTAAGAATTTCCATAACTAATGTCATTCAGCTACTCTCGAGCTTTATAAATTAATTAATGGAGACATGAATGAAGCAAGATTTTTTCGAAAAGAGTCTAAATTCAAAGCGACTGAATGAATGAGATCTTTTCGATGGAGATGAAGTATTTTGACAAGATTTTTGGATACAAATTATGAATAAAAGTGAATGTTTGGAGGACATATAAATTTGTAACTTAACTAATTCTTTTGAGGACGGAAGGAGTAATTGTGATTAACGTGATAAAATATAACTAATAAAATAAAATTCTTGTTGGAAATGGGTTTGACAATGATAAATATTAAAGTATTTTGAGGCTTAATTTAATATGGGATCCACACTCCAGAAATGTCGGGTACATGCACCAATGCGTTCTCCTTTGTGAGGAGTATAACGTGGTATATTTATGTGTTCAAATTCATTAAGAATTGAATGAGAAAATTGATTTCATAGTCACCTACTTGAAATGTTGTAAATTACAAAAGTTTCACATAGGCTATTAGAGGGGAAAATGAAGAATATATATATGGGATGTTTGCTCAATGGGAAGGGTCCCAAGGGGCACCCCACTTTTGTGGAAGGGAGAGAATCTAGCCAAGACTTGTGTCAAACCCATACGTGCATCACCGTCCGTTCGGGTCATGATATATATTTTTTTTGGACAAAATCTATTTAATGTTTTATCAGATTTTGTTAAAATGATTATCATGATACTACGTAGTTTTGCCAACAGTAATAAACCGTGGAATTATTCCTACAACTAATCGATCTGGGCGCTAAAAGTAAAGCATGAAATTCTTTCCCGTTCTGCAAAACTTTTTCCCGTGTTCCTGTTCCTGTTTCCTTCCCGTTCTACAGTATATTTTCCGTTCCTTGCTGCACTTTCCCGTTCTATTATGCAATCTTTTCCCCTTTTTGTGTTAGTATATCCATGCACTATTATTCATGCATCATTACTGTAATTATCATAAGTTCAGTACATAACATATATTTTGGTTCGAAGTGTTCTTAATTTTGAAGTGCTTCTAATTAAGAACTGAAAATCCGTTTTATCTTGGGAATCAATTATTTAATTAATCCTTAGCACCAGTGAGAGAATAAATTTATTTTAAGAAGACTTTGTCCTTACCTAAAAGGTTAACCTATTAGGTTGAGTCCCTAACATACTTATTAACCTATCTATACTCTTTAATTTATCCACACTCAAGTGAAATATCCCAACACCATGCATATCAATTATATCAACAATCATGTATACTTTCAATTTTCATGAACTTACATAAACACATGTCTTACCTCTCAATTTGAAGTTTAATTGATGCAATCCCTTGTATTATTGCTTAAAATTTGTTTTTACTTCCTTATCGTGACAATTCCTTGCTCCAATTCAGTTTGCTAACCTCAATTCGTAGAGAATTATTCTCCTTCAATTTCAGTTTCTAAAGAGTAGGTTAATTCTTTGTTTATGGAGAGAAAACAAAGCAATTTAGTAGTGTGAGAATATTTTAAGTATAAGCTCATAAACTCTTTTTCTTTCTCTCCTTTTATGAGATGATGAAGAAGTGATTAGTGGTACTCATTCACCGCTTCACGTTGGTGGGTGTCGCCGCAATGGCCTTAGCATCGCGGACGTAGGAGCGGATGGAGTGCTTTGCGACAGATTCATACTTAGGCCACCAGCCCGCCACAGCCCAAATGTGGCTCCGCCCTAGATATCATTGTATAGTAATTTTAAGTGCTAACAAATTTAAAGGTGTGCTCAGCGTTAACGTTAATAATAGAAAGGAACAATTATATTTTATATTACATTTTAAAATATAATTATATCAATAGTACACTCTTTAAATATTTAGACAAGTAATGTCTTTAAAATTTTATTTTCATTATTAGTACATAGTTATGCTTCCTTTAATTATGGGATGTGTTTTAATTTGCTGATGACATGGCAATTCAGTTTTTTCTAAATAAAATAAAAAACTGAATTCACGTTTTTTATGGGATTGGGTTCATTTTAAATTTTATTTTTTTCACTGTACCGCCTCTTTTCTTTTGAAAACCCTTATTTGGTGTTTTGGAAACTTTCTTTGCAATACTATCGTATTTTCTGTCTGGTGTCTGTTTATATTGTTGGTTGATTGGTGGTGTCGGCGTTTGGTTTTTACTTCATCTTTGTCATATTTTGCTTCAGTTCGTGTTTATTCTTAAGGATTTCGGTTTGTTCATATTTTTCGGTTCTACATTTTTTGATTTCTTCCTCTCTTTTTTTGTGATTGTCTCTACGAGGAAGAGCATGGAGGGAATGGGGGATAAAAAATCTGATAGGAAGAGGAAAAGAGTTTCAGATGATTATTATTTGAAGGTTTCGAAGTTATCTGTAATGGTGAAGGATAGTTCTCCAAAGTCTTCAAAACAGGGGAAGAAGTTATTGTTGAAATCAGATGTTGATGATAAGAATATTGTGAGACATACGAAGAATAAGGATAAATCTCTGGTGTATATTGATTCTGATTTTGAAGGTTCTGTCGAAAAAGTTGCCAAAGAAGATGAAGTTGAGGCTCATAGCCGAAAAATTGTTCCTCGGCAGAAACATTTGAAGGTTTGTTATTTTTTATTTTAAGAATATAATTTTTTATTTGTTTTTGGTTTTTTATGTTTTTATTTTCTGCATGGTGGTGTTTTGGTGTATGTTGTTGTTTATTTTTTTGTTCAGTAGTATTATTGATGTTGAAGTTTTTGTTTGATAAAATTTTTGTTTCCATTCTGAGTGTATTTTCTGAAACATAGTTTATTCTGTTTCAAGTTTTGTTCAAATTGTTGTTGATAAATTTTTTGTTTTCATTCATATTTTAGTGTCTGTTACAACAATATTCTCGGTTGGTCCCTAAATTTCATTTCTGTGATTATACAGGTTTATTTTGTTTTGTTAGTAACATGCTAATTGATGTTTGGTTACCTTCATTTATATGTTTGGAAACTGATTTTTGTAATAGTTGTTAAAATGTTTTATATTTTATTAGAGTTTGTGTTGTTTTAAGGATTGTTCAAATTGTTCTTGTTTAAATCATTGTTTTCATTACATTTGAATCTCAGTTACTATTAGATTAATTTTTGGTTACTATATTACATTATTGTTATTATATAGAGTTAAATAATGCAGGTAACTTGCTAATTTATTTTTGGTTACCAATATTGTATTGTTTGGAAACTGCTGATATTATTGTTGTTTGTATTGTTATCTAAATTGTTTAGTATATAATTTGTTATATATTAAAGAGTCTAATTAGTTTGGGTTATGATCATTTATTGAAATTATTTTGGTTAACATTGATATTGTTCATTTAATAGTTTTTGTTTTAAAGTTTTAAAGTTATTTTTTATTATGGTTAATGTGTTTTTAATGTATTTTTTTGCATTTTCAGATTTGGGATCTATTCTACGAGGATCATAATCGAAACTTTTCAGCAAAAGTTATTTATTGGTGTGATATGGAGGTTCCAAATATTATCAAGAACAAATTGTCTAAGGTACAATTGAATAAGTTTAAGTTGACATGTTTTAGAAAATTTTTAGAGTTTGGGCAGCCGCAGATGTTTTCCCAGATAATTTATCAGGCTTTGATTAGGGAAGTTTATCAAAGGAATGATGGGGAGTTGTGGTTTCTATTTGGTGAGAGAAGGGTAAGGTTTGGATTGCCCGAATTTTGTTTGATTTCTGGTTTGAATTAGCAAGGAGTTGAAGACATTGATAATTTTAAATACATTGAAAATTTGATGGTGGAGAAGTGTTTTAGTGATGAGGTTGTAACCCGTTCTACTATCGGGAGGATATATAGGAGCGTTGTTTTTGATGATAATGATGAGGCAGTCAGGATGTCCATTATTTTATTGGTTTTTAATTTCATACTAGCTACTGTTTCTGATAATTATGTTGATAAAGCTTTGTTTAACTTTTTATCTTATGGGGATATTGAAAGTTATCCATGGGGTAAATTTGCTTTTCAACAAACAAAGAATTCTTTATCCCTTGCAGTTAAGGATCATGTAAGGAAGGATAAGCATGGTGGGGTGATTTATAATTTTTATAGGGATAGTTACTGCAAATCTTACAAACTCAATGGATTACCTTATGTGTTTCAAGTTTTTTTGTTTGAAACAATACCTACTTTGAAAGTCAGAGGCTTTTGTGTTGACGATCATGCTGCAAAGTTTAGATTATTTAGATGGAGGGAGATAGGAAAGCCTCCCAAGAATGAAAAATTGAATGATCTTATTTTTGGATCTGGTCAGGTATGTTGGTTACCATTTTCTTTATATTTGGTTACTTTTATATATTTTTTTGGTTACTGTTTTTTTTGTAATATTTTGTTTATGTTTTATATTTAATGTTTTTGACATTGTATATTTGTTGCTATTATTATGTTTCAGTTGATTATTCAGACTCTTGTTCCTACGGAGGATGAAAAGGTTCGGTTGGGGTTAGGGGGTTTTCATTTTTTAATGGTAATGATAGTGGAGCAAAAAATTTTGATTTTAAAGTTGAATCATCAAGGAAGGTTAAAGATCTTAGGATTTCTATTTTTGATGTGGAAAAAGTTATTGATTCACGGGTTAAACCTTTGGAAGGCAAGGTGATGGAGGTGAAAAAAGAAATTGATAATTTGGGTATTGAATTAAAAGATCAACTGCAAGTGTTTCAAATTCAGATTTGTAGGGATGTAAAGAAGATGTTTAGAAAGTATTTAGGTGGTCAGTCTAGTTTTAGCAAACATAGAAATGTTAATGTTGTTGAAGATGATGATGATGATGATAATGATGATGATGATGATGATGGTGGTGATGGTGATGGTGATGGTGATGGCGATGGTAATGATGATGCTGAGTTGGGTGAGAATGTTGATGGTGGTAATGTTAAAGGAAGTGCTGATCCTCCTGTTGGTGGTGTTGTTGGAAAACAGTCTGAAGAAGAGGATGCAAAGGTTGACATTTTTTTTTCATTGTTAATAATTAAATGCTTATTGTTTTCTGTTTTTTTATAGACTGAGAGCAATAATGTCAGTTTAAATTCTGAAGGGAAAGAGATTGTTGTTTATACGCCTAGAGGGGCTCACATTCATTTTGAGGATGAAAAGGTTATGCATTTTTTTAAATGTTATTTTTTTAATGTGTTATATTTATTAATTGTATTTTTTTACAGGCTGAAAAGAGCAATGACATTCCTAGTTTTGATATTTTAAGTCAATCTAGTGGAAAAGAAATTGTTGTTTTTACCCCCATTGAGGTTTGTAATTTTTTTAATTAGCAGTTACCTACATATGTTTTATTAGTTACTTTGCATAGTGTTTATGTTTATATTAATCAGAAGTTTTGTATTTTAAATTTGCTACTGTCATTGTTTTGTGTCTAATGTATTGTAAAATATTAAAGGGTTATAAAATTGAAGAATCAGACAAGTAAATTCTTGATGAGATGGTGTTATCAACTCAGGATGTACTTCAGTGTGATGAAGTTGAGAAATCTACAGCAAAACCCTTTGGCAGGCCTGTTCGCACGGCTGCGAAGAGTGCTGTGTTAAAGAGTCCTTTTACGTCAAAGTTCGGTTCAGCTGATTCATCTTCTTCTAATGTGGATGTTAGTCAATTACGCACAGGAATGTCAGCATTTCCAGATATTTGTATGGGTATTCCTTCTAAAGTTGAAGATGGTATGTTTGAGCAGTGGTTTAAGATTGGATTAAATAACAGGAAAAGGTATGTATATTGGAGTTTAATCTACTTGCATTATGTTTTTTAATATGTTATAAAATCATTTCGTTTATATTTTTAATATGTTATTGTTTTGAATGATTGAAAAATTTCCGGGTAACAATGACAAAATTGAGCCTCCATTCAGATTTGGGTCTGTGTCAATTTCCTCAAAAATGTGGTTTTACAAGCTAAAGACCCCTGGGTAATGGCTAGATGATGATGTGAGTTTTTTTATTACCTTTTGTAAATATGTTTGTTAGTTCTGGTTACCTTATGTAATCATATTGATTACTATATGTGTAACACCCCAGTCCCACATCGAAAGATAGGGAGAAAATTTGTCTGCATATAAGGAATTAAGTAACTACCAATAGTACCTTCAAGTCATGACCTTTTGGGAGCCTGTGGTGGGCTAGATGACCCAAGAAGATACTATTGGGCCAGTGGTTTGAGGCCTTATTTGGATGGATTTGATTCGATTCGGACTTGGGATTTGACCCAAGATTTGTTCCGGACTCGGGATTTGACCCGGGTTGTTTCAATATGAGTATGCATTGGTTACTATTCTGTTACAGTATTATTATTATTATTATTCCTTTGTTTATCTCTGATTGCTATTCTGTTTTTAATTTTTGTTCAGCACATCAACATATGTTTGTACTACATTCGTAAACTGGTTAGACACTCGAACAAAATCCAACTAAGGGTTACAACAACAGATTGTTGGTTCCATATAAAGTTGTCCAATTTGTATGGGAAATATTATAATAGAAATTGTGATAAGAATCTGTTGTTGGGCTCTGGTGATATAGCTGAGTATATTCATGGATTTGTTATGAAAGTCAACACACCGTGGGTTACCGTTGATTTTGTCATGTTTCCCGTACATATGTCAGCTACTGGTCATTGGTTTTTGCTGGTTTTTGATGTGCATCGCAGAGTATTAGTGGTTTATAATTCTCTACAACAGGACAAGAATATAATGCGCACAAATATTATGGATGTATGTGAGCCGTACATTTTTATTCTTCCCATAATTTTGTCTAGTTGCGGGTTTTGGAAGAATATATATGATATAGATTTCAATAGTGTTCCATACCGCAACAAAGGAGAACACGATATTATTGATCTCGAATTTACCGAGGGTCTTCCTGAACAAATTGAAGGGTAAGTTTACATTGTTTTTATTTTTCTGTTTTCCATATATCATGAAGTTTGTCTTGATTTGTTTTATATCTTTATTGTTTTTTCAGAGATTGCGGAATGTTTACAATTTCTTTTGCGGAACATTTTCTTCATCAGACTATTTTTGAAATGCCAAAACCATTTCCAATCCTTCAATACCGCAAGAAGCTATGTGTCAACTTGTTCAACCATGCGAGGAACAAACAACTAGGTGGATATGAATCTGATTCAGAATATCAAGGAAGATTCGTTAGTGAAGACTAGTTTGATTATGCATCATGTTATTTTTATTTTTTTGTCTATTCGATACCATTTGATATGGTTATTGGTTGTGGAATGTTTTGTAACTATTTTGATAATTGAATGATGTATAAATTTTTACTATTGGAAGTATGAGTATGTTTTGATGGCTCACATTGATGTTTTTTGTTTTGTATTTATTTATGGTACAGTGGGTTGCTAAATTTGCATATTAAGGTAACTATTTGATCTGTTATTGGTATCCGATTAGTATTAACCATATATTGTTAAAAACATTTTAAAATTAATAATGTTGGTTCCTGTTATGATCATCAATATTTGTGTGTGTGCAAATAGTTGTAATTATGTACAAATTTAAAATTCAATTTGTTTTATTTTTTTTAAAGATTCAATTTGTTGCTAGATTTGCATATATAGTTAACATTTTTCGTTGTTCTTAGTAACCAATCAGCCATAACAGGAAATTATATCCCAATTTACACTTTATATTATGTTTTTTTTATGGTTTAGTTGGTTCACAAACAACATATATTGTTTATAATAATCAGTATTTGTGGTTTACCAAATAGATATATTTATTTAAAAATTTTCTATTTGTGGTTTTCCAAATAGTTATATTTGTAATAGCATATGTGTTTTACATGGTACAGTAGGTAGTCAAAATTTCATTTACAAGTAATTATTTTAGTTTTACGTAGTAACCAAAATATACATAAATATGTCTGTTATATATTATGTTATTTGAAGTTAGAATTAATTGCTTTTTAAAGGAAATTAATGAAAATAAACATATTTCAAAACAGGAAATCAGCCATAATAAGAAATGTTATCACAGTTTACTCTTTATATCATGAGGAGTAATAGCACATGTTTTTAACATGGTACAGTAGGTAGTCAAAATTGTATTTACAGGTAACTATTTTAGTTTTAGTTAGTAACCACAATATATATAAATGTCTTTTATATATTATGTTAGTTGAAGTTAGAATTACTTGTTGTTAAAATTAAATTAATGAAAATATACATATTTAAAAACAGGAAATCAGCTATAACATGAAATTATATAACAGTTGTCACTTTATATTATGTTTTATTTTTTTATGGTTTAGTTGGTTCACAAACAACATATATTGTTTATAATAAACGGTATTTGTGGTTTAGCAAATAGTTATATTAATTTAAAATTACTCTAACAATGTGTGTAATAACATTTATTTTTTATATGGTACAATAGGTAATCAAAATTTCATTTATAGGTAACTATTTTAGTTTTAGTTAGTAACCAAAATATATATAAATAAGGCTGTTATATATTATGTTATTTGAAGTTAGAATTACTTGTTGATAAAAGGAAATTAATGAAAATAAACATATTTCAATATTGTGCAATATAAATTTTGTTTTATTTAATCAATAAAATGATTACAATATGTATGGATATTGAGCAACCTTAGTAAACATCAAGGAGTCTGTTACAATTTTTTTGATGTTGAAGAATACTAGAACGCTTTTAGCCTCAAAATTGGTAGATTATTGCATGTTTTCTTGTTGTGTACTTTTTCTTGGCATCGTCTACATTTATTTTGAACTGTATTTTCAGACATATGCCTGTACCTTCCAATATTTGGTCGTCCAGCTGGTCTTCTTGTATTTGGTGGTTTGACACATATGTTTTTAATCTCGTCTAGAACATCCCAGTTCTCTTTGTCATCTAACGGCATGATTGAAGTTGAATATGTGTCTACCAAAAAAAAATTTGAATAGTATTTTGAGCAAAAGTCATTACAGCTCATATTCCTTTTGCTAATAACAGCAGCAGCGTGTGAGCAAGGCATCTCATGGTATTGAAATTTACGGCATGTGCATATCTTTTGTTCCATGTCCACGATAAATTGTTTGGTGACATCGTAAACAGTAAAAATAACTAGATTCGATGTCTCAACCTACAACACAATTTAATAGTGTAGTTGGTATGTATAATAGTTATTTTTTTTTTTTGAAAAGATGGAATAATTAAAGTCATGTGTACTGTTGGTAACTTTTACAGTTTATATTGGTTACCAAAAATGCATAATGTGGTTTCCTATAAATGTAAATTTTATTTTTTCGAAGATATGCAAAATCAATTTAGGAGTTTTATGACTGACCTTAAGTTTCTTTGACTCGATGATATTATCTTGCAATCTTCTCTCAGCTGTTGTGGATAGGTTTGTGAAAGTTGACATTGATTATTGCTTGTTTGTGAAATATCATCTTTGAACCATACAACGTAGGCATTCAATCATCGACGCAACTGGAAGATCTCTGATTCCCTTAATTGCATGGTTAATAGATTCAGCGGTGTTTGAAGTCATTGTTGAATACTTGCTTACAGTTCCATGGAGCCTCGTGCACTTTTCTAGCTTAACTTCTTCCTCCAGATATGTCCTTATTCGAGTATCAATTGCATCAAGTTCAGCCATATGTATGTTGAATTCTTCTATAGTATAAGCCCTACAAGCTGCGTTGTATTCTTTCTTTATCTCTTCTCCTTTCTTTTTGAATCTGTTTTTTATATTTTTCAAGATATGGTATGTGCATGAACCGTGCATTACATCAGAGAATACAGAGTTAAGTCCCTTGATTATTGCTTTATGTCTGTCTGAAACGATGCATTGTCCTTCTCTAACACCACACGCATTTCTTAAATTGATGAAAAACCATCTCCATGATAATTCATTTTCACTGTCAACAACTGCAAAAGCAATCGGTATAATGTTCCTGTTTGTATCTTGCGTGCTTGCTATGGGCAGTATACCCCCATAGGTTGATTGTATGAATGTTCCATCAACTACAATGATTGGGAAACAATATTGCCATGCTTCAATGGATGCTCCTATTGCGAAGAAGAGATATTTAAAGCGACCATTTTTTTCCAAATCCAAGGATGTGATGGTTCCTGAAATGAATTTTAAAGTAAGGTTAATGTAATTATATGTAATAAATATTGTCCAAATTCGTAGTTAGGATTATCATGTGTATTACTTTTGCTATCTAATTACTTATATTTTAATGTCTTTCATAGTGTTAAGATGGTATCTAAAATGCTATTTAATAGTTTCATTTTATGTTGGTATTTATCTGCTGTAAAAATCAGATTCAGTTTTATTTCATTAAAATATGTAGTAGCCAAACATGTATTTGTAGGTAACTAAATTACTTTATTAGAGTAACCAAAATATTTGAAACATTTAATAAACAGTTTACAATTGTTACCTGAATTTGTTTTTTGCAACATGTGCAACCAAGAAGGGATCAGAGTGTAGTCGTGTGGATTTCCTCTTACTTTTTCCATTGTTTTTTCCTTTGATCTCCATGTTTTTTAGTAGGAGATGGACACATTATATTTCGTCATCATGTCTTCCACAATGTCGGTTGGTGTGTAAATTTTCTTGAAGTTAATTAGTTTATGCTTTATGCACTCACTAACCATCTCACTATTTGCTTGTCTGTGATCTCCAAGCAGTATGTTGGACGAACAAGTGTGTACATCATTAAATTCTCTTACCTTGAACATAGTTGTTTTCCGAAACTTTGATGGTCTTAGTTTCCATTTGCAATTTCCATTGTCTATGCATACCAGAACAAAATCTCTACCACTTGTTCTTTCAACCTTGTGTTGTCTGTTTTGCCTTATGGAATGTAGCCTTATTGCCTATGACAAAATTTTCTTATCTTTGTAAGTTTGATGTATTTTGACTTCAAACTTATTCGGATCTGAAATGACCTCATCACATTGTTCTCTAGTGTTTACTATGTTCTGGTTTCTGGCTTGTTCTTTGTCAATTACTTCAATTGCCAGCTGCTCAACATATTGTGATCGAATTTGGTCTTCTTGCATTGCCAACGAAACAAATTCAGAATTCTATTGTGTCAATCTCATTGGCGTTTCTTCTTGCACTATATATTCTTCTTCATTTATCACGTTATGTAAGATTATAGTCCCTCCAATGCTGTATTCAGAATCTATTATTAGTGGATACTTACCATGTTCATCTGAACTTCTACTGATTTCCATATAGAATCTTAAGGTTGCTTCATTTGTCACCTTGATCGAAGGAATGTTGCTTTTAATTTGAAATTTGATTGACAATTCTGTTGTGTTGTAGTCTAGACTTAATGCAGTACATATCAAGTTATGCATTTATGTGAATGAACAATTTGAAGGGACTAGTAGGCCGGTAACTTCGAAATTTTGATATTGGCTACTGTCAGTTCACGTTCCGTTGAAGTAAACTACAATTGGAAGCATATCCATGGTTCGAATACTGAAAAAGTAATATTCACACAATAATGAAATTAGTGGCCAAATCTTTATATGAATGTTCCCAAAACTTTGTATGTTTAACAAAATAAGATTGTGTAACAAATACACTTTGGTAACTGTAATAATTTATATTCTTTAATTAGTGACCAAATTAACATTATTCAGTGTCCAAAATAGCTTTTTTTAGTATACATGCTTTTTAATCATTCACTTTTTTTCCTATTTAAAATCAAATATGTAAATCAAAAAATTAAGATTTTTTGAAGGTGAAATACTAAAATATCAACTATTAAATATAGGTAGCCAAATATTTTTATATTCATGTTGCCAAAACAAATATTTAAATTATGTTAAAATTTCGAATGTGTATCAAATACTATTTTGTAACTGAAACAAGGTATATTCATTATTTGGATACTAAAGAAACATTTTTCAGTAACCAAAGTGGACGTATTTAGTATCAATTATTATGCATCAAAATGCTTTTAGTTTGTTTATAAAAACATCACAATTTATAATGTCCTGAAGATGAAATGCTAAATATAAAACTCTAAAAACAAGGAATCCAAATCTTTATATGAATGTTGCCAAATAATTATATAAATGCTTCCAAAATATGAATTTGTAATAAATACTATTTGGTTACTGAAATTAAAAAAAGCTATTTATTTAGTTACCAAATTAACATTGTTAAGTAACCAAAATATACGTTATTGGTATATTTAATACTGTAAAGTACTTTTTTTCATTCCGTCTATATTCAAAAAACAAATTATGATGTCGTGAAGGTGATTTGCCAAATACTGAACACTTAAAACATGGTAAACAAATCTTCATATGAATGTCCCCAAAACTTTGTATACGTAACAATTCATAGGTAACAACAAATTATTTCAATATATAGATTAACTGATTCGTACCTTTGTATTCTCTTTCGAGATTCGGTTTGTAATCTCTGTTTAAATTTTTTCTTTCAGTTTCGGAAACCTTTGATCGGTTTGTCGTTTTTTTGATACTCTGTTTTTGTTTCTCTGTGCTTTTGAATTACGCTTCTTTTGTATGAATGTTTCTGCTTCTTTCCGAATGATCCGATCTTAAAGATGATGATTATCTGTAAAAGCTTTTGGCTTGTTCTTCTAAGGAGCATTCGTTTCTTGTCTCGATTTTTGAATGTTTTGTTGAGTTTGTAACTGCCGTATATAGTCGGAGTAATTTTCTCTTTGAATCAAGGTGTTTATATTTTAGTTGGTTTGGTATATGTGACGTGGATTGCACTTCTATTGATATTATTATATATTATTGTACTATTATTATAATTATTTAATTGATGCACTATTCTTGTAATATCTTTCTAATAGTTGTATACTTATGTAAAATACCCTAATAGAAAAGGTGTGATATGAGTCTTTTAATAATAATAAATTGCGTCAACGTTTGGCTTGAGAATTGGTCTCCACCAAGTCATTTTGAGAATTCATACTTTTTGACTTTGTCAAAAATGTATCACCCATTCATTCAATTCCCACCCAAGTCTGAATTCTCTCTATTTCAAATAAAATAAAAAAAAATCTTAATCCGAGATTCTCACACTCAACTTCCATCTCTCTTTTTTCTCGCACACACGTTTCACTAGTCACTACTCATCCAAACGATTCAACGCCCTCCTCTCTAAAAAATACTCCCTCCTGTTCAGATTAAATGACGTTTTAAAAAGTTTAATTTTATTCTATATAAGTGTCGTTTTGGAATTTCTATGCAATATTGCACTATTTTTTTCTAATTTACCCCTCTATTTAATATGCTTAGTAAATGCAATTGTGGAGAGAGAAATAATTAATTAGGGACAATTGTGGAGAATGAGAAGAGACAATTGTGGAGGGAGAAATAATTAATTAGGGACACAAAAAATATTTTGTATTATTTCTTAATAAGTGTGTTTAACTCTAAAATGACATTTAATCTGAATAGAAAAAAGTAATAATTAATAATTAATACTCCCTCCATTCCATATTAACTGACGTTTTACACCCTTTAAATTATTCCAAAATATTCACAAGAATATTTGCACAGAGGCTAACATATACATAATCATCCACCTTTTAAAATACTCCATGTTGTATCTCTCCATAATCATTCACCTTTTGTATCGATGTTGTCTTTCCATGGATTACATTAAATAATTTCAACTATTCTTCATTTATTTTAAAATATTCAGGAAAAAAATTATATCCATTTTTTATGAATGTTTCTAGTCTTTAAAATTCAATTAATGCTCTTCCTTTAATATTATATATATCATAATATTTTATGATCGTCATCGTTCACCATAAAATTTTTTATAATAAATTCCAAGTAAATAATTTTAATTGTTAACTAAAAATATTATTTATTTATCAATTCGAATAATGATTTTGATTTTGTTTGTCAATTACAAAATATGAATTGTTGTATATTCTTTTTTGAAATTATATCGTTAATTTTTTTTAAAGTTTTATCCCCACATTTTTAACCGAAATGGGCGGAAGATGGAGCTAAGAGGCATTTAATCAAAATAAAATTCTGGGACTCAAGCTACTAAAGCTAAGAAGGAAATATATCAATTAATTATTTATAAAAACTATAAATATACTTTGAAAAGAAAGAAAATCTATGGCAATTGCCATATCTAGATGCACCAAAATTTCCCAGCATCTCTTCAAAAAGTGACCTACATTTCACTGGGTATGAGGTATACTAGTATGCTAGTGTTACACAACAGTCATCAAAATACCCCCCTTCAAGGAGGTGAAAATAGACTCTACACCTCCAAAATTAACCACTTTCTCTTATGCAACTCCCGGGTAAAAGATATCTGTAAGTATCAGCGTTTTCCAGTACATAAGAAGGTAGATGAACCGCTGAATAAGAATGAGGAATCGGCCCCATCCTCCCAATAATATCCTTAAATGAGTACTCTTCAGGAAGCATGTCATAAAGATCAGCTCCATTGCAAATGACTTCTTGAATTCTTTCAGGGTTCAGGAAATGAGAAAACCTTACTCGGTCATTGTGGCTGTACGCTTTCATTTTATATATAAAATCACTTAAATGTCGGAAGCAAAAGCTACAATGCCAACCTGAATCTGCCAAGAGGAGGTCAGTTTGACGATAATGTGCATACCTTGTCTTACCCCTTTCGTACTTATGAACTGACGCTCTCCAACTTTTGTGCTCAAGTTCAAACTCGAATGAATACAAGTAGTTCCTCAGTTGAAGGTGAATAACAGGAGGAATTTTATCACACCACCGCAAGAGATTAATTGTATGACTGCTGGGGATCTCGTCAACATCAGACATTATCAATAAATCATCATCCTCTATTCCTGCTATTTTGAGAAGCTGATCGAGTGCTAATCTCTGATACGCCTCCTCAACAAATGGGTTTTCACCTTTCTTAAATCTTCCCCCAACTGTCGCATAAGTCAACCGTGGCTCGACAGATTTGAACTGGTCGCGATGAATTGAGAAATAGTGGAGCTTGGGCAATCCTGTGAATGTTGAATTTGATTCAAGAAGAACAAATTGTGTAATATAAGGATATAATTCATTCCATCGAATTTTAAGCATGTCCACTTCATTGCTAAATAGAACTGCATCATATACTCGCCTTGGATATTCACGTATACCCCAACCATGAAGGTTACATAGAGTTTCCATAGACACATTCTCATGATAATAATGAGGTATATCAACGAAGGTTTTTGGAGGAGACTGCCAGAGAGGCCGAAGAAAGTAGGTAAGCTTCTGGCCGTGAAAATATATTGCAACTATACTCGATGGTAAAATTATAGTCAACAATATAAAGACCCTTAAATCCACCCCTTGCAGCATGCACCGAAGTCTCATCACCAATGCAACATGAGATGAATCCTGCAGATTAAAACCAATAACATTGTAAGATTCCCTAATTGAACATTAAAGCAACCATCAAAATGGGAGTAAAACTTTAACGTTGCCATAGCACCACTTTGCACGCTCCATACATCATATACAATCAAAACATTCAGTAAACATTCACAATCCAAGAAAATCACAAATGTTCAAAATAAAGGCCCTAAATACTCGGGCTAATTTTGGCCACCTCAAACTAGGTCTAATTCGATCTTTTTTTTAGTTCTTTAAAAAAGACCTCAACAAAACATAGACCCCAAAAAACTACTACCTAATCACTTGTTAGTCCCTAATCCGTACAATTTCATTTCTCCTTCAAAGTTCAAACTTCAAACACACTGTTCAATATAAAGTTATAAACTCAAACACTGGCAGGAAAGCCTCAGAAAGGCATAAAATCTGACCAAACAAAAACACAGAAAAACAAATTTGTACAGATATTTGAGGATTCTACGGTTTACATGGCATACAAGTATATCTTTAACAAACAAACAATGATTTTTAGATACATGAAGATAAACCCAATTGAATTCAATGTACACAAACTCATAATCAATCACACCCAATTCCAACCATTCGAACTAAACTCAGTTCACTTAACAAAAATCAAATCATACCCAATTCCAATTTAACTTTAAAAGGAAAAACTTTAAATAAAAAAAATCAACACACATAAGAATTACAACAGTGACACTTTAACCCCAAAAAAGAGAGGACATACCTGGCCACAAACATCTTCACAAAAATCATCAGTCTTTTTGGAACTGTAATAACCTTCGGGCACCATGAGGACCCAGATAATTCAAAGACCCCCAGAATGCCGATTAAAACCCCCTTTTCAAAACTATTTCCTTCCTTTTCTGCTTCAGGTAAATTAAAGTTCTACCCCTCTGTGGATATATATATAAATAAAAAATGTGTATAAATCTTCAAAAACCCCCAAATTAGAGTAATGCAAAGAGTCTATAATCTAACCAACCTGAGAGGAATTTATTAGCTTTTCTTCTGAAGTGTTTATAGCCGTTTGGAGGTTTCTCTCCGTTTCAACAGAGAAATATAAGTCTCTCTACTAATACTAATAATAAATGGAATTCCAAAAATCGGAGGAGAGATAAAATTAGACTGTTTTATTAGGAGAGAGATAAATAGAAGGAAAATAAGAAAAGAAGCATAAAACCCATTCCAACAAATAATGAACAAAAACATACTTATATAGTTATATTGTTCTATCCAATAACACTTGCAACCCCACTAAAATCCCTTAATTATATTTGTGTTCTATTTGGTCCCCAAACAAGAGTTTATTTAATAAGAATTTTTTGTCAAAAAAATATAATTTTAATAACCAATGATTGAGAATTAGTAATGTAATGAGATAAAATACATTAATTTAATTTATTTTTTTTACAAATATTAGCCATGAGATTATACGTATATACTACAAGTTTGTAATTTTTAATCTAAAAAATTTAAAATTATGTATTTTTTCTGCAACTGAAAAAATTATATGTAATCAATGGAAGTTTTAAGTGCAAATATATTTTAGATAATACCCATTTAATTTTATTACATGTCCCACATAGTAAATCTCTAATTTTCATATTATTAATTTCTACACTTTAATAATAATCTTCATACTATTAATCTCTACCAATTAAACCTCTACATTATCTTTTAAATTAATCTATAATATTAGCAATTATAAATTTGCCACTTTAGTCACCTTAATGTGAACGATATACTAATCCTAGAGTTTTATCTATTTTATATAAAAAAAACATTCTATTATATTCTTGTGTGATTATTACATATGAAAGTGATGTTTTACATTTATGTTACGTTTGGATTGAAGAAATGGAACCGAAGATAGAATGATTCATTCCGTTCTGGTTAGAATGAGTTATTTCATACTCTCTCTCCAAAGAATAAAATTCATAAATTTGAAAGAAATAAAAATAGTTCAATTTATTCCAATCGCAACCAAACACAAATTTTTTATCCTATATAGCATTATAAATTACGAATCCACACAAAAAAATAATGTGGTCCTTAATGCTCAACACTCCACTAGATTTTCTATATGTGGATAAGGAAAATTATTGTAATTTTATAAGTTGATTTTTTTGTCATAAGTTATGTGAATAATTATAGTTAATATATTATAATGATGTTTTTAATATAGGGACAACCTTATGGTGCTACCCAAATTTATCTATTAATAAATGTTATAATAGTAATTCGTTGAAAATTTTAGCAATAACTTGTCAATAAATTTAGCTCATTGGAGTGGGAGAAAAAGTTAAATAACTTTAGTAGTCCAGTCTCAAATAGTAATACATACGTATATATGTATGTATGTATTCTACTCCCTCCAATTCATATTAAGTGTCGTTTTGGAGAGTTTTATTTTATTTAATATAAGTGTCGTTTTGGAATCTCTATGCAATATTGCACTATTTTTTCCTAATTTACCCCTCTATTTAATATGCTTAGTAAATGCAATTCCATGGACCATTGTGGAGAGAAAAATAATTAATTAGGGATACAAAAGACATTTTGTGTTATTTCTTAATAAATGTGCTTAACTCTAAAAAGACACTTAATATGAATAGGAGAGAGTATAATATAACAAGCTCTCCAACTTTATGCGAAACACCGACGACATTAATAATAATTTATTGTGTTAATTTTTAATATAGTGAATTAAATATAAAATAAATATTTAATTATAATTTTGAAAAGATAGTGTAGTTATTAAATAAGTTATTTATTTAAATAATAAATTATTGAATTATATATTATACATTCCATTGATTGATTATTAGGCTAAACATTTGAATGAAGTGTATGTTTATTTAGTTATGATTATTAGAAAATAATTATTTAAATTGATAATTGAATATTATATTAGTGTTTACATTGATAAAACTTGCTTGTAATATTAATCCAAATAGAACTATAAAACTTAACTTTTAATAATTTAATTTTGACAATTAGTTAATGAATTCACTATAACTTTTAAACTAATTTATAGTTATTAAGTTTTAAAAAAATCACATATATTATAAATTCAACTAATCATGTGAATTGATAAAATTCAAGTTTTAATGAATTTAATTTAATTAACGAAATTCATAACTAATATTAATATAATTAAATTACGTTATTTGTTAAGAGATTTTTTTGATCGATATCTTAATATCTTAATAAATTTGTGATAATTATATTATTCTTCATAAATTTGTTAATGATATATTATCTTACATATAATTGTGATAAAAAAAAACTTGTGATAAAATTAGTAGAGCCAAAAAAAAAATTTGAAGTTCATTTTCCAATTAGAGATGTAAAAACAAAAGACACTTTTTTTTCCCTAACAGGTACTTTTGAGTATTTTACAAATTTAGAAAATACTTATACTAATACGAATAAAAAAAGACTAAATAAAAATTTTGTAATTTTAATTATATAATTTATGTGTGATTGGTTTAGAAATTATTTCATTATATTTGAGGACTTTATATCATTTACTATCATCAATTTTTTGTGAAATAAATATTTTTTTTAAAAAATAAAACTATTTTAATGGAATAGAGAGAGTATATTAATATCTCTAACTTATAGCCAAGTCAGTCAAATGTTAATGTTGGTAAAAAAATTTAATATGCAGAATGAAGTTAGAAAAGTGTTAAATATTTTAGGACATTTTTAAATGAAAAGTATAATACTCATTTTATTTTATTTTTGTTAATTTCACACACACACCCCCCACCACACACACTCGCCTTGGCTACGGTCAAGAATTGAACTTCCAATCTCATGATTAACATGAGTTAGGTCCTACTACTCGAGCCAAAAACTATCAGAATAATACCAATTTTGGAACCCAAGTAGCATGATTTTACTTATTTAATTAAGTTTAAAAATATATTTAAATACTGCTTTTCTTGGCTGTCTTTAATTCGGTCCTCTCGAGTCCACACCCATCATTACTCAAATATCAATGGATAAATCATACATATTGTTAAAAAGTCATATATTAATATACTTTGCAGTCTACCAACTTAATTTTTATTAATTTATGTTACTATTTCTTTGCATAGATTGTCAAATCACGTGCAGTTTTATGTTTAGGGAAGGGAAGTTGTTAGCAAGAAATTTATTTTTAAATAATTTAGTTAATTAGACAATAAAATATTGATATGTATGTGAAGTTTTATGTATCTCAGTATTTTATTGATCAATTAACTAACTTACCAAAAAATAAATTTTATGTTAATCGAATCCTTACTGAATATTCTTTTTAAAATGAGCACTCATATTTTTCATTGATGTCGACAATATGGTTAGACATTTAGACTATCTTATACGTAGGCCTGACTAGACTTGGTAAAATTGATCCAAGCTCACGAGTCGAGTTAATCCGTCAACAATATAAGTTTTAGGCTTCACTTTTTCAATCTATCAAAATTTGGGTCGTTTTGATCCGACTCGTTTGGGCCAAGTCAGAAATGTAAACAAATAAAATGCATTTTACTTGAGAACATGTCGTACAATCTTCCTTACTTTCTTGTGACTTCATTTGAATATTACTTTCACAATAATTATCTTGGTTATTGTCTTCTTCTCGCTCTTATTTTTAAATATCTTGAGATTAATGTTATTAATCATTAAACTCAACTTGCTCAAAACAATAACATAGTGACACATCTTAATCTCCCTCCCAAACCACCGATAATTTTCAAACCCAATGATCATGAATCTATTGAGTCTCATATATATATATATATATATATATATATATATATATATATATTGGTCTGTCATATAGATGCTCTGAATAGCATGCATCAAATAACTTAGAGACATGTTATATATCTCCATGAAACATCAGAAAATCTCCATATCCCATTATCACTTTACTGCTACCACAAACTCGACTAAAGTTGAGTTATTTGCTCAAACCACTCCAGATGCTCCTCTTCCATCTCTTAGTCTTCATTTCAACTCCCCTTTTAGTTTAGAACAGTTCTAACTATTTGAGAGGATTGTACTTAAATATATTAACTATTTGAGCTGACTGTATCTAATACTAACCTAACTTGTATTGTTAGGCATAGCTCCGCCATAACAAACAGTGACGAATCTAAAAGTAAGACTGTGAGAACAATTTAATAATTTGACCCTGTTATATATATATATATATATATATATATATATATATATATAATAAAATACAAATAATTTTGAATTTTCCGCTCACGCAATAAATCATTTGGACCGTCCAAAATTTGGGATAAATCTCACCGTCCATATAATACCAGAGACACGGGACACATCTAGTATATATATATATATATATATATATATATATATATATATATATATATATATATATATATGTTAACGCCTGATTTTGTACGCCTGACGAAATCACCCAAAAGGACAGGCCAAAATAGCGCCAACGGTTGATGGAGTAATTGATTATATCAAACTCACAAAATACACTCACACAAACATAAATAAAGAGATATAAATATGAACACAAGAATTTACGTGGAAACCCAATTGGGAAAAACCACGGAGAGAGAGAGTAATCCACTATAATAATATTGAGAGTACAAGTTGTATATTTGTGTTGTATCTCTTGTGTTCTTGTATCTTTAAACCCTAGCTTGTAGCCATATATATAGAAGTACATTTACCCTTCTCCTACTAGGAGAAGGACTCCTTATCCCTCCAAATAAGTAAACACAATCCTATTTTAATAAGGACTCTTCCACTGTCATAATAAATACATATGAGCCATCACCAGACCCGGGCCATTAAATAGATTGGGCTGCACCATGGCTAGACCCAAATAATCACACTCCAACATTGCCCCCCAGTCTCTTATTTATAATAAGGAAATTATAAATGAGAGACTATACAAATATATCCCAATGAAACGACCATATTTGCCGAAGAGAAAATATCACGCCTGAACCCCATGTGCCGAACTAAAGTTGTCGGAGAACCAACCTTATACCAACCGAACCAACCTCATACCAACCGAAGATATAAAGAACCAACCTTATACCAACCGAAGATATAAAGAACCAACCTTATACCAACCGAATATAGATAAATAATCCACCGAACACATCCAAATATATAGAGAACCAACCTTATCACAACCGAACCAACCTTATCACTACCGAAGATATAAAGAACCAACCTTATCACAACCGAACCAACCTTATTCCAACCGAATATAGATAACCATCCTTATCACAACCGAATATAGAGAACCAACCTTATACCAACCGAACCAACCTTATCACAACCGAACCAACCTTATTCCAACCGAATATAGATAACCATCCTTATCACAACCGAATATAGAGAACCAACCTTATACCAACCGAACCAACCTTATTCCGACTGAAGATATTAAAGAACCACCCTTATCACAACCGAACCAACCTTATTCCAACCGAAGATATTTAAAGAACCAACCTTATCACAACCGAACCAACCTTATTCCAACCGAAGATATTTAAAGAACCAACCTTATCCCAACCGAACCAACCTTATTCCAACCGAAGATATTTAAAGAACCAACCTTATCACAACCGAACCAACCTTATCACAACCGAATATAAATTATAAAGTTCGTTTCGAAGAACTAAACGTATTCGTTCCGAAGAACCATATAAATATTTATTTTGACTGTTCGGGAGGACATTGGTCAGTCCCGAAGGATATTGTTCGATCGAGATGATGATGGTCCGTCCCGAAGGAAGTAATCCGTTCGGGAGGACGATGATCCATTGGTGAGGATGTCGGTCCGTCTCGGAGGATGTGATCCGTTGGAGAGGATGTCAGTCTGTCTCGGAGGATGTGATCCATTGGAGAGGACGTCGGTCCGTCTCGGCAGATGTTATCCGTTGGAGAGGATATCGGTCCGTCTCGGCAGATGTTATCCGTTGGAGAGGATGTCGGTCCGTCTCGGCAGATGTTATCCGTTGGAGAGGATGTCGGTCCGTCTCGGCAGATGTTATCCGTTGGAGAGGATGTCGGTCCGTCTCGGCAGATGTTATCCGTTGGAGAGGATGTCAGTCTGTCTCGGAGGATGTGATCCATTGGAGAGGACGTCGGTCCGTCTCGGCAGATGTTATCCGTTGGAGAGGATATCGGTCCGTCTCGGCAGATGTTATCCGTTGGAGAGGATGTCGGTCCGTCTCGGCAGATGTTATCCGTTGGAGAGTATGTCGGTCCGTCTCGGCAGATGTTATCCGTTGGAGAGTTCATCCTTTCGGGAGATCAAAGCCTTCCCGAAGGACGTTTGTCCGACCTTATAACCCCTGTAACCTTATGCCACCATTGCCCTCCAGTCTCTTATTTATAAGGAAACTTATTTATAAGAGACTATTTGAAAAAGTAGCCTCGGGCCTTTTATCCTCGGGCCTTTTATCCTTTCGGGAGACCAAAGCCTTCTCGAAGGACGTTTGTCCGGCCTTATAACCCCTCCGACCTTATGCCGCCATAATATCCGTCCCGACCCCTGCGGGAGGCTTCGATCAGACTTTATATCTGCCGAAAGTAAACAGCCGAAGATATGATGAAACCTAATGTGGCCCGAAGAAGAATCGCCAAAGAGATTGCCGAAGTGGTCCGAACCTAACTTCATCTGAGGCTTGTTATTCTCCCGACGACCAGTGTTGATTCCAGGTGTTAGTTTTATTTTGTTGAAGCCGATGGGCTTGGATTGCAAGCATATAGAAGATGTTGTTGCTGGTTAGTTGTGGCAGTGATGATCCCAATGAGAAGGGTGAAGAAAAATGCAATGCCACATGCTAGCAAGACACCCCACCATGGTAACTGAAGCTGATCTATGAAGTATTCACATATAAATACGGTTGCTACAATGTTTATCAGGAGGATGCATATGAACCACCATTCTAGGACTTGCTTGTACTTTCTTATAAGCTTTGTGTGCACATCCATTTTTTTTTTTCCTTGAAACGCAGACTTGGTTTGCTGCCATAATTAACGTGGACGACATTCGCAGTGAGGCAAGCAAAACTGACAGCATAGGTCATAACAAAGAAGGAACTAAGATAGAGATGGCCCTCATTCTCATACGCCTCCAAGTCAATATGAAAGTTTGAGTAATGCCCGAAATATTGTTGGCCACTGTAAGTGAAGAGGCCATCTGCAATCATTTTTAATCCTGGATGAAGCCTCTGCCCTGCAGATCCCTTGATTTGACCGAATTTTTTTTTTATTTTTAGAACCCTTATTAGTGGAGGCACATTGTAGGAAAGGTGGACATCTCCCAAGCCAAGTATTAGACTGATTTAAGACAGAAAAACACCCTGTCCCGCCTTCTTCCTTGAAAAAAGAATACCTACGCATGACCTTAGTTAGCATAAGTACACAACGAATCAGTGGACGTTAATAAGTATAAAAGGTAATGAGTTTTATAATATCAATCAGGTGCTCCAAGTAAAATCCACTAACTCATGAATGGGTATACAGAACATGCATACGTGTAAAGCAAAATAAAATAAGGATGATGTTATAATCTTAATTATCTTGCTCAGATTACTAGTAGGAGGCTCACAGCATATTGCATATATACTTTTAAAATTTAATAAAAGAGAGTAACTTAGCTTTATGTGTTGGCTCTCCTTCCCAATAAATCGGTGATTTTAATAATGATAAAACGTTCCCACAGACGGCGCCAATGTTAACGCCTGATTTTGTACGCCTGACGAAATCACCCAAAAGGACAGGCCAAAATAGCGCCAACGGTTGATGGAGTAATTGATTATATCAAACTCACAAAATACACTCACACAAACATAAATAAAGAGATATAAATATGAACACAAGAATTTACGTGGAAACCCAATTGGGAAAAACCACGGAGAGAGAGAGTAATCCACTATAATAATATTGAGAGTACAAGTTGTATATTTGTGTTGTATCTCTTGTGTTCTTGTATCTTTAAACCCTAGCTTGTAGCCATATATATAGAAGTACATTTACCCTTCTCCTACTAGGAGAAGGACTCCTTATCCCTCCAAATAAGTAAACACAATCCTATTTTAATAAGGACTCTTCCACTGTCATAATAAATACATATGAGCCATCACCAGACCCGGGCCATTAAATAGATTGGGCTGCACCATGGCTAGACCCAAATAATCACACTCCAACAATATATATATATAATGTAATAAATTTTTTATAAATATAATTTAATAATTTAATCCCACTAATATTTTTTTTAACTTTTTTCTGACTTCCCAACTGATAACAGGCATGGCCAAGGAAATCTGTTCGTTTTAGTGGGACTTTATTTGCATTATGTACTCTTTATATATATATATATATATATATATATATATATATATATATATATATATATATATATATATAGTCCTTCTAGGGTGATATTCTTATAGTGATATTTTAATGACTTTTTTGGGGGGGTTTTTTTTGTAACCCCTAAAAAATGTATAATATTAATTTTAATTAAAATTTTTATAAAAATAATATTTTAAATGTAATTTTTATACATACAAGAAACATAGTTGTAGGTTGATACTATTGATATATACTAGTTGAAAGCCCGTGCAATGCACGGGCTAGTTTGAATAACGGGTTATATAATTTATTAAAATTACAATGAGAAAAATGTTTTTTTTTTATAATAAGTTATTTTTATATAAACTTTTCAATATATTTTTACATGACATGAGAAACAAACATTCAACAACATTCAATTGCTCAAAATCGATCACGGACAAATTGCTATCTTCCTTCACAAAAAAGCTAGCTAATCTAAGTCCGGCTCGAAACTCATAATCTAAGTCCCAACACTCTGATGCACACCAATACAATCTACTATCTCCTATAATCATCAACAAATAAACTTTAAAAGACCATTCAAGTATCAATATTGTAAGTGAGAGTGTGAGACTTACCAAGTATTAGAAAAAAATCAAAAATAAGTAATCAAAAGAAATACCATTTAACTTAACCTGTTAAAATAAATTTAGATAGTTTTAAACATCAAAAGTATTAACAATTTTAGAGGAACCAAACAAATTTAAGCAGCCTAAATCACAGACTAATTTCATGCCCAATAATTCAACAACAAAAATATAAATTTACTCTCTGACGAATTGTTCGGGCTTCTTAATAACGAAATTATCCACTTAGAGTTGTTTTTCCTTCTAATTGCCCAATCTTCATTGCTTTTCCTTTTCTTCAAAACTACTTTTGAGATGGAAATCTAAGAAATACAATAAACAATGTTCACCATAAGCTGCAAGTTTCTAAGCTTTCTTATTCCAAAGCAATGCATGTTTTAAAAAGTAAATTGTGAGAAAAATAATTTGGTATAATCCATTTGACATGTATTAATAAAACCATATTTATTTACAGCCAAGGAACAATTGACATAGATAAAATAATCTAGCAAAAATAAAATAAAATACACTGACATAGATAAAAAATTGAAACCTACGAAAAGAACCTATAATATAAACCTTCACAAAAACAACAGAATCAAGCGACTCCTGCATATATCCAACCACAATTGAAACAACATCAATATAATTAAAATAAACATAGTTGCAGAGTTTATTAATTAGAAAAGGGGGTCCAAATGCGTATTATAAGATTATTTGATTATTCAATATCACGTATCCGCTTGTTGTTCAAATTGGAATTCCTCCTTGGCATATTCGAATGATCATCTGCAAATCCATGTGGCCGCTTTGAAGTCATCAGAATATAAAGGTCGAGTGACCGAGTTTGATAGTAATTGAATGGATCAAGTGATTGATTACAAATATGAAAGCTGGTGAGATTATATAGTGCGTCGGTGAGTATATATATATATATATATATATATATATATATATATATATATATATATATATATATATATATATATATATATTGGGAAAAGTACGCCAAAAATAATCTATATCCCAGGAATTACTTTTCCGTCTTTGTGCAATTAAATATGAAATCAACAAAACCAATTATGAGAACAAAAATAACAAATAACCATCCACAAGCAAGACACCAAATTTACGTGAAAAACCCTCTAAAATTAAAAGGTAAAAACCACGGGTCAAACTCCGAATCTCCACTATATCACTAATAATGGGCTTACAATAATTCCCTCAAGTTTTATGCCCTAAAACTTGAGGTTACACAATAAATTGAGATAATACAAATTTATCTTTAATTAAGTTGAGAAACCTAATTAACTTCACCACCAAAAAACACCTCAAGCCATAAAATCTTCAAGCTTTTAATTGAACGGAGATGATGGCGAATATCCACGAACAACAAACTGTAATTCTCTCACTTTATTCTTTTGGTATCTTCTTACTACCAAGCTTCTCTATCTCATGTATCAAATAAGACTCCCTCATAGCCTTATTTATAGTACTCTTCTTAATCCATTCATATTATGGATTAGAAACAATTTATTCTCCTAATCAAATTAGGGATCACATCTCTTTGTCTTTGTCACCAACCACTTTAATAAGTAATTCCTTTTTCAACTTGGATTCCTTTCATGTAATCTCCAATTCCAATATCGTTTCCATTAACCCAATTTCTAATTGGATTAATATCAAGTAAACCCACTTACTTGCTTACAAATAAAATCAATTCTTTTCTATCTTGGATTCTATCTCATGGGTGAGGACACACACCCAACAATCTCCCCTTCCGAACCCATAAGAGGAGGGATCACCAACCACAACTCCTTACTCGGAGTTAATTCCAACGATGTCTTGGCTTAACTCAAGTTTCTTGGAATTTTCAAATATCTTCATGCCCGGCTTTGTCTCATCGGCATGGTTCTTCCCAATGGGAGGATCTAACTTAAACTTGACAGATTTTTGCTTGCCAAATTGTGACGACCCCAAAATAGGTCCATTCCATCCAACCCATTCTGAGTCGCCAAATACACAGTACAGAAACAACTACAACTTTTACAACCCATAAGCTGTGAGTTTGAATACAAACATTGTCATCTAGGCAATATCCTCATGCAAATAAATCCCCATCATAATTATTGATACATTATTTTACAAAAAATGGTGAGGACTACTAAACAACTCTCTCTAGAACCTTCATTCCATACCCCGACTAATACTCGCTACATTCTCGCCTCCTGAGAAGAAAAATGGAACAACAAGGAAAAGGGTGAGCTCAACTAGCCCAGTAAAGAATATTATGACTAAGATAATGTACAACAAATTATCTTTAGTCTTCAACAGGGAAAAATCTGATAGAATACAATAGACAACAAGTTTTAGATCAACAACTGCAGCGGAAACAACAATTCATTAGAAGAGTTAAGTAGAGAATAAAATCTACTAACATCTATGAATTTAAAAGTCCATCATCAATATTTTATCCCTGTAACATCAATCAATATATATCTCAAATCAAATCAAATATTCATCTTTGCACTACAGGCCAAAGATATTCATCAGTTGGTCATGTTCATCTAAACACCTGTTCATCTTTGCACTACGGGCCAAAGATATTCATCAATTGTTCATGTTCATCTCAACACCTGTACATCTTTGCTCTACGAGCCAAAGATATTCATAATAAAATCAACCATCTTTGCACTACAGGCCAAAGATATTCAGTAACACCATCATTTAGGACTGAGGACGATGAAAAATATTTTAAAGGAAACGAATCCAGTGAAACAAAATAACAAGTATTAAGGATTCGTACTTTAAACAATCCGAGTTCAAAAATACTTCATAAATAATCATACTGAAGTAAAATTCAAGAATGATCAAAACATGGATACAATCAAAACTAGTATCCAGAATAGATATTTTGGACAAAAAGAAGAAATTTCATTTTTTTTGGTGAATAGTGTCGTATTCGTGAATAGTGCCGTATACGTGAATAGTGCCGTATACGTAAATAGTAACTCCGACACCAAAAGATAGAAATTTCACAAAAAAATATCATCACGCTTCGTGAATAGTACTCGTGAATAATAACTCGTGAATAGTAACTCATGAATAGTAACCCCGACATGAAAACGTTCCAAATTTGATAAAAATTTCCATCCAACATTTCAACATAATGATATTGAAGAAATAATATCATTTGAGAAGAAAATAACATCCCTTACCTCGAAAGACAGTACTTCTAGTTGAAACACCGGATATAAGCTATGACTTGCACCGTATAGCAATACTCAAAGTATACTCAAAATACTCACAAGAACACGCTCGATATTATAGAGAGAGAAAACTTCAGTTTCTGGTGTGATTTTCAATTCTAACCTAAGCACCTATTTATAGGAAATTGCTTAGAACACCAAAGCAGAAAATTTAATATAATAATAATATATATAATCAAAATTCTCTACGCACACAAATCTGGTCCAAACTTCAGCCACACATGTTAAATGACTTTCAAAAATGAAAAAAACGTTTTTCTTAAAAAAAATATTTTAAACTTCCAAAAATCAATTATTTCGGAGCTTCGGAACTTCAATAATTCACAATAAATAACCCCTTTACCAGAAAATTCGAATCTCGCGATTTTTTATAGGAAATTCAATTCTCTACAACTTTGCAGAAGAAAGTTTTTCCAAATTCCAAACAGAAATTGACCAAAATCCACAAACAGACGATTTTACAGACTATAATCAAATTTCAGTCAATAATTGTGTCCACCAACACACAAAATATGTGTTAAACATTTAATTCCACAAAAATACTCTTCCTCCTCATATACTCATATATCCCACATTCATTATAAAAATATCATCGTTAATATATTATTAAAATAATATATTTAAATGAATTATTTTATCAGAAAAAGATAAAATATTAATTTTCAACAATTGTCACATTAAAAATTTTCTCCATCTATATCCACATAAAATCAATATTTTTCTCATCATATGAATCAATAATTAATTATTCACAAATAATATTACAGAATCACAATATTGGCAACCAGGCCGTTCCCAGGAAAGAGGGGGCTTTCCAATAAGAATTTCTCCTTATTGGCGCGCAATTAGGTGACCAAACCTCTCCTTAGACAGAACTTTCTAGACATTGCCAATAATGTTATCAAATAATATTATTCAGATAATATGAATTATTACTTTGATAATGAAAAATACTGTGTAGTGACAATTATTGAAACAACAGTAATATAAAATATCAATGCAACAATTATTGAATCAATAACATAAAATACTGAACAGTAATTACTGTAACAATTATTGAGTAGTGCCTTCTTACGTAAGAATCAATAATTGGTGCAATACCGTGTACTACTGTGCAACAACGCGTATTACTGTGTTTTAACCACCGAGTATTCCAACAGTATTAACGATAACAACCACGCCGTTTTTTATAAACAACTTATACTTGTCGTTTTCTTCATCCAATCGCTTTCCGTTATGGGCCCACAAAAGACTGCGCCGTCGTACGAATATTCCCCGACAGCAAGAATATTCCACGACCAAACGAATATTCCTCGACAACAATGAATATTTTATAACCACCTGCTTATTTAAAATATTTGCACATTTTACCCATAACTAACCACGTTAATCAAATTCACCCTTACTATTTCAAAATAATAAATAAAGGAAATTCCTTTTTATTTAAAAATTTTCGGGGTCTTACAACCTCCCCTCCTTATGAAATTTCGTCCTCGAAATTGACATACGTAACTGGTGTTTCGAAAAGGTAAAGATACTTCGCTTTCATTTCCGTTTCCAACTCCAAGGTCATTTCCTCTATAGCATGATTCCTCCACAAAACTTTAACTTGTGGTATGACCTTCGTGCGTAGGACATGCTCCTTCCCATCCAACATCTTGACAGGTACCTCCTCGTACGTTAAGTCTTCGGCTATTTCGTCCGGTTCTAACTCAATAACATGGTTCGAGTCGTCCACATCGGTACATAAAAAAAACGTTATAAACACGCGACATACTTGGCGGTAAAACGAATCTATAGGCCACAGTTCCTATTCGATCGAGAATTTCAAATGGATTAATAAATCGAGGGTTTGAGCTTTGCTCACATCGCCAATTCTCGCTTTTGAAATAACAACTTCTTGCACCTCCTTCTTCAAATTCATCAGCTCTGGTGTGTAGCTTGAACAGCTTTAACTTTATCGATTAAAGTCGATTATACTCGTATATCATCACGTGGGTACCTAGAGTTTTTATCTCTATCTCTATTATTTGTAAATTATACGAAATGAGTCTTTGAAAATATCGTACTCGTACGTGTATACGATCTTCTACTCAACACGTCAGCTACAACGTTCACTTTTCCAGGATGACATGGTCAGAACATGTGCTGAAATGAGTCTCCTCTTGAGTTCTTCGAAGCTCTTCCCACATTCCTTGCTCCATTCGAATTTTGTATCTCTGCGAGTCAGCTACGTTAATGGAATAGCGATTCGAGAATATCCTTCAACGAATCTCCGACTAAGCCTAGAAAGCTACGTATTTCGATTACCGACTTAGGTTGTTCTCAACTGTGACTCATATCCAAACCTTGGATAGCACGTTACAATGACACCTATCAGTTTACTATCGCACGAACATTGTGTCCCCTACGAAGAGTCTGGCTTCTGTATATTCCACAAAGGAAGTCACCAGATAAAGGCTCGGGTACCAAATTCTACAGTTGAATTTTTAACTCCTAAAGTTCAATAGGAGCCATGAGATTTTAGAAATGGGTTTTGTACAGGGTTCAAAGTCGATACAAAATTCAATATCACGCTCTGGGAGTAAGCCAAGAAATTCTTCAGGAAATACATCAGGAAATTTACTAACAACAGAAATATCATTCAAATATGATGTACTTTTGTTCAAGTCCATGACATGGGCTAAAAAAACATGACATCCATTTTTCAATAAACGAATGACTTCATGGCTTGATATAAAAATGTTTGACTTCAATGGTTTGGTTGCTTGAATTCAAATAACAGGTTGCTTAGGAATATGAAAACTAACAACCTTACGAAAGCAATCAATTTTGGCATGATGAGTATTTAACCTTAAAATCACATCAAAAGCAAATATCTCTATAGAAATAAGGTTAACAGGTAATGTGATAGTGCCAACTTTAATCAAGTAAGATTTCTAAACAACGGATGTAATGAAAGTTTTTCCTAACGGAGTCTCCATAGATAGGCAAAAGTCTAATTTCTCCGGAGTCAAGTTCAAACGTTGAACGCAAGCAAGAGAGATAAAAGAATGGGTAGAACCGGTATCTAGTAAGGTATAAACTTCGCAAGAATTATAATTAACTAACCAGTGCTAACTTCGTTCGGGTTCCTCGCATTTTGACCGGTCACGACAAACGCTCTTCCAGGAATCGTTGACTTTGACTTTTCTGGGACAGCCTTTTGAATCACCTTCCCCGCTGGAATTGGTTTCGCTACCGTACACTCTCGAGCGATATGTCCTTCCTTTCCACAATTATAGCATACCTTGAACTGTTGTGGGCAGTTTGGGCTGATATGTCCCTCTTTCCCGCATTTGTAACATACGACTGGTGGTCTTTCTCCTCCCTTGGAACCAGTTGCTGTTGGCACTGTCGTCTTCACATGGTCGTTGTTAAATCTTCTCTTTTTAAAATCTCCTCCCGACTCGCTTCTTCTATTTTCATGGCCACGATTACCACCAGAGTGGTTACCGCCTTTGTCCATATTCTTCTTTCTCCGCTGGTTATCATTATTCTGATGACTGCTATCTTCGGTATGATCCTGGTTATGGTCCCTCGGTTGAACGTACTCGTTATCTCGCTCTAACAACTGAGCCCTGTTGACAAAATCTGAATAGATAGAAAATTTATGAGAAATGAGATACTGACGTATGCCGGGCTTCAAACCTCTCAGAAACATCCGCGTCATACGTTCCTCATTCTCCACCAAATGAGGTGCAAACCTGGATAACTCCGCGAACTTCGCCTCATACTGGGACACCGTCATGTTATTCTGCTCTAGTCTAATAAACTCCACTTCCTTCATATGGCGAATACTTTCAGAAAAGTATTTTTCGTTGAAAAGTTTCTGAAACATCTCCCATGACATGCTGAGTGCGGCTAGATGTATACGTTTCACAGACTCCCACCAGTAGTCTGCCTCGCCACGGAACATAAAGGTGGCGAATGGAACCTTCTGTTCCTCCGTGCATCCCAAGACATCGAATATCTTGGTAATTTGCTTGACCCATGTTTCCGCCATGATCGGATCGGGCTTTCCCTTAAATTCTGGTGGTCCCAACTCTTTGAACTGCTTGACTGTGACAACTCGTGAATTGCTATCATTTCTTCCTATATTTTGAACACGAGTCTCCCTCGTCTGGTTTTGCATGAACTGCAAAAAGCTCCTAAACATCCCGTCGTTTATCGTCTGCTCAGTGGCGTTGTTCACAGGAGGAACATTGTCAGCCTGCTGCACGTTCTCCTCGTTGGTAAGTACAGGCATCTCCACGGTCTCATTTACTCCACTGTTAATATTCTCAGTCGACATTCTCAAATACTGTCATAAAACAAGGGTTAATTAAACAATTTAACAAATCACATATTACCCCTATATTATGACCAACCAAGAAATAAGCTTAGGTAGGACACACTAGCGAAGGATTTACTCGTCTCTCCCCTCCTAGTTCTATTCCCCGATCTCCGCGAGAGATCATATCCCTAAGCTCTGATACCAACTTTGACGACCCCAAAATAGGTCCATTCCATCCAACCCATTCTGAGTCACCAAATACACAGTACAGAAACAACTACAACTTTTACAACCCATAAGTTGTGAGTTTGAATACAAACATTGTCATCTAGGCAATATCCTCATGCAAATAAATCTCCATCATAATTATTGATACATTATTTTACAAAAAATGGTGAGGACTACTAAACAACTCTCTCTAGAACCTTCATTCCATACCCCGACTAGTACTCGATACATTCTCGCCTCCTGAGAAGAAAAATGGAACAACAAGGAAAAGGGTGAGCTCAACTAGCCCAGTAAAGAATATTATGACTAAGATAACGTACAACAAATTATCCTTAGTCTTCAACAGGGAAAAATCTGATAGAATACAATAGACAACAAGTTTTAGATCAACAACTGCAGCGGAAACAACAATTCATTAGAAGAGTTAAGTAGAGAATAAAATCTAGTAACATCTATGAATTTAAAAGTCCATCATCAATATTTTATCCCTGTAACATCAATCAATATATATCTCAAATCAAATCAAATATTCATCTTTGCACTACAGGCCAAAGATATTCATCAGTTGGTCATGTTAATCTAAACACCTGTTCATCTTTGCACTACGGGCCAAAGATATTCATCAATTGTTCATGTTCATCTCAACACCTATACATCTTTGCTCTACGAGCCAAAGATATTCATAATAAAATCAACCATCTTTGTACTACAGGCCAAAGATATTCAGTAACACCATCATTTAGGACTGAGGACGATGAAAAATATTTTAAAGGAAACGAATCCAGTGAAACAAAATAACAAGTATTAAGGATTCGTACTTTAAACAATCCGAGTTCAAAAATACTTCATAAATAATCATACTGAAGTAAAATTCAAGAATGATCAAAACATGGATACAATCAAAACTAGTATCCAGAATAGATATTTTGGACAAAAAGAAGAAATTTCATTTTTTTGGTGAATAGTGTCGTATTCGTGAATAGTGCCGTATACGTGAATAGTGCCGTATACGTGAATAGTGCCGTATACGTAAATAGTAACTCTGACACCAAAAGATAGAAATTTCACAAAAAAATATCATCACGCTTCGTGAATAGTACTCGTGAATAATAACTCGTGAATAGTAACTCATGAATAGTAACCCCGACATGAAAACGTTCCAAATTTGATAAAAATTTCCATCCAACATTTCAACATAATGATATTGAAGAAATAATATCATTTGAGAAGAAAATAACATCCCTTACCTCGAAAGACAGTACTTCTAGTTGAAACACCGGATATAAGCTATGACTTGCACCGTATAGCAATACTCAAAGTATACTCAAAATACTCACAAGAACACGCTCGATATTATAGAGAGAGAAAACTTCAGTTTCTGGTGTGATTTTCAATTCTAACCTAAGCACCTATTTATAGGAAATTGCTTAGAACACCAAAGCAGAAAATTTAATATAATAATAATATATATAATCAAAATTCTCTACGCACACAAATCTGGTCCAAACTTCAGCCACACATGTTAAATGACTTTCAAAAATGAAAAAAACGTTTTTCTTAAAAAAAATATTTTAAACTTCTAAAAATCAATTATTTCGAAGCTTCGGAACTTCAATAATTCACAATAAATAGCCCCTTTGCCAGAAAATTTGAATCTCGCGTTTTTTTATAGGAAATTCAATTCTCTACAACTTTGCATAAGAAAGTTTTTCCAAATTCCAAACAGAAATTGACCAAAATCCATAAACAGGCGATTTTACAGACTATAATCAAATTTCAATCAATAATTGTGTCCACCAACACACAAAATATGTGTTAAACATTTAATGCCACAAAAATACTCTTCCTCCTCATATACTCTTCCTCCTCATATATTCATATATCCCACATTCATTATAAAAATATCATCGTTAATATATTATTAAAATAATATATTTAAATGAATTATTTTATCAGAAAAAGATAAAATATTAATTTTCAACAATTGTCACATTAAAAATTTTCTCAATCTATATCCACATAAAATCAATATTTTCCTCGTCATATGAATCAATAATTAATTATTCACAAATAATATTACAGAATCACAATATTGGCAACCAGGCCGTTCCCAGGAAAGAGGGGGCTTTCCAATAAGAATTTTTCCTTACTAGCGCGCAATTAGGTGACCAACCCTCTCCTTAGACAGAACTTTCTAGACATTGCCAATAATGTTATCAAATAATATTATTCAGATAATATGAATTATTGCTTCGATAATGAAAAATACTGTGTAGTGACAATTATTGAAACAACAGTAATATAAAATATCAATGCAACAATTATTGAATCAATAACATAAAATACTGAACAGTAATTACTGTAACAATTATTGAGTAGTGCATTCTTACGTAAGAATCAATAATTGGTGCAATACCGTGTGCTACTGTGTAACAACGCGTATTACTGTGTTTTAACCACCGAGTATTCCAACAGTATTAACGGTAACAACTACGCCGTTTTTTATAAACAACTTATACTTGTCGTTTTCTTCATCCAATCGCTTTCCGTTATGGGCCCACATAAGACTGAGTCGTCGTACGAATATTCCCCGACAGCAAGAATATTCCACGACCAAACGAATATTCCTCGACAACAATGAATATTTTATAACCACCTGCTTATTTTAAATATTTGCACATTTTACCCATAACTAATCACATTAATCAAATTCACCCTTACTATTTTAAAATAATAAATAAAGAAAATTCCTTTTTATTTAAAAATTTTCGGGGTCTTACAAGATAGGCATGAAATTGATTTAGATTATATATATATATATATATATATATATAAGTGGAAGAAGGAGAGGGGGAAGTGGAAGTGGAAGAGGGTGTAGTATCGGAATTGTACGATCCATCCCACATCAATTCATCACCTAGCAACGCACACCTGTGTAGACAGGCTTGTTGGACCACCTCCTTACCTAAAAGGTATTAACTCATCTACACTCTTGAATTTATCCGATGTGGGATTCATGTGAAATATCTCAACAGGGTGGAAGAAGAAACTGAAGTGAGGAGGAGGAGAAGAAGAGGAAGAGACAAAAATTGATATAAGATTGATTTGAATTCAATTGATTAAAAGATTAATTAATTGATTTTTGGCCTTAATTAATTAATTAATTGATTTGAAATATTTTTGGCCTAGATGTTATGAGGTTTGAATAATAATATTGTGTCTAGTACGAGTGCCTCACCTCATAGATACAATTAGTTTAAAATTCCTCAAAAGCAGTGACGGATTTATGTCAGTAGGGGCGAACACGGTGCAAATTGAAATTTAAATTACATTTGAAATCGTTTAGGTACAGTTTGCCAAATTTAAAATCGTACATAAAATTTCTTGTGATTGGTACGGTGCAGTTTCATTTAGTGCAGTCTCGGTTCCAAAACCAATTGAAACAATAAAATTTTATAAAATTTAACATGCATCACTACTTTAATTTTGTGACCATATTTGAAAAATATTTATCTCTTGAGCCGGTTATTTCTTTGATTCGTACTTATAGTGTAATTATTTCTTAGACCAACTATATGTTCATCGACCACTTGCAAACTTACCTTCTGATCCAACTAGTAGTGATTTGAATATGTCATTTTTCCAATATGTTCTAAGCCTTCAATTAAAAAAAAATTCACCCTAATCAAATGAACCATCATTTGGAACCTTTAATTGTGAATAATTTTTAACATGCTTAACTTCATTACAGTCATACATTCAAAGACATCAAGATCATACATCTGAGATACATACACACACATAGTGCGATTTCGATTTTATGCGTGCGATTTTGGTTAGTAATCAAATCGAAACCGTAAATTTGGTTTTTCAACCCACCTAAAACTGTTACATACGCCAGAACTGTTGGCGCGATTTTAATTGGTGCGTTTTGTGCGATTTTTGGTGCAATTTCGGTTCCAATTTAATTTCTTGATCAATCCTAATGTTAAGGGCAGAGTGTGCAAAAGGGAGGGGTCCAATTTATCGTTTGTTCCCCTCCCTCTATATAAAGTGTTTATCTAACAAATTTAATAAATGTCTCACTCTTAAAAGTCTCTAGCCACAAATGTCTATTCAAGAGTTCAATCTCTCTCTCTCTATATATAATATAAAACAGAAAAGAGAGAGAAAATACATAAATGTCACATCCAAGTTTCACGTCAGCTCTATCATTCCCAATTATTCAAATTTCAAACCGTCTATACTCTATATATATAGTCCGCTTCTCCAACGAACAGGAGGGAGCAAACAAAGAACGAATCGACTATAGTAACGTTTTTTTCCGTAACTATAACATATAAAGTCGGTTTTTTATGCTATAGCGACGGAAAAAATCGTCGTTATAGCCGATTCGTTCTTAATTTACTCTGTATAGTTAGCTGAAGAAAGCTGGGCTATATATATATTGACTGAAAAGCAATAATCTTCATAATAATAAAACTACGTATGCAATGGGATAGAAGAAGATGCATGGGATCAGGAGAAGATTTAGACTGGTGTCACATTGACATCAAGCTGCAATAAGATAGCAGCTAGTAGTATAGTTGTATAAGGATTAAGAAAATGATATATATATATATATATATATATATATATATATATATATATATATATATATATATATATATTATAAATTTATTTATTAATATTTTAAGTATCAATTACGTAAATTAATATTAGTAATAATTTTTTTAAGTAATATATATTATATGGTGCGTCACTTTTATAAGTGTACTCAATTTTGTGTATCCATTTGCAATTGTAATTATTTACGACACATGGTAGTGAGAATTTTAGAGTGAATTAAAACACTTACAAATCAAAAATAAAAATATTTCAGTATTAAGTAACTCTCCAAAATTATTTTTAAAGAGCGTTGATTAACAATAAAATTCGTACATTTGACAAAAACACAAATTAAAAAGTTATCCTTAATTTTTATTAATTTATGTTACTATTTCTTTGCATAGATTGTCAAATCACGTGCAGTTTTATGTTTAGGGAAGGGAAGTTGTTAGCATGAAATTTATTTTTAAATAATTTGGTTAATTGAACAATAAAATGTTGACACACATGTGAAGTTCTATGTATCTCAGCAATTTATTGATCAGTTAACTAACTTACCAAAAAATAATTTTTATGTTAATCAAATCCTTACTGAATATTCTTTTTAAAATGAGCACTCATATTTTTCATTGATGTCGACGATATGGTTAGACATTTAGACTATCTTATACGTAGGCCTGACTAGACTTGGTAAAATTGATCCAAGCCCACGAGTCGAGTTAATCCGTCAACAATATAAGTTTTAGACTTCACTTTTCAGTCTATCAAAATTTGGGTCGTTTTGATCCGACCCGTTTGGGCCAAGTCAGAAATGTAAACAAATAAAATGCATTTTACTTGAGAACATGTCGTACAATCTTCCTTACTTTCTTGTGACTTCATTTAAATGTTACTTTCACAATAATTATCTTGGTTATGGTCTTCTTCTCGCTCCTATTTTTTAATATCTTGAGATTAATGTTATTAATCATTAAACTCAACTTGTTCAATAACATAGTGACACATCTTAATCTCCCTCCCAAACCACCGATATTTTTCAAACCCAATGATCATGAATCTATTGAGTCTCATATATATATATATATATATATATATATAGGGATTTCATCCATAGCAACCGGTTGTTGGGAGTAACCCATTTTTTTCCAGCCGCTACAGCTTGTAGCGGCTTATAAAAAAAAATTCTAAGTGGCCGGTATATATATATATATATATATAGGGATTCCATCCACAGCAACCGATTGTTGGGAGCAACCAATTTTTTCCCAGCTGCTACAGCTTGTAGCGGCTTATAAAAATATTTATATATATATATATATATATATATAAATTTTGTGACCATATTTGAAAAATATTTATCTTTTGAGCCGGTTATTTCTTTGATGCGTACTTATAGTGTAATTATTTCTTAGTCCAACTATATGTTCATCGACCACTTGCAAACTTATCTTCCGATCCAACTAGTAGTGATTTGAATATGTCATTTTTCCAATATGTTCTAAGCCTTCAATTAAAAAAAAATTCACCCTAATCAAATGAACCATCATTTGGAACCTTTAATTGTGAATAATTTTTAACATGCTTAACTTCATTACAGTCATACATTCAAAGACATCAAGATCATACATATGTATATTTCGATTTTATGCGTGCAATTTTGGTTAGTAATCAAATCGAAACCGTAAATTTGGTTTTTCAACCCACCTAAAACTGTTACATACGCCAGAACTGTTGGCGCGGTTTTAATTGGTGCGTTTTGTGCGATTTTTTGGTGTAATTTCGGTTCCAATTTAATTTCTTGATCAATCAGAGTGTGCAAAAGGGAGGGGTCCAATTTATCGTTTGTTCCCCTCCCTCTATATAAAGTGTTTATCTAACAAATTTAATAAATGTCTCAAATTTGTTCTCATTCCATCAAAGAAAAATTCTGTAAAACATAATGTAATTTTTCTTTGTTATAATTTCACAAATTTAATAATTGTTTGTGAAATTTTGCAATTGTTTAAAATGAGGCTATCATGATATTTTTGCAACAACGTCAACCCATAAAAAAAATAAAAATACAATGATGAATGGATGAATGATTGTTTAGTAACTTACATTATTAAACATGATATTTTTGTAACTATTAAAAATAAAACTATCATGCAACAATTTCAAGTTATAGAGTTTCGAAAAATGTTATTAAAACAATATATGAGCATTATTTAATTTTATGATTTATTATATTTTTATATTTTATTAAGATTTTTTTTTCAAATTTGACCACCGTAAACTAAGAAACCGAATCTAATTCGTCAGTGCTCAAAAGTAGTGATAAAATTTGAATCATCGAAACATAGTTTATTTATTTTATTTATGATTTAGTCGATCAATAATATTGTGATATATCGTTTGAGAAACTTTTTGATATTAAAAATTTGAAAACCCTTTTGATGAACAACATAATGGTAGAATGTGCACAATTCATGTATGACATCTAGATTTTAGTATTAAAATGACAAGACCAACTCTGTCTGTCACTGGGATTCAAATAGATAAAAGACAGAGTACACCAATGAATGAAGTTTTTGCCCAAAATTAGTCGAATATATATTTTTTAGTTTTAGTAAGGGCAGCAATTTATATACTCTCTGCTCTGGTGCTGCTTTTTAGTCAAATAAAAATTTGGTTAAAGGAAAAAGGTAGTTGTTTGGTTAATTACTGAGCCAACCAACCTATTCATTTGGTAAACACCAATATTTAGATGGGTGTTTTTGGAATTTAGCGAGTGAGTCCTCCAATTTAGATTAATTCGTTCATCTAATTTACTAGCATAATTATTTTCTCACCAAAAATAGCCTGCTAATTTAATTACTAGTATTTTTTTGGGTTTATAGGCTTAAGGTCATTCCTCCCATCTCCTACCAAATTGGAAGAGCTCCATTGTCTATAGCTTTTGGAGCTTAGCTTTATTAGGTACTCGTTAGGAGTGGTAGCCATGCACACAACCATTTGCCTTGCCTTTTCCTGCAAAATTTTCAGTCCCACCCCCACACCAAAACCAAATTATTATTATTTTTTAAAAAATCTAATTGTTTTTATAGTACTCCCTTAATTTGTTACATATTCTTTGGTTATTGTTCATTTTTTAAAGTCAATTTTAAAAAAATTGTGTTATAATCTTTAATAAGTTATCTCAATTTTGAATTTGAAGATGATAAAAATTAATATTTTGGAACGGAGGGAGTATCAAACACGCAATTTTGCCAAGCATATTAAATATTCATTGACTAAGGGAGTGTATACCAAACAAAGGACAAAAAAGATTAAAAGTTTTTTGTTTTATTTTGCTTACATTTGAGTGGAATTGTATACAACCTTCAGTATCGACTCCATGAAGAATACATTTCCCCCTATTATGAAATGCCACAAAATACATCCATCCTCTTAGAAACTCATATTCTAAAGTTTTTATAATGCGATAGCCGATAAAAGTGAATGACCACGGAAATATCTTCACTCTTAAAAGTCTCTAGCCACAAATGTCTATTCAAGAGTTCAATCTCTCTCTCTATATATATAATATAAAACAGAGAAGAGAGAGAAAATACATAAACGTTACATTCAAGTTCCACGTCAGCTCTACCATTCCCAATTATTCAAATTTAAAACCGTCTATATATATAGTCTGCTTCTCCAGCGAACGGGAGGGAGCGAACAAAGAACGAATCGACTATAGTAACGTTTTTTTCCGTCACTATAACATAGAAAACCGGTTTTTTATGCTATAGCGACGGAAAAAGCCGTCGTTATAGCCGATTCGTTCTTAATTTACTCTGTACAGTTAGCTGAAGAAAGCTTAGCTATCTATCTAATAAAATACAAATGATTTTGAATTTCCCGCTCACTCAATAAATCATCTGGGCCGTCCAAAATTTGAGATAAATCCCACCGTTCATACATCTATCTAATAAAATACATCTATCTATCTAATAATCTAATAAAATACAAATGACTTTAAATTTCCCGCTCACTCAATAAATTATTTTGGTCGTTCAAAGTTTGAGATAAATCATATTGTTCATACAATGCCGGAGGCACGGGACCCGACTAGTATATATATATTGACTGAAAAGCAATAATCTTCATAATAATAAAACTACGTATGCAATGGGATAGAAGAAGATGCATGGGATCAGGAGAAGATTTAGACTGGTGTCACATTGACATCAAGCTGCAATAAGATAGCAACCAGTAGCATAGTTGTATAAGGATTAAGAAAATGATATATGTATATATTATAAATTTATTTATTAATATTTTAAATATTAATTACGTAAATTAATATTAGTAATAATTTTTTTAAGTAATATATATAATATGGTGCGTCACTTTTATAAGTGTACTCAATTTTGTGTATCCATTTGCAATTGTAATTATTTACGACACATGGTAGTGAGAATTTTAGAGTGAATTAAAACACTTACAAATCAAAAATAAAAATATTTCAGTATTAAGTAACTCTCCAAAATTATTTTTAAAGAGCGTTGATTAACAATAAAATTCGTACATTTGACAAAAACACAAATTAAAAAGTTATCCTTAAATTAATAATAATAATAATAATAATAATAGTCTTAAATTTGTCATCATTACCTTCAAAATGTAATGTACATTTATATGGGATCAAACAAATGTAATGGCTCCTACAACCATGGATTCCATGGGTTGATATTTGAAAAATTAGACCCAAGTGAAGTAGTTGGACTTTTAGGAATAAACCTGGAGGCCCATTACTGCTTATTCGTTATCCTTGAAAAAGTTGTAATGAGCCCAGAATAACAACAGATAAGATAGTTCTTTCATATTGCAAAAAATTATTATTATTATTATTATTATTTCTTTCTTTCTTTCTTTCTTATAAAGAATAGGTTATATATAAGAACTGCGATTATTTTTACAAAATTAAATGAAAAATTTTCAATCTCTTATATTAAGAGGAAATTAAGAAGTTTTAGTTATATTTGTACAATTCAATTTATTTGATATCTCATAAAATATAAAGTTGACAATTTTTTATTAAATATTGTAAAACTACTTGTTTAACGTCTCTTAAGATTTACTTTTTTCTTGAATTGGTATATTTCTTTATTAAAATAATGAAAGAAAAAATTGTGCTCTATATTTAAGAAAAAATTATATCAAAGTGCATTCTTCGCAAACCCTAATTTATAATTATTTCTCAAAAAAGAGTCACCGTAACATTTTTATTTTTAATTTCATCAGAAATTTTGGGTTATAAATCCACAAGTAAGGTCATCAATTTCGTTTGAATTGAAAGAATGGAATACAAAAGTAATTGAATAACTTTATCGCACTTAAGTGTATGTTTGATGGGTGGTAACGAGTGATGTAACGAGGTCAGAACATACGGGGCGACACCATTGGTTTTATTAGTATCTTGAGTCAATCGCTTGTGTATCAATTCTTTGAGAATGTCGACAAAGTTCATTGAACTTAATAACATGTGAACGTCAATAAGAAGAAGTCTTTATCGGAAAGTCCCCTCTTTCTTGAAAATGATCTGATTGTTAATATTGTAAATATAATATTAATAATAAATAAATGTTGAAAGATTAAAAATGTAATTAGTCAAGTGAATTGTGATAAATAAAAGGGTTGTCATGAAGTATATATTATAAATTTGGCTTTTTACAACCCTCCTCCATAAAACAAAACAAAACAAAAGGTAGAAGGCATGTTGTTCTAATGTACAATATATGTTTGCTATTCATATTCGAAACAATCGACTCTTCTAATGGATTAATTGTTCCGCTGCAGTTAAATTTATTGTCTATTACTCCCTCTAGTCCCAAATTAATTGCTCAGTTTTGACTTTTTAAAGTCAAATTGATCATTTTTAAAACTAATCTTTTTACTATTTTTGTTAAAATATAGGTGAAAAGATTATAACCAAAAGAAAGTATATACAATTTATTACTAACCCCAATTTTTATAATTTTAGAAATATATTTATATATGCTTAATTATTAATTCTAAAAATAGTCAATTTGATTTTTAAAAAAAATCAGAACTGAGCAATTAATTTGGGACGGAGGGAGTATATTCTATCAGTTTTTATACTGTTGAAGATTAAGGATAATTTATTCTACATAAATGACACTTTAAGGACCTAACTGACGAAAATTAAACTTTAGGGACGAATTTGAAAGTGGGTGGCAACTTGAAGGGACAAAAGTGGTATTCATCCGAAATTGAGCTATTATCATTATTCTCCGTTATTTAACTTAATTTTTCCCTATAAATACATATCAACTATTACGCAATAACTCAAATAAATTTTTATTTTATATAAATATTTTATTTGTTGTAAAATTGAAATGAGTAATCAAGTACACTTTTTTATTTCATTCGGACTTTGATTTATTCAGTCTAAACATAGTAGTTTAGGTTTACAAGCAATTACAGATGTCAATAAATATTTTGATTATACTTTTTATTTTATTATTATATTTTTAATATGAAGATAATGTTTTATTTTATACTAACAAGCAAATAGGGGATGTTTTTGTTTTGTGTCCAAGCCTCAAAATAAACAAATTTGGCCATGTTCTTATGTCGGCCGAAGTAGATAACTCATAACAGCAAAGACGTGGATGCAACGAAAATATACCAAGCCTTATCAACCAATTGGGGGCGTTTGTTATATATATATAGAGAGAGAGTCCGGATCCAGTCTGGGATTCCGGACTCTATTAAAATTCGGACCTTTTTTTTTGCTGTTTTTTTGAAACAACTAAAAAAAATTATGGAACTAAATTTTTTACATAATACAGTATTTTTTGCGTGATTTGGATGCCTATACCAAAATATTTCTGTACAGTTTGGGCAGACTGTACATACATTGGTTGGTGTAGGTATTAAAAACACACCCAAAACACTGTATTATGGAAAAATTTTAGTTCCATAATAAATTTTTTTTTTAGTTCTACAAAAAAAAAAAAAATTGGGGTCCGAATTTTAATCAGGTCCGAGAGTCCGGACCTGATCAGTTTTCTATATATATATATACGGGAAGCTTCAAGAACATAATTCTTAAATAGCATAATGCCTTAAATAGCATAATTTTATCAAAACGACGTAGTTTTGGAGGGACGCGGTGGTATTTTTGTAAATACGTGGTGGCATGGTATTTACAAAAATGCCACCGCGTATTTACAAAACTACGTCGTTTTGATAAAATTATGCTATTTAAGGCATTATGTTATTTAAGAATTATGCTCTTGAAGCTTTCCGTGTGTATATATATATATATATATATATATATATAATTTGACATGATCATCTTAAATATTGGATAATGTGAGTCATTTATTTTAATAAATTGTATTTATTATATTGATAATCTTATATTACCAATAATTTTATACCCACTAAAATGCAAAGATTCATACCTGAATTTGAAATTGGTATCTAACAGTGTAATTGTGAGTTTGGAGAGAATAGATGGAAATGGAAATTATACAAAGGGAAGGGAAGAGATTATAATTTTCACTTGTCATGGTGAGTTTTAGAAAGGAAGAAAAGGGGTGGAATGATTATTATATTTTCCTTGTTTGTGAATTTAGAACGAGAGAAGAGAACGGAAGGGAAAATAATTTTATTTTTAAACTATAATATTACTATATTGGGTTTTAATCAATGGCAACTGGTTGCTGAAGTCACTATTTCAACAACTAACATGTCAGCCGTTGATCAAATACATGGAAGGCTGATATTGAAAGAGGAACCTAGCGAGCCGCTACAGCTTATGGCGGTTGAACTATCTATATGTACCGGCTTCTATTTTAATAATGGTCAAATACGTGGGTTCACTTTGTCAGATAGAAAGATAAAAAAAATGAAATTTGTATTTTTATATACCAACCGCTACAAGTTGTAGCGGCTTGGTCTTAATATTTTTTTTACATGCTTTCCGTTGTCCCACTTTGTCAAACTAAAGTTAAAAAAGGAATATATATTTTTTATATATATACCAACTGCTACAAGTTGTAGCGGTTTGGTATTTAAACTTTTTTATTTATTTTACATGTCTTCCGTTGTCCCACTTTATCAAACTAAAAATGACAAAAGTCAATATCCTTTTGATTTAGAACTAATAAAATGCATTTTACTTGAGAGCATGTCATACAATCTTTCTTACTTTCTTGTGACTTGATTTGAATATTACTTTCACAATAATTATCTTGGTTATGGTCTTCTTCTCGCTACTATTTTTAAATATCTTGAGATTAATGTTATTAATCATCAAACTCAACTTGTTTAAAACAGTAACATAGTGTCACATCTTAATCTCCCTTCCAGACCACTAATAATTTTCAAACCCAATGATCATGAATCTATTGAGTCTCATATATATAAATTTGGTCTGTCATATAGATGCTCTGAATAGCATGCATCAATTAACTTAGAGACATGTTATATAGTATCTCCATATCCCATTATCACTTTACTGCTAGCACAAGCTCGGCTAAAGTCTCCAGATGCTCCTCTTCCATCTCTTGGTCTTTATTTCTTCTCCCCTGTTTGTTTAGAAGAGTTCTAACTATTTGAGAGAATTATACTTAAATATATTATATGTTTACTAACAATTTGAGCTGACTGTACCTAATACTAACCTAACTTGTATTTTTTATTAGAATATTTTGGACATAAATGTTTTAATATGTCCTTATTCATCTTGTTTTGTTGTTTATTAGTGTGCTTAAATTATTTAGTCTTTTTTATATATTAATAATTGAAGCTGTACTTACAAATTATTATTTTACAAAAATAATAATACTTTATATATATATATATATATATTAAGTACTATTAAATTAATTAGTTGGTTGGTTAATACTTTATATATATTATTAAATACTCTTAGCTAACATTTTTGTACATTATATAAAAATATATATAATCAAAATTCAACATGTAAAAGATAATTAAGTTCCCCAGTCACTCTATGAAGAGAAGCATATTTTAGGTACCTGACAAAACACTACTACAGTACTACTAATGCCAGCTAATATATATATACACACGCGAGAATGATACATAACAAGTATTTGTTATATAAAAATCAATGATCAAAATTATAATTAAAAAAATTTACGTCCATTACTAATAATAGCGGATAACGGGTTACGTCCACTATTCATAGTAGCGGAGGCGAATGTCGGATGTCATCCGCTAATATTTTGTAGCGGACGTAAATTTTTTAGTTTTAATTTCGACAGCTAATTTTTATATTAAACAATAAAAATGGTGTTTGTCTTTATATATATATAGGTCGGTTCTCTTTAGAGAACTGGAAAGAGCAAACTAAGAACGAACCGACTATAACAACGATTTTTTCTGTCGCTATAACATAAAAAAATGATTTTCTATGATATAGCAACGAAAAAAATCGTCGTTATAATCGTTTCGTTCTTAATTCGTTGAAAAGCGAACTATATATATATCTTGCAATAAAATAGATATTATATATATATATATATATATATATATATATATATATATATATATATATATATATATAGTATCATAAACGTACAAAATGGGTCACCACCATATCCAATTATCCATGATGGACGGCAATGCATATGCCGGGTAAGGGAAATCAAGGAACAAATTAATAAAGTACGGGAGAATCCCTATATATATATATACTAGCTGAGTCTCGTGCCTCCGGCACTGTATGGACAATATGATTTATCTCAAACTTTGAACGACCAAAATAATTTATTGAGTGTGCGGAAAATATAAAATCATTTGTATTTTATTAAATTATTATTAGATTATTAGATAGATAGATGTATTTTATTAGATAGATGTATGAACGGTGGGATTTATCTCAAACTTTGGACGGCCCAGATGATTTATTGAGTGAGCGAAAAATTCAAAATCATTTGATTTTTATTATATATATATATATATATATATATATATATATATATATATAGCAAGGATCTTAAACTCACTCTTATTGAGCTCATCCCGAGCTCACCCTGCGTTTTTTTTATAAAAAAACATAACTAATAAAAAATGTATAATAATTTTTGGAATTGAAAGTTTTTAAAAAAAAAGTGTTTTGAGTGTGATTTGGGTACATATAACAAAACAGTATTGTACAGTCTCTACAACACTGTTTTGTTATATGTACCTAAATCACATCTAAAATATTTTTTTAAAAAAAACTTTCAATTTCAAAAATTATTATATATTTTTTATTAGTTATGTTTTTTTTTTAAAAAGACAGAGTGAGCTCGGAGTGAGATCAATAAGGATGAACTTAAGAAATGATTTTTTTATATATATATATATCCGATTAAGTGGAGCCCATATACATCACGAAGAGATAAGAACAATTTTAATCAAACTTGAGTTAAAATCAAATCATAAAATACAAAAATCTATTATATTATCTCAATAATGTCTTTTTAAAATATTTTAACTCACTACAAGGTTTATCCAAAGCGTAATAAAAGTATTATAGTAGTAGTTTATATATATATATATATATATATCTATCTAATAAAATACAAATAATTTTGAATTTCCCGCTCACTCAATAAATCATCTGGGCCGTCCAAAATTTGAGATAAATTCCACCGTTCATACATCTATCTAATAAAATACATCTATCTATCTAATAATCTAATAATAATTTAATAAAATACAAATGACTTTAAATTTTTCGCTCACTCAATAAATTATTTTGGTCGTTCAAAATTTGAGATAAACCATATTGTTCATACAGTGTCGGAGGCACGGGACCCAGCTAGTATCTATACAAAATACAACTCAATTTGAAAAAAACTAAGTTTCCCGCCTGTCTAAAAATAGATCTGGACCCTCAAAATTTTTGGATAAATCTAGCCATCCATTACGTAAGTTAGCTTCACTAATACTCTTTTATATATATATAGAGGGAAAGAAAAGGGTGGAAAAGAAAAGAAAAAAAAAAGGAAAGGAAATTAAAGAGGAGTACTTGGTTATGGCGGCGACTGTGACCTGGGTTTATTGGGGGCTCTGCCACGAAGGGGAGAAATAGGGGCAGGCTGTATAGAGTTAGGCTATGAGTCTAGAAAGATAACAGATGAGAGAAAAGGAAAGATTTCCAGTTTTGGATAGAGAAAATTTATGAGAGAGAAAGGGAAAGGAGGGGGTTTAATTTCAGCTTACTTTGTACCGTTGCTGCCGCTACTTCTGCAGCTGAATTATAATCTGAGTATGTTTGAAATTTAATGAAAAGAATAAAATTACTTCTTCCTCCACATAATGATGAATAAAGCTACATATTTTTTTTAAAAAAAATGAGATAAAATATATAAAATAAAAATTAAATATGTATTATTATAAAAAAATAAAATTATTTGTCATTTTATATAATTTTATAGGATTATGAAATATAAATTTAAAACTTTTTTATTTTTTTTTCTTTTATTTTTACTTTTTTGAATAAATATACAAATTATAATTTACTTATACTTTTGGGGACAGAAGGAGTAGTTTAATGTGTATAATTTTAGGTAAGTGATTTTGGCTTCGTAATAATGATAGGTGTTTTAAATTTAGATAATGTTAAAATTTTTAGTGTTAAATAATGTGTAATCTATCTAATAAAATACAAATGATTTTGAATTTTCCGCTCATTCAATAAATCATCTGGGTCGTCCAAAGTTTGGGATAAATCTCACCATCTATCTATCTAATAAAATACAATCTATCTAATTCTATATATCTATATCTATATTCTATATATCTAATTATATCTAATAAAATACAAATGATTTTGAATTTTCCGCTCACTCAATAAATCATCTAGGACGTCCAAAGTTTGGGATAAATCCCACCATCCATCTATCTAATAAAATACAAATGATTTTGAATTTCTCGCTCACTCAATAAATCACATGAGTTGTCCAAAATTTAGAATAAATCCCAACGTCCATAGTGCCGGAGGCACGGGACTGTTGCTAGTATATATATATAGCGGATCAAGTTGTAGCGGCTGGGCCAAAAGGAGTTGTTTACCAACAATCAATTGTTTTGGATGGAATCATATATATATATATATATATATATATATATATATATATATATATATATATGGGTATCCATCCACAGCAACCGGTTGTTGTGAGCAACCCCTTTGACCCAGCCGCTACAATCTGTAGCGGTTTATAAAAAAATTGTCTAAGGCCGGTACAAGTTGTAGCGGCTGGGCTAAAAGGGGTTGTTCTCCAACAACCGATTGTTATGGATGAAATCCGTATATATATATATATATATATAGAATAAAGATCAGGTCCGGACTCCCGGACGGGAGAAAATCCGGACCTGAAAATTTTTTTTTTTTTTTTTTTTTTTTTTTTTTGTAGAACAACTAAAAAAAAAAAAAAAAATTTATGGAAGTGAAATTTTTCAATAATACAGTGTTTTGGGTGTGTTTTTAACACCCACACCAACCAATGTATGTACAGTCTGCCCAGACTGTACAGACATATTTTGTTATAGGCATCCAAATCACGCCCAAAACACTGTATAATGTAAAAATTCCAATTCCATAAATTTTTTTTTTTTTTTTTTTAGTAGTTTCAAAAAAAAAAAGCAAAAAAAAAAAAAAAAAAAAAAGGTCCGGATTTTACACCTGTCCGGGAGTCCGGACAGGATCCGGACCCTATATATATATATATATATATATATATATATATATATATATATATATATATCAAACTATCTCATATATTTTAACGTGAAACTAAAGTATTACAAGACAAATAATAAATAAATCTATATACATATATAATAAGATATATTTAATTTTTTTTGCCTTTGATCTTTTGTTTGGTACTTAAATTTAACAATTATTACAACACTTTTTAAAGTCACTTGATTTTATTTTATTAATCGCTATTAAAACATTTTAAAATATAACTAGAACTAAAACACTATTTATGATTCTGAAAAAATTTAGAGTAACTTATTATTTTATAACAATTTTATTTCTTATAAAAGTCCTTTATTAATATTGATTCTTATGAGCCTAAATTAAAACACCTAAAGATCATTGTTAATATATTTAACAATCATATATCATATTAGTAACAAATTATTTTATTATTATATCATAATTATCTATAAACTAAAATATTAAAACAAAAAGTATGCTATATTAAGCTCGAACAATTTAAATTAGGTGCAGTTTGTTTACATCTGATTGTATCTTAATGGACTGTCTCTTATTCGCTAAGAGACATGATACTGTTTGTTTGATTTTTTGTTACCTCTGAATGCCTCTTAATCGTTAAGACAGAAAATAAAATCTTAATACTTAATAGATACCTCTTAATGAATTTTTTTGATATATAAATATATTCAACAATATTATGCACTCATTTTTATTAAATTGAATATTTAAAATTATTAAATAAAATTTTACCCTTTAAAATGGTAAAATAGTGTCATTAAGAGACAACTTAATTTTAAGTTATCAAATAATTTTTTAGATTCAGACCTCATAACAATTCAGATGATCTAATTTATTAAGACATCATAATCATTCAGATCTTAATTTCCAGATTTATCAAACACAACCTTAGTATTTATAACATAAACGACAAAATTATTATAATACAACTATACTAAAATATACAAGTTCAATAATTAATTAGGATTAACTTATAAAGACGCATAATGATAGTATTTTATGAGATCTTAGTATTTTAGTTTTTTAAAAAAGAATGCAAAACACAAGCTTATTTTATAAATAACATTATTTTTAATGTTTTATTTATTTTATATGTAATGTTTATAAAAACAAAATTGAATTTCATAAATTAAACTATTGGTATTAGAATGATTACAACACTTGCTTAAAATAAGTACAAACTACATTCAATTGTCTACTATAATTTATATTATATTATTTGATGAATCTCTTTCGGATATGAATCTATTTGATTCAAAGGGATAATTGTTTTTCAACCCAAACAAAATATGATCATAAGATTGAAAATAAAAACTAAATATTAAATTTTAAAAATATGGAAGCAAAATATTAAAACTAAATATTAAATAAAAATATGATCATTAAATTAAAAACAAAAGAAAATATAAACATATAAACTTATTATATACTCGAGAGTTTATAATGGTGACAATATTAGTATGGGAATTAATGTTTTTTATATAAAAAATTGATATTTTGACATGATTTCTCTTATATCAATATGGCTAGGTCTCATATATAGATTATGTTCAAATGGTTCGATTTTTTCGGTTTTTCGGACTGGACTGAATCGGTTTGTTCGATACAAAAAGAATCGATTCAGTACAAAAAATCCGGTATATACCGGTTTTTCGGTACCGATTTCTGTCCGGCGTTTCTATGGTTCGATTTTATCGGACCGGTATATACCGATTTTCTATTTTTTATTATTATTAATAATAATAAAATAGTGATTATAATAATATTATTAATAAAAAATAAAATAATAATAATAATAATTATATTAATTTTCAGTAAAAATTGGTACCGAACCGATATCGCCGGTTCGGTATATCGGTTCAACTAGTACAAGTAAATATATTAATTTTCTATTATTATTTGGGGGCGGGGTAGGGATAAAATGCAAAAGAAGTGAGGTGGATCCTACACAAATCTGAACAGATACAAATATATAGTTGCGACTTGCGAGGAGGAGGAGTCTGAGAGGACGAGAAAGAGAGAGAGTCTGAGAAGAAAAAGACGGCCCGAAGATTATCTAGGTAGCTCAGAAAACATAAGTCAATCATCATCATCATATTCATATTGATGGTGATGGATGAAAATGGGGCGGCGATCGAGCACAAGGGTTATGCGAGGGTTGGGCTCCTCGGAAATCCAAGCGATGTCTATTACGGCAAAACCATCTCCTTCAGTCTCGCCAACTTTTGGGCCTCCGTCCGTTTGCAGCCTTCCGATCATCTCGTTATCGTCCCTCACCCTACCCACGATCTCGTCCAATTCAATTCCCTTTCCCACCTGGTAATACTAATACTAATCATCCATCCTAATCAAACCTTGAGACTTTAATTCTGAAGTTCCTTAAGGAAAAGGATTCTGAAATTGTCTGTCAGAGGTAGAACTGATATTTATTAGATTTGAAAATACTAGACATGAATATTCCTTATGATGTACTAATTCACATACTTTTATGAAAATATACTAGTTCGGGGTTGATATGCTGCCTTTTCTTTTAATCCTAGCAAATTTCATAGTTAAACAGTTTGTGTCATGAAGTGAGATACCATTTATTAGGTATGGATTCTTAGTACCTCTGGCCTCTAATGTTTGTGGCATGGACTTGGAAAGCCACACCAAATTCTGGTTTATGTTTTATGTGCTTGTCATTGCAAAACAGAGATATGGCTGGATTTTACATTTACTTCCGAATGTGAAAAGCCGTGACTGTACCATAGTTTTGCACACCATTTTTTTCTCTTTGTGGTTGAGAAAATTTGTTGTTCAAAGACAATAACTCAGTTTCCTCTTCAATAACTATTTTAAAAAACATATAGACGCACACGTCAATGCTAATTATTCAGAGTTTTATTAGATCATAAATTCTTCTCATACTCCTTACAGGTGAACCGGTTACAGAATGAAGGTTATTATGGAGGTGTGCGGCTGCTTATGGCAATTTGTAAAGTTTTTAAGAATTACTGCAAAGAGAACAACATCGCTCTTCATGAAGGAAATTTCACTTTCTCATATGATACTAATATTCCTCGTCAGGTAAAGCTAACAGAACTACATAGGAATGTTTCCATTTTTTAGGCAACCATTATAGAGGGAGGGTATCGGTTCAAGGATTGAATTATTGATTAACATAAAAAGCTGTGTATATTGAGATCTACGTTATTTTTCAAGTTGGACACAATTGTTGTTTTTTTCTCATCTGACAGCATGGCTTTAAGTTATCATTTTTTGTTGACTCAGACTGGGCTATCAGGTTCTAGTGCTATTGTATGTGCTGCCCTTAGCTGCCTTCTTGACTTTTACAAAGTGAGGCATCTAATTAAGGTGGATGTCAGACCTAAACTTATCCTCAATGCAGAGAAGGAACTTGGAATTGTTGCTGGTCTACAGGACAGGGTAGCACAGGTCTATGGAGGTCTTGTATACATGGTATGTCATTTAAAATTTCATGTTTTATTTGATGAGTATAAAATGTGGCATTATCTGTACATCCTTCGTAACTTCTTTTGCAGGACTTTAACAAGAAAATCATGGATGACTTGGGGCATGGATTATATACACCTATGGATATTGGTCTTCTACCCCCTCTTCATCTCATATATGCCGAGAACCCTAGTGACTCTGGCAAGGTTAGCACCCCATGATGGCTCTTACTCCTATAACAATATACATTCATCCTTATTCCTGCTGACCTTAATAAATGGCCATTCTTTCAGCTAAATTCAGGATTTATTTGTTCATGATAACCTAAGTTTTAGGGAATAGACTAGATCTGGTGAACTTACTATAACAAAAATTTGAAAATATTGTACTTCTAGAGGAAATCAAGTGAAATTAAGCCTCTATCATTTAGTTTCATACTCTTTTGTCTATATAAAAGTGGGATCGCTTTAAATTCCAACAAAGTTTGATATAGTTCATGACCCATAATTTTGATTATTTTTGGGAGCTAGGGAAAGAAATATAGTATTTGTTTGGATGTCAAAAATCAATTCATCTAAAGTTTTATTACAAATCTAATGATGATTCAGCGAATTGTGTCCTTTTGCTCTAGAGGGTGTTAATAGATAAACCAATTGTATTTTCATGCCTTTCCCAGACCTGGTGAACTGTGAGCTTCTATTGAATTCTCCCCCGTCCTTAATTAGCATCCTCTTTGCTAACATTCATTAGTTTCCCCTTTCCCTAGTTTTTATAGGCTGTTCAATGTGGTAGCATTAGTTCATCACATTGATAAAAAGGAGTAAATTTAAGCAGGTAATAGTGATAAATGTAGTCAAAGTGAATAATCTTTTCGGGGCATCCCAAAAAAGATGATGACAAAAGTTTAGGGACAGGGAGTTTGTTAGTCCTGTTTGACTTCCAATTTAGATGGTCTCACATGTATACAGACGTGTAAAGCTAACTATTTTCCTTGAGAAACTGAAAAGATCATGCAATTGTGAAATTTATATATTTTTTATATATAGCATCTTAACTCCTGTCAAGTTATGCACATGTGCATGCATGTGTATCATTTACTTGAACAAGGCTTTGCAAGCACAACACCACCACATTAGACATGGAACATGGTTATTATGCTTTGGCAATTTATGGAAGAATTTTGGTAGAAAGTGTTTGACTTCTTCACTTGTATGTTAGCCCATATCTTGAATCTGCAATATTAAGTCTGTATAAGAGTAAAATAAACCAACATGGTTCATTTTAGCATCTGAGGCCGGTAATAATATAGGCATTTCTAACACACAATTTGTTGGTGCAGGTACACAGCACAGTTCGACAAAAGTGGCTTAATGGAGACGAGTTTATAAAAGCATTCAATCGAGGAAGTTGCAAGCATAGCTTTAGAAGGACAGGCGGCATTGACTGAAAAGGATCACAGTAAACTTGCAAGCCTCATGAATCGTAATTTTGATCTAAGGAGGTAAAAGATATGTACTTGGCAGTTTATTATAACTGGGAAACTATTTTACTAATCTTCACTTTAGTTTCCCCAACTCTGGATTAGGATTTTTTGATTAAAATCTTGAGATGCTTCCTACCAACTATCAAGCATGCAACCGATAAACAGTAGACTTTGAAATATGATTTTATAATATACATCCCAACTATATTATTATTTGAATGTTCGGCATTTAGAGATTATTTAGTTAACACGTGAAATGTTAATTATTGAAAAGAATAGAGAAAATTTCTTCAGTTTACAGAATCTAATATTGAGCTTAATATTGTTAACAGCACTGTGTCGTTTGTATATTGACCTTAGTTATTGGATCTCATTCAGGGGCATGTTCGGAGACGATGTGCTCGGTGCTCTAAATATAGAGATGGTGGAAGTGGGTCGCCGGGTTGGTGCTGCATCAAAATTTACAGGTAGTGGAGGTGCTGTAGTTGTATTCTGCCCTGACGGACCCTCACAAGTAAAGCTTGTGGAGAATTCCTGTCATGAAGCTGGTTTCGTCATTCAACCCGTTCAAGTTGTTCCATCCTGTCTAAATGACCTTGATCTTAAGACCCTCTCTCTAAATTAAAATTTCTAGAAACAAGGTTTTTTTCCTTTTGGAAGAAGAAAACTGTTAATGTCACTGGTTGTACTGCAGCAGCAGAAGCTGTTAATTTCTTCTCGTTTGGAAGTTTCATCTTTTTAGTAGTATTACACAAAATGAACTCTCAACAGCATCCAGTAATCACACCAAATCTTTTTCATTACAAACTTCCCAAATGATAACTGTAGTGTACACCGTCAAAGGAAATTTTGTTGATAAAACTGTAAAGTGATTATATTTCAAAGAGGGGCATGAGCGTGCAAATAAATCAGAAATATCAATTAATTCAAATTACAATTTCTTCTTCCTATCCAGCTTAAACAGTGTTAGTATTATTCGACTGCTAGTTCAAGAAGACAATTCCTGCTCTAGCATAATTTCTTTGCTAAGATTCACTATATATATATATATATATATATATATATATATATATATCCCTACATGGTACAGAGACAAATGTACATACTAACAACGAATCACGGCAAGATTCTTCTTTGTACACTAAACATCATTTTCAGCATTACTATTCGCATAGGGAGTTGATGAGCTCACGCGGTGATGAAGCCCAAATTGGAAGATCCATAAAGGATTGTTTTGATCGCTCTTCCTGTGCATTGCACAGTGCTTCAGCAGCATCGCATAATTTGGAAACGTCACTAATCATGGCTTCTTGAGCTTCTACCTACAAATAGACCAACAGAATTATGAATGAATATTCCACATTCACAATTTCATATGAACTAAATTATCTACTGTGTAGACTTGGGATGTTATCAATTAAAACCCAAAACACCGTACAGATGATAAAAAAATTAATACTTTCAGATCAGCCCAAATGCACCATCTTTTCTTACTCTTTTTATTTGTTGCTTCCGTAACCCAAAATACTAAGCAGGAGCATAGCAGAAAAGGTAAAACTCAACTAATCCAAACTCCGATCTCACTTCCCAAATATATAACTACAGAATATGAATTTATTTAACAAAATACAATTGATTTTGAATTTCCCGTTAACTCTAATAAATCATCTGCGTCATCTAAAGTTTAGAATAAATCTCACCGTCTCATAATACGGCAGTATACATCAATTATACTCTACTTTTCCCAGATTTCTCCAAACACCGAAACCATAAAGAAGAAAGTAAAATACAAGGATTACCTGAGCAAGGAGGTCGTCAAGGAGTTGGCTGCAGGTGAATCCGACGACTGAACCGGCGATTTAACTGGAACCTGCTGATTAATTTCAAGTTGAAGCGGTTGTTGCTGTTGGAATTGGGTTTTAAGGTTCAAGTCCTTCAAGGTGTTCGATAGAAGTTCCCACTGGAGAATCTCATCTTGATACCTTTCTTTGAGCTTTACGAGAACCCTCTTCTTTCTTTTCCTGCTATTCTTTTCTTCGGCGGCGGGATCTGGCGGTGTAGCGGAGGCGGAGGCGGATGTGGTGGAGTCAAGGCGGAGGCGTTTCTTGCGCTTGTAGACGAAGCCGTCGTCGTTGATGAGCTCCCAGTCGTCTTCTTCTCCCCAACCCGCCGTGGCCATGGCGCTCTCTCTCCTAATTTCCTAGCGGGAAATGAAAATTGAAAATAAACTGGCGCACTACTGAAAGGGCACCATATATCCCCTCCCTGCTGCGCACCAAAATGAAAAAATTCGGCGGAAAAATGGGTACACAAAAAAGTAGAAATATTAAATATATGAGAAAAAAAGTGATGAAGCCGATAAACGTTTTGAAAATTTTAAAAAACTCTTATATTGGTTTTTTAAATTTGATATTTCAGAAAATAGACATGAAAATAAATCATAATTTGGGTTTAATAATAATTTTTACTTTTAAAATTTGATATTAAAAATAATGCAAAATGAAAAGTGAGTTATCACACAAAACAACGGTGGCCTTTATTTAATGAGTCCTTCTCTGTGGACATTTTTATTGGACATGTTTATTGGATATTTTCAGTTTTTTTTATTGTGACTCTAAAAAAATGTACAGTATTTATTTCAACAGAAATTTTTATAAAATATAGTGTTTTAGGTGTAATTTGGATACATATACAAAAACAGAGTTAATACTATATTTTATAAAAATTCCTGTTGAAATAAACTCATAAGCAAAAAAAGAAGAAGTGAAAATGTCCAATTTTCCCTGTCTCATTAACCGGTATACCTAGACTTATTCTTATGTAATTGAATGTAGGAAAAAATACACTCCCTACTATGTTGTATACAAAAAGGATGTTTAAAAAATTCTCAAAACAATGTTATTATAGGGATATAGCTCACACAAAAATGTGATATTTCTTACCTTTTGTGCCCTCCAAAAATAAAATTTTGAAAATGTATATCTAAATATTTAAATAATAAAAAAAAAGAATATGACTCTATTTTTAAATTTTTTGTGAGATGAGGTTAATCCCAAGCTTAGCCACTTTGCACCTTTGGTGGTATAGCTGATCAAGGGTGTAATGTTAAATAAATTATATTAGAACGTGCTATTAAATAGAATAAAATCAATTAATCAATTAAGTACTTACATATATTGAGAGAAATTATTTTATATGTATCACATTTTCGTTACGTTTAAGGGTGAAAGTATTCAATTGTCTATCTCAATCTTAAGATGGATATAGTACTAATTGCGACGCCCCCAAAATAGGTATACACAACCCATTTTAAGTCACAAAATACACGGTATATAATTTAAATACAAATTTCGTTTATACAATTCAACAAAACGTAGCTGAGAGTTTTAACACGAATATTATCTCGTAGACAATATCTAAACTCAAATAGAGTCCTCATTACAATTATTATCACACTATTTTATAGAATAGTTATGTGAAACCCCAGATTTTATGAATAAAGAATTAATTTTCTCGAAATAATTTTTTAATATTATGGTGTGAATTTGAGATAATATTATAGTTGTGGGTAGTATTTATAAATTTTGCAAAGTATGCAAGTTGTTATATTATATTCAATTGGTCAGGGAATATTCTTTGTGTCGGAAAAATATTCGTACGACGGTACAATTATTGGTGGACCCCACAACAAAATTATTGTCGGATTGAGAAAACGACAAAAATATTTTATTGAAATTAACGGCGGAAGTTTTACCGTTGATACTGTTGAACTACTGGGTAGTAAAAGTACAGTAATACGCGTTGTTGCATAGTAGCACACGATATTGATTATTGATATTTATGTGAGAATTCACTCGGTTTGATTCAATTATTGTTGATTATTAAAATGAATTATTATAGTGATAATGACGTTTTGTTTTATTCGTATTATTAACGTAATAAAACAGAAACATCTTTTTATATAAAACAAAATACTTTATTAAAGTTATTCTATAAATAGAATATATTATATTTTATTATGCATAGTGTTGCATAGTGTTTTGCATAGTGTTGCATAGTGTTTTGTATAGTGTTTGCATAGTAAAATGTTTTTATATAAATAGAATATATTATATTTTATTTAAAAGATTTTTCTTTAAATATGGACCGTCAGATTAAAGTAAAATAATCTGGACCGTTCATGGATTAGTTACTATGCATTCCATTTTTCTATAAATAGAAGCTCATTCCTTCATTATTTTCTTACGAATTCATTGAAACTCTAGAGAGAGAAATTATAGAGAGAAGCTATAGAGAGAAAGAAGAAGAGTATTCTGCTACTTCACAACTTCTATATCCAGTTTCTGTTACGGTAAGGGGTGTTATTCTTTCTTATTCATGAAGAGAACTGTTGTTATTCCATTTTTTATTATTCTGTTGGAATAACCTGTATACGCGGTCTACCCTATACTTGGTGACATTCTTCTATCATTCTGTTGGAACATCCTGTCTGTGTGTTTTACACCGGACCTGGTTCCGTCTTTATTATTATTTCGTTGGAACATCCTGTCTGTGTGTTTTACACCGGACCTGGTTCCGTCTTTATTATTATTCTCTTGGAACATCCTGTCTGTGTGTTTTACACCGGACCTGGTTCCGTCTTTATTATTCTGTTGGAACATCCTGTCGGTGTGAATTTCACCTGACCTGGTTCCGTTATTATTATTCTGTTGGAATAACCTGTCGATGCGAAGTTCTGCATGCATGGTGATTTCTGTTGTTATTCCATTCTTTATTATACTCAGTTGGTTAAAGTTTTGACTTCTATACTCCATGAAATTAGTAGAATATCCTTGATATTTGCGCTTCATCCAGTATCTTTTCAGGAAAATATTCTTCTGAGCATTCTTGAATTTTACACCACAAAACAGTATCGTGTGGACAATTTGGACGTTATTGGTTCATGGACAAATTAATTCTTGAACTTGTTTTATTAAATTCTTATATCATTGTCATCATCCTCATGTTTATGTTATGTTGAAAGTCATCTGTGGCCTGTAGTGCATAGATGGACTTGGTATGATTATGACCAGGGATTATGCGGTGTAATCATGACCGTAATATTACAAATGATGTGGAAAAAGTCCTCATTGGCCGTAGTGCATTGATGGACAGTTTTTGGTATGATTATGGCTATGGATTCTCTTCGGCCGTAGTGCAAAGATAATTGTTTTATGGCATGATCAGGACCGTTGATGAAAACACGATTATCTTTGGCCCGTAGTGCATGGATAATTCGTGGTCGTGATACTAAAGAATATCCTTGGCCTGTAGTGCAGGGATGATTTAATGATGTGGATTATTTATTGAGCTGAGTCCCAGCGATAAAAGTGATGAAAAACTTTTTAAATCATAAAAGATAGTAGATTCAATTCTCTCTACTTGACTCTTTTAATGGATTGCTTATTCCGCTGCAGTTAAACTTGATGTCTATTATATTTTATCAGTTTAACATTGTTGGAGGCTAATGATAATTTATTCTGCATTATCTTAGTCATAATATTTCTTACTGGGCTAGTTGAGCTCACCCTTTCTTTCACTGTTCTCTTCAGGAAATGAGAACATAGCAGGGACTAGTCGGGGAATGGAGTGACGGTCCAGAGGATAGCATTAGTAGTCCTCACTATTCTGTGAAATAGTGTATTAATAATTGTAATAAGGACTCTTTTTGAGTTTGTATAATCTCTAGTAGACAATTATTGTATTCAAACTCACAGTTGTATTTTGTCGTATTATATAGGACAGTGGTATTAGTAAGTTGTATTTGAATTATGTACCATGTATCTGACGACCCAAGATGGGTGATGTATACCTAATTTTGGGGGCGTCACAAGTTAAGATTACTACAGCCACCATCTTGGATCGTCACTCCATTCCCCGACTAAACTTGACTATGTTCTCATTTCCTGAAGAGAATAATAAAAGCAAATAGTGAGCTCAACTAACTCAGTAAAAAATATTATAACTAAGATAATACAGAATAAATTATCATGAGTAAAATACAATGACACCCCCTCTAGATAATCATAATAACACTCACCTCCCCTCTAATTTCTTAAGTAATAGTTAGTACCCCTACAAGTTTTCAAGGTTGACTAAATAGATAAAGTTACATATTTACCCTTGTATTTTATCAAATTTTAATTACTAAATAATATATATATATATATATATATATATATATGTTTAATTATCCTTTTTTAATACAATACATTTAATTATAGTTTTATTTGTAATTAAAACTATCTCATTTAAATTGTTGGTAACTTATAAAAAACTAATTTAGTTTAATTAACACATATTTTTGGATAAGTGATACAAATATTAAAAAAAATTAAATTAACTTATTAATGAAGCTATTTTAATTAGAGTGATTGAGTATATTGATAGTTTAGTTTTTGGTGCTTAACAACAAAAAATATTTTTTGAATTTTTAGTTTCATATTATAATTTTTATATGTTAAATTTTATTGAGTACATATAAAAAATTGGGATGTTTATGATTTTGATTACATTTTTTTAGTATACAGTTGACGTTATTTTTATGTAATGTTAAATAAAAAAATATAATTATATTTATTACTATCTCTATCTTGTAAAAAAATTTCTTTTAATATATATATTTGTTTTTTAGTAACAACATTTGTCATTTTTACTGTAAATAATTATATTTAAGTGTGACTTATGTTTAGTTTAATATATGAGAAAAATAATTAATATAATTTTTAATACTTTTTTATATGAGTAATAAGATTTGTTTAAGTTGTAATAATAATTTTGTTTTACATAAATTTTAATATTTGAAAAAAATAATTATTATTTTATTGCGTTAATTTGTAATTTTTATGGGTATTAACATTATACTTTTTAATTACAAAAAATTATATTTGAATATATATCACGTAAATTTTAATATTTGAGAAATTTAATTAGTAAAAATTATATGACTTTATTTTCCTGATAAAATCAATATTTATTATTTTTCGACATTTATGTTATTTATTGTACAAATTTATAATTTAATTAATTAGATCAAGTAAAGTAAAAATTATGATATACACAATTATATTTAGTGGAGAAATTAAACATTATAACTTGAAGGGTGTATTAGACATTATATTAAAAATATTTTTAAATATTAGTTGGTCAACCACACTAGGGGTAGTGAATGTTACATATTATAGACTAGAGGGGTACTGACTGTTACTTGAAAAACTAGAAGGGTGGTGAGTGTTATTATGATTATCTACAGGGGGTGTCAGTGTATTTTTCTCAATTATCATTAGCATTTAACAGTGTAAAACCGATGGAATATAATAAACAACAAGTCTAATTACAGTGGAACAAATAATCCATTAGAAGAGTCAAGTAGAGCATTATATCTACTATATTCTATGATTTAAATTTTTTTAATCAATATTTTATCGGTGTAACACAGCTCAATAAATAATCAACATCATCGAATTATTCATGCACTACGGGCCAATGAAATACATTAGTATCACATCCATGAATTATCCATGCACTACGGGCCAATAAAGACTTTTACCACATCATTTGTAACATTACATATCATGATTATATTAATACATAGTCATAATCATACCAATCAACAGTTCATCTATGCACTACGGGCCAAAGATGAATTTAATCACAATATAAGCATGAGAATGATGATAATGATATAAAAATTTAATTAAGAGTAAGGATAAATTTTAAAGATTTATAAATCAATTTATCTAGAGTTTAAGAATGTCCAAATTGTCAACATGATAACTGTTTTGTGGATTAAAATTCAAGAATAATATTGTATCAAAAATAATTTGGACAGAAAATAAATTAATTTTTGTCATGAATAGTACCTCGGATGAATAGTATCTGAGTGAATAGTATTTCGTGAATAGTACTCCGACATGAAAAGATTAAACTTTAACAAGAATATTCAGAAAAATATCCTTGTGAAACGATACTAGATAAAACGTAAATTTCAAAGATATTCTACTAATTTGAAGGAGTATAGAAGCAATATTTAACAAAATGAGCGTAAAATTCGGAATCTGAAATGAAATAATATTACTTACATACTACACAATATGGAAGAAAATATTATTTCTTACGAATATTGAACAAAAATAATATCAGTTACCTTAAAAGGAGAAGGGCGGATATATTCTTAAAAAAACTTGCACTATTTTCTACATCCAAAACTTCTTTAAATTTTAAAGAAATACGCTCAATATTATAGAAGAAGAATTCTTTGAATCTGGTGTGATTTTCATTTCTAAATTAAACATCCTATTTATAGGAGAATGACAGGATACTATTTGAATAAAAATCATGAGTGAGCACGGCGATTCATGGGCGCCGAATCCTTTGGCCGAATTCGTTTAAAATTTTTGATTTTACTATGATGCACTATGCAGTACTATGCGCAATAAAATATAATATATTATATTTTATACAAAAAAACAAAATTTATAATATATATATATAATGATAATAATAATAGTCACCTCTCGTGACTCTGATCCCCCCCCCTTAATTATATATATATATATATATAACAAAACTGAGATGACTTTCTAAGTAAATGGGGATCCACGTAATAAGCCAAATTTATAATAAATACTTCTTAAAAATCATTTCTATTTATCTCAATTCATTTGGCTTTACTAAACACACTTTTAATAATATTTATCCATCATGTATAACTCACAATATTAACAACCAGATTATTCTTAGAAAAGAGGGGCTTTCGATAAGGACTTCTTCTTATTGGCGCGCAATCAGGTGACCAAACTCCTTTTCTCGACAGAATTTTCTGGACATCGTCAATAATGCAAATAATAATATGAATAACTTTGTCGTCTCAATTATTGATTTAATAATATAAAAAGTGTGCAGATGATACTGCGACAATAATTGAATTAATAATATGAGATATTATGCAACAATTACCGTTGCAATAATTGAATAAACCTGAGTGACTTCTCACGTAAGCATCAATAATTATACAATATCGTGTGCTACTATGCAACCACGCGTATTACTATACTTTTATCACCGAGTATTTCAACAATTAACGGTAAAAAAATTTACCGCTATTTTTATAAAAAGTTATTTATGTCATTTTTTAACTCCGACAATAATTTCGTTATAGGATCCACCAATGATTGTGCCATCGTACGAATATTCTCTACTAAAATGAATATTTTTCGACCAAACAAATATTTTATAATAATTTGCTTACTTTACAAAATTTGTAAATATTACCCACAACTATAACATTATATCAAATCCACACCTTATTTGTGACGCCCCCAAAATTAGGTATACATCACCCATCTTGAGTCGCCAAATAAATGGTACATAATTCAAATACAACTTAATAATACAACTGTCGTGTACAATGCGACAAAACATAAACTGTGAGTTTGAATACAAATATTATCTACTAGAGATTATACAAACTCAAAAGGAGTCCTCATTACAATTATTATCACACTATTTCACAGAATAGTGAAAACTACTAATGCACCATCTAGGACCATCACTCTGTTCCCCGACTAGTCCTAGCTACGTTCTCATTTCCTGAAGAGAACAGTGAAAGAAAGGGTGAGCTCAACTAGCCCAGTAAGAAATATTATGACTAAGATAATGCAGAATAATTTGTCGTTAGCCTTCAACAATGTTAAACTGATAAAATATAATAACTATCAAGTTTAACTGCAAGAGAACAAACAATCCACTAGAAGAGTCAAGTAGGGAATAAAATCTACTATCTTCTATGATTTAAAAGGTTTTTCATCACTTTTATCGCTGAGACTCAGCTTAATAAATAATCCAAATCATCGAATTACCCTTGCACTATGACCAAGGATATTCTTTAGTATCATGACCATAAATTATCCATACACTACGGGCCAATGACATTCGTGTATTCATTAATGGTCATGATTATGCCAACAACTGTCCATCAATGCACTATGGGCCAATGAAAACTTTTACCACATCATTTGTAATGTTACGATCATGATTACACCGAATAATCCCTGGTCATAATCATATCAAGTCCATCTATGCACTACAGGCCACAGATGACTTTCAACAAAATATAAACATGAGGACGATGACAATGATATAATAATTCAATAAAACAAGTTCAAGAATTAATTTATCTAGGAATTGATAACGTCCAAATTGTCAACATGATACTGCTTTGTAGAGTAAAATTCAAGAATTCTCAGAAGAATATTTCCATGAAAAGATACTGGATGAAGCGCAAATATCAAGGATATTCTACTAATTTTATGGAGTATAGAAGTCAAATTTTTAACCAACTGAGTATAATAAAAAATAAAATAAAAAAAGAAATCATCATGCATGCGATAGACCGCAAAGGCAGGTTATTCCAACAGAATAATAAATAACGGAACCAGGTCCGGCGTAAAACGCACAGGCATGATATTCTAATATAATAATAAAGAATGGAACCAGGTCCGGCGTAAAACGTACAGACAAGATATTCCGACAGAATAATAAATAATGGAACCAGGTCCGGCGTAAACGTACAGACAGGATATTCCAACAGAATAATAAAGAATGAAATAACAGAAGAATTTCACCAAGTATAGGGTAGCCCGTGTATACAGGTTATTCCAACAGAATAAAAAAATAATGGAATAACATAAGTTCTCTTCATGAATACAAAAGAAATTATACCCCTTACCGTAAAAGAAACTGAATATACGAGTAGGGAAGTAGTAGAATACTTTTCTTATTTGTCTCTATAATTTCTCTCTCTAGAGTTTTAGTGAATTCGTAAGAAATAATAAAGGAATGAACTTTTATTTATAGAAGAATGGACTGAATAGTAACTAATTCATGAACGGTCCAGATTGATTTACTTTTAAACGGACGGTTGTTGGTTGATTTCACAATCAAAGCAAACGTGCAAGTATACACGGTCAACAAGTAATAAAGTAAAAGTAGAGTATCGTTCCCACGATGAATTATTTAACAAAAATTACCAAGTACAGACTCTTAACCAAATCAATTTTATCTAAACAATTGCAAAGTGTGATTTTTCTAATTAAGAAAACTAAATTAACTAATTAAACCGAATTACTTTATAAATGAATTCAAATAAATAAAGATTAAGACTTCAATATCCCCAATTATGAACTATAAATCAATTATCCAATTATCCCTATTATTATGCCTACTAAATTGTTAACAGGAATTCTCAAATGCCAAAAGTCATTTTTCAAGTGATAAAACATGCATGAATATGTGACCAAGTAACTTTTATCCCAATTCCTATAAAACAACATAAAACATGCATGAATAGACATAAACACTTAAAAACATCCAAAAGATTAATTTCAAACGCACTCAATTACGTGTATAAAACTCACTCATCAACGGTCTATATTGATTTACTATGCAGTATAATAAAATATTCTAATAAAACAAAATCTTTTAATAAAATAACGTTATATATATATACGTAATATGTGACCTGCCGTATAAGGCAGGCACTAACTATATATATATATATATATATATATATATATATATATATATATATATAATAAAAACTAATCACCCCCCCCTTTTTCCATCCAGACAAAACTATATATATATATATATATAAACTTTTATATAATATATATATATATATAAATAGCACATGCAAACATACTGTGACACCCCCAAAACAGGTATACATCACCCATTCTGAGTTGTCAATACATGGTTCAGAAACAACTACAACTTTATTATTACAACAGTAAACTATGAGTTTAAATACAGATATTATCATCTAGACAATATCCACATACAAATAAATCTCCATCATAATTATTGATACATTATTTTATAAAAATGGTGAGGACTACTAAACAACTCTCCCTAGAACCTTCATTCCACACCCCGACTCGTACTCGCTATATTCTCGCCTCCTGAGAAAAAAAATAGAACAAAAAGGAAAAAGGGTGAGCTCAACTAGGCCAGTAAAGAATATTATGACTAAGATAATATACAACAAATTATCGTTAGTCTTCAACAGGGAAAAATCTAATAGAATACAATAGACAACAAGTTTTAAATCAATATTCGCAGCCGAAAATGTTAATTCATAGAAGAGTTACGTAGAGGATGAAATCTACTAATGTCTATGAATTTAACAGTCCATCAACAGTATTTTTATCCCTGTAACATCAATCAATGCACATCTTAAATCATATATTCATCCTTGCACTACAGGACAATGATATTCATCAGTTGGTCATGTTCATCTAAACACCTGTTCATCTTTGCACTACGGGCCAAAGATATTCATCAGAAATCATTCATCTTTGCACTACAAGCCAAAGATATTCAATAATATCATCATTTAGGACTGAGGATGATGAAAAATATTTTAAAGGAAACGAATCCAGTGAAACAAAATAACAAGTATTAAGGATTCGTACTTTAAACAATCTGAGTTCAAAAATACTTCATAAATAATCATACTGAAGTAAAATTCAAGAATGATCAAAACATGGATACAATCAAAGCTAGTATCCACAATAGATATTTTAGACGAAAAGGGAAAATTTTTATTTTTTGATGAATAGTGTCGTATACTTGAATAGTAACTCCGACACAAAAAGTTCCAAATTTAATTAAAAGTTCAGATCAATACTTCGGCATAATGATATTAGAAGAAATAATATCATTTTTTAAAAAATAATATCCCTTACCTCGAAAGATTTATACTTCTAGCTGAAACACCGGATATAAGCTATGACTTGAACTTGCACCGTATAGCAATACTCAAAGTATACACAAAATACTCACATGAATACGCTCGATAATATAGAGAGAGAAAACTTCAGTTTCTGGTGTGATTTTCAATTCTAACCTAAGCACCCTATTTATAGGAAAATGCTTAGAACACCAAAGCAGAAAATTTATTAAATATTATTATTATTATTTTCTAAATCCTCATACGCACATGTATTTAGCTTCAAAATCTCAGCCACCAAATAGCCCACCTCACAAGACTTGCACAAAGAACGTTTTTCTAATTTAAAATAATTTAAACTTCCAAAAATCAATTATTTCGGAGCTTCGGAACTTCAATAATTCATAATAAATAGCTCTTTTGTCAGAAAATTCGAATCTCGCTTTTTTTTATAGGAAATTCAATTCTCTACAACTTTGCAGAAGAAAGTTTTTCCAAATTCCAAACAGAAATTGACCGAAATCCATAAACGGGTGATTTTAGAGGCTATGATCAAATTTCAGTCAATAAATGGGGTTTACCGACATGTTTAACATATTTTAAAAATTTATTGCAACAAAAATACTCTTCCTCCTCGTATACTCATATATCCCACATTCGTTGTAAAAATATCACCATTATTATATTATTAAAATATAATAATATATATATTTAAATGAATTATTTTATCAGAAAAAGATAAAATTTCAATTTTCAACAATTGTCACATTAAAAAATTTTCTCCATCTATATCCACATAAAATCATTATTTTCCTCATCATATGAATCAATAATTAATTATTCACAAATAATATTACAGAATCACAATATTGACAACCAGACAGTTCCTAGGAAAGAGGGGGCTTTCCAATAAGAATTTCTCCTTACTGGCGCGCACTTAGGTGACCAAACCTCTCCTTAGACAGAACTTTCTAGACATTGCCAATAATGTTATCTAATAATATTATTCAGATAATACGAATTATTGCTTCGATAATGAAAAATACTGTGTAATGACAATTATTGAAACAACAGCAATATAAAATATCAATGCAACAATTATTAAATCAATAAAATACTGAACAGTAATTACTGTAACCATTATTGAGTAGTGCCTTCTTACGTAAGAGTCAATAATTGGTGCAATACCGTGTGCTACTGTGCAACAACGTGTATTACCGTGTTTTAACCACTGGGTATTCCAACAGTGTAAACGGTAACAACTACGTCGTTATTTTTAAACAACTTATATTTGTCGTTTTCTTCCTCCAATCGCTTTTCGTTATGGGTCCCACACATGGATGCGCCGTCGTACGAATATTCCACGACCAAACGAATATTCCCCGAACACAATGAATATTTTATAACCACTTACTTATTTTGAAATATTTGCGTATTTTACCCATAACTATCCACATTAATCAAATCAACCCTTACTATTCAAAATAATAATTAGAGGAAATTAAATTTCATTTATTAATTATTTGGGGTCTTACAATCTCCCATCCTTATAAATTTCGCCCTCGAAATTGACGTACGTACCTGGTGTTTCGAAAAGGTGAGGATACCTCGCTTTCATTTCCGTTTCCAACTCCCAGGTCATTTCCTCTATAGCATGGTTTCTCCACAAAACCTTAACCTGTGGTATTACCTTCGTGCGTAGGACATGCTCCTTCCTATCCAAGATCTTGACAGGTACCTCCTCATACGTTAAATCTTCGGCTATCTCGTCCGGTTCTAAATCAATGACGTGGTTCGGGTCTTTCACATATTTACGAAACACAGATATATGAAAAACATTATGAACACGAGACATACTTGGAGGTAACGCGAGTCTATAGGCTACATTTCCTACTCGGTCAAGAATTTGAAATGGACCAATAAATCGTGGATTGAGTTTTCCTCTCTTCCCGAATCTTGTAACTCCCTTCTATAGGGCAACACGCAACAATACATGATTCCCAACACTAAATTCTACGTCCTTTCGATGAAGATCCGCATAACTCTTTTGTCGATCTTGTGCCGTTTGTATACGTTGTCGAATTATTTGGATCTTCTTCGTAATCATACGTACCAACTCGGGTCCCAATAATGTTGGTTCACCCACCTCGTCCCAACATACTGGAGAGCGACATTTTCGTCCATATAATGCTTCGAATGGAGCCACACCTATACTTGCCTGATAACTGTTGTTGTAGGAGAATTCCACCAATGGTAAATACTTATCCCAACTGCCCTTGAAGTCTAGGACACAGAGTCTTAATAGATCTTCAAGAGTTTGAATAGTCCTCTCTGATTGTCCGTCCGTTTGAGGATGGTATGCCGAACTGAATCGTAAATCCGTACCCATAGCTTTTTGCAAGCTAACCCAAAATCTTGAAGTGAATCTTGGGTCACGATTCGAAACTATAGATACTGGCATGCCATAAAATCTCACAATATCATTTACGTACATTTGAGCAAGACGTTCAAGGAAATAAGTCTCCCGTATCGGCAAGAAATGAGTAGACTTGGTTAATCTATCAACAGTAACCCAAATAGCATTGATGCCTTGAGAAACCGTGGGAAGACCCGTAACGAAATCCATGGTAATGTGTTCCCACTTCCATTTCGGAACCTCAAGTGGTTGCAATGGTCCCTTAGGCACTTGATGCTCCGCCTTTACACGTTGACAAGTTAAACATGTTGAGATAAACTTTGCAATCTCTCTCTTCATATTGTTCCACCAAAATATATGTCGAAGATCACGATACATTTTAGTACTTCCAGGATGGATTGCAAATGGTGTATTGTGTGCCTCCATCATGATCTTGTACTTCAAATCAAAATCGTTAGGAACACAAAGTCTGGAGTGGACTCGAAGTATTCCTTCTTCATCAATTCTCACTTTCGGAATAGCACCTTCTTGTATTTTCTTCTTCATATGCATCAACTCCGGATCGGTGGCTTGAGTAACCTTAAACTTTTTCTATTAAAGTTGGCTCTATGCTTATACTTGACATCATCGCACTCATTCCTGCATATGATTTTCTACTCAACGCGTCAGCTACCACGTTTGCTTTTCCAGGATGGTATTGAATAGTGTGATTGTAGTCTTTTAATAGCTCGAGCCAACGTCGCTGTCGCATGTTAAGTTCTTTTTGAGTGAAGAAATATTTGAGGCTTTTATGGTCTGAATATATCTCCACTTTCTCCCTATATAGATAGTGCCTCCAGATCTTTAGCGCGAAAACGACTGCTGCCAATTCTAAATCATGAGTAGGATAATTTCTCTCATATTCTTTAAGTTGTCGCGAGGCATAGGCTATGACTTTCCCATGTTGCATGAGAACACATCCTAACCCTTTGCCCGAAGCATCGATGTAGATAACAAATCCATCCAAACCAGATGGTATTGTTAGAACAGGTGCCGAAATAAGTCTCCTTTTAAGCTCTTGGAAACTCTTCTCGCATTCCTCGCTCCAAATGAATTTTGTATCCTTCCGAGTTAGATGAGTTAACGGAGTAGCGATTCGAGAAAAACCTTCCACGAATCTCCGATAATAACCAGCTAAGCCCAACAAGCTACGTACTTCAGTCACCGACTTCGGTTGCTCCCAACTTTGTATCGCTTCAATCTTCGTCGGGTCAACAGATACTCCATGTTTTGACACCACATGCCCAAGGAATGCTACTTCCTCAAGCCAGAACTCGCATTTTTTCAACTTAGCATATAAATTGTTTTCACGAAGCCTTTGGAGTATCAGCTTCAAATGGTGCTCATGATCTTCACGGTTTTTGGAATATATGAGGATGTCATCAATAAAGACAACAACGAATTGATCCAAATATTCCTTGAATACTCTATTCATCATATCCATGAAAGCCGCAGGAGCATTGGTCAATCCGAAAGACATGACTAAGAATTCATAATGCCCATACCGAGTTCTGAAGGCAGTCATTGGAATATCCTCAGTTCTAATTTTCAGCTGATGATATCCAGAACGAAGAATAATTTTTGAAAAGAATTGTGTTCCTTGTAACTGGTCAAAAAAGTCATCAATACGAGGTAGATGATACCTATTCTTGATAATGACATGGTTCAATTCTCGATAGTCAATACAAAGTCGCATACTCCCGTCTTTCTTCTTTACGAATAAAACAGGAGCACCCCAAGGAGATGTACTAGGACGAATGAAATCGATGTCCAATAACTCCTGTAGTTGGACTTTTAACTCCTGAAGTTCAATAGGAGCCATTCGATATGGGGTTTTAGAAATGGGCTTTGTACCAGGTTCAAGATTAATAAAGAATTCAACTTCACGTTCTGGGGGTAGACCGGGAAGTTCTTCAGGAAATACGTCAGAAAAGTCAATAACAACAGGAATATTATTCAATTTCGACGTGTCTTTATTTAAATCCATAACATGGGCTAAGAAAGCTTGACATCTGTTTTTCAATAAACGAATAGCTTTATGATTAGATATGACAGTGATTGATTTTAATGGTTTAGTTGCCTGAATTCGAACAACAGGTTGATTAGGAATATGAAAACTAACAACCTTACGAAAACAATCAATTTTGGCATGATGAGTAGTTAACCAATCAATCCCTAAAATCACATCAAAAGCAAGTATCTTTAAAGAGATAAGGTCAACAGGTAAGGTGATAGTGCCAACTTGAATCAAATAAGATTTATAAACAGTGGATGTGATGAAAGTTTCTCCTAACGGAGTCTCCACAGATAGGTCAAAGTCTAATTTCTCCGGAGTTAAGTTTAAACGTTGAGCACAAGCAGGAGAGATAAATGAATGGGTAGCACTGGTATCAAGTAAGGTATAAATTTCGCAAGAATTTATAAATAGCTTACCCGTGATCACCTCGTTTGGGTTCCTCGTATTTTGACCAGTCACAACAAACGCTCTTCCAGGAACCGTTGAATTTGACTTTTCTGGGACAGCCTTCTGAATCACTGTCCCCGCTGGAATTGGTTTCGCTACCGTACAATCTCGAGCGATATGTCCTTCCTTCCCACAATTATAGCATACCTTGACATAAATAATTGGAATAAATCAAGTAATTAATTCATAAACATAAAAGGCTCAATTGAAATCTTAATAAAAGAGTTAGTTTATAATTAATGAATTGAAACCAAGAATCCACAACTGAATAGACATTAAAAGATAAAAGTATGATAAGAGAAGAGAATAGAATCTGTTGTCAGCAAATCTGATGCTCTCCTCTTGCTCCTGCTCTTGATCTTCAATGATCTCCAAGTTGTTTCAATCTCCAAAACTAATAAGAACTAGAGTTATGTTCTAATCTAATGGAGTATTTTATCTAAGCTAAGCTATGTAATCTCTCTTTATTTTATGCCTTACATCATGTATTTATAGGTTACAAGTCCAATTTTTAGCTTAGAAACAAACTCAATCTAATTTGGAGTAAAAAAGGTGTCAAAATTCGCCCCAAAAAGCGTCCAAACCTGACCAAACTCTTCCCCAGCGCCCCGGCGCTGGGCACGGTGCTGGGATTCTGCCCCTTTACGCCCCGGCAATGGAAATGGCCTTGGTTTGGGCGCCCCGGCGCTGGCACATGTTCTGCCATTTTCTGCTTTGATGTCCTTTGGAAAAATGGTCATAACTTATTCGTCCGAACTCTGATTTTGATAATTCAAGATGTTCCGAAAAGAGGAGACGTAGATATACAACTTTCATTCTTTAAGTTTTTCAAAATAAGGTCCCCGAGCAATACTCAAATTGGTTCTGAAGTGACTGTTGTGTAAATGGCAAGCCGAAAACGCGCATCTAGCCACCCCAAACGTCGATCCAAGTAACTTTTATCCCAATTCCTATAAAACAACATAAAACATGCATGAATAGACATAAACACTTAAAAACATCCAAAAGATTAAGTTCAAACGCACTCAATTATGTGTATAAAACTCACTCATCAACGGTCCATATTGATTTACTATGCAGTATAATAAAATATTCTAATAAAATAAAATCTTTTATTAAAATAACGTTATATATATATATATATATATATATATATATATATATATATATATATATATATATATATATATATATATATATATATATATATATACGTAATATGTGACCTGCCGTATAAGGCAGGCACTAACTATATATATATAATAAAAACTAATCACCCCCCCCCCCCTTTTCCATCCAGACAAAACCATATATATATATATATAAACTTTTATATAATATATATATATATATATATATAAATAGCACATGCAAACATACTGTGACACCCCAAAAACAGGTATACATGACCCATTCTGAGTTGTCAATACATGATTCAGAAACAACTACAACTTTATTATTACAACATGTAAACTATGAGTTTAAATACAGATATTGCCATCTAGACAATATCCACATACAAATAAATCCCCATCATAATTATTGATACATTATTTTACAAAAATGGTGAGGACTACTAAACAACTCTCCCTAGAACCTTCATTCCACACCCCGACTCGTACTCGCTATATTCTCGCCTCCTGAGAAGAAAAATAGAACAAAAAGGAAAAAGGGTGAGCTCAACTAGCCCAGTAAAGAATATTATGACTAAGATAATATACAACAAATTATCGTTAGTCTTCAACAGGAAAAAATCTAATAGAATACAATAGACAACAAGTTTTAAATCAATATTCGCAGCCGAAAATGTTAATTCATAGAAGAGTTACGTAGAGGATGAAATCTACTAATGTCTATGAATTTAACAGTCCATCAACAGTATTTTTATCCCTGTAACATCAATCAATGCACATCTTAAATCATATATTCATCCTTGCACTACAGGCCAAGGATATTCATCAGTTGGTCATGTTCATCTAAACACATGTTTATCTTTGCACTACGGGCCAAAGATATTCATCAGAAATCATTCATCTTTGCACTACAAGCCAAAGATATTCAATAATATCATCATTTAGGACTGAGGATGATGAAAAATATTTTAAAGGAAACGAATCCAGTGAAACAAAATAACAAGTATTAAGGATTCGTACTTTAAACAATCTGAGTTCAAAAATACTTCACAAATAATCATACTGAAGTAAAATTCAAGAATGATCAAAACATGGATACAATCAAAGCTAGTATCCACAATAGATATTTTAGACGAAAAGGGAAAATTTTTATTTTTCGATGAATAGTGTCGTATACTTGAATAGTAACTCCGACACAAAAAGTTCCAAATTTGATTAAAAGTTCAGATCAATACTTCGACATAATGATATTAGAATAAATAATATCATTTTTTAAAAAATAATATCCCTTACCTTGAAAGATTTATACTTCTAGCTGAAACACCGGATATAAGCTATGACTTGAACTTGCACCGTATAGCAATACTCAAAGTATACTCAAAATACTCACAAGAATACGCTCGATAATATAGAGAGAGAAAACTTCAGTTTCTGGTGTGATTTTCAATTCTAACCTAAGCACCCTATTTATAAGAAAATGCTTAGAACACCAAAGCAGAAAATTTATTAAATATTATTAATTTTTTTTCTAAATCCTCATACGCACATGTATTTAGCTTCAAAATCTCAGCCACCAAATAGCCCACCTCACAAGACTTGCACAAAGAACATTTTTCTAATTTAAAATAATTTAAACTTCCAAAAATCAATTATTTCGGAGCTTTGGAACTTCAATAATTCATAATAAATAGTTCTTTTGTCAAAAAATTAGAATCTTGCGTGTTTTTATAGGAAATTCAATTCTCTACAACTTTGCAGAAGAAAATTTTACCAAATTCCAAACAGAAATTGACCGAAATCCATAAACGGGTGATTTTAGAGGCTATGATCAAATTTCAGTCAATAAATGGGGTTCACCGACATGTTTAACATATTTTAAAAATTTATTGCAACAAAAATACTCTTCCTCCTCGTATACTCATATATCCCACATTCGTTGTAAAAATATCACCATTATTATATTATTAAAATATAATAATATATATATTTAAATAAATTATTTTATCAGAAAAAGATAAAATTTCAATTTTCAATAATTGTCACATTAAAAAATTTTCTCCATCTATATCCACATAAAATAAATATTTTTCTCATCATATGAATCAATAATTAATTATTCACAAATAATATTACAGAATCACAATATTGACAACCAGGCAGTTCTTAGGAAAGAGGGGGCTTTCCAATAAGAATTTCTCCTTACTGGCGCGCAATTAGGTGACCAAACCTCTCCTTAGACAGAACTTTCTAGACATTGCCAATAATGTTATCTAATAATATTATTCAAATAATACGAATTATTGCTTCGATAATGAAAAATACTGTGTAATGACAATTATTGAAACAACAGCAATATAAAATATCAACGCAATAATTATTAAATCAATAAAATACTGAACAGTAATTACTGTAACCATTATTGAGTAGTGCCTTCTTACGTAAGAGTCAATAATTGGTGCAATACCGTGTGCTACTGTGCAACAATGCGTATTACCGTGTTTTAACCACCAGGTATTCCAACAGTGTAAACGGTAACAACTACGCCGTTATTTTTAAACAACTTATATTTGTCGTTTTCTTCCTCCAATCGCTTTCCGTTATGGGGCCCACACATGGCTGCGCCGTCGTACAAATATTCCCCGACAGTACGAATATTTCACGACCAAACGAATATTTCCCGACAACAATGAATATTTTATAACCACTTGCTTATTTTGAAATATTTGCGTATTTTACCCATAACTATCCACATTAATCAAATCAACCATTACTATTCAAAATAATAATTAGAGGATATTAAATTTTATTTATTAATTATTTGGGGTCTTACATATATATATATATATGTATATTATAACAAAACATCCTCTTGACAAAATCCTTCCTCCATAAATTCAACAAATACTTCATAAAATCTCCTCAATATTTTTAACAACATTTATCATCACTATTATAATTCACAATATTAATCGACCAGGTCGTTCCCAGGAAAGAGGGGGCTTTTCAATAAGAATTTCTCCTTATTGGCGCGCAATTAGGTGACCAAACCTCTCCTTGACAGAACTTATAGACATCGTTAATATTGCAAATAATAATATTAATAACTTTGTCATCTCAATTATTGATTTAATAATATATAAAATATCGACAATAATTGAATCAAATAACGTGAGATACTATGCAACAATTACTGTAGCAATAATTGAACAAAACTGAGTGACTTCTCACGTAAGCATCAATAATCAAAATTGTGTGCTACTGTGCAACTACGCGTATTACTGTACTTTTAATACCAAGTGTTTCAACAGTTAACGGTAAAACTTTCGCCGTTATTTTCATAGAGTATTTTTCTCTTTTTCTCAATCCGACAATAATTCCGTTGTGGGTCCACCAATGATTGTGCCGTTATACGAATATTTCCTATTAAAATGAATATTCTCCGACCAATCGAATATTATATAACAACTTGCGTACTTTATAAAATTTATAAATATTATCCACAACTATAATATTATATCAAATTCATTTCATAATATTCAAAAATGATATTTATAGAAAATTCATCTTTATTCATAAAAGTTGGGGTCTTACATTATTATTCAAAAAGATATTTAGAGAAATTAAATATTTATTCATAAAAGTTGGGGTCTTACACTAATAACTATATGATTTATTTTAAAATTGAATATATCTCAAATAAATTTAAACAAATCAAACTTGATCCTATATTTTGAACAAAAAAAATATAAACTTGAAAATATTTTCAAAATTTTCATCATACGCTTATTATTAAAAGTTGAACTCAATAATTTTAAAAACAAACAAATATTTTTTGTGTATTTTTAAAGACAAACAAATAAATTTTTAAATATTGGATGAACACATTTGTATGAGTAATGCATTTATGAGGAACATTTGTACTAAAAAAATGTTTAAAAAACAATTTAACAAAAATATAATAAATAGGAGTGACAGATTTGTAATTTAGTCCCTATTAGGCTATTATATTTATACCATAAATAAGGAGACTTTTCATTTCCTTCATGCTTTCATAGTTTTCCACAAGGGTATAAACAAATCGAGTTAACACGATTCCGAAATTGAGCTCAAGTAATTTAAATTTTTTGATTGAATATGATCTGAATATTAATAAAAAATTATAATTTAAAAAAATTTAAATAATTTATCAAATTATAAAATTTATTCATATTTAACTTATTTATATTTCTAGCCGAGTTCGAATTGAAGAACAAATTAACCTTAGTTTTCGATCCGCAGTATTCTAGTCTAGTCGTATGTGGTCAGTTCGTTATAAACTGAGAAATACCCCGCCAATGCTAAAATTAAGCAAATCAATGGCGAAATCAACACACCTAACTCGCATCTGTCACCCATTCCTCCGCCCCAATCCCGTCTTCTTCCGCTTCGCAAGAACAGCAACTAAACCCTCTATCTTCCTCCCCTCAATATTCCCAAATCCTCTGTCCATCTCCACCAATTCCGGTGTTTCTTCCCACTCATTTTCCACAACTGCAACCCCATACCCACTTCAATACGAAATGATCATCTCCCGCCCAGATAACTCTCCTCCGCCCAAAACTCGCCGTCGGCCACCGCATACCCAGCTGGTCAAATCCCAACCAACCGACTCAGAACCTGATTCTGAATTAGGGTTTGACGATTGGGTCGATAAGAAGTTAACTGCAAACCAATCACCCAATTCAAATGATCCCGATATGGACAAGTCTAAGAGAAAATATTACAATAAGAGGATGAAGAGAATGTATGGGTCTGATTCAGAAGACGATAGCAATCAAAAAAATAACGATAATTTTGTGGAATTAAAGCCTGAAGTAGTTGAGCTTCGTACGTTGCATAAAAAAGAAGAGGAATTGTATTTCTACGACACATTTGCGTATCCATGGGAGAAAGACAAGCATTATAAAATGGTGTATCAATTGGAGAAAAAATACTTTCCTGATCAATGTTTTGATAAGGCGTTTCTTGAACCCGGTGAATCCAATAGAAATGCCAAGGATAAGAGGGTAAAGGAGAGTGTAGACGAAAAAGACAAGGGATTGGTGTTTTTCGAGGAGGAGAATAGTTGGAAAGAGAGTGATAATGGACTGCAGAAGGATGCGAAAACGAATGTTCCAGAGAAGAAAGTGGAAGAATTCTTTAAGTGTTTGAAGAAAGTCCCCAATAAAGATAGTGAAATTGCTGGTGCTGAGCCATTTGTTGCTACGAGGAGTAATGGCCTTCCTCCTAAATGGGATAGCCCCACTGGAACTGTGGTTTTGGTGAATAAACCAAAAGGTGAGTTAATATTGTATTTGTTTAATGTTTAACATTAATTTTGACATCTTTATGTATCAAATTCTGTAAATTATACCAGTTTGTCAAGGTAGACAAAATTTTAACTAGTGAACTTCTAGTTTTGGTTGTGTTCCATTGTTAGGGTGATCATAGGCCTACTAGCTATAATTGAAACTGTCAAAATATAGAATTGAAAGGATCAAACAAGCATAAGAAATAAATCTGTTGCAGAATGGCCCTTAGTCTTCCTAATGATAATGATACTTGCTGTTTGTTTACATCTGATTGTCTCTTAATGGACCGCCTCTTATTCGCTAAGAGGCATGATGCTGTTTGTTTTGTTTTTTGTTACCTCTGAATGTCTATTAATCGGTAAGACAGAAAATGAAATCTTAATAATTAAGAGGTACCTCTTAATGAATTTTTTTTGCTAATTTTTTTTATATAAATATATTAAACAATATTATGCACTCATTTTTATTAAATTGAATATTTAAAATTATTAAATAAAATTTTACCCTTTAAAATGGTAAAATAGTGTCATTAAGAGACAACTCACTTTTTAGTTATCAAACAATTTTTTAGATTCAGACCTCATAACCATTCAGATGATCTAATTTATTAAGACATCATAATCATTCAGATCTTTAATTCTCAGATTTATCAAACACAAAAGGCAAGGCAAAAGGAACCTAAGTTTATATATCTTTTTTAAAAAAAAAGGAGAAAAACACAGCTTAAGCCTTTCTGATCTCCTGATAGTCCTTATTAATAATAGTATTATATAGATTTTCATTACAAACGCAACAATTTTTTTTCAAATTGTTAGACAAATTAAAATTCAGCTACTAATTATTATAAGTCCGTTAACAAGTATACTCAGTTCAAAAGTTTTTTTCGTATACTTGTGCTGGTAATTTTCTTATAAACTTGCTGCATGTCGAGCGTTCCTATATTCAGTTCTGCTAGTTTTTCTAATAAATAAATTGAAAAAAGAAGGATCACTACTTACCTAAGCTACAGGTATAAAACAGAAGCTAGATGTAATTTACTGCTACCATATAAATGAAGGTAAAAGCTTATGTATAGGTTGTGCTTTCTGATCTCTTAACTGTTTTGAGCTTAATTTAGGATTTAGTGCTCCATCCATAAAATCTTTTTGATCATCAAACAATTCTGTTATTCATATTACAGGGTAAGGTAAAATTAAAACCATGAGACTCTTAAATGTTTTTCTTTTCTTTTACTTAATCTAATTTATTATTCAAAATAACAATGATACACAATACTCACAGGATGGACTTCATTTACAGTTTGTGGAAAGCTGCGTCGCCTAGTCAAAGTTAAAAAGGTACTTGGTCGTAGTGTTATTTTGCACATTTTAGATGTTCTTATTTAGACTTGGCAATTTAGATTGCGAACCATCTAGTTAACTAAAATTATTTGGGTATTATTGGTTTGAGAACCATCTAGTTAACTAAAACTACTTGGGTCTTATTGGGTTGGTTGACTATTTTTTATGTTATGGGTTGATTTAGTTTTGGGCGGATATTATGAATTAAAAATATTGGATGAAACTAAGCTAACTAATTTTAACCCATATTAGTCAACACATCCCAAATTATTTAGTCTTGATCCATATGGACTCCAAATCAATTGTGTACCCACGCCTCAGATTTTGCCATGTGTCCTATTATTGTTTATAGAACTTGAACAAAGCTTAGATCGGTTACAAAAATTCTTCCTTGTTCTTCGGAAAAACAGGTTTCCTTAATTTTCTTTTCTTCCATATTCTTCGGAAAAACTGGCTTCCTCCTTTTTCTTTTTATGCCGCAAAAATTAATAAAGAACTTTCAAAATAATTAATTGAAAATTTGTAATAAAAATATCAATAATTTTTTTCATTTTAATTAATATAAAAATTATTAATGTAAATAAATTTGAAAGTGCCTCTAGTAAAAAAATTTAATACTTAATTTAGTTATATAAAAGTTAAAATTTTTATTTTCAAACTTGGCTTTAAAAATTTAAATGAGATTCCTTTTGTATAACAGAGAGACTAATATTTTTACAAGTTTTTTTTTTCACAATTCTATTTTGTATGAACTTGAAAACTCTTTTGTTCCATTAAAAAAGTCTATTATAAATACAATATTTGTCATAATTATATTTTTAAGATAGACTTTAATATTCATAATTATATTAATAAAACTTTAAAATATATATTCTAAATTAATATTTAAAAATAGTATTAATTTTAATATTGAAACAGAGATTATTACTATTTCAAGAAGTCTGGTTCCGGACCAGGCCGAGCTTGTTACATCCAATTTATAATTCAATGGCTTGTTAACAGAAAATTGGTATGCGGGTTTAACTGTGAGTGTAGAAGAATTTTTACAGAAAGCAAAGTGTACAAAAATTTTAGAGAGGATGTGTATAAAAATTTTAAAGAGGAAGAATGTATAAAACATTATAGATAGAAGGTGAATGAATATATAAATTAAATATCATAAATACTTTTTTTAATTGGACCATAATAATTTAAGCTTTAAATTTGAAATATGGGTCGACTTATATTTGGCTTCATAAGTATATAGTTTCAACCCAGTAACCCACACAACCTAGGTAATGTGGTATTAGTTCTTAAATAGAACCATAACCAAATTTTATAAAACATAACCAACCCATAACCATCTTTTGTTAGACCTACCCTTATTAGATTCAATGAATCACCCATCAATTTATCTGTTACAGGTAGGTCATGCTGGGACTCTCGATCCTATGGCAACTGGTTTACTGATCGTATGTGTTGGTAAAGCTACGAAGGTCGTCGACAGGTATAACTTGAATTCTGTCATTTACATTTAAGCAGTTGTGGTGTAGTTCAACCCCTGACCCCACCACATTTCCCCCCGAACTAGAGCTACAATTTTTTGATACCTAGATATCAGGTGGATTTTCTGCTTTAAGTTTGTAATTTATTGCAGATATCAAGGTATGATTAAAGGTTATAGTGGAGTGTTCCGGTTAGGGGAAGCTACCTCAACATTGGACGCTGATTCACCGGTTTGTTTAATTTCTTGAGAATAAAGTTACCAACTCAAATTTTTAATAAGCATTTAAAACAGAATGAGGACTCAAATGTTACTGTGTATGCTATTCTTTTACGCTGCTTTTTCAGTCAGAGGTGCATTATTTAATCATCTATTTGCGTGAGGCACCTTTTCTTGTGGAACTGCTCATATGTAAGTACACGTTATATTTATGTAGGTTATCCAGCGTGAGTCATGGGAGCACATAAAGGATGAGGACCTAAAGAAAACTGCTGCATCCTTCTGTGGGGAGATATGGCAAGTCCCTCCAATGTTCTCTGCCATCAAAGTAAGACTTCCTTCTGTATTTTATGAACATTATGCAGAACAATGTGTAAGGTACCATGCAGAGATTACTATATTTTCAGAAAACACCAACACTTCAGACCCGAATAGTTCTCTATTAGTGATCATAACACTGACAGCATTAGCTGATGTCTTGCTAGTTTCTACATCTTTTGATAGGTTGGAGGGGAGAAGATGTATGATAAAGCAAGAAGAGGAGAAAGCATTGAACTTTCACCACGACGAATTTCAATCTTCCAGTTTGATGTCGAGCGAAGTTTAGATGACAGGTTGTGTGGAAATCTGATGTCTAGGCAATAATATTGCTTAGACATCAGATTTCTGTCTTTAGTTTCAATAATGTTTAACCATGTTATTATTCATAGTATAGTTTAGATGCTCACTAATTGAATATCTAGAATATCTGTCGTCTTCATGCAAATTTCCCAAAGAACTGCTCCAAAACATATTTTATGCCCCCCTCGCGTTGTATTTTCCACACGGGTACCACACAGTGAGATAGGAATGTTAAAGCTGTTATTGAACTTTATCTTGTGTTTGCAGACAGAATGTAATTTTTAGAGTGACATGCTCAAAAGGAACGTATGTTCGATCCCTTTGTGCGGATTTTGGGAAGACTCTGAGCAGGTTTTGTAACATATTCATTTATCTTTAGTTGCCTTTTACATCTTACATGTAGCTTAAAGAACAAGAAGATAATAATGAATGATAAAATATCTATTAGCTTCTTGTTTCTATTGATGATTTTTTTAAGTATACTAAAGTATATATGACTTGATCTATCACATGCAGTTGTGCTCATTTAACTTCTTTGCGAAGGGATTCAATTGGTAAGGCCTTCTATTCAATGCATATTCTTGAATTTTACTCTTGCCAGTCCATTGTTTCCTTGTTTCATTAAATTGTTTTGGTATTTGTATCTTGTCCTGTCTTGATCAATCACGAGCCACACACCACTTACTTTGTTTTGGGCATAAATTTTATAAGCTGGTATATCATTTTCACTTTTCAGGCCAATACTCAGCTGCTGATGCTTGGGAATTCAAAGATTTGGAAGAAGCTATCACAAGGGAATATCTGTAATCATTTGTTTTCTGCTACTTCCCCCAGAACACATCTAAAGCAACTGGAGCTCTCCATTGATGAACCAAATAAATCCCTTTCTGCTTCGACCTTCCAAAATGGAATTATTTTCTGTACATCTTAGGAAACCAACCTTAGTATTTTCCATTTACAGTTTTGAATGTAAGATAGGTGTTACAAGAATCAGTGGTGCTTTACGAGGCATGTACAAGGAATTTATAAAGTGCACTACCAAGCTCTAACATACACAACTGTAGAATATGGTTATGTAGTTTACTTGATGTCAATAATTCTTTTTCAAAAAAGTTGTCCGACTGGTGCAATTTCTACGTATCGTTCATTGCTGGTGCAATTTGTACAACACAGTCGAGAAATAACAGGAAAAAATAAATAAATGAAGATGGAACTCCGAAGAGAGATTAACTGAGCGGCTACAAGAAGCATGCTGCTCTTAAAATCTTAAATCTTAATTAAGCATTTTCAAAGAAAACTGCTTCCGACATAAGCAGGTTCTGTTTTTCTGAAGCCAGCACTGATAGCTTAAATTCTATAAATGATTGGTTTGTACATAGCTTTTGCTGGTATGAATGTGCCCTCCTCCTATTGTGCTTGTAAAATTAGTCGTATCAACTCCCATGGACTTAAAATAGGATTTCTCTGCAGTGAAGAAGCGGTCCTGAAACATTGCCCATTCGTTTTGACACCTATCCCTCACCTGAGAGAGAATCGTCAAAACTTTTAGCTCTCTGTTTACATCAAAAGTGTTTGCTATTTGCACATAACCAATAACTTCCTACATACCCCTTCCCATGGTGCCTTTCCATTCTCTGCTTCACCCTGCGAAAAGGAAAAATCAGTGACAGCATTATACTCACACACATACAAACAATAGATTTACTATTGTGAGCGAAAACTAGAGTTACCTGATTTCCAAGAGTAGGTACAGAGGCATGAACAATCCACTGAGCATCCACAACTCCTATTTTCTCATGAGCTGGCTATTTTCATATGAAGAAAAGTAAATTGCTTATATATTTATAAGCAGGAGCAAGAAATGTTTAATCTTAATCAGAAGGTCGTCTCATTAAGGCCAAATCTCACCTCTACACATTTCCTAAGGGCAAAATCAAGACCCCACCCGTGCACCAAGTCATTCTGCAATGAGCAACATCAAACTACATAAAATCAACATGAGAATCTACTGTGATGTGCCGATGAGTGTTCTTTCTTAAAAAGAGTAAATATTAGAGACACACACACACACACAGAGAGAGAGAGAGAAGGAAAAGGAATAAGAAAAGATAGTGCTTTGACCTGAAGCATATGCCAAACACAACGCCATGCATTTCGAGAAAATACAGGGGCCATGATTTCAATAAATCTACAGTGCAAAAGGTGTTGGTGAGAATTATCTACTCCTGTGCATGGATTCTGATGACAATCATATACTATCTTAGGCAAGTTATATGAATACTGCGTACATACGCTGCGCAAGGTGGCAAATGTGGATCTTCACACCAACCAGGTCTTTCCTCTGTTTCTCTAGGAGGGGGATACAAAGAAAACTTTAGTAGAGTCCTATTTATAATGAACATCAAATAAGCCAAGAAAAGAATGGATGTTGGAAATTGAAATAAAGAGATCTTTATTGTCCACACTTATGAACTTCACTCTGATCTTTCTTCTTGGTCATCTGCCATGTTGTTACACTATCTGGAGACAAACCAGGCTGTGAAATTTCTAATCCATGCTCCTTTACCAGTTTGATGTATCTGTAAATACATAAGCATAAAAACTCTCAAAAATCTTAGCTTCTGCAAATAGCTATTTAATTCAGATAAGGATACTAGAGTTTTGCTACTTACTCCTCCGGATCAAAATGGTCCACCCCAAGGTCCTCATCCCAGATAAATATGTAGTCGTATGGAGCGACAATGTCAGGATGTAGAAAACGTTTGGCATACCACCTTGAGCCAATTCCATTTTTTTTAAAATAATTTAAATACAAAAGCAAAAACTCAGTTTCAAACAATAAGGATGAAGTTAGAAACATTAACGCATCATTGTAATAATTACCATTTAGTTTGCTTCCGAGCACTGAGGTGAATAGCCTTCTTAGACCACTCAAATTCATCCCATTCACTTGCCCGACCATCATAGTGAAACAGCAGAATAGCGAAGTTCTTGGAGAGCTGTAAAGATTTGTTACTTAATGCTAAGCCAAACACATAAATGAAAACACACGTACGCACAGTAATAAGGCCCAACCTTTTTCACTGCTTTGTCAATATTCTGTCTCTGCTCATAACCAACCGTAAAGGTTACAAGATACTTCGGTCTGACAGTTAGGTCCTGCAAGTGCTCTCTTATCAGTCAATAATTTATTGAACCGTTGAATAGAGAATACATAATTAATTTTCACAGGAATTCCAGGTATCTTAAACTTTTCATGTTAAGTGTATAAAAGATGAAGAGGAAGTACTGGTCAACCATTCACAGATGGACAAGTAGAATTTAGTATTTTCCATGCACTCTTAAGAATATTCATAACAATGTAGTAATAATTTTTTGGGTTGCTTAAATGCAGCCTACACAATTGTTCAATTCCCCACCCCAGGAAAAAAAGAAGAAGATAATTTTAGTATCTTCAATATAAACCAAAGCCTAAAGAGAATAGTATCATACAGTAAGAGCAACTTTTCTTTTAGGGTTAAGTTACAATAAGAGATATACGAAACTGAAAAGGAGAAAACCACACTATCTATCTGTTAATATGCCTTAATCTAATCTGAAATTGCAAATCATCTTTTCTTTGCAAATGCTTGTGGATTGCTTAAAAGTACTCTTATTACTTTTCTAAGGATGCTTATCCTCTTCCCTATCAAGTAAACTGCTGACGTGATTATGCTTTCTCTTTGATAAATTTAGAATGTTTACTTATAAAAAAAAAAGGAGAGAGAGAAGAAAAAGTATGTCCACACCATATTAAGCTACAAACATTTTTAACATGCATGACATTAGTTATATACCTTTGAGTAAATTTTATGCAGGTAAAATAGACTAATCATCTACCATCAAAAAAGAAATCACAAGTTTAAGGTGTCTTGGATATCAGGGTTATTGCATAAAACACACCTCACTAGGCCAGCCCGACAATCTACGGATGTATAAATCAGACTCCGATGCGACAATACCTGCAGGAAGCCTTTCAGCACCTCGCGGATTTGTTGGAACCCAAATCTGCATCACAAACACTTGGATGAAATTACTTAACATGAAAATAAGGAAGGTTCAAGTGTAAACACCCTCAATCTCTGAAAACAATATCAGAAACAGAGAATCAAGAGTCATTCAATTAAAACTCAACCAAAAAAGAATAGTTTCAGTAGTTACACATTCAGAATACGTTGCTACAATAATTTTCCTTGTACCATGAACTAGCCAAAATTAGGGAAATATGACTGAAAATAGTTACAGACATCCAGAAGGAGGGACATAGAGAGGGGGAAGAGAACTGATAAATGTGGATCGGCTTAAGAGGTAAGGTCATACTAATCATTATACTAGCGTACCAACATTCAATTATTTTAAAAAGTTTTTTCTCATTAAACTGGGTGACCACTCTAACAGAAATTTATTGCGATCTCAAGATGACATCCCTTAACACCTACAGACTGCAAGAAGCATATTGTTCACTGCTATGAACTTGAGCTAAAGTACAGCATTCCCTACTTGTCTTTCAGACAAGCTCAATGATGATTATTTTGTACTTTGTTCTCGAACTCACTCGCCACAAGTGTTCCACCCAGATTCGTACTATGAACTGTCTCTAGATATCCGATCTATCATCAGAGGGTTTATAGTGAAAATTTAGGTAAGCTTAGGAAATTTTGCACAAGTGTCTACTGTTTTGGGTTCTTTTGTCATGACAACCTGTTTACGGAAAGGGATTGGGCCGGTGTAAGACAATTTTTCATTTGAAACGGATCTGGTTTTGAATTAATTGTGATTTCGGTAGGCACTGCAGGGTTGGAGTACTTATTTGAGTTCTAAGCTTTGATCGCCTTACAAGTTTGGGATACAAGTTCGGCATTTAGGGGTTGCAAGTAATGAAAAAAGCTAAGAAAGGTCATTTTATTGCTTTAATGGAAATAAGAAACATCCCTCCAAATACTGTTGTGGCAGGGTATCTATGCCAACCACATTACTAAATCAATAGAAAAGAAATACCGTTGAACTGTTTGATTCGAGCACTGAGGAGTCACTATTCTTAAGAGTAGCCCACACGTTCAACAGTGCTTGGGTTGAGAGCCCGGAGTACTTGTCCTCAATATATGCAACATCAAAGGATGGTAAGAGACTTGATCGCAGGTTCGTCTAAAAAAGGCAAACAAAGAAGATGATCAGCATCATTTTTTATTCTTCCAGTGCCAGTAATCCAATATATATCAGAAAAAACAAATATATCAAAGATAATTAGAAACAAAAGGAATCAGCGTGCCTTAGTTAATGAAAGTCTTGGAAAGGACGCTCCAAAAAAGAAGCCGAACACAATACCAATAAAAGTCGTCACAAATAGCCTCATTGCCTCATTTGGTCTTCTTATGTTTGCGCTGCAACATAGGTAACTGATCTCATTATTTTCAATGCTCCAATAACCACAATATATTTCAGAAAATACCAAGCATTTACGCACAACAAGCTAAGGATAAAGTAAATCCCAAAAAGATATTTCATAGTTTATAATTAATTAATCCAATGTTCTAAACCTGCGCTGAGTTGATCCCATATTACTTTTAAACATCTATTCTTGAATATGGAAGCTGCAAATATCTGCTCCACGTGCCAATTAACTTCTTAGTTTCCGGTGCTTCGGGAAATAAGAAGCAACCCTCGTTACAGTAGAAGCAATCCTCAAAATCCAACTGAAACAACAGGCAAGATAAAATTAAAATTCTCCAAATTATGTGTGAAGAATATCGGTATTATAAACTCACACACAAACATTTGTGCTACGTTTGGATTGTAGTAATCAAGGTGGTAATGGAATGACTCACCTATGAAATGAAAACTAAAGAATTCTATTCATTCTATAGCAACATTGATTCGATGACCACCTAAAATACTGACCCACATATTTTCAGACAAGTCTAAGTTTGATTCACCAGAAATGAGAGGAAAAGGAAATATATAACCATTTTGTTATCCCACAATGTGCGTTTGCTTGGGGAACATGCAAGTGGAAAAAAAGAAAAGAAAAAGGAAACAATTTCTCTCAAACCTTTTACTGCATTTTTAACTGGATTTTTTATGACATGATTCATACTTTCCTATAAGTTCTCATGTCAACCAAATACTTGCATATTCTTTTAGAAAAACTTCTTTCACTTCTCTTTGCTTTACTTCACCTTTCGCGATAATCATTCTCCTATTATACGATCCAAAACATCCTACCGGAATTTGATCATCATAGACATGCACCATGAAAATTTTTCTAAAACAAAACTGATCCATAAATTCTTTACAATAACCAATTCACCTTTCAGTAAATCAATAAAGATTCATTTTTTATAATTACGACCTAATTTAGACATGATCCCAACTTATTCCCATACCACCATTTTTTTGCTGGAGATATTAAACGGGTCCAAACTGAATTAAATAAGGAAGAAATTCAACTTACGGATAGGATGAATTAAGGCTGAGCGGAAGAACCAACCCTATAATTGAAACAAAAACATGATCAGTGAAAATATGTTGTGATCAAAGTTTCAAATTGGGCGGGGCTTGGGCTTCATTTGCTCGGACAAGACAAATAATTGAAGATAAAAAAGAAAGAGAAATGAAACAAATTTAGCGGTGGATTTTCCGAAGAAAAACAGGATTCCCTCCCTACTGAAACAAACAAATTTGTATGTTTTACAGGAGGATATTTGAGTCTGCATCTTCGAGCGTAAATTACTTAACTGAAATAAGGTTTGTGTGGGCTCCACACTTCATCTAACCACAAATATTCTGTTCGTAAAAGGAAAAAGGGGATTTATAGATATAGATATATATTTTACGCAAAAAGGAGGTGAATTATTATATATATAAAAAAAGTAACGTTATTTTGTATAATTAAATATATTTATTTATATGTTATAAATAAAATAACTTTTTAATTTTTGGTATTATATGGGATGTCTCACTTAACACCTCATATATATATATATATATATATATATATATCTAATATAATACAAAAGATTTTGAATTTCCCGCTTACTCAATAAATCATCTGGGCCGTCCAAAGTTTGGGATAAATCACACCGTTCATACATCTATCTATCTAATAATTTAATAAAATACAAATGATTTTAAATTTTCCGCTCACACAATAAATTATTTTGGTCGTTCAAAGTTTGAGTTAAATCATATTGTCCATATAGTGCTGGAGGCACGGGACCCAGCTAGTATATATATATACTGTCAGGATCAAGAGCATTCTCCTTAAATAGCATTCCTCATTAAATAACATTCTTTTATTAAAACTACGTCGTTTTGGAAGGACGCGGTGACATTTTTGTAAATAGGCGATGGCATTGTATTTATAAAAATGTCACCGCGTCCCTTCAAAACGACGTAGTTTTAATAAAAGAATACAATTTAAGGAGGAATGCTACTAAAGCGAACCTTAAAGAGCGAACCAAAGACGAACCATCGTCTTTGGTGCCTATGACGACGGTTCGATCCTTCGTCATAACCATGTAGTCTTTGGCGACGGTTCAACCCTTCGTCTTTGGTTCGCTTTAGAGCCTCTCCGTATATATATATATATATATATATATATATATACACACACACACAGGATCCTGTCCGGACTCCCGGACAGGTCCTAAAATACGGATCTTATTTTATTTTTTATTTATTGTACTTTTTTTTTTAAACAACTTAAAAAAAATTATGGAACTGAAATTTTTACATAATACAGTGTTTTGGATACCTATACCAAAAAATGTATATACAGTCTGCACAGACTGTACAGAGTCCGAAATTCCGAACTGGATCCAGACTATATATATATATATATATATATATATATACAGACAGGATCAGGTAAGGGCTCCCTTACTTTGTTAAAATGCGGACTTTTTTTTTTTTGATTTTTTTTGGTTTTTTTTTTAAACAACTAAAAAAAAATATTTAATATTTTATGGAATTGAAATTTTTCCATAATATAATGTTTTGGGCGTGTTTTGAATACCTATACCAAAAAGTGGTGGTACAGTCTGCCCAGACTGTACATACATATTTTTGTTATACGTACCCAAATCACATCCAAAACACTGTATTATGAAAAAATTTCAGTTCCGTAAAATATTAAATATTTTTTTTAGTTGTTTTTAAAAAAAAAACCAAAAAAAATCAAAAAAAAAAAGTCCGCATTTTAACAAAGTAAGGGAGTCCTTACCTGATCCTGACCCTATATATATATATATATATATATATATCTTTAAAATGACGTCTTAATTTGATTGTAATATTTGTGATGGTAAGTTTTAAAATGTTCTATTAATTTATATTCGTATTTAATTAGCTTTGCAAATTGAGGCCGGCCCATTATGGTTGGTTGGAGCTTTAGGCGCCGAGTATTTTGTTTTTTGTTTGTCATATAATATAACCATCATTTTCATATAATACACATGCGTAGGTCTAAATAAATAAATAAATAATTTTACTTGTTGGACTAATTATAAATTTAATTAACTAAAAAAATAATACTCATTCAACTAATTATCTATATTATTAATAAAGTCTCCAACTTTTACAGCCCTTTTTTGTGATTTTGTGTCACAAAAGGGCTAAACAACTATTTTTGTTCTTATACTTTACGATTGATTTCAATTTCATCTATGTACAATCTTTTTTTTCATAATAGTCATTGTATTCTAAAATAGATGAATAATTTAGTCCTTTTTTAACTTAAATATGACGTGGCTTTTCTTTTTCAAAAACAATTATGCCAACATTTATTCTAATAATCTAAGTGGATAGTAAGGGAAAAATTAGTAATTTGACAAATTGTGTAGACTTTTTTTGCATTTGGAAATATATATATATATATACGGTCCGGATTTTAAGCTTACCCCTTATATAACATACATTGTATACCCCCCCTTTAGCGACGGTTCGGTCCGTCGTTATAGGTTTGGTCCGTCGTTAAAAGTTAAGATGAAGGTTCTATATTTAGCGACGGACCGAACCGTCATCCAGTTCGTCGCTAAAGGGGGTATGCAATGTATGTTAGATAAGGGGTAAGTATACATATATAGGGTTCTCATCCATAGCAACCGGTTGCTATAGACACTATTCCAGCAACCAACTTGTCAATCGTAAACCAATTAAATGGAAAGCTGAGATGGAAAACAAATATATCAAACAACATACTCTAGCGGCTTCTATTTTAATAAAAGTCAAATTAACTTGTTAATGTGGGCCCATATTGTCAGATGAAAAGATATAAAATGAATTTATTTTTTATATATACCAACCGTTACAACTTGTAGCGGCTTGGTCTTAATATTTTTTTTATAACGTGGACCCATTTTTGAGAAATAAAATGATAAAAAAAGAATTTATTTATTTTATATACCAAACGCTACAACTGCCCTCTGTTGTTCCACTTTGTTGGTAATAGTGTTATTAGTTGTTTTTTATTACTAATACTAATATCAATTAAATGAGAATTAAAAAGGCAAAAAAAGACAATTAATATTACAATATTATCTTTCTATATTTCAATTTTCTTACAACAGAAGTCATAAAAAAAAAAAAAAAATCGCTACATCTTGTAACGGTTTGTAATAATGTTATTACTTGCATTTTTTATTACTAAAGACAACACTAAAGGCAATACTAAGGGCATTAAAAAAACAAGCTGCTACATCTTGTAGCAGTTGGTAATAGTGTTATTATTTGTCTTTTTATTACTAATACTAATATTAATTAAATGAGAATTAAAAAGGCAATTAATATTAGTAATAAAAAGACAATTACTAATATTAATACAAAAAAGAAAATTACTAATATTACTAAAGAGACAATTAAAATTAGTAATAGTAATAAAAAGGCAATTAATATTAATACGAAAAAAGACAATTACTAATATTACTAAAAAGGTAATTAATATTAGTATTAGTAATAAAAAAGACAATTAATATTAGTAATAGTAATAAAAAGTCTATTACTAATATTATTACTAAAAAGGCAATTACTAATACTAATATTAATTATCTTTTTAGTAATATTAGTAATTGCCTTTTTAATAATAATATTAGTAATTGACTTTTTATTACTAATACTAATATTAATTGTCTTTTTAGTAATATTAGTAATTGCCTTTTTAGTAATAATATTAGTAATTTACTTTTTATTACTAATACTAATATTAATTATTATTACTAATATTAATTGTCTTTTTATTACTAATACTAATATTAATTTCCTTTTTAGTAATATTAGTACTTGCATTTTTCGTATTAATATTAGTAATTGCTTTTTTAGTATAAATAGTAATTGCCTTTTTATTATCAAACTTTACTTTAAAATTCATTACTATACTAATTTGACTTTTTGTATATTTTAATAATATACTTTTAAAAATATTATTTAATATTAATACTTTTTGTTTAGAATTTTTTTTTAGTTGCTAAAATCTATAATAATATATGCATATAAATTTTAAATTGGGATTTAAAACTAATACATATATTATGTATATTAGTCATTGTCCGTACCTGAAGGCAGTAAGGTACGACGTAACGAAATCCTCTCTCTCTCCGTTTCAACAATCCACACTTTCATTTCATATCTCTCATCCTTCCTCTCTCACCACCCTTTCCCGTCCAAATCAATTAAAATGAATCTGAACCGTCTTTATGTTTTCTCGCCCAAATTAATTAGAATAAATCTGAACCATCCTTATGTTTTCCCGCCTAAATTCAAAATGAGTTCTATCTTATTAATATAGGGAGCAAGGATTAAGTGCATACCCCTTATCTTACTCACCCGTGCTCACCCCCTTTTAGGCGACAGTTTCGGTTATACAACCGTCGTCTATACTTTTAGCGATGGACACCATATAGCGTTGATAAAAATATAGACGACGGTTGTATGACCGAAACCGTCGCCTAAAGGGGGGTGAGCACAAGTGAGTAAGATAAGGGGTATGCAATTGATCCGAACCGTTAATATAGATACTAAAACCTATATAAATCAGTATTCCACTAAGTTGAGGCAACCAATTAGAATTTTAAAACATAAGGAGTGAGTCATAGAAACCGTTAGATCAAGTTATGATTGTATCTCAGCCGTTCATTCAAATCACTTAACATGCAATTATTAGAACAAAACAGGTTAAAAGTCAAATTTAATCCCCACCGTGGATCATTTTCATCAAGTAATTATGACCATTAAATCGAGTAAATAAGTATAAATATAATATAACAAATAAAAAGAAACTTTCATTTTTTTCTTATTTCTTTCTCATCTTAGGTGTTCTCAATTATATCTCATTAAAAGTGTTTCTAAACTCTTTATTTCCCAACTTAGAAGTGAGATCTAGCTAAATCAAAACATGTTTTTGGAAAGTTGTTCCGATTAAGTTGTTGTTTAAGTATATTAACTATGATTCTACCGATTTGTTTTATAAAAACATGTTTTCAAAATTTTAAAATCTTCAAAAAAATTCTTTTAAATGTCTAAGGGCCAGTTTAGGAGTGACTTATTTAAAAATGACTTATAAGTTGACTTATAGTTATTTTAAGTTGTGACTTATAAGTAAAAGTGTTCGGTTGATAATAACTTATAAGTTAAAATAAAATATAAATATTACTAAAAAGACATTATAAAAAGATATATTGATTCAATACCATATCGAAGGTTATTATTCAATACCATATCACATGTCTTCAGATTGTAACTTTTTACTAACTAAGTTAATCTTATGCAAAATGTCATGCCAAATAACCAAACTTAATATAAATTCAAAACTTGAAAGCTCTCCTAATGCTAAACTTTGAGCATCCCTACTCAATTTGGCATCTTCACTAATTTCTGTTAATTTAAATAAAGCTTATCTGATTTGGAAAGCTTGAGATTTTATTACTTTGACACTTTCAATGTGACTTTCCCAACGTGTAGTTGACAATGATTTCAAAGTCAAACCATCTATGTAATCAAGTAACACATTCCATCGCTTTGTTGAATTAGAGAATACTGCATATATGCATTGACATTCTCCAAAAAAAAGATTTTTCTTTAACACATGACTTGGCCATATTACAAACTATTAAGTTGAGACAATGAGAACCACATGGCATGTAAAATGTTCTAGGATTTATATCAATTAATCTTTTTTGTACACCTATATTTTTCCCTTTCATATTAGAGTCATTATCATAACATTGTCCCCTCACATTATCAATATTAAGTGTAAGAGACTCCATTACATTTTGCAATTCATTAAAAATTCCTAATCAGAAACTCTAAAAAATACTCTAGCTTCAATATTTAGGGTTAAGTTCAGATGACCACCTGAGGTTTGGGCGGTTTTCCACTTAACCAACTGTAGTCAGTAAAGCTACATTTAGACTCCTGACTTTTTGAGTTGAAGTGAAAAAGGGCTTTTCGTCTTAACTCCGTTACTTTATTTGGCTAAAGACTTAATTACCCTCACTTTAAAACACCCGGCTGTAAAATCATTTATAAAAACAACCAAAAATAGTTGTTCATCTCGCTCTCTCTCTCTCTCTCTTTTTCTAACAAACAAAAAATTTCAATAATATCCACCGATCTTCAGTGATTATAATTCCAAGTTCAGTAAAGAAAACTTCAATAATCTCTGTCTTGCTCATAAGACTTCCCATTGTTACAAATCAGATCTATTACATAAAGCAAACAAAAAAAATCAACACTAACTTCAAATCCCCCAATTTATGATGCTTAAAAGCAACACAAAAACAAACCAAGTTCCAACTTCAATAATATCCACCGATCTTAGGTGATTATAATTCCAAATTCAATAAAGAAAATGGAACCAAATTTGACATAAATCAAGAATAGAATAATAACCCAGCTAATCTAAACAACAAATGACAAAACTAGAACACACCCACATTTAAAAAACCAATAAATTTACGAACTTTCATACACTAATCATCACAAATCAGCAAGAAATTCACTACAACTAATTCAACCCTATGAGACCCAGAACATAATAATAACCAAAGAAAAAGCTAGAATTATAAGGGGGGGGAATACCAAAACACAGCCAAACCCAAAATCAAGAATTATGAGGGGGGAAATTTCGGCTTGGAGTTGACAAAATGATTTCTACTAAGATTCATAAGATGGATTGGGAGGTTTTGGAGATCAGAATACAGAATTGGTTGAACGCTATGAAGGTCTCCATGGATACGTTGTTCAATGGAGAGAAAATCCTTTGTGAGTCATATTTTACCGATATCTCAAAAGAAGGCTCTTTGGTTCTTTTCGGATTCCCGGAACTTGTCGTTAGAAGCCGTAAAAAATCGCCGGAAAAGGTATTCCGTCTACTCGACATGTACACTTTCATCGCCAGTAACTGGCCAGGGATTGAGTCGATCTTCTCGTTCGAATCAATCTCTGGTGTCCGATCTCAAGCCCTCAACACGCTGATCAAAATCGCTGACTCGATCAGAATAGAGATAACCGAGTTTGAGTCGTCGATTCAAATGACGCCAAATCATAGTCGCCAATCGCCGGAGCCGGAGCCGACATTCATCATCTGAACATTAAGAATAAATCATATCCGAAACGAATCCCTCACTCCTAACATCTCAAACCCAAAAAACCTCCAAGATCCGAACCCCAAAACCAAAACCTAAAACCTATCATCGCCACAAAATTTCAGGAAGGTTCCAACAAGAAGCAGCAGTGAACTAATTTTGCTGTTAGAAAAGTGAAGATTTTGAAATTTGAAGGAGAATAGGGAGTGGGTAAGATGGGGATCAGTCATGTGAGGGAGAGCCTGTGATGAAGAGGGTGGAGTCTGGAAGAGTCTGGTTCAGACATTTTTGGGTGAGAAATGAGAGAGAAATAGGTATACAACACCCATGACTGACCAATATTATGACTGACCAATAGAGAAATAGGTAAATGAGAGAGAAATGGTTCAGACATTTTTGGGTGAGAAATGGAGTCTGGAAGAGTCTAGTTCCCTATATTATGACTGATCAACAAATAAGCTTAGATAAGACACACTAGCGAAGGATTTACTCGTCTCTCCCCTCTTAGTTCTATTCTCCGATCTCCGCCAGAGACCATATCCCTAAGTTTTGATACTAACTGTGACGCCCCCAAAATAGGTATACAACACCCATTCTGAGTCGCCAAATACATGGTAGATAAAGCAAACTACAACTTCAATAATACAATTGTCGTGCAAAATACGATAACACATACTGTGAGTTTAAATACAAATATTATCTTCTAGACAATATCCACACTCAAATAAGTTCTCATTACAATTATTCAAACACTATTTTATAGAAATAGTGAGGACTGCTAAAACAACTTTCTAGAACCATCGCTCCATACCCCGACTAGATCCTGCTATGTTCTCACCTCCTGAGAAGAAAAATGAAACAAAAAGGAAAAGAGTGAGCTCAACTAGCCCAGTAAAGAATATTATGACTAAGATAACATACAACAAATTATCATTAGTTTTCAACAGGGAAAAATCTGATAAAATATAATAGACAGCAAGTTTTAGATCAACAACTGCAGTGGAAACAACAATCCATTACAAGAGTCACGTAGAGGATGAGTTCTACTATCTTCTAAGATTTAAAAGTTCATCATCAATATTTTATCCATGTAACAATAATCAATATACATCTTTAATCAAATATTCATCTTTGCATTACAGACCAAAGATATTCATTTGTATCACCAGTTGGTCATGTTCATCTCAACACCTGTTCATCTTTGCACTACGGGCCAAAGATATTCATCAGTTAATCATTCATCTTTGCACTACAAGCTAAAGATATTCAGTAATATCATCATTTAGGACTGAGGATGATGAAAAATATTTTAAAGAAAACGAATCCAGTGAGACAGAAGGACAAATATTAAGGATTCATATAACAATTTATCCAAGATCAATAATACTCCATAATAACCAATTTTAAAGCAGAATTCAAAAATAAAGACAAAAACATGGATACAATCAAAGATAGTAACCATAATAGACATCTTGGACAAAAAGAAGAAAATTTTATTTTTCGGTGAATAGTGCCGTATTCGTGAATAATGTCGTATACGTGAATAGTGCCGTATACGTGAATAGTAACCCCGACACAAAAGTTCCAATTTTGATAAAAAGTTCAAACCAATATTTTGGCATAATGATATCGAAAAAAATAATATCATTTATGAAGAGAATAACATCCCTTATCTCAAAATATCAGTACTTCTGATCGGAATATCGGATAGAAAGCCGAAGGAACTTGTACCGAACAACAACTCTCAAAGTATATAAATACTCACTAAAATACGTTCAACAATATAGAGTGAAAGAAAACTTGTTTCTGGTGTGATTTTCAATTCTAACCTAAGTGTCTATTTATAGGAAAATGCTAGAACGCCATAGGAGACTAAAATAATAAAATATATTATTACTTAACCAATTCTCTACGCATGCTAATCAAGACTTATGACCAGCTCCTCAATGCTGAAAATTTCAGCAGCCCATGTGTTGTCAAACAAGAGTGGGTCCCACCCATAATTTAATAAAAAATTATTTTATTTTCTGAAACTTCAGTAATTCATAGAAAATAGCTCGTTTATCAGAAAAATATAAATTTTATGTCTATTCTGCCTGAAATCGAATTCTCTACAACTTTGTAATTTTGAGTTTTTCCAAATTCCAAACATAAAATATCCGAAATCTACAAACGGATGATTTTTAATACCTCTACACCGACAAAATACTGATAAAACACCTCGGCATTAATTCATTCATTTTTATCCACATAAAAATAAATATATCCATCATTTATATCCACATAAAATAAATATTTCCTTATCATATAAATCAATAATTAATTATACACAAATAATATTACAGAATCACAATTATGACAACAAGGCCGTTTCCAGTAAAGAGGGGGCTTTCCAATAAGAATTTCTCCTTATTGGTGCGCAATTAGGTGACCAAACCTCTCCTTAACAGAACTTTCTAGACATTGCCAATAATGCTATCTAGTAATATTATTCAAATAATATGAATTATTGATCTTGTGACAACCCCAAAATAGATCCATTCCATCCAACACATTCTGAGTCGCCAAATACATGGTACAGAAAATAACTACAACTTTATTACAACAATTTTCGTGCAAAATACAACAACACATAAGTTATAGATAATTAAATTTCCTATAAAAATACGTGAGATTCGAATTTTCTGATAAAAGGGGTATTTATTATGAATTATTGAAGTTCTGAAATAATTGATTTTTGAAAGTTTTAAATATTTTAAATATAAAAAATGTTTTTATTATTTTTGGCACATCTGTGGTTGAAGTTTGGACCAGATTTGTGTGCGTAGGAAATTTTAATATATATTATTAATTTATTAAATTTTCTACTTTGGTGTTCTAAACATTTTTCTATAAATAGGGTGCTTAGGTTAGAATTGAAAATCACACCAGAAACTACAGATTTCTCTCTCTATAATATCGAGCGTATTTTTGTGAGTATTTTAGTACTTCGAGTATTGCTATATGGTGCAAGTTTTTTTAGCACTATATCCAGTATTCTAGTCAAAAGTACAATTCTTTCTGAGGTAAGGGAGGTTATTTTCTTCTAAAATGATATTATTTCTTCAATATCATTATGCCAGAATGTTGGTTGGAAATTTTTATCAAATTTGAAACTTTTTTATGTCGAGGTTACTATTCATAAGTTACTATTTATGAGTACTATTCACGAAACGTGATGATATTTTTTGTGAAATTTCTATCTTTTGGTGTCGGAGTTACTATTCACGTTTACGACACTATTCATAAATACGACACTATTCACCAAAAAAATGAAATTTCTTCTTTTTGTCCAAAATATCTATTCTGAATACTATCTTTGATTGGATCTATGTTTTGGTCTTCATTATTGAATTTTACTACACTCTGGTTATTTATGAAGTATTTTTGAACAGGAATTATTTAAAGTACGAATCCTTAATATTTGTTCTTTTGTTTCACTGGATTCGTTTTCTTTAAAATATTTTTCATCATCCTCAGTCCTAAATGATGATATAACTGAATATCTTTGGCCTGTAGTGCAAAGATGAATGATTTCTGATGAATATCTTTGGCCCGTAGTGCAAAGATGATCAGGTGTTTAGATGAACATGACCCACTGATAAATATCTTTGCCTGTAGTGCAAAGATGACTTGTTGATGAATATATTTGGCCTGTAGTGCAAAGATGACTTGTTGATGAATATCTTTGGTCGTAGTGCAAAGATGAATTTATTAGTAGTATTATCAACATAAACTATGATTTGGTATAACCATAATCTTTGATGTTTCAGGTGATAAAAATTATCTTTGTCCTGGATGAGAAAATGAATTTAGAACTACAATTACGATTATGAGTTATACATGTGATTGTGGACAGGAATTGTTGATTGATGTTATAAGGTTAAAACATTGTTGGTGGACTTTTAACATGGAGAAGATAATAGACTTTATAGTCTATTTGACTCTTCTAATGGATTGCTCATTCCGCTGCAACTATGATTGAAAAGTTTTATCATCTACCATATGTTCTAAATCTCTGATTTATTACTGTTGAAGGCTATTGATAATTTATTTATCTTTAGTCATGATATTCTTTACTGAGCTAGTTTTGTTCACCCTTTTGCTTTACAATTCCTTTCAGGTAATAAAAGTGTAGTTGGGTCGAGCGGGGGATAACAAGAGAATAGAATGGTGGTCTATAGATGTTGAGGGTGAGGTGAATTTAACTTGGAAGAGTGTTTTGCCACTATCATACAAGATGTCTAATGACATACAACCTCGTGTCATCATAAGACAGTGTTGTGCTCATCCACTTGCTGAGTATATTTACAAGCACTACCTATATAATCTTGGTGTTTGTTTGGAGTTTAATTCTCAATTAGAGACAGTGGAGATAATGATATGTCAAGAGAAGACTCATCATTGGGAATAATATGATAGTAATCTTCTCGTTTTTCTTTGGGGTCTATTGGGTCAACCAAGGATAATTCTGTGGCCATATGATATCTACCATAACCTAAAAGCATGGCCTCCCATGTACGAAAGTTTTCTTGAGTACTTCCCAAATATTCTAATTTCTAAAACAGTTTTTGACTATACCTTTATGTAAGGTGTCATTGTGACGTGCTACAGTTGGTATATATTTGTATCCAAACTCACAGCATATGTGTTGTTGTATTTTGCACGACAATTGTTGTAATAAAGTTGTAGTTATTTTCGTACCATGTATTTGGCGACTCAGAATGTGTTGGATGGAATGGAGCTATTTTGGGGTTGTTACAAAAACTGTCCATCAATGCACTTCGGGCCAATAAGGACTTTTAATTTTCACATCATTTGTAACATTACGGTCATGATTATACCGAATAATTCCTGGTCATAATCATACCAAGTCCATCTATGCACCACAGGCCACAGATGACTTTTAACATAACATAAACATGAGGATGATGACAATGATATAAGAATTCAATTAAACAAGTTCAAGAATTAATTTGTCTAGGAACCAATAACGTTCAAATTGTCAACATGATACTGCTTTGTAGAGTAAAATTCAAGAATGCTCAGAAGAATATTTTCATGAAAAGATACTGGATGAAGCGCAAATATCAAGGATATTCCACTAATTTCATGGAGTATAGAAGTCAAAATTTTAATCAACTGAGTATAATACCGAATGGAATAACAAAAGATATCACCATGCATGCGGTACTTCGCATAGACGGTTATTTCAACAGAATAATAATAACGGAACCAGGTCAGGTGAAATTCACACCGACATGATGTTCCAACAGAATAATAAATGCGAAATAATAATTGATGGAACCAGGTCCGGCGTATAGCACAGACAGAATATTCCGACAGAATAATAAAGATGAAATAATAAAAATGGAACCAGGTCCGGCGTATAGCACAGACAGGATATTCCGACAGAATAATAAAGACAGAATAATAGAAGAATGTCACCAAGTATAGGGTAGCCCGCGTATACAGGTTATTCTAATAAAACAATAAAGAAATGGAATAACAGAAGTTCTCTTCTTGAATACAAAAGAATAATATCCCTTACCGTAAAATAATACTTGATATAAGAGTAGTGAAGTAGCGGAAAACTTTTCTTCTATCTCTCTATAGTCTCTCTCTAAAGTTTAGTGAATTCGTAAGAAAATAATGAAGGAATGAGCTTCTATTTATAGGAAAATGGAATGCATGGTAACTAATCTATGAACGGTCCAGATCGATTTACTTTAATCTGACGGTCCATATTTAAAGAAAAATCTTTTAAATAAAATATAATATATTCTATTTATATAAAAAGATTTTTATTATGCAAACATTATGCGGGTACTATACAAACACTATGCATAATAAAATATAATATATTCTATTTATAGAATAACTTTAATAAAGTATTCGGTTTTATATAAAAAGATTTTACTATGCAAAATATTATGCATAATAGAATATAATATATTCTATTTATAGAATAACTTTAATAAAGTATTCTGTTTTATATAAAAAGATGTTTCTATTTTATTACGTGAATAAAATAAAACTTTTAAATCAACAATAACTGAATCAAATAATGTGAGATACTATGCAGCAACTATTGTAGCAATAATTGAACAAAATTGAGTGACTTTTCACATAAATACCAATAATTAATACCGTGTGCTACTATGTAACAACGCGTATTACTGTACTTTTACTACCGAGTAGTTCAACAGTATCAACGGTAAAACTTCCACCGTTATTTTCAATATAATATTTTTATCGTTTTCTCAATCCGACAATAATTCTGTTGTGAGGTCCACCAATGATTGTGTCGTCATACGAATTTTTCCTGTTTAAAATGAATATTCCCCGACCAATCGAATATAATATGATAACTTGCATACTTTTCAAAAATTATAAATATTACCCACAACTATAACATTATCTCAAATTCACACCATAATATAAAAAAAATATTTCGAGAAAATTAATTTTTTATTCATAAAATCTGGGGTTTCACAGAATTGGTGTTTGTTTGAAGTATAATTCTCAATTAGAGACAGTGGAGATAATGATATGTCAAGAGAAGACTCACCATTGGGAAGAATATGTTAGTAATCTTCTCATTTTTCTTTGGGGTCTATTGGGTCAACTAAGGATAATTCTGCGGCCATATGATATATATCATAACCTAGAAGCATGGCCTCCCATGTACGAAGGTTTCCTTGAGCACTTCCTAAAGATTCTAATTTTTAAAACAGTTTTTTGACTATACCTTTATGTAAGGTGTCATTGTGAGGTGCTATCCACGGTTGGAACATGAGTCACATTTGGTATATATTTGTATCCAAACTCACAGCATATGTGTTGTTGTACGTTGCACGATAATTTTTGTAATAAAGTTGTAGTTGTTTTTTTGTACCATGTATTTGGCGACTCAGAATAGATTGGATGAAATGGAACTATTTAGGGGTTGTCCCATTTGGTATCAGAGCTTAGGGATATGGTCTCTGGCGAAGATCGGGGGAATATAACTAGTAGGGGAGAGATGAGTAAATCCTTCGCTAGTGTGTCCTACCTAAGCTTAAATGTTGGTCAGTCATAATATCGGGATATTATGTGATATGTTAATTTGTTCAATTAACCCTTGTTTTGAAGATGTATTCTAGAATGATATTTGAAATACAGGACATGAGCAATGGAGAAATCATGATGACAGGGAAGATGGAATCTGACATGAAAGCAAGGTATTCTCAACTCTTTGAAATACCAGGTACGTAAATTTCGAGGACGAAATTTCATAAGGAGAGTAGATTGTAAGACCCCAAATTTTATGAAATAAAAGTATTCAAATTTTTTTATAATTACTATTCAGTAAATGGTTAAATTGATAAAAGTTAAAGTTAAGGGTAATATATGAAATTTTTCAAAATACGCAAGTGGTTATAAAATATTCATTGTTGTCGGGGAATATTCGTACGACGACGCAGTCATTTGTGGGCCCCATAACGGATAACTGTCAGATGAAGAAAACGACAAAGTTTTAGTTTTTATAAATAACAGCGTAGTTGTTACCGTTAAGACTGTTGGCATACCCAGTGGTTAAAATACAGTAATACGCGTGGTTGTATAGTAGCACACGGTATTGCACAGTATTGTTGAATTATTGATCCTTACGTAAGAAGGCACTGCTCAATAATTGTTACAGTAGTTACTGTTCAATATTTTATTTTATTGATTCAATAATTGCTGCATTGATATTTTATATTATTGTTGTTTCAATAATTATCACTGCACAGTATCTCCATTATCAGATCAATAATTCATATTATTTGAGTAATATTATTAGATAACATTATTGGCAATGTCTAGAAAGTTCAGTCAAGGAGAGGTTTGGTCACCTAATTGCGCGCCAGTAAGGAGAAATCATTATCGGAAAGCACCCTCTTTCTTGGGAACTGTCTGGTTGTCATTATTGTGATTCTGTAATATTTTTTGTGAATAATTAATTATTAATTTATATGATAAGGAAATATTTATTTGATGTGGATATAAATGATGGATTTATTTATGTGATTATAAATGAAGGAATTAATGTTGTGGTATTTTATCAGTATTTTGTCGGATTGGAGGTATTAAAAGATCAAATCAGTGTTCTTACAGCTTTATTGTGTGAGTTATAAATTTTGATCCGACCATTGGATCGTTGTGATTTTTGGATATGTTATACATATATAAGTTGAGTATATGTCCACAAATTTTGAACTGTTAAAAATGAACGAATGATTTGTTATGAATTTTAAGAGGTGACTGATTCAGAAATTAGGTTTATAAATGATTTTGGTAGAAAATTCTAGAAATGGGTGGGTCCCACTTTTGGTTATTGGGGAAGATAGCTGATTTTTGGTGGGTGGAATAGTAGCAGGTAAAGCCATCAGGTAGCAGGTCAAGTCTGCTTCGGCGTGCTAATATTTTCCTATAAATAAAGGGCTAAGTTATAATTGAAAATCACACCAGAATTCATAAGTTTTCTCTCTTTTTTCTCTCTAGATTATCTAGTATATTTTGTGAGTATTTAGATACTTGGTGAGTTGCTATTCATCAGTGTAAGTTTCTTTCAACGTCATATCCGATATCCAGTCAGAAGTGATGCTCTTTTGAGGTAAGGGATAGTAAGGGATTTTAAGGGTTATTATATTTCTCAGTTCGTACTTCTTCCGACCTTCAAAAAATTCTGGAAATTTTGAAATGATATTTTGATGAGTTTTATTGATTGTGTCCAAAAATGGTGATTTTTGGATGTATAGATTAAGAGTTATGAATTTTACGAGGAAAACACTATTTTAAAAGTAACCACTTATAACTCCTTGTGGTTAACTCCAAAATTGGTAAAATTTTTATTGGGAGTATATGTATATGATAGAAGTATAATCTGTAACTTTCGGAATTTTTGGATAAAATTATAATTTATGATAAATGTCTAAATATTCGATTGTTTTGGCCATATGAAAGATAGTAAATGATTTTTAAAAATTCTGAAAAAAATATATGTTCAATATGAGACTATATTCTACTAAATTTCAGAAAAGAAAATTTGTTTGTACTGATTTGGTATTTTTCATGAAAATGGACTAGTTATAAGTAAATGAATTAAATATGTTATATGAAGTAAGGAAATTGGAAAATAGGATTTTATACCTTGAGAATCCTATAAGAGGTATATGCAGATTTTTTATGAGGGTTTTGGTTATTGGTGATGAAATCTTATGAGTTTGGAATTTTAGGACGATTAAATGCATTATTTAGTAAAGTGTAAACAATTAAAATAAATTGTTTATAAGTTTAAGAAATGTTATTTTAATATCATTATACCGAAATATTGGTATAAATTTTATTTTATTATGTAATTTCTACCATTTACTGTCGGGTTTGCTATTCATGAGTTACTATTCACGAGTTACTATTCATGACAAAATTGGTTTCTTTTTCTAACCAAATTATAGTTGATTTATGAATATTACTCTTGAGATTAAATCTAGATATTTTGATTATATTGATTTTACTATTATGTATAACATTTTTATAACCTTAATGATGATATTTCTCTTTGACTTGAGTGTAAAGATGGGTAGATTTTTTGTATGATCATGACTATGGGTTCTCTTTGGCCAGTAATCCAAAGATGAATTATTGACTGGTATGATCATGATCATTGAATTTATAATTGAATATCTTTAGCTTAAGTGCAAAGGTGAATTGATCAACATGGTTATAATTATTGTTTATATTTGGCCTGTAGTGCAAATATGAACTGTTGATGAATATATTTGGCCTGTAGTGCAAATATGAATTGTTGATGAATATCTTTGGCCCATAGTGCAAAGATGACCTGTTGTTGAATATCTTTGGCCTGTAGTGCAAATATGGTCTGTTGATGAATATCTTTGGTCGTAGTGCAAAGATGAAATTGTTAGTATGATTATAAACATGAACTGTGATTTGGTATAACAATGATCTTTGATGTTTCAGGTAAAGACATGTGATGAAAATTATCTTCGTCCTGGATGCGAAGAGAAATTTAAAATTACAATTATGATTATGAGTTATTCATATAATTGTGGAAAGGAACTGTTGATTAATGTTACAGGGATAAAACATTGTTGGTGAACTTTTAATGTGGAGAAGATAATAGACTTTATGGTCTATTTGACTCTTCTAATGGATTGCTCGTTCCGCTGCAACTATGGTTGAAATTTTTTATCATCTACCATATGTTCTAAATCTCTGATTTATTACTATTGAAGGCTATTGATAATTTACTTATCTTTAGTCATGATATTCTTTATTGAGCTAGTTGTGCTCACCCTGCTGTTTCAAAATTCCTTTCAGGTAATACGAGTGTAGCTGGGTCGAGCGGGGGTAACAGGAGAATAGAACGGTGATCATCATTTAGTAGTTATATTTAGTGAATCAACTAGGGTGAGGTGAACCCAACGTTCGAATGGTGTTTTGCCACTATCATACAAGATGTCTAATGACATACAACCTCGTATCATCATAAGACAGGGATGTGCTCATCCACTTGCTGAGTATATATACGAGCACTACCTATATAATCTTGGTGTTTGTTTGAAGTATAATTCTCAATTAGAGACAGTGGAGATAATGATATGTCAAGAGAAGACTCACCATTGGGAAGAATATGATAGTAATCTTCTCGTTTTTCTTTGGGGTCTATTGGGTCAACCAAAGATAATTATGTGGTCATATGATATCTATCATAACCTAGAAGCATGGCCTCTCATGTACAAAGGTTTCCTTGAGCACTTCCCAATGATTCTAATTTCTAAAACAGTTTTTTGACTATACCTTTATGTAAGGTGTCATTGTGAGGTGCTGTCTACGGTTGGAACATGAGTCACATTTGGTATATATTTGTATCCAAACTTACAACATATGTGTTGTTGTATGTTGCACGACAATTGTTGTAATAAAGTTGTAGTTATTTTCTGTACCATGTATTTGGCGACTCAGAATAGGTTGGATGAAATGGACCTATTTTGGGGTTGTCACACCCTTCAACCTTGGACCCAGGGCTGTAGCCCTGGGCCAAGCCCGGCTTTGCAAACAGTAAAAAGCTACTTATAAGTTGGTTGACTAACTTATAAGTAGCTCCCGAACAGACCGTAAACTAGATTTGTAAAATATTCCATGATCTGTTCAATACTTGATATCCTTTTTACATATTTGGAGCATGAATTTTTCTCATTTTATGGGTTGGATCTATGAAGTATTTTTCTTCTTTTTATTTTATATTTATACAAAATATACATGTACGCGTGTGTAAATCTTGTTCAAAACAAAAATTAATTATTTAAGTTAATTGAGAGTAAATGGGAATATTGAGTTAACTCAATAGGAATACTGAGTTAACTCAATACGATAACTGAGTTAAATTCACAAATATGCATGGTTTAAATGAATTTTTGATAAACGAATTTGGATACTGAATATTTGAATAATCTGTTTATTCGAATAAAATAAACGAAAACATATTATTCGTATTTGGATATTATTTTTATAATTCGTCGGATACCAAATACGAATACGAATATCAAATTATTTTTTTGGATAGAGTACTACTATTTCGGGATTCATATATATCCGTTTACACTCCTACATCTAATTATACACATGCATCTTGTGTGTGTGAGGTACTACTAACTTATAATACACTTTTATTTTATTTTTATAATATATTCCTTATTATTATTTTGGATAGTCCCATGTTAAATGTCCACTTTCTTTTAATAACCAAATTTTTACACATTTTTTCCTACTATGCCCGTAGCATTAAATATCTCATATTTTCCTTATTCGAATTCTCTCTTCATATTTAATGACATTATTATAGATAAATTTGTTATTTTATTCCTCTTCTTAATATGCGTGAAAAGTCCACCAGAACTTTTATCCTGAGACGGAGGGAGTATAATTTATCGATAAAAATCATTACTTTTATGAAAATGAAATCTTAAAATAAAAGAGTTACGATGAAAGACACTTCATATTTTTACATGAGTTGTTTCTTATAATAACACTGTTTTGAAAAAAAAATTAAAAAAAATTGTACACAACATGAGAGGGAATGTATTTTTTTATATATTTAATTATATAAAATGATATTTTTTATGTCATAACTCATACAATTATATGCGATGTCATTTTGCATTCTTTTTTAAAATACTCTTAACTGGAAAACATTTTTTGTTACATACTAATTTAATGGTAAAAATCATTAGTGCTAAAAGACATACAATAAACGTAGAATAATATTCATTTTAGAATTTCAAGCGTAAAATTATTAAAAATCAAAATTTCCTTTTCTTTTTATTTCATCATCACGGTTAGTATTCAGTAACAGGAGGAGAGGAGTAACAGATTAATCGAATGAATCTGATTCCCTTCTGTTCTGTTCGAAAAACCCAATGATCGTCGAACAATAATCGCAACTGTAATCGAAATTTCCACTAATTTCTTCCTCGTCATCATCCGAAAAAGATCCAACTTTTTGTCGGCACGATCTTCGAGGAAAAGGAATAGGGAAAATGTCTGCGCCGGACGTTGCCGGAATCATAGAAAACGCCAAGGAGCTCGATCGGTTAAGGAAAGAACAAGAGGAAATACTCGTCGAGATCAACAAGATGCACAAGAAGCTACAATCCAGTGAGTTCCCATTTTTGGAAATGATGAAGGCGCTCCATATTTTACAATTTGAGCTCCATTTTAGTGTAACAACTTACAATGGAGTAAATTTTGAGCTCAACTGGTATAATTTGGACCGTATTTATCACTTCCATTTCCGTTTCCATTTTTGTAATCTGTTGGTAGTCTTACTTATCTCATATTATTTGCTTCTTTGATGGTTTTATTTAGAAATGTGAAATGTGTATGTTGATTTGTATATATATATATATATATGAGTTGGGTCTGTTTGATTACGTGGGTTTGTGTATCCAATTCCTTTGATGAGCCAAGAGTTTGTCTATCTAAGAAATGAGCATAGAATGCTTTCTAATGTGTTGTGTGGACCCCAGTTACTTGCTGTTATCCCAAGTTCTAATTTCTTGAAGTTCATATTGTAAATTTAAGATTGAATTTCTTGAAGTAGTTTTAGGGCTGTTTCCTGTTTTCATGAATCAATCGCTGCAAGTTACATAATGCTCTCCCTAAATGAGAGTTATCTTCTAAATGTCAAAATTTGTTAGAGAACTTTATCTTTAACATAATCAATGGTCAATATACTACTTACTTGAATACATTTCGATTTGGTACATTTATAGGGGTGTATTCAATTAAGATTTTTAAAGACTTTTAAAGATTTTAAAAGTTTAGTTGTATTCAATCAAGACATTTAAAGAGTTTATAAAAGTTTAGTGGTATTCAATTACAACTTTTTTAATGTCTTTAAAAGTTAGGTGGTATTGAATTAAGATTTTTACTAAAGTCTATAAAAGTATTTTGGTATTCAAAAAGTCATAGATTTTAAAGATTTTTATCAAATGATAGACTTTGACAGACTTTAGAAGAAGAATTATAACTATCAACCCATATCTAAAGTCTTACCTCATCTCTAAAGATTTCTAAAGACTTCCAAATAAACACAAAGGTGGATAAAACTAGTTATTTCTTGGACTTTGTCTTTTATTGGGTCAAACTAGTTATTTATTTTATATGGGCTAATAAATATTAATATGTGATGGATAAATAATTTAGTAAAATTTGGGCCATAAAAATAATTTGATTTATTATAATAAGAGAATTAACAAGATATATTAATAAGTAAACAAATAACTATACCTAATCTGAATTGGTGAGAGAAAAAGCAGCCGTTCGAAAGCTTCCAATAGAAAGAGGAAAGAGATTTGTTCAACAAAGGTGAGATCATGAAACTCTCATATCAGTTGTTCAGTTGTAAAGATTATGTAAGTATAATGTATGAAAATAGAAAATATATGATGTGTATTTTTTTTGTTTTCTGACATTTTAAACGAAGGAAATTACTGTTAATTTTTGACACTTTAACACTAATTGGCAAAAATAATAAACAATATATGATGTGTATGTATATATGATGTATATATATACTGTTTAACAATAATAATATGATCCAAACAGTATATACTATATATAATATATTATGATCATTAAACATTATATACTATATATATTATTTTCACTTTAAACAATATATATTATGATCATTGTTAATTTCCTTTTACTTACATGTATGAAGTTTTGCAACTTTTGATCATATAGATTTTCATTGTCATATTATTTTGTGAAATACAGAGTTTGGTATTCCTACTAAAAAGCGTACGCATATGCATAAAGTATATATAACTCAGTGAAAAGTGAACTTAATTTTTGTATTGCGTCTGTAGTTTCTAAAGTTTTATTGGTATTCAAGTATCCAAATATATCATGAAATGAGTAGAATAATATGAACGCTTTCAACATATATAAAATCTCATGTCACAATAATATAAAGAGATTTACTCTAGTTCATGAAAAAGAGGGAGATGTTGTACACATGGACTAATTAACAATTAATATAAGTTGTAAGATATATTAGAAGTATACAAAAGTCTATAATAGTCTTGATACAAAGTTTATAAAAGTCTGTTACTTATTTCATGAAGTCTATAAAAGTCATTTTAAAAAAGTCTTTAAAGTCTTTAAAAGTCATTAAAATCCCACAAATTCTACAAAAGTCTGTCACTTAAAAAAAGTCTTTAAAAATCTTAATTGAATACACCCCACTTATTTGTAAGTGGATTTTCATTTTGAAATGCCCCAAGAAATAAAAATGAACTCTGACCGCTCCTTTGTGCAGTTGCATTGATTAATTTCGTTCGCATGAGATTATTTATTTTAATTAGTCTTTTCCTCCTCACTGTTTCAATGCTTCATTAATTATCTTAATTTGCATGCAAAAAATATTCTATAATATTGCTAATCTTAACATATGTTGGAGTGAGCTGAAACAACCTGGGTCAAATCCGGGTCCTAAATAAATATTGGGTCAAATTTTAAGTTCGAATCAAATCAAATCAAATCAATCCAAATAAGGCTTTTAAATCACTAGCACAATAGTATTTTCTCAAGTTATCTTAGCCCACCACAGACTCACTCAAAATGTTATGATTGAAGTTACTATTGATAGTAACTAATTCCTTATATACAGACAAATTTCTCCCATATATTTCGATATGGGATTGAGATGTTACAAAGTCCCCCACTTAAATTACTGACATCCCTGTTCGACAACCCGATCGGATGACCCAACCTGAGCTTTCGAGAACCCGACTCTGATACCATATGAAACAACTCAAGCCAAATTTCGAGTCCATAACAAATCTTGGGTCAAATCTTAAGTTCGAATCGAATCAAATCTATCCAAATAAGACCTTAAATCATTAGCACAATAGTATCTTCTTAGGTAATCTTAGCCCACCACACTCACCTTACTTAATTCTTTATTATACAGACAATTTTTTCCCTTATCCCCTTATCTTTCGATATGGGATTGGGGTGTTACACAAGCACTCTTGTAGCCACTCAAATGATTAGGATAAATGCTGGATTAAGTTGATTTTTTGATATCCTTGAAACAAGAGGACTAATGTAAAGTACCGAGGATTATTAGTAGATTCTTTTGTATTATTATTTATTTAATTTTTTTTTGTAATTAGGTTATTTTAGTTAAGTAATAGTGAAATATCTGAGTATAACAGTAGGTATTAATCATGAGCTTATTACCTTGTTAAATTAGGTTTCATAAGTTATATTAGAATTAGGGCACTATATGCTCAATATAAAGTTATGTAAAAGCTAATCTCCACAGTTGGAAAACTTGAAATACAGAGTTGAATTATTGATTTGGTAACTGAGGCTTTCTCCCATTGTTGCCCAAGGGCATAGTTCCTCTTCCTCTTTTATCCATTCCCTAATCCTTCCTGAAGGTTGTCCCTTGTCAGTTTTCCATGATTTACCTTTGGTTCTGAGTAGTATAAATGTACATACCGCATAGGCGCATATTGATAAATAAGTGTAGTAATTAGTAAGCGAAAAACTTTAGAAACTATTTTATCTAGTTACTGAAGATAAAAGGGTTTATTCTTCCCTCCATCTCTCTCATTCATTCTAGAGCATATTCACGCCAGATTACTTTCAAAGAAAATTTTCTATTAACTAAGCTCAAGTCCTAGTGTCTGAGCTGCAAGTGATACTCTTAGCAGTTTCTTTTTTTTGGTTCTGAAACTTTTTAGTTGATTCAGTTCACCCCTCTGGGTTGTACTTTTATTTTGCCTAACAAAATATGCATGCAATAGTATCAAGGGTGTGTTTAAATGTTGCTTCTAGGACATGTTGCATGATAAATTCTGAGATTGAAATTAGGTCCAACTGCTCTGGGTGCTATGTTTGCTCTTCCCCTCCTTTTGATGAATTCCATTTTTTTCTTAACTTAATCATAGGTAGCCAATTTTTTTTACAAAGATAGAAAAATTTCCCTCTGTGATTTGTCTGGATGTGGTTTTAGTGGTAACTCTGATTTTTTATTTTTTTAGTTTATAGTTTTGAACAATGATTTGAACCATTGTGATGTTGTGCAAACTCCTCTATCTTATTCTTGAACAGTCTATAAAGCTAACTTATCACTGGTATACAAGCTTTCACAAATTCTTTATTGTTGTTGTGTCATGCACTCCTGTTCTAGCTTATCTGTTATATATTGCGTAGTTATGATTGTTAGCCTGTCAATGCAGCCCCTGAGGTGGTTGAGAAGCCTGGTGATAATTCACTATCGAGACTTAAGATGTTATACACTCAAGCAAAAGACCTTTCTGAAAGTGAAGTGAGGTATGCCTGTTCAATAAACAGTTACATAGATGAATTCTGTTTTTGTTTGTCGTTCAATGAATGTCTGCAAGAAAAATGATTTGAAGCTGGGTGTTATGGTCCTATACTCCTATGTAAATTTTATGTGTTTGAGATTTAACTCCAATCTTTCATTAATTATTTAAAGTGCTTGGTTATCCCTTTGTTTTCGTCGAACTTTTTTATCATTAGTACCAATGGGAGGAGTCTATATCAGCTGACCTCATCAAATGGATGTTGCTTTACTTGACTGCAGTATTTCAACTCAATTGATTGGTCAATTGGATGCTTTGATGCCTTCTGGACCTCCAGGGCAACAACGAAGAAGAATAGGTGGGTGCTAGAATATATAAGATGTTACTAATTGAAAACGGTAGCTATCATACACTTAACATATGCAAGCTTCATTTTACGTTGAATTCATTGATTTTACTTTTATTTATTTCCTGTTGAATTATATACAATTGAAATGATGTGCAAGAATGATTAATTGGTGCAGTGCCAAATTGTTTTTGGTTGGTATTCTTCGTTTCATTTAAAACAATTAGACAACGAGTTTCTCAAACAACAATTCTGTGACCATGAGGTCATGAACTAATGGGAAAAATATTTTGGGGAACTTAATATAACTTTTATTGACCCCCCTTTTTTTTCTACTCTACTTTCCTCTAGTATATATCTGTTTCAAACGAAAGGCAGATTATGTTTGTGGTCCATATTACTCTTGTGACTAATTCTAGAATGAGTTTATTATGGTGTTGCTAATAAAATAAGATCAATTGCTGCACGAGTAGTATGGTACCTAGTTGTATTATTTGGATGCAACATACTTGTTATCATTAACAGTAAATTGAAAAGTAGTCGCAATAAAATGGAGCTTGAAGTTGATGAAAAAAGTAACCTGATAAATAATGCAACATGTTAAAGTTTTGTGGATCTTATGTAAATTGCAGAAGGTAATGAACAGAAAAAGAAACGAATGAAGGGTGATTCAGATATCTCAAGGGTTTCTCCTTCAGTACGGAACCACCCGTCTCTTGCAAGTTTTAAGGGTGAACAAGTATGCATTAACTTTTGTTACAATTACCTATGCAAATTTTGGTTCTAAGTAGCACGCTATTTATTTTTTCTCCGCTGATGTAAATTTTTTGTTTTCTTTGTTGTATTAAAGGCAGTTCGTGCTGGAATCACAACTATATTTATCTCTGTATTATTCAATATTGTTTCAGGTAGCAGGTAGGGTCACACTAGAGGACGCTGATAAAGACGAGTGGTTCATTGTTAAAGTAATTCATTTTGATAGGGAATCAAGAGAGTAAGTTTACTTCTGCTTACGACTCTGTGCTTATCTTGTTGTATATCTCTTTCCCCAATGGAAGTATAGCTTAAGTTCGATTTGATAACTAATTTAGTATAAAATCCCTGCAGCATAGTTTTTTTCAAAATTCAGCTGACACACTCCCAGCACATAACTGTGGAATATTTATTTTTGGTTGAAGAAGCCAGTGAGGATTGCTGTTATATATAAATTCTTGGAGGGGAAGCGATTGTTCTGATGAATCTGTATTGATTCAGTTTTTTGTTGTGGCTTAGGGGATGAGATGTGTCTTATGCCTTACTTTGCCATATCTTTTTCATCTGGTAAATAACAGACCTTCATGCTAGCATGAGTTGACCCATTTAATATGCTGGTTTGGAATGGACTAATTTTGAATCATCATATTCAGTGGAGGACATTTTGTGTCTTTTAGTGATGTTGGTTGGATCTGTTAATGCAAATCCTCTGTCCATATGTAAACAAAGAAGACTTTTGTTGGTCTACTTCAAATTTCAAAATACGATGTTTGTCTTTTCTCTATGTCTGGTTCTCTTAATTGATCGTGTTTGATTTCTTAGAAAGTAGGTCAGCAATCAAATTTTATGTTGGTAAATATTTAATGACAATCAGAACAAATTTTGGAGGGATACATCAGTCTTTACAAATATTATTTACTACTTGAATTTTCTTCTTCCTAGATTTGAAGTACTTGATGAAGAACCAGGAGATGACGAAGATAGCGGTGGCCAGAGGTAGCTCTTTACTTGGGTACCTTTCAAATAATTGAATAAAAATAAACCTGTTTCATGGACTCTGACTAAAAATATTTCCCTTGTGTTATTGTTATCATTTTGCATAATTAACTTATAAGTAGTCTTTGCCTTGAATATGCATGCCGGCACATACCTCTTGGATCCAGACTTGTGAAAAAACAAATAAATGTGTGTACGTGTGACATAAACATTCTTATTCTAGTATTGTTCAATAAACATTCTCGTTTTATTATTGGTTTATTCTTGAATTTATGCAATTGATTTTAGGTTCTTATGCTTGTACATAATCAACTACAGTTATTAACTTGGTTTAAATTTTGTTTCACTATTATATTGCAATCTTCAGAAAGTACAAGTTGCCAATGTCACATATCATACCTTTCCCCAAGCGAAACGATCCCTCAAGTGCTCAAGATTTCCCTCCCGGAAGACATGTTTTGGCAGTCTATCCAGGAACAACTGCATTGTATAAAGCAACTGTAGTCCAAGCTCGCAAAGTAAGTGTATACATGCTTTGTATTACCGTAATATTTGTATTTTCCCGATGTTGAATCGTTGATGATTTAACTACTTTCGTTGGTGATGCCTTTTGCTACGGCCTACAACTTGCAGAGGAAGAGTGATGAGTAAGTAGCTTTCCCGCTGACTCGCTCTGAATAGTTATCATTTTAAAGAAAACGAAATACCAACTTCATAGTGCAGTTAGTGACCACAGAAAATACAAATCAATTAGTAATTCAAATAAAGCAGATATCCAAAATTTTGCTAGTCTATATCTTTGAGCAGGGAAAATCCAAGCGAACTTAAAAAAAAAAATGAAATGTGGTAATCTTGTTAGAATGACATATGATTTTGGCTGGGGAGCAGGTATGTATTGGAATTTGACGACGATGAAGAAGATGGATCCTTGCCTCAAAGGTCCGTGCCCTTTCACAAAGTAGTTGCTCTCCCAGAAGGACATCGCCAGTGAATCTAATCCCGTTTATAGCTGCTTATATGTATGTATCTTTGAAACAGTGTAGCCACCTCCCCCCTCCACGTAATCGGTAATGCAACATTTACTTTGTTTCTTTGTAATGTTCTGTGCATTCTGGGAATTATTCAAACCTAAGCAATAGAATTTTTTCGATACTAATGCAAATTTAAACATCATAATGAAAAATGTAAAGAACCAATGTACGTGGCTATGAATAAGTATAGGAAATTGATATTTTTACGTGATTTTTTCTCACATGAGTATACAGTGGGTCCTATTTTCATGCGAGAAGGAACTGTATGAAACACATGTGGAATAGTGCTTCTCATAAGTATTATCCTAGCACAAAAGGTTTAATATTCTTCCTCAAGCTATCTCTCTTGTAAATGCATAAAATAGGTAAAATTCTTTTGCCTTCAAGTTTAACTAGGTTTCCATTATTAAACAAACAAAAGTAGACACAAAGGAATACAAAAAAACTAGGTTTCCAATATCAACACGAGCAAAAGTTAAGGAAGAAGTTATCAGTGCCAATATCAAACTACCAAAAGTATGCATAAAAAATTAAAAATTAAAGTAGACATTTTAAAAAATAAGACATTAATGGGGTGAGAGAGGCTCGAACTCTCGACCTCAGGATTACTCAGACGCTATGAGACCTACGCGCTAGCCAACTGCGCCACCACCCCACAATGTGAGATCACACTAGATTGAGAAATATAACAATACATGAAATTGGCAAAGGAATGGAATAGAAAAGGAATGAAATGGATAGTGAAATTATCATCCCATTTGTAACACTCAGTCTCACATCGAAATATATGAAAATTTTTTGTCATCGAAAGAAATTAAGTTATTATTAATAGTTCTTTCAGTCATGACTTTTTAGGTGAGTTTGTAGTGAGTTAAAATAATCCAAGAAGATACTATTGAATCAATTTTGAGATATTGTTTGGATTAATTTGATTCGATTAGGACTTGAGATTTGACACAAATTTATTCCAGACTTGAAATTTGATCCAAAATAAAAATAGTTCATTTCAATCCAATGAGACAACAAAACATAATTTTTTTCGTTTCATAAAAAATAGTTATTCCATCCCCACATTCATTTATGCAATCCAAATGTAACACTAATAACTTTATTATATTCACCCCTCTAGAATCACAAGGTAATAGAATCATAGGTGTGCCTATTGCTACTCATTATTAAGTAATGGAATGTAATTTAACAATATATTATATACTCCCTTCATCTTTAAAAAGAGAAGTAAAGGTATAAAATTTTAAGTCTATGTCAAATTATAATTGTAAAATTTATTAAAATATAAAATTGTTATGAATTATAAAAGAACCCCAATTATTATACATCTTTTTAAAAATATTATCACTAATACTTATTCACGTAAAACATTCACAATATATATCATTACTGTAAATTTTTTTGTCCCAAAAAGACGAGATAAATTACATAAAATAAAGGATAACTAAGTTATTTGGTAGTCCATTAGTATAAAAATAAAATAAAAGTAGTCATCATTCTATATAATTTCATAGATCCACGAAAAATAAATTTGAAACTTTATACTCTTTTTTTTCTTTCTATTTTTACCTTTTTCAATGTGTACGTGTAAATTGTACTTTGTTTATTAAGGTTATATTTTCATAAATAAAATTGATAGTTTCATATGCTCTTCTCATATAAATATATATAAATAATAAATGTGTCCTACCTTTATGTAAAAACACAACTTATGAAACTGTCATTTTCATTTGTTCAAATATGAGGCCAACTATAATTTCTTTTGATATTTAGTCGACTGAAATACAAAAATGACTCCCCTATTTATAAGTTTTTTACAAACGTTTTTCTCCAAAATTTTTTATAGTATAACTCACCTTTCAAGTTGTTTAAAAAAAAGAACTTATTAATGTTTAAAAAAGGCTTAAATATGTTTCACTACTTTAAACTATCATTTCACTTTGGTAATTCACCTTTTAATTTTTTCAATTAGATGATTAAACTATTGATTTTTTTCAATTATATCCAATTGATACTGTCACGTCAGAAATTGCTAAAAGATCTTTTTGGGTAGGGCATAAATCAGCTGATGTGTAACTAAAAAAGAGTATTTTAATATCTACTTACATATTTATTACTCCCTCCGTCCCTAATTATTTGACGTTTTAGAGTTTTTATTTGTTCATAAGTATTTGATGTTTGTTCAAATATAGGAGAATTCATGACAATTTTTTCAAAATTACCCCTCATTACTCTGTCTATTTTTTTTATACTTTAAACTCTTCCACCCTCCTTATCCCAACAAAAAATTTAAAGGTATTATAGATAATTGAGTATTATATTTAATGCTTTCAATTATTATCTTAGTTTTTGTGTCCACCTCTAAAATGTCAAATAATTAAGGGATGGAGGGAAGTATATATTACAGGGCAAATTCGACAATCCACTTTATATTAATTATTTTATAATAGAAATAATAAAAGAAATGCTTAACCAAACAACTTGTTCGAATCAAATCAGATATGGTGTTATTTAACAGTAGTGTGTTTTAATGATCATGAGTAAGTTACTTCGCCAGATTCTTCTTCTACTATAGCCACCAGTGGCGGCGGAGGCTCAAAACCTTGGGCTAGAGATGCACAAAAGGCCTGAGGCCTGCGACCTGGCCTTGGTCTGGCCTGGGCCCGGCCTGGTCAAGGCCTGGCTTGGTCAAGACTTGGCCCGGTTAGGCCTAGACTGGAAGACTTGAAAAAGCCGCTTTTTTTAGACAAAAATCTGGCCTGGCCTGGCCTGACCTTGGACCTGACCTGGCCTGGCATGAGGCCTGGCCTGACCTGAGACCATACATGATTTTTTATCCAATTTTTAAACTTTAAATTTATAATTATTCATCAATAAAGTATAAAATTTTACTTATTCATTGTTGTAATTTATATATTATAGTACATTAGTTTGAATTAATACATCAATAAAATTTAAAATTTTAATTATTCATTCTTGATTTCTTGTTGATACATTTAATTAATATACATCTTCAATGAATATAACTAGTTAGTATATTTAATATTAATAATAAGTTAGTTACATAGTTGATTAAATATTAATACGAAGTGCATAGTACAATTAGACATATATTTAAGAAATCAATTTGTTTTATATTTCAGTTACATCTAAATTATATATATTTTTTGTAATTTAGGATGAATATATTTATTTTTGCTCTAATCATTCAACTTATATTGATGTGTAGTAGAATGTTAAAATAAAATAAATCTCAAAAATCTTGCATCATTGTTACAAAATTTATTAATTTATATTTTATTATTTATATTTTTAATATTTAATATGTAACATTAAAAAAAGGGACCAGACTAGCCAAGACCTTGGGTCGGGCCTGGCCTGGCCTTGGGCGTGGGCCTGATCTGGTCTGCAGGCCTAGCCAGGCCACAGCCCAGCGACTAAGGCCTGGCCTGGAGGCCAAAAGTCAACGGCCTGACCTGGAGGCCAAAAGTCAACGGCCTGGCCTAGTCAAAGCCCTAGGCCTGGCAGGCCCAGGCCAGGCCAGACCAGGCCGGCCTGTTGTGCATCCCTACCTTGGGCTCTAAGAGAGAAAGGAAAGAGGAGAGAGAAAGATACGAATTCAGTAAGAGAAGAGAAAAACACGATATATAAATGAGTCATTCTATGGGACCGGCCTTTCTAACCGGGGTAGTGACCGGTCGAATTTTTTTTATATTTTTTTTTACTTTTGACTATAAAATAATTAATGCGATTTATTGGAACTGAAATATTTATAAAATACAGTGATTTAAGTGTCTTTTTGGATACACGTAACAAACAGGGTTATACAGAAATGACACCTAAATCACTACATTTTATAAAAATTTTAGTTCTAATAAATCACATTAATTATTTTGTAATCAAAAGAAAAAAAATCCGACCGGTGACTACTCCGGTCGGAAAAGGCCGGCACCCCTAGACTTTTTTTATATAAATACATATATTCATGCATGTATGTATAAAGCTGAAAAAGCAAAAATAAAATTACATGATAAGTTGATAACCAATTTCAAAAAGCACTACCAAAAAGCCCCCAACTCTGATCGATCCATGCCTATTTCCCTTTTCTATCCTCTTTCATTATCATCATCTTTTTTTTAAAAAAAAATCAATATTACTCTCTCTCTATATATCAATTAATTATTAATTCTGAAATGATTGCCTAATTGTATACATAATTTCCATTTTCTTTTTCTTCAGCTACCATAACCGATCTGTGGTCAAATTGAGCTTGTCCCTAAGCCAATCCGACAGGAGTATATACTTGGGGTGGGTTGAGGATTAATTAATTAAGATAAAGAAGAAGATAGCAATAGTCAATAGAGATATGGAATTAACAAAACCACCCTTTGCAATTCTACCCTTTGTTAATAATAGCACTACTCTTTCTTCAAAAGCAGATAATTACCAGCCAATAATTCAAGTTTTTGAGGAGGAGGAGGAGCAGCGGCAAAATATTTCTTTGAACTCTTCTTCTATGTCCCAAGATTATCATCACCAAGCTGCTTCTGCTGGTATCTTCGGTACTTTCTCCAATTGATTCGACAAATCTCAACAAGAACAACAACATCAACAACGGATAATCGCACAGCAGATCCGCCGCCACTGGTGGCTATAGAAGAAGAAGAAGAATCTGGCGGAGGACATGGTAGGGATTTTGGTACCGCAGGGGAATGATCGGAGGTTTCGACAGAGAAGGGGACATGAACGAAGTGGAGTTCGAGGAGAGAAGTAAAATGGATTGACGAATTTGCCCTTTAATATATAATAAATATATAAATAAATATATTAAAATATCTTTTAAAAGGTGGGTCGGTAAAATATATAAGATAATTTAAGATAGTAAAATATATTTAAGCCTTTAAAAAAAGACAGAATATTCTTGATTTTGAACCAAAATGAACCGTGTTGGTGGCAATATATGCAACATGGGACTAAGGGGGTGTTCGACAGTAACTTATAAGTTGAGTTATTTGTCATTGTTTGAGTGTTTGGGTGCTATTTATTTTTTTAACTTATATGTTGGTTTTTAAGTCAAAAAAATAGAGTAACTGTAAGAACCCAACTTTTAAATAAAAATAGATTTTCTATAATTATCATTTTTGAATATTATGGAATAAATTTAATATAATGTTATAATTGTGGGTAATATTTATAAATTTTGCAAAGTATGCAAGTTGTCATAATATTCGATCGGTCGGGGAATATTCGTTTTAAACAGAAAATATTCGTACGACGACAAAATTATTGGTGAACCCCACAACAGAATTATTGTCGGATTGAGAAAACGATAAAAAAATATTTTATTAAAAATAACGGCGGAAGTTTTACCGTTGATACTGTTGAACTACTGGGTAGTAAAAGTATAGTAATACGCGTTGTTGCATAGTAGCACACGGTATTGATTATTGATATTTATGTGAGAAGTCGCTCAGTTTGATTCAATTATTGTCGATTAATAATATGAATTATTATAGCGATGATGACGTTTTGTTTTATTCGTATTATTAACGTAATAAAACAGAAACATCTTTTTATATAAAACAGAATACTTTATTAAAGTTATTTTATAAATAGAATATATTATATTTTATTATGCATAGTGTTGCATAGTGTTTTGCATAGTGTTGCATAGTGTGTGCATAGTAAAAATCTTTTTATATAAATAGAATATATTATATTTTATTTAAAAGATTTTTCTGTAAATATGGACCGTCAGATTAAAGTAAATCAATCTGGACCGTTCATGGATTAGTTACTATGCATTCCATTTTCCTATAAATAGAAGCTCATTCCTTCATTATTTTCTTACGAATTCACTGAACTCTAGAGAGAGAAACTATAGAGAGATAGAAGAAAAGCTTTCTGCTACTTAACTTTTCTTTTCCCATATCCAGTTTCTGTTACGGTAAGGGGTGTTATTCTTTCTTATTCATGAAGAGAACTGTTGTTATTCCATTTCTTATTATTCTGTTGGAATAACCTGTATACGCGGTCTACCTTATACTTGGTGACATTCTTCTATCATTCTGTTGGAACATCCTGTCTGTGTGTTTTACACCGGACCTGGTTCCGTCTTTATTATTATTCCGTTGGAACATCCTGTCTGTGTGTTTTACACCGGACCTGGTTCCGTCTTTATTATTATTCTGTTGGAACATCCTGTCTGTGTGTTTTACACCGGACCTGGTTTCGTCTTTATTATTATTCCGTTGGAACATCCTGCCTGTGTGTTTTACACCGGACCTGGTTCCGTCTTTATTATTCTGTTGGAACATCCTGTCGGTGCAAATTTTGCCTGGCCTGGTTCCGTTATTATTATTCTGTTGGAATAACCTGTCTATGCGAAGTACCGCATGCATGGTGATTTCTGTTGTTATTCCATTCTTTATTATACTCAGTTGGTTAAAATTTTGACTTCTATACTCCATGAAATTAGTAGAATATCCTTGATATTTGCGCTTCATCCAGTATCTTTTCATGGAAATATTCTTCTGATCATTCTTGAATTTTACTCTACAAAGCAATAACATGTGGACAATTTGGACGTTATTGGTTCTTGGACAAATTAATTCTTGAACTTGTTTTATTGAATTCTTATATCATTGTCATCATCCTCATGTTTATATTTTTTTGAAAGTCATCTGTGGCCTGTAGTGCATAGATGGACTTGGTATGATTATGACCAGGGATTATTCAGTGTAATCATGACCGTAATGTTACAAATGATGTGGTAAAAGTCCTCATTGGCCCGTAGTGCATTGATGGACAGTTGTTGGCATGATCATGACCATTGATGAATACACAAATATCCTTGGCCCGTAGTGCATGGAATTTGTGGTCGTGACCCTAATGAGTATCCTTGGCCGTAGTGCAGGGATGATGTGAATTATTTATTAAGCTGAGTCTCAGCGATAAAAGTGATTAAAAACTTTTTAAATCATAAAAGATAGTAGATTATATTCTCTACTTGACTCTTTTAATGGATTGCTTGATCCGCTGCTGTTAAACTTGATGTTGTTATATTTTATCAGTTTAATACTGTTGAAGGCAAATGATAATTTATTCTGCATTATCTTAGTCATAATATTTCTTACTGGGCTAGTTGAGCTCACCCTTTCTTTCACTGTTCTCTTCAGGAAATGAGAACATAGCAGGGACGAGTCGGGGAACAGAGTAATGGTCCAGAGGATAGCATTAGTAGTCCTCACTATTCTGTAAAATAGTGTGATAATAATTGTAATGAAGACTCCTTTTGAGTTTGTATAATCTCTAGTAGACAATATTTGTATTCAAACTCACAGTTTATGCTTTGTTGTATTGTACACGACAGTTGTATTAGTAAGATGTATTTGAATTCTGTACCATGTATCTGGCGACCCAAGATGGGTGATGTATACCTAATTTTGGGGGCGTCACAGTAACTATTTGTGACTTATTTTAAACAAATATAATGTCTATTTTGCCTATCTTTTTATTAATGTTATTTTTAGTAATCTTTACATTATTTTAACTTATAAGTCATTATGAATCGAATACTTTCATAACATGTTTTAACTTAATTTTTGACTTATAAATTAAAGGCTTAAATATGATTTACTACCATAACCTATAGACCATATTCCACTTCGGTGATCCACATTTCAATTTTATCAATTAGATGATTGATTTATTAATTTTTTTTGATTTCATTCAAATGGGTCTGCCACGTCAGAAATTGCTGACGTGGCGTCCTAATAGGCTAAATGAGTGCTTGTGTAAAAAAAAATATTTTTAATGAGATAAAAGGACAAAAAGGTAAAATAACAAATAAAACAACTAAAAATTACACAAATAATATAATAATTATTTTTAATAAAAATAAAACACAATTTTTTTGTAATTAACAAAAAGCGCAGTTTTTTTTTTGTAATAAAAAAACTCAAAAAAATAACGCACAAAAAAAACTAAAAAAACACAGTTTAAAAAAAAACAAAACAAAAACGCCAAAAAAAAAACAAAAAACAACAACGCAAAAAAACGCAGCTTTTATGTAATTTGCAGTTTTTATAATAAAATAAAAATGCAGTTTTTTGTAATTTGCAGTTTTTTTGTGTTTTATTTTTTATGCAGTTTTTTTTAATAAGAATAAAAAAACACAATTTTTTTAATAAAAAAATAATAAAACACAGTTTTTTAAATAAAAATAATTATTATATTATTTATATAATAATTATGTAAGACCCCAACTTTTATAAATAATGATGAATTTTCTATAAATATTATTTTTGAATATTATGGAGTAAATTAGATATAATATTATAGTTATGGGTAATATTTATAAATTTTGCGAAGTAAGCAAGTTGTTATAAAATATTCGTTTGGTCGGGGAATATTCTTTTTATCGGGAAATATTCGCACGATGGCACAATCATTGGTGGAACCCACAACGGAATTATTATCGGATTGAGAAAACGACAAAAATACTTTATGAAAATAACGGCGGAGGTGTTACTGTTAAAACTGTTGAACTACCTGATGTAAAAATACAGTAATACGTGTTGTTGCATAGTAGCATACGGTATTGACTATTGATGCTTACGTGAGAAGTCACTCAGCTATACTCAATTATTGCTACAATAATTGTTGCATCATATCTCTTATATTATTGATTCAATTATTATCACAGTATCATCTGTATTGAGACAACAAGTTATAAATGATTAATAATTGTGGAAAGATTAAATATGTATTGATTAAAAATAAAATGATTTGTGGTAATATTTATTCAATCCTTGATGTATATAAAGAGTCTATTATGAGACGTTTGTGGTAAGTTTGATTATTTTATGGGGGGCCCATATGTCATCTAAGAGTCTCTTCGTCAATAGTAATTATATTCGTCAATAGTAATTACCTTCGTCAATAGTAATTACCTTCGTCAATAGTAATTACCTTTACCAGACGTCAAACCAGTTGCCGTTTCATATTACAGGCGTCGAACCAATTGTCGTTTCACATTACAGGCGTCAAACCACTTGGTGTTTCACATTACAGGCGTCAAACCACTTGGTATTTCACATTACAGACGCCAAACCACTTTTCTTTTCACATCGCCAGTCATTAAGCCACTTGCCTTTTCACATTTCAAGTGCTAAGCTATAAATCTTCTATAAATAGAGGCCTAGTGCTTCATTATTTTTCACGAATTCATTCAAGCTATAGAGAGAGAAAGTATAAAGAGAATAAGAGAGAAAGAAGAAGAGTGTTCTGTTACTACACTACTGCAGTATTCAATTTCCTACTAATGTAAGGGGTGTTATTCTTTATTATTCATGAAGAGAACTGTTGTTATTTCATTGCTTATTATTCTGTTAGAATAACCTGTATACGCGGTTTACCCAATACTTGGTGACATTCTTCTATTATTCTGTTGAAACATCATGTCTGTGTGTTTTATACCGGACCTGGTTCCGTCTTTATTATTATTCTGTTAGAACATCATGTCCGTGTGTTTTACACCGGACCTGGTTCCGTCTTTATTATTATTATTCTGTTGGAACATCCTGTCTGTGTGTTTTACACAGGACCTGGTTCCGTCTTTATTATTCTGTTGGAACATCCTGTCGGTGCAAATTTTGCCTGACCTGGTTCCGTTATTATTGTTCTGTTGGAATAACCTGTCTATGCGAAGTACTGCATGCATGGTGATTTCTTTTGTTATTTCATTCTTTATTATACTCAGTTGGTTAAAGTTTTAACTTCCATACTCCATGAAATTAGTAGAATATCCTTGATATTTGCGCTTCATCCAGTATCTTTTCATGAAAATATTCTTCTAATCATTCTTGAATTTTACTCTACAAAGTAGTATCATATTGATAATTTGGACATTATTAGTTCATGGATAAATTAATTCTTGAACTTGTTTTATTTAATTCTTATATCATTATCATCATCCTCATGTTTATATTATGTTGAAAGCCATCTGTGGCCTGTAGTGCATAGATGGACTTGGTATGATTATGACCAGGAATTATTTGGTGTAATCATGACCGTAATGTTACAAATGATGTGGTAAAAGTTATCATTGGCCCGTAATGCATAGATGAACAGTTGTTGGCATGATCATGATCATTGATGAATACACGAATGTCCTTGGCCGTAGTGTGTGACGCCCCCAAAATTAGGTATACATCACCCATCTTGAGTCGCCAGATACATGGTACAGAATTCAAATACAACTTACTAATACAACTGTCGTGTACAATACGACAAAACATAACTGTGAGTTTGAATACAATTATTGTCTACTAGAGAGCATACAAACTCAAAAGGTGTCCTCAATACAATTATTGTCACACTATTTAACAGAATAGTGAGGACTACTAATACTATTCTCTGGTCCATCACTCCGTTCCCCGACTCGTCCCAGCTATATTCTCATTTCCTGAAGAGAACAGTGAAAGAAAGGGTGAGCTCAACTAGCCCAGTAAGAAATATTATGACTAAGATAATGCAGAATAAATTATCATTAGCCTTCAACAGTGTTAAACTGATAAAATACAATAAACATCAAGTTTAACTACAGCGGAACCAGCAATCCATTAAAAGAGTCAAGTAGAAAATAAAATCTATTATCTTTTATGATTTAAAAGGTTTTTCATCATCGTTATAGCTGAGACTCAGCTTAATAAATATTCCACATCATCGAATCACCCCCGCACTACGGCCAAGGATATTCTTTAGTATCACGACCACAATTATTCATGCACTACAGCCAAGAATATTTGTGTATTCATCAATGGTCATGATCATGCCAACAACTGTCCATCAATGCACTACGGGCCAATGAGGATTTTTAATTTTTACATCATTTGTAACATTACGGTCATGATTACACCGAATAATCCCTGGTCATAATCATACCAAGTCCATCTATGCACTACAGGCCACAGATGACTTTCGACAAAATATAAACATGAGGATGATGACAATGATATAAGAATTCAATAAAACAAGTTCAAGAATTATTTTATCCAGGAATTATTAACGTTCAAATTTGTCAACACGATACTGTTTTGTGGTGTAAAATTCAAGAATGATCAGAAGAATATTTCTATGAAAGGATACTGGATGAAGCGCAAATATCAAGGATATTCCACTAATTTCATGGAGCATAGAAGTCAAAGTTTTATCCAACTGAGTATAATAAAGAATGGAATAACAAAAGAAATCACCATGCATGCGATAGACCGCACAGACAGGTTATTCCAGCAGAATAATAATAACGGAACCAGGTCAGGTGAAATTCACACCGACAGGATGTTCCAACAGAATAATAAAGAATGGAACCAGGTCCGGTGTAAAACACACAGACAGGATATTCCAACAGAATAATAAATAATGGAACCAGGTCCGGTGTAAAACACACAGACAGGATATTCCAACAGAATAATAAAGAATGGAACCAGGTCCGGTGTAAAACACACAGACAGGATATTCCGACAGAAATATAAAGACAGGATAGTAAATGGATGTCACCAAGTATAGGGTATTCCGCGTATATCGGTTATTCCAACAGAATAATAATGAATGGAATAACATAAGGATTTCACCAAGTATAGGGTGTACCGCGTATACAGGTCATGTATAGGGTATGCCACTTTTACAGGTTATTCCAACAGAATAACAAAGAACGGAAGAACATAAGTTCTCTTCAAGAAGAAAGAATAACACCCCTTACCGTATTAAGAGATTGAATACTGCAGTCGTGTAATAACCGAATACTCTTCTTCTTTCTCTCTTACTCTCTCTATACTTTCTCTCTCTATAGCTTGAACGAATTCGTGAAAAATAATGAAGCCCTAGGCCTCTATTTATAGAAGATTTATTACTATTTACGAAAGTATTTACTATTTATGAAGGTAATTACTATTGACGAAGGTAATTACTATTTACGAAAATAATTACTATTTACGAAGGTAATTACTATTTACGAAAATAATTACTATTTACGAAGGTAATTACTATTTACGAAAATAATTACTATTTACGAAGGTAATTACTATTTACGAAAGTAATTACTATTTACGAAGGTAATTACTATTTATGAAAGAGACTCTTAGATGATGACATATGGCCCCCCATAAATAATTCAACTTACCACAAACGTCTAATAATAGACTCTTTATATACATCAAGGATTGAATAAAAATTACCAAAAATCATTTTAACACATATTTAATCTTTCAACAATTATTAATCATTTATAACTTGTCGTCTCAATTATTATTTAAATAATATAACATATTATACAGATGATACTGTGACAATAATTGAATCAATAATATAAGAGATATGATGCAGCAATTACTGTAGCAATAATTGAGTATAGCTGAGTGACTTCTCACGTAAGCATCAATAATCAATACCGTGTGCTACTATGCAACAACGCGTATTACTGTACTTTTACTACCGAGTAGTTCAACAGTTTTTAACGGTCACACCTCCACCGTTATTTTATAGAAAGATAATTTTGTCGTTTTCTAACTATGACAATACTTCCGTGGAGTAACACGTAACAACACATGATCTCCTATATTGAATTCCACGTCCTTTCGATGAAGATCAACATAACTCTTTTGTCGACTTTGTGAGGTTTTTATACGTTGTCGGATCGTTTGAATCTTTTCCGTAGTTATACGTACCAACTCCGGTCCCAACAACGTTGCTTCACCCACCTCATCCCAGCATACTGGAGAACGACACTTTCTTCCATACAACGCTTCGAATGGAGCCATGCCAATACTTGCTTGATAACTGTTGTTGTAGGAAAACTCCACCAATGGTAAGAACTTGTCCCAACTTCCCTTGAAATCAAGGACACAGAGTCTTAATAGATCTTCGAGAGTTTGAATAGTCCTCTCCGACTGTCCGTCCATCTGAGGATGATATGCCGAGCTAAATCGTAAGTCTGTGCCCATAGCTTTTTGCAAACTAACCCAAAATCTTGAAGTAAATCTTGGGTCTCGATCAGAAACTATGGATACCGGCATACCATGCAGTCTTACAATCTCGTTTATGTACATACGAGCAAGACGTTCAAGTGTATAAGTTTCTCGTATCGGTAAGAAATGAGCAGACTTGGTCAATCTATCAACAATAACCCAAATCGCATCTATGCCTTGAGAAACCTTTGGAAGACCGGTAACGAAATCCATGGTAATGTGTTCCCACTTCCATTCTGGAATTTCAAATGGTTGCAATGGACCTTTTGGTACTTGATGCTCCGCTTTAACTCGTTGACAAGTTAGACACCTTGAGATAAACAACGCTATCTCTCTCTTCATATTACTCCACCAAAATGTATGACGAATATCATGATACATTTTGGTACTCCCAGGATGGATTGCAAACGGTGTATTGTGCGCCTCCATCATGATTTTATACTTTAAATCAGGGTCGTTAGGAACACAAAGTCTAGAGTTGACTCGAAGTATTCCTTCTTCATCGATTCTTGCTTCCGGCATAGCACCTTCTAGCACTTTCTTCTTCATACGCATCAGCTCCAGGTCTGTAGCTTGAGCAACTTTAACTTTATCGATTAAAGTCGGTTCTACTCGTATATTCACCATCGTCACATGCGTCCCTGAAGTTTTTAACTCTATCCCCATCCTTTGCAAGTCACACAAAATGGGCCCTTGCGTTGACAATATCGCACTCGTACTTGCATGTGATCTTCTACTCAATGCGTCAGCTACCACGTTTGCTTTTCCAGGATGGTATTGGATGGTATGATCATAATCTTTCAACAGTTCAAGCCAACGTCGTTGTCGCATGTTGAGTTCCTTTTGAGTGAAGAAATATTTGAGGCTTTTATGATCCGTAAAGATCTCCACTTTCTCCCCATACACGTAATGCCTCCAAATTTTAAGTGCAAAGACAACAGCTGCCAACTCTAGATCATGAGTAGGATAATTCTTCTCATATTCTTTGAGTTGTCGCGAGGCATAGGCTATGACTTTTCCATGTTGCATGAGAACACATCCCAGCCCTTTGCCCGAAGCATCACTGTAGATGACAAATCCCTCCGAGCCAGACGGTATTGTCAGAACAGGTGCTGAAATGAGTCTCCTCTTGAGTTCTTGAAAACGCTTCTCACATTCTTCGCTCTAACCGAACTTTGTATCTTTCCGAGTCAGCTGAGTCAATGGAGTAGCGATTCGAGAAAATCCTTCCACGAATCTTCGATAATAACCAGCTAAACCGAGAAAGCTACGTACTTCGGTCACTGATTTAGGTTGCTCCCAGCTTTGAATAGCTTCAATCTTTGCTGGGTCAACAGATATTCCACGACTTGATACCACGTGCCCAAGGAATGCTACTTCCTCAAGCCAGAACTCGCATTTCTTCAACTTGGCATAAAGCTTATATTCACGAAGCTTTTGGAGTGTCAGCCTCAAGTGTTGCTCATGATCTTCACGGCTTTTGGAATAAATAAGGATGTCGTCAATAAAGACGACCACAAAATGATCCAAATATTCCTTGAATACTCGGTTCATCATATCCATGAAGGCAGCAGGAGCATTAGTCAATCCAAAGGACATGACTAAGAATTCATAATGCCCGTACCGAGTTCTGAAAGCCGTCTTTGGAATGTCATCGGTTCTAATCTTTAATTGGTGATACCCGGAACGAAGATCGATCTTTGAAAAGAATTTGGCTCCTTGCAACTGGTCAAATAGATCATCAATTCGTGGCAATGGATACCTATTTTTGATGGTGACATGATTTAACTCCCGATAATCAATACAAAGTCGCATACTCCCATCTTTCTTCTTCACGAATAGAATAGGAGCACCCCAAGGAGAAGTACTAGGACGAATAAAGCCAATGTCTAATAATTCCTGCAGTTGGGTTTTTAACTCCTGAAGTTCAATAGGAGCCATTCGATATGGGGCTTTAGAAATGGGTTTTGTACCGGGTTCAAGGTCGATACAAAATTCAATCTCACGCTCTGGGGGTAGGCCAGGAAGTTCTTCGGGGAATACGTCAGGAAATTCATTAACAATAGAAATATCGTTCAAAACTGACGTATTTTTGTTTAAATCTGTGACATGAGCTAAGAAAGCTTGACATCCGTTTTTCAATAAACGAATAGCTTTATGGCTTGAGATGACCGTGATTGATTTTAATGGTTTGGTCGCTTGAATTCGCATAATAGGTTGATTAGGAATATGAAAGCTAACAACCTTATGGAAACAATCAATTTTTGCATGATAAGTAGTTAACCAATCAATCCCTAGAATCACGTCAAATGCAAGTATTTTCAATGAAATAAGATCTACAGGTAATGTGAGGGTACCGATTTGAACCAAACAAGACTTATAAACAGTGGATGTAATAAAGGTTTCTCCCAACGGAGTTTCTACAGATAAGTCAAAGTCCAATTTCTCCGGAGTCAAATTTAATCGATGAGCGCAAGTAGGAGAAATAAAAGAATGGGTAGAACCGGTATCGAATAAAGTATAGACTTCGTTAGAGTTTATGATAAGCTTACCCGTGATGACCTCATTCGGGTTCCTTGCTTTCTGGGAGGTCACAACAAACGCTCTCCCTTGCACTACCGGCTTTGACCTTTCTGGGACGGCCTTTGGTGCCTCCACCCTAGTTGAATTGGTCTTTGGTAAACGACAAAATCGGGCCAAATGACCTTCTCTTCCACAATTATAACATGCTTTGGACGGCATCGCGCAATTTGGACTGATGTGTCCCTCCCCTCCGCATTTGAAGCATATGATAGGTGGTCTTTCTCCTTCCTTAACAACGGGTGCTGGTGCTGACGTCTTTCCATCATTGTTGAATCTCCTCTTTTTGAAATGTCCATTCTTATTGTTTTGGCCCTGATTACCACCGAAGTGGTTACCATTTCTGGCCTGATGATGTCCTCCACGCTTGTTGTCACCGCTTCGATGACTGCTCTCACTGGTATTATCATTTTGTCGGCTGCTCTCTTTTGATTGCGTTGACTCGTTATCGCGCTCTACCAACTGAGCCCTATTTACAACATCAGAATACAAACACAGTTTATGAGAAATAAGATGTTGACGTATCTCCGGCTTCAAACCTCTTAAAAACATTCGCGCCATTCTCTCTTCATTATCCACCAAATGGGACGCAAACCGTGACAACTCTGCAAATTTTGCCTCGTATTGCGACACGGTCATATTATTTTGTTCCAACTTAATAAACTCCACCTCCTTCATGTGGCGAATACTTTCGGGAAAATATTTATCATTGAACAGCTCCTGGAACTTCTCCCAAGACATCTTCAGTACGGCAGGTTGAGTACGTTTTACCGATTCCCACCAGTAATCTGCCTCTCCGCGCAACATAAAGGCGGCAAAGGGAACCTTTTGCTCCTCGGAGCATCCCAAGACATCAAATATCTTGGTCATCTGCTTTATCCATGTTTCCGCCATAAGTGGTTTTGGCTCTCCCTTAAACTCCGGTGGTCCCAACTCCTTGAACTGTTTAGCGGTGACCGCCCGAGAGTTTCCCGCGTTTCCATCTACGTTTTGGACAGGAGTTGCTCTTGCCTGCTGCTGCATGAATTGCATAAAACCTCTGAACATTTGATCATTCGTCATTTGGTCAGTGTGGTTGTTTGCATGAGGATTTTCGCCTTCCTGGTGCACATTATCCTGATTATTGATATGTGGTGAATCAACGATCGCCTGTGCTCCATTGCCAATCTCAACATTCTCAGATGTCATTTTCAGATACTGCCACAAAACAAAAGGTTAATTGACATGTAACATATTATCCCAATATTCTGACCGACCAATAAAATAGCACATAAACTTAGGTAGGTCATACTAGCGAAGGAATTCCCCGTCTCTCCCCTCCTAGTACTATTCTCACATCTTAGCCAGGGATCATATCCCTAAGCTCTGATACCAACTGTGACGCCCCAAAATTAGGTATACATCACCCATCTTGAGTCGCCAGATACATGGTACAGAATTCAAATACAACTTACTAATACAACTGTCGTGTACAATACGACAAAACATAACTGTGAGTTTGAATACAATTATTGTCTACTAGAGAGCATACAAACTCAAAAGGTGTCCTCAATACAATTATTGTCACACTATTTAACAGAATAGTGAGGACTACTAATACTATTCTCTGGTCCATCACTCCGTTCCCCGACTCGTCCCAGCTATATTCTCATTTCCTGAAGAGAACAGTGAAAGAAAGGGTGAGCTCAACTAGCCCAGTAAGAAATATTATGACTAAGATAATGCAGAATAAATTATCATTAGCCTTCAACAGTGTTAAACTGATAAAATACAATAAACATCAAGTTTAACTACAGCGGAACCAGCAATCCATTAAAAGAGTCAAGTAGAAAATAAAATCTACTATCTTTTATGATTTAAAAGGTTTTTCATCATCGTTATAGCTGAGACTCAGCTTAATAAATATTCCACATCATCGAATCACCCCCGCACTACGGCCAAGGATATTCTTTAGTATCACGACCACAATTATTCATGCACTACAGCCAAGAATATTTATGTATTCATCAATGGTCATGATCATGCCAACAACTGTCCATCAATGCACTACGGGCCAATGAGGATTTTTAATTTTTACATCATTTGTAACATTACGGTCATGATTACACCGAATAATCCCTGGTCATAATCATACCAAGTCCATCTATGCACTACAGGCCACAGATGACTTTCGACAAAATATAAACATGAGGATGATGACAATGATATAAGAATTCAATAAAACAAGTTCAAGAATTATTTTATCCAGGAATTATTAACGTTCAAATTTGTCAACACGATACTGTTTTGTGGTGTAAAATTCAAGAATGATCAGAAGAATATTTCTATGAAAGGATACTGGATGAAGCGCAAATATCAAGGATATTCCACTAATTTCATGGAGCATAGAAGTCAAAGTTTTATCCAACTGAGTATAATAAAGAATGGAATAACAAAAGAAATCACCATGCATGCGATAGACCGCACAGACAGGTTATTCCAGCAGAATAATAATAACGGAACCAGGTCAGGTGAAATTCACACCGACAGGATGTTCCAACAGAATAATAAAGAATGGAACCAGGTCCGGTGTAAAACACACAGACAGGATATTCCAACAGAATAATAAATAATGGAACCAGGTCCGGTGTAAAACACACAGACAGGATATTCCAACAGAATAATAAAGAATGGAACCAGGTCCGGTGTAAAACACATAGACAGGATATTCCGACAGAAATATAAAGACAGGATAGTAAATGGATGTCACCAAGTATAGGGTATTCCGCGTATATCGGTTATTCCAACAGAATAATAATGAATGGAATAACATAAGGATTTCACCAAGTATAGGGTGTACCGCGTATACAGGTCATGTATAGGGTATGCCACTTTTACAGGTTATTCCAACAGAATAACAAAGAACGGAAGAACATAAGTTCTCTTCAAGAAGAAAGAATAACACCCCTTACCGTATTAAGAGATTGAATACTGCAGTCATGTAATAACCGAATACTCTTCTTCTTTCTCTCTTACTCTCTCTATACTTTCTCTCTCTATAGCTTGAACGAATTCGTGAAAAATAATGAAGCCCTAGGCCTCTATTTATAGAAGATTTATTACTATTTACGAAAGTATTTACTATTTACGAAGGTAATTACTATTGACGAAGGTAATTACTATTTACGAAAATAATTACTATTTACGAAGGTAATTACTATTTACGAAAATAATTACTATTTACGAAGGTAATTACTATTTATGAAAATAATTACTATTTACAAAGGTAATTACTATTTACGAAAGTAATTACTATTTACGAAGGTAATTACTATTTATGAAAGAGACTCTTAGATGATGACATATGGCCCCCCATAAATAATTCAACTTACCACAAACGTCTAATAATAGACTCTTTATATACATCAAGGATTGAATAAAAATTACCAAAAATCATTTTAACACATATTTAATCTTTCAACAATTATTAATCATTTATAACTTGTCGTCTCAATTATTATTTAAATAATATAACATATTATACAGATGATACTGTGACAATAATTGAATCAATAATATAAGAGATATGATGCAGCAATTACTGTAGCAATAATTGAGTATAGCTGAGTGACTTCTCACGTAAGCATCAATAATCAAAACCGTGTGCTACTATGCAACAACGCGTATTACTGTACTTTTACTACCGAGTAGTTCAACAGTTTTTAACGGTCACACCTCCGCCGTTATTTTATAGAAAGATAATTTCGTCGTTTTCTAACTATGACAATACTTCCGTTGTGGGGTCCACCAATGATTGTGCCGTCGTACGAATATTCCCCGACAAAAAGAATATTTTATAACAACTTGCGTACTTTGCAAAATTTATAAATATTACCCACAACTATAAAATTATATCAAATTTATTCCATAATATTCCAAAAATAATAATTATGAAAATTCATCTTTATTTATAAAAACTGGGGTCTTACATAGTGCATGGATAATTTGTGGTCGTGATACTAAAGAATATCCTTGGCCGTAGTGCAGGGGTGATTCGATGATGTGAATTATTTATTAAGCTGAGTCTCAGCGATAAAAGTCAAGAAAAACCTTTTAAATCATAAAAGATAATAGATTTTATTATCTATTTGACTCTTTTAATGGATTGCTTGTTCCACTGCAGTTAAACTTGATGTTGTTATATTTTATCAGTTTAACACTGTTGAAGGCTAACGATAATTTATTCTGCATTATCTTAGTCATAATATTTCTTACTGGGCTAGTTGAGCTCACCCTTTCTTTCACTGTTCTCTTCAGGAAATGAGAACATAGCAGGGACTAGTCGGGGAACGGAATGACGGTCCAAAGGATAGCATTAGTAGTCCTCACTATTCAGTGAAATAGTGTGTTAATAATTATAATGAGGACTCCTTTTGAGTTTGTATAATCTCTACTAGACAATAATTGTATTCAAACTCACAGTTATATTTTGTCGTATTGTACACAACAGTTGTATTAGTAAGTTGTATTTGAATTTTGTATTATGTATCTGACGACCCAAGATAGTGATGTATACCTAATTTTGGGGGCGTCACAAATTATATAAATAATTTATATTATTTATATAATTATAAATAAATAATTATACAACTAATTTATATTATTTGTGTAATTTTTAGTTGTTTTATTTGTTATTTTACTTTTTTGTCATTTGATCTCATTAAAAATATATATATATTTTACACATAAGCACTCATTTAGCCTATTAGGATGCCACGTCAGCAATTTCTGACGTGACAGTCCCAATTGAATGAAATTAAAAAAAAATTAATAGTTCAATCATATAATTGACAAAATTAAAAGGTGAATCACCGAAGTGGAATATGACCTATAGTTTAGGATAGTAAATCATATTTAAGCCTAAATCAAATTAATGCTGAACATTTTTATTTATAAGTCACAGTTTAAAATAATTTAATTTAAAATAACTTATAAGTCAACTTGTATTGTAATTTATAAGATTTAAAATAAATAGTTCCCAAATAGACTCAGAGTAAGAGCCTGTTTAGGAGTTCCTTATAAGAGAGTTTGACTAGGGGCTGTTTGTTTAGAACTTAATGGGTCTGAATGGCTGAATCGGTAAGTGGCTGAATCATAAGTGCGTTTATTTTGAAAAAAAAATTGTCTGAATTGGCTGAATCGGTCAGATGCGTTGACTGAATGGTTAAGTCCGAATTTTTGGTCTGAATGGCTGAATGAAGTAAAAAAATAATAATAATAAAAATAATAAAAAAATATTAACTATTATATTATGTAATATTAAATAAATTTACAACAACTTTAAATTTTTTCAGAGGGGTAAAATATTAAAAATATGTCATTCAGCTATCAAACAATTTTTTTCATTCAGATTCAGCTCATTCAGATTCAGATTCATTCAATTTTTATCAAACACCCCCTTATAAGGAGCTTTTTACTGTTTGAGTGTTCGAAAATGACTCATAAGTCAAAAATAATAAGTAATAATTTATAACTTAAAATAAAATGACTTATAAGTCATTATTAATAAGTTATTTTGATCAAATATAATGACTATTTATCCTCTATATTGGTAAATTACATCTCTATCCTCCAACCTAAAAAGCCTTATTTCTTCTGATGTAAACATTTTTTGGCAACGGCTCTCTAATTCGATCTGCTCTGCTCTGCCTCTATCTGCGCTCGAATCCGTCAATTTCTTGGTTTCTCCCTCCTTCGACTCCTTCACTCCTTCAACAGCTACTCCTTCGATTGTTGTTTGGTACCAAACCGTAGACCAAATATTTGATACGTATATACGTGTATTATGTTATGTTTGAATATTTGGCATGTGATTTTTCTTCTTCTCTACCTCTATAATTTTGACTGTACTTTCAGAGCATGTTGGTTTCGATTCAATTCCGTTTGTTGTTAATTTATGTGGTTCAAATGTTTGATTGATTGAATGAATTGTTGTATACTTGGTTGTACTTAATTAGGAATATGTGAGCAACTTAATTTTTATTTTTAGTAATTTTCAGCAACTCTGTTGAAACAAGATTTGTTGAAAATGTTAAAGCTCGTAACCAGCTACGGGGCAGTATGATTATATTATTTTATACATTTGTATATATCTACTATGTATAATGATTCAAATTATGCAAAAGTCCGATAAAACAGAAATCAAGGGATTAAATGACCTGGTAATCAAAGTCTTAAAAGCTTGGTCAAATTCTGGCTGGAGTAACTGTGTATTAAATCAAAATGCCTTTTGATTCACTGAGGTAATTTGTTAGCCAACATTGAACAGTTCAAATCAAACTCAAATATCAATTTTAAGCGGGTCCATGTTGATAGGAACTGCCGAAACTTTCTAGATCATATAGGCCGGTGTACTTCAATAAAAGCCATAAGTGTCAAAGTGTGTGCTATTTAATTGCCTGAAGTACATATTACAAATGCTAAACTAAACAATAAAAACTTGAAGCTAACAACATAGGTAAAGGGAAATTTTTTATATTACTTTTCTGAATGGAAACTGTTTTTAGCAGTTGAAATTAGTATGTGAGATGTACCACTAAATAGGGACTTCTTCAATATTTTGGATAAGATGTAATTCTGGTTTGTCATGATTTGTGAATGAATGCAATTGTGGTTTGTTTATAATGGAAGCCAACAATCATTTGCTAGTTTGTTTTGACTTTTCATCCTTGCAGAGATAGAGAATGCGTAAATTACTCAGTTGTTACTGATATAAAAGATCCTTTGATAGCCGAGGTATAGTGTCAAGAGAGGTATTTTGCTAGTTTACATTCTCCTCCTATTACTGAATTCTAAAGTTCATTCTTCTAGCAATTGTTTCCCTTTCCTTCTTATAATATCTTCTTGTTAGGAAATATCAAAAGAAATTAAGGGAAAAGGTTGTAGCTCTGGAAAACCGATGTTTGTCAAACTGAAATCAAAATAACTTTATGTTTTGTATTGTGCTCTACCATGGTTCATAATGTGGTTCTTTCACTGAGTCGATGTCAAGGGCATGTGCTTTTATATTTTATTTAAAATTAGAATGAATGTGTTACTTTATACTAACTGTCGCTCGCATGATTGTTTGGATGTGGTTTACAATAACAGATGCATTTTAGACTTCCTATCTACTGCCAATTTTGCTGGATCCAGATTTTGTTGAATTTTAGACTTCCTTTCTACTGCCAATTTTGCTGGATCCAGATTTTGTTAAAGTTTGAGAGCCAAGTACTTTTCTTCTTTATGCTTTAATAAAATGACATTTAATTAGGCATCATATTCTGTGTTGGGGTTTAGACTTCCTAGCATTTGTTTAATGTTAGTCAATGACTTTATATGGCTTTCAGTTTCTCAAATACTACTAACCACTTTGAATTTAGATTTTTGCATCATGATGTTTGAACAAAAATTGACCGCGGTCATTTTGATTCAAAGGGGTCTAATAAACAACTCATATTATGTTTCATTATTTGGAAGTTTTCAATGAGACTTAAAAACAAGTATTTTATCATTTGTTATATTTTTTCTTGGTCGAATTTATAGGCAGGTCTTAAATTTTGGGTAAGATTCTTGGTTGTTTGACTAAAAGAAGTTTATTGTGACTACTTGGTCTCAGTATAGTTTCAAGTCTTAACTATTAATAAGTTGTTTACCAATAATAAGTTGTTTAAATAATAAGTTATTTACCAATAAACTGTTTAAATAATTAGTTGTTTAAATATTAAGTTGTTTACCAATAATAAACTATTTATCAATAAGTTGTTTACCAAAAATAACCTTCGATATGATATTAAATCAATGTATTTTTTTATAATGTCCTTTTTAACAATCTTTACATTTTATTTTATCTTATAAGTAATTATTAGCCGAACACCTTCATAACTTGTTTTAAATTAATTTGTGACTTATAAGTCATTATCAGCCGAACGTTTTTACTTATAAGTCACAACTTAAACCAACTTATAAGTCAATTTATATTTTAACTTATAAGTCATTTTAAAATAAGTCATTCCCGAGCAGACCCTATTAGGTAGTGTTTGATTGCATCTTAATAGCCCACCTCTTAATGCATCTCAACAACTCACATTTTTATATTAAAAGGTTCTCTGAATACTTTAGACTCGTATTTATATCTTAACTATTCAGAGGAGCTCTTAATACAAATATATGAGCTCTTAAAAGGTATTAAGAGGTGGTCTCTTAAGATGCATTAAGATTAAGATGCAGTCAAACACCCCTTAAAGTCATTATCTTCCTCTCTAATTTGGATTAAAAAATCTCGTCGGAATCCACCACTTTACCGAATTCTACCATTAACATCGAAAAATCAATCATAATTTCACCATAGATCGAATCAACAAATCCCCAAAAATCAAAAAACCAAAGCAAAACCCCATAATCAGAAATATGTGCACAAACCCAGAAGTCCCAAATCAACAAATTCTCATCACCGCCTTGCTGCGCCGCCATCCTACTACATCAACAGGTTCCACCCCTAAATCCATATATGATTTCTTCGCCAATCCTTAGGTGCTCATTGTCGGCAAGAACATTCCCTTTGTTTAAAAAAAGATTTAAAAGGACTATGACGTCAAGGTTGCGAAGTCAGTTGACTTGAGCGTACTGGCAACAAAGGCATTGAAGAGAGACGATCTAGATCTGGTACGAAACTAGCTTCGCTAGTAGAGGTGTTCACTTAGGGAGGAGAAAAAGAAGTTCGCTACCGGTAGGAAATTTGCTTCCTACCTTTGTTATCTAATACGAACTCAAGTACTCTTTTTGTACAACTAATACGCATAACTGGTAGCAATTTTCATCTTTAGGAATAATAGTGTAGGAATTATTCATTGGATACATCATCATTAAGATGATCTTAAGCATTGATTATCAACATATATAGCAGCCAACAAACCAAGTTTAGCAATATCATGATCAGCGTAGAAGTAATTAAAACTACTCCCTCCATCGCAATTGCGTATTTTTTAGGTTTTGAAAATATCATTTTTCTCTCTCTTCAGCTCTGCCGAGTTCTTTCATGCTTGCTCCGCCGTTGTGGTTCTCTTGTCTGCCATCAATTTTCGGATGTGCTTCTTTCGGTTGAAATCTCTGGTAAGATCCCAAATCATGTACCCTATATTTCCCCCCCAAATTTGTTTATGTGAGTGATTCCTTTCCGGTGAATCCGGGTAGTTCTTCTTCCTCCTCTTTCACTCTCATAATATGCTACTTTTTCGTTTTTGAGTTTATTAGAATTGAGATATATCCAAGTCTCTTCTGAAAAATATAAATTTGAATGATTTAGTTGCTTGAATGAAATTACTGTTTCTACATACAATATTTTTATTTGATTTTCTCGTTTATTTTGGTTTTTTGTTTGGTATCTAACTTATGTTAGATGCAATTGGAAGATTATTATTGAATATTGGTACCTTGTCTCTTATTCGTGTAATTGTATAGCCTCTTGTGATCTAAGCCATTTGTCCAGAGTCTTTACCAATAAGGATAACTATATAGACTCTTATAAGTTATCTGGGAGAATTGTGTTGCTTAGGACACAATTGCACATATTTTTTCCCAGTTACAAATTTTAGCCTTTAATTTACTACTAAAGAAATTTGGAAAAAAAATACCTAAAACGTGTCCCAGTTTGTACTTCATGAAATACATATATGTGAGGGACTATGACTTTCCTTTAGATGTAGGTGGACATTATTACATCGACTGTATAATAATAGTTGGATTCCCTATTGATTTTGTTTAATTTTTTAAGGAAATGTGTTTTCTAGCGGTCAGATTTGTCTTGGAAAGGTGTAATTGGCTTAGATTGTGTGGCCTATAATATTTAGAATTAAAGTGTATACTGTATAAATATGAGCAATGTAAAGCAGTTGAGAGGTTTCTTGGGTTGCCTTTTACTGAAATTTGTTTGCACTTGTGCTGTGCAGTCATTTTACTTTAGACTGCCCTGGTACTTTTTATGCAAGGCATAACCCATAATATCACATTATTTCTGAAAAGTCTCTCCAAATTTGTTTTGTTTTTGAATTTTAGAACTTGTGTTTGAAATTGTAATGAATTGAGAAATTACTAGGAGTTACATTTGATATGTGTTTTAGGGACATGCTAAGAGAATTAATAATTAGTAGTTTTGGTATGTTTGGTGATTGTGCTAATATTGTCTTTAATTTAATCTTTATTGGCTGACAAATGGTTGATATGATCTCATCTCATTAATATTACCTCATTCTCATATTGAGTTACATTTGACTTTTGATAATTCCATTTCTTGAATTTAATTTGTTTATCACACAAACATATATACTATATAACCTTTTGTCATCACGAATTCTGGAACAGATGAAGTTTGAATATGTACAATTTGCAGCAATAAAATTTTAATAGGTCAAGTGACCCTCTCTGCCTCTCATTTCAGGGTCAATATAGAAGTTATGTATGTTTGGACATAATTGATAAAACCAAGCACAAGAGAAAGGACCAACTACCAAATGTTGCAGTATGTATGCTTCTGTGGCATGCACTATCTATCCATTAGATGGATATCTTTTTCTGCAATGGGTAATAGAGATGGGTAGTGGGAGTCTCCATGCCTTCCTGCTATGCTGGATATTTTTTTAAGGTTAAATATACGACAGGATATCTCTGACACTCTATAGACACTTGATAGCCGTGAAGGAGGTCGTAGTTGTATTGGTCCCTATCTTAATATTACACATTGCCCTCATAAGTCATTCATGGAGCACGCACCATAATCTGGGAAATGCGGATTCAATGAATCCCAATATCCGATGATCATTGAATTGCTAATCGACATGCGCAACATAAACAAGTAAATTAGTTTATAACTTTATATATTGCCATAAAATCAATAAGATTGATTACAAGAATACACTTACTATTGATGCATTTGGGAAGGTCTAGAAATTATATCTAAAATGTTCTAATACGTTTTTAGGGAATTCTGCAATTGAGTCTGATACTGAATATGCAGGTAGTATATTTATCAATGGCGAACCATAATAACTGATTAGTCATTGGATAAAAATATTCTTCCTTCGCAATCCTGAATAAGCAAAATAGCTAGCTGTCAATACTTGATTTGGTGTAACGACTTTGTGTATTAGAGATCTTGTTTTTATCTTCGTAACTGGACGATCAAAACAAGATCTCTGATACACAAAGCCTATCCACTAAATCAACTAATCAAGTATTGATTGCTGTCTTTTTAGAAGTGCAAAGTAAGAATATTTAAGCCAAGAAGTATTCAGTTATTGTGGTTCGCCATTTATAAAGCGGGTAAGATACCCGCTGCATATTGTGTACTAGACTTGATTACAAAATTCTCTAGGAACTTATTAGATTAAAGATATTTTCAGGCGTTTTTTACAAATGTATCAATAATACGTGTATGTAATCAATCTTATTGATTTTATAGCAATATATAAACTAATTTACTTGTTTATGTGCGCAAGTTGATTACCAATTCGCTGATCATCAAATATTAAGATTCATCGAATCCGCAATTCCCAGATTATGGTGCGTGCTCCATGAAGGACTTATGAGGGCAATGTATGATATTGAGACAAAAATCAATACAACTCCGGTCTCCTTCACAGTTATCGAGTGTACTATATTCCAGCTAGTGAACTCTCTCTCATCCATTTTCGTTCCTTTCACGCTTAGTTGCGGCTGAGTTAAATCATCTCCAGATTTCCCCTGCTTGAACTCCGACGACCCAACATCGTCTCTCGACATCTTCCGACTGGGTTCATCTCGTATCTTGGTACAATTCACACCTTAAATTAACTTGCATTCGCTCATTGCAATCACTCAACTCAATATATACATACGCACATATCACAGATTTATATACATGTCCTATTATATTTATGGAATAATATCATAACTTTTATACATGTGTTCTTGCGTCTGCTTTATCGTACTTCATACAATATCTACATGATTAACGGATTAATCAAACTTTTGAGCTATTTAGTTAATCGATTTGATTATCATGGCTTTGCAAGAACATTTCATTAAATAAGGCGAATTGGATATTTATACTAAAATGGTCAAAACTATGAGGGAAAAATGTTCTACTTTACCTTTTTTTCCAGATGGAATGTTGTATTATTTTGATACCATCCAGAGACGAAGCCAAGTAGAGACTTGAGGGGGCCAAGCCCCCCCGCGAAAGAGGGGGCCAGACCCCCAGTTTGCCCCAAGTGGCTAAAGTTCCTAACATCCGCCCCCTTCTCCTGTACTCCAGCTCCCTCACGGCCTCACCTCACGGTCTCACCTCACGACTCACGTTCTTAATTCCATCACTATATTTCTTCACCAGATCCTCTATAGACTGAGAGACAGAACGAAGCCAGGATTCACGAGCACTTTTTCTGTCTTTTCCAATCACTTCAATCTTTGATTCCTTCGACAAGAAAGTAAGCAAATCTACGTTTTTTGTTTATAAACATTTAAACATTGGTAAAAGAATGTTAATTTCTAAGCAATTGGTAAGCATTTTTTTGTTTATAAGCAATCTATTATCTATGTTTCGTTTTAGATTTTCTGAGTTGGGATTTCCGGATTTGTCAGAACTTAATGTGGGTAGTTGTAATTTGGTAATAGAATGTTAATTTCTAACATCTTTATGATTGTTGAATAATTTTACTTTGGTAATTTCGAGATTTGGATGTTAACCGGAAATTTTGGTTTCGTTTTAGATTTTCTGATTTGGGTTTTGTCAGAACTTGGTCATTGTTATTTCTTATGTTTGTTACTTGTGAGTTAGTGTACTAGTTACTGTAAATTGGACCTTTGAACAAAGACAAATTCGATTATCCAAATCCAAATTTAGAGCTGAAAACTGGCCACTGGGGGATGATATTTGCTAAATTGGACTCCTTTTTTTTAATTACATTTTTATTTAGCAAAAATAAAATAAAATCTGATAGTTTTGAACCTTTGTGTGTGTATACACATTATACTATTTTATGTCTATGAATATTAGAAATTCTTTATATGATTTGATGATTATCTCTATGCACAATGTGTCTTTATGCTTAGTTTTTGGATATTCAGATATACACCACAAATTTAATCCCTGGTTGAGTAACCCCTCAAGTGCTTGTACTTGTATTCATAATCCCTGGTTGTTGTCTTTGTCAAAGTAAATTATATTACTACATTATCTTTGTTTTAGTAAAAATATGTTTTGTAATGGTGAAACTTTACTTTTTAGTGATGAATATATATTATGTTGTTAAAAAAATTCTTGGCCCCCCAATATCAAATCCTGGCTTCGTCCTTGATACCATCTTTATTAAAGTTATTAAACTTGGGACATTGATAATTTGTTTCTCTTTTCAAAGGTCAAGAGGGGCAATCTGTCTCCCTTATATCCCTTGAGTATGTTGTTTAAGTAAAACCCTTAGATATCAGCAATATCACCTTGTCCTCTGGGTTTAACATAGGTGTAGGGAGACTGATTGATATAATAAGTTTTATGAGTAGAAAATAAATATGCGAGTGTTGTGTGGTCTGCTAAGTGAAGCTCTCTCCCAAATTAGCTGAAATTTGGTTCGTCTCTTTTTGAGCAACTAGGTACATATTCTCTAACATTGGTTTTAGTTAGTATCTAAAAATACTTGAACCTTACCCTTTATAGTAGTTAGTTGGCGATGTTTGTTAATAGCATGCTTGCCAATGACAGCTGAGCAACTAACCGAAAGTGTGGATATAGGATCTCATTCCCATTAACAAGTTTTATATGTATGTTGCAATTTTAGAAATGGTATTGCAAAATAAGGAAATTCTCATAGTATTGTGCAATGAAACTACTACCAATAAATAATTAAAATTATTTCATATAGATTAACGCTCTTGAATGCTAATTGGGATTCCTGTATGTTTTTGTTGCTCCAACATATAGCCAGGCTGTTTGCTGGATAGTCTTTACCTAGCAGTTCATGGAAATGATGAGCGTTTTGGTTGGCACAATCAATCCTTTTATTGGCTTATATAAGTATATAGATGTTGGTTATATCTCAACACCTAATCTACAGAGGATTGACTGCACTTTTCTATACCTTATTGACTGATTGTTCTTCAACACTGTTTATGATTACTTCGCGCACCAGTAATTTATTTAATAAAGAGTTGTGTAGATAAAATGTGAAGGAAAAGATGTTTTATAGACTTCTGATAAAGTAAATACTAATTGTATTGTTTCATGCTATGACACTTGTAGGGTAGTAGAAAACCAAACTATTCATATCAACTTTCAGAGTTTTGTTTATTTTTTCTCCTAAAACTTTTCTCAATTCTGAATTTAGTCTAATTGGTGCGGATATGATTCTGATATATGAACTTATCCTTGACCTTTAAAAAAAAATATTAATTTCAGGATAAATACTTCTTAGATGATTTTAATGATAATGATATTATTTTAATGATAAATAACTCTTAGACTATTTTAAGATCAGAAAGCTTCTATATTTGCATCTTCAAAGTAGTCCATGTGTTTGATAGTGCAGTAGCATGATGTATATACCAAACCTTAATATTTTAAAAAGAACAATCAAGAAGAATAAGAACCTGTTCCATGGATTTCATGAGACATGGCTGCTTCTCTCTTTACCAACCCGCTCAATTAAAATAGTACTGAATTTAGGATTCATCTTGTCTGGCGGTTTGACTGCTTTGCAAACATGATGTATCTTTCGTCTCATTGATTTGAGGCTTGTGAAGCAAATGGAAACTTTTTGAGGTTTCAAATATTCTATTTCTTGTTTTGCTTTTGTATCTGCTGATAAAATATTATTCCCGAGTTCTAATATCTCTTTCTGCTAAGTTTTAGTCCATATTGTTTATTATTGGAAAAATATTCTTATAATTAGCAGTCCTAGGTCATGTATCTTAGAAGTGTATCGTACTAGCCTTTGGTTGGGGATCTGGATGATTAGTTTTGAATTGTTTAAGAAAAGTTAGTTTACAAATCATCACCACTTATAGCATGCGATGCTGAAGCAAAACCAGTATTACATGGAGGATTATCTTTAAGTCAATTTCACTTGGATCTTGGTATTACCTTGCTCCAAAACCAACAGAAGGGTGTATGGTGTACTTCATAACAACGAGCTTGTAAACTTAATGTTTTTCTCTTTGTGTTTTTACATTATATATAAACTTGAAATATGCCAATAAATCAAAATAACACTGAGGGTAAATCAAAATAACACTGAGGGGTAATTCATGATAATAAAATATATTGCAGAGAAATTGGGAAAGCCTTATTTTCAATGAATTAAGATATCAATGCGTTCACAGAATTATAGAGTACTGTCAACTTCAATGCAAAATATACTGGTGTAGTGGTGTTAAGTATAAGAAACAGCGGATCCATTTGTTTCTCTTCCCAGACCTAAATACAGGATGTAGTTTGTGAATAATGTGTTCTGATGTTTTTAATCTAAGACTGGTCTTTCATGGTGATTCTCTGAATTTCGATCAAAGATGTTATCTTTCAAGGTATTAAGACAGTGGTAAGTATCAAAAAATGACTCATTAAGTTGACGCATATCAAATGTTTGATTAAATGCTTCACCGTATACATCTTCCAACAACAATTTCTTTCCACCCCACTGGACTTAAACAATTGGTTATTTTAATTACACTGTGCATTTGTAATAGAAGACATCAGTTGTGCATTATGGTGCCATCTGTGTTTTGTTGCTAGACTGCTAACAGTTGAGAACATGAATTTAACTGAGTAGGTGAGCAAGAACAAGTTATAAATTAAAAGAACAAATATTAGTAATCAAGCCAAACCACTTCAACCTACTTTAACTGTCTCTACATGTAGCGTCTATGCCCATATCACAACTAAACTTGAACTCAGATATACTCCAATTTCTTGTGAAAACTTCATTTCTTCAAGCGGATATGTTTAATTTATCTTTACTCTCTGCTTGATTGCCAGGCAAACTCTGGCTTCTTCACAGGCTTTCAGGTTTTGATCTGCCCCATATAATAGGCATTTTATACAGGTTTATACAGCTTCAATTTCATATGTTTTTTTGGCTATCAAACAGTGGTTTTTTGTTTTATGCAATATTCAAGCATAATTTAAGGTGTCTGTTCTTCATGTGTCAGATGCCAGTTGAAGTTCTTTGGTAGTACCCAATTCCTGCCAAAATGTCATGGTCAAAGTTTTTTAGAAGAACTCAGCTATTGCCTTTCCTAAATAGAACTCTTCATCCTGCTTCCTTTGAATCCAGGTACCTTTAGCGTGTTTATGTGGCTGGTTTAATTTGGCTTGTTGCTCGAGCTATGTACACCTAATTTGTTAACTTAATCTGTACATGCCCTAGACTTGTCTCATCAAATTCTTCTTTTGGTTAAAAATTAAAGGGCATAACTTCCCAATTACATTCAACATTTTTGAAGCATCAGCTGGTGCTCAATGCTGCGTGTATATTTTCTTGCAAAATGTTACATTTGTATTTTTATGTTGGTGGGTATGAGCTTGTGCATGATATTTGACCAGTTTGTTCCTTGTAATGTTGTCCATGAAGATATTCCCATTCTTCTTGTTTCAGATGCTTGTTCGAAGTTCTTAGTCCAAAGTATAATTTTGAGCGAGCTAGTAACAATACATATGGAAGAGGGTTCCATTGCGAATTTCGCAATTTGATGCCACGATGTGACTTGCCACAATTAAGAACTCGGAGTTCTTGTTATTTGCCTGGATTTCGCCGCCAATATGCTACTCATGCTGCTACAGAAAAAAAATCAAAAAAGATGCTTATATATTTAACTGGATTGGTTTTTGCTATGGTGGGATGTAGTTATGCTGCAGTTCCTCTGTATAGGAGATTTTGCCAAGCTACTGGTTATGGGGGTACTGTTCAGCGTCGTGAGGTAAACAATAAATATGCTTTTTTCTAATCATAATATGAAAGTATCCCATTATATTGAGTTAATACATTGCTTTAATGCAGAGTGTTGAAGAAAAGATTGCTCGGCATGCTCAAGATGGAACAGTTACCAGCAGGTATGACATCTGCTTTTCAAATAATGCAGCTATCTATTCAATAGTATGAATAATAATGTTTAAAGCTATTGGAATCATGAGTAATTTCTATAGTTTACATGAAGATTGTTATACTTATTTCCAAAGTATAGATTCAAGAGCAATTTTCTTTTTCTTTTATCACTTCCACTGTTCCACAAAAAGAGTCCCGTTTATGAAGTTTATGAATATTAAGAATATATTTTTATTCCACGTATACCCATAAAAATAATAAGTTGTTAGTTTATTATTGTGGTATGATAAGTAAATTATGCTAAAAAAAACTTGGAGGATATTATGTTATTTTATTTTACTATAACTAAAAAGTGGGCTCTTTTTGTGTTAAAAAAAGGTACAAATAATATTCTTTTTGTGGAGCATAGAGAGTATTATTTATTTTGTACGAGTATGATTTCTAATATAGAGTACTGCAATAGAGAAGGAAGATAAAATGTGGGTTCTTGCTTTTATATACTAAGATTTGTGTTGAGCCCTGCAGCTCCCTAACGACTAGGTTCCATTATCTACTCTTGTTTGTTTTGGTCTAACCAGATGTTAACTTATATTTGAGACTTCTAAGTTTTTTGTAAATGATGCATTATCATTTTATCTTTGTACTAGCATAATGATATAATAGCTGGACTCAATTCAAACTCTAACCTGAACCAACAGAGGATCATTAAATGTTCTAAATCTATAAATTGATGTCTGTTTATCCTGCAAAATCTTGATAATATATTGCCCTTAGAGTTCAATCAATATAAAAACCTTGTTCTTGTTTTTTATGCAACTTCTTTTGATGATTTCTTGTTATTAAACTACAGGGAGATCGTGGTGCAGTTCAATGCTGATGTTGCTGATGGAATGCCTTGGAAGTTTGTTCCAACACAGAGAGAGGTACTATAGTTTTATGTTCATGTGATATAGAGATTAAATACGTTGCTACATATTACTGTAGTTATAAGTATGTCTCTATCTAGATATAGGTTATATCTCAAGTGCCTTATAAGCTTCCAGGGTTTCTATCATAATCGTTTTGGAATTTGATTATAACTATAGGTAAGGGTTAAGCCAGGAGAGAGTGCTCTTGCTTTTTACACTGCTGAAAATCGAAGCTCAACTCCCATTACTGGCATATCTACATACAACGTTACCCCTATGAAGGTATGTCCTTTCAGCTATTCATTAGGTAGTCCATACTTTACCATTGAGGGTTTTAATATCCTTCTGATGTCTAGTGGCTTTTAAGAGCTCTTCTAGATGGACATGATATTGGACATGAAAATTAAACACGAGTGTATTTGAATTTTACTTAATTGTATTTTTACCCACCATTGGGGATCAAAATTGCGAGATTTTAAAATCACCGTCAATACCTCTAATTCATAAGGATATGAAAAAATATTCTTACAAATAAGTGAAATTCAAATACAATCGAGTCCAATTTCCATGCCCACATAGAGTATTTGGGCTTTTAATGATCAAAGGTGGAGCCTCAAATGACTCAATAATTAAAACATCAGATGCTTTTAATTTAACTTCCTCTTCTAATATGCGGAAGGCTTGTTATCTTTTACTAGAAAGTATACATGCCCCACCCAAGTGATTTGCATTTGTGGGAATTCCTACCCTTGTTAGTACACTTGAGGGATAACTATAATTAGTCAATAGTCAATATGAACCTTAGTTTTTAGGCAGAAGTGAAGTTTCAATCCCCAATGGGTTTTTGACTTGCTTAACTTTCTAGTAAATGAAAGTGTTTAACTATCTTGGTTCTATTTTGCGAAAGGGGACTTGATGCAACCAATGGTGACACTTTTCAGGCTGCAGTTTATTTCAACAAAATACAATGCTTTTGCTTCGAGGAGCAGAGACTTCTACCCGGGGAGCAGATTGACATGCCTGTAAGTGAAGCTTTTGCTCTGTTGGATTTGTTCTACTAGTAGTAAGTAGTATATACAGATCTGCAACGGCTGTGGAAACTTATGACACTTGCTTTTGTAGGTGTTCTTTTACATAGACCCTGAATTTGAAACCGATTCAAGAATGGATGGTATCAACAACATGATTCTGTCCTATACCTTTTTCAAGGTTTCTGAAGAATAAGGCAGATGCTGCACTATCAGTTCCAGGAGGGTTAATTAATTAGGATACGCAAGTTTTTTGTTTTTTTATTTTCATCTTCATAAACTCATGAATTTTTGCGTCTCTGAATGTAACTTGGTTATTTACATGCATTTTTTCCAGCTCAACTAAATAAATTGTTGGCTGGACTCGTTAATTGAATTGAGTTCAATCATTCTTGATTTCTAGTGTCATCGAACTGAGTTCGGGTATTATATATTTTTGATCTACTCGACTCTGCTGTTAGTTATTGTTCAATACTTGATTTAAACTTTTCATCCAAAATAAGAATTAACTGAATTAAACATTCTTCAGACAAGTATCATATTATTAGCTTAACCAAAATAAAAATGACTATTTTATTTGAAAATTATAATAATAACCTATGGTAGGTTAAATGGAATTGTACATAGCAGATGGAAAGGACTTTTCTACCCCAAATATGAGGAAAGACTGGCAATAACCTATGCTCTTCCAATATTTTAGGCCCTTCCGATTCCAGATGTGAGTTAGTGAGCCAACAAACGTATTACAACAGTTTAAATATGAAAATTGTTTTTTGGGTAATATAATAATATATATTAAATTTTTTTATATTATTTGACCATTGTTGACTTTTTAAAGATATTTTTAAATTTAAAATTGTCATAGATTCTTTTAATTTTAATCATAAACTATCTAAAAAGTATTACTCTGTATAAGTAATCTCAATTTTAAATTTAAAATTAACTCAAATTTATTTTTTTAAAATCAATAATAATTATATAATTTGAAACGGAAGAAATATACTTTTTTTTTTCATTCCAATAACTAGCTATTTAAAGAAACTTTTTCATAAAAGAAATGTTTTTGTACAAAGCTCAAATTTACCGTCTCACCTAAACAGCTAAACTACAAAATATCTGTAGAAAGTCCCAAACTTGCGGTTGGATCCAAAGCAAATAAAAAGAACGGCCCAAACCGCAAGCCCATTCAGCAGTGCCCACGTACTAATTTCAATAAAACAAACAACCGCCTTTCTCTTTTATGAGGTAGCTTTGATTGGAATCGAAGGTTGAAATTATTTGTCGCACTATTATTGAGCAGAAAAGGCAAAGGGGCGTTTTCTAGGGTTTATATCCGTCCGCCTCAACAATACCAGCTTCAATCCTTCGGATTGACAACGCAAACGGTAAAAAGATTCAGTCTTTCTATATTTGATGCTCGATTACTATGTTTCTAGGTTACTGGTACCTATTTCTATCCTTCTCCTTCAAAATCTATGATTTCAAGCCTCTACGTATAATGTATGTGAAATTGCGCTTTTGTTTTTCTTTTAATTTTTTCGTCCAATTTTGATTGTGTTAGCAGAACTTTTCCTATTTGTCAAAACAAAAAGTTCAAATATTCTATTTCTTGTTTTGCTTTTGTATCTGCTGGTAAAATATTATTCCCGAGTTCTAATATTTCTTATACTTGGAACTCTTTCTGCTAAGTTTTAGTCCATATTGTTTATTATCGGAAAAATATTCTTGTAATTAGAACTCCTAGGTCATGTATCTTAGAAGTGTGTCGTACTAGCCTTTGGTTGGAGATCTGGATGATTAGTTTTGAATTGTTTAAGAAAAGTTAGTTTACAAATCATCACCACTTATAGCATGCGATGCTGAAGCAAAACCAGTATTACATGGAGGATTATCTTTAAGTCAATTTCACTTGGATCTTGGTATTACCTTACTCCAAAACCAACAGAAGAGTGTACTTCACAACAACGAGCTTGTATCTGGATTTAGTTGATAATTTGATATATTTTAGGAGAATCATATAACATCTTTTTTTTTTTTGAATAGTTACAAGCATATAACATCTTAGACCCCTTATTGTCCTAAAGACAATTGTTGCATGTGGGAATTAAGACAAAAAGGACCACAAATAAAGATATTTGGGCTAAAAACTTTTGGCGTAAATACTTTCCTATTCACCCCAATTAAGCTTTAATTTTCTCCAGTTGAGTACTATCTAATTGATCTTGCTACAACCTCCATCAAAGAGTCATTCGGCAATTGCTGCTGAAATGTTCTCTGTGGCCTTATTTAGGGAACTTTAGGTTAAAATTTTAAATTCGATATTCTCGCAGAGTGCTTCTGTGCTTAGTTGTGATACCTCGTTGGATTCATGAGTGCTGTTTCTTTACAATTATGACTATTGTTGTTGCAGGATTTAGTCATGGCAATAAACATCATAAAATCTTTAAGGAGCATTAACATCAGCAATGAGGTAGTTGAGGTTGTAGGTCGCAGAACATTTGCTGCTAAAGCAAAGAAAGGCTCTAAAGGGGGTGCAACTGCTGATGGTCCAACGACGTCAATCCTCAGCAAAGATGTCAAGTCCACTACAGTGGTTGGTGCCAATATCCTTAAGGATGGAGCAGACCCCAAAATTTTGGCAGACTCTGAATACCCAGCTTGGCTGTGGCACCTTCTTGATAAACGTCCCGCACTGAGCGAGCTAAGAAGGAAAAACGTAGAAACTCTCCCATATGACGACCTTAAACGCTTTGTCAAGCTGGACAACCGAGTAAGGATCAAGGAAAACAACTCTATCAGGGCCAAGAACTGATTGAAAGTCCTTTAGAGAAAATATACAAATACCCCCTAAGATGTTTCTGTCGATCAGCTATTCATTGGTGATTGATTTACATGTGAAGAGAAGATGAAATTGGAAATGAAGAGAGATAGACATGCATTAGCATATTGCTGTGGCTTTATCTGCCACCTTCCTTTGTATGATTTCTCTTCTAGTCTTCATGGTGTTGGGTAATAATGAGATTCTTACTTTTTGTTCATTGCATTAGTTATTTCCTTGACAAAAATTTAGTAAGAAAATTCAACTATACACAGATTAAGCAGGAGCATAATGTTATAGTTTATGCTTATTGTATAAAACCTATTTATGATTGTTTTTCCGAGTGCAGGAGCAATTATACATGCACAAGGCTCTTAAAAACCACCTTTGAATTGTGGCGCTGTATATATGATAAAATTGGTCTTCATTTCCTTTATTGTAAACTTAAGAAATATATATAGGCTTAGTTGATTGTTCAGCAGGGCCCAATACTAAATGGCAGGCACCAATGAACCAACAAAAGGAGTGCACAGCTTCATCTTCTCCCCAATTTCTTGCCAACTTGAGCATAGTGCTGTAGGGTAAAATAATAATAATAATAATACCATTATCTACAACTAGAGCACAATCTTTAACCGGATCTACTTCAAAGGCAAAGAGGTGGATGTTTTTTATTTGAAATCAAGGCAGGCTCCCCTCATATTAATTAATAATAAACATTGACCACATTCTCTTGTACAATTAATTTAAGAAGCATATGAATAAAAGAGTTGGATACATATCAATATTCCAGAGCATATATTAAATCAAATTATACTAGTAGTAGTATTTAAAAATTAAAATTACAGCAAGCATTAATCCAAATGGAAATTAAATCAAAACAGGAAATCCAGCTTACAGTTTGTACCATCACATCTACATATCAATATATGCATGTGCACCTATGTATCTTTAGTACTCCTCATAACAATATCGAATTCAACAATTAAATACTTAGTGTTAGTGTGTGTGTGTGTGTGTATATATATATAATCCACATAACAGGGGGAGGGGAGGAAGAGAGTATATGTGTACGAGCATATGTATGTCTCATGAAGTTTCATTTAAATTTACTATAATACTAATATAAAAGCACCAAGATAGATCATAGACTAGTATAAATTATAACATATATCTCCATATTAAATGATGGTTATAGTAATTGTTTGTCCAATGCATTATAAACAAATTAAATTATAGAAATACACTTATCCTACATACAATTAATCCATCACGATAATTGAGTTGTTGAAAGTGTGACTAAAAATTATGTGTAGAAATTGGAAGATAAGTGTGTTGGAAGGGATCCTAATAATTCGAATATTTGTCCACACACATATTATTTTCCCCTCAATACCAAAGACATCCTGGATCTCTATAAATCTGTTTATCGGGTAAGGGGTCATTAACTTGAAGACCCAAGACCCCAAAATAATAAAAATTAAGTTTGATTCGTTAATATTCATGTATTGTATTGATATAGGATTTAGGCGACGTTGAATCCAATTAGGATTATTTGTTTATTTTCAAAGTTAAAATTGGTGACCCCTGCCTCTACAATGAATTTGTTTAGGATTATATATCAATATTCAATTGAATTAAGACTCTTATACTTGATATGATTAGAAGTATAATTAGTTAATTTTAGGTAAATCAAAAACTAAAGAGTAGTCATTTTGACTTTGTGAATATTATTAATAAGTGAGTACGATTGTATTAACTAATATCTATTTTAAATTTTAACACTAGTTTTGCAAATGAACTTTAAAATATAAAATAAATAATTATGTGGATAAACAGGGAAGACGCGAAGGAGGAGTCGTACTAACTTATTTTATCAGACATTTGTGGTCATATAAATCATTTACTACATTTTTAGTTGTGGTTATAATTTGAGATTAACTACATTTTTAGGTGTAAATGCAATTCCCATTCAACTGCTCTCGCAAATTCAGTCTGCGCATAATCCAAAGTCAAATATAGTCTATAGAGCAGGACAAATCTCGGCTGTTTATCGTTTGATTATTTATTATTTTACCCTTTTTACGTCGTGAAAATTAACATAAAATTGCTACAGATATTGGGAATAGGCTGAGCCATCTAGTAAGACAGACTAGACTAGACCAGTAGTATAAATAAACATGCTGAAGTTTACCATTATTATTAAAGTAGCTGCGCTTATTTTTCTACTACATTAATATTGCTTATTCTTCCTCAAACAGCAACTTCAAGTTCACAAGGATGGATTGATTGATTGATCAGAAAAAGAGAGGTGCCACGTAAATCCGAGATCACCTGGGGGCTTATCGAGAAGATGATCAGTATTGTATATCATGTACAGACGTACATCATCCAACTGCAAGGATCAAATAGTTGAAACAGATTGCATTTTGATGAATGTAGTGTAATTTTTTTTAGTATATGGAGGAGAATTGAAAAGGCTAGCAGTTAATTACCTCGCCTACGGGCTCACCACCATTATTATTATTAGTAGTAGTAGTAGTAGTACTACTACTACTGTATTCGCGCATTATCCAGTTAGTTTTCATTGCAGTAGCACCACCTCCTCGATATTTATAAAATCGAAGATCTTTCCTGCGTCCAATTATGGTCTGATCAGCCACGTCGATAACATTGGTAGTGCTCCATTTCTTCCAATATCCTTCACCATCACCAGTTGCCATTCTGTTGGAGTAGTGTTTCTTCAATTTGCTATAGAAAAACCAATTTTCATCCGTCATTAATCTATACTTCTCTGTTTTTAGATATATATATATATATATATATATATATATATATAGAGAGAGAGAGAGAGAGAGAGAGAGAGGATAGGCAGAATTTAATTGAATTGATCTAGGAAGGAAGGAAGGAAGGAAAGTAAGAGATGAGTGAGTACTTACGGAAGATTTTAGGAGGAGAGCAGCAAAAAACATCATCGAGACCTTTATTGGGTAAGAGATTATATACACCCTTTTCTCTTTGGTTCAAGTAGTGGAAGATTTTAGGAGGAGGTGGGCTAAAAACATCATCAAGATCTCTAATCAATTCCGAACACCGTCCAGCAATTCCTCAACTATGGGATGGTCGTGGTTATCATTAGTCATTATTACTAGTTCTTGAATATCCTCCATTATAAAAAAAAAAAACAGAGTATACCCACTTTTGCTTGTTAAGTATATATTGGGATTTATCTTTCGATTAGAAATAAGAGTTTGAATTTGAGTCAATATAGGATTTCTTCTATATGAATTTAAGTGGGACTGTGCGTTCCTAATTTGAAGTGGATTAAAATTGTTGGGGGTGAGTCTTTCTATGGACTATGAACATCATCATCACGTTAATTTTCTGAAGAGGAGGGCTGAGTATCAGCATCATTATCAAGTTGATTTTCTCCACAGGAGGATTGATTATGAGAAGTATCATCACCACTATTATCATCATCCATTTGATTTTCTGATGAATTGGATCGATAATTAGGATGATCATTATCAGCAATATTTTCTTCTTCTTCTTCTTCTGTAGCAGAACCAAGAATATTAAGAATACTGTATCCTTGCATGACCCAATTAGTATTTAGTTCTGCAACTGTTTCATTTTTTTCAACGAACTGAAGCTGTATCTTACGTCCAACCATTATTCAATCCCCATTCCCATTTGAAACAGGGACATGTGTAAAAGTATTTTCGTATTCCCAAAATCCATCACCCGTTCCTATACGATTCCACTCCTTCAATGGGCTAAAAAAGTAACCTTTTTCCTCTGTTTTTATTTTATACTTCCCTGAACAAGAATATCAAAATAAATGAGAAATAAAAAAAAAGACACTTTAAACACAACGATACATACACACACAAAATATACAATGCAATTATGATTACTCACTGAAAAGTTTATCAGGACCACAGTTGAAGACATCGTTCACATTTTTAATCAAGTTTGTGGGAGAGGGTTGACCCTTTTCAAGTGATTCGTAAAAATTTCAAGATCCGATGGAGCAAACCTTTGAGCAGAGTTACATTTCTCTACTTTCTCTTCTTCTTTACTCAAGGTTAAATCTTTATCAGGAGCATCTGCCTTCTTGAGATAATTAGTGTCATATATCTTGCACAGAACTATCTTATCCACCTGTATACATATATACACACACAAAAGAAATAGGCTTAGCATTTAGATCACAATTGTGACAACTCCAAAATAGGTCTATTCCATCCAACCCATTCTAAGTCGTCAAATACATGGTACAGAAAATAACTACAACTTTATTACAACAATTGTCGTGCAAAATACAACAACACATATACTGTGAGTTTGGATACAAATATATATACACCAATTGTGACTCTCATCCTAACCTTGGATAGCACGTCACAATGACACCTTACATAAAAGTATAGTCAAAAACTGTTTTAGAAATTAGAATCTTTGGGAAGTGCTCAAGGAAACCTTCGTACATGGGAGATCATTCGTCTAGGTTATGATAGATATCATATGGCCACAAAATTATCCTTGGTTGACCCAATAGACCCCAAAGAAAAACTAGAAGATTACTATCATATTCTTTTCAATGGTGAGTCTTCTCTTGATTTATCATTATCTTCACTGTCTCAAATTGAGAATTATACTTCAAACAAACACCAAGATTATATAGGTAGTACTCGTAAATATACTCAGCAAGTGGATGAGCACAACCCTGTCTTATGATGACACGAGGTTGTATGTCATTAGACATCTTGTATGATAGTGACAAAACACCCTTCTAACGTTGGGTTCGCCTCTCCCTATATGATTCACCAAATATAACTACTAAAAGATGTATACAACACACTTGTCTATACTGTTTAGGGAGAACTCCACAGCTAGAGACCACCGTTCTATTCCATTGTTACCCCCGCTCGACCCAGCTACACTTTTATTACCTGAAAAGAATTGTGAAGCAAAAGGGTGAGCACAACTAGCTCAGTAAAGAATATCATGACTAAAGATAATTAAATTATCAATAGCTTTCATCAATAACAAATCAGAGATTTATAACATATGGTAGATGATAAAAATTTCAACCATAGTTGCAGCGGAACGAGCAATCCATTAGAAGAGTCAAATAGACAATACAGTCTATTATCTTCTCCATGTTAAAAGTCCACCAACAATGTTTTATCCCTGTAACATCAATCAACAGTTCCTTTCCACAATTATATGAATATCTCATAATCATACTTGTGATTCTAAATTCCTTTTCGTACCCAGGACGAATATAATTTTCATCACATGTCTTTACCTGAAACATCAAAGATCATGGTTATACCAAATCACAGTTCCTGTTCATAATCATACTAATAAATTCATCTTTGCACTACGAGCCAAAGATATTCATCCACAGTTCATCTTCGCACCACTAACCAAAGATATTCAACAACAGGTCATCTTTGCACTACGGGCCAAAGATATTCATTAACAGTTCATCTTTGTACTACTGGCCAAAGATATTCATCAATAATTTATCTTTGCACTACATGCCAAAGATATTCCTCAACAGTTCATATTTGCACTACAAGCCAAATATATTCATCAACAGTTCATATTTGCATTACAGGTCAAATATATTAATATCTCAAAGAAATATATAATCATTTTAGAATTTATATAAACAATAGTTATAACAATGTTGATCAATTCACCTTTGCACTTAAGCTAAAGATATTCAATTATAAATTCAATGGTCATGATCATACCAGTCACAATTCAATTTTTCACTATTGGCCAAAGAGAACCCTAGTCATGATCATACCAATAATCTACTCATCTTTACACTCCAGTGAAAGAGAATTTCAACATCAGTGTTATAAAAATATTATATATGATAATAAAATCAATATATAGTTTTAATCTCCAGAGTAATATTCATAAATCAACTATAATTTAGTTAGAAAAAGAAATTAATTTTGTAGTGAATAGTACCCGTGAATAGTAACTCGTAAATAGTAACTCGTGAATAGTAACTCATGAATAGTAACCCTAACACAAAAAGGTAGAAATTCCGCAATAAAATTTATATCAATATTTCGATATAATGATATTGAAAGAATAACATTTCTTAAACTTATAAACAATTTATTTTAATTGCTTACACTTTACTAAATAATGCATTTAATCATGATAAAATGCCAAACTTATAAGATTTCATCACCAATAATCAAAACTTTCATCAAAAATCTGCATATACCACATATATGATTCTCAAGCCATAAAATCATATTTTCTAATTTTCTTCCTTCACATAACATATTTAATTCATTTATTAATAACTAGTCTATTTTTATGAAAAATACCAAATCAGTTCCAAAAATATTTTTTTTTTGGGATTTAGCATAATATAGTCCCATATTGGACATATATTTTTCTTAGAATTTTTAAAATTTATTTACTATTTTTCATATGGCCAAAACCGCCGAATATTTAGACATTTATCATAAATTGTACTTTTATCCAAAAATTTCGAAATTCACAGAGTACACTGATATTATATAGATGTATTCCCAATAAAAATTTCATCAATTTTAGAATTAACCATAAGGAGTTATAAGCGGTTACTTTTAAAATAATCTTTTCTCATAAAATTCATAACTCTTAATCTATACATCTAAAAATCACTATTTTTGGACAAAATCAATAAAACTCATCACCATATCATTTCAAATTTTTCCAGAATTTTCTGAAGGTCAGAAAAAGTACGAACTGAAAAACATAATAACCCTTAAAATCCCTTACCTTAAAAGAGCAGTACTTCTGACTGGAATATCGGATGAAAAACTGAAAGAAACTTCTACTAAATAGCAACTCTCAAAGTATCTAAATACTCTCAAAAATATGCTTGATAATATAGAGAGAAAGAAAACTTATTTTTGGTGTGATTTTCAATTCTAACTTATCCCTCTATTTATAGGAAAATTTTAGCAGACTTGACCTGCAACTTGATGACTTTACCTGCTACTATTACCACCCACCACATTTGAAATAAAATTCAGCACATTTATTCACCAACCACAAGTGGGGTCCACTCAATTCTAGAATTTTCCACTAAAATGCTAAATTCGGATACTTCAACAATTTCTGAACCATTCACCTCTTAAAATTCATAACAAATCATACGTTCATTTTTAACGGTTCAAAATTTGTGGACATATACTCAACTTATATATGTATAACATATCTAAAAATTACAACGATCCAACGGTCGGATTAAAAATTATAACTCATGCAACATATCTCAAAAACATTGGTTTAATTTTAAATACCTTCATTCCGACAAAAATTCTGATAAAATACCTCAACATTAATTCCTTCATTTATAACCATATAAATAAATCCATCATTTATATCCACATCAAATAAATATTTCCTTATCATATAAATCAATAATTAATTATTCACAAATAATATTACAGAATCACAATTATGACAACTAGGCCGTTCCCAGGAAAGATGGGATTTTCCAATAAGAATTTCTCCTTACTGGCGCGCAATTAGGTGACCAAACCTCTCCTTGACAGAAATTTTTAGACATTTCCAATAACTCTATCTAAAAATATTATTCAAATAATATGAATTATTGATCTGATAATGAGAAATATTGTGCAGTGATAATTATTGAAACAACATTAATATAAAATATCAACGCAACAATTATTGAATCAATAAAATAAAATATTAAACAGTAATTACTGTAATAATTATTGAGTAGTGCCTTCTTATGTAAGGATCAATAATTCAAAAATACTGTGTAAAATCGTGTGCTATTGTGCAAATACGCGTATTACTGTATTTTAATCACCAGGTATTTCAACAGTGTTAATGGTAACGATTACGCCGTTATTTATAAAAACTTAATTTTATCATTTTTTCATCCGACAGTTATTCTGTTATGGGTCCCACAAATGGCTGCACCGTCGTACGAATATTCCCGACAGAAAGAATATTCCACGACCAAACGAATATTCCCTGACAACAATGAATATTTTATAACCACTTGTGTATTTTGAAAAAAAATTCATATATCACCCTTAACTTTAACTTTTATCAATTTAATCATTTACTGAATAGTAATTATAAGAAAAATTGAATACTTTTATTTCATAAAATTCGGGGTCTAACAACAATAAGTTCTTGAAATTAATCAATAAGCATCAGTTCAAATGAAAGTAAAAGAAAATATTAAATCCAGTTTACACTGAAATCTATGATCAGTGCTTTAAATTACCTTGTTGGGTTTTTCTGCAGCAGGACCATGAACATTAGGAATACTGTATTCTTGCATGACCCAATTAGTAACTAGTTCTGCAACTGCTTCATTTTTTTCAAAGAACTGGAACTGTTTCTTTCGTCCAACCTTTGTTCAATTCCCATTCCCATCCGATTCAGAGAGAGTTGTCATAGTATTCTTGTGAGACCCCAGATTTTTATGAATAACTATTTAATTTTTTTGAAATATTTTTTTGAATATTATGGTGTGGATTTGAGATAGTGTTATAGTTGTGGGTAATATTTATAAATTTTGCAAAGTACGCAAGTTGTTATATAATATTCGATTGGTAAGGGAATATTAATTTTAACAGGAAATATTCGTACAACGATACAATCATTGGTGGACCCCATAACAAAATTATTGTTGGATTGAGAAAATGACAAAAATACTTTATGAAAATAACGGCGGAAGTTTTACCGTTAACTGTTGAAACACCCGGTGTTAAAAGTACAGTAATACGCGTAGTTGCACAGTAGCACACGGTATTGATTATTGATGTTTATGTGATAAGTCAATCAGTTTTGTTTTATTGGTATTATTAATGTAATAAAACAGAATTTTTTTAATATAAAACAGAATACTTTTATAAAGTTATTCTATAAATAGAGTATATTATATTCTATTATGCATAGTGTTGTATAGTGTCTGTATAGTGTTTTGCATAGTAAAATCTTTTTATATAAAACAGAATACTTTTATAAAGTTATCTGTTGTATTAGACAATAATTAGAATATATTATATTTTATTATGCATAGTGTTTGCATAGTGTCTGCATAGTGTTTGTATAGTAAAATCTTTTATAAAGTTATTCGTTTTATTAGATTATAAATAGAATATATTATATTTTATTTAAAAGATTTTGTTTTAAATATGGACCGTCAGATTAAAGTAAATCAATCTGGACCGTTCATGAATTAGTTACTATGCAGTCCATTTTTTATAAATAGAAGCTCATTCATTCATTATTTCTTACGAATTCACTGAAACTCTAGAGAGAGAAACTATAGAGAGAAAGAAGAAAAATGTTCTCCTACTTCACTACTTCTATATCCAGTACTCTTCTTTTTAAGATAAGGGATATTATTTGTTGTACTCGTAAGGGGTATTATTTTTTTTGTATTCATGAAGAGAACTTTTGTTATTCCATTCTTTATTATTCTGTTGGAATAACTTGTATACGCGGGATACCTTATACTTGGTGAAATTCTTCTGTTATCCCATTCTTTATTATTCTGTTGGAATATCCCGTCTATGCGTTTTATGTCGGATCTGGTTTCGTCTTTATTATTCTATTGGAATATCCTGTCTGTGCATTTTATGTCGGACCTGGTTCCATCTTTATTATTCTATTGGAACATCCTGTCGGTGCGTATTATGCATGACCTGGTTCCGTTATTTAGTATTCTGTTGGAATAACCTGTCTATGCGAAGTACCGCATGCATGGTGATTTCTGTTGTTATTCTATTCTTTATTATTCTGTTGGAACATCTTGTCGGTGCGAATTTCGCCTGACCTGGTTCCGTTATTATTATTATGTTGGAATAACCTGTTTATGTGAAGTACCGCATGTATGATGATTTCTTTTGTTATTCCATTCTTTATTATACTCAGTTGGTTAAAGTTTTGACTTCTATACTCCATGAAATTAGTGGAATATCCTTGATATTTGCTCTTCATCCAGTATCTTTTCATGTAAATATTCTTCTGAGCATTCTTGAATTTTACTCCACAAAGCAGTATCATGTTGACAAATTGGACGTTATTGGTTCATGGATAAATTAATTTTTGAACTTGTTTTATTGAATTATTATGTCATTGTCATCATCCCCATGTTTATATTATGTTGAAAGTCATCTGTGGCATGTAGTGCATAGATGGACTTGGTATGATTATGACCAGGGATTATTCAGTATAATCATGACCGTAATGTTACAAATAATGTGGAAAAAGTCCTCATTGGCCCGTAGTGCATTGATGGACAGTTTTTGGTATGATTATGACTATGAATTCTCTTCGGCCAAGGGTGCAAAGATGAATTATTTTATGGCATGATCAGAACCGTTGATGAAAACACGATTATCTTTGGCCCGTAGTGCATGGATAATTCGTGGTCGTGATACTAAAGAATATACTTGGCCTGTAGTGCAGGGATGATTTGATGATGTGGATTATTTATTAAGCTGAGTCTCAGCGATAAAAGTCATGAAAAGCCTTTTAAATCATAGAAGATGGTAGATTTTATTCTCTACTTGACTCTTCTAATGAATTGCTTGTTCCGCTGCAGTTAAACTTGATAGTTATTATATTTTATCAGTTTAACATTGTTGAAGGCTAATGATAAATTATTTGCATTATCTTAGTCATAATATTTCTTACTGGGCAAGTTGAGCTCACCCTTTCTTTCACTGTTCTCTTCAGGAAATGAGAATATAGCTGGGATGAGTCGGGGAACGAAGTGATGGACCTAGATGGTGCATTATTAGTCCTCACTATTCTGTAAAATAATGTGATAATAATTGTAATGAGGACTCCTTTTGAGTTTGTATGCTCTCTAGTAGACAATATTTGTATTCAAACTCACAGTTTATGTTTTGTCGTATTATACACGACAGTTGTATTATTAAGTTGTATTTGAATTCTGTACCATATATCTGGCGACTCAAGATGGGTGATGTATACCTAATTTTGGGGGCGTCACAGTTGGCATCAAAGCTTAGGGATATGATCCCTGGCTAAGATGTAAGACTAGAACTAAGAGGGGAGAGACATGGAATTCTTTCACTAGTATGACCTACCTAAGTTTATTTGATATTTAATTGGTCGGTCAGAGTATATAGATAATATGTGATATGTTAATTAACCCTTGTTTTGTGGCAGTATTTGAAAATTGCATCTGAAAATGTTGAGATAAGCAATGGAGCACAGGAGACTGTTGATTCTCCACAGATCAATAATCAGGACAATGTGCAACAGGATGGTGATAATCCTCCTGTAAACAACAACACTGATCAATTGACGAACGACGATACGTTTAGGAGCTTTTTAGAATTCATGCAACATCAGGCGAAGACAGCTCCTGTTCATAATGCAGGAGGAAACAATGGCAACCCACGGTTGGTCACCGCTAAGCAATTCAAGGAGCTGGGACCACCGGAGTTTTTGGGAAAGCCAGAACCACTTAAGGCGGAGACATGATTAAAGCAGATCACCAAGATATTTGATGTCTTGGGATGCTCCGAGGAGCAAAAGGTTTCCTTTACCACCTTTATGTTGCGTGAAGAGGCAGATCACTGGTGGGAATCTATAAAACGTACCCAGCCTGACGCACTCAAGATGTCTTGGGAGAAGTTCCAAGAGTTATTTTGTGAGACCCCAGATTTTATGAATAAAGATTTAAATTTTTTGAAATATTTTTTTTAATATTATTGCGTGGATTTGATATAATGTTATAGTTGTGGGTTGTATTTAGAAATTTTGCAAAGTATGCAAGTTGTTGTATTATATTCGATTGGTCGAGAAATATTCATTTTAGCAGGGAATATTCGTATAACGGCGCAATCATTGGTGGACCCCACAATGGAATGATTGTCGGATTGAGAAAACGACAAAAATATTTTTATGAAAATAACGTCGGACGTTTTACCGTTAATACTGTTGAACTACTCGGTAGTAAAAGAACAGTAATACGCGTGGTTGCATAGTAGCACACAGTATTGATTATTGATGCTTACGTGAGAAGTCACTCAGTTTTGCTTATTTTATAGACCTCCATTTACCTATTTTTCAAAATAATCGGCAGAAATTATTTAAAGGTGGGGCCCATATGTGGGGCCCACATGTGGGGGCCCATATGTGTTGAAAAACTAATTTTAAAAATGGAGGTGGGAGGGAGTTACGTATAAGGGATGTAGTTAATATATATAAGTATGTGATGCGTATATATATGTATATATGTATGTATATGTTGTGTGTGTAAGTGGAAAATGGTGAAAAAGAAGTGAGAATGGTGTGTGTGGATGTGGATGTGTGTGATGTGGACATGTTGGTGAGAAAGTAAAAAATGTGTATGTGAGTGGTGGAGTGTGTGAATATATATATTTATATATAATCTAGTATAATGATATATATATATATATATATATATATATATATATATATATATATATATATATATATATATATTGAATGAGTGAGTGGATATTGGTGGGGGGGGGGGGAACATGTGGTGCCTTTGTGGGAAAAAATGAATTTGGGAGAAAGGAATCTAGCAAGTTGTTCACGGGTGGGTGAGTTTTCCTTTTGAGCATGTGTGGGTTTATATATATAGATATATATTATATTTGTTTGATTTAATCTTATTGGAGGAAGACTTGACTTTTTCAACTATAGGTTATCAAATTTTCACCCGTGAGTCTTTAAATTATTTCATCTGTGAAGAAATCCTTACACAGTGCCTTTCTATTCTCCTATAAATAGAAGCTCATTCCTTTATTATTTCTTACGAATTCACTGAAACTCTAGAGAGAGAAAATTTTAGAGAGAAAGAAGAAAAGTATTCTGCTACTTCCTACTCTTATATCCAGTTTCTTTTACGGTAATGGATATTATTTGTTGTACTCGTAAGGGATATTATTTGTTGTATTCGTAAGGGGTGTTATTCTTTCTTATTCATGAAGAGAACTATTGTTATTCCATTGCTTATTATTCTGTTGGAATAATCTGTATACGCGGACTACCCTATACTTGGTGACATTCTTCTATTATTCTGTTTTTATTATTCTGTCAGAATATCATGTATGTGCTATACGCCGGACCTGGTTCCATTTTTATTATTCCGTCTTTATTATTCTGTCGGAATATCCTGTCTGTGCTATACGCCAGACTTAGTTCCATTTTTATTATTCCGTCTTTATTATTCTGTCGGAATATCCTGTCTGTGCTATACGTCGGACCTGGTTCCATCATTTATTATTCCGCATTTATTATTCTGTTGGAACATCCTGTCGGTATGAATTTCACCTGACCTGGTTCCGTTATTATTATTCTGTTGGAATAACCATCTATGCGAAGTATCGCATGCATGGTGATATCTTTTGTTATTCCATTTGGTATTATACTCAGTTGATTAAAATTTTGACTTCTATAATCCATGAAATTAGTGGAATATCCTTGATATTTGCGCTTCATCCAATATTTTTCATGGAAATATTCTTCTGAGAAATCTTGAATTTTACTCTACAAAGCAATATCATGTTGACAATGAGGACGTTATTAGTTCCTGGATAAATTAATTCTTGAACTTGTTTTATTGAATTCTTATATCATTGTCATCATCCTCATGTTTATATTATGTTGAAAGTCATCTGTGGCCTGTAGTGCATAGATGGACTTGGTATGATTATGACCAGGGATTATTCGGTGTAATCATGACCGTAATATTACAAATGATGTGAAAAAAGTCCTCATTGGCCCGTAGTGCATTGATGGATAGTTTTTGGTATGATTATGGCTATGGATTCTCTTTGGCCGTAGTGCAAGGATGAATTGTTTTATGGCATGATCAGGACCGTTGATAAAAACATGATTATCTTTAGCCGTAGTGCATGGATAATTCGTGGTCGTGATACTAAAGAATATCTTTGGCCGTAGTGCAGGGGTGATTCGATGATGTGTATTATTTATTAAGCTGAGTTTCAGCGATAAAAGTGATGAAAAACCTTTTAAATCATAAAAGATAGTAGATTTTATTCTCTACTTGACTCTTTTAATGGATTGCTTGTTCCGCTGCAGTTAAACTTGATGTCTATTATATTTTATCAGTTTAACATTGTTGGAGACTAATGATAATTTATTCTGCATTATCTTAGTCATAATATTTCTTACTGTTGAGCTCACCCTTTCTTTCACTGTTCTCTTCAGGAAATAAGAACGTAGCCGGGACTAGTCGGGGACCAAAGTGATGGTCCTAGATGGTGCATTAGTAGTCCTCACTATTCTGTGAAATAGTGTGATAATAATTGTAATGAGGACTCCTTTTGAGTTTGTATAATCTCTAGTAGATAATATTTGTATTCAAACTCACAGTTTATGTTTTGTCGTATTATACACGACAGTTGTATTATTAAATTATATTTGAATTCTGTACCATGTATCTGGCGACCCAAGATGGGTGACGTATACCTAATTTTGGGGGCGTCACATGTTCAATGACAAGTACTTTCCCGAAAGCATTCGTCACATGAAGGAGGTGAAATTTATCAAGTTAGAGCAAAACAACATGATCGTGTCGCAGTACGAAGCCAAGTTTGTCGAGTTGTCCCGATTTACGTCCCACTTGGTTGATAATGAAGAGAGAATGACACGAATGTTTTTAAGAGGTTTGAAACCTGAGATACGTCAATATCTTATCTCTCATAAACTGTGTTTGTATTCAGATGTTGTTAATAAGGCTAAGTTATTGGAGCGCGATAATGAGTCAACCAAACCAAAAGAAAGCAGCCGATAAAATGATAATACCGGTGATATCAGTCATCAAAGCGGTGACAATAAGCATGGAGGGAATCAATGTAAGACCCCAACTTTTATAAATAAAGATGAATTTTCTATAAATATTATTTTTGAATATTATGGAGTAAATTTGATATAATGTTATAGTTGTGGGTAATATTTATAAATTTTGCAAAGTAAACAAGTTGTTATAAAATATTCGTTTGGTCGAGGAATATTTTTTTTGTCGGGAAATATTCGTACGACGGCACAATCATTGGTGGACCTCACAACGGAATTATTGTCGGATTAAGAAAACGACAAAATTACTTTATGAAAATAACGGCGGAGGTGTTACCGTTAAAACTGTTGAACTACCCGGTAGTAAAAGTACAGTAATACGCGTGGTTGCATAGTAGCACACGATATTGATTATTGATGCTTACGTGAGAAGTCACTCAGCTATACTCAATTATTGCTACAGTAATTGCTGCATCATATCTCTTATATTATTGATTCAATTATTATCACAGTATCATCTCCATAATATAATTAGGCTTGGCTGCCTGCTCATGGTTACTGTTTTTATTGCCTACAATTAATTGCAGCACATTTAACTTGTTTAAGTGTATAGTCATAGTAATTGTGCAATATTCTCAGTGAATTTTGCTATAAATTACTTTCCTGGTGTCCAATTGAGAAGCTTTATGTGTGTATTATAGGGGTAAGCTTGGCCTGGACCTTATGAATTTTGGGTTATTTATCGAGGCTTCCTCTATTTTGCCCTCCCCCTAGGTTCGGTTGCTTGCATATATATATATATATATATATATATATATATATATATATATATATATATATATGTATTTCACCTTATTCTGAATCTAGTTCGTTAACTTGATGATATCTTTCGTCAGATGTTGGTGATGAAGAAAATAACAATGATGCAAATGAGCTTTCCAAGAAGTATGTTTTCTTTGTTCTACTATTGTTGTAGTAGCTTTTCTTTGTTTGAATAAGTAGGTCTCACATTATCGAGGATCTATTTCCTCTTCAGGGAAAAGCGAAAGTCTATAGAAATTGGACCCAGTGCCTTAGCGAGGACGAGGAGGAGGAAGAAGAAGAAGACAACTAAGTCCACATCACAAGATTGAGTTAGTGAGCTTGAAAGTTTAAAGGTGAAGGAGCAGGGGCCAGTAATCGACTACAAATCCTTCTACGAGGGTCATATTTACTTAAAACCCTACATATGTTTCAATTAGAAGGGACATTACATTGTTGAATTGTTTTCCTATTTAATGTTTTGTTCAGTTTATTAGGCGAGGAAGTTTCCGTGAGTGATTCTTTTACACAAGGGACAACAAGTTTTTTTTTTTGGTGAGAAATATATGTTTGCATTTTGTATTAGACTATTGGTAATTTGGTAGGTACTTTTCAAGTTATTTGTTTACTTGAAAATATTTCAAAATGCTTCTTGCTAGATGGGGTTCAAAAGGGTTTGGTGTATAATATATGCTGAAAACAAACATCATCAAATTCAATTTTAGTGGTGACAAGATCAAGTCCAAGGTGGTGCAACTGCAAAGTATGTTCTCCCATAATTTGGTCGATGGACTGTGGTTGGAAAATAAGTAGCACACCATTTAGCATAAAAAATAAAAAGTAAAATGTGAAAGCTAAAAGATGAAAAAGCATGCACATTTTAAGAAAGATGATAAAAAAAATTATTCATATTTAAATTTTCTTTTAATTATATAATAATAATGAGTTTGAAAGTAATAAAGACATTGAGAGTTGCCGACAAATGGTGAGCTTATGCAAAGCAAAGCAAACAATTTTGTTAATGTTGGTGACGACTATTTGCTAACATGGTGCTTAACAAAAAATCCAGAATCACTATCAGTTCCAAAATAGCGATCTCCAAATTCCCCCATGCCTGGGATCACTCGTGAATCCTTGCTTAATGATGCATCAATCTCCGACGTAACCATCTTTACCCTTGGGAATTTCTTGCAAACAGCGTTAATTCCTTCAGGGGCCTGCATGCATGCATTATAAACTCAAGTTAAGAAACACTAGATCTCTCGACTGAATAAAGTAAACTATGACAAGGATCGGAGGACTTACTGATATAAGGTTAAGGAAAATGATGTTAGATTCTGGTACACCCTTGCTGACCAGTAGAGATATTGCTTTCACTGCAGAATTTCCTGTTAATTAATGCACAAGTATTAGAAAATGCATTCTTACCAATTATGATACGAATTCGATCGTACGGGTCAACCTGAAGCAAGAACTGGATCGAGCAGCAGCACGTGGCGGCTAGCAATATCTGCTGGCAGCTTCTCATAGATCAACTGTGGCAGTGTAATTGTAGCAATCAGAAATTCTTTTTGAGATCTAGAGAGAGAGGCGCATGCATGCATGCGGAACCACTAACCTGCCGGCCGTCATTGCCTTCGCCATGGATAAGGATTTTTCCTATTTTGATTCCCTTGCAGCATGCTCTTAAGGCATTCTCCATGCTTTCACCACTGACATCAGGAAACTTGAGGTGTAAAGTATATTCACTAAGTCTGGTAAATCTTACTAGTAACAGAAGGAACTACCATGTCAGATTACTTCAACTTATGGGATTATATATGCAATTTCAGGCAAAGAAATGTAAACGCTCATTTATTTTAACTTTTACAGATTCTCTGTCCGATAATTATATGAAAACTATAGGATAGGTATTTGGAAGTGACATTTATAAGGTAACCGGAAGTTCTACAAATTCCAATTCTCATCATTATGCAATTTATAAACAGTCGGACATGATACTGCTTCCAACTCTCTTGATAGATCACGAGTATAAACTATCTAATACTCATTGTTGGTATTTCATGCCCCTGTAAATACAGCTAATAAATCTAAAACCTCAAAAGAAGCAGTGATAACTTATGAGGTTTAACACATCGGATTTCTCTCTTTTGAATGAGCAAACTGCTAGAGACGCATACCTTCTGATGATTGAGACCCCACACAGCCTTTTACAAAAAACAACTCCAGTATATACAGATCCTGCATGTCGTCCAAATGGCAAACAAAATCAAATGACCCGTATTGAATGGTTTAAAAGAAACACATCTGGGAATCTAAAATATTGATTGGAATCATACGGCACATAAAGATGACGAGCACAAGCTGTCGACAAGACAAATTCTGAGGAACTAGCTGCTCTATATATCTTCCTAATTGAGGTCCGATTTATTTAACTTTTTGTTTCGTGGATCCAAGGATTTGACCCGGGTTGTTTCATATGGTATCAAAGCCGATTCTCGAAAGCTCGGGTCGGGTTATCCGATCGGGTTGCCGGAGGTGGGGACACGAAGGCTGGTGGTATTATCCCACAATGGAGAGATGAAGGTCCGGAGGTGGGGACACGAAGCCAGCCGGTATTATCCCACAATGGCTAGAGAGACAAAGATCTTTGGGCCGTGTGTGTGATCGGTTCTGACGGGGACGTCAGAAATTTAAGTGGGGGAGTTTGTAACACCCCAGTCCCATATCGAAAGATAGAAGATAGGGAAAAATTTGTCTGCATATAAGGAATTAAGTAACTACCAATAGTACCTTCAAGTCATGACCTTTTGGGAGCCTGTGGTGGGCTAGATGACCCAAGAAGATACTATTGGGCCAGTGGTTTGAGACCTTATTTGGATGGATTTGATTCGATTCGGACTTGGGATTTGACCCAAGATTTATTCCGGACTCGGGATTTGACCCGGGTTGTTTCAATATCCCTCTCCACACCTATTAATTCCCCTTCAACTGTTTAAAATCTAGTTCAAAAATGACTATCTGCAGGTTATACTGTCATATTAACTGCATCTTCAATTATTTAACTTCGACATGGAGATACAACAGAACAGCGGATTGATATAGTTGTTTTCTCTGTTGAAAAATGCAAGCACATGATACTAGTAAACTTACCTGTAGGAGTAATGATCTGCTTTTCAGTAAATGGTAGGTGACCTAGACCATGCTCTACAACCTACAACATTAACTCATATTCATGTTCCATTACATGACAAAGCCATTCAGGAAATGTGAAGTAACAGTAAATGAAACTTATATACCAAGCGAATAAGTCGATCTGCATAGAAAACAAAGTCGTGCTTTGTTGTTTTAACATCACGCACAAGCGTGTGCATCCCACGTATCTGAACCAAAAGGAAAACATCAGTTAGGTTACACTCCAGTTCAGAAACGTAAATAGATTCAAAAAAATCTCCAGATCAAAAGAGAGGCCTAGCAGAATCCTATTGCATAAGAAATTGTGAAGCTGATAGGTACCTGAAATGTTGAGTGTATAACAAAAACATTTGTATATATTTTACATAGATTATGCTGCCCAAGCTTCGTAAAAATATGTTGTACTATCAAGTCAATTGCAACGTAGTTATCTGCCCCTCGAGGGATGATGATATCAGCATATTTCTTTGATGGGAGGATGAATTCCTCAAAACTAGGCTTCACAAATTTAGTATACTGCAAATCAGAAGTATACGGTTGTTATAAGAAAGTGTAAGCATCACATCACTGGAACTAAGTTCATAATCTACAATTGAATAGACTGATAGGTAATACACAACTTTAAGTTCTGAAATTGAGCGGATTGGTTGAAAAGGCCAAACCACGTAAAATTTCTAATCACCAAATATTATCGTGATCTTCTAACTCTAATAATACTGATCCACTCAATTTCATAACAGTTTAAGAGAATATTTATTTTATTTATTGGTCCATTCCATTCCATAATATTTGGGGATTGAAAGACAATAATTAAGTCATGGGGAGATTATAATCTGCTAACACCAATTGACAAATGCATTAGTAGAGCAAACAGCAAAACAGCCAAACACTAACATAAGAAGTGTTATCATTTATAGGGTAATCAGGATAATAGCATGAGTAGGGTAAATGGGTAATAGGTTTATGTGTTTATACCTACTTATAACAGATCACAGCCACCTAAATATAATCACAAAGTAGTAGTCCTTAAATGGAATTTGTGCAGCAAAATAGCAGGCCTACTTACTTGATCAAGCACATTCTGAATATTTCTTCCCCTCTCGACAGTGTCACGCTGTATTCTCCTTGCAAGCCGTAAATCAGAATCTGCGCTGGTGAAAATTGTAACGATCATACATGTGTAAGGAACAATACTGACGACCCAATCACAATTCAGCTATATAAGAGGAAGAATAGGAACTTCTGGATGTTTAAACAGTTTGTATTTCATTCCCCTCAAAAACTGAAAAAAAAAAATTGCCGTTCTGTTCTGCAGTCTGGAAGAATTTGATACGCAGTCACATGTCAATCTTAAGTTTATTAAATATCCTGGTGCAATTTATACCTTTACTACTCAATTGATCTTTGTATTCCCTTCCACTTCTTTTTGTTGTATTAGTTCTAAGATAGCAATCTAAGCTAAAGAATTAAAAGGCTATCATCTTTAGGCATTATTTACTGGTCAAATCAGGAAGTTATTTTACTGGCTACCTTAGAAACTATGAGAGTTAGAGGACCATGGGTCTTGTTAACAATGCAATGATCCTATTTCTCCCAAAATCACCAAGTTATGATTATTGTTTAATCTTCTTTAATATGTTACATAAATATAACTTCTACGACCATATACAGAAGACATGACATGGAAACAATGACAAAAGAAAGAACCTGTATCAACAAAGATTTTCATGTTCATGAGATCGCGGACACAATGATCATGAAGAACCAAAATTCCTTCTAAAATGATGACATCTGAGGGGTTAACCTGCAATTTATTATTAAAAAACGGCCTTAATTAGAATGCATAATCAATTTGATTCATTAACCACAAGATGAACACAATAGGTCTCATATAGAAATTAATGCAGTTCTATGGTTCTCATAAGGGACATTATGCTTCCATAGAACAGCAGAAGGTGATTTTGTTATTGATATTGAAGCTTCAAGCTCATCCAAAAACAACCTCTAACTCCTGAATAAGTTTCACTTCTCCTGCAATAAACAAATCCAACTTGATAAATTCAGGCTACTACCATGCGTGATGGTTCGATGTTCTTATGGATCTTGAAATCATAATTTGGAATGCTGACTGCCCTCCCGCTTTTTAATGTTTCCATGCATGAGAGCAGAAGTTCTGTATTAAAGGCATCTGAAAAGCAGCATAATGTGAAGAGGCAGTGTTAGAAATATAGTTAAACGACTAACAAATTTAATTAAGAGAATTAGATGATATTTGAATGCAGGTCACATCATAAGACCATGTAGAAGTAATAAAAATCCACATAAGATACTTACCAGGATGATCAAAATTGTACTCATGAACTTTATCTAATTGTTCATCATTGAGGGGACGATAAAACGAGTCCTACAAAAATGATACCAGATGTGCATCAAGAAGTCCACATCAGTGAAATATATAGGTAAATGGTCATAAGAGACAAATAAAGAAAACAACATGGTAAAGAACTAATTGATACAAATCAAAAAATTATTCCATGAGATGGTGGTGGAAAATGTGACAGAATTGATTGAAGGCATAAGTAAATTGTTATTATACATAATCCATACCAGAACATCTCATCTTTTGTACTATGTTTCCTCTTTTTCTATTAATTACAGAATATAACTGAACAGGTAGTTTCAGGCACAATGAAGCCACACAATCAATCTTATATAATATGGCAAAATTAGCAGACCCTTTGGAGATTTATAGGCACTGAATTTGAAACGTCGAAAAAAATAAAAATAACAAGAAGGAATTTATTATTTATCTGCAGAAATAATATACCATTTGCCTGCTTCCACTTACTGTTACTATCAACAATAAAAAAATAAAAGTGGTCCTGCCTTATAGCATCAACTAGCATACAAGCCAGGAGTACGTTACTTGATTAAAAAGAACAACTCGTTGATCACGGAGCTGCGAGATAATCATATTGCAAACTGTTGTTTTTCCTGATGCAGTTCCCCCAGCAACACCTTCAATCAACAAAATGGATCAGTCCATCAACATGATGCCAGGACGGACGAAGGGATATTATGCCAATAAATAAATAGTTGAAAACAAAATAACCCCATAAGAATGAAATAATCTCACTGGAATTGTCCATACCAATAATGAATGGCTGCTTAGGTGAGACCTCTTCATCTGAACCACCATTTGATTGGACGGAGAGATGATTATTGATGATGGTATTAGCCAATGCAGTCTCCATTTCAGAATCCGTCATCTGTAACTCCCACACATCAAATTTGTTCTAACTTTTAGTATATGGCATCAATAGATCAGAGAAGGGATTATCACCAGTTCTTCAGTAAAATAGATTCAAGGAGATTTGCATAAATAATAAGCAGAATACAGCATTTAAAGTGTGTTAAGATCTTGAATTTTGCATAATGAAATCTTACGATTGGGAAATAATCATCTTCAATAGAATAGGAATTATTATTACCTAATTTGGTGACAGATATTAAATTATTTTAAGAAAAATATGAATTTGTTGGTGGTGGAGTTACCTTCAAGCTAGATGGAATTCAGTACCCTGCTACACTATTCTTTTTATGTTAGAACGGGGAAGAATGAATGAATGAATATATATATATATATATATATAACTGTAATTGTGTTCATCAGTCGAGAAAGAGAAAAAAAAATACCAAGTGTTATTTTATTCTTTCCTTGTATCGGAGATCTGAAGCTGAAATAGCGGGAAACGCCCATTTAATATTGGACTCAAATGACCCAACCCGATCCATAGCAACTCAGCCCAGAGAAACATAAAAATATAAAATATTGATGCGGTGTGATTAATAATTTTTGTTATATATATATAATTATATTAATTAAAATTAAACAAATTCATATTAATTTAAAATTTAATATACTATCGTTTAATTTAAAAAATTAAATAATATTTTTAATTTAATTTTAAAATGAAGAGAGTAATACTAATAATGAATTATCCACCTATAACAAGCATGCATTTCGATCGATCCACCTGTTTTATTGTGGGTTTCAATTTTTGAACATGAAAATGTAATAAAGTTGTTTTGATTGTGCCTTGACTTCTTTCTACTATAATTTATGCAATGCATTGCATGTTTATTGCATTATCTAAAACTTTTGACCAAAGTTGCATGATTTTCAAAAATTAATTCTCAGGTATTTCAAACATGACCTAATTTTTTTAACCTATGCTATTCCAAACGCTCCAATTTAAACAAAAATAATAGTTCATCTATTTCATTAAAGAAGAAGAAGAAGAAGGGAGTTTTATTTATACTAAAATTATTTTATTAACATGAAACCACTTCATTTTACTACTCTTTCTGTCCCAGGATAAAAGTTCTAGTGGACTTTTCACGCATATTAAGAAGAGTAATAAAATGACAAAATTGCCTATAATAATGTCATTAGTTATTTTCAATGTAGGTGAGAGGGGTGACTTTCTAGCTATTCAATTCAAAATATTATCTCTCCGTATTTATTAAATATGGAGAGAGAATTAGAATAAGAAAAATATGAGATATACTACGGGTATAATAGAAAAAAATATATAAAATTTGGTTATTAAAAAAAAGTGGATATTTAACATGAATCTACCCAAAATAGTAATAAGGACTTTTATCATGGGAAGATGGGAGTATTTATGTGAGGGGATCTTCAATTTATAAACTGGGTAAGCAGGAAAAGAACAATCCTAACCGTGGATTGGATTAGGCAAAAGTTTGGTAACGTAATTAGGCCAACCAAACACGAAATCCTCAAGTATATCCTTTCGATCTCCCCTCCTCACATGCCACCAACTGAAATAATTTCCCACTTAAAAAAAAGAACCCTTTATATCGTACTAATCATCTCATCTCATCTCATCTCATCTCCTCTCCAGGCGAGAAACTTCTCTGGGCCAACCTAAGTTACTAATAATTCAAAAGGTTGTATATTTTTTTAAACGATTCGATCCGCCATTGAATTTCTGCACCTTAAACAACTGTAAATCCATCAATTCCCGGAAAAAGATGCAGCCCAGAATCTTTCTTTCCCACCCAGGTTTGTGTGTCCCACTTTTGTCAATCATTTCAACTCTGAAAGCCCATAAATTGATGGATTTGACAATCGATTTCTAGGGTTTAGGATTCATAGAAGAAAAAGGTTTGATCTTTGAACAATGCGGAACAATTTAAGTAATGTTGGGTAAAGATTCTCCGGTAAATTAGGGAAATTTAGGAGTTCATAAAGCATACTAGGAGAAAACACATTTGGCTTTGAGTCCTTTGACCGGAACTGTAACTTTTCACTTTTATTTGTTTGGTTCACGTTTCTTATTTTCTTTTGGATATCTCATCTCATCTATAAATAATAAATATTTATGCCGTGTGTGTATACTTTGTTCCGAGGTTTGTTCGTAATATTGGAGTCTCGCAAGAAATAGTAATTGCTTTAGTAATATATATCCATAGTACAACTCCAGAAGAAACTACTTAGGGTCCTATTTAGGTCGGTGGGCACTTAGCTCGCTTATGTTTTACTGGTCAAACGTTTGTAGCCGGCTTATTTATAAGGACAAGTGGTTTTCCCATTGAATTCTTATATTCCTACTTATTTAGAATTTTAGAAGTTAAATCTGTATTTATTTCGAACTTTGGCTCTTGGGTTGTTAATTTGAGGTGTTATTTTTGGTATCTTAGGGGATTTGTGTTGACAAGTTTTTTGCAATTGGCTGTGTTGTGGTGTTAAAAAGATTGGTTTTCGGTTTGTTAAGTTTTTTTGGGGTTTGTGTAGGATAATTGAATAGAATAGATGGGAGGAAGCAGTTCGAAAGAGGATAGTTACAGGCAGTCTTCATCCATAAGGTCTACTTCGACTTCATGTGATTATTTTCAATCACCCTTTCCTCGAGATAATCAGAACTACACTCCCCAAGAGGCTTATCCTTATCCTGCGTATCCTCAAAATAATCAGAATTTAGCTCCCCAGGAGGCTTATCCTTATCCTGCATACAACCAGCAACCGTATAACGCACCACCACCTCAAAACTATGGCGGTCCGACCCATGCACCGCACAGGAAGCTTGACAGGAGGTATTCAAGGATTGCTGATAACTATAATTCACTAGAAGAGGTACCTTTTTTATGTAATAGCTCCTGAAGAATTTTAAAAAAACTTGATATTTGCAAGATGTCATGTTTAGGCCTTTATATGTGTGTTTAAGCAAGTTATCTATTGCTTCCTATTGATATTTACTTTACCCAAGGATAACATGAATTTTCTGTAGTATTAATTACTTTACGTTTCTCAAATGTTTTCATTGAGAGCCTATTGCATACATATTTGGTGTGCCTGGATATTATTATATGAAGTTACCCAACCATTTAGTGTATCTGATCAATCCTCCTCAAGAACTGACATAAGTTAGATTTGACATGCCATAAGATCAACCCCTTGAGTTTAGTTTTAGGTTAAAAGTATAAATAATCACTGAAAACACTAAGACATACCTATAAGAAAGGAAAGGGAAGGGAAGGGAAGGGAAGGGGAGGGGGGGAAGAAGAAAGAAAACTATAAACACTAAATTTATGTAGTATTGTATAAAAAGGGGAGAGTGATTTATGTTCATTCAAATATTTGAGACATTTACTTATCAAAACAACATAAAAAATTATTTAAGACCTTCACTGTTTCATCACTGCAATATGAATCCATCTCTCTCTATATATATTTGTGCATACTGTATAGTACCTTCTTATTCTGGGAGAAGAGAATGTTTGCGTAATACTTACTGAAAAAGAAGTAAGGATTTTTGTGTAACTATACAGTCTTGAAGTTCTATAGCCCATTGTTCTCATAAGTTTAAAGTGTGTGCGTGCACATATTGTGTATCTTGATCCATTTGGCATTTGGGTGATAACTTTTGTTCTTTTGATTGAGTATCACAATAAAAATAATAAACAAGCAAGTTATTTTTTCGTTTTGAAGGTAACTGAGGCGCTTGCACGTGCTGGACTGGAGTCTTCTAATCTCATTGTTGGCATTGATTTCACTAAAAGCAATGAGTGGACGGGTTGATTCTGTATACCTTTTCTGAATGCTTAAGTTAGTATTATGAGTTAGGTGAAAAATGCTAACTTTGTTGAAAAAACAGGTGCAAAGTCATTTAACAGGCGAAGTTTGCATCACATAGGAGATGGCTTAAATCCCTATGAACAAGCAATATCTATTATTGGGAAAACCTTAGCAGTTTTTGATGAGGACAATCTGATTCCCTGTTATGGATTCGGCGATGGTATATTTCTGTTAGATAATGATTCTATATGCTTAGTATTTGAATATTGGAAATGAGTATCTTTTGGTCTTCTTTGAATTGTGACAGCATCAACACATGATCAAGATGTCTTTAGTTTCTATCCAGAAGACGGTAGATTTTGTAATGGATTTGAGGAAGTGTTGAGCCGGTACAGAGAAATCGTCCCTCATATACGGCTTGCAGGTTTGAAGTTTATTCAATCATTGACTTGTTACTGCTTTACATCCTTAAGTTTAATCATTCTTCCTTAAAATTTGATTTTCTATCATTATTTTTCTTTAGGACCAACGTCATTTGCTCCCGTCGTTGAAATGGCCACGACAATTGTTGAGCAAAGTGGTGGCCAGTACCATGTATTAGTAATTATTGCAGATGGACAGGTATATCTCTTTGATGCATTTAAGATGTATGTTCAGCATCTACATATCCTTATTGATAGAAAGGGAGTACTGTTCTATCTTTTCTTTGAAATACAAAGAAAGCAGGACTCTTTTTTTTTGGGATGGAGGAAGTATTATATATGAACAAAATTAAGACACAGTAGAGGATATATTGGTGGCTGTTATTCTACTTATCCTCTATCCTTGTGATATCTATATTGATGTCTTGATTTCACTGACTAGTGACTAGGTAGTATCCTACTTTATTTTAAATTGTTTTCTGTGTTACACTGGCCAATTCGTTTATCAATGCAGGTAACAAGAAGTGTCGATACTGAGCGTGGTCGATTGAGTCCACAGGAGCAGAAAACTGTTGAAGCAATTGTCAAAGCAAGGTAATATGAAGAGTAACTTATTTTCTCTAATAATAGACAGAATAATTTTCTGTTAGTGTTTATGAGCTCATTTTGTATATAATTTTTTTTTCTTTTCAGCAATCTTCCCCTCTCTATTGTATTAGTTGGAGTGGGAGATGGACCCTGGGACATGATGAGGGAATTTGATGATAACATCCCTGCACGGGCATTTGATAATTTCCAGGTAAGTTATCGTTAATTATACCATTATATGACCTCAATTTCCAGTGCCTTTTATATGTTACATATTATCATTGGGAATGCTCGAGTTGGATGAATTACTCTCTCTCTTTAGTTTGTCAATTTTACGGAAATCATGGCCAAGAAGCTCTCCACGTCCCGAAAAGAAACTGAATTTGCTCTCTCAGCTTTGATGGAAATTCCTTCTCAATATAAAGCAACCATAGAGCTCAATATATTGGGGTAATTGATCATTACTTTTAATATTTTCACGCCATATTACCTCTGGGAAAAAAGTTGACCAGCTGTAATTGTTTTGTTTTATCTTTGCTGGAGCACAGTAGTCGAAAAGGGAATGCTCCTCATAGGGTTCCGCTGCCTCCTCCTGTATATGGTGCAGCTTCTTTTAGCAGCTCTAAACCTTCACATTCAACTAGTTTCAAGCCTAGCTCTCCTCCTTATAATGCTTATAGCAGTCCTGTTGGCTCGGCACCACCTGTTACAAGCTCTACTTTTGAGAACTTGGTAAGCTATTTTAATTTATAATTATTAATACTTGTATATAGCGCTTGCTGAATAGTGTTTGCATGTTATATAGTCGAAGTTGGGGACCTATTTTTATGAGCTAGAGGGCCGTGAGTAGTGCTAATATTTTCCATGCATTTGCACAGGTTTGCCCAATTTGCCTGAGCAACTCAAAGGACATGGCTTTCGGTTGTGGGCATCAGGTAATTTCTTTTCTATTTTCATCAAGACTCGGAGGTAATTATTGTAAGTTGCGATATTAACATTTAAGATTTGAATCTCTCTTTCCGGCAGACATGTCGCGAGTGTGGACAAGATCTCCAGTTGTGCCCCATTTGTCGAAGTCCAATTCAAACTAGAATAAAACTCTACTAGTTGTTTGTTCGTGTGCCTTGGGATAGGTTTTTTGGTTACTTATTGAAATTATTTGTAATTGTTAATTAACAAGTTTAAATTCGTTCCTTCTGGGTGTACTTGCCGTGTATGTATTTCATATGGGAGTAGTATAGATTTCTCTGATCAACTGGTGTACATTTCTATATTCAGTTAAAAAAACTGGTGTATGTCACAAGAAAAAGGCCTACAAAAAGGGAAAATAAATAAATGAAGAAACAACCCATACACGTGTAGCCATGGATAATCTACCAAGGTGGCACAACACTTGGCCACCCAGCAATGCACTCCAATTAACTCTGTTTCCACTTTCCAGCATTGAATGAGCTCAACTGCTTTTGTAAATCTAACCCCACAATAAATTCAGAAACAAAAGACGGGGGCAGACTCTTGATATATTTTCTTGGTTCTCTCCAAAACAAAACCACCCCCACCCCCAATTTCCATCTCTCTATCTCTGTTGAAATGGCCTCAGGAGCCACAATTTCCTACCAAAGACTGAGAAATGAAGGAGGTTTTGATGATGTTGAAGAGAGATCGGGAAGAGTAATTGGGAGGGCAATTAGAAGGTGGTCAAGAAGGTATAGGAAAGTTTAGCCAAGGAGGAGGAAAGTGAAGATTACGATTCCAAGCTTGAAGAAATTCTTGAGGGGGAAAGGGAAGGTGATTGTGGGTTCATGGTCTAATGTTTTCAAGAGTTTTTCCCAATTTGGTGATCTTTTTGCAGGCAACTATTTGTTCATGCAGGTCACCCCTACCCCTCTCAAATATCTTGACAAGCCTCATCATCTTAATCTTCACGACTACTTTTCTTCTAGGTACTAGGAGAATCTCTTAGGTTAATGGGGATGATCAATTTATTAGTTAATACATACCAAGTCAAATATATGAATGAATTCTCGTCTAGATTAAGGTAGTTGACATTGCCGAAAATAAATAATAATGCTGCTGCTGCTGCTGCTAGTATGTATGTATGTTTGCTTTTGACAACAACTTTTTACTTTGGCAATATCAACTACTTTGAGTAATTATGTGTACTTTGTCTTGAGGAGAGCAAGAAAGAAGATTGCTTTGTAATTGAATCCAAGAATAGTTTGAATAAATCCCTGATGGACATATATAAACATATATGTATGGGTGTAAGCTGAGCTGGTACTCGACTCGGACTTGAGACCGGCTAGAAAATATGATCCAAACTCGAATTCTAAATTGATCTGAGTCGAATCCAATCCATATTAAAATAAATAAATTTTTGTTTAATGATACATGAGTCAGATTCGAGCATTCGTTCAGATTAGGGTTCAAATATTTCATTTTTTCTCAAACACTTACTCGATGGATCATATTTAAATACTGGTATGATCCATACTAGCAAGCTAAATATGTAATATTTGTATCAATCTTTATAATTTATAAAATGGAGTATGAAATTATGTAAGCTTGAACTTGAATAAATCAATAAATTAATTGTCAATTTGTATTACATTCTTTGTAATTTATTTACATAAACTAAAAGTGAAAAACTTATATATGTAAACATTAGTTCAGTAATCAATTTAGTATGCGAAACTCGATTTAAAGGCTCATAAGGAACTCGTTTAGTAAACGAGTCGAATACTTACGAGGCGAATAGGTCCAAATAATTAGAAATCCCTTACCAAATTTGAATCGAATTCAAACTCAATTTTTTTGAAGTCGAGTTAAATCTGATGTTTGCTGAAAATCGGCTGATTTACACCCAACATATATGTATGTAAATGCCATGTGTTGTATTTTTGGAAGCAGTTAAGCTAGCAATTTGGGAAATCTAACAAAGCATAATGTAAATTTAGTCCACTAGTATAAAGATTATTATTATTTCATGTGGATCAAGAGCTGAAAATTACAACCGCCATATTAAGGAGCTCAAATCCCAATCACGTATAAACCAGGGAATTGAGCAGCATGTTGACACAACTCAATTTCATTCACAAACGTCTAATATCTCCATTTTCTATGTCAACATCTCATTAATTAAAACGGAGACCAAAAATGAGTTGTGAATAATACTCACTCCATTCCCTTCCAAACATTTTAAGTTTAAAATTCATCACAAATTATAAATCTTATAATAAATAATATTTTTTAAATAATTTATAATATTCATCACCGACCAACGTTAAATTTAAAAATTAATTTTAAAAAGTTAATAATAATCTCCTATTTTAAACTAAGAGAGTGTATTTGTTATTGAGAAACAGAGAAAAAAATTATATTAAAATTTTGGAATCTTATCTCTCATGTGTTATCATGATTACTCAACTTTTAAAAATATACCAAAATTTGAGATCCCTATTATTCCTACTTAAATGAACTATTATTCCTTTTGTTAGAACTACTACGAGATATTCAGACTTTTTGTAAATACAATATCACCGCGTCTTTCCAAAACGACGTAATTTTAATATATATTCTGCTGAATTATGATGATGTTGTTAGCAATAAAATAACACTTGAGCAGGAAAGATTTCCTTGTAAATGCTTCAAAAAACAGGCATCCAAAGGAACGAGGGCCTAGTCCATAAAAGCTAATGGCCTTTATCTATTTCCGGTTGACCATTCATTACTGATACTCCAGAATACAAGTTTCTGATGTGGAGCTGCTGTCACGGTGAAGTTAATAATTGTTCTACTTGTATCAATGGCCAGGGAATTGATTGCAGCTGCAATACTAGATGAATAGAAAAAGAAAAACATCTTTATAGAAAGCTCATTCGATTAAATGTGCAGGCAACTCAACCAATATATAGTTTCATTGATCACTATAAGTTACAAAATGAAGTGAAGGATGAGGAGGTACTCAGCATTAGGTTCCTTAAACATCACAAGCTTCAAGTTATCACAAGAACCAGTACATCCCCCCACACCCACACACACACAAAAGTCTATCATGAGGAACCACCAAATACCTGCAACGTGCATACAATGAAGTTTGAGTTAACCTAAATGACATTCTAGAAATATGCAAGCTGGAGAACAGTGCCAATAAACACAAGTACACTCACTCCGGCCAGAATATCCTTGGATAGAGGTCGGTTCCTTTCTCCAGCTTTATCAGCAACTGGTCGTGTTTGAGTAAATTGTCGCATCACCTTCTGTGCCTTCTGGTTATCTGAAAGCTGAGACGTTGCTCCTGATTCTTGGAGTACTTTTTGCTTCTGCACAAGACAGAAAACAGATGTTAAAGTTCAGATTTTTCCAGGACTGGGCAGCGTACTCGAAAGAATTAAACCGGACACCAAACTTCACAATTTGAGAAATAAAATATGAAAAAAAATCAAATTCTTTGCAGATTCAGAACAATGAATTTCTGGCAGTTTGTGCAAAGAAAGAGAGAAAAGGGGAGAGGGGGATATATAAAATAAAAAAGCTCAGAGTAAATTAGGGTTATGGGAACTGCTGCATAATCTCTTACTTTCTCTCCCCGTGTAGGTGGAAGGCTATCTAGACTGAGTGGACCTCTACTGCATGTGACTGAGCTCTCTAGTACACAACCTACAACTATGGTTCACATGTTTCGAGTGACTCCCTGTCGTCTGTCTAGGCAAACATCCTCTAAGCTCTCTTACATAATTTAATGGCGGAAATTTTTTATATCTTTTAATTTTTTGACAAGTAACTCCTAATATTTTATTTTAAGAAAAGAAAACTCAAACCTTACATCATTCTCCTCTTCAAAGTACTGTCACTCTCTGTCTCCTCTCCCTCTTTTTTTCTATGGTTCACATGTTTCGAGATTCTCCCTCTTGTCTGTCTAGGTAAACATCCTTTAAAACTCTCTTAACATAATTTAATGGTGTAAACATTTTATATCTTTTAATTTTTTGATAAGTAACTCCTAATATTTTATTTTAAAAAAAGAAAACTCAAACCGTCCATCCTCTACTCTTCAAAGTACTATGTCTCCTCTCCCTCTTTTTTTGTTACTCTTTTAGTCTTTTTTGATTTGCGGAGAACAGTATGAGTTGCTCCATGAATACAGAATAATTTCACTGGTTATTCCTCATTGCTCTCAAGTCTCAACATCCCTTAAATCAACAACTACTAAAATATTTCTTCAAGTTTTTCAATATTAACTGTTATTCTTGTGATATTATGTGAGATTTCATTCTCTATCATTTGGTTACATTACAAAAATTTAGGGAAGTTTAGTAAACAGGTAGTTAATTGACATAACCTAGATGCTCTTTAAGGTTTTCAGCAACCTTCATTATTTATCTGCAAACAGATCGCAAAGGCCAAATTCGTATTGCTTGTGTCAGTGTTTCTCTTCATTCATATTTCAAACACAAATCCCAAGTTTTTTCTTCTAGTGCATTAACTAAAATCAGCTAAACCAACCAAGGAACTAACGAAGCTTACAACAAACTCAAGTCAAAGAGTTGCAGTCTGCAAATCCACAATTATTGACTTGAAAGAGAATAGCAAAGACAAGGGGAAGACGTTATCATTCTTGAAAAGTATATAGTCCTTAATCAATACGAATGGACTTTTTTTTTTGCTAAATATTAATGCTGCCTTGCTTGTAATCTGGAGTCCAACATGAAAATTGTGGTTCAATCAATATTAACTTAAAGTCTAATGCAGGTATTATACTTTTGGAATCCAATTATGAAAATATATTGGGATACACTGGGGGTGGTAAGTTCATGATGAAGGTTGAAAGGTTTGTAAGTTCAATAATGTGACATATCTAGTTTTAAGTTTCTTTTTGGTAGGTACATTTCCAGTTTCAAGTTGAGGACATTACATTAAGCCTTGCTCTTGGGTTTCTCTTTTCGTTTTTCTTGGGGGAACGGGCATCTTGATAGAGGGGGTTCTATTTCGTCCGATATTTATTCTAATATCCGGAACATAAGCAGTTATAACATAATAATGAAAGTTATTATGGTTACCTTCTGCAATCGTTCGTCTATATGCTTTAAAGCATGCGATTGGTCGACTTTAGAGAGGTAAAAGTCCCTCTCACGCTTAGCAGCTGACATGTCCAATGCTAGTTTTTGTTCCCGGGTGGCACTCTTGTAGGCTGCAGTGCAGTAAGAAAAAGTTTATGTTAGTTGATGGCCTGGTTAAGCACCAAAATATACACCAAAAAAGTTATAGGTGTTAAGTACCGATCTCTTCGGTGAGATCATCCCATTTAAATTTACTTAAGTACTTGATGTTCCAACGATCATAATAGAATATTGATCTCTTCCTCCCACCTGAGGATGAAAAAAGAATGCAAATTAGATAATATACTAGCTATTAAATGAAGAAAATGACATATTTGAACATGATGTTTGCCAGACTGCACAAGTTATAGAAGGAAACTCATCAGACAATCTATGAAATGTATAGTACATATATTGACTACACTTGCATTTGTTTGCAAAAATAGTCCTATCCACCCATCAATTTTAGCACAAACACAGCCATGTAGTAGTATACAAAAAGCAAGAGAATAACATAAAACACAATTTGCGTCATTCAAGGCCAAAACAATTCCAATGGCCCACAAGGAAAAGTTGACCATAAAACCAATAAAGGAAATCATGGAATCAGGGTAAACCTTGTTCTGACAAAAAAACATCACGCCCAAAAAATAAAAGATCTAATAAAATTTACATACAGCAGATATACATAATTCTAAAAAATTATATCAAATTGGATTATCGATTTAGAGATTCATTTGGCAGTTGATGTCACACATTGCTGAATTATATAAACACTCCAATCATTAATTCCAGCTCAGAGTAGGCTCAATTCAGTTTTCATAAACATCAGAAGGTAATAAAGATAAACCTTAGACCTATAGACGGACAATAAATGACAAACTCAATTAAGCTGCATACCAATTTGTTCACCGTTAATTGTTTCAGCAACCTTCTTTGCAACGTGTTTTTTTGTAAATTCAACCCACCTGCATTCACCCACAGGCTATTTTACTGCAATGCTGATGAAACCAATGTAATACATTGGAAATAAACTAACAGAAAGAAATAAATGAATAACATTCACATTAGTCCTTGTACCTTCAGAAACAAAAGTGTGCCTAGCATACATTCAGATGGGTGCATTGTAGACGTTATTCAATACTAGTAAAACATCGGGATAAACTCTAGAACACTTACCCTTCTGAGAACTTTTGTCCTCGATATCCACCAGCCCGTTTGCGATGCAGTCGAGCATCAGGGTCTGTAGAAACAAATTAAATAAAAGAATTTAATAACTAAATAAAACCTAGCTTGGAAGATAATAATGCACTAAATAATGCTCAGAGACTAAAATTCCTGCAATCATTATTTTTTCACAATCCGTAAGAATTATAATAAAAAAAATGGAGTTTGACACAAAGTTATGAATCAAACGTATTAGAATATAAGAGAGGTAACAAATTACTTTCAGGGGTAAGATAAATTCGTTGAATTTCTCCATATTGAGATAGAAGTTGGCGGAGCTTCAAAGGATCCATTTTCGGAGGAATGTGGCTCAAATAACAAACTCCACGCTTGTCAGCCTTCTCAGCTTCCTTCATCAACTGCTTCTTACGTTTGCTTTTCCGACTTTCTGACCTCAATTTGACATCATCTTCAATTGGGGAACTGGTTTCTTTTCTCTCTTCTTCCTCAAACATTCTCGAAACAGAGTGCACTGAATTACAATATATGATTTCAATTATTGGTCTCCCAAGTAGAGGAGGAAAGAAGGGATAGAAATGAGCAGATTACCTGATCGGAAGTCCCCGCTGGAATTTTGACTGAGAATCACTAGCAGCGATTTGGGGAAGATGGCGAAACCCTAGAAGTGGAGTGATAAAAGTGAACTTAAGGACTGTTTGTTTAGGGGTGCAACGAAATTATTATTTATTTATTTTTAAAAAAGGAAAAAAAATCGCTGGTAATTTTGAAATGATAAAAAAGAAATTGAAAAAGGTTTTCATGAAGAATTATCATAAGTTCCAGTTTATCACCAACAAATTAACTTTTATATTAAAATTTAACTTTAATTATTTTCTTTATTTGAATATTTGTTGCTTCCTTTGATGATAAATGTCTTATAGGAGTATTAAATTTTATTGATTTTCTGTCTTTATTGACTAAATTCTCGCTTACAATATAAGGTTATTTAATTTAATATAAATTTAGGGTATAAATCGATTTTAAAAGTTACATATATTTACAAGATAACGTACAAATAAATAAATTTGTCAAGCTATAAATGCAAATATTAGAATCAGACTTTTATTTATTTATGTGGGTGTATTCAAATAAAACTTTGAATTACACCAATCAAGACATTAGTTTATAAAAATTATTTGTATTCAATTACGATTTTTGTAATATCTTTAAAAATTAGGTCGTATTGAATTGTAACTTTTACAAAGTCTATAAAGTATTTTGGTATTCAAAAAGTCATTAATTTTTTAGATTTCTATCAAATAGTAGAGTTTGACAGACTTTAGAAGAAGAACAAAAAAAGCGGAAAGAAAACATTTCTCACTTTTTCTCTCTCTACCTCGGTACTCTCAAAATAAAAATCCTCAAAAGTAAAGAGAGTTATTATAACATGCGAGGAGAGAGAAAAAGGAGGAATGTTTGAAAAGAGAGAGTAACGTTAATGGTTCAAAATAGAATCAATGGTATAAATGGATATAATAAATATTTTAATATCATATTATATTTCTTCTCTCCCATAACAAAAATCTCACTTATTATATCTGTAAGTATTAAAGAGGTATTTTGTTTTATGTTTATTTTTAAATGTAATAAATTTGTTAATTTTGTTATTCCTTGAAAATTATAAATTGTTAGTTTAATAATAATGACTTGATAGGAAAACGACAATGAACAATTTTAAAATAGAAATTATTATTTTATATTATTGTTAGTAGAAAATGACTTTTTTATGAAATATGATATTTTCTTAGTAATAGACTGTGTATGATCTAATAATTTAACTTCAACAATGCCTTTTATTTCAAATTAGGTTGTTACATTGTCAATATATTTTAATATTATTTAATATCGTACTCATTTCATCTAAAATATAATATCTTTGTTGACTTTTTAACAATTAATGTAATCTGCAAAATATATTAGAAGTATACAAAAGTTTATCAAAGTCTTGGTAAAAAGTCTATAAAAATATGTCACTTATTTTATGGAGTCTTTAAAAGTAATTTAATTTTTTTTTAAATGTCATTAAAATTCACAAACTCTACAAAAGTATGTCACTTAAAAAATATATTTTGGCCCTAATACTCCCATCTTTCTATACAAACCAGAATCTTAATTATAATTATTATATTTTGTAAATATTGAAATTTGCATAAAATAAATTTATATAATTACATATGATATTTTTGTTAAAATTTTAGCCTTTGAATTAAAATTAGCAAAAAATAATCAATAAAGTTTATGATGTCTAAATGTGATTTATATAAATTCTAATGTTTGAAAATTAAAAATTAAGGAAGAGAAAAATAGATCTCCTCTTTGGACAGAAATAGTATTAAATTGGATCCCTCGGCCAAAAGTAAGTCCTCCTAACAAGTATTCAACTGGTCTTCTAAACATGACTTTGGTTACTCCTCCGATGCTATTTAGAAAAAAATTATTATTATAAAAAGAAAGATACTTTATTTTTAATAAAATATTTATTATATATTGGAGTCTAATTATGAGAATGAATTTTATTTTTGGTAAGAGTTTTATTTTGTAAGTGTCTTATTTTGAGTAGGGAGAGAAAAATTGTGAATACTCTATAATTAGAGTCTTATGTTTAGTTGTTAAAATGTAGCACAATCAGGTGTGAGTGAGTTTTGTGTTTGCGTGAGAGAGAGGGTTTTTGCATACTTTTATATTCTATACAAAAAAATTGTATTGTGGTAGAGTTTTGTAGCTTTTAATTTGTGCAAAAAGTTGTGTGCTGTATTGTGGAACCTCAAGTTTTAGGATATAAAACTTGGAAAGATTATTGTAAGGCCATCATGAATTCAGAATTTGACTTGTGATTTTCTAATTGTCCGATTTTCTACCTTAGATCTTGTTTTATTTTATGAATATTTATTTTACATGTTCGTTTATTTGCTCGACAACTTTTGTTTTATTACACGTAATTTATCACCCAATTTTGTTTGGACCATAAGCATTCGCAACAGTTTTCTTATCTCTATTTCTACTCTGCAGTGCTATTGGGTCATTCTGTAGGATAGATATTCAATTTTTTTACCATGTACCCAACAAGTTCCTTATATTGATTCCTTAAATATTAAATTTTGAAATTTAAAATTTAAAAGTTAAAATTTGAAAGTTCCAGAAGTCAAATCATGTTTTGAACGTTGTAACTATTTTTTATTTAAAAGTAATTGTTGTTTGAATTTAAAAATTGCAATTATTTTAATTTAAAAATAGATATTGCTAGAAATCAAAATGTGCAACGATCATTATGTGTTTATGAGAACTAAAACAACATTATTTTAATTATAAAATAATAAAATTTATAATTAGTAGTAATATTTTTTACAAAAATGATCAAAATCAAAATTTGACTGTTTTTTAAAAAAAATTTATAATTCTCTTTCTTTTCTAAATTCTCTGTTTAAAAAATAAAAATGAATGATATTGATATAGACATACCCAAATCAGCAATTAAGTGAGATAAGATCCTTTAACCAACATAAAATCGTAATAAATAGAGTGTGAAATGTCATTTTACATAAATAGGGAACGCTCTTTTGATTCCCTCACTCTGAGGAGTCAAATCATATATAGAAATTAAAATAGAAAATTATATAAGGATAACAAAACTGTTGGATACTGATTTATTGATGTATTCTTCAAATATGGGGATAGAGAGTCTATTGGGGAATTTCTTGTAAATGCTCTAACATTAACTAGTCCCTTTAAAATATACTCTTATTAATATATATACTATATTATATATATATATAAAAGTCATGCACATGTTTATAAATAGATAGATTCAACATGTTTTATAATTCTTTTCAACTTCAAGTACATAATTTTATAATTTTGTTGAGTCTAATTGGAGAAATAGTCGATTAAAAAAGGTCTAAATATATCATTTTCTTATGTTATATACATGTAGAATCCTAGCTAACTAGCTCTCCTTTAATTTGATGGTTCTATCTCCAATTTCAACCCACTCTTGAATTCCAAATATGGGTAAGAAATAGGGTAATCATCTTCTTTCAGTTTCCACCTGCAGGAACAAGGAAAAGTACGTAGTTAATTAATAGATTAAAAAAAATATGCAAATAAACATGCATGTATATCTAATTTTGTGGGGATGAAAATTGTAGTAGCATGCATGCATGGTACTATAAATTAAACTGCGTGCACCTATAATTAAGGACAAGATGATGAAGGAAGATAGTAGCCTCCAGTTTTGCTAATTCGGTCCCCGGACAAAGCCGCATTCCACCTCCAAAAGGGTTCACCTTTTTTCTTGTGGGGTGATCCTGTCGACATATATACATATATACATATATATATATAAAATTTTTTATTAGTAAATTACCAAAAAAGAAATTTAAGTTAATTGAGGAGGTGGAGGATCTCATATATAGGAGGAGTAATAATAAGAATTTAGATAGTTCACATACATTCCATCTCCAAGGATTAAAATCTGAGGGACTCTGATGAAGATTTGGATCCAAATGAACTGCTGTGAAGACTGGAAGAACTTGCCATCCAGCAGGAATGTGATAACCTTTGAAATTTACATCTTGAATTGCTTTCCTATGCACAAATTTGACTAGATTCCCGCATCGCAAAGCTTCGTAAATCACCTAATTAAATATATAACAAGTTTTTAACAATTATTAGTCGTAAATTAAAAGATCATACTCGGTATATACGTGAACAAGGTTTATATATATTGTATTAGGGTCGTCTTTTTAGTTTTAAAACATGAATTGCGGTTAGTTGATTTTGTTTATTGTTACGTACATACATGGGAATTGAACTCCAACTGCTGAATATCATCCCAAGTCAAGGGCTCTCCATCCCTTTTCCTTGTCCGCAGAGCTTGATGTTCTTCCTTTAGTTGTTCAAGTGCTTTAGGTGCCTGGGCAAGATAGTAGAGAAGTAGGCCCAAAAGTCCTGCAGTTGTTTCATAGCCTGCAAACAGAAGGTCCATCACAATGCTCACTTTCTCTTCATTATTTAAATCTCCTTTCAACAGCATTTCATCCAAAAAATCTCCTCCTCTATCAATCCCCACATCACCCTTCTTCTTCTCCTTCTCCTTCTCCCTTTCTTCTATAATCGCTTTGATTGTAGATGAAATTCTTGTTCTAGCCTGAAATACGTACGTACAATTAAGCCAATAAAATTAATGTAGATATAATTAGCATACTTTAAAAAGTTTTTTAACTTCAATTAGCTAGCTTGTTTTTAAAGTGGATTAATTAATGGCTGTGTGTGTGTGTGTGTAGTGTATATATTGTTGAAGGGGGCAGGCAGTACCTTAAGAGCTTTAGAATAAGGGGTGCCAGGAACACATAGTGGAAAAGACACAAGCCCTTTCATATAGGTAAGATAGTCTTCTAGCATTTGTAAAGCTAATGGCTCTCCTGGCTCAATAGTTAGCAGATTCTTCAACATGACGTGCAAAGTAAACTGTATTCAAAGTTACCCCCGGCCAAAAAAAAAATAAAAATAAAAAATACTTCATTAGAATTATACACTAAATTAACTAATTAATTATTTATCTCTTGGAATTTAGTTTGACAACTCAATTTCAAGTTTTTAGAATTGAAACCGTACGCCAAATTTTGACTAAATTTTGAAATTGAGTTGTCAATTACAGTAAAAAAAAAAAACTTTTACCTTTTTTGCTTCGCTGGCAAAAGCAATCTCTCGACATTCTTTCCACGAGTCCATCACCGAGATTGTAAAATTCTCTACGTAATGAAGAAAGGTAGGCTTCGACTTAGACGTACCAATGAAGCTCACCGCAACCAGTTCTTAGCTTCTTGTGATGATCTCCGGACACAAGCATCATAGAAAGTTTTCCAAGAATATCTTTAACAGACTTTGGGTAGCTGCTTTGAAATAGCTTATCTTCATTTTGGAGAATGAAGTTATTCAGCTCAAGATCACCCGAAACTATTGTTGGAATGCCAAAAAGATGGGATTTGAAAACTCTGCCGTACCTGCAATTCATTAAATATTAATATACGTACGTACGTACTCATCACTCAACCATTAATTAATGCAACTTACATTCATGCAAGTGAAAAAGAAATAAAAATAAAGGCTACTGAGATTGAAGAAGGAAATTATTTTCAATTGAAATTAATTAAGATTACCTAGAGAAATGTTGTTGCAAGAAGGTTCCCTATGGAGTTTGATTTGTGTGGCTTGAGGAAGCCTAATGTCTCGCCTAAAAATGGCAATCCCATGCTCCCATGAGGCAGCCCTGTGGGCTCTTCCTTTTTCTTAGAAATAAAGTATGAAAGAAAAACTGAAGCTATTACTAACAAGACTGTCAATGGAACCGGCAAAAGAGCTATTACTAATATTGGCATTGTGCTAGTTAACATAAGTACCAAGACTCTTGCCTGTTCCTTAATGGCTTCTGGCCCTCTTGTATATATAGAGGAGGATCTCATGTCATGAATACATTTAGCCCAATTAATTAATGTAATCGATATTTTCACATCACAACATTTACTCCAATTCTTTCATATATATGGATATAATAGTATTTTTAATTTTCAAAAAGTGGTAAGATTATAGAAAGTAACTCGGATAATAAACTCTAGTGGTAAGATTGGATAGAAACAAGGAGTGATAAGAATACATTAAATGCGGAAGTGGTTAGCATGAAGTTTATTTTTGGGTAAGTTGGTCAATTGGCTAATAGAGTGCTGACACGCATGCGAGACTCTATGTGTGTCAGCATTCTATTGGTCAATTGACCAACTTACCCAAAAATGAACTTCATGCTAACCGGATCCATTAAATGCACCTTGCCACCTCATCTTAAAGATCTCTCTTCTGAAACTTCCTCCTTACTATAATACTAATATAGGGTTAAATACATTTTTACCCATTCTACTAAGGGTCGGTTTACAAATGTATCACTGAACTGATTTTTTTTACAATCGACTCATTGGACTTCAAATATTTATCAAATCGTTATAAATTCGTTAAATGAATTGACTTTTAACAGAATATCCAGCTCAGCTTTTAAATGAATATCCACGTAGGTAAAGTCTGGATTATCATTCTAGTTATTGCCACATTAGAAATTAAATAGATTTAACTATTTTTAGTATATAACAAATTAAAATTAAAAGAAAAGTTAATAAAAATCAATACCTAAATTTCTCTCTCTAAATTCAAACCCCATTTTGTTTCTCTCTCCAATGTCAAAACACCATTTCAACTCTCCAAAATCAAAACCCCCATTTCATTTCTCTCTTCAATTTCAAAACCCCCATTTCATTTCTCTCTTCAATTTCAAAACCCCATTTGATTCTATATCTATTTGTGGATATATAGATCTGAGATGGAGATTTTTTTAGCAGTAATTGATTTTTAGCAATGAATATATACAGTGTTGTATCGAAGGAAGAAAATGTGTGTGTGTGTGTGTGTATATATATATATAGAATTGTACTGATATAATGTTCCTTCCTCGTTTAATATCCTTCCCCCACCTCTTCACTCCAACCCCCTCCTTCTTCCCTCATCATCTTCGCTTTCTCTCTCATCGTCGTCTCCACCGTCGGAGCCATCAACATCACGGAGGTTCTCTTTGGTTATCCGTAGTACATCGATTTCACTGTCCTAGTAGTGAATAACAAGCTTGGTTGGTTCTTTGTTTAGAGAGATGGGTGGTGGTAATAGTGGGAGAGAAGTCTAGGATTGGTGGTGACGGGCAGTGGCAAAGCCAGGATTTTTTGTCAGTGAGGTCGAAATTATTATTGAGTTACAAATAATTTGGCGGGGGTTCGGGAGCAGCGCCCTCGAGCCAATTTTTTTAATACTTTATACTTATATATACACTATATTGACTCATACTAGACTTTTTTTAATCACAACTGTTCATAAGTAAGTAATTCATTATTTATTTTTAAAAATAATTTAAAATATTATAGAGATATACATATATTAAGATGATATGAGTCATATGTGATTAAAACTTGATTGACAAAATTATAAATTTTCAATTTGACCCCGTATAATAAAAAATTTATAAAATTTTAGTGGGGTCAATTTATATATAATACTTAAAAATTTAAAATTTACCTTACATTATAAAATAATTTTTTTTTCAGTGGGGGCGATTGAGCCCATACAACTACATGTGGCTTCGCCACTGGTGACGGGTGAAGAAGGAGAAGTTTGGGTTTGGTGGTGACTGGTGAAGAAGGAGAAGTCCGGGTTTGGTGAATAATAATAATAATAATAATAATAATAATAATAATAATAAGAAGACTAATAATAATAATAATTCTTTAATTTCAAAATATTAGATAATTTTATATTTTTAAAGTGAAATTAAAATATTTAAATTTAAAAAAATATGAATTAATTAATTTATATAAATATATTTATAAAAATTATTCATTAATTTCATTATTAATTAATTAAATTAATTTAATAATTTGTTGTATATTAATTTGATTTATATTTTATTAATTTATATAAATACATTTGTAAAAATTATTCATTAATTTATTTTATTATTAATTAATTAATTTAATTTAACTATTTGTTATATATATTAATTTAATTTATATGTTGTTTAACTATTTGTTATAGAATTGAGTATAACGTAATTTAATTAGTTATCCAACTCAACTTCTCTCTCCTGCCATGTATTCCACATCGTTTTTCTGTTAAAAAGTTAACAGACATAGACGGCAAAATCACTTTTTGTAAATAATATATAGTTCAATGAGTTGACTGTAAAAAAAACTCAGTTCGATGATGCATTTGTAAACTGACCCCTAATAGAATGAGGAAAAATGTATTTAACCCATATAATATATCACGTTTTAGGTAATTTTATTTGTTTTAAATTATTTGACGTTTTAAAAAATTTAGGAGAATTAATTATAATATTTTTAAATTTATCCTTCATGAGAAAATATTACAGATGAGAGTATAAGATACTTCCTCCGTCCCATAATTAATATATGACATTTTAGGTGATTTTAATTATCTCAAATTATTTGATGTTTTAAAAAATCTAAGAGAATTAATTATAATATTTCCAAAATTAGGCCTCATGGGAAAATGTTATGGAGGAGATGAAAGAGTATGAGATAAGTATGGTAATAAATGAGATTTTAAGGATATTATAAATAATTGATACTATATTTAATGTTTTCTAATCATTTCTTTGATTCTTGTGCACATCTCTAAAACGTCATATATTATGGGACGGAGGGAGTAAGTATGATAATAAATGAGAATTTAAGGGTATTATAGACAATTGATATTATATTTAATATTTTTCAACCATTTTCATATATTATGGGATAGAGAGAGTATAATTTATCCGGTTAGATCAAATATGTAATCTGCAATAATTTATTAGGTTAGTGAGAATTAAACTTTTGGTGGTGAATCTGGTGATAAAAGCAAACCTCAAGGATATAGTAATACGGCATTAAGGCCTCCTTTATCCATGTTGAAATCAATTAATTTACACTTATTAATTTTCCATTTAAAATAACAAGCCTATCAAACTGCTGCAAAACACGAGCAACATACAGAAGTATTAAGATAACGAATTGAATATATTGGATGTATTCGGTTAGGATTTTGATAATATAATTATACAAAAATTAGATCTTTATATGTTTCTTAATTGAATTATATATTAGTGTAGGTTTCTTAAATCAAGTATTAAGGTAAATAATTAAATTTAATGTAGATTTATTCAATTATAAATCTGATGAAATAATTATTATATTTTTATTTAGGTAAGTAAGTTGTATATATGAAAAAAAATGGAATTACACAGCTGTGCAAATTCTAAATGTACACAGTCTACTATCGTAGAGTTAAGTCACCCTACAATCGTAGAGTAGTCACTCTACTACAGTAGAGTGAATTCTCAAATCGTAGGGTGATTTACGTAACACTCCAGTCCCACATCGAAAGATAGGGGAAAATTTGTCTGTATACAAAGAATTAAGTAACTACCAATAGTAATTTCAAGTCATAACCTTTTGGGAGCCTGTGGTGGGCTAAGATGACCCAAGAAGATACTATTGAGCCAGTAGTTTAAAGCCTTATTATCGGGATTTGACCCGAATTGTTTCAACTCAACTGTACGATTGTAAATTTGAGAGTTTTGTAATTTAATTTAGTTAGAAAACTAATTTAGTAAGAAAAAGAGTGAACAAAATTTCCAAATTTGTTTCCGAAATTATATAGTAGTAGTTGATTTTATAAATAGGAGTAGTTGATAATAATCTAATACTGTAATTAATAAGACAATATAAAATGTGTAGAACTTTTAATGACCGACCAGCCAAGTTTGAAGATGAGCTAGATAAGTCAAAATTAATTAAAGAGTTTTTAATAATTTATGGAAAAGGCCAACTAAGTTTGAGGATCGAGTACCAACTAAACCAACCAAATTTGTCCTAGTCTATGGAGTAAATTGTATTCGATTATGATTTTTAAAGACTTTTTTAAGTGATAGATTTTTATAGAATTTGTGGAATTTTAATGACTGTCACAGATTTTAAAGACTTTTTAAAATGACTTTTATAGACTCCATGAAATAAGTAACAAACTTTTATAAACTTTTTATCAAGAATGTGTTAGACTTTTATATACTTCAAATATATTTTACAATTTATATTAATTGTTAATTAGCCCATGTGTACAACATCTCCCTCTTTTTTCATGAACAAGAGTAAATCTCATTATATTATTGTGGCATGATATTTTATATATGTTGAAAGCGTTCACATTATTCTACTCATTTCATGATACATTTGGATACTCGGATACCAATAAAATTTTAGAAACTACATACACAATACAAAAATTAAGCTAACTTTTTATTGAGCTATATATATTTTATGCATATGCGTACACTTTTTAGTAGGAATACCAAACTCTGCTTTTCACAAAATAATATGACAATGAAATACATATATATTTGTCATGCAGGAATAGAACCACATGTTACATTATTTCACTATGATACACCAAAGACACTTAAAGACGAATATGGAGGATGTCTCAAAAATTAACAGTAATTTCTTTTGATTAAAATGGCAAAAAACTAAATAAAAAAATATACACATCATATATTTTCTATTTTCATATATTATATATACATAATTTTTACAACTGATATGAGAGTTTCATGATTTTATCCCATTTTTGTTGAACAAATCTCTTCCCTCTTTCTATTGGAAACTTTCGAACGACTGCTTTTTCCCTCACCAATTCAGATTAGGTCTAGTTATTTGTTTACTTATTAATATATCTTGTTAATTCTCTTATTATAATAAATCCAATTATTTTTATGGCCCAAATTTTATCAAATTATTTATCCAGCACATATTAATATTTATTAGCTCATATAAAATAAATAACTAATTTGACCCAATAAAAGAAAAAAATCTAATTAATAACTAGTTTTATCCACCTTTGTGTTTATTTGGAAGTTTTTGGAAGTCTTTAGAGATGAGGTAAGACTTTGGATATGGGTTGATAATTATAATTTTCTTCTAAAGTATGTCAAAGTCTACAATTTGATAGAAATCTTTAAAATCTATGATTTTTTGAATACCAAAATACTTTTATAAACTTTAAAAAAATCTTAATTCAATACCACCTAACTTTTAAAGACATTAAAAAAGTTGTAATTGAATACCACTAAACTTTTATAAATTCTTTAAATGTCTTGATTGAATACAACTAAACTTTAAAAATATTTAAAAGTCTTTAAAAATTTTAATTGAATACACCCCTTAAGTTTGGGATAATTAATGTTGTACTACATAGTATTAGATAGGGTGGTTAGTACTACATATACAAACAATTGCATGTACTTCCCTTTTCATGAAAAAACTCGAACCTTAAAACCGAGCTAGCTATACAGGTATGGTGGGAACTGGGAACTGGGGAAGAAATACTAGTACAATACCAACCAATTAAATTACATCCACCATTCCAATATTAACAATTTAACATCATGTTTTTAAGGTCTTCTATGTAATTTGAAAGTTGATTTGAGATTAGATGAGAGAAAAATAAGTTAATTATGGCAACCAAAACAAAAAAAAAGTGCATCACTGCCTAACAAATATGCACACACAAAAAAGGAGATAATATATTCTGATGTCCATTGTAATTGTGCAACTTTTTAATACCCACCCATCCAAATAATTCCTTTGACTAATTTCGGATGTTACATGTTGCACAAATGAACAATATATCTACTTCTTCCCCGTTTTAAAATTAGAGATACATTTATAAATGGACGACTTTTAAAGATAATTTTATGTTCTAAAATATAGCCGTAAAGGTTGTTTATTTTCTGCTGAATGGCTGACTGATTCAGTCAATCAGTGCGTTTGTTTTTTAAAAAAAATCGTCTGAATAGCTTAACCGGTCAGTCATTCAGACGATTTGGGCTGAATGATTTAGTCCCATTTTTTTGGCTAAATGAGCGGCTGAATAATTTTTTTACAATATTAACTATTATATTAAGTAATATTAAATAAATTTATAATATTTTTTTGAATTTTTTTTATAGGGTAAAATAATTAAAAAAATTGTTATTCAGATGTTTCAGACATGTCAATTATCAAATATTTTTTTTCATTCAGATTCAGATTGATTCAGTTTTTATCAAATACCCCTTAATATTAACTAGAAATAGACCTGACAAATGTGCCGGGTCGGCCCATTGGCGGGCCAAGTTTGGTGGACTGAAAAAGTGAAGCCCAAAACTCGTGTTTTGCCGGGCCGGGACGACCCGCGGACTTCGACTGATTTATGACCAAATTTTGACATATTTATGGGTCTGGCCCAAACGGGTCGGGCCATCGCCGGGCCTGGCCAAAACGGCCCCGATTTTTATAGACTGAAAAAATGAAACACAAAACACGCGTTTAGCGGGCGGGCCGAGTCGGACCGGACCAACCCGCGGACTTGGGCTGATTTTGCCATGTCTAACTAGAAATTTAAATGTGATCGTTTGATATTGAAAACGATAGTAAAAAAGTAGAAATGTATCTCTAATTTTGAACAAATAAAATAATTTTTTAGATAATTTATAATATTCATAATTATATATATATTAATTAAAATCAAATGGATTAACATCACTTTTGAATTTTAAAGATAAATTTTTTATTAAATGACTTCAAAAAGTAAATACAAGTTTAAGCACTTTGTGATAAGAATGGATATGTTTCCACATTCTAACCTTTCTTAAGAACTAGTAAAATGAACAATAATTTTAGGGGAATATTTTTTTGTTGACATTTTAGCGCTATTATTAATTTTTTTTATAGTATCTCTAAAAAAATGTATAATATTTATTTCAACTGAAATTTTTGTAAAAAACAGTGTTTTAGGTGTAATTTGGATACATACAAGAAACAAAGTTTGTACAGATTACACCTAAAATACTATTTTTTTTACAAAAAATTCAGTTGAAATAAATATTATACATTTTTTGAGAGGTACTGCAAAAAAAACTAAAAATAAAATAAAAATAATATCGCTAGAATGTCAGTAAAAAAATGTCCCCTAAAAGGAATAAGGGAAAGAATACTAAAATGAATTTCCTCCGACCAAAATGTAGAAAGGAACCCCAAACAAAGCAGTACGTGGGATCTGTGCTCAATCATTATGTGGGGGGGTAAAAAATAATTAATTAATTAAAGAGTAATACTACTAATTACTTAATTTAAATCATGACATAAAGCTTTTCAAATGGAGAAGTGGTCCCTCATAATTGGCCCTCAATGTCTCCAAAATCTAAGATTAAATATTATAAGAGGTCATTAATAAACAACTAGTGGTTCCCTAAAGGCAAGCCAAGAAGGAAACAGCCTTGGTTAAAATTCTATACAAACTATATCTAAATAAAGTAGTAGAAAACAAAAAGTTTCAAAGTTTTGATTAGCTTCATGCTTGATATAGTTTTGATGTGGATGTTTGTAATGAAAATCCGACCAAGCTTGTTTCCATCAACCTCCAACACCAAACACATAATCCGGCTTTAATAAGTCTCAACTCATAACAACCTTAGAAGCCCAAACTAAAAACATACTTCTTGTAAATACACACATATATATAGTCCGCTTCTCCAGCGAACTGAAATGAGCGAATTAAAAACGAATCGACTATAGCGACGGGGGTTTTCGTCGCTAAAACATAGAAATCAAGTTTTTTTATGTTATAGCGACGAAAAAAATCGTCGTTATAGCCGTTTCGCTCCCTCTAATTCGCTGAAGAGAGTCGGGCTATATATATATATATACATACATATATGAGATTCTATCCACAGCAACCGGTTATTGGGGAGGAACTCCTTTTGGCCCAGCTGCTACAACCTGTAGCGGCTTGTTACTTAATTTTTTTTATATATATAAACCACTACAGGTTGTAGCGGCTGGGCCAAAAGCGGTTTCTCTCAACAAGCGGTTGTTGTGGATGGAGACCATATATATATATATATATATATATATATATATATATATATATATATATATATATATATATATATATGATTTCATCCACAACAACTGGTTGTTGGGAGCAACCCATTTTTTGCCCAGCCGTTACAGGTTGTAGCGGCTTATAAAAAAAAGTTGATAAGGGCCGGTACAGGTTATAGCGGCTAGATAAAATGGGTTGCTCCCCAACAACATGTTGCTGTGGATGAAATCCCTATATATATATATATATATATATATATATATATATATATATACAGAAAGGATCAAGAGCATAATTCTTAAATAGCATAATGCCTTAAGTAGCATAATTTCATCAAAACGACGTCGTTTTAATGGGACGTGGTGGCATTTTTGTAAATACGCGGTGGCAAATAAGATTAATCAAAGTGTTTGCATGATGCACGTGCATTGAATTTGGACCTGCATTTCATCTAGAATATTGGATAAACTACTTTAATCATGATAATTGCAGCATATTAATATATTAAATACTTGAAGCATGACACTTGCAAAAACTAAATACTTCAGTCATGAAAGTTCTGAATGTATCAAAATTAAATATAAATTTTGATTTTTACAAATTAATTTGTGATATTATAACTTCAAAATTTATATAATTTTGTTTAAGTTTTGCAAATACAAAAATATTATAATTAATAGTTTATATTAAAATTATATAAGTTTGTAATTATTTGAATTTTTAAATTTCATAAATTAATCTTAAAAATTCAAAATATATATATATATGGTCTCAAATACCAAAATATAACAAGACAAGTACCAGTCGTTTTGGTTGGTTCCGAGTTAACTTAGTAATCCAACTTTAATAATTTGGTAGCCCAAAAAGTTTTTTTTTACTTTCCTATTTTGTTGATTGGAAAATGCTGTTTTTGGAAGAAAAAAAATTCTACCTTCTTAATCATAAAATTTGAAATTCCCAAACAAAAAAAAATTAGTTCTCCTAGCCGACTCAACCGTCCTTGAAAGAACCTAAAAAAATACCTACCTTTTACTATATATATATATATATATATATATATATATATATATATATATATATATATATATATATAGGTCGGATCAGGTTCGGATGTGACGCCCCCAAAATTAGGTATACATCACCCATTTTGAGTCGCCAGATACATGGTACAAAATTCAAATACAACTTCATTTATACAACTGTTAAGCTGTCGTATAAAATACGACCACAGTTAACTGTGAGTTTTAATACAAATGTATGTAACTCTCATGGTGCCTCGATCACAACCTTACAATGGTATTTTACATAAAAGTATAGTCAAATACTGTTTTAGAAATTAAAATCTTTGGAAAGTGCTCAAGGAAACCTTAATACATGGGAGGCCATGCGTCTAGGTTATAATAGATATCATATGGCCACAGAATTATCCTTGGTTGACCCAATAGACCCCAAAAAAATGAGAAAATTACTATCATATTCTTTCAAATGGTGAGTCTTCTCTTGACATATAACTATCTCCACTGTTTCCAAGTGAATATTATATTTTAAATAAACTCCAAGATCATATAGGTAGTGCCCGTAAATATACTCAGTAAGTGGATGCGCACAACCTTGTCTTATGATAACACGAGGTTGTATGTCATTAGACATTTTGTATGATAGTGGCAAAACACCCTTCTAAAGTTGGGTTCACCTCACCCTATTTGATTTACCAAATATAACTACTAAATGTTGTATAGAATACAACATACTTTTTTATACTGTTTAGGGAGAACCTCCACAGCTAGAGACCACTGTTCTATTCCCCTATTATCCCCGCTCGACCCGGCAACATTCTTACGGCAACACTCTTATTACCTGAAAGGAATTGTGAAGCAGAAAGGGTGAGCACAACTAGCCCAGTGAAAAATATCATGACTAAAGATAATTAAATTATCAATAGCTTTCATCAATAATAAATTAGAGATTTAGAACATATGGTAGATGATAAAAATTTTCAACCATAGTTGCAGCGGAAAGAGCAATCCATTAGAAGAGTCAAATAGACCATAAGGTTTATTATCTTCTCCATGTTAAAAGTCCACCAATAATGTTTTATCCATGTAACATCAATCAACAATTCCTGTCCACAATCATATGAATAACTCATAATCATAATTATGATTCTGAATTCCTTTTCGCACCCAGGACGAAGATAATTTTCATCACATATCTTCACTTGAAACATCAAAAATCATGGTTATACCGAATCACAATTCAGGCTCGTAATCATTAAATCATCTTTGCACTACGGCCAAAGATATTCATTATTATCACATCCATGAATTAATATTTCATTGCTGAGACTCAGCTCAATAAATAATCCACATCATCGAATCATCCCTGCACTACAGGCCAAGGATATTCTTTAGTATCACGACCACGAATTATCCATGCACTACGAGCCAAAGATAATCGTGTTTTCATCAACGGTCCTAATCATGCCATAAAACAATTCATCTTGGCACCCTTTGCCGAAGAGAATCCATAGCCATAGTCATACCAAAAACTGTCCATCAATGCACTACGGGCCAATGAAGACTTTTTCATTAGTATTGTGACGCCCCCAAAATAGGTATACATCACCTATTTTGAGTCGTCAAATACATGGTACAGAATACAAATACAACTTAATTATACAACTGTCGTGTAAAGAGGGGGATTTCCGATAAGAATTTTTTCTTACTGGCGCGCAATTAGGTGACCAAACCTCTCCTTGACAGAATTTTCTAGACATTTCTAATAATGCTATCTAATAATATTATGCAAATAATATGAATTATTAATCTGATAATGGAGATACTGTGCAGTGACAATTATTGAACAACAATAATATAAAATATCAACGCAACAATTACGTAAGAATCAATAATTGAAAAAAATACTGTGCAATACCGTGTGCTAATGTTCAACTACGCGTATTACTGTATTTTAACCACCAGGTATTCCAACAGTGTTAACGGTAACAACTACGCCGTTATTTATAAAAACTCAAACTTGCCATTTTCTTCATTCAACAATTATTTTGTAATGGGGCCCACAAATGGCTGTGCCGTCGTACGAATATTTCCCGACAATAAGAATATTTCACGACCAAACGAATATTCTCCGATAAAAATGAATATTTTATAACCATTTGTTTATTTTGCAAAATTTGCACATTTCACCCATAACTTTAAACTTTTATCAATTTAACTATTTACTAAATAGAAAAAAATTGAATACTTTTATTTCAAAAAAAATTTGGGGTCTTACATAACTCATGAACGGTCCAGATTGATTTACTTTAATCTGATGGTCAATATTTAAAGTAAAATCTTTTAAATAAAATATAATATATTCTATTTATAATCTAATAAAATGAATAACTTTATAAAAGATTTTACTATGCAAACACTATGCAGGCACTATACAAATACTATGCATAATAAAATATAATCTAATCTAATTATTGTCTAATAAAATAGATAACTTTATAAAAGTATTCTGTTTTATATAAAAAGACTTTACTATGCAAAATACTATGCAGTCACTATGCAACACTATGCATAATAAAATATTGTAAGACCCTAAATTATTAATAAATAAATTTTAATTTCCTCTATTTATTATTTTGAATTAGTAAGGGTTGATTTGATTAATGTGGTTAGTTATGGGTAAAATGCGCAAATATTTTAAATAAGTAGGTGGTTATAAAATATTCATTGTTGTCGGGGAATATTCGTTTGGTCGTGGAATATTCTTGCTTTCGGGGAATATTCGTACGACGGCGCAGCCTTTTGTGGGCCCCATAACGGAAAACGATTGGATGAAGAAAACGACAAGTATACGTTGTTTATAAATAACGACGTAGTTGTTACCGTTAATACTGTTGGAATACCCGGTGGTTAAAACACAATAATACGCGTTGTTGCACAGTAGCACACGGTATTGCACCAATTATTGATTCTTACGTAAGAAGGCACTACTCAATAATTATTACAGTAATTACTGTTTAGTATTTTATTTTATTAATTCAATAATTGCTGCGTTGATTTTTTTTATATTACTGTTATTTCAATAATTGTCACTACACAGTATTTTTCATTATTGGAGCAATAATTCATATTATCTGAATAATATTATTAGATAACATTATTGACAATGTCTATAAAGTTTTGTCTAAGGAGAGGTTTAGTCAACTAATTGCGCGCTAGTAAGGAGAAATCTTTATTGGAAAGCCCCTCTTTCTTAGGAACGGCCTGGTTGCCAGTAATGTGATTCTGTAATATTATTTATGAATAATTAATTATTGATTTATATGATGAGAAAAATATTGATTTTATGTGGATATAGATGGAGAAAATTTTTAAAGTGACAATTGTTAAAAAATCGATATTTTATCTTTTTTGATAAAATAATATTTTATTATTATATTATAATAATGATGATATTTTTTACAATGAATGTGGAATATATGGGTATATGAGGAGGAAGAGTATTTTTGTAGCAATAAATACTAAAAACATGTTAAACATGTTGGTGGACCCGTTCCTTGACTGAAATTTGATTATAACCTGTAAAATCGCCCGTTTGTGGATTTCGGTCAATTTCTGTTTGGAATTTAAAAAAAATTTCTTCTGCAAAGTTGTAGAGAATTGAATTTCCTATAAAAAGTCGCGAGATTCGAATTTTCTAATAAAAGGGCTATTTATTCTGAATTATTGAAGTTCTGAAGTTCCGAAATAATTATTTTTAAAAAGTTTTAAATTTGTTTTAAAAGAAAAACGTTTTTGTGGTTGGTTGGTGGGCACATAAGTTGCAAAATATGCTGAAATCAGAATTTCCAAGTTTACGTATGATTTATTTAAATTTATTAATATTTTATTAAATTTTTTGCTTTGGTGTTCTAAGCATTTTTCTATAAATAGGGTGCTTAGGTTAGAATTAAAAATCACACCAGAAACTAAAGTTTTCTCTCTTTTTCTCTCTCTATAATATCGAGCTTATTTTGTGAGTATTTTAGTACTTTGAGTATTGCTATACGGTGCAAGTTCTTTCAGCACTATATCCAGTATATCAGTCAGAAGTACTATTCTTTCTGAGGTAAGGGATGTTATTTTCTTCTCAAATGATATTATTTCTTCAATATCATTATGCTAAAATATTGGTTGGAACTTTTTATCAAATTTGGAACTTTTTCATGTCAGGGTTACTATTCATGAGTTAGTATTCAAGAGTTAATATTCACGAGTACTATTCACGAAGCGTGATGATTATTTTTGTGAAATTTCTATCTTTTGAGGTCGGAGTTTCTTTTCTGTGTCCAAAATTGTCGGTTATGATTCCTATCTTTGATTGAATCTATATTTTGATCTTCATTCTTGAATTTTACTCCAGTCTGGTTATTTATGAAGTATTTTTGAACTTGGATTATTTAAAGTACGAATCCTTAATACTTGTTCTTTTGTTTCACTGGATTCATTTTCTTTAAAATGTTTTTCATCATCCTCAGTCCTAAATGATGATATTACTGAATATCTTAGGCCTGTAGTGCAAAGATGAATGATTTCTTGATGAATATCTTTGGCCCGTAGTGCAAAGATGAACAGGTGTTGAGATGAACATGACCGACTGATTAATATCTTTAGGCCCATAGTGCAAAGATGAACAGGTGTTTAGATGAACATGACCAACTGATGAATATCTTTGGCCTGTAGTGCAAAGATGAATATTTGATTCCAGATATATATTGATTGATGTTATAGGGATAAAATATCGACGATGAACTTTTAAATTCATATATAGAAGATAGTAGTTTGCATTCTCTACTTAACTCTTCTAATGAATTATTATTTCCGCTGCGAAGATTGATTTAAAACTGGTTGTCTATTGTATTCTATTAGATTTTTCCCTGTTGAGGACTAACGATAATTTGTTCTATATTATCTTAGTCATAATGTTCTTTACTGGGCTAGTTGAGCTCACCCTTTTTCTTGTTGTTCCATTTTTCTTCTAAGGATGCGAGAATGTAGCGAGTACTAGTCCGGGTGTGGAATGATGGTTCTAGAAGTTGTTCAAGTAGTCCTCACTATTCTGTAAAATAGTGTATTAATAATTATAATGAGGACTTATTTGAGCGTGGATATTGTCTAGATGACAATATTTGTATTTAAACTCACAGTTTTTATGTTGTATTAATAAAGTTGTAGTTGTTTCTGTACCATGTATTTTGACGACTCAAAATGGGTGTTGTATACCTATTTTGGGGGTGTCACAAATATGATATATTCTATTTATAGAATAACTTTATAAAAGTATTCTATTTTATATAAAAAGATTTTACTATGCAAAATACTATATAAACACTATGCAACACTATGCATAATAGAATATAATATATTATATTTATAGAATAACTTTATAAAAGTATTATGTTTTATTACATTAATAATACCAATAAAATAAAACTGAGTGACTTATCACGTAAGCATTAATAATCAATACTGTGTGCTACTATGCAACCACGCGTACTACTGTACTTTTAACACCGGGTGTTTCAACAGTTAACGGTAAAACTTCCGCCGTTATTCTCATAAAAATATTTTTATCGTTTTCTTCATCCGACAATAATTACGTTGCGGGATCCACCAATGATTGTACCGTCGTACGGACATTCCCCTGACAAAAAGAATATTTTATATCAACTTACTTACTTTGCAAAAAAAAATTCACATATTACCCTTAACTTTAAACATTTACCAATTTAAATATTTACCAAAATAGAAAAATTGAATACTTTTATTTCATAAAATTCAGGGTCTCACATCGGACTTCCGGACCGGACCAAAATCTGGACTTTTTTTTTTTAAACAACTAAAAATAAATAAATAAATAAATAATTATGGAACTTGAATTTTTCCATAATAAGTGTTTTGGGTGTGATTTGGATACGTATAACAAAACTTGTTGGTCGATTTCGCAATCAATGAATACGTGCAAGTATACATGGTCAACAAGTAATAAAGTGAAAGTAGAGTATCGTTCCCATGAGGAATTATTTAATAAAAATCACCAAGTACTAATTCTTAACCAAACTAATTTTATTTAAACAATCTCAAATCGTGATTTTTCTAATTAAGAAAACTAAATTAACTAATTAAACTGAATTGCTTTATGACTGAATTTAAATAAATAAAGATTAAGACTTCAATATCCCCAATTATGAACTATAAATCAATTATCCAATTATCCCAATTATTATGCCTACTGAATTGTTAACATGAATTATCAAATGCCAAAAGTCCTTTTCCAAGTGATCAATTGACTTCTATTTAATTCAAATTAATCTTGCTATATTCCTATGCAAAACAATTGAATTAAACTCCGTCAATTCCAATTCCTTATGTGTTACATGCAGTGAACATATATTTCTATTCAATTCACAAACCTAATTATTCACCATGCAAACAACCTAAGTCACATGTTATCATGCCCCTTTATTGTATGCCTTACATCATGTATTTATAGGTTACAAGTCCAATTTTTAGCTTAGAAACAAATCCAATCCAATTCAATTTTGAATCAAAAAGGTGTCAAAATTCGCCCCAAAACGCGTCCAAGCCTCGCCAATCACTTCCCCAGCGCCCCGGCGCTGGGCATGGCACTGGAACACTGCTCCCTAGCGCCCCGACGCTGAGCATAAGCTTGATTTGGGCGCCCCGGTGCTGGAACATTTGTCTGCTCCGTCGTCCTTTGGGAAAATAGTGATAACTTCTTCGCACGAACTCTGATTTTGATGATTCAAGATGTTCCGGAAAGAAGAGACATAGATCTACAACTTTCATTCTTTAAGTGTTTTGAAAATAAGGTCCGGAGCATTACTCAAATTGGCTCTGAAGTGACTATTGTGTAAATGGCAAGCCAAAAATGCGAATCTGGCCACCCCAAACATCGATCCAAGTAACTTTTGTCCCAATTCTTACAAAACAACATAAAACATGCATGAATAGACACAAACACTTAAAATCAAACAAAAGATTAAGCTCAAACGCACTCAATTATGAGTATAAAACTCACTCATCAAATACCCCCAAACTTAAATATTTGCTTCTCCTCAAATAAAAAATACAAAAGAACTAAAAATAAACAACTGAACTCAACTACATGAATGCATATGCATGATCTACTTCCTAATATACCTACGAAACCAGTAATAAATTAGTATGATATATAGCAACAGGCCTCAAAGATACTAATGATACTCAAACAATATATCCAATCAAGTCAAAGATCATAACTTTAACCAGTTAGTCAATCCAAGCCTGTCATCACCCATGTTGTGCGTGTGTGCCTTGTTAACTATTCTAACCAACCACATTTCAAGATAATCACATAACAAACTTCTTAGAAGAAAAATTTTAGTTCCAATTCAATTACTTTTGTGAACATGACAACTCCGGTTAAAACTAAGCAATTACCAAGTCTAAGGGTAAATACATGATTTATTTATACTTTTATTCTACCACGATGGCATTTTTACTCTTTCTCATGTTTTATTCATTTTTTTATTTTTCTCATGGCTGTTCAATGTCTTATTCCCTTAGGCTTTTCATCAGTGCTACCTTAACGAGCTTTCGACCAACGACTCTTAAGCCATTAAGACCTTAGGGCACTAGGTGTAAAGACAATCCCCTCGGACTTACTTATTCAAGTAGCAAAGGCCACAAAACTAGACAAGCATGCCACTTGTGTTTATTCATTTTTTTTCTTTTTCTGAATTTTCTATTTTTTTCTTTTCATCATTTCTTATTTCATTTTCTTTTTTTTTATTTTCATTTTGTATATATATACCCCATATATTCCCCCAAACTCAAGCTTTTACGTCATTCCAACCTTTACTGCCAGTTCACTAGTTTCCTTAAATTTTAACTAAGATTTTCCCTTAGAAACAAATTATGAAACCCTTGAACCAAGTGGATTAAAATAGTTAAACTTTAAGTGCTAACCGATTACATAAGTTTAAGATAAACTTAGATTATCATCATGATTAAAATTAGAACTCATCATCAATTATCAACACTGTTCAAGTTAACATACAAAACCAATCTTATCATAGACCGAGCTAAGACCACACCAACCGATCACACAAATTCATGCAAAAAAATACAATTATACTACATGAACACATACTAATGCAACACATATATGAATATGCAAATAACTACCATGTATTATATGCAACCTAAAAAAACACAACGCTAACACATAAAAAATGAATTACCATGAAGATAACTAACTATATGCAATACGACACTAAAATGCCCCCAAACTTAAACTAGACATTGTCCTCAATGACTAAAATATAAAAAATTAAAGCAGATGACTTCCTTAAAAATACAGCAATCTTCCTCCTTGTCCGCTAAGTTTGGAGAATAGGCTAGGCACATGGAACAAATTGGGCACCATACTTGAATTTGACTTGAATAACCTGTAAACCATGATAGAAACAATTTTAATAAATTCTAAATAAATGCAAATTCAAAACTACTAATATAAAACCTAATAAAAACTAAAAATAAAAATTAAACTTGGATTGCCTCCCAATAAGCGCTTGTTTTATAGTCTCAGCCTGACTTCTTCAATTCTCTATCCAATTCCCCTACAAAAATTGAGGAACCCTCCATCCATCAGTAACAATGTCTCTTTTGGGAGGTTCCCATTTGAAATGGCTATTAGATTTAATTCACCTAGCATGATCTTTTTAGATAGGATCCCCATTAAGTACGGACAAACCACTAGGTGCTTTCTCCATTGTGTTTGTGATCAAATTATGGCATGGATGCTTGTCAAACACAACAGGTTCCTCTTCTATCTTCCCTTTTTCGTCCCACCATGGTTTTAAAGTTTTGCTAGCTCTCATGTCACAAAGAGCTTTACCGACGACATGACTGCCAATTGGGCATGGTTTTGCTAAAACTGCCTAGATTCATGAACTTTTGTGGAGAAGGTACGTGGGTCACTATCAAAATTGGGTCATCTTCATTGGTACTCAAAGTTAGATTTTTGCCGATCTCCTTTTTTTGGTCCCCAAGTGTCTCCTCTCTTTCACCATCTATATCATTTGGCACATCCGGTTGCAGACTTGGTTCGGGCTCACCATTAGTCTCAGAATCCATGTCATAGGGCCAAGTGTATTGAGGACAAATATTCGAGGCATTGATTAGTTGTTCCATTTGGTTTGTCAAATTTTGACTCAATATCTCTTGATTAATCCTCTTCTCCTCACATGAAGCTATGTACTTGGACAAAATTTTCTCCAAATTTGAATGTTCTTCCTGTTGTAGTGGAGGTAGACACGAGAAATCTGGTGGGTATGTTGGACTTGGAGCATAAAATTGATCTTGATGAGTATGGCTCCATGAAAAATCTGGGTGATACCCCCAATCCTGATAATAGTTGTTCGGATAGACATAATTGTTGGGGTAATCACCACCATACGGTACCGGCTCGAAACTGGTGGTGCATTGATGACTCGGATGATTTCTAGCACAATAATCACAAGTAACCGCCACACTTTGACGACGTTGAGCTTCAAAAGCTAACCTTCTCGAAAGTGTCTCAATCTGTGCTGATAATGCAGAAAGTGTCGCGAGTCTGTCAATCTCCATTCCCCTTGACTGAGTCATTTTTGCCATCCTTCGACTCTGTTGGGCTGCGATAACCTCCAACGTCTTCGAATTTGCCTCAATTTGTATTGGCTCTACAGAAAATGTATTAAGTCCATCAATCCATGTTTTCCTTGGTTGAGTCAAGTTCGTGTATGACCATTGATATGTAGAGTCATCCATGGTACCTAAAAAGAGAGAAATAAAGGAAGAGAATTAAAAATAAAATTAAAATATTTAAATTAAGACTAATTTGATTGAGATTAATATTGGTAAATAATTATTAAATTCAGTTCATCGGCAGCGACGCCAAAATTTGTTGGTCGATTTCGCAATCAATGAATACGTGCAAGTATACACGGTCAACAAGTAATAAAGTGAAAGTAGAGTATCGTTCACACGAGGAATTATTTAATAAAAATCACCAAGTACTAATTCTTAACCAAACTAATTTTATTTAAACAATCTCAAATCGTGATTTTTCTAATTAAGAAAACTAAATTAACTAATTAAACTGAATTGCTTTATGACTGAATTCAGATAAATAAAGATTAAAACTTCAATATCCTCAATTATGAACTATAAATCAATTATCCAATTATCCCAATTATTATGCCTACTGAATTGTTAACATGAATTCTCAAATGCCAAAAATCATTTTCCAAGTGATCAATCGACTTCTATTTAATCCAAATTAATCTTGCTATATTTCTATGCAAAACAATTGAATTAAACTCCTTTAATTCCAATTCCTTATGTGTTATATGCGGTAAACATATATTTATATTCATTTCACAAACCTAATTATTCACCATGCAAACAACTAAGTCACATGTTATCATGTCCAGTTCTAACCCTAGAATTCTTCTTTCAATTCCTTCTAGAGTAACAAGGTAATTACTGATCAGATAATTAATCAATAAGCTCAAGACAAGATAAACAATTCACTTTGACATAAATAATTAGAATAAATCAAATAACTAATTTATAGACATAAAAGGTACAATTGAAATCTTAATAAAAGAGTTAGTTCATAATTAATGAATTGAAACCAAGAATCCACAACTGAAAAACATTAAAAGATAAAAGTATGATAAGAGAAGAGAATATAATCTGTTGTCAGCAAATTTGATGATTCCCTCTTGCTCTTGTTCTTGATCTTCAGTGTTCTTCAATTTGCTTCAATCTCCAATGGCTAATTAAGAATTAGGGTTTATATTCTAATCTAATAGAGTGTTTTTGTGTCGCCCCCAAAATAGGTATACAACACCCATTCTGAGTCGCCAAATACATAGTACTGAAACAACTACAACTTTATTAATACAATATAAAAACTGTGAGTTTAAATACAAATATTATCATCTAGACAATATCCACACTCAAATAAGTCCTCGTTACAATTATTGATACACTATTTTATAAAATAGTGAGGACTACTAGAACCACTTCTAGAACCATCATTCCACACCCCAACTAGTACTCGCTACATTCTCGCCTCTTGAGAAGAAAAATAGAACAACAAGGAAAAGGGTGAGCTCAACTAGCCCAGTAAAGAACATTATGACTAAGATAATATAGAACAAATTATCGTTAGTCCTCAACAGGGAAAAATCTAATCGAATACAATAGACAACCAATTTTAAATCAATCTTCGCAGCGGAAATAACAATTCATTAGAAGAGTTAAGTAGAGAATGCAAACTACGATCTTCTATATATGAATTTAAAAGTTCATCGTCGATATTTTATCCCTGTAACATCAATCAATATATATCTGGAATCAAATATTCATCTTTGCACTACAGGCCAAAGATATTCATCAGTTGGTCATGTTCATCTAAACACCTGTTCATCTTTGCATTACGGGCCAAAGATATTAATCAGTCAGTCATGTTCATCTCAACACCTGTTCATCTTTGAACTACGGACAAAAGATATTCATCAAGAAATCATTCATCTTTGCACTAAAGGCCAAAGATATTCAGTTATATCATCATTTAGGACTGATGATGATGAAAAATATTTTAAAGAAAACGAATCCAGTGAAACAAAAGAACAAGTATTATGAATTCGTACTTTAAACAATCCGAGTTCAAAAATACTTCATAAATAATCATATTGACGTAAAATTCAAGAATGATCAAAACATGGATACAATCAAAGCTAGTATCCATAATAGATATTTTGGACGAAAAGGAAAAATTTAATTTTTCTGTGAATAGTGTCGTATTCGTGAATAGTGTAGTATAACTCATGAATAGTAACCTCGACATGAAAAAGTTGCAAATTTGATAAAAAAATTCACCAATATTTCGGCATAATGATATTGAAGAAATAATATCATTTGAGAAGAAAATAACATCCCTTACCTTAGAAAGAATAGTACTTCTGACTGGAATACTGGATATAGTACTGAAAGAACTTGCACCGTATAGCAATACTCAAAGTACTAAAATACTCACAAATACGCTCGATATTATAGAGAGAGAAAGAGAGAGAAAACTTCAATTTCTGGTATGATTTTCAATTCTAACCTAAGCACCCTATTTATAGGAAAATGCTTAAAACACCAAAGCAGAAAATTTAATAAAATATTAATATATATATATATACATATATATTAATTTGTCTATGCCCACTTAGAATCATCTGAATTCAGTAACTTAGCATGTGTTAAAGATGCCCACCAAACACAAAAAACGTTTTTCTTATTAAAATTATTTTAAACTTTCAAAAATCAATTATTTCGGAGCTTCGGAACTTCAATTATTCATAATAAATAGCCTTTTTATCATGAAATTTGAATCTCGCGACTTTTTATAGGAAATTTAATTCTCTACAACTTTGCAGAAGAAAGTTTTTCCAAATTCTAAACAAAAATTGACCAAAATCCATAAACGTACGATTTTACAGGCTATAATCAAATTTCAGTCAAGAAATGGGGTCCACCGACACACAAAACATGTATTAATCATTTAATGTAACAAAAATACTCTTCCTCCTCATATACTCATATATCACACATTCATTGTAAAAATATCACCATTATTATATTATAATAATATAATAAAATATTATTTTATCAGAAAAGATAAAATATTAATTTTTAACAATTGTCACTTTAAAAATTTTTCTCCATCTATATCCATATAAAATCAATATTTTCCTCATCATATAAATCAATAATTAATTATTCACAAATAATATTACAGAATCACAGTACTAGCAACCAGGCCGTTCCCAGGAAAGAGGGGGCTTTCCAATAAAGATTTCTCCTTACTGGCGCGCAATTAGGTGACCATACATCTCCTTAGACAGAACTTTCTAGACATTGCCAATAATGTTATCTAATAATATTATTCAGATAATATGAATTACTGCTCCGATAATGAAAAATACTGTGTAGTGACAATTATTAAAATAACAGTAATATAAAAAAATCAACGCAGCAATTATTGAATCAATAAATAAAATACTGAACAGTAATTACTTAACAATTATTGAGTAGTGCCTTCTTACGTAAGAATCAATAATTGGTGCAATACCGTGTGTTACTGTTCAACAACGCGTATTACTGTGTTTTAACCACCGAGTATTCCAACAGTATTAACGGTAACAACTGCGCCGTTATTTATAAACAACTTATACTTGTCGTTTTCTTCATCCAATCGCTTTCCGTTATGGGGCCCACAAAAGACTGCGCCGTCGTACGAATATTTCACGACAGCAAGAATATTCCACGACCAAACGAATATTCCCTGACAACAATGAATATTTTATAACAACTGCTTATTTTAAAATATTTGCGCATTTTACCCATAACTAACCACATTAATCAAATCAACCCTTACTATTTCAAACTAATAAATAGAGAAAATTAAATTTCATTTATTAATAATTTGGGGTCTTACAGTTTTATCTAATCTAATCTATGTAATCCCCTTTTATTTTATGCCTTACATCATGTATTTATAGGTTATAAGTCCAATTTTTAGCTTAGAAACAAACCTAATCCAATTTTGAGTAAAAAAGGTGTCAAAATTCGCCCCAAAACGCGTCCAAGCCTCGCCAATCACTTCCCCAGCGCCCCGGCGCTGGGCATGGTGCTGGAACATTGCTCCCTAGCGCCCCGGCACTGGAACATTTTCTGATATTTTCTACTCCGACGTCCTTTGGGAAAATAGTCATAACTTCTTTGTCCGAACTCCGATTTTGATGATTCAAGATGTTCCGGAAATAGGAGACGTAGATCTACAATTTGTATTCTTTAAGTGTTTCGAAATAAAGTCTGAAGCATTACTCAAATTGGCTCTGAAGTAACTGTTGTGTAAATAACAAGCCGAAAACGCGAATCTAGCCACCCCAAACGTCGATCCAAGTAACTTTTGTCCCAATTCCTACAAAACAATATAAAACATGCATGAATAGAAATAAACACTTAAAATCAACCAAAAGATTAAGCTCAAACGCACTCAATTATGAGTATAAAACTCACTCATCAGGGGTCATGTGACTTAGTATACATAATCACTTTAGACCCTCTTAAAAAAAATTCCCTAATATGACCCTCTAAAAATTCAGTGGGGTCAGGTGCCCCCCTGCTCTGCTGCAGGTCCACCCCTGCTTTGAAGTAAGAATTAAATAATCCCAATTAATATAATAAATTTGTAATATTGACAACCTGATCATTCTCTGTAAAGAAGGGGACTTCCGTATAAACGGCGCGCAATTAACTAACCCTTTTACTTGACATAACTTTCTAGACATTGTCAATAATGATAACTGTTTAATAATATCATATCAAATAATATAAGTTATTGCGTCATATTATTGATTAAATAATATAAATACCTTGCAGATGTTATTGCATGTAACAATTATTGAATCAATAATATGAGATATTATGCAGTAACTACTGTGACAATTATTAAATGAAATATTGATTGACTTCTTACATAAGAATTAATAATTAGAGATAATGTGCAATATCGCGTACTACTATGGAACAACACGTATTAATGTATTTTTATCGCCGGATATTTTAACAATTAACTGTAAAAGTTCTGCCGTCAATTTTTTTAAAAAGTTATTTATGTCGCTTTCTATATCCGACAGTTATTTCGTTGTGGGGCCCACCAATGATTGGTTATTTCGGCGCCGTCGTACTTTACCGAATATAATCTTTCCCGACAGAAAAAATATTCACCGAAAAAAGAATATTTTCCAACAAAACGAATATTTCCCAACAAACAGTTTCTCTGATAATTTGAATATATCACCTTTAACTATAATATTTTATTAATTAAATATTTTACTGTTTAAAAATGATCATAAAAAAAATTAAATTTTTACTTCATAAGAGCCGGGGTCTTACAATTATAACTATGTACCAGCAAGTTCATTTGAATCAACTATATAACTTTATTATCAAAGTGAGAGATATTTGAATTTGGAAGGGAGTAAATACAAAACAAACAAGAGTGACAACACCAATACTATTCTATTAGATGAAGATGTATGCATTTTTTTTTCAATCTATTAATTAATCTCTCAAGCTGTAATTTTTTTTAAAATGTAAACATAACACATGTATAAAAAATGTTAATAATTATTTCATTATTTACTCATATTTGCAGAGATTATCAAACTTGTTTAATTAAGTTGAACTTGTATCATGGGAATCAAACTATGAAGTTAAACTCAAACCTTTTCATTTCTCTTTTACTGTAGCCCGCCACGCCCGTGGCCGTGGATGTTGCCATCATCATATTCAAACATTCTTTTCCAAATCATGGTGTCTCTATATTAGTTGCCTACTTATTTTTAAATTTTTAATTAATCGACATCATCCATTTTGTCTCTTCCGTTTCTTTTAAGACTTCCCCCTAATCCATGGGCCACCCCCACTACTATGCCAATATGATAATTGTAAAATAGTCGTGTTCAATTATCATGTCCGCATAAAAAAATTATTTTACACTTAGTTTGAAAGAATAAAATAGATAAAAAAATAAAATAGAGGATGAAATGAAATGAAGAATATAAGGTGTCATTCCAAATACCCCGTAAAAAATAAAAAATTTGAATACATATTAGATTTAGTTTGTCATTAAACATGAAATTGGCTAAACTACAAATGAGGCCCATAATTTTTTATTTTTGTTTGACATAGATTAAGAATTAAATTAGTAGTATTTATGGGCCTGTACCCACTAGAGCCCTATAGAACAACTACTCCCTCTTTTTCCTTTCCACTATTCTGCCAAAACCAAATTTATGTACCAAAAATAAAAGATCAAACCAACCTTATCCATCTATCTATCTATCTATCTATCTATCTATCTAACTAACTAATAAAAATAACCTCATGCTTACCATTCATCCAAATTCCAAGCCATGGCATCCATCACCTACTTCCATCAGCTATCAACACTTTTCTCTCTCATCCAAAACCAAGAAACAAGTAGTTTTCAACACTATTAGAGATGAAGAAGATTTGCAATCAAAGATCAAACGGCTGGTACTCACCCAAAAAGGAAGAACTAAGCTTGATTTTGGGCCTGATAGAGAATTTTATGCATACCCAAGATTTGTGACCCATGTTGATGATAAATTTATCTCCACATTGACCAATCTTTATAGGGATAAATTGAGACCTGATTCGGAGATTCTTGACCTAATGAGCTCATGGGTTAGCCATTTACCAGAAGAAGTTAAGTACAAAAGAGTTGTAGGCCATGGGCTTAATGCACAAGAGCTGACCAGGAACCCCAGGCTCCATTATTTCTTTGTAAAGGATCTCAATCAGGATCACAAGTTTGAACTCGAGAGTTGCAGTTTTGATGCGGTTTTGTGTACAGTAAGTGTACAGTATCTTCAACATCCCGAAAAGGTTAGTTAAATATTGATATACTATCAATACTCATTTTTCATAGGTGCAAAGAATGTTAGTTTGAGATTTTACTTTTGAGGCAGTGATATTTCTAACACAATACAATGATAATACGCAGAAACAAATCACCCTCAATCTGCGTGTTGACACTTGTCAATTGACCAAAGTTAAATTTATGTTAACCACTCTCGATATTATCATAGAAATTTATATTATGTGAACTTATACTGTGTTTGAAAATGTCACTTCCTGCTTGTATTGACAGATATTTGCAGAGGTATGTCGGATACTGAGGCCAGGAGGGGTGTTTATTGTGAGCTTTAGTAACCGGTTGTTCTATGAGAAAGCCATTAGTGCATGGAGGGACGGGACTGGCTATGGTCGGGTGCAATTGGTGGTGCAATACTTCCAATGTGTGGAAGGATTTACGCAGCCCGAAATTATAAGCAAATTACCAGCTGCTGGTGGCCGTAGTGTTCAAGAGCCTTTCAATTGGATCATGGGGCTGCTGGGATTCATGTCTGGATCGGACCCTTTCTATGCAGTCATGGCTTACAAGAGTTTCAAACCTATTTATGAATGAATTTATATATATAAGACCGACTACTCCATTATAAGGATGCATGTGTACATAATATTTATGCAACTGCAATTAAAATCTTATAGTTAAGTAAATTTGAGTACATAATTGGCATATATTTGACAGATATCCAACTTCTTTTTTCCTTGGTAGATACTGTTCTTCTATAGAAACAACTGGTTACATACTCTTCTGACATTTCTTTCAAATTGTTATTGCAAGAACACGATAACTAGAAGATGAAAACTGAGTTTCTTTCTTTCTTTCTTTTTTTTTGGTATAGCTAGAACACTATTTTACTTATTCTTTTAATCATGAGTCATGTTTGTTTGTAAAAATTATAATTTCGAAACTATATCCCATGAATTGTAATTTGAAGACTACTAATCTTAGGCAGACACACATTTGTTTTAAATAAGATTATTCATGAGATAACTTAAAATAATCATTGTTTTGTCTAGAATTACTTAAAGAATTGAATAAAAACTTACAATTTGGATTGTCATAAGTTAAAACCTTACAACTAATATCAAAGATATCATATTCTCATTAGTTTTAGTATATAACCGTAGGATATGATACAACAATCATATTTTTTTTTGACAAAATTATGGGAATTTCATTAAACATCCAAATTCAAAGCATTACAAATAAACTGAGGAGGAGAACCTCTCTAGATATGCGCATCAGACATAGAAATCGACGCACGCGCCAAAACATGAGCAACCGAATTCGCTGACCTACGAACAAAACACACACGACTATCCTCAATATCCTGGAGGATTTGCTTACACTCATCAATAACATCACCAAGGAGACTAAGAAAAGAAACCTGCTGACGAAGCGCTAGAACTAAATTCAGTGAATCCATCTCCATAATCACCTGACGGGCAGCCTGAGCCTTCAATCAACACAAGGCCTCATTACACCTTAAAGCCTCGGCCATATTGGGATCAGACCCGTCCACCGCCCCGCTCCCAGATGCCACCATAGCTCCAAACTGATCACGCACAACCCACCCGAAACCAATCTTATTAGACTGAGCAAACGTGGCCCCGTCACAGTTACACTTTAACCAACCCAGAGGAGGTTTTGCCCAGCACACAGCTTCGTCATCCACTGTCGAGAAGACCTCAGGACCAGCAGAACCTTGCGCCGACACCCATTGCAAAAGAAAGGAGTTGGCCAAATTCAGCAAACTCTTAGGTAGCTGGAACTTTTGATTCCATAGTGCCTCGTTCTGATTACGCTATAAAGCCCAAATCACCATACACACATGAACAACTTTATCCCCTGAACCAGCATTAAAAATACGTAACAGCCATGGAAAAAAATCAATATCATTAATAGGGCCATCACAAAACGGGAACAGTTGCTAACAAGCATGAGCAAACGAGCAGGAAGCAAAGATATGGGACGTTGATTCAACTGCAACCTTACAAACCGGACACAAGATATCGACATCCACTCTCTTACTACGTAGATTTTCCTTAGAAGGAAGACACCCGCTACATAACCTCCACACCATATGTTTAACCTTGGGTGGAACCCGAACTGCCCACAACTTCTTCCAGACTGGCAAGGAATGATAAGGGAACAACGATTGCAAACCCGATGTAAGCAACTTATAAGCGCTCCTAACAGTATACAACCCTCGATTCTCAAGACTCCAATAAAGCTTATCAACCCCACTCCTACGACGAATAAGACTCTGTATGAGGCCAATATCACGATCACAGAAGAGATTCCGAAGAACATCCTCATCCCACGATCCGCCAACTGGGGACAAAAGGTCAGCAACAGTTACCTCTTTAAGAGCAGGAATAATAGGCGTCTCAAGCCAAGGGTTAGACTGATCCGGCAGCCAAGGATCAGTCCAAATGTTAATAAAATTGTCATCGCCCACACGCCAACAGCAGCCTTGGCGCAATAGAGGTTGAGCAGCTCTAATGCTACTCCAAATAAAGCTTGGATTATTCCCAGGAGGGGCTAGAAGAAAAGAAGAATGAGGGGAATAACGGACCTTGTAGACCCGAGCAACCAAAGAATATCCGGCCTCGACATTAGCCTCCACCCGTTCTTGCCAAGCATAGCAAGATTAAAATCATAAAGACTTTTGAAACCCAAACCACCATTCACCTTTCTGGCGCACAACCTTTGCCAGCCAAACCAGTGAATGCCCCACCCCAGCTCTCCACCAAAACCGATTCATAGCAGCCTCCAACGCCGAGCAAAGCTCCTTAGGCAAGAGAAAAACACGCATGACAAAAATAGGAATGGCCTGGGTCACACTTTTCAATAAGACCTCCTTACCTGATTTTGACAGAAGCTTTGACTTCCGCCCTGCAAGCCTAGACCAAACCCTTTCCTTAATAAAAGATAATGCACTATTTCTATTTTTCCCCACAAAAGAAGGAAGACCTAAATAGAACCCATGGTCAGACGTGGAGTACACACCCAAAATAGAGCTAATCACCTCCTGCATCTCCACAGTTGTGTTAGCACTAAAAAGGATAGAAGACTTATGGAAGTTGATTCGTTGCCCTGAAGCCAATTCATACAAATGTATACATTCTTTAACATTCTGACTCTCAGAAGGGGTTGCTTTAAAAAATAAGTAACTGTCGTCGACAAAAAAGAGATGCGAAACCACAGGAGCTCGAGGCGTGACCCTGCAACCATGAATAAACCCACAACGTTCATACTTACGAAGCAAGGAAGAGAAGCCCTCTGCGCAAAAGATAAACAAGTAAGGCGACAACGGGCAGCCTTGCCGAAGACCCCTAGAAGGCGTAAAAGAATCAAGTTCAACACCATTATGAATAATAGAATACCGAACAGTGGTAACACATAACATAATCCATCGAATCCAAACAGACGAAAACCCCATCCGAACCATAACTTGCTGCAAATACTCCCACTCGAGCCGATCATAGGCTTTACTCATATCAATCTTAAGAGCGGAGAAACCTACCTTACCCTGGCGCTTCCTTTTGAGATAATGAATAATCTCCGAAGCCACCATGATATTGTCTGTGATAAGACGCCCAGGAATAAAAGCGCTCTGCTGTTCAGAAATAAGAGAGTCCAACACAAACTTTAAACGGTTAGCCAACATCTTAGCTACAATCTTATAAATTATATTGCATAACGAGATATGACGTAAATCAGTAACAAACTCCGGCTTAGACTTCTTTGAAATTAACACAATATTGGTTTCATTGATTCGATCAGGGAATGCCACTTGATCCAAAAAGGAAAGGCAAGAATGAGCAACAGAATCCCCAACAATATTTCAAAACCGATGGTAGAAAGCGGGATTCATTTCGTCGGGAACCGGGGATTTATCAGGGTGCATAGAAAATAAGGTCGCTTTCACTTCATCTTTAGAAAAAGGAGCAATAAAAGACGCACTGTGACTATCTGTTACACACACGTCAATGTTGTTCAAAACCTACTGACTACGACAACCTTCGGAAGAGAAGATATTACTAAAATATGATTGCAGTAAATCAGCCATACCAGAGTCCCACTTAACCCACAACCCATGAGAGTCCTTGAGTTGCAATATAGTATTATTCTTTCTCCTGGAGGAAGCAGTAGAGTGGAAATACTTAGAATTTGAATCACCAGCTTTGAGCCACATTTGTTTGAACCTCTACTTCCATAAATCCTCCTGCTGAGCAAGCAATAAGTTGTAGTGGCTCTTCCATTGATTAAATTGATCAACAGAAGCCAAATTCCCTTGAGAACGAAGAAATCGCAATTCACCCATGCACACAACAATGTCACGACGGAAATGGGAAGGCAGATGAGCCCCCCAAGACATTAAATCTGCACCACAACGTTGAATTTGCTCAAGAATGGGACTACCAGCACTGCGACCCCAGCTCTCCGACACAACTAACCTGTAATTTTGGTCCCGAAGCCAATAATTCTCAAACCGAAATTTACATCGCCGACCACTTGACACTGTAGCCCGGAAGTCTAACAAGATAGCCGAATGATTTGACATGGCAGCCTCAACATTACGAAGGCAACGTGAGGAAAGGCCTCAGATAACGAAAAAGAAACCAAAGCACGGTCGAGGCGCTCCTCAACCCAATCGGGAAAACCACGACGACGCTCCCAAGTGAACGGACGACCCTCTATACCAATATCTATAAGCCCACAATCATCAACAACATGTCGGAACCCATCAAGCAGCCACGGGGGGTGATCAAGAGCCCCACGTTTCTCAGAAGAACCAAGAAGGTCATTGTAATCCCCAATACAATACAGCACCATGGGAAATTAGATTGACTACTGAGATGCCGCAATAAGTCCCACGAATGACGTCGTTGGTGACGAGCAGCATAGCCATAAAACCCCGTCAATCTCCAGGGAAACATATCAGGAAGATGAACTTCGACGTTAATATGGTGATTCGAATATGAAATAAGACGAGCACTATTTTTAAATATCCATAGAAGAACAATACCTCCTCCATGGCTAGAACTCCTAGCGGCAAACACACCGTCGTAACCCAACTTAACTTTTATTTCATTCAATCGATCGTGAAATAGCATAGTTTCAATAAGAATTATAAAGCAAGTCTTAAAATTACGGACTAAGTCTGCAAGAACATGAATTGTCCGTGGGTTGCCCAGCCCACGACAATTCCAACTCAAAGTCGTCATGGGCCTCGGTGGGCCTGGGGACCAGGACCCACCTTCAATCCATTTACTGGTGTCGGATTAACCAAAGTAGTATCAACATGAACCAATGTACTAGACTCAGAATAAACCACATCAGCTTGAATATCCACTAAGTCGGTACGACGACGTTTCTGCTCAGCAAGAATCACGCAGTAGCTTGGGCATCTTCCATAGAAATAGGACCATTAATTGGCATAATAGATGGCACTAAAGAGGATCCCAACGAATACGAAGAAATCCCATTTAATCCCATAAAGTTAGGATGTTGCTTATCATGGACGACAACTGTCTTACCTGTATCATGTGATTTCGGTGTTCCCATATCCATGGCCATATTTGCGTGACCATCACTAGAGATCGGAGATGGACTATCCTTAATTGAAGAACAAAGCCATTTGTCTGCAACGCGTCCACCTTATCGATGAGATTGCGCACGAAGCCAAAGGCCATACGACCATTTCTCAGGAGTGATAGGATTTTCGCGGGACTTGCGGTAGAAAGGTTTTGCATTACTCATCAGACCACAATAAAAACAAAATGTGGGCAATCTCTCATACTTAAAATTCACCCAAAACCAATCCCCGATAGGCTTTTTAAGCCGCATTTTTTGGGTAATCGGTTTTTGCACATCCATGACTACTCGAATACGCATAAAGGTCTTTAGCTTCCCATCAAAATTATGGGCATCGGACGACACAAACTTACCAATATAATTGCCCACCGCCACCCCAATCCGCTCAGACATAAACCCAATAGGAAGATCAAAAATTTGAATCCACATCTCAACCATATTAAGCGGAACTTGGGAAGGCTGCTCCCTGAGAGCAAGACGCCGCAAGAGAAGAATATGATTGGAAAACGACCAAGGGCCATCATTGAGCACTCGAGCCATATCACACTCATGAAAAAACCGGAACATAAACCTGCTATCACCATATTCTTCACATCGATACCCATGACTGGGTTCCAGATTGGGATCAAAGTATCCTTCATCGCATCAAACTAAATTGGCTTGTCCGTAAGAAACTTGCCAACCAAACAAAGAGACAAATCATCATCAGGATTCTTAACAATATCCTCATCCAGCACTAGGCCACTGGAATCCTCATTATCAAGTGTGAGAAGAATGCATACCTCAGACAAATCAGAGTGAGGCAACCGCCTATCCGAATCCATTAGGAACAGAAACGAAAAATAGGAGGTCTAGACCAAAAACATGCCAAAAGGCAAGAGGAAGAGAGCTTGCCAAAAAGCAAGAGGAAAACTTGATTGGTTTTAGGCAATAATATACTTCAACAAAATATATTAAAGCAACGCAATCATGTAAAACATTCAGTTGGTGATCTAATCATCACACAACAACTATATGTTCCAACAAACAAAGAATACACATCACATACTTCATAACAACAGTTGATCGTCAAGCCCCAATACACATCGCATGCTTCATGATCTCTCTGCCAAGTTGGTTTGGTTGGGATTTAATCAAGCAGAAAGGCTGATACTACAATCATTTTGAACAAATATAAAGGTTAATTTTTTTCACAAATATTTAGTCACAAATGATAGGGATTATAATACGTGGTTGGACATGGTATTAAATAGATTTCCCCTTTTAAGTTATTTTATTATTCCGGGACCAATAGTCTCATGTCTACTTTTAAAAACAAACACACGACTTGGGATTAATAGTTCAATATCAAGTGTTAATTCCTATTTTACTTGCATGATGAGTTTTATACAATTAAAATCTTTGTTAAAGTGTTGATTGTTTTACAATTGAAGGAATACTACTTAGTAATTAATAATTAATCATAAAAAATAGTAAAGTTTTGGAGTTTTATCTTCTTTTTGCCAGAGTAGAATTTTAGAGTAATATCAGGATTTGTGTACTATTTTTTGTGTTAAATTTATTGATTAATATATGCTTTTGTGGTATTAGCTAGCAATTAAGTTGAGTACATAATTTTTACCCAAAAAAGAAAAAGAAAAGAAAAGTTGAGTACATCACAATAAAATAAAAATAAATTAGCACCTTATATACTTCTCTGGGTAAATTATTTGAAGGCCATATTTAACTTTATGTGATGGGCCGATAGCCTGATAAAAGCCTGAAAGTTTCGACCACCTTTGTTAAAGGCCCATCTTAGCGTATGTGACCGCTATTACTTTCGATCCTCTCCTTCTCCTACTGCTACACCCCCTTATCCTCTCTCGCCCACTTCCTCTCTCTGAAGAATTCTGAAACATGACTTCTGCGACAACGCCTCTGATGAAACCTTTGCGTTTATCAATTCCCAAATGCTGTATATCAACTTTACCAATACAATTCTTCAAGGCTTCTCCCCCACTCCTGTCTTTACCTTCTAAATCCATCACTCAAATTCATTTATCTTCTTCTTCTTCTTCATGGGGTTTTCAGAAACCCAAGAATTCACCGTCCATTCTGATCCCACTTGTTGCGCAGACCTCAGATTGGGCCCAACAAGAAGAAGAAGAGGCGGGAGAAGAACGGATTCAATTGGAAGCTAAGTCTACTGAAGGAGAGGTAGAGGAGGAGGGGGAATATGGTGCTGAAAAGGAAGAAGAAGATTCATACCCAGAGCCACCTGAGGAGGCCAAGCTTTTTGTGGGTAACTTGCCCTATGATTATGATAGTGAGAAATTGGCTCAACTTTTTAATCAGGCTGGTGTTGTTGAAATTGCCGAGGTATCAAATTTCTTTCTTTTCATTCCTACTCCTTGTACCTCTTAGTGGCCAAATTTATACTCCTACTAGTCCATTTTAGATAGTTTATGGTATTCACAATTATATCAACTAAAATTAGAAGAATTCATATGAACTAGCAAATGCAACAGTTTTACTTTAAAAAGAAAAACAAGAACAATATAAAGGGTTCTTTTTTAGTTTTATTGTATTATTAACAGATGGAGTATAATCCATCTCTAATCATTTGAAGACAGAAATTCCCTAATACTCACTCCCTTCCACAAAAGAGTCATTTGTAAAATTTACAAATATTTAGGTTATATTTTTGTTCCATGTAATAATTTGTTAGTTTAGTAGTGTAATATGATAATGAAATTTTGATGTTAAGCTTGGCGATGACGTGTTATTTATCTACTTGCTTAAACATGCTGGATGATCCCTTTCTCTCAAACATGTCGTTAAGTTCGTGGAGGAAAAGGGAAAACATGTGCTAACTTCGATTTGATATTGTTAGATATGGTCCATACAGGCTTTTTTATTGCTAAGACATTTACCTTTTCTATATCTATGTGATTGTACATTGAATTTTAAACTGTGGGGCTATATGTTCATTGGATTTATTTGCTTTAGGTAATTTACAATAGGCAAACTGATCAAAGTCGAGGATTTGGATTTGTGACAATGAGTACTGTGGAAGAAGCTGAGAAGGCTGTGGAGATGTTCAACCGCTATGTAAGTGTTCTTTTGTTCACCTTATCATCTGTTTCCAATCTTTAGTATTTAAGGATTCTTTTTGTGGAAAAAAAAATGTCAGATTGAAAATTTTGCATCATGCTTTAATTTTTTTAGTGCACTGCAATTTTTGCTGATGTGTTACTAGTACTCTTTAGAGTCTAATTCTACAATTTCATGAAGTACTGATTTTTCTCACTTCTCTACGGGGATTCCAATATACTGACATTTTAGTTATTTAAGTCTGTCCATAATACTACGAATTGAGTACCCTCCATTCTAGTTCCATAAGCTTTACATTTACACTCAATTGTATGACTGAGGATAATGTGATTTCTTGTTACTTCTCTGAAAGTAGGTTATTGGAAATTTGGAAGGATTAATAAGTGACTGGTGACTGCCGATAATTGCATTAACAGTTTCCTTTCGACATCCATTTCTTTTGCATAAGCAAATCCTTAGTCGATAGCTTGACAGCAGCATTGTATATATTCGATTCCGTAATAACAGAAAATCACATCCCAATGTATCTACACATCTGCTTAAAATGTAGTATTTCTATATCTTGATAATATCGAATTCAAGTAGTTATGTAGCAGTTCCTAGAAGTTTTCTAATTGTAGGCCTGAAGAGTTCCGGAAATCTATCATGTTTTTATTGGTGGTAGGTTATTACAAAGGTGGTAAATCAGGTAATACAGCTACTTGGCTATGACAACTACCCCAAAACATCCTAGTTTTGATTAATAAAATGGTAAAATGACAACAGTGCCATCAACGCAATTGGTTATATGACATAACCACCCATGTACATTTTCCATCTTAAAGTGTTTGATGTTTTACTTCACAGAAGTTGGTACGTTTTAGTAATATTTTTATTAAATATTAATGGCTGCAGAGGATTCTGAGGATTAGGCTAAGCTTACTGGGATAATATAGTCTATGGACAGCATAAAAAGTTTTATGCAGTTATTTCTGAGATAAAGTAATAGAACTAGATTTTTAGTGCACATTGTGTTAATGGGAGAAGGTTTTCGTCATTGATAGAAGTTGTGGAGTATAAAGGAGTTGAGCCAAAGCTTTTGGATTTTAAGTTCTGCTCTTTTAAAGAAACGAGGTCAATTCAAACCTCAAAATTAGTTTTTTTTATCGTTTGAACTGTTCTCAAATGAATGTTTGTCTGACTGAGCTCAAATAACTTGCTATTGAATTAATCAAATTGCCTGGTGTTAAATTTTTAATAGAGGTTCAAGCCGAGCTTATTGTCTCTAAAATATAATGAAGCTTGATTCCTTGTCTTCCAAGTCAAGGTGGATGATCTAAGCTCAGTGGTTTTGTCCATTTTGTGCTTTTACTTTTGGATTTAATAAAATGACTATTCTAGTTTTTATTTCCCTTGTATGTTATATATGTTGAATTCTTCCGGATTTTCCCTATTGATGTTTGAGTGCCAAATATCTGTGACAGGATGTTAGTGGAAGGTTTCTTACTGTAAATAAGGCTGCTCCTAAAGGTTCACAGCCTGAAAAACCTAGAGTTTTTGAACCTTCTTTCAGAATATATGTTGGTAACCTTCCATGGCAAGTGGATAATGGTCGCCTGGAGCAGTTGTTTAGCGAACACGGTAAGGTGGTTGATGCCAGGGTTGTTTATGACCGAGAGAGTGGGCGTTCACGTGGGTTTGGATTTGTAACAATGGCTAGCGAGACAGAACTGAATGATGCCATCGCAGCTCTCGATGGGCAGGTAAGTGTCCTGGTCAATTTATTTCCAGATCTGTCTTTGCTATTCATTGTAGCTCAAGCTAAGAGAACTTCAAAAAGACTTGGTTTTAAAGTCTGATGAAATATCTGTTTTTTTTTGATAAATTAAGAATGCAAAAATAAGATGAAGTCATATAGACTATATAGTTCAAGAACTATGAGATTAAATAGATGATATTTTCTTGATTCTGATAGTTGGGTAAATAGGCTTTCACGGGGAATCTATTACCAGACTGATACTGTTAAAAAACATGTGAAACATTGGTATTGATATTCATCCAAGCTACCTAGAAAATTAAGTAGTGTAACTAGTAGTGAAAAAAATGTATACCCTGTAAGTTCTGAGTAGTAGGATACTCTGATTGATTTCAAGCTTATAAACGAGAGATACCCTCCTCTATCACTAGCTGAAGTCAAATTTTGTACGAGTCCTATTATACATTGCGAAAATTTTCAGCCGAATTATAATTGCGATGTATGTGCATATATGGGATAGGTAGGAATTAAAAAGGGTCCCACATTAATTTTTCATTTTGTATTTGTACTGCAGAGTTTGGATGGAAGAGCAATCCGGGTGAATGTTGCAGAAGAACGTCCAAGGCGTAGCTTCTTTTAATTTCAGATGATTCTTTCAGTGGATCAGATTTGCTTCAGTTCTGGTAGATTAAATTGTAACTTTTCATTATGTTTTCTTTTATTTTATTTCCAATGAGAATGACAATGTTATACTAGTAAGAGTTAGGAGTTTGATAAAAAAAAATTCTTTTTTCCTTTTACTTTCATAATCTTTTCCTTGCAGCACTCTATTCTATCGTTTTTACACGCCATCGCTACAAACATCAATATCTATGGCATTTGGTGGTTTTTGTAATTTGCGAGATATATTATCATTATTATGTAATCATGAACATCCATTTCAGAGAAAAAGACTTAATTTATTTATGTAAAATCCCGAGTCCACGATACACCGGCTGGTTGGTAGTCTTCTCGTTTTCACCTCCCCCGACCCCTTTAATATTATATGTAATATTTCGGATTAAATCTTGAGTCTGAAATAAATTTTAGGTCAAATATTTTTTTGTTCATATATATAAATATTTTTTTTTTTATATATTTGGATGTGAGAGTTACGATTTATCTTATTATCAGGTTAATGGTCTGAAATTCCAAGTGCAATGAATCATTTTACCAAAAATGATAGTATTAAATTTATCCGTCTTATTATATAATTTAACTAGTCTTAAATATTATAATCGTAAATATTATTTGTATGCATGACGCAGGACAAAGGGGTAGGGGGTTTCAATCACTAGAATTTTCTGTCTGTCCTTTTTCCAGGGTAGTCCAGTCCTATACTAATAATATACTCCAGTATCCACCACCATGTGAATCATAACATATTCATTCTTTTAACTGCCAAATAATAAAAGAATTAAGAGAAACATAAACTGTCATATAATTCATCATTTTTACTTCTTGAATTTATCAATATATATATATATACACACACTTTTTTTTGTTTTCCATTTTGATTATTTCTTTTTAGATATTAACTTAGCATTGTAGTTATGGATTGAAATTAGTAAATCACGCGTTATGTTTATATACTAGCAACAGTCCCGTGCCTCCGGCACTATGGACGTTGGGATTTATTCTAAATTTTGGACGACCCAAATGATTTATTGAGTGAGCGAGAAATTCAAAATTATTTATATTTTATTAGATAGATGGATGGTGGAATTTATCCCAAACTTTGGACGTCCTAGATGATTTATTGAGTGAGCGGAAAATTCAAAAATTATTTGTATTTTATTAGATATAATTAGATATATAGAATATAGATATAGATAGATAGAATTAGATAGATTGTATTTTATTAGATAGATGGATGGTGAGATTTATCCCAAACTTTGGACGGCCCAGATGATTTATTGAATGAGGGGGTAATTCAAAATTATTTGTGTTTTATTAGATAGATGTAGACATTATGCATGAGAAAGAATAGAGAAGAAATGAATAAAATATGAGTTTTTTTCTTTCTTTTTTTTAATGTGTTCCTTCTCACTTTACGTGAAATTCAAATGCAGAATAATCTGGCCAAAAAGAAAAAGGGAGTATCAAGTAAAGAATTACACACACACACACACACACACACACACACACACACACACACACATATATATATATATATATATATATATATATATATATATATATATAGTTCTCATTCACTTTTGGAATTATGGTAGGCCATATATGTCAGTTTCTTTGAAGTTAAAAAATATAGTAAATCTCTCCAATCCATGTATATGAAGGACACCAGGCAAATAACGACCCAATTAACTTAATTATCTTTTGACCTCCAATTTAATTTCTACCTCACCATCTTTAATTATATATATACAGTAAGATTTTAATTTCACCAATGAAAAGTTACATAAAAATAACTTAAAATGAAGAAGAAGAAGAAGTAAAAAAAACAGCTGGGAGTGGGACATTACTCAGCTGATTGAGCCTAAGTTCGCACAATGCATACCGACAAATTAAAGGAAACAATAATGACATGAACAACCATATTTTGCATGTTATCATATCTGTCTTAATTATGCCTGCTTTTTTTCTCAATTAATTATTAGTAAAATAATTTTCTCTTCAAAACTAGAATCTCATCCGCTACTTAAATTTTGGGAGTTGGGAGGTGGGAGGTGGGAGGGGGGAGGGGGGAGGGGGGAGGGCTTAATGACCGATAATGACCGGTGCCTCTCTTATTATTATTATTTTTTTGGTTTTTTAATCACAATTATGAAAAAAATAAATAAAAAATAATATAACAAATTTGAACAAAAAATTGTAAAAGAAAATATATTTTTTATTAAAAAAAACAGGCACCGGACATCCCCTTGATCCTAAATTTTGTACAAGTTGTCTATTAACAAACAGTGCACTAACAAAAAAGAACATAGAATACTCATTGTTTAGCTATTGTTAAGGTTTGTTTGAATATATATATATATATATATATATATATATTACTAACGTACGTGAATTTTTAATCTATAATATTTCTCCAATTAATTTTTAGTAATATTTATTTATATGCAGAAATTTTAATATCCGTAAAAACATGTCAACAAGTGAAAGTCATTTAGTTATAAATGAGTTCCAAATTAATAGGAACCCCACACAATTATATATAGTTATAAATATATAGAAGATGTGGGGTATGGAGTGAGTACCATGCACAAAAGGGTTAGGCTTCTTGTTAACGTTGGTGGATTTTAATTTCATTGGAAGGAAGGAATGCCAGCTAGCTCACCCTTTAATTATTCCACCTTTAAAATGGTTATATAAACCCCACCCAGTTTTACACTAAGACCACACAATCATTTTCTGCCCTTCTAACATTCATTGCAATAACCGCAATCACTATGATGAGCAACACTAAGCAGCTGGTGCCATCTACGGCCAATGCCATGAGCAACATGCAGCAGCAGCCGCCAAATAATATGACAACTATGTCGGCGAAAAATGCTCTTGCCACCATGCAACAGGCTGCAAACGCCATGAACATGCAGCAGCAGCAGCAGCAGGCTGCAAATGCCATGAACATGCAGCAGCAGCCAGCGAATGCTATGACGGCCTTGCAACAGGCCGCAAATATTATGAGCGGAATGCAGCCGGCAAATACTGCTTTGACCACTATGCAGCCGGGGAATAATGCTATGACCACCGTGTATCCGCCGAATATGAGCAGTACTATGCAGAAGCCTAATGTTATGACCACTTTGCAGCAGGTGCCGAATGCGCTGACTACAACAACTATGAGGGCGACAAATGAGGGTATGACCATGCAGCATCTTATCAAAGGCGACCGCAACATGTTTATGTCGGCCGATGATAATGTGATGATGAGACAAATCCATGATACTCATACTCCTGATGGCAGAAGCCTTAATGTCAAGCCGCTTCTCCATACTGTGGAGGATATTTTGGCACGTACTGGCATGGGTAATACTATTGATGCTACCATTCCGCAGGTATACATTTATATTTTATTGGATGGGGTAATGATATTTTTAGTACAGTTTTCGCATTTTCAGCATATATAAATGTACAATCTTTAATACAAATTGTATAACTTTGTACTGCATAATTTGCATTGGAATATAAGCTACCAAATAACTGATTATGTAATGCGGTGGGTTTCCGATCATGATATGCAGGGTAGTACGCATTTGGATAGGACGGAGGATAAAACCTATCATATGACTCATATGGATAGGATCGAGGACAAAACCTACCATGCCGATATCACTAGCATGCTTGAGGCACTGTCCCATATAATTGATCGAATTTCATGCGAGGTTATAAATTACTCATTACAAATCATAATATATTATTATGTGCATGTTTATTTTTTAAGAATATAAATTGAACTTAAAAGTATAAATTTGATGATCGACTTACTTCACTCAATATTAATGCCAACTGATTTCTGGATCTGGTGTCTTATAACATTAACATTATTAATATATGGTATTATAAATATTGAAGTTACGCAATATTGTTATTTTCAGATGCAAATTAGGTGTTTGTGCGGCGCAGAGGGACATGTGACAACAGTCTCCATACTGCACATGTTATCAAGCTATCCATGGGATGCAAAGCTAGTGCTAACCCTAGCAGCATTTGCATTCAGCTATGGAGAATTCTGGCTACTAGCCCAACTTTTCTCGTCTAACCAGCTTGCAAGATCAATGGCCATCCTTAAGCAAGTTCCGCTCATCATGGAGCACTCGGGCTCTCTGAAACACCGGTTTGATGCAGTTAGCAATCTCCTCAATTCAGTCATGGATTTGACAAGGGCCATCATTGCATTGGAGGAATTACCAACAATCTACATTACCAAGGATGTACCGGCATTGTCCACGGCCATTGCAACTATTCCCACTGCTGTGTACTGGGGCATTAGGAGTATCATTGCTTGTGCAACTCAGATTAGTTGCCTCACTAGCATGGGCCATGAGTATGTTATGTTATTTAATTACATCATTAGCATTTAATTGGGTGAATATTTAGTTCATATATATATATTTATGATACATGTTATATTAATTTAATTTAATTCATCAGCTACACCATATCAATGAAGGAGCTATCATGGGAACTGTCCACATTGATTCAGAGGATCAACCAGATACATGAGCATCTTAAGAAGCAGTTGGATATTTGCCACCAACTCATAGGTTATTTATATAATTTGCTAATTGACATATATATATATATATATGTATATACCTTATTAGTTAACTTAATATATATAAAGTACTGAAACGTGATTTAATTAGTGCATGTTTTGATGCATGTAGATGATAAGATTAAACTTGAAGTCTACGAATCACTAAAGCATCTGTTTGACATGACCCACATTGACAACATGAAAGTTCTCAAAGCACTGATTTACGCCAAAGACGATATTCAACCACTTGTTGAAGGAACTTCTAAGAGAAGGGTATGTCATATGTATATATATATACTGTTAGTTGTGACGAACATTAATTTGCTCAAAGAGTTAAGAATTTTATCATTAGCTACCGCCCAACTGTTTGACTAATTGTTGACCAAAGCTTACTTTATCGGTGCATCTTTTACACACACACACATATATATATAACTAATTGCATGCACGCATAACAATAAAATACATATTACAGGTTAACTTGGATGTGCTGAGGAGGAAAAATGTGTTATTACTGATATCAGGCCTAGACATATCCTCAGATGAGCTCTCAATTCTGGAACAAATCTATAGCGAGTCCCGTCATCATGGAACAAGGATAGAAAGTCTGTACGAGTTGGTTTGGATGCCAATTGTTGATATGTCTCATGCTGGCCAATACGGCCGGCTCCCTGAATTAACCTACCCCATGCAAAAACGTACTACTAGTAGTGGTAATTTACTGGAGGACAGTCTGCGACCTGCTAGTTCCACAACAGCACCCTTGTTGCCAATTAAATATGCGTCAGATCCTCATAATTCAGCCTTTAATCAGTACTGGACTGAGTCCATGCAGAAGCGTTTTGAGGAGATTAGGTCGACAATGCCATGGTACTCGGTGTACCACCCGTCCATTATTGATCAATCGGTTGTTAGGTTTGTGAAGGAGCGGTGGCATTTGAGGAATAAGCCCATCCTTGTGGTGCTTGATCCACAAGGGAGGGAGTTGAGCCCTAATGCAATTCACATGATGTGGATTTGGGGGACTAATGCCTTTCCTTTTACTAGCAAGAGAGAGGAGGATCTATGGAGGGAAGAAACTTGGAGGCTTGAGTTGTTGGTTAGTGGCATGGATCCAACCATTTACAACAACTGGGTGAGTTGATTATCTTCACTTATAATTGCTTTTATATGTATATGCACACATAATTTTATAAATAATGTTACATGTGCACCTACTGATATATATATATATATATATATATATATATATGGGATATGATCCATAGCATGTATTTGCTATGGAATAAAATTGGGCAAATAGGATCATAGCCGTCCGTTCAATAAATCTAGGACACAGATTAAAAAAGGACTCTTCCTTACGCCAGACGCATTGGCGTAGGCTGAATTTAAAAAATATCCCATACGCTAGTTCAACTAGCGTAAGGTCGAGAAGACAAAAGGAGAGATCGGTAGTATCATCGCCAGCGCCGAAGGTCGAGAAGACAAAAGGAGAACCACCAAATCGAGAGGGGAACGACGGGAAAGGAGAGAGGTTGTTCGATGAGAACGCGAAGAAAGGGTGGGGACAAAAAGAGTAGCTAGGAATTTTGGAATCAAATGAGTGGAAGGAGAAGAATTTCAATTTCCTAAGAAATTAAGGCAGACCAGACCACCGTCCCATGATCTTTATATAATAAATAATTATAAGCATCTTCCACCAAATTTACAAAATTCAATCTCCAACCTTTGACAATACGCCTTGACCGTACGGTTATGAGAGAGGTATGGAGACCGTACGGTTGCATTGGTAGCAGAAATATTGTTGTGGGGCGACGACGCCTTGACCGCCACCGCCACTGGCGCCGGAGGAAAATCCGTCAAACGACATGAAGATTTTAGAGAGATAAAAAGAGAGCGAAGAAAGGGATATTATTGTAAAGGATCTCGGATCCCATGCTTTTCTCGGGAATAGAGAAGTATCTGATTTTTTCTACCGTTGGCTGGCGTATTCCATTACTAGAAGAAGTGGCTTGTTTTGTTTGGGGTAAAGTGGGTAATGGAAATGTTTAAACCTTACGCTAGTTGAACTAGCGTATGAGATATATTTTAAATTCAGTGTACGCCGGTGCGTCTAGCGTAAAGAAGAATTCTTTTTTAATCTGGGTTCTTAATTTATTGAACGGACGGCTATGATGTTATTTGCCCAATTTTACTCCATAGCAAATACATGCTATGGATCATATCCCTATATATATATATATATATATATATATATATATGGGTGCCAATTCGTACCAACCGATTGTTAAGGTACTATTCTAGCAACCATAATTTACACTCTTAATTAAGAAAACGGACGGCATGGATTACAAAAAATAAAATAAAAAATCACACCTCCCGCTACAAGCTGCCGTGACTGTTCTAATTACTCATCTATGTTGCTTTGACCATTATTTCATTGCCCATGTATTACTTCTTTGGCTCTTAATTTGTATGTTAATGCATTTTTTGTTGTTGGCTCCAAGGACAATAATATTAGTAATAATATATATTAATATTGGTATTAATATTAATATTAAATATTAGTAATAATATATATTACTAAATATTAATATTAATATTTAGTAATAATATATATTAATATTGGTATTAATATTAAATTGACATAAAATTAATATTAAATATCAAATATCAAAACTAAATTGTTATTGATATTAATATTAATATTAATATTAAATAATATTTAATATCTAAATTTTTATTGATATTAATATTTAGTATTTAGTATTGATATTAATTATTAAATATTAATTTTATGTCAATTTAATATTAATATTAATATTTAATATTAATACCAATATTAATATTTAATATTTTAATATTAATACCAATATTAATATTAATTTTATGTCAATTTCTTATTAATATTTAATATTTTATATTAATATCAATAACAATTTAGTATTTCATATAAATATAAATATTTAGTATTTAGTATTGATATTTAATATTTAATAGTACTTAATATTAATATCAATAACAATTTAGTATTTAGTATTGATATTTAATATTTAATATTAATTTTATGTCAATTTAATATTAATACCAATATTAATATATATTATTACTAATATATGCCTCATTTATATATTTTATACTACATGTACCTAATTTTGTACACCTCATTTATGTGCATACATATATGCCTCACAACGGATAATTAATTCATCAGATAAAAGATGGAAAATTCATAATCTTGTACGGAGGGGAGGACATCGACTGGATCCGAAGATTCACAACCACAGCACGCGCAGTTGCACAGGCGGCACGCGTTCCTCTGGAAATGGCCTATGTGGGAAAAAGCACCAAAAGGGAAATGGTCCGGAAGGCAATGGCAACAATCAACGTGGAAAAGCTAAGCTACTGCTGGCAAGACCCTACAATGATATGGTTCTTTTGGGCACGACTGGAGAGCATGTTGTTTTCCAAGATTCAAGTAAAGAAAACCGACGATCATCAAGACCCACTTATGCAAGAAATCAAGAAACTCCTGAGCTACGACAAGAGCGGAGGTTGGGCATTACTATACAAAGGGTCATATGTGGTCACTGGTGGACATGCACAAACAGTTTTAAGCACTTTCCAGGATTTTGATGCATGGAAGGAAGAAGTTCCCCTAAGAGGCTTCGATATCGCGTTTAAAGAGTACCACGACAGGCTACATGTTGCGAATCTTCCTTGCTGCCGCTTCGAGTTCTTGACAACTGCCGGAAGAATCCCGGATGGAATGAGCTGCCCGGAGTGCCTTCGCCATATGGACAAGTATAGCACATTCCTTTGTTGCCATGACGAAAATGCCACGGTAGCACCCTATTGAATTAAGCAAGAAGGTTTGATATATATATTGAGTTATCTAATTAATCATATACGAAGTGCCTACCAATAAAAGAGTGAGTGGCTACTGTATATGTTTTTCAATTTCAGTTATGTGTGGCTGTAGTCATTGGAGTATGAGATATGATTTTAAGTACTATGTAAGTTCACTTTGCTGTTGTAAAAGTGAAGGCAGAATAATGTATTGATCCATTATTATTACTATATAATGGAATGGATTTTGCTTTGAATATTTTAGTGTTTGTTAATACGGACTTTCTCATTCGCACTTTACTCGCTGCAAACAATAGCTTATTTTGGACGGAAAAATTTGAAATAAGCTAATTCTGTTGGTATTAAATTATTTTCAATCAAAAAATTCGTTAGAAATTTATATAAGCTGGTCAAAAATTAGTCTGTCGAAAATTCGATCCGAATTAATTATTCCGTTGAATATAAGTTATTATCGACGTTAATAATATTTAATTATAGAATAATTTTTTATTATTAAATTATATAAGTATGACTATTTGAATTTAAATAAGATTTTACTATTAATAAATAGTTGAATATATGGATATATAACAAATAAATCATTAATTTAAAAATTAATATTATCATTTATTTTATATGAATTGATGAACTACTATTATAGATTCTAAATTTTCTTATTTTTTTCATCAATAATTAGTTATATAGTATTCGTTAAATAATATATTTAGAAGAAAATAAGTATTTTTTTTATAAAAATCATCGTACATAATGTTAAACTAACTATAAAAGTATAATATAATTATACAAATGTGTTTGATCCTTTAGAATTTGACCAATTTTCTCATTAAGTGAAGGGTACAAAATAAATCAAATTAACTATAAAAATATAAACAATCCAATAATCGTATAAGAAAACATGTGTTTCATATTAGCTAGGAATTCAGTAATGGTTTGATATCGGAAATGATAGTACCTCCATTTATATATATATATATATATATATATATATATATATATATATATATATATATATATATCATGGGTAGCTGTACCTATCAAACTGATTAAACCATGCACTCCTCTCATCTCTAATAGTCATAGATAAGCCTCAGTCTATGCTAATCTTTTCTACAATTAAACTTGGAAATGCCCTCTTGAACCTTATTCACGGGCAGAACTTTAATTTTTCTTCCCATTTCTTTTTTTAAAATAATGAATAATTAATCTTTATTAATTTTATTGTTTAATTGGTATAGTGTAAGGCCCCAATTTTTTATAAATGAAGATTTAATTTCCTCTATTTATCATTTTAAAATAGTAAGGGTTGATTTGATTAATGTGGTTAGTTATGGGTAAAATGCGCAAATATTTCAAATAAGCAAGTGGTTATAAAATACTCATTGTTGTCAGAGAATATTCGTTTGGTCGTGGAATATTCTTGCTGTCGGGGAATATTCGTACGACGGTGCAGCCTTGTGTGGGCCTCATAACGGAAAGCAATTGGATGAAGAAAACGACAAGTATAAGTTGTTATAAATAACAGCGCAGTTGTAACCGTTAATACTGTTGGAATACCCGGTGGTTAAAACACAGTAATACGCGTTGTTGAACAGTAGCACACAGTATTGCACCAATTATTGATTCTTACGTAAGAAGACACTACTTAATAATTATTACAGTAATTACTGTTAAGTATTTTATTTTATTGATTCAATAATTACTGCGTTGATTTTTATATTACTGTTATTTCAATAATTGTCACTACACATTATTTTTCATTATCGGAGCAATAATTCATATTATCTGAATAATATTATTAGAAAATATAATTGGCAATGTCTAGAAAGTTCTGTCTAAGGAGAGGTTTGGTCATCTAATTGCGCGCCAATAAAGAATAATCTTTATTGGAAAGTCCCCTCTTTCCTGAGAATGGCCTGGTTGTCAGTACTGTGATTCTGTAATATTATTTGTGAATAATTAATTATTAATTTATATGATGAGAAAAATATTGATTTTATGTGGATATAGATTAAGAAAATTTTTAAAGTGACAATTGTTAAAAATTGATATTTTATCTTTTCTGATAAAATAATATTTTATTATATTATTATAATATAATAATGGGAATATTTTTATAATGAATGTGGGATATATGAGTATATGAGGATGAGGAGTATTTTTGTTACAAAAGTTATTTAAGACATGTTAAACATGTCCGTGAGCCCATTTCTTGACTGAAATTTGATTATAGCCTGTAAAATCGCCCGTTTATGGATTTCGGTCAATTTCTGTTTGGAATTTGGAAAAACTTTTTTCTGCAAAGTTGTAGAGAATTGAATTTCCTATAAAAAAAAGTCGCAAGATTAGAATTTTCTGATAAAAGGGCTATTTATTATTAATTATTGAAGTTCTGAAGTTCCGAAATAATTAATTTTTGAAAGTTTTAATTATTTTTATTTAGAAAAACATTTTTGTTGTTTATGGACATGTGTTAGGTGTTTGAGATCAACTGGTAGGATGGCGTAGAAGATTTATTATATATATTAATATTATATTAAATTTTCTATTTTGGTGTTCTAAGCATTTTCCTATAAATAGGGTGCTTAGGTTAGAGTTAAAAATCACACTAGAAACTACAGATTTCTCTCTCTTTCTCTCTCGATATATTGAGCGTATTCTTGTGAGTATTTTAGTACTTTGAGTATTGATATACGGTACAAGTTCTTTCAGCACTATATCCAGTATTCCAGTCAGAAGTACTATTCTTTCTGAGGTAAGGGATATTATTTTATTCGAAAATGATATTATTTCTTCAATATCATTATGCCGAAATATTGGTTGGAACTTTTTATCAAATTTAGAACTTGTTCATGTCGGGGTTACTATTCACGAGTTACTATTCATGAGTTACTATTTATGAGTTACTATTCACGAGTACTATTCACGAAGTATGGTGATGTTTTTTTGTGAAATTTCTATCTTTTGGTGTCGGAGTTACTATTCACGTATACGACACTATTCACGAATACGACATTATTCACAAAAAAAATTAAATTTTTTTTCTGTGTCCAAGATCGTCTGTTATGATTCATGTCTTTGATTGTATCCATGTTTTGATCATTCTTGAATTTTACTCCACTCTGATTATTTATGAAGTATTTTTGAATTTGGATTGTGTAAAGTACGAATCCTTAATACTTGTTCTTTTGTTTCACTGGATTCGTTTTTTTTAAAATATTTTTCATCATCCTCAGTCCTAAATGATGATATTACTGAATATCTTTGGCCCGTAGTGCAAAGATGAACAGGTGTTGAGATGAACATGACCAACATATGAATATCTTTGGCCTGTAGTGCAAAGATGACTATTTGATTTATGATGTATATTGATTGATGTTACAGGGATAAAATATCGATGATGGACTTTTAAATTCATAGATGATAGTAGATTTCATTCTCTACTTAACTCTTCTAATGAATTGTAGTTTCCGCTGCAGTTGTTGATCTAAAACTTGTTGTCTATTGTATTCTATCAGATTTTTCCCTGTTGAAGACTAAAAATAATTTGTTGTACATTATCTTAGTCATAATATTCTTTACTGGGCTAGTTGAGCTCACCCTTTTCCTTTTTGTTCCATTTTTCTTCTCAGGATGCGAGAATATAACGGGAACTAGTCGGGGTGTGGAGTGATGGTTCAAGATAGCTGTTTTAGTAGTCCTCACTATTTTAAAATAGTGTATCAATAATTGTAATGAGGACTTTATTTGAGTGTGGATATTGTCTAGAAGATAATATTTGTATTTAAACTCACAGTTTATGTGTTGTTTTATTTTGCACGACAATTGTATTAATGAAGTTGTAGATATTTCTGTACCATGTATTTGGCGACTCAGAATGGGTTGGTTGGATTGGACCTATTTTGGGGGCGTCACATATAACCTCTAGACCAAGAAGCTCGATTGTTTCCAGTTTAAAGGTTCATTCCTGATCTCTTATGAAACTTGCACGTCTATATATATATATATATATATATATATATATATATATATATATATATATATATATATATATATGCTGATCACATCCGGTCTCCCGGATTTGGCTTAAATTCTGAACTTTCCTTCTCATTCATTGGATGATATCCAACGGTCAAAGATCTGATTTGAATAGGTTGGGGAAAAAATGATGGATTCCAAATCGGGTCAATGGGTTAAGAAAAAAAACACTCCATTTCATTCAAATCACTCTCTCTCTCTAACAACAGACCCAGCTGCTCTCGCCTCTCTGTCTCCCAAGATGGACGCCAATTTTGGGAAAATCTGCTGGAGCTCCGGCCGAAAACTCCGACGACGCAAACGGCAAGACCCCGACCGACGCATTCGCAAGGTATTTTCTTATTTTCTGTTGCAACCAAATGTGAATCCTAAGGTTCATTTCAGGGGTTTTGATTTTGTCAAACCCATAAAGCTTCTTGGGAGGAAATTAGTCACTCTGTTGGTTTTGTTGGTTTTGATGTTCTAATGTGATGATTTATGGTGTGGATAATTTATTTAGTATATTATATGGCTCTTTGATTTGATAATTATGGAGAAATTTTGCTTTGATAATTTTGGAGGTCTTTGCATATATGTACTTATATTTTCGGATGTTTCATGTTACAACATTAATTTTTTAGTGTAAAGTATTTTAATTTTATTTATTGTTGGGTTTATAGAATGCAGCAGTGTCTACTTTTCCTGCTCAACATGCTCAAGACAGGTATTCTAGGACTAATGAATAAAGATTCAGGAACTGATTAAGCATTTTATTTGAAGCTTAATTAGAATTAAATTGGCCTTGATTTTATTTTCAGACAAATGAGAAGAATAATGAAGAGTCCAGATCCTTTAGAAGAGCAGTGTCGGAAGGAGTTGTTGCGGAGGGGATTAGGCACAGGTGGTTTGTTTGACTACGAAAACTAAATAGGTGCTCAAAAGCTTGATTTCTATTATGCAATGTACACAGATTGAAGTGTTGAGTCGAGTGCAGCGCACTGAAGGTGTTGTGAATGTTGTCTTAGGGCAAAGGGTCAAAAAAGCCTTCGATGTTTACCGCAATGTCCCACTTGCACTCTAGACTAATTTTTTTTTCAAAAGTACCCTTAACGTTATATTTTTGGGTCATCCGTGCCCCTGTCGTTAACAAAAGACAAACGAGGTTAAAATGTGATGATGTAGCAGGCTTAAATATAAAATATATTTTAAATAAAACAATATATATCATTTAATCAAATCAAAAAAAATACTAAAATTCAGAATAAAAAAAGCATAATATATTTACATAATTTATTCAAAATAATAAAATTCAAATTATTTTGTTAACTAATCAAAACAACTAATTAAATAAAATAAGTTATATAACATATTTACATCATTTAATCAAAATACTTAAATTCAAAACATAACATATTTACATCAAATACTAATTTTTAAAAAAAATACTAAAATACTAATTTAAAAAATACTAAAAAACTTAAAAAATCAAATTAAAAAAATACTAAAATTCAAATTATTTTGTTAATTAATCAAAACAACAAAAATTCAAATTACATCATTAAAATAATAAAATCATAATACTAAATACTAATTGATATAAAATTTTTAAATTACTAAAATCATAATACTAAATAATATTTTTAAACTATATAAAAATTTGATGATGTAATAATCTATACATAATCTATATATGTTATAAATAATATAAATAATTTGATGATGTAATAATATTTTAAAAAATGTATTAAAAAATTCAAATTACATCATAATATTTTTAAATTGATATGATTTTAAAAATTAATATTAAACATTACTAAAATAATAATTGATGGGTCTAGTCCAAGGATCCAGCCCATCTCACAAACCCAATACGGAATAGAGGCCCAAGTCCAAGAAGTCTAGTAAGCTCAACAGATGTGGTTCATCACAGTCGGGTTAATTGAGCCCATCAATAGTAAACTACGCACGCCCACATCACGAAAGAAGTGGACAGGCCTAGTCCCCATATCTCAAGGAGAGCACGACAACTATCAGACACGTTGGGAGGAAGTGGGGAGCTCCACTAAAGTAGTGGTCTTAGTGGTTACTTGTCCACCTCAAAACTGTCACGGGGTCGGCTATAAATATAACGCCTCACCATCACTGGAAGGCAACTCACTTTTGATATATTTAAGCTTGTATTCTTTGTACTCTTTCCAACACACTTGATATAATATAAAAAGTCAGACGACTATAGCCATTCGACATTGGACTAGGTCAACTTCACCGAACCACTTTAATACTTGTCTTATTTCTTATTTTCATTACTACTTTTATAATTACTTGATTGGTGTTTGTACAAAGTCCATTTTGTGCATCATCAATAATAATACTCCAGTTTTGAATTTTAAAAATATTATTTAGTATTATGATTTTAGTAATTTAAGTATTTTGATTAAATAATGTAAATATGTTATGCAACTTATTTTATTTAATTAGTTGTTTTGATTAGTTAACAAAATAATTTAAATTTTATTATTTTGATTAAATGATGTAAATATGTTATGCTTTTTTATTTTGAATTTTAGTATTTTTTGTTTTGAATAAATGATATATATTGTTTTATTTAGAATATATTTTATATTTAAGCCTGTCACGTCATCACATTTTAATCCCGTTTGTCTTTTGTTAACGGCAGGAGCACGGATGACCTAAAAATATAACGTTAAGGGTACTTTTGGAAAAAAATTAATTTAGGGTGCAAGTGGGACATTGGGGTAAACATTCGGGATTTTTTTACCCTTTTCCCTGTTGACTTATGTAACCATGCTGAATGGCATTTGTGAATGTCTTCTGCATGTCAATGTGGTTCAGTTTCTGGTGTCTTTTGTCAGGTAGATGAATATGTAGTGTGACGCCCCCAAAATTAGGTATACATCACCCATCTTGAGTCGCCAGATACATGGTACAGAATTCAAATACAACTTACTAATACAACTGTCGTGTACAATACGACAGAACATAACTGTGAGTTTGAATACAATTATTGTCTACTAGAGAGCATACAAACTCAAAAGGTGTCCTCAATACAATTATTGTCACACTATTTAACAGAATAGTGAGGACTACTAATACTATTCTCTGGTCCATCACTCTGTTCCCCGACTCGTCCCAGCTATATTCTCATTTCCTGAAGAGAACAGTGAAAGAAAGGGTGAGCTCAACTAGCCCAGTAAGAAATATTATGACTAAGATAATGCAGAATAAATTATCATTAGCCTTCAACAGTGTTAAACTGATAAAATATAATAAACATCAAGTTTAACTACAGCGGAACCAGAAATCCATTAAAAGAGTCAAGTAGAAAATAAAATCTACTATCTTTTATGATTTAAAAGGTTTTTCATCATCGTTATAGCTGAGACTCAGCTTAATAAATATTCCACATCATCGAATCACCCCCGCACTACGGCCAAGGATATTCTTTAGTATCACGACCACAATTATTCATGCACTACAGCCAAGAATGTTTGTGTATTCATCAATGGTCATGATCATGCCAACAACTGTCCATCAATGCACTACGGGCCAATGAGGATTTTTAATTTTTACATCATTTGTAACATTACGGTCATGATTACACCGAATAATCCCTGGTCATAATCATACCAAGTCCATCTATGCACTACAGGCCACAGATGACTTTCAACAAAATATAAACATGAGGATGATGACAATGATATAAGAATTCAATAAAACAAGTTCAAGAATTATTTTATCCAGGAATTATTAACGTTCACATTTGTCAACATGATACTGTTTTGTGGTGTAAAATTCAAGAATGATCAGAGGAATATTTCTGTGAAAGGATACTGGATGAAGCGCAAATATCAAGGATATTCCACTAATTTCATGGAGCATAGAAGTCAAAGTTTTATCCAACTGAGTATAATAAAGAATGGAATAACAAAAGAAATCACCATGCATGCGATAGACCGCACAGACAGGTTATTCCAGCAGAATAATAATAACGGAACCAGGTCAGGTGAAATTCACACCGACAGGATGTTCCAACAGAATAATAAAGAATGGAACCAGGTCCGGTGTAAAACACACAGACAGGATATTCCAACAGAATAATAAATAATGGAACCAGGTCCGGTGTAAAACACACAGACAGGATATTCCAACAGAATAATAAAGAATGGAACCAGGTCCGGTGTAAAACACACAGACAGGATATTCCGACAGAAATATAAAGACAGGATAGTAAATGGGTGTCACCAAGTATAGGGTATTCCGCGTATACCGGTTATTCCAACAGAATAATAATGAATGGAATAACATAAGGATTTCACCAAGTATAGGGTGTACCGCGTATACAGGTCATGTATAGGGTATGCCACTTTTACAGGTTATTCCAACAGAATAACAAAGAATGGAATAACATAAGTTCTCTTCAAGAAGAAAGAATAACACCCCTTACCGTATTAAGAGATTGAATACTGCAGTAGTGTAGTAACCGAATACTCTTTTTCTTTCTCTATTACTCTCTCTATACTTTCTCTCTCTATAGCTTGAACGAATTCGTGAAAAATAATGAAGCCCTAGGCCTCTATTTATAGAAGATTTATTACTATTTACGAAAGTATTTACTATTTACGAAGGTAATTACTATTGACGAAGTAATTACTATTTACGAAGGTAATTACTATTTACGAAAATAATTACTATTTACGAAAATAATTACTATTTACGAAAATAATTACTATTTTACGAAGGTAATTACTATTTACGAAAGTAATTACTATTTATGAAAGAGACTCTTAGATGATGACATATGGCCCCCATAAATAATTCAACTTACCACAAACGTCTAATAATAGACTCTTTATATACATCAAGGATTGAATAAAAATTACCAAAAATCATTTTATTTTTAATCAACACATATTTAATCTTTCAACAATTATTAATCATTTATAACTTGTCATCTCAATTATTGTTTAAATAATATAACATATTATACAGATGATACTGTGACAATAATTGAATCAATAATATAAGAGATATGATGCAGCAATTACTGTAGCAATAATTGAGTATAGCTGAGTGACTTCTCACGTAAGCATCAATAATCAATACCGTGTGCTACTATGCAACAACGCGTATTACTGTACTTTTACTACCGAGTAGTTCAACAGTTTTAACGGTAACACCTCCGCCGTTATTTTATAGAAAGATAATTTTGTCGTTTTCTAACGTTGTGGGGTCCACCAATGATTGTGCCGTCGTACGAATATTCCCCGACAAAAAGAATATTCCCCGACCAAACGAATATTTTATAACAACTTGCGTACTTTGCAAAATTTATAAATATTACCCACAACTATTATATCAAATTTATTCCATAATATTCAAAAATAATAATTATAAAAATTCATCTTTATTTATAAAAACTGGGGTCTTACATGTAGTTTAGGCAAATGGTGGATGCTTTTGAGACTCAGATTAATCTCTAATTATAGTATGATATTATTGGTGAATGTTTTTAATTGTTATGAAATATGAGATTGTAATAGGTTTTTAATTGTTCTAATGTGATATTGTGACTAAATTGTAAATTTGACCCTCCTATTTGTTATATTTTTGCTAAAATGTTCCTTAAATTTTTTTTTAGCATAACTGTTCCTCATAGATGCGTTAGTCTTGCAAAAGTGTTCCTCCAATGTTCGCCAAACTTTTTTTTAGCACAAGTGTTCCTCATATATGCGTTAGTCATGCAAATGTGTTTCTTCAATTTTTTTCACTTAATAAAAATTGATTTTCTCTCTCATTTTTTTTATTTTTTATTTTTAAAATTTGTGTAAAAAGTATAAATTAATTAATTTTAGACAATATAATTTTTAAAATTATAAACTTACTGTTTTTTATTTTATCTTAATGATACTAATAACGGTATGAAAAAAATATAATTAATAAAAATAAAAATAAATACTAATTTATATAAACCTTACTATTTTTTTATTAGTGTCATTTAGTTTTGTCTAGCATTTCGTCCTCTGGCTCGTTGGTTTGGCTTTGAGTTTGTTAAACTTACGGTTTTACATGGCAAGCTAGGACAAAGTTTAATTAGTTGACAGAAGGGAGAGCCATCAATAATTGAATTCATAGAAAAAGTCCGACCAATTGCCTTTTCGCCCTTTTTCCCCATTTACATTTTTTATTTATTTTAAATGGTAATGAGTAAAAGGAGTATATATGGAAAGAAATAATTTTTATTTTTTTAAAAAAATTCTAAATCAATAATTTTTAATAAACAATTATACAAACGTAGTTAATAAATAATTATAAACTTTATACTAACCACTTCTAATTTCATTGTTTCAATAGGACAATAACACATCCCATCACACAAGACAACACAATGATAAAGTAACAGAGTTACGCACGGGAACTTATATATACTCTTTCTCCGGCGACTCCTTCTCCGGCTGGTCCAACCACCGGTCCAATTTTATTTTTTTTTGTTATTGACTCGCAAAAAATGTATAGTATTTATTTCAATCGAAATTTTATAGAATTTAGTGTTTTAGGTATAATTTAAATACATATATAAAAAGAGTTGTAGAGTTTGTATAATCATATTTTGTATATATATATATATATCCAAATTACAACTAAAACACTAAATTCTGTAAAATTTTCAGTTGAAATAAATAATATATTTTTTTTAGGAGACTAACAAAAAATAAAAATAAAATAAAATTGAACCGGTTGCTAGACCGGTCGGAGAAGAACGATCCCCCTAAAATTATTGCAATATATATAGCATTTACATGCCAATTTGCAAACAAACCAAAACACAAAAGATTAAAGAAAATAGTAAATTCCAAAATATCAGATCATTATGAATTTTTTTAAATATTTTCAAACTCTAAATTAGTAATTTAGTACAATGGTAAATATGATAAATTTACTAGAAAATTAGAATATTTATATTATTTTTTGTAAATTTTAATAAACCAAATTACTTTGAATTAGAGAATATTTAAAAATGATTTTTAAAAATGAATAATAATTTTAAAATTTGGAAATGAGAAAAATGGAGAAATAATGATTAATGTTTTTGTCATCAATTCTGTATTTCGTGCATGGGTTCTTAATCACATGTTGCTTATCAAATTATGAAGCCACGGATATCAAGAATTAGCTTGGAAGTAAAACTGTTGGCCCTGCCTCAGAATTCAGAAATTAATGTCCTACGGAAGGAAGAGAAATTGCAATTGAAGCAAATGGTATATGCAATTTCATGGATCCGGTTAGCATGAAGTTATTTTTTTGGTAAGTTGGTTAATTGGCCAATAGAATACTGACACACATACAACCTCGCCCGCGTGTCAGTATTCTATTGGTCAATTGACCAACTTATCCCAAAATAAACTTCATACTAACCACTTCCCTCCCAATTTCATTGGGGGAAGTTGTTTCCTCAATCCCATCTCTTTTCCACCATGGATCCCAAAAGAGATCACCAAGTTTGTACATGCTGCAGATGCCTAAATTTGGAATTTAGATTTTGACAAAGGGAATCATGCATGCATCTAATAAACTGTAACAAGGCAACAAAATAATACTCCCAGCTTCCTTCCTTTCACAAGCATCAATATTCAGAATGATGAGTTACAGGGAACAAAAATTATACTTAGTTTTTTCCAAGAAAAGAAAACATCAAGCTCAAACTTGTCTCAAATATATATATATGATATGCCCAAGATCAAAATGACAGAGAAGTAAAACCGAGATTCAAATATATACCCACTTTGCTGAACCATTTACAGAACAACCTCTTCTCCATCCATTTTTCTTTCCCATTTTATATGGAATCAAGACATTCATCCAATGTGACAACAAACTAAAAATACAAAAACTCTACATTACCTCTCAGTTTCTCTTCACAAATCGCCCCTATAGAAAACCAAAAAAAAGAATCAACATGATTTAAGGATATGGTTTCAAGAATCCAAAATGTAGGGACTTGAGAAGATTACCTTTATCCGAGGGCGCTTTTCAGCATTGAGCTTCCGGACTTGGTAACGTATCTTTTTGGAGAAAAGTCTGTTCTGCCTCTTCTCCTTATATCTCAAAACACTAGCTTCTCTTTTCCCCATCTTCCATTCTTCTCCTCCCCCCTGTACCTCCTCCACTTTAATGCAGCCAATGCTCTTATTTCCACTCATTTCAGGAACTTTCCACAACCCTCCATTAGTACCCCAGCCCTACATAAACCCATGTCCAAGTTAAATTTACCATCTATTGCACAAGGGAACAAAAAATTTGTTACTGCATATCAAAAAATCAAAGTATATCTGTAAACAATGTTATTGAATGGGTGAACTGCTTATGGCAGCCTCCACATCAAAGATGCAACTTACTTACTTCTATTTGAATTGATATCTCAATATATAACAATAATCCAAAGTTTTTTAATCTTTTATTTTTTGTTACAGAAACAATCAAAGGCAAGATTTACAGTTTGATTTTCTCAGCGTGTTAGGAAAACTGATCATAATTTTGTCAAAGAACTTCATGAACACCCATGTAACAAAACTATATTTATGACTAATAAATGCTGCCAACTGCAGTAAAAGGACTGGTAGCTAGGTGAGGACTTAATGAACAAAGGGTCCCCTGAAACAGAGAAAAAGTTCGACTGGAGCCTAGCTAGCCTTTTGGTGTTTGGGCTAAAATCCAAGCAAGCAATCAATGGCAACATTCAACGCTTAAAAAAATCTAAATATATACCCCACACTCCACTCCACTACTCTGCACCTACTCAACTCAGTCCACATAATTCATCAAACCCACAATCAATCTCTTATGGTAACTGATCAAATCAAGCGTTTACCTGTAATAATTGAGCATTCTATATTAAGTTTATATTATACCAAAACACAATCCAACAAGTCAATAAGAGTATATTGGGCAATATCTTAATCACCTCATATTAATGACTCCTAATTTTATATACTAAAAAAAATGCAAAATTAAATACTACTATAAAGGCAGATTTAACCTATTTGCAAAACTACTAACAACTTGTTTTTTCCCCAGTAGTACTATATATAGTTACTAGAAGATACTTGTATCTTAAAAATAAAAATTAAAAGTAAAAAAAGATGACTTGAAAATCCGACTCACGTTGGTAGAGGGATGATGGGTAAAGAAATCATCATCACTGAGATCAGGAACGACCTGCGGAGAGTCCACGTGTATGTAAAGTGGGCCCTTATCAGACCAAGCATTCATGATCTCCTCATAATCAAGCTTCAACGACAACCGTTGCCGTTGGATCGTCCTCCTCTCACCATTTTTACACTTTAGATCAGAAACAGAACCAGGGCTGCAGCAGCTCACCCACTTCTCTTCACTGGGTTCCCGCGCTTTGTTCCTCATGGCCGTCCGTACAAGTTGTTGTTCAACTTCCTCGCTATCCTGTCCCCCGTACGCGTACGTTAGCGATTCCGGTGACAAAGTAGCCGCGTTGTTGTCATCGTGGTGATATGAAACAGAAGAAGAAGCGCCGGAGCCCAACAGGGCGGTGAGGGTTGTGGCTCCGCCGTCCACGGTGGAGAAGAAGTAGGCGACGTTGTCGTCGTGGGGGTCTTTGTACTCCACCGGATGGAGAGGAAATAGGTCGAGCTGGAGGCGGTGATCGTCAGCGGTAGTGGGCATATTTTGGGTGTTGTCCGGGAAGATTTGAAGGCGGAGGCTGAGGTACTTGGGCTTTCTGGTTCTTGTTCTGGATTTACGAGCTGGGCTTAGGGTGACAGTGGTTTCCTTTTTGATCATAGAGCTGGAATTCTGAACAGAAATAGTGTGCTTGTTTTTTTTACGCATCCTACCTACTGCTTCTGTTTTGTAATTTGTACTAGTACTAGTACTAGTACTACTAGTATACTGTATATATATTTTTTATTCTCTCTCTATATCTATGCACGAAAAGTGTTAAAAAAAAAAAGTGATGATGGTCTGTGGGGTGGGGGAATTTGACCTTTTTTTGGGAGGAGAGAGAGAAAGAGATCTAGACAGAGAGAGGTGGTCATCAGAGTTTGCAGAAAGAGATTAAGTATTATGGACACGTGGAGAGGTGGGATTGGGTAGTTGGTGATTTCGTTTTGTTGTATGGATTGCATGTGACATCATAGGTGGTACAGGGATGTGAGAAAGTGGAAGTTTTAATTAATTTCATGATTATCACGTGATGATATTAAAGTGTTAAACAAATGGAGTCAACACATGCACTCAAAATACTCCATTACACATGTTAAAATTAAAAAAAATTATGTTAAAGCTAATTAATTAAGGTGAGAAAACTTTAATATATATATATATATATATGCGCTAAAAGTGGATGACAAATACACCTCATTACATTACAAGAATACAAGGTTTAAATTAAATGGAGACAAAATACATATTGTGATTTTTTTAAAAAAAATTTGAGAGTGATTTGACAATATAATTGGTTAATTATCGGATCAATTTATATTAATTGGAACAAAATAGATTGGTTAACTATATTTATTTATTCGGGTTGGTTAATGTTTGGAACCATATTTTAAAAAAAAAATATAGTTCCAACCCGGTTAACCATTTTTCGACCTATATTTTATTTCATATCCAAATCAAAAGTTTTTTCTATCCATATTTACATACTAGCTGGGTCCCGTGCCTCCGGCACTGTATGGACAATATGATTTATCTCAAATTTTGAACGACCAAAATAATTTATTGAGTGAGCGGGAAATTTAAAGTCATTTATTATTATTAGATTATTAGATAGATAGATGTATTTTATTAGATAGATGTATCAACGGTGTGATTTATCCCAAACTTTGGACGGCCCAGATGATTTATTGAGTGAGCGGGAAATTTAAAATCATTTGTATTTTATTAGATAGATTATTATTAGATTATTAGATAGATAGATGTATTTTATTAGATAGATGTATCAACGGTGTGATTTATCCCAAACTTTGGACGGCCCAGATGATTTATTGAGTGAGCGGAAAATTTAAAATCATTTGTATTTTATTAGATAGATTCAAGAAGCTCAACCACCCCACCCCACCCCACCCCACCCCACCCCACCCCCTCCCCTACTCCTAAAAAAATATATTATGTGATTATGTATACACCCTTTATGCACCCAACCATCCACCCACCCCTACCCCACCCCACCCCCACCCCCACAAAAAAATATATTATATGATTATGTATACACCTCTTACCCCCCACCCACCCCACCTCCACCTCCACCTCCACCAAAAAAATAATATTATGTGATTATGTATACACCCCACCCCTACCCCTACCCCACCCCATCCCACCCCACTCCTTACCCCCACCCACTCCACCCCCACCACACACTCCCAAAAAAAATTAGTATTAAGCGATTATGTATACATCACTCACCCTGGCCTCTACCCCTATCCACCCCACCTACCCACTCACCCCACCTACCCACCCACCCCTTATATCCGTCTCTTTATCTATAGTATATATTAATTTCATTTTATTAAAATTTTATTTAAAAGTCAAAACATCTTAAAATGGTTAATATGATTTTTAACCATAATCATATGGTTCCAACCCACATAATTAACCCATATTAAAAATGGTTAATATGATTTTAATTCAAATAGAACCATAACCATATTTTGAAAACTAAAATCATCCCATAATCATATTTTGTCGGGCCTAATCAGAATAATAATTATAATAATAATAATAGAAAAGTAGTAGTATGTGTAATGTGGGTAGATCGAACTGGTTATGTTCCACTTTAACTTTAATGTGGGTAGAGTGAATGGAGTAATTAATTTTAATTCAGCCATGTATTTATGGGTAAACATATATATCAATTTTAATATCTGATTATTATTAAAAGAGGATAGAGAATTATAAAGAATTAAGTCATATTTGTGCTCCTCCTCTCCTACTTTTAGAGTGACATTTGATTTATTTTACTTATGATCAAAACCAAGCCTAAAAGGTTTAAGCAGATCTATCACATTTTTCTCCTCCAACCCTAATTCGGCTTTTGGGATTGACCCAGCTAGGTCCAGCCTGGCCTACACGCCTGCTCAACACAGCCCTAACCCAAAACAAAACCAAAATTGTCCGCCTGCCCAGCGAGTAGCCCAAGTCCCAGCCTGGCTTGGCCCTTTTGACTCGAGACTCAACCTAACTCACCAATCAAAACCTAGCTAACAAGTTGGAACCGGATCGATGGGTACGTTAATTTGTGCATGCAAATATGCTCAATTGTCATTGCCATAAAATGAATTATATATTACGTACTTAATTCTTCACTCGTGTTTAATTCTTCCCCAATAAGTCTAGGGGGACCGACTTTTTACGACCAGGGTAGTGACCGGCCGAATTTTTTTTTTTTACTTTTGTCTACAAAATAATTAATGTGATTTATTGGAACTGAAATTTTTATAAAATACAGTGATTTAGGTGTCATTTGGATACAGGAAAAAACCAGAGTTGTACAAATTGTATAACCTTGTTTGTTATGTGTATCAAAAAAGACACCTAAATCACTGTATTTTATAAAAATTTCAGTTTCAATAAATCACATTAATTATTTTGTAGTCAAAAGTAAAAAAAAATTATGGCCGGTCACTACCCCGGTCGGAAATGGCCGGCCCCCCTAGAAAGACTCATTCTTCACTCGTGGGTAGAGTGAATTATACTCTCTCGATTCCCTTTTATCAATCGTTGGAGACCAATGCACAATTATTAAAAAAAGTAATGACATTACATTATGAAGTGTAAAATTAAACTCAAATGACTAAATTAGCCTTTTTTTACTAGACACCATTCTTCTTTTCCTCTCTTTCTTATCTTTAGTATCACATTCTCCAACAACAACACCCGTCTTGTTGCCCTCGTCTACACCCGTCGAAAGCTCGAGTCCCCTCTCTCATTCTCCAAGATTTCGTCTTTCGGCGATCTCGGCTTCGCCGTCTATGGCCCCCTCGGAACCGATTTCTTGCGTCGGATACATCATTTTCATCGGTAACACCTTGGCTAATCTTTACAATTCTCTCACACCGTCACCTAATCTCAATACCCACCACCGTATCTCTGCCAAAAGCCTCTACACTCGCCTTGTTGCCCTTGGATCTCTCTTGACGTTCTCTTAGAAAAGTCAGGACAGATGGGTTTTCCAGCACTAGTGGAAGCGGTGATTATGGAGGAAGCGGTGATTATGGAGGAAGCGGTGGTTATGGAGGTGGAAATGATGACGCGGAGTAAGCGGAGGCGGAAAAGGATTTTTCCAACGCCAATGGAAGCGGAGGACGGCGGCGATGGCGGAGGAAGCGGTGGTTATTGGGAACGTAAGTTAAAATTAAATAGGAGTATGAAGATGAGATAGTTTGGGGGTAAGTTAGGAAGATAAATCTGAAAAAGACAATTAATTAAGAATAGATTTTTTTTCCTAAAATGTCTGTTAATACGAACCGAGGGAGTATATCCTTAATTTCTTTCTATTTGAGGTTAGTTAGGTTAGTTTTTCAGTTAAACAATCTGTGTGTACGGTACCCAAGATGAAGCGGGCCGACAATATATATATATATATATATATATATATATATATATATGGGATATATGTATATACACAGCTGTGTATTACACAGTAGGCCTAGGACTACAGATTTTTTGGGTTATAGCGACGGTAAACTGTCGCCATAACCCAGAATAGCTATGACGACGGGTGAAACCGTCGCTATAGCCCAAAAAATCGTCGTTATAGCCTACTGTGTAATACACAGCTGTGTACACACATTTTTTTCCTATATATATATATTTATTTATATATAAAACCGATCAGGTGAGGGGTCCCTTACTTTGTTAAAATACGGATATTTTTTTTTGTTTTTTTTAAAACAACTAAAACAAAATATTTAATATTTTATGGAACTGATATTTTTTTCATAATATAATGTTTTGGGCGTTATTTGAATACCTATATCAAAAAATGGTGGTACAGTCTGCACAGACTGTACAGACCTGTTTTGTTATACGTATCCAAATCACATCCAAAACACTGTATTATGAAAAAATTTCAATTCCATAAAATATTAAACTTTTTTTAGTTATTTTAAATAAAAAAACCAAAAAAAAAGTCCGCATTTTAACAAAGTAATGGAGTCCTTACCTGATCCTGACCATATATATATATATATATATATTATATATTAATTATATATAAGTAAGTATCTCTGTCATGCATATATATACAACGAAATTAACTCAAACCCAAATGACAACCACTTTATTACTCCAATTTGAGTAAAAATTAATTGTACAATCTTTTTTTTGAACTTGCAAATTAATTTAAAACAACAGCAAACCGGCGACGCCAGCGACACCGGCGGCGGCGGTAGAGACCTTCAAGATAGCGACAGCGCTCTTGTGAGGTGCCTCAACAGCGGGTGCGTCAGCAGTGGGTCCCTCAGCAGTTGGTGGGGAGGCCATTGGTGAGCTAGCCTCGCTGGCGGGAGCCGGTGGAGCTGATGGCTCCTCCTCGGCGGGGGAGGACGCCGGAGTATCGGTGCTGGCGGAAGGAGATGTGGGAGATGTCTTGGGGCTTTCTACTGGGGCAGCAGATGATGATTCCTTTGTAGTGGGGGCCGGTGAGGCAGTAGGGCCGTTGGCGGACACCAATCCGGCGATGGCGACGACGACCAGGGCAAGAACAACCAACTGGCGGGCCATTTTAATTTTAATTTGTTGGGTTTTTGGGTGGAGGTACGTAGGGATTCTTGGAGATATTTGGCAAATATTTTACTTCTCTAGAAGGGTGTAGAGAAGTACAATGCAAATGTCAAAGAATGAAGATAATCGGAAGGAATGAAGGAGTTTATATAGAACGGTGTCTGTGTTTAATTTGGGATTTCGAGGGAATTGACGCCATGCATGCTTGCATGCATGCAGAGGGGATATAATGAATGGTTGAAGTCTACTGTTCATTGTTTAGTTTGTTAACCGTTAAAACGGTTTCTTTTTAATTTGGTCTTGAAAAGAGAGGCAGGGCATAGGGAGGGTTTGCGTTGACCGGGTCTAGTGCTGGAATGTTTAGGCATGCATCTTATTTTAATATAGTCACAATTCTTTCATTCTTTCCTACCCTTGTTTTTTTTTTGGACATGGGAAAAAATATTGTCATAATTCACGGAGAAGCCTGTTTCGTGACTTTTAAATTTGTGAATTTAGGAGTCATTTTTTTTTATTATTAGGGCATTTGTAATTAACTTAATTTTTAATTTATATTTTAAAATAAGTAAGTTTGACCAAATATAAATACTATTTTGCCTTTATTTTATTAATCTTTATAATTTATTTTAATTTATAAGTCATTTTAGCAAAATAATTTCACAACTTATTTTAACTTGTTTTTTTACTTATAAATAAAAAAAGTGTCAACCACTTTTATTTATAAATCATAATTTAAAATAACTTATAAATCATTTAGCATGATCAAAGATTCATACAAACAACTCATATGGAAGTTGTTGTTAATATAAAAGTGTCACCAGATTGTTCTCAGACAACTTATAAGTTAATCAAATTAATTTATAAGTTATTGTTTACCATTGAAGTCCTTGGGATTGACTTCTTTTTTTTACTTATAAGTCACTTTTGAAAAGTATTAAATTCTGAGTTCTTGAAAATGACTTATAAGTTATTTTAAAGTAAGTATATTTGACCAAATGAAAAGACTATTTTACTCTTATTTTAAAAGTCTTTAAATCTCATTTAATTTATAAATCATTTTAACTAAACACATTTACACTTATTTTAATTTATAAATTATTTTAAATTTTAACTTATAAATTATTTTAAATAAATTATTCCCGAACAGGTTATCTGATTCAATTATCGCATGTCAATTGTCATGGTTGTCTCGACATATCTTAGGTAACACAAAAATACAATACAATTTTTAAGTTTTTTTAAAAATATTATATTAATTTAATATTATATCTGATTCAATTATCGCATGTCATGGTCCACACTCGAGACTCGAGAGAAACACTAAAGAAATGGAGGCTGAACCCGATTCAAACCCCGCTTCCGGTAGTTTCTCATCCGCTGTAAACGGCGGCGTAACGGTGGAGGAATGCCAAAACATGATTCAGAAAAGCATCAGAAGTAATTATCGTAATCTCTATTCATTTATGGAATCAATCTATATAGGGTTTAGGGTTTTAGGCAATACTGAACTTTTAATCTAAGTCTCTGTATTTTATTGTTTGTGGGTTAGTGTGTTTATAATTTTGATAAAATTGCAGCTCCAACGGTGAAGTTTTTGAAGGAAAAATTGGAGAAAGCTGGTTGCAGTATTGGGGATAATTTTGTCAAGGCCGTCAACTGCAATCAGCGAATGAATGCCAGTGGCGGTTTGTCCCCTGGAGATGGTGTATGAATGTATGATTCCTTTTTTCTTTACTTTCTGATTGATGTCAACTTTTTTCCCTCTTTTTTTTTTTCCGTTTTCAGTATCACTCCAAAATTAGGGCTTTCTATTTGACTTCTATAATAACATCTGTGAAAATCAACTTTTGTTAAAAAAAAGAAAAGAAAGAGAAGTAGCTGCCAAAAACAAAACTTGAATATCATGAGATTTGGTGCATTGATTTTGTAATTAGGACCTTTTCCTTGAGGACTTAATGCAATGCAAATATGACCCTCTAATTTGGATAAAGGTACTTAAAAATATTTACATTGTCCATCATATTTTTCCCAGGATGGTTTCCATTGCTCAGTAGAATCTTTTCATTTTATGAAGTCCACAGTTTCCTTTAATTTTGGGTCTATTTCTGTTCCAAGTGTTGTGCAGAGCTCTAAGGATACTATGGTTTCTTTTATTGCAACCATGATAAACTTCTGTACTTGAATTTACACATTTCTTAGACTAATAGAAGATCATATTTGTTTTTTTGTTGTTGCCAAGTTTCAAGTGTGTTGCTGTGTTTTGTTACTAGATTTTGCATTCAACCTCATCCCTATTTTTTAGATTGATGAAGTAAATCATTTTGCTCATTATTTTATAACCTAGCATGGAAGAACATAGCTAATCACATGTCAAATATAATTTTTGGGCTAGTGTTGTTGTTTTTGATTAAATACTCGTGCAAAACTATTCTCTGATTAAATAATGTTGATTTTGTGTTTCTTTCAATGCCATTGGCTTGCTGGGTTATCGTAGTATTGATATCAACCTTTTAAAGTATTCTTGTGTTTTCTTTTCATTATTCTATTTTTGATGCAGGACGAGTTCGTGAAAGTTGGTTAGAACAATATAAAAGGCTTTGGAAGCCTATATAAATTAGAAGTTGTATTTTAATTTGTTTCTTTAATTTGTAGTTATCGTTTTATAATTCGATTTAGGTTAGGAAAGTTGTTTAGGAGTGTTATAAATAGTGTTGTACTTCATTATTTGAAGACATTGAATGATTAGAGTTAATTGAATTTTGTGTGAAATTTATTATTCGTCCCAAAACTCCCGTCCCCATCAATTTTTCTCTTTAGTTGCAAATCTATGATATTCGACTCTTGTACAGTGATCCAAATTACCTTTATTGTTAGATTACGTCAAATGTTTACAAAAAAAATTCTTCAATTGTTTGATTGCATGATATTTGATGTGTTAAAATTATGTACTGTAAGTGTACAGTGTCGAATTGAAGACCTGACAAGTACAAATTGAATCCACAGAAACTAGATTAATTTTAGTGTTTCTTTAATATATATTTTTGGCGAATTAGAAATAATGATTGAAAATTTATTAACTAGAATATGAAAACTAATAATAAGGAAACAATCTAGGATTCCGAATCCATTAAATAATAAACATAATAAACAATTCAATTTATCCTATTTTTATAAGTTAATTATGGTTTTGATCTCCCTTCTTTTTAATTTAGTAATTTTACAATTAACGTGGACAAGCAGACTATGAAAATTTAAGGATTAACTATAACCCATCAAAATTTCTTTGAGCAAGCATAGATTATGAAAAACTCATATCTTAACAATAATCTATTAAAGCCTCTTAATTAATTTAAATTCACATAAGAACTATAAAACAAAGGTATTTCATTAACGAAACATGAAGGCGAAATCAATTAAACATAAAAGCTTAAATAATAGAAGAGATGAAAAATATTATCATGAATAATTATTTAATTTAATCTTCATCCTAGATTAAAGAAATTAGCTAAACAAGAAAAATAATTAAACTAACTAAAATAAAGAAAAGAAGAAGATGAAAAATAAATAAGAAAACTCTCTTTAATTAACGATCATCCAACGAACGTACAATGAAGAAATAATTTACTTTGTTCCTACTCCTGCTCATACTCCTAACCTAAACTAATACATTACCTATTATTCATCACCTCTAAAACAAGAGACCTATTTATAAGGAAAATGACTTTGAACCCTAATTTAGATTCGTTGAACTTGGACATTTTTGTTCCCTTTCCATGTAGGTTTCAACTTTCTAGTGGTAATTAACTTCCAGATAAAGAGATCTTTTAAATAGACTTTCCTTTCTTTTGTTGGATTTGACTTGCACACCAAGATTGTTACATCTCTTTCTTTCTCCTTGCATGATTTTTCTTGGATATTCCTTACATGAATAAGAGCATTAAATATCGCTTGATCACCAAGATTTTGATTTTATTGCAACAAATATTAAATCCTACAAAATAAAATAAAATATATTAATTTAATAAACTAATATAATTAAAAGGATAAAATTAGGGATAATAAAATGTATGAATTATGTGTCTATCAAATACTCTCATACCTAGCTTTTGCTCGTTCTCGAGTAAAATAAAAATAAAATAAAACAAAAATTATATTATCCTATTTTCGTAGGAAACACGAGTGCACTTAGCATGTGCAATAAGCCTTTATACTCCAAGGTTACCCCAAGTGGACGAGTTGTGTCTCGTCAGAGTTTGCAGTGAATATACCTTCAAAAATCTAAAAATATTTTTGGGTTCAACAAAGTATGAAATTGAAAGAAAATTTCTAAATATTCATGGGTATTATACATAAGTAAGATTAAATTCAAAATCACACTTTACCTTATCAAAAATACTCGATTTTCATTTTAGACACCATCCTTCATTAAATCAATTTCAGTGTGATGCATGCATGCGTATATGATGTAACTCATAAGTAGGGATTTTTACTATGTAAATCAAGTAAACTCATTTTTTTTTCTTGAGTTGTGCAATGTCTCATTTTCTTAGGCTTTCAGAGTTATCCATGTAACAAGCGTTGGACCAATGACTCTCGAATCAATTGGCTTTATTAGGGCACTAGGTGTAGAGACACCTCTAAGGGTTTACTAACTCAAGTAACAAAGGCCACAAAATTAGACTAGTTCAAACTGCTTTTATCCATCACACTTTTAGCGTGAATATCAATGTTTCCTGAGGCTTGGATACCCAGTTATTTCGTTCAATGAACATTTAAACAGTTATTTATTTATTTTTCAAATTTTTTTCAACTTCTCTTTTCTTTTCTTTTTTTGAAATTACTCGAATCATAGTGTATACCCCACAACTAATTATTAGTGCAAACGTAAGTGCAAAAATGCTTGTGTAAATCAATTTTAATCCAGACTGGTGTTTCGAACTAAGATTTCGTATCTTATCAAAAATTCAAGAGTTCTAAATCTTTCAATCTTACTCATGAGTTTTGCTCCATAAACACTTATTAGAATTAATTCAATCCATAAAAAAGAACCAAATTTTAATTTTTTAATTTTTTGTGTTTTTTACTATATTTTCTAAAATGAAAAAAAAAACTAATACAATAATACAAACAAACTCTCCCATACCTAAATCATGCATTGTCCTCAATGTATACAAAAAAAAAATTAGAGAACGAAGATATAAAAGAATTATACCTTGTACGTGGGGTTTTTATTTTGCAAGAAAATGCGGTGAGAAAGAAAATAAATGTACATATCTACAAATTTCGTAAATCCTAAAAATTATGTGACTATATATGAATGATACAAATGGATAAGTGAGTGTGGTATGATTTTCAGGAGGTCTAGAAAATTGAAAATAGTCAGACTTTTCATCAAAATTATGCTTAAAGCCTACCTCAAGAAAACTTTCACTAACACGTTTAAAGGATGGAAGAATTGGATCAAATATATGTTCTAGTTTAGTTGACTTATTTGTAAGGGATCTCAACAACTCATTGACCTTATCCAAATATTCATATTAATTTCAATTTTGGTCAAGGTGATTTAAGAAAAATTAATTGGATCTTTTTCAATCAAGAGTCTATTTTCAATTATTTATTGGGTCATTGACAACTCTTGGATCATGTTTACTTTAATGGGTTGATCCAAAAAATCACCAAGTGATTTTTTAGGAATAAATCTTTTATGGTATGGAGCTTTAAACTTAGACTTTTTCAACAGACTCATCAAATGCAATATGATCAATTTTAGGTATAGACTCCTAATTTTTAGACTCCTCAAATTCGCTCGACTTAAATTTCTAGACGAGATATAACTTGATCCATGCTAAATTGATTTTACATTAAAACTTTCATAGTTTTCTCTAAGGTACCAAGTCTTTCCTCTTCTTCATTTGATAATTCTTGTGTATATTGAGGTTCTGGATCCGAATATGAATATGGATGTGGCTATGGACTTAGATAAGAATTTTCATAAGTTGAAAAAAAATGATTTACTTGGTGAGCATTAAAATTTTCTTAGGGTTCTTGATTCGAAGCAAAATTATTATTACAACTATAATAAGAATCTATTTTTCCACAAATCACAAAACAAATAGACAATTAACCACGAAAGTCGCACAAAAAAAAATCCTAATTTTACGGTTAACCTAAATAAAATCTAGACGACTTTTAACTGTTCCAAGTTACATCTTAAAAGTCTACCAAATTCAAAATTAATCACACCACTAGCCAGGTAAGTGTAAGAAAGGTGGGAGTCTCTCCGTGAGTACGGTGACTAATTGAATAACTACACATCTTTTAGGTGTTTGCCTTTTGAACCACTTGCCTAAACACCAGTAGTTTGATTAATTTAAAATTTAGCCTACTTTTGGAGTCCCTTGTCCTAATTGAGCTCGAGAATCCTAAGGGCTAACGTCTACTTGATTTTATTAAGGCAAGGCTATGCAAAATGAATTAGTAGTTTGTGGGCTAAGGAAGGGTGATGAAATCTCCATCTTATCTTGTTACAGTCTGTGTCCTTAATGTTAGATTAAATATGAAAATGCACAAAAAAATAATTACAAACAAATAAAATATCCTAAAACTATGTGAATTACGAAAGAAGGAGAAATTTGATGTACCTCAATCCTCCAACAATCACCACAGTTTATATTTGACAATAAAATAAAATAAATAAATAAAATTTAACAGAATGTGCTCTACGTGGTGATTGCATGAATGCAACAATTAGTTTTCTAACTAACAAAAAAAACTAAGCTATTTATTTTTTGTTTTTGAGTTAAGATACAAAATATTAGAAAAAACGCAGCAATAATCTTGTCTTTCCGCACTGTTGATCCGCTTCGATAATCCTGTTAAAAAAATTAGAAAAAAAAAACTAATTCGAATAAATAAAAATTAAGGAATGTAAAATTAAGTCTAGTCCTCGGCAACGGCGTCAAAAACTTGATGTGTTAAAATTATGTATTGCAAGTGCACAATGTCGAATTGAAGAACTGGCAGGTACATGTCGAATCCACAAAGACTAGATTAATTTTAATGTTTCCTTAATATCTATTTTAGGTGAATTAGAAATAAAGATTGAAAATTGATTAACTAGAATATGAAAACTAATAATAAGGAAACAATCTAGGAATCCGAATCCATTAAATAATAAACATAATAAATAATTCAATCTATTCTATTTTTATAACTTAACTATGGTTTTTATCTCCCTTCCCTTTAATTTAGTAATTTTATAATTAATGTGGGCAAACATAGACTATAAAAATTTAAGTATTAACTATAACCCATCAAAACTTCTTTGAGCAATTATGGATTATGAAAAACTCATATCTTAATAATAATCTATCAAAACCTCTTAATTAATTTAAAATCACATAAGAACTATAAAACGAAGGTATTTCAATAACATAACATGAAGGCGAAATCAATTAAACATACACGCATAAATAATAGAAGAGATGAAAAATATTATCATGAATAATTATTTAATTTCATCTTCGTCCTATATTAAAGAAATTAGCTAGACATGAAAAATAATTAAACTAACTAAAATAAAGAAAAGAAGAAGATTAAAAATAAATAAGAAAACTCCTTTTAATTAATGATTCATCCAACGAACGTACAATGAAGAAGTAATTTAATCTACTCCTACTCCTACTCCTACTCCTACTCCTACTCCTACCCCTAACCTAAACTAATACATTACCAAATATTTCATTTCTCTTGTTGGATTTCCTTTCTCTCTTCTCTTTAAATTTTCATTTCTCTTGTAATATTACCTAATGTATTGTTTAATTTCATGAAGAAGTAATATTTTCCTTTCTCTTGCTGGATTTGACTTGCACACCAAGATTGTTCCACCTCTTTCTTTCTCCTTGCAAATTTCTTTTTGAATATTCCTTACATGAATAAGAGCATTAAATATCGCTTGATCACCAAGATTTTGACTTTATTGCAACAAATATTAAATCCTACAAAATAAAATAAAACATATTAATTTAATAAACTAATATAATTAAAAGGACAAAATTAGGGATAATAAAATGTATGAATAATGTGTCTATCAATATTCACATGTCTCCCTCTTTTGTTGTTTTTATTCTTCAGATAATAGTATGCAGTAATACTATGACTTTTCAAGATGAGGTTGATCAAGTAGTTATCCATGAGCTTATTCATGCATATGATCAGTGCCGTGCTGCAAACCTGGACTGGTCTAACTGTGCTCATCATGCATGTAGTGAGGTTAGCTTCTGATAGCTGGATCTTTTCCTAGGTACTTTTGTTTTTGCAGTTCCTTTCACCCTGAGCTCCCCCCTCCATTTCTACATGGAACAGATCCGAGCCGGCCATCTCAGTGGTGACTGCCACTACAAAAGGGAATTTCTGCGGGGATTTATGAAGATTCAGGGGCATGAACAAGTAAGTTTTCTGTTCTTATAACTTTTTTAATCAGAACTCTAATCAATTATTCGTCCTCTACATGTGTTTTTTTGAATAAAAGAAGAAATTCTTATCACAAAGAAGAAAATACAAAAGGTACAGAGGACAGAAAGTCCTCCATTTCATGACATCTCAAAAGTAATAACAAAATCCTAAAATAGAGCAGCTCATAAATTACTCATGGATAATAATGCAAGAAGCCTGTAATGATGCTAGAAAGGTAATCCTATCCCAAAACAAGCAAAACGCAAAGATCAACCACAAAGAATAAGGACATTCCTCTCTGTATCAATGTATAGGCTATTAATTTATATTTTCATTTCTATTTCATTTTAGTCAATGTAATTTATCTTGAGAAATGAATTTATTATTTCTTTTTTCCCCTAATTTAATTGTTTCTGAAGTATCAAATAGTTGGTTTTAGCCTAAATTAAAGAGTTGTGTCAAATTGTTTGAAATTGAAATATTATAGTTGTAGCATCCATGGTACACTGCAACTCCTCACCCCCTCCCCTTGGTGTTTTCACGGATTGACCCAAGGGCTTAACTCAAGTGATAGTGAGCCTTTTGATAAGTGCGTCTAGTGGTACATGCCATGGGTTAAACTTTGGGGCAAGGTGGTTTGCCCAGTGCACACCACAGGGAAGTGACTGAGGGTATCTCCATCAGAAAGACAAAATAAAAAGTATTCCAAAACTGCAGCTACATAATCCTCGTGTTGGCCCAGGTCACTACCACCATATCATAACTGCTGCTATTCACTATTATTCATGTCCAATTCACTGTTCTTGTTTGCTTAACCATGCCTTCTGCAGATGATACATTGTTATTTTATTTTATTGTAAAAAGCAAGTACAGTTTTATTTTTGATTTGTTTGCTTGATTTCTCATATCTTATTTAACGCTATCAATTTCCTTTACCAATATTTTACAGTTTCCAGTTTAAATCAATTGCATCACGCACAGTTACACATTGTCCACTATATACCATAAGATTGCTATCAGATTATTACCGACCAACATATTTAGTGCCCGATTCATTCTATATTTTGAAGGATTGTATTAGAAGAAGAGTTATGAAATCGGTGATTGCTAACCCTTACTGCTCAGAGGCAGCTGCTAAGGATGCTATGGAAGCTGTGTGGGATGTATGTTATAATGATACAGCTCCATTTGACAGAGGTCCTTGAGACATAGTAATTGCTGTTTGTCAAAGCTATACTTTGTGGCGCTGCTGGCACTCCTATTTTTCCACTAAATTTGTTCTTTATTTAATTGGTGGCTCTTGAATAGAGAAGACTCCACCCCTGCCTTATCTATTCTAGACCTATATTAGCCATAATTCAACCAAAAGACTTTACCCTGCCTGATATATTTTTAGTGTAATACTGATTGTCAACAAACAAGTTTCTCCTTGAGGTAATGTTTTAAAGAAACAATTGTTTTTTTCTTCTGTTCTGCTTTCTCAGGAGGCTTATACTCTGTCTGCTTTTCTAATTAAATTTCTTTTTCTATCAAAAGAAATAAAAGCTCTTAGATGAGATATGCGAATGGTAATCTACAAGTGATGAATGTTAATGTCATTTCATAGGAGTTTGTAGGCTAGGACATGTTGTCAAGCCATGTATCTTACAAGATCAATGCAGAGTATGCTTGTCAGTCTATGGAGCTTAATGATTATTTCAGTGAAGTATAGTTGTTTCTTGCTTGAAATATTGTTAAGTACCTTGAGCAAATGAAGATTTGTGTAAATGAATAGCAAGCATAGCAAAGGAGAAAAGCTAGCTAGGGAGCAATTGTAACTACCTGTAGCTCAATAGGTAGCTGCAGGTTATGGGTGAATTTTTTTGAAAGAGTGCTCCTTTCAATTTCAAAAGAGAGTGAGTGATGATGAGAACCATGTTCCATCTCTTCAAAGCTGATCTTTTGCAGAAAGAAGCTCCAACAGTCCCACACATGTTCTTTTTGGACCCACTTGCTCTCCAGCCACCAAGTTTAACAGGGAAGAGTGGTAAATTAATGTATTTTTACAGCAAAAGAGAGTTGAGATAGGAATATGGAGATGATTGGAGTCATTAAGATATTCTTATTTCTATATTTGCTTGCACAACAACTGCAGGCTGTTTATGTTGGTGCTAGTACTAGTACAAATCACCCAGGTGGTAATGGCATGGAACTATAGAAGTTGCTATTGTATATTTGCATGCAAATTTGCCGTAGAAATGCATTGTTATGTTGTTTACAAACTGACATTTGATATCATTGCATGTATACTTTTTTTGCCGTCCAAAAAATGAAAAACTAAATAACCTAATATTATTTTTATATTATTCCTATTATACCCTAGCTCTACATTATAAACGTAATATAAGAGCATCTTAGTAATAAAAATGTGAAACTTAAGTTTTCTTCTTCTTTTTCTTTATAAATTCAGTAGTAACATAAAACAAAACACACATTTTTCTATTATAAATTAAGTTTTCAATCTTTTCTTTTCCCTCCCAAACTCAAAAACAGGGCGCAAGGGTTTTAGAGCAACTCCAGGAGGCCGGAGGTGCCAAATTCGTAGACTATATTTAGTCTAGGACGCCATTTTTGCTCCAGTAAATGGATTATATTTAGTCGATCAATTTTTCCGGCCGCTCAAAACAACTATATCTGCGAATGAGAAATCAAGCAGACTATAAATAAAATAATAATTTTAATGGGAAACTCTGTTGAAGAAATGGAAGGAAAAAAAGAACGAGGTTGAAGAAGAAGATCTGTGAAGGAGATGAAGTATGAAGTCTGAAAAGTATGAAGTCTGAGAGAAGAAGTCTAGGAGATCTGATGAGAGAAGTGAAAGAGACGAACGGATTGAAAGTACTCCAACTGATACAAAAAAAAAATTCAGAACGGTAATAAAAAGTACAAACGAATAGAAATTGAAAGCCCTAATTGAAAATTTATAAATATGTATAATAATTCAATTTATTTTATATCTTTCAATTAACTACTCCAACATTTAGCCATTGTAAGTATTTTATTAATAAGAGTTTGTATTAACAATTGTCCAAATGCTTCTTCATCTTCTTCTTCATCCACGTGCAACATAGCTAATTCGAATTGACGAGACATATTTAAAATAACTTATTTGACTGGAAGAATGAAGTTAAGATGAGTGAATATGAGAGACTAGATGTGAGTTATATTTATAGATGCTATTTGTTTATTAAAATATAGCCATTATAATATGGCCGTTGGAATATGACCGTTAGAATATGGTTGTTGGATTATGTCCGTTGGAGTTTTTTGAATTCATTGATTATTTTAATCTTTTTATATTATAGTCCACGGGATAGTCCATATGCTGGAAGGAGTGAAGACTAAAGGACATTTGCTGATGTCAGATGGACTAAATATAGTCCAGCAGATAGTCCATCTGCTGGAGATGCTCTTAGTTTTTCTTCCTTTTTTAGCCTAAATGTGCAGTGATAAGTTGGTTAATGTCCCTAATTATTCAATAATGCTTTGTTTTTAGTTTTAACTAAAAGGATTGTGTTTAATACTCATTCCGTTCCTTAATATATATCTAAAATGCACAAGAATTAAAAAATAATTTTATAATATTAAATATACCCTTAAATTTCTCATAATTATCAAATTTATTTCATACTCACTCTCCCATCTGTAATATTTTTTAATGAGAAGTAATTTTGAAATGATTATAATTAATTCTTCTAAATTATATAAAATGATAAATAATTAAAAATAAATAAAATCATTAAAAACAATATATATATATATATATATATATATATATATATATTAAGGGATGGAGGGATTATTAATATCATCCAAATGTTATTAGAAATAGTAGAAAAGAAAAGCTGGTTGGTGTTAATTTGAAGTTTGAAAAATGGTGGGTTATGGGTTTTATTTATAGAGTAGATCGCCGGATTTAACACGACACACATTGATACTCACGATACGTGTCTGCCTTCTCCGCCCAAAATCAAATGAACCTTCCATTCTCCCCATTTACATTATATTACTTGCTTCATTTCTTCCCCCGCCTCCTATTCCATCTCCTCCTTTCTACTCAATTTCATCTCTCTTTTTCCATTTCCATTCCTCTCGTTTTCTCTCTCCTCCCCTCTCCATTTTCATGGCTGCTCTAACCTTGGAATCCAAGCAGCAGCAGCCACTGCAGCGGGAAGAAACTGTATCTGACAACAGCAGCAACATTTCCCAGAATGAAGTCCCCACCAAATCTAGAGTCACTGTTGTTGGAAGTGGCAATTGGGGCAGTGTGGCAGCCAAGCTCATTGCCTCCAACACCCTCAAGCTTGCCTCTTTCCACGGTTTGTCCTTTTTCACCCATCAAAATACTCAAAATTTTGTTGATGTTTATGTTTTATATATATGTAATATTCTTGACAGAATTGGAACGGAGTAGACCCATAATATTTATTAGATTCATGCATAATTTTATTATAAGAATTACCATTTTCGATTTTGGATGCTCTTATGATGTTTTTTAGATCAAGTGAGAATGTGGGTATTTGAGGAGATTTTGCCCAGTGGAGAGAAACTCTCAGAAGTCATCAACCAAACCAATGTAATCCCAATCACACTTGAATTTTGCTATAATTGTTGCTATTTATGTTGTATCATAATGATGATGAATTTGTAAACTTTTAACAGGAAAATGTTAAATATCTTCCTGGCATAAAGCTTGGCCAAAATGTTGTTGCAGTCCCAGACCTTGAGAATGCAGGTATTACATTTCCTAGCATGCCCTATAGCTCTAACTGATTGATTGGTCAAATAATTAACTAATTAAAACTATCAATTCAAGTTAAATATTATTAGGGTTTTGTTTAATCCATTGGTAACTATTTCTATGAGGGATTTCTTCAGTGAGGGATGCAAACATGTTAGTTTTTGTGACCCCACATCAATTCATGGAGGGTATATGTAAAAGGATTGCTGGAAAGATAAGCCAAGATGCTGAAGCAATTTCCCTCATTAAAGGAATGGAGGTCAAGATGGAAGGTCCATGTATGATCTCTACCCTCATCAAGGAACAGCTTGGGATTGATTGTTGTGTTCTAATGGGGGCCAACATTGCTAATGAAGTAATTGATCAAATTTTCAATTTTCAATTTATTGATTACGTTTTGTAATTGGATATTTGACAGTTAATTTGGCTAACAAGAAAATCCTGGCTGTGCAGATTGCTGTGGAGAAGTTCAGTGAAGCAACAGTTGGATACAAAGAGAACAAGAGATTGCTGAGAAATGGGTTCAGCTATTCAACACTAATTACTTCATGGTCTCAGCTGTGAGTACATTACACATGCTTTTAACATTCACGGCAGTGTTGAGTAGATAACTATCCTAATTTGTTCCAAGTGTAGCTGTAAATCAACTGTTAAACATTCACAATAATGTTGAGCAGATACATATCCCAAAATTCTTCAAATGTAACTGTAAATCAGTTCAATGACCTAAGATATATAGGAAAAACTCTCATAGTACACAGACTACTATGTTCGACCATGTTAAAGCTGATTATGATCCTATAATCTATATACTATATGGATAACTAAAATTACGACCTTTATCATATTTTGAAAAATAGGTCCAAGACGTGGAAGGAGTTGAACTATGTGGCACATTGAAAAATGTTGTGGCCATAGCAGCAGGTTTCTAGTTTACTGTCATTTATTATACTTCAAAAATCCATTACTTTATCTTTAGGAGTCCATAGATTATTTGATATTTCATGACACAGGTTTTGTGGATGGCATGGAGATGGGAATAACACAAAGGTAAAGGCTGAAAGATCTAATCTGTTTTCAACTTATTGCTCATCCAATACACATAAAAGTTTGTGTCTTGACTGTTTATTTGATTATTTCCTAGGCTGCAATAATGAGAATTGGTTTAAGAGAAATGAAGGCCTTTTCCAAGCTACTGTTCTCCTCTGTTAAAGACAGCACCTTCTTTGAGAGCTGTGGTGTAGCTGATCTTATAACAACTTGCTGTACGGAGGCACATATGTTTATTTGTTGTCCTTGTATTCTTTACTCTTTGTTCAAACCGAAGCAAATACTTGCAACATGCAACATTTTTAATTTGTTTCATTGTTACAGTGGGGGGCAGAAACAGGAAATGTGCGGAGGCTTTTGCTAGGAATGGTGGCAAAAGGTTTCTCTCTGCTGCATCAGTTTAATGCTATTCAGAATTTTAGTTGGCATCAATTTTTAATCATGTTTGCTTCAAAATCTTATCAACAGGTCTTTTGATGAACTTGAGGCTGAGATGCTGCAAGGCCAGAAGTTACAGGTAGATACCAAAACTAGTTACAGAAAGAGCAATAGTAGTTGTTGAATAAAGATCGATCAGTGATTTAATTGTCCATTTGCACCTCTACTACAAAACTGAATTGCACACAATTCATTTAAAACAAAACCAGGTCCTTTTAGTTTTAAGGGAAACTCTAACCCAAATGTAGTTTTCTAAAGCTGAATAGCATCTGCACACTTCAACTATTTAGATGGATAACAACACCTCTGGTTGCCTTTGAAATCACATATTTAACTGTTTCAATGACCAAAAACAAGCATAAATATAAGGTTAACCTGTGACATGAGCAAGTTATTTCCTAAGTAGGGTGTTGCTGATTATGGGGTTCTTGCTTTTAACTCTTAAAGGGTGTGTCGACGGCCAAAGAGGTTTATGAGGTTTTAAGCCACAGGGGATGGTTAGAGTTGTTCCCTCTTTTCACAACAGTGCATGAGATCTGCAGTGGTCGTCTTCCACCATCGGCAATTGTTGAATATAGCGAGCACACGCCCAAGTTATCCCTACTGGAAGGCTCTGCTCAGATATGCTAACTCTTTAAAGGAAAAACAGATATCTCATATTTAAGTCTTATAGCTGTTTTAAGTAGCTTTTCTGCATCTGTATCCTTTTGAAACACTTGGGAAGAAATTTGTTTTTGAAGTAGTCCAACTTGCAAGTCCGAATGCAGCATTTCAAGAAAGACTACTCCCTTTATTTAATGCAGATGAAATCAACTATTTGGTTTTCATTTTATACCATCATCTATACAAAGAGGACTCTGTGGAATAATTATTATTTTTTAAATGGGCCTCTTTGTGGAATGGAGGGAATATAACATATTGTTGTAGCATCTGGGCCATATAATTAAATACAGACTGTGCACAGGTACAAAATGAAAAATGTGTAAGTTGGGATCCTGGAATTGGTTGAATTCGGATCGAGAATTGCCATCTCAATGAAACTTGATTCGGTTTTTAGCCTACTTCATTTAGATGTTACCCTGTATCCTTGATATAGTTCTGATTTAATCTCTGACTCTTTTTATTTTCAACCGCTGACAATAAGCCAACTACATAGTTTTCTTGTCCAGATGCACTCAAAAAAAAACTTTGCCATGAGTGACTAATATAGTGCAAACCAAAAATCCTGAAGAAGAAGCAAGTAAACTTAATGAATCCCATTATACCACCACACCTTTTCTCAAGCTTAGTACAAATCCACAAACCAATAAATATAAGGATGAAATATAAAATTTTATACCCACAACACCAAACCCATGGATGAATGTTACATTTTTGGTATACAAAAAGCTACCCTGAACGTAATCTGTCTAACTGGTCAACACTCTTTCGACCTCTATCTAGTTGATGGTCCATGCTTTTCCAGGATTTGTCAATGCAATCCACACTTCTCCGAGACCTCTCCATTTGATCAAAAGACATCCTCATTTTTTCTAGCTTGTCAACGTTACCGGATGGAATTTTCAGTTTTTCGTGCCTATCTGTGCTGTGCCTGGGTTTCTCTCTCCGGTCAATGCTCTTCCTTGAACCCTCAAAAACATCAGTACTCTTCCTAGACTGCTCGAAATGGTCTGTGCTTCTCCTAGAACTGTGCCTCTGTGATGGTGATTTCTCCACGCTTGATACAAATTTCTTCAGATGCTTAATATACTCTGGATACAGCTCTAAATCACAGTGGTTTCCTCCTTTCAGCCATAGTGGTTCATATTTCTCTTTACACAGTTCCCAGAGTTGCTTCCCATGAGAGAAATCAACGACTTCATCTGCAGTTCCCTACACAATGATATAAAGGAACCAAAAACATGAGATATCAAATATGTAACCAAATTATGACATCTATGTTTTAACAAAATTTGGAATTATTTAGATAGGTATTGTGGTGGTATTTTGTAGGGTCTTTCAAATAAAAGCAAGTTACTGAGGACAGAGATGAAGAGAATCGGTAGAAGGCTTGTTAAAACTTTAAAATTCTTAGCAAAAAATATTTTAGCCCAACCTAAAATATACCATTAACAATCACAAGGGTCCACACCTAATAGCAGTGTGACCCTAATCCAAATATTTGACGATGTCAGCTTGTGTGGCCATTATTATGCATAGACAAATATAGTTCTAATAAAGCTATTAACAGGAACCAGGTGACCCACGCCCTAATAAGTGGCCTATAATTTCTTCGTTTACTATCAATTCAATAGCTGGAAGTCCTTAATCTAAAAACAATGCATCTAATTCTAATCTTTAACTCGATACTTCCAACAAGAAAAGATATGAAGCGGAGTTGGTATTTGCGGAGATAAAAGAAGCTAACTAACATATATTCAAAAGAATAGTTGGTGCCATACATGAAACAATTTCTTATTAGTCTCACAATGGCTTGGATATCAAAACAATATGGATATAAAATTTCAATGAGATGAGGCAAAAACAGGGTTACAAAAATGTTTGAAACAGCTTACTTACATGAATGACAAGTACAGGACAATTAACCAGAGGGATTTTGTCAATGTTCTGCAACACAAGAAAATATTACATTTCATCAAACATAGAAATGTATTAAAACAAATATACAAGTAAAGATAGAATGCATAAAGAAGACGGGTGTTACCTTGTAAATGTCAAACCAGTATGTGCGCTTCACAGGATACATAACTCTTAAGCCTGAAAGAATAGGACTGTGCAGAACAACAGCTCTTAACTTAGGCAGACGAGTTGCAAGATCTAAAGTGGGGCCACTACCAACAGATTGGCCGTAGAGGATGATATCTTCCTGCTTAGTACCGAAGCTTTCTTCAAGACACTTATATGCAGCTTCAATATCTGCATACGTATTCTGCTCACTTGGCTGCACCACAGGAAATATATGAGCTGTAGATGAGGCTTTCACCAGCAACTAGTCACCATATAATTTATTCAAAATATTTCTATAGAGAAACAAATTGCCACACCTTCCCAGAGGACTGCCCATATCCAGAATAGTCATACCTGCACAAAAAGTACATGCGAATAAGAAAACTGTCACTCCCATGCTTAACTGCGTACTGCATACGACTTTTACCCATCATAATATAGCTTCTGCACAAAGTTGTAGACCTAAGCAACTAAATGGACCTAGTAGTGCAGGGGGGAAAGATTTGTACAGATACGAAGATGAAATAATATTTGAGTATTATGCAGAGAACTACAATTCAGTAGAGTTAACTCTGCATTAATATCAGTTTAATAGATTTTATTTGAGTATTGATATTTTTTCCCCTCTTTCACTAAACATTCTGCTGGACTGTAAGCTTGAAAAACTACTCTTTCATTTACAATGTACAAAAAAATTAAAATTAAAATTAATACTGGACTAGAATTCAAAAGCCAACAATCCTTATCCTTTAAGCAAATTCATCAGGGGATCACTATCGAGTCTAGTGAACTCTCCATTCAAAATCGAAAGAAGAAAGGCTATTTGCAAAATGTAGTGCAGAAATATTACAGACCAGTTTATACATGCTTTACCATCACAATTAATAAAAATCTAAGATTTATAACCTAAATCAAACTATTTATTCCAAAAATATAATGAATGCATAAAAGTGGGTCATATTCATCGCGATGCAAAACAATAAACAACATAAAACTAAGCCATGGAGGGCTAGCTAAATGATTTTCAGTATCTACTTGGTGCGCCAATTGCTCCTTTTTTTCAAAAAGTTATGATTAACTTCAGTGTGAGCCTGTGAGGTGATTGATTAAGCTACATATTCTCACCTAGTGCTAAAATTCAACCTTTGGTACAAAAAGATATCGAATGTGTGAAGTGAAGCTACAGTATTGCTTCACAGTTAAGATGTAAGAAACACAGATCAATGGTGGAACGTGAACAAGGTAATAAAGATTATCTCACGTATGGAATGATAAATCTACAAACTAGAAACCTATTTGCCAAAGACTAGAACAAATATCTTTTAGATCACATAAAACCAACCAACTTTAATAAGTTCTAATGAGTCGAGCTCCAGAGATCCTCCCAAAGTAGTCACCAGTCACCAATATCCATTTCGTACAAAACAAAGAATACTCACAGCCTCCAAAGTAAGTGAAGCTAGTAGCTACCTCGGCTCTCTCTATCTCGCCCCAGATACTCTCAATCCATTTCCCTAATTATCAAAAACCCAGATGACAGAGCTAACAAGTTGGCAAGAAATTCAAAACCCAGATGACAAAGCTAACAATTTGGCAATATAATCAAAAGCATATACAAAATCAAGTAATACGGTAAGAAAATCAATGAGAAACATACAAGAGGGATAGAGAGAGAGAGAGAGAGAGAGTACCCCAAGAGGTTAAGACGCAAATGAATACTCAATTCGATGAAGAGCTCGTACATTTGGCCCAGATCGGCAGCGTTACCATGGGAGTAGAGTAGAGTGGAGGTGGCCATCGGATGTCTGACATAAACCGCTACTATTTCCGTGCCTCTTCTGGTGGGCAATTTGAGAATTTCGACGTTTTCCCGGTGAGGGAAGGGACTGAGAAGCAATAGGCCGGTGAGTTGGTCGGTGAGCAGCTTGTACGAAGGTGGGTTGGGTGGGAAGAAGGCGAACTTGGCCGCCATGGATGATGTCATTCCTCCCATCCCTTCTACTTCTCTCTCTAAATAATTTGTCCCCTTTCTCTCTCTGTTTCTAATCGATTCAGTTTCTTTCTTTGTATCAATAAAGATTAAAGAATATATTTTTATTCTAGAGTCCAGTTTAATTTGGTATTAGATCCTCATTCTTTTTTCTTTCTCTTTCTTTCTTTCTGTCTATCTATCTATCTATCTAGAGAAAGATCGAAAGCAATTGCTACTGTAGTAGTGTGTGCGTGTGTGTGTGTGTGTGAGAGAGAGAGAGAGAGATTGATTAGAATAGGAGTGGAATAGAGTATTATTACTGTTATTCTTTACAGGGATGGAGGTCATAAGCGCATGGAGTGATGGACCTCAACAAAAACAAAAGAAAAATGGTACAGGGTGTCGGTATGAGGTGAAGTAGACGCGACTCGAAAAGAAAAAGAAAATAAAGAAGAAAAAAAACAAACTTTAATGTGATTTTATAATTCAAAAATATAACTTTGTCTAATTTTGAAATGTAAAAAAAAAGTATCTTTAACAGTTGTATATAATATTCTATTATATATTTTTAATTTCAAAGAAGTATGAATGATAAGTGTATTTTTAGATTGTTCAAGAGAGATTTAATTTCTATTAACGTAAAAATTATTTTGAGAAGAAATAAAATAGAGGATTTTTTGGGTAATTGCTGTGTATTAGGAAATTTTGATACGACCATGAACCAATTTAGAGTATTAATTGGGCTGGGTTGGTTCGAATCATCAAAATGAATTGGTGGTTGCAGTCAAGTCAGTCTTGTTCTTGTGGAATAGAAAAAATGATTGAAGAAAGGGACGGCTATACCAAATCTTATTCAGAAATTATCAAGTTTGGTATGTTACTTCTTGCATGCATGATTATTATTCTATATAAAAAGGTAGCATTCAAATAACAAAAAAAATTGTATTTGTATATATTTACAACTTGTTGTATATAAATGTAACTTTTTACTAGTATAAAAATGTAACTTGTAACTGCAGAACAATGCATCCGGAAGATGGATTAATATTTACCCCATTAGTTCGTAAAATTTGAATGCCATCTTCTTCTTCTGGCTCTGAGCTTCAAAACTTCAGTTCCTTTCTAACAACCATTGCCTGACTATGCAAACTCAATCCAGAAAGCAATATAATGTTTTTGGAGGAATAAGCAGGTGATCATATGAGTGGCAATTTATAAATGCACGAGCAGTAAAATAGACATGTTATTTGTTTGTCTCGTCCGATATTATTGTTGCTAGCTACAAGGTACAAGTAGTAGTTGTCTCTGGCCTTTGGCCTTCCCAGCTAAACTCCAGCTATGTGGGAGTTGATATTTCCACATGATAAATGTTGTTGTAAATGTATAGCGACAGTTGAAAATGAAAATGATATCGTTAATTGCAGAGACTGAACCTGCTGCTGGTCAGTAATATTCATGATTTGATACAAACATGCCAAGTCTACTATGTAAAAACACAGATATTTACAATTACGTAAACAAACATTCATTCTGCTGCCCGGAATTCCCACTAACAAAAATAAAATAAAAGATGAAACATTTCCCTTTCGCATATAATTAACCCCTTGAGAAATCCACCACTCATGGAAAACCATGTTTTTGGATCTCAACAAACCTTTGATATTTTGTACATTACAAAACAACTGATAAGGCATACTAAGTGATCCTGTTCGAAAGATATTGCCGCCAAATTATAGTAGCGGGGCATAGCTATTTAGTGGTGGATCCTGCCCCCAACTCTTGTAGCTCGACTGACCAGCCATACCCCAAGGACCCTTAACGTCAGATCTAAGCAATGAAGCAAGGTCACAAGATGACCCTCATATTTAACAAGGAAAAACGATAACTATTATGAGAGGACAAGAAGGTATGAAGTTCCGACCAACATAAACGGATTTTTGTGCTGTGATGGGCAGCATAACAACAAGAAGCAAGAAAACAAAGTGGCGGGTTTCTCTCAAACTGAATGCATCTACTTATCGGTGACAATATAGGTCTGTAGATACAAACATTGAAAGACTTCTTAAAAAATATATAATTCTTATCTCATATACAATAATACTCTGTAAAGTAAGTAGCATATAAAAATTCGACCAAGTCTCCATCAAATTTGAAGTTGGAAATGGGTTACTCTGCTGGTGGTCCATGCTAATATGATGTAATTTGACTTGGTCCAAGAAAGTGTCCCATTTACAAAGAACAATTGGTATAAAAAATAAGAAGGATGTCCCCCTTGATAAAAAGGGTTGGTGACCCCAACATCTAAAGTAAGCATCCCCATGTGAATCCTGAGCAAGGTTTCAAAGATATAATCTCAAAACAGCACCACGATGCATGGTTCATAAGTCGAGGATATTCAGCAGTACATGCCAAATATAATAACTTGTACAAGATCTCCAAAAGAGCATAGCTAAGACGAGAAGACAGAAGTGACATGGCTCAACTAAAGCAAATGAACTAATCTGTACATTGTATGATCTGTCCATTACTTCAGTTTCAGAAAAAAAAACCCAAAAGAGACAAATTAATGGTTTCAAGCAATGAAAACAGAGTTTACTATGATGTTTTTTATTTTCATAGAGAAAATCCCAGAGTCTCTTGAGTAAGAGGAATCAAGTCTCAAAAAGTAAAGATAGTGTAATGAGATGATAAGAAACGGCCCTTAATCTATGACAACATGGTAGTTATATTAACCGTCAAGTATTAAAGAATGCAATAATGATAAAATGGAAAGTAACCATCATCAAAAAATTTCAAAAGCAGAGAAAAGGAGGGGTCAAGTGTGCAAAACCAGGACCTTTCTCCTTCAATCAGAAGGAAAACCAAATCCCTCCCGTAAGAACAAGATTACCAGAGCCCAGCCAAATATATCTTTGGTAGTTATATTTCATGCAGCCAAACAGTTTATGTCCCTACATCAATCATACAGTAAGCCTCTTAAGGTAATTTACAACAGGTTTCCACAACAAAAATCTCAAGTTCCAGCATGACAAAAAGATGAACTTGATGGGTTATTGACTATACCAATTGTTTGACCAAAATAAAAAAGAAGAGAAGAAAAACAATACAGGCTGATGTTAGAGGAATCACGATTCAAAAGACTTCAGTGGTTACCTTTAATCTGTATTCCAGTGTTTTCTTCAGCTGAATCAGCCCCCTACTTAGAAGAATGAAAACTCCTGCATTCAACTTGATGACTAGTAGTGAACTACCATAGAATACCAACTTCCTAAAAAAATTCCAGCAAGAACTGTAAAAGCTTTGCCCAAGTTCACGGAGCTTGGTTCTTGTTCCCTATAAATTCATGAAAATGAGCTCGCATCTATTCTACAGTTAAAACAATATGATTAGTACATACTAGTTACTAGTAAATGTTGGTAATTATTTTGAACCCAATTACAGGAAACAATCTGCCAAATAAAGCCGATATTAAACATCTGGCTAGAAGTACAATTGTTAATGGAAGGTCTGAGTACAAGAAAGAAAGCTGGCAATTCTGAGCAACGAAAATGAAAACACTAGGACTGTTTATAAGAAGAAAACAGAAAGAATGACTAGCAACCCAACAATAAGAATACTCAATTAAGCATCTTCCAAAAACTAGCATAAGAATGATAGCATCAAACTCGGTGTCTTTATAGACCTAGCATAAGAATGATAGTGTCAAACTCGATAACATTACAAACGTATTTATAGATTCCTGCATATATTCACACAATTTTTTCATTCTTAGGAGTAGAAGATCCATCAACGTCCTTGTCCTTAATAGTGCAGATGATTGACAAAAGATTGTTGCCAAGGCCCCCGGCAACAATGAACGTGAGAGATGATTCCAGATCCCTTAGAACCTTTTTGCCAAATTATGTAATGGGATTAACCTCTCTTAGATTTGTCTCTACGTAGTTTGGGGCATAGCCCTTCCTACCACCAAAATAACATCTAGTTTAGTTCAATAAAGTACAAACACTTACAAAGATGCACAGCACAACTGATGGCTCACAAATGTACGCTTCTAGCTCCTCATCACAATTAAATCAACTTGAGACTATTTCCAAGAAGTACATTCCAGGAAGAACAAACATAAACAAGCATTATCACAAAAAAAAAACAGGCTAAAAGTTGTGATAAATACTAGACCACATAACGCTTCATACATGCCCCAAAAAATGTCACCCAAGAATCTCATTCAGCATGTGCATCTCAAATTAGGCTTCCAGCATCCAAAAACTAATTACTATAAGACACTGTGATTGCCAGACGATCATCCCAATTACGGGTCTAAACAATAAATATTCATTGTTCGTATTATTCCAAAAAGTGACCCATCCATTTAAGCAATGAACAATATGTTCCATCAAAATTGATAATAAATAAGAAAAAATTACCAAAATAAAAGAACACAACCAGGGATTTTACAGATTAACCAAAGAGTAAATTAGTTTAATTGATTCCCCTCAAACATTAAGTTTCACCAAAAGAAGCAAACTATGATTTTCTTCTTAGACGCTTCCTCAGCTTCTTTAACTTGTGTTTGTTCATCTTTTTCTTCCTCTTCTTCTTCACGCTGTCAGCCCAAATCGTCCGGGAATCAACCGAAACAACATCTTCACCCACAGAGTGAACGAACCCGGTTGAAGAAATCGGGTTTAGAAAAGGCCCGAATGGAAAACTTGGGTAGAACTGTAACGAGTGAGAAGGATTTGTGTTCTCTGTTTTGGGCAGACACGGAAAAGGGAAAGGATTGATTGTATTGTGATTGGGCAGCTCGGTTTCTGTGAGATTATTCAAAAATGGAGTGAGAATTGGTTTACTGAAATTGGCGATGATTCTTGTGGTAGGTTGGTTTCTGAGTACTTTCTGGAAAATAAAAGCCATTTTGCAGCGAAATTTCTCTCAGATAGTTGATTTGGGATCCAAATGTAGAAGGAATAAAAAATAAAAAGAGGGAAGAATTTGTGCTGAATACAAAAATACTACATCTGGAAAATCTAAAAAAATGCCCCCATGCAGGATCGAACTACAGACCTCCAGTTTACAAGACTGGCGCTCTACCACTGAGCTATAGGGGCTTTGTAATAGATAAATAGCTCTTTTTGATTAAGTTTAAAAAAAAATACTCGAATATTTTAAAAGTTGCACCAAGTCCCACCCCAAGCATAATTTACTGATTGGGCTTACACTTCTCTACATCAACTACCACATGTCCACATTGCATACAATTTCCTTCCAAATTCATTTTTCGGCTGAAATTGACCCAGGATATCTGACCCGACCGGCAACCCGATTGGTTTATACTCATTTATGGTTTGACTTCATTAAAAAACTAAAATAAGTCTAAATATAATTAACTTCAAATTAAAATACTTTTAAATACAATTAACTCCCCAAATTAAAATACTTCTAAAGTCAATTCACCCAAAATAATATTGACTTAGAAAATATTAAACTAAAAATTATACCAAATAATGTTTAACAAAAAATCAAGAAGTATTAAGAGACTTTTTTTATTATTAAAAATTCAAACAAATGTAAAAAAGCAATAATTTTTAAGATTTTTTGTGTTACTGTTCTTTATGCTTATACCAAATTTTATTCTAAAATGATGAGCACCAATATTAACATTCAATTTCTTCAAAACAAATATTAAAAAAGGGGGCAAATTTTCTTCTAAAATGATGAACCCCACTATTAGCATTCAATTTCTACAAAATAGAAATTAAAAAAGGGCAAAAAAATGGGACTAAGAAGAATCAGAGCAACAAGAAAAAGATAAATGAATTAAAATTTGGCACAAACCTTAAATCTCTCATAGAGCTCCTCCTCCTACTCCTACTCATCTTCTGAACAACTAAGACATATATCTAATTCTTTCCATGCTTACATTCGATGCTTTCAGACTCAAAAACAAGTCATGTTCATGCACTTGCAGGGTACTTTCGAGCTCAGACACAAATCAAAAGAATTAAATCGAGCAACCAGAAAGAGGTAATTTTGAACTGAACAATGTCCTTTTCCATTTCTTTTGATTCTCGGCAAAGGATCCCCAGTTCCCCATCCCCTGCGCCTCCCTCCCCCACTCCCCTTCCTTTGCTGAGAACCCCAAATCCTGTTTCTTAAGGGTGTAAACGATTCGGTTACTCGAAACGTTAAAATTCATACTCGAATTCGAATTGTATTTGAAAATTTTTACACAAATTCGATTCGACTTGAATATTTATTACTCGGATTCAATCCGACTCGGATCGAATTATATTCAAACTATCCGCGAGCTTCAAATTCAAGCTCGAATTCGAGTCTTCACATAATAAATATGTTTATAATAAATATAATTATAAATTAAATCTGTTATTTTACTTAGAAATGAGAAAATATATTTACTATTACACTTTACAAATATAAAATCATGATTAAAATTAAAAATAAAACAAAATAATAATTAATACTCCATCCGTCCCATAGTTATAGGCTGATTTTCCATTTTGGGATGTCCCAATATATATGCTACTTACTATTTATAAAATTTAGTTGGTTCATTGTTTTACTTTTATGCCCTTATAATAAATATTCAACCATTACTTTTTTTTTGAAGAAACAACATTCAATGTCATTATTGTTATCATCACTTGTATTCTCAATAAAAGAATTCAACTTTTTAGGCTCAATAAATGAATTTGGAATAACAAATGTTTTGTGATTGGTTGAAAGTTTATGTAGATTAAAATGATCAATTAAGTTGAGAGTTTCAATGTGATAAGTAAAGAGTAATTAATTTATTCATTAATTACATATTAAGAGGAATATGTGGAAATTTTTTGTTAAAATAACTAATTTTCGTAAACTATGTGCCAAAAGAAATCAGCCTATAACTATGGGACGGAGGGAGTAATTAATTAACTTAATTTGATTTAATTTTGTATATATTATAAGAAAATGTATCGAATATCTAATCAAATTTGTATCAATTGAGTATGTATTGAATCACAATTAAGAATTAGTAGTTGAGTATTAAACGAGTCGAGTATAACCTTACTCAGATTATACTAATATTTTTACTTGAACTATTTTTTATGTTCAGATTTGGATCATATTATTAACGAATTCAAGTCTCGCTCGTATTTTTTCGAGTCAAGGACGAATCGAGCTCGAAGTGTACGTTTGGCTTGTTTATCACCTTACTTTCCCTTCTCTCTCTCTTGAAAAGTCTCTCATGTATTCAATTGGAGGTGAGATCTATATTTTTTTGAATGAGATTGTTGATTTTGTATTCAAATCTATCTATTTAAAGGTGAAAATTTTATAGATTGTGAAGTTTGAGATAAAATTGGAGTTTAGGGAAGAAAATAGTGCTTGATTGATGATGGTGATGGAGGAGTTGATGGTGGTAATATATAGTACTGTTGAAGGTGTTGATGATGGTAATGGTGAAGGAGTTTAGGGAAGAAAGAATGAGATTTTTTAGATTTGTTTTTACATTATTAAGTCTTTAAATTAGTTATTATAGAAATATATAATTCTTTAAATTATTAATTTTTAAAGTCGAACCGTATTTTGATATATATATATATATATATATATATATATATATATATTATACTCTTTCAAGTTATCTAAAAATGAATATTTTCATTCCAAACGGCTACATCTTTTTCTTAAAAACTTATTCTATTAAGAATCAATTCTGAAACCTTGCACAATAACTGGAATAATTCTAGGCAGACAGGAAATCGACAGGAAAATGGGACAGTTTTTGTGATTTTTTTTTTAAATATGACTCTCAAAAAATGTATAGTATTTATTCTAACAGGACTTTTTACAAAATATAGTATTTTGGATGTAATTTGGATACATATACAAATACAGGGTTATACAGACACTATATTTTGTATATGTATCCAAATTACACTCAAAACACTATATTTTATAAAAATTCCTGTTAGAATAAATACTATACATTTTTTGAGAGTCACATTAAAAAAAATAAAAAATAAAAAATTGGACCGGTCCAATTCTCCTGCTGTCATCATTGAAGGACTCCAATAACTGTCCTCTTTTAGTAGTGATCAGCATGCGCAGCAATTAATGGTGGTAGTCATATATATTTTGAACTTGAAGAATAATAGTATTTGTATGGATAAAGTTATGATTCACTCACTATTTATGTGAAAATGTCAATTTTTTATGTAAGAATATCAATTCTCCGTAGCACAACAAGTAGTTAATGTATTATGGTACTCCAAAATTGATTATTCACTCCCAAAAAACAATAAACTTTAACCTTTTGTGCAAGTAACCCTACACATGATTTTTGGTGCACGCACGCGTGGGTTAAAAGCTAAAAAGATAGAGCTCATTAATTAATTTAAACATTGGAATTAATTAATCAACATTCATTTTATAAACACAAAGTACACCGCTTACACATTCAATAATAATATAATACATTAATAATAATCATCAAGCTTAGCTTCTAATGGATTCGGTTAGTATGGAGTTATTTTTTTAGTAAGTTGGTCAATTGACCAATAAATACTGACACACATACAATCTGGTCTGCGTATCAGTATTCGACCAACTTAGCTTCATACTAACCACTCCCGCTTCTAATGATCTAGCCAGCCAACGTGTTACGTACGTACTTTACTTAATTAACACAAGATTCATCATTAATTAATTAAAGAACCCATGGCCCATGGTGAATTATATTAGTAGATATTTTTAATTAAACAGTAATGGTTTGGTAAGGTGTCCCAATAGTTAGCTTCTTCTTTTCTTTGATGGCCGGGTCTTCTAGCAACAACACTTTGTCCTTGTCCCTCACCCCAACCATGTGTAGGTATTCTTCATCTTCTCTCTCCTTCCCTTTGTACAATATCCTCTGCTCTTTTGCCTTTAAATTTGTTACTAATGACAATATCATCTTCAATTCTCCTGTACGTGCATGCAATTAATATTAATCAAAGAAACAGGTCAGTTCCGGTCCATCGGAGAACGGCTCGATCCGATTAAAGAAAACCCCCAAAAAAGTTAATACTCCCTCTGTCCCAAATTAACTGCTCAATTTTGACCTTTTTAAGTCAAATTGACTTTTTTTAGAATTAATAATTAAGCATATATAAATATATTTCTAATATTATAAAAATTGGGATTAATAATAAATTGTATATACTTTCTTTTGGTTATAATCTCTTCACCTATATTTTAATAAAAATAGTAAAAAGATTATTTTTAAAAATGGTCAATTTGACTTTAAAAAGTCAAAACTGAGCAATTAATTTGGGACGGAGGGAGTATATAATTTATATATAGTAGTGATCGAACAAGTAGTAGTTACCAAACGTAGAAGTTGATTGGATAGAAATATGGTGCCATTGCGAAACAGTTGAGACTCTAACAATAATAATCCCTTCTCCATTAATACTTTCATCTCCACATGATTCCCTCTTTTGAACAAGCATGCCACCGGGACGAAGTTCCCATTTGATTTCGCCTCCGCCGACCAACGCTTTGCCGCTCTTGTTATCGCCTCCACGTAGCTTGGAGCTGCTTCTACAGAACCTCTTTGATCTCAACTTGATCATTTTAATTATCTCTGATATGATCTTAATTCTTAATAATTATATATATATATATATATATATGCTTCTTTTTTCTCTCTTCTAGCTCTCTCAAAATCTCAAATCGATATGGAGGGAGAGAAGGTAACGGATTATATATATATATATATATATATATATATATATATATATATATATATATATATATGGGTATTCATCCATGGCAAACGTTTGCCATGGACACTATTCAGCAAACAAGTTGATTACCGTTGATCTGGACAATGGAAGGCTGTGATTGGTCAAGTTTTCTCCCTGCCGCTACAGCTTGTAGCGGCAGCCACTTTTCTTTTTTGTCCGTTTGCAAATTACATTACTGCCCCTAATTAAATTACATGCCTGCCGCTACAGGCTGTAGCGGCAGTGTAAAAATCCCACCCATATGGCCCATATGCTATGTAAAGATAAGTTTATATTTATGTATACATAATATAAAAATAAAAGATAATGATACATAATATAAAAATAAAAGATAATGATAAGATAAGTCTGAATAAAAGATAAACTTATTTTTATAAATATATAATGTAAAAATAAGATAAGTTTGAATAAAAGATAAATTTATCTTTTATAATAAAATAAATTAAAATTTATATTTTATTATAAATGATAAATTTATTTTATTATAAAAGATAAATTTATTTTATTGTAAAAGATAAATTTATGTTTTTATAATAAAAGATAAATTTATTTTATTATAAAAGATAAATTTATCTTTTATTCAAACTTATCTTATTTTTACATTATATATTTATAAAAATAAGTTTATCTTTTATTCAGACTTATCTTATCATTATCTTTTATTTTTATATTATGTATCATTATCTTTTATTTTTATATTATGTATACATAAATATAAACTTATCTTTACATAGCATATGGGCCATATGGGTGGGATTTTTACACTGCCGCTACAGCCTGTAGCGGCAGGCATGTAATTTAATTAGGGGCAGTAATGTAATTTGCAAACGGACAAAAAAGAAAAGTGGCTGCCGCTACAAGCTGTAGCGGCAGGGAGAAAACTTGACCAATCACAGCCTTCCATTGTCCAGATCAACGGTAATCAACTTGTTTGCTGAATAGTGTCCATGGCAAACGTTTGCCATGGATGAATACCCTATATATATATATCTAATAAAATACAAATGATTTTGAATTTCCCGCTCACTTAATAAATCATCTGGGCCGTCCAAAGTTTGGGATAAATCCCACCGTTCATACATCTATCTAATAAAATACATCTATCTATCTAATAATAATTTAATAAAATACAAATGACTTTAAATTTCCCGCTCACTCAATAAATTATTTTGGTCGTTCAAAATTTGAGATAAATCATATTGTCCATACAGTGCCGGAGGCACGGGACCCAGCTAGTATCTAATAAAATACAAATGATTTTGAATTTCCCGCTCACTTAATAAATCATCTGGGCCGTCCAAAGTTTGGGATAAATCTCACCGTTCATACATCTATCTAATAAAATACATCTATCTATCTAATAATTCTATCTAATAAAATACAAATGATTTTGAATTTTCCGCTCACTTAATAAATCATCTGGGCCGTCCAAAGTTTAGGATAACTCTCACCGTTCATACATCTATCTAATAAAATACATCACTCTATCTAATAATCTAATAATAATTTAATAAAATACAAATAACTTTAAATTTTTCGCTCACTCAATAAATTATTTTGGTCGTTCAAAATTTGAGATAAATCATATTGTCCATACAGTGCCGGAGGCACGGGACCCAGCTAGTATCTAATAAAATACAAATGATTTTGAATTTCCCGCTCACTCAATAAATCATCTGGGTCGTCCAAAGTTTGAGATAAATTCCACCGTTCATACATCTATCTAATAAAATACATCTATCTATCTAATAATCTAATAATAATTTAATAAAATACAAATGACTTTAAATTTTTCGCTCACTTAATAAATTATTTTGATCGTTCAAAGTTTGAGATAAATCATATTGTTCATACAGTGTCGGAGACACGGGACCTAGCTAGTATATATATATAATAGTTGGAAACATGTATATGGACAAAATGTGATACAAATATATTATACTGTAAGAAATAGTAATAACATATAATATAATACTAGCGGCCTTAGGTAGTGTTAAAGCAAAAAAAGTGATTAAAAATGTTGAACCTATGAGATTGGGACACATGGGGAAGAGTTTCTTGTGCTGATTTTATGGGGGCCTAAGGCACATGGGGGTGGGTAATTTTCTAATAAACACGCTTTGCTTGATTAACGGGCCAAACACATTGTCGGCTGCTACGTATTAATTTTAACTACAAAACTACTTTAAATTATTTTACTTACTTCTTTCATGGACCTTATGCTTCTTTTCGGACAAGTGTGTAAATTACAACAATGTTATTACAACATAAAAATGGGTAATATAATACTTGGATTAAATATTTTTTAATTGTTGTATATTAGTGTATAGTGTGGGCCCTCGCTTGACATATGGGGCCCGCAATATACATATGTGTATGTGAGCATTATGTGATCATTTTTTATATGATAGCTAGTAACATTATTTTATAAATTAATAGAATTGATATTTTCACAAATAATAATGTTAATTTTATAAGTTACTCTCTTAAATTAAAAGAATTGAACTTCACTTACTATTTATGTGAAAATGTGCTTATAAAAATATCAATTCTCTAAATTAATTAAGTCCTGCTGGTTTGAAATCATACACAAGATTTTAGGCTCGTTAAAAACTCATCCCGATCAGGCTCAATTGACTCGTTTAACTTTTAAATGAGTTCGAGTTTAGCAAGTCAAAGTCTAACTCAACTCAACTCAACTCGTTTACAACCCTAGTTGTTAAGATAATAAGGGTCCCTTAAATTGTTAGATAATACTAAAATAATTACAAATGTGTCTCGCTCTAAACTTATTTAATTTGACAGTATCATTTTTATTCTAATAATTATAACTGTTATCTATAATATTATAGTATTATTTAATATATATATATATATATATATATATAATAAAATAGAACATAATTTTATATATATATATATAACACAGAAATTATTAATGAATAATAAATCCGAGTCCTTTGAATTCATAAAGTCTCCTTAAAGCAAATTTATTCCCTCACATGTGCTAAGGATTAATTGAATAATTGCTTCCCAAGATAAAACGGATTTCAATTCTTAATTAGTAGCACTACAAAATTAAGAATTCGTTGAACGCAAATTCTATGTTATGTACTCGAACTTTACTATTAATAATAATGATGCATGAAGAAAATAGAAGAAAACTTACTGCACAATTTTACTGCAGAAAACGGGATTTTGTAGTGCAGAACGGGATTTTACAGTGTAGAACGGGAACGGAATTACTGCAGAACGGGAGTCTGCCAGAAACGGGAAACGGGAACTATTTGCAGAAACGAGATTTTTGCAGAAGGGAAGGAACGGGATTTTTCAGAAGGGAAGGAACGGGACGCAGAAACAGAACGGTGTAATCAAACTTATGCAGAAAATATAATCCCACATAGTTTATTTATAGAATAATTAGGCAGTTTATTACCGTTAGGATGCGTCAACCGACCCCGACCTGGCCCGTCAATTTTCTCATTCAATTATTAATGAACTTGAACACATAAATATATATTTTATCAAACTCATTTCCAACAATAACAACTTTTATTGCCAAACTAGATCTCACATGATATATGGGAATATATGTCTTATTTAATAGAGAAAACTGATATTTTTACATAATCTTCTCTTATACGAGAAGAAAGTGGGTCATACCTTTATATAAGAGATAATGATGTAAAAATATCAAAAATTCATGTGAAAATAATATTCTCCTTGGATAAATGGTTGTTTTGTCTTCACTTTGTGAAGTTTTGGTTGGTTAATTTAAAATTAAGTTAGGTGGTGGGGGGAGCCTGAATTTCCTATTTTCGGTTAATATTTTGTGAATCGGTGGTTGGGCTAACCCATAAGGTATCAACCCATGAGGGCAAGAGGTTGAAACACAAACTTTTCTCTATCTATCCATTTTCTTTATTTCTTGTGTCCTCTAGTGTTGATAGTAATAAATAATCATTTCTAGGTTTGTTTTTTTTTAAATTTTATTTTATAGATAAAAGTTCACACAAGTTTTCCCAAGAGTGATTAGCAAGGAACAACACAAGAACAGCAATTCAGCAAATGAATGGAATGGATAGTATAATCAGGTGTTCCCCTAGTGGGTGGATCACTGGTTTTCTATATCAAGCAAACATCCATTTTGGCCCTATTTCATGAAAGAGATGCTAGCTAGAGAGAACAATTCTTGGATCGCAAATACCTCCCTTTTTCAACTAGTTTCCTTTACCAGCTGCTCTGGAAAACAGTTTCGCTGGAACTAAGGAGATGGATGATCGATAACTGATGGATAATCAATTATACTGAGACACGACCCAAACTCACTCCTGCGGGAGACAACTATAATTACTTGAATAAATTTTCTTTTCATATTAATACTTTATAAGATTTTATTTTATTTTTTGCCTTAATCACCAAGTAACCGTACTCCACTTGTAATAATGATGCATTATTTGTTATGTTATTTGAGGCCTACCATTCCTTTTCATCAAAACCATTACTCTTCCTCAAAACTATACTTACTCATCCTTTCAAGCTTTAAACCACAACTACTTTTTTTCCTTATAAAATAAAATATAAAATATTGGTGTTTGAGGAAGAAATAAGCTACTGAATAGAATATTCTAAAGGTTTAATCACCCAACATGGCTTTGCCAGCGAGTGATAAGTTAATACGCAGGAGACCGGAATCAATAAGTCGAGGCACAGATTTTTTGGACCTGTCCAAAATTTGCTTTGTTTTTTTCCTTACTCTTAAAAAATGTATACTATTTATTCTAATTGAAATTTTTATACAAACCATTTATTTAGGTGTAATTTGAATACATGTAAAATTTACAACACTTTTTTTTATATGTATCCAAATTATACTAATTAAATCACTGAATTCTGTAAAAATTCTCATTGTATATATTTTTTGGGAGTCATGCAAAACAAAACAAAATACAAACCAAATTTTGGACCGGTCCAAAAAACCGTCTGTGTAGAACTACTCACCTTTCACAAAAAAGTTTTATTTTATTAATATTTTTTGTATTCTACATAAAAGTTTATTCTTTAGTTAATTATAATAGTGAAAAACGACATAATATTCTTAAATTTTTCATCATAATTTATTATTGTAGCCCTTTACTAGACACATATTTTTTTTTAAGAAAATAAATAAATAGAACATAAGTATATATTTGATATTTGCAAACAAAAAGAATAATTTTTTGAGAAAAATAGTATAATTAAGCACCGGCGATGGAGAACACCTGAAGTTGGGGTCTGGGAGGGACCGGGCACGATATACTTGAAATGAGAAGACAAGACATGATGGAGGATTGAGTATATATTATGTTGTTGTGGCATACGTGAATCATTCAAGTATGGGCTCACAATAATCATCATATATTGGCCCGTTTAAGACTTAACCTTAAAAAAACTCCAAAAAGGAAACAAAAATCAAAATCACAAGAAGAAATAAAAGCATTATTTGATCTCAAATGGTCAATATAGACAAGTTTGTTATGTGGAATGAGATTTGTAAGAATACTAGAGGGGTTGAGTGGAGCCATTAATATATATTGGAAAAAATACCTTAACAAAATTCGTACATGTCTAAGCTAGAAGGTTGTTACATGTAAGCGTTTGTGGATAAGGAAATCGTTACTTGTTAGGGTCAAGGGCGAACTTATGTTTGGACAGTATAGGCACCTGTTTATGTTGAGATTTTTTTTATAGGTATAGAGGAGGGACAAATATGTAATTTAATAAACTTAAAAGAGACATTAATAAAAGAGTTATACTTAGAAGAGACAAAAAATATATATTTTTTACTCTTAATTTTAAAATTTAAATGAATCTGTTTTATAGCTTTCGTTTGGGTTGCAAATCTTCTAAACTACTTTCCGCCTGCTAATGAAGAAGTAGCTAGGAGATAATCAGACACATATATTTATATTAAAATATTTTAAGTTGACTTCAAAAGGTTAAAATTGAAGAGAATATATTTTATTGTTCCAATGAGATTAAGTAATTTTAGATGAAATGTACTACTCCCTCCATCCCATAAAGAATGGCTAAATGTGTAATTTTTTCCCCCATAAAGAATGGCTAAATCTATTTTTTTTTTCAAAAAATGTAAGATAAAATATATAAAGTGAATGGTACATATGTTATTTAGTGGGGTTTATTAATATAAAAAAATAAAACTATTCATCATTTTATGCAATCTTGTGGGATCACTAACGATAAATTTAGAATTTTGTTATTCTCTTTCCTCTATTTTTTTCTTAATATGTGTACAAATTGTATTTTGTTAATCTGTTTGGGGACGGAGAGAGTAGTTTATAATTTTGATATATTCAGTTTAGACATTTTTGGGACTTTTTTCACTTCAATCATCATTTTGAAGATTATTTGTGTTATTCATTAGTTATTTTTGTGATTGGCCTTTTTTTAAAAAATACTTATTAATTAATTTGTTTAAAATGATTAATAAAAGAAGAAGATTGTGGCAGTGCAAAAGTTTCTTTAAATTGATTAGTTTTCCGACAATTAACTTATCTAGTTGGCTCCCCCGTGATAAATTGCGTGGATTAAAAGTTGTCATCTACAAGTGAACTGGAAATTAAGATTAACCATAAATCGGTTAACAAATTCTTGTTGAAGATTTATGGCAATAGAGTGATTTAAAATTAATGTCATGCAAGTTACATCTTTTAAGTTAATTAAACTATTTAAGCATGTTTGTTATGATTAGTTTTTAAACCCATTAAGTTCTCACCCTTATAGTGTACATATTGGAAGTGGTTAGCATGAAGTTTATTTTTGGGTAAGTTGGTTAATTGGCCAATAGAGTGCTGACACGCATGCGAGGTTTTACGCGTGTCGGCATTCTATTGGTCAATTGATCAACTTACCAAAAAATAAACTTTATGCTAATTATCGAATCTGTACATATTACCTCTATTTATTTAATTAACTATTGATTTTTTAATTCATATTAAAATTTTGTGACTAAATAATTTACATTGCTATATAAATTGATATGTTACCAAGTACATGCTCCTGCAAATCAATTGCAATGTTTGTTTCTGCATCAAAATAAGACACTATTTTTTTTTTTGAAAAAAAGATAAAGACAAAAAAATGAAGAAACAAATTTGTACATAAATCAAGCGAAACTCAAAGTAGTAATAAGGCCAATGGCGAATCTATTAAGAGGGAAGATTAAGTAGTGTCTATGTTGAGATTTTTTTATAGGCATATGGACAAGAATAAAAATAAAACTTGATAAACTTAAACTTTTAGAGGAAAAAAAACTTAAACTACAACTACACTAAAAAAACTAAACACACGGGTGTATAATGCTTTCAAACTCTCGCTCTCCAACTTGCTAAGTTTTAACCCTTCGTTTTAGTTTTCAGTTTAAAAAAATTTGCCCCTGCTGAGAACGGATCCTAGATACGCCCCTGGTTAGGGTTAGTGTTTCCTATTGGATGAAGATGAGAGATATCCATTAAAGGTACGGTATTTGTTAATGAATTGAAGAGGAGAGAAGAACATAAAAGCGATTATTCTAGTAACACGTGAAAGAACTCTAAGATTGAAAGAGTCTTTTCGAGTATTTCTGGCCTAGGGAGAATCTAAAATTTAAAAGGCCTCTCTTCAAAGGAATGGAAGGAGTGTATATATATAGTTTTTTGGAAAGTGATCACGTGCTTGGCACATGTCTAGATCTTATGCCTGACATGTTACCTCAGAAAAAGTTTCAGAAATACCCTTAATTAGTTGTGTAATGCTCAAATCGTTCTTTTCTTCTAGCCACTAATCCAATTCCTCAATCAATTTTCAAAATGAGTTGTCTGCCTAAACCTTCTGCCTCAGGACACATGGAGTCCCATTAGGTCTCGCGTTCCAAGGTTCTTGCTACTCAATCCATGTTTATACTTTTCTTTCTTTATATGAAAATATCGTTGTCGAAAACTTCGGAAGAACTTGGCATGAGACAACGGAGGCCCTGCCTAGGGGGCTAAACCCTATGAAGGTCGAACCTTAAGAGTTTGAACCCTAAGGCGCCAAAGTTCGTGCCTCTTTCAATTCTTTTTCGTTTGTTTTGACTTTTCTTAATTATTAGTTTTCATCATTTTCTCCTGATTCTTGGCTATGCGAGAAGATTTTATTGTCATGGAGGTTTTAAGACCAACCATTTCTAGATCGAGTTTCATAAGCTTCCTAGTTTCTCTTTGCACTTCAGACTCGTTGTTCCGACATTGTATTGCTCAAAACTTGTCCAGCATGACTTTCGAAAAAATGAAGTAGTGTTAACCCTAGGGTGGCACCTTGACTTTTTTGCTCCTTTGTTCGTTTTCCTTATTTTGTTCTTATTTCGTTTTCGTAGCTCAAATCAAATTCAATCGAGGAAGAGATTATCAAATTTTGTATTGAGGTATGGGTCCACCTAGAGGTGGTCGAATCTTAGAGGGCCAAAATCTTAGGTTTTTCCCATTTTGTTCGTTTATTGTTTCGTTCATTTATGGTTGTCTTGTTCATTTATTTATGTCTTTTTTATTTGTTATTCAATTATTTTAAGTCACAGGTGAACTCTAAGTTGTACTTAGAGGTGGCAAACGGATGGGCGGGCGCGGGCCGGGCCAGGCCAAAAAGGCAAGGATTTTCACGGGCCAAAAAAAATAAGCCCAGAGCCCGCGGGCCGGGCCGCGGACCGAAGGTGATTTATGCCTATTTTTTGCATTTTTTTCAACCCGCTAAGCCCGCGGGCGGGTCGGGCCGGACTTTGAATGTGCCGGGCCAAAAAGGCCCGATTTTTTGTTAGCCAAAAAAGTGCGGCCCATAGCCCGTTTTTTGGCGAGCGGGCCGGCCCGGCCCGGCCCGCAGGCTTTGGGCCCGTTTGTCAGGTCTAGTTGTACTTGGGCCCCACATCGTTGTAGTAGATTGAAGATAAAATTTCTCCTAAGTTTTTCAATTGGTCTCTCCTTGGGGTTCCACCTAAAGTCCCTAGATAAAATATATCCGTAGAATTGAATTAAGCTGGTATATAAATTCTTGAAAAAAGAAAAAAGAAAACACGTGAAGAATATAGATAGATAGTGCATGTACTGAAAAGTGAAAAGCTTGAGGTGACAAATGCAGATCCAGAAGAATGCACAAAGAATCAAATCTGATTAGTACATATGAGAAGATACAAGGAATTAATTATTCTGAAATGAATTATTATTTCCACACATTATTAAAACTAGCTATTAGTTAGTTGTGTTCTTTGTTTTCTTATTAAGAATCTTTAGGAGATCCATCAATCCCATAACTATTATTTGAACAATGATCTTAGGCTCACTTTTATTGAGCTCATCCCGAGCTCATTCTGTCTTTTTTTATATATATAAAAAAAACATAACTAATAAAAGATGTATAATAATTTTTGTAATTGAAAGTTTTTTAAAAAAGTGTGTTTTTGGTGTGTTTTTTATTAGTTATGTTTTTTTATATAAAAAAAAGGCAAGGTGGGCTCGAGGTGAGCTCAATAAGGGTGAGCCTAAGAAATGGACTGACTATTATTTATATATATATATATATATATATATATATATATATATGTAGTATATATCTCTATCATATTTTTTTCTGGAAATCTAAGAATAAAATCTTTTTATTTTCTATTTCTCACTAATAATTAATTAATAATCAATTTGGGTTTATATCATGGTTGGCAATGTACACTTAAAAAATGTTGTTGATTATTTTCTATATTAAATTTATTTATTATGTAATATTTTCAATAAAATTAAGTATATTTTATTCCATTTTGAAATAATTCTTTTTCTTGGATGTTGTAGTAAATACTGTATATAAGGAGTAATTCTCTTCCACCAATTCCATGCTCAGTATGCAGCACTTGATCTGTTGCTCAAGGCCCAGCCCAGCCCAGCCCAAGACTTGAATGATGGACTAGTTGAGAAGATTGTTTGCTTTTTGACCCAAATTAGAAAAAGGCCTCAAAGGGACTATACTTGAAAAACTACCATTCCCATTTTGGTTGAGCCAATGATTCTAGAGCCTCACTGTATGGGGGCCCTTTTAGCAGAATAGTTGCCTTAGACCCAGATTAACTTCTCTTTTCTATTTCATGATATGGATTTTGTTTTATTCTGGTTGAAGATGAGTGAGTGATCATATACTACACAATTCCCTGCTTTTGCAAGTGAATGGCTGTGAGAAGCTCACCCCACAACCCAATTTGAGTCCCCAAGTTCATCCAATTCTTCAACAAGGTATGAACCCATCTTTCCTAATTCTTATATCTTGATTTGTCACTTAGTTCTGAACCAAGATTAATAGCAAGTATCTTTCATTTTATCTTGGAAGTTTGTCTTTTACACCAAGTCAATCACGAGATAAATTAGCTCGCATTCTAACTGTTTAATCATATATTCAATTCTGGGTTTCTCACTTTTACTGTATATTGAGCTATAGACAATGCAAGCTCCGAGTATTTTGCCTCCAAAGGGTGACTCTTTGGTGGTTGCCCAATTGGATGTTGAACTGGGTTCACCTTATAATTTAACTATGAGGAGGAAGAGGAGAAAAATGCCAGTTGTTGGAAACTCTCCGTGCCATAGTAGAAGCTCTGGTTTCCTATTTGTATCAAGCAATTATAGGGGTATTAGCAGTAGAGATTGTTTTAAGAGCCCCAGTAGTGATTTGAGATGTGGGATTTTTTCTAAATGCTCTACAGTAAAAAAATTTGTGTTTTGTGAGCCAAAGAGAGGTTATTTTGGCAAGTACTTTTCCTCGGCGTGGGCGTTGGAAAATCAACAAGTTGGGAGAGATGTTGTGAAAGGAGATTCAAATTCATTAGATAGATTATCCAAAATAAGTTTGGGTGAGTGTTTACATGGTGTTCATTTGAAAGGAGTGAAAGCAAATGACTTGTCTCTCAGTGATGATGACAAAGCTAAACATACCAAAAATAAGGAAGACTTTGGCAAAGAGAAGAGTAAAAGAATTGATGTTCGTGCACTGGGATCGTGTTTACAGCAGGCCAAAACCGCAGATGATGTAGAAGATATTCTTAAGGACATGGCAGAAATTCCCCTCCAGGTGTACTCATCTTTAATTAGAGCTTTTGGCAAAGAAAATAAGGTAGATTCTGCACTGGCTCTTTTTCACTGGTTGAAAAGAAAGAAGAAAGAATCTAGCGATTTTACTGGCCCTAACCTTTTCATATATAATAGTCTACTGGGAGCGCTGAAACAGGCCGGACGATACGAAGAAGGGGAGAAAGTCATAAATGATATGGCCATGGAAGGCATACAGCCTAACATTGTGACTTACAACACTTTGATGGGAATTTGCTTAGAAGAAGGCCGGGAAGTTGACGCTCTTAATCTTTTCGAAGACATGCAGACAAAGGGTCTATGCCCATCTCCGGCATCCTATTCTACTGCCTTGTTAGCTTATCGAAGACTGGAAGATGGGTTTGGAGCCCTAAAATTCTATGTTGATATAAGAGAGAAATATCAAAATGGTGAAATAGGAAAAGATATAAACGAGGACTGGGAGAATGAGTTTGCTAAGCTTGAAAACTTCATTGTTCGAATTTGCTATCAAGTGATGAGGCGGTGGCTTGTGAAGACTGAAAACTTAAGCACCAATATATTGAAACTTCTATCAGATGTGGACATGGCTGGGATTCAAACTGGTAGGGCAGAACTGGAACGCCTTGTGTGGACATGTACTCGTGAAGAACATTATGTCGTGGCAAAAGAGTTATATAATAGGATAAGAGACATGGACACTGAAATAAGCTTATCAGTCTGCAATCATGTGATTTGGTTGATGGGGAAGGCTAAGAAGTGGTGGGCTGCTCTGGAGATCTATGAGGATTTGTTGGATAAAGGACCAAAACCAAATAACATGTCACACGAACTGATAGTGTCTCATTTCAACACCCTACTTACTGCTGCTAAGAAAAGAGGAATTTGGAGATGGGGTGTTAGATTACTGAACAAGATGGAAGAGAAAGGCCTAAAACCAGGAAGCAGAGAGTGGAATGCAGTTCTTATTGCCTGTTCGAAGGCTTCAGAAACTAATGCTGCTGTGCATATATTTAGAAGGATGGTGGAGAAAGGTGAAAAGCCCACAATTATATCCTACGGTGCCCTGCTTAGTGCTCTTGAGAAAGGGAAACTCTATGATGAGGCCCTTCTGGTGTGGAAACATATGATTAGAGTGGGTGTGGAGCCAAACTTGTATGCCTACACGATTATGGCTTCAATCTATGCTGGACAGGGAAAATTTAATATTGTTGATTCCATCATCCAGGAAATGGTTACATCTGAGATTGAGCCAACAGTTGTTACATTCAATGCAATTATCAGTGCTTGTGCGCGAAATAATATGGGAGGTCCTGCATATGAATGGTTTGATCGCATGAAAGTTCAAAATGTTGAGCCAAATGAGGTTAGTTATGAAATGTTGATTGAGGCTCTTACAAATGATGGTAAACCAAGGCTTGCCTATGATTTGTATATGAGGGCTTACATTGAGGGCCTGAATCTATCTTCCAAAGCTTATGATGCAGTCATTGAATCCTCACAGGCTTATGGTGCCACTATCGATGTGAGTTCCATGGGTTCACGACCATTAGAGAAAAAGAAAAAAATGCAAATCAGAAAGAATTTGTCAGAGTTCTCTAAACTAGCCGATGTACCTAGGAGGAGTAAACCATTTAATAGAAAAGAAATTTACGCTCCACAAACTAATTTATAATTGATTTGGTGCTTCAGAAGGCGGATTCTCCACAATTTGTATTTTGATATCCGGGTATTTTGACCAGTTCTTTAATACAATGAAGCTCATAATTTTAGCTTAGCGGTTTGTTTGTAGAGAAAATGATTGTCTTTCCTTTTTATGCAAATTTTTAGTAGCACTTGCATACGTTTAAATGCTAATGTTAGTTTATGATTCACCTTCAAAGAAGAGATTACGCTATTGAGGTACATTCTCAGCTGATATGGTGGTTTGATCTGACTAATCATCACCATCAATAGTTGACAGACAGGTTTTTACATAACTAGTTTATGTGAAAGAAGTTTTTTTTGTTGCTAATTTTCACACGCACACATCCAAATAATTGAATCCTTAACCTGTTGGAAATCATAAAACAAGAGTTACCGCCGGGTCAGATCTAAATTTGATTTAAAAGAAAAGTTGGATTTATTTTGGCAGAAAAGTTGGGCAAACAGCACCTAATATTAGTAATGTAGTTGGGTTTCTTGGTACAATCTAATCATTTAATGATCCCACCAATACCAATACCTACTCCTAGTCCTGGCAAAGCAAAAGCACTACACCAAACAAGCATCAGAAAATTGAATTCTTTAGAAAATACTATCATCCCAAATCCCAATTAATTAGTTAAAAATCAAAGTATTTGGACATTTGGTAACATATTGTATTGCATTACTATATTTGTTCTCTATTTTATTTTATGTATGTATTGTCATTTACTTAAAATAAAAGAGTTGTAAAAGTATGTTTTTTGAGGAGGGAGGGAGGGAGGGAGGGAGGGAGGGAGCATATGAATTAGTAGTAGGCATAAATCCGCGCGTAGGGAATAAATATTATGTACAGATTTGTAAATCAGCTACTGCGACTAAGATTCTTTAGTACCAACCCCAGATTCTGTGGACAAATCAAGATTCCCTCAACTTTTCTTGTTATTAATTTACCTCAACTAGTAATTTTATTTTGATTTTGTTAATGAATTAGTATCATTTATACATAATATTGATTTTTTTAACATTATTATGTCAAGGAAATTAGGGGGGAAAACGCCTACCAGAAATGCAATTGGGCGTCGTGGGGGTGCTCGAGTATGAAATAAATTGATTGGAATCGAGTCCAAACAGTTTAAATTTTTTGAGTGAATATGATCGGAATATTAATAAAAAATTATAATTTGATGAGGTTCGAGTAATTTATTGAATTTTAAAATTTACTTATTTTTGAATTATTTATATTTCGAGCCAAATTTGAATCAAATTTTTTGTCAACTGAGTATAAAAGAATAACTTAAAACTTGACAATGTAAGTCTTTCGTCCATAAATTCATAAATTTGGATAAAAACTAATAATTTAAATAACTTCTCTTTGGTGATAAATATCTTTTCTATTATCTCTTTAAATTTCTTCTCTTGGCTCCTCATAGGTCTATAAGATGAAAAAAAATAAATAATAATATATGGATTAAAAATAATTTAAATATAAAACTTAATTTTTTAATTATAAATTCAATAACAGCAATAAATCTTTTTTATAAATTTTCTATAATTTTTGAATTTTGAACTGAAAAGAATTTAAAATTTGAAAACAAAACTAAGCATTTGAGACCATGACACCTGTATCTATATTATATCCATCAATTAATCAAAATTAACTACTAATAACCGCTTCGTATATTATATTAGCATACCTGTCATAAGTTGTCATCATTAAAGTAAAAAAGGAGTATGATATCTATTACTAATATTTATAAACTAGCTGGGACCAAAATAATTTATTGAGTGAGCGGGAAATTTAAAGTTATTTGTATTAAATTAAATTATTATTAGATTATTAGATAGATGTATTTTATTAGATAGATGTATGAACGGTGGGATTTATCCTAAATTTTGGACGGCCCAGATGATTTATTAAGTGAGCGGGAAATTCAAAATTATTTGTATTTTATTAAATTATATATTAGATTATTAGATAGATAGATGTATTTTATTAGATAGATGTATGAACGGTGGGATTTACCCCAAACTTTGGACGGCCCTAGATGATTTATTAAGTGAGTGGTAAATAGATAATAATATAGTACTGTAGTACCGAGATGAAAGAAAAGAACAGAATAGAAAGGAAAAGAAGAACAGAGTGGATTAACTGTACAGTAGACAAACACTAGTACTAGTATTCTTTGCTTCTTCATCTTAAACCGTCGGTAGTTTGTCTACAACTGTCAGGTGGCTGACACCACAAGTGCCAAATAAGTATTTTCTATTTCTAAATTCAAGCTCAAGCTCTCAAACCAGACAATTTTTTGGGGACGGAAAGAAAGGGAAAAAATAGAGACATTTGGGTTGTTTCTACGGAATCTGTTACCCAGAAGAGAAAAAGTTGAGATTTTGGGGAAGCTGGTGGGTGTGAAATTGTAGAAATGGGTTTGTAGCGGCGGGATGTGGTTAGATCTGAAGTGGGTGGGTGAGGACTGACAGAGTTTAATGGAGCCTCCACCGGGGATTTGGGCTTCTTTCTGGAACTTCATTCGTTTCTTGCCTTACTTCATTGGACTTCTTATTCTTGGCTTCCTTAAAGGTCCCTTCCAATTTTCCCTTCTTATATTTTTTTAGGTTCCCTTCTCCCCCTCAACCTGGATATATATCTATTCATTGTTATATAATGTGTATATATAACTTGTTCTCACTTCTCTCATATGTTTTCTTGTATTTTTCTTCTATCAGATGTACTATATACTACCCCCTAAAATTGTATGTTTTGTGTGTGTTTTTATTTGGTAATTGGGGGTGGATGGAGGTGGAGGGGGAAGAAGGGAAGCCAACAGTTGACATCCTAGTTTGGGTTTCTTTCTCACTCTTCATATGATTATTTGGTTCGAGTCCCAAACCTGTTCATCTGTTAGTCTGTTACCAGTTTTTTAATTGCCAAAACAGTTCCCTACTTGCATAACTTCCTAGTTAGGCATTCAATTGATATAACAGTGCCTTAATTTGGTGTTACATCCCCAGTTGCTAGCTGTAGTACTCCCTCTGTCCAATAATGTGAGTTCCATTTGACTTGTTTACTTTTATTTAGCTCATATGAAGGTTTATCTTGGTCATTTTCCATAATTTTGTCTAAATAACAAATTTTAGTCCTAAATATTGATCTTGAACTAAAACTATCTAAAATAATTAGGTCTAAAGCAAACTTAAATTTTAAAAGGAGTTCACTAGTCAAATGGGACTCTCATTTACTGTTGGCGGAGTATTTAGATACAGCTGTATGTAGTGAATTTTATATTGTACTTAGTTTATTAAGTAATCAGTGTGACCAACCTTGGCTCTTACTTTGGCTTCAGGTATCATTTTGTGCCCTGTAATATGCCTTATTATGACTATTGGAAACTCCACAATAATATTGGGTCTCTGGCCAGTACACTGTTTGTGGACATATTATTGCATTCTGAGGTGCATTTTCTAATCACTTTCTCCCTGCTATCCTTGCTTTGCTTCATTATCTCACCTGTCTTTTAGTGATTGTTTAAAAAAAATTGTATGGCAGCTCGAAACAACTTGGGCCAGTTTTGAAGCTTGTCCTCTGTTTAGGTATTACTATACCCTTGCTTTTGTGGCCACTGATAGGCATAATTGGTAGTATTATTGGTGGTGCAGCATATGGCCTTCTTTCACCAATGTTTGCTACTTTTGACGCTGTTGGTGAGGGGAAGGAGAATGAGTTTTTCCATTGTATCTATGTAAGTAAATGTCTTTACATCAACATACTATATTCTCTATGTCGTTGCCTTTGTATAAGGAGATCATCCTTTAATCAATTCGCAGGATGGAACTTGGGATACAGTCATTGGGTGCTTTACTATTATTAGGGATTTTGGGGATGTATGCTACCATTCCTACTTGTCAATTATGGACGATCTACGAAATCAAGGACCTCAAGAGGGAAAATATTATGAGATTAGGTTCGTTTTCAAAATTATTTCTTGTAATATTACTTCAGGGTCCATATTAGTCAATGTTTTGTCCAATAAAATCCTCAAATAATACAGTAATACCACTTATAAATCTTTTTTTGGATTCATTATAATACCTTGCAGGATGCAGGGTGATTATTTGTATTTTGTAAAATATAACCAAAAATACCCGCTCTTCCCCCCTCTTTTTCCACCCCACTTTTGTATAGTCCGAGTAGGAACGGCTATATGACTTTATCCTTTTACCATACTGGTTTTGCTTGGTCACTGTTCCGAAGGGCGATGCAGTTCCTGTGTTTAACGAATCTTTCCTCCGTCTTTTGTGCAGATTGCTTTATATTCCTGGAGCTATTATAATTGGGGTGCTAGGTTTAATGGTTGACTTTCTAGTAATTTCACTTGTAGCCCTCTGCAAATTCCCGTACATGCTCTTCAAGGGGTGGCATCGTTTATTTCAAGACTGTATAGGACGTGAAGGTCCTTTCTTGGAAACGATATGTGTACCATTTGCAGGTCTTGCAATATTACTCTGGCCATTGGCTGTTACTGGGGCACTATTAGCCTCCATAGTATCAAGTATATTCTTGGGTGCTTATGCTGCAGTGATTGTATATCAGGTAATTTGCCATTTCATTTTCAATCCAGAGATCAGGGACTACTTTTGAGCAGATGTCTGGGAAAGATCACAAAAATAATTCCATTCTTTATGGAATAATGTCTTTTACTTTTCAGCACTAAGCTTGGAATTATTTCTGCTCGACCTATTGGAATATTACTCCTAATGTGCACATGTTAGGCCATATTCTGAAAATAGATTCCTGCATAAAAATTCATCCTGTTCAAGGCTGACCAATTTACATATTGAAGCTATGTCGAGTGCATCTTCATAGTTCATAGATCGAAAGTCTTAACTGAAATTGTTTCATTTTCTCTTTTGACTACAGGAGTCTTCTTTATGGTTTGGGCTTTGCTATATTGTTGCTTCACTCTCCATTTATGACGAATACAGCAATGATGTCCTTGACATGCCAGAAGGCTCCTGCTTTCCTAGGTTCTAGCATGACTAGATCTCTATCCGCTTACTAATTTTGTACAGTACAAAATTGACAACTTCCTTAAATTTGTTGCATTCAACCAGGCCTCGATACCAAAAGAAGGATTCAGAGTCGCACAACAGCTCTCGTGCAACTTCCTTCCAAAAACGTGAGTCCTTCCGAAAGCAACCGTCTCGTTCAGCTTCTTTCAGGACCCCTTTGATTGAGGTGAAGCCATTGGAGGTACGTTGTCACTTAGAATTTGACGCCTTCAAGGATCTCATCAATTTTTTTGAATAGCCTTCGCAATTTTGTGTGATGCTTAATGATTTGCATTGCTAAGACCCAAAAAAATAAAAATAGACAATATTTCTAGACTCACAATATTGCTAATTCAAACTCACTAAATGACTTTTGTAGTTAATTGATAACTTATTCAAGGAGTGTCAGCAGTATGGGGAGAGGATGGTTTCTGAAGGACTAATTACTTTGAAAGACATTGATGACGCCAGGTCAAATAATAATAATGGCAAGGCCATATGCACCGGATTAGCAGCTTATGGTATCCTGCAGTCACTTTTACGGTCTGCAAAAGCCAACTCTCCTGGTATACTGTTAGGTAAGTTTTTTAATTTATTTTTTAAAAAAGCTTATTGTTTTAGTGTTCTGTTTTCCCCTTTCAAATAGACTCTTTAGCATGCAGAGAAATGGTTATCCCAATCTGATTACAACTTGCATTACTGTCATTCAGCTGACAATGTTACTGAGATAACAAGCACAAACAGACCAAAAGATACCTTTTTTGAGTGGTTTCTTAATCCACTCCTTATCATCAAGGACCAAATCAAAGCTGAAAACCTCTCTCAGGCAGAAGAGGACTACCTAGGGAAATTAGTTTTATTAAGTGGTAATCCTGAGAAGTTGAAAAATTCAAACATTGGCCCACCACCCGAGTCGGAGCTTAAAAATGCTGAACTTGATGGATTAGCTCGAAGGTAGTGATGGAACTTTGTGGTGATTCTTGGATTTATTTTCTTACAATATACTTTATTAATTTGGTTCTCTTGTTCATTTTTCTCGTGCAGACTTCAAGGTATCACCAAATCTATATCAAGGTACCCAACATATAGGCGTCGTTTTGATAATGCTATTAAGATACTATCCGACGAACTTGCTAAGAAAAGTAATACCAGCAAACAAAATGCTGGACCTCAAGGAATACCCAGGTCAAAAAGTGCGTTTGCTCGAATATTTAGCCAGAAATCTTTCAAAAACAATACGCCTGGGGGTGATATAGAGGCTCAGCCAGTTTTGGAGAGAGATGTCCCAGTCGAATGAGATGTTACTTCTAATCTTGTTGTTCCATTTCCTGTTATTCAAGGCTCTACCATATTTCCCCATACTACATTGAAAACTCAAAATGGTCTTTAAACGTAACAAATGTAAATCATAGAGATAGTTGTAAAGATTTCATGTAATGATTTCCTCCTATATTTTGTATTCTTGAAATCCAAGTTCACACCTTTTTTTTTACATGAGAAAAATCCTTAATGCAGTCTTTGGTAACATAATTTCAGGTTTTGTTCTATAGAATTAAATTTAGTTAAAATTTTGCGCTCAATTAGCCAAATTCCCAACCTTTATTGTATTGCAATCCAGAAACTGAAATATAAGGTTACAACCCTCACTCAAGAGTGGGCGAAGATGCATCAAATGTCTATTGTGGGACAGATGGGACATGATCAAGCACTTGGTTTCTTGCACTCAACAAAACATTTTATTTTTAATAGGCAAATCCTTTGTTTAATTTTAGAGGTTAAAGCAACCTAGTTAGCCAATTTCTTAAACCTAATTTTAAATTGTTTTCTGAATTGACTATCGATGACCAAAATAAATTGACATGTCATAAAGATTTATATTAGCAGCTTCTCTTCCTAAAATCAACCATACAGTTTTAGATGACTGAAAACCATGAAGCAAAACCTTATGTATACTAACCATGGAAATAATTATAATCATCAAAAAAAATTAATCCTTCACATAAAAGTAAAACATTCAATCCATCATAATCTAGCATATTGTTAATTTGCACTCCTCTGTTACACCCATCTTTTTGTTCATATTAGGGGGAACCTGGATTACGGGGATTCATGGAGATGATAAGCAGGACTAAATTACTGACTGACCATGTAGACCAAGATCAAGATATCACAAGAACGTGCCAGCTTTTCTCGAGGAGGACCGGACTTCAACCCAAATAACAATAAGCGTGCTCCTAACATGAACAAAGCTAACACAACATATTAGGTGACAATGTAGCTACTACTTTTAGCAACAGATGTCCAAATATTAGCATAGTCTAAATACCTATGCCACTTAATAAGAACATTCAGTAGAAATACTTAATCCATGATGGTTTACATTCTCATATATTAAAACTACTTCCCAGACTGTATACCCAATAACACATGTGTGAGACATTTGAGAAGGTGAGGCGAGGAAAGCGAGTGAACCGGGAGAGAGATAGAGAGCTTTTACTCCTTTTTCCTGGTGTCTTTGAGTTGACCCTTCTTTCGAATTGCAAGGCAGAAGCGCAGGCGCCATGCATCAACAGCAGACTCGGGTAATAAGTACAGCAAAGCCCACAAGATAGAGTGGGGCCAGTAAGGTGTGCATCGTGGCTCATAGCCTATCCAGCGTAAGGCAGCCTGAGCATAACCATCAGTTGATGGAACGAAGAAGGAAGATCTTTTGATTGACGCCATCTTTGTCGCCACATACAAGGGAACCTATAAAAAGAATCCATTAATGGAATACTTACAAGCATGCTTATTCATATGTAGAAATTATCAGCAAATCATTCACTTCTAGACTTCTAGTGTGAGAGAGAGAGAGAGAGCATCCTCAATCTGCACCGAAATAAGACCTAAATAACTGTATATTTCCCTCCTCATTCTCACTCAACTTCACACCCAAACACCATAATTAGTTGCACAAACTTTCCAAAAGACATCTCCAGAACGAAAGAACCCATTACCACAATAAGGCCAACAATCATCCTTCCACCCTCTTGAGCCATATCTCTAATTGTTTTTTAAGATTATTCCGCCATAAAACCAACTGTAGGTGGAAATCGAAGTAGTGGCAAAAGTGCAGTGAAAACACTTGTAATTTAAAACACTGCATAGAATTATCCAACATAATCATGTAATACACAAACTTCTCCCTGCTAGAGTTTCATCACAAAACAAGACAATCCATGACTCTGCCAACAAACTCCAAATACTTTTACGCCCCCTGGACTATTCAGGTTCAAGTTAAGATGAAATGATAGTTTATAAATGACAAAATGGTTAAAAGTTAAACAAATCTATGGTAGTCTATAATGTGTACTGGTACAACTCTAGTAGAGAAAAAAATATTTCTACCTTCGTTCCATGCAAAGAGTCCCATTTTGACTTTTAGACGTTAATTCTTCACAAATTCTAAAATTAAATTAATGTGGTGCATATAACTTTTGAAAACAACAAATATTGTAATTAATAGTAATTTTTAGATAGTTTATAGTAATAAAAATTGTATTAATCGATATCAAATGAATTAATATCAATATTTAATTTTAGGATTTCACAAATTGACTATGAAAAGTCAAAACAGACCATTTTTATGGAATTGAGGTATAGAGTTTCTATAGTTAATTCAATGGATGCATAATAGTTCCAACAATGAAGATGATGCCATATGTTCTAAATTAACAACACTAACTCAAGAAAGTTATGATGCATGGTCTTAAAAAATGGAGTATACCTGACATTGCACATCAATACCGCTGTTCTTGTACTCCACATAGAGGCATCTTGAGAACTGATCAACATATCTGAAATGACACTCATTGTTACATGCTTTAATTCTAACTTTATTATTATTACTAAAAAAACTATGAATTTTGCAGTGTGCAATATTATGATGTTTGTCCCTATGATATACACTATTCTTTGTTTCAAAGTTGCAAATAGGGCAAGAATGTGGAAGTTTTGCTGAACAACGCATACTGTTTGTCCTTAAATAATGGTAGATTAGTGAGAATAAAAATATACCATATTTGAAGCAATAAAGATTAACCATTTCACACAATATAAATTGAAGATAAATGAAATGATGTGTTTGGAAATGTAGCTTTAACGGCTAAGTATCTATCTCTGTTAAAAGATTTCCTGTTAATTGATTGTGGTTGATTGTTGTGTGCATTGTTGACATGTTTCAGATCTTTTCTCTCTTTGCAGACCTAGTATATATGCATTTATAAACACAAAAGATCAGGAAAAGTTATATAAAATGTATATAGACCATTTAATGAGATTTTTACAATGTATTAATTGCTAAGGTAGTGTCTGCCAAACTAAAAGAACCAGTTCAGCTATCCTTTTGCTTATGTTAGGAGTTAGGAAGTATAAGTGGCATAAAAAAGTTGGTAACTTTCAAATCACATTCAGTACCCTGCTCATTCTACTTAAACATTCAATTAAAGGGTAAAAGAAAAGGCATGAACAATAAATAGTTATATTAAACAAAGATATTCAAATAAAAATGAAAGAACACAACTGCGAATGAATGCTTACGCTTTTGCAGCCGCATAAACAGAGTAAAGAGGATCAGAAGGGATGATAATAGCCGCCCCGGAACCAATATTAACAATTGCCCCCCTCTTTCTCTTCAACATTCCAGGCAACACTGCTTGAGTAACCTTTGTGGTCCCTTCAACATTGACTTGAATCAGATCTGCCAGCAACTTGGCATCCACTTCATGGAAAAACCTTGCATATGGGTACGAAATCCCCACATTATTGATCAAAACCCCAATATCTAAACCCTCAATTGTTGCTCGAATTCTTTGAATTCCTTCTGATAAATCACCAGAGAAATCAACCACAACCGTCGAGATCTGGGTCTGTCCGAATTTAGCCCGGATTGCCTTCGAAACAGCGTTAAGCTTCTCAGGGTTCCGACCCACGAGAACAAGATTTAGTCCCTTACGCGCCAATTGGAAGGCAAAAGCCTTACCAATACCATCAGTTGGTCCAGTTACCAGTGCCCAGGACCCGTATTTCTTGAGATTCTTTGGGGGTCTGAGGAAATTAACATAGACCCATCTGAGAATGGAGAATAAGAATCTGAATACATACAAAGAACCGAGACCCGTAAGTAGAAGAACCCATAAAGGTTGAGATTTGAGCTGATCGATCGAACAGAGCTCCATTTCTTCTATACAGTGCGAGTGAAGTTGTCTGTGTGTGGAAGGAGATAGATGGATCTATGGGAAAAGGTTTTTGTATGGAAGTTAAATATGAAAATCTAATAAGGAAGCATGTGATGTGAGTGGGGTAATTGAAATGGAGATTTTATGGGTATTGTTGGGAAGAAGCAGATGGAGTTGGGTGTTAAAAGTGGTTTTAGTTGGTTGAGCCGGCACTGAAGTAGATGAGCTAAAATTGGCGAGACCCATCTATTGTGCGTCCCAACTTAAAACTAATTACTTGGGCGAGGCAATCGAGATAGGCTAGTCGCCATGGTTACTCACTTACTCTAGTACTCCCTCCGTCCCGTCCCTATTTAAATAACCTTTTAGAGATTGAACACCCATTAAGATAATAATTAAAAATCACTAAATATAGTTTTTAATTATCTATAATATCCTTAAATTATTAATTAGTTTAAAGTATTCAAAAAAAATAGGTAGAGTAATGAGGGGTATTTTTAAAAAAATTATCATTAATTCTCCTAGATTTGAACAAACGTAAAATAATTATAGACAAATAAAAAAGTCTAAAATGTCGTTTAAATAACGACAGAGGGAGTACATGACGATAGGTGAATCATTGTTATAATTCAAAAAAAAATTCATTATTGTATATATATATAGCCCATATATATACATATTTATAAATTACATTTCATTTTAGTCCCTTTTTTATAGCATTTTGAGGTTACCAATTAATTGACAGCAAAAAAGGAGAGGCTTAATATTATAAATTGTACCTTATTTTATTCATTGTGGACTTATCTTTTGTTATTTATGGGCTTGGTAAAAACTCATTAGTAGACATAACTCAAGTTGGTATAAAAAGTATAATTTATTCTTCCACTATGTGAAATTAAATAAGAGAGTAATTATTCATTTAGTTTACGTAGAAATTATTTGATGTGTGGTTATCAAGTTTAGAGTGAGGCCTTTGATGAGGTTTATTTATTTATTTAATTTAAATAAAATATGACTACTAGTTGTTTTATGAGCATATAGTCTTATTTTATATATAATTTTTACACCATGAAAGTCTCTCTTCTAATTATTCTTCCTATAAACATAAAACTATAACAAAGTAGTGTTTATTTGGAACAAATATACATGAATTGTTATCAAAAGATTGTTCATCAGTTCTAAAACTTGACATATATCATAAAGGTATATTGTATGTAATCTATAGAAAATCGATCATAATGGAGATGATAAAAATAAGATATCATTTTAGGAGTTACGATTCTAACACTTAATATGATTTTCTATGTTGTTCGAGGTTTACTTATGATCCTAATTAGTCCTCTCTAAAACTTATATTCTCCCCACTCTTAATTTATCGTCCACTTTCAGTCACAACAAACAATGTCGACCCCCACACTCTAAACGTCCCTTGTCAATAAGGCTAAATGATGTCTTTGTAATTTTCGAAAATGAGGTCCCTTGTCCATTTTATCATACAACAAAATGGAACACACACACACACGTCATCAACTATACCCTACTTAAACAGTCACATCATCAATTTATGACGTGGCTGAGTCAATTGAATGTAATTGAAAAAAAAATTAATAGTTTAATAATCTAATTGACAAAATTGAAAGGTACGTGAATCACCGAAGTGGAATATGACCAATAGTTTAAGATAGTAAATCATATTTAAAAATATTAAAAATGAACAAGCACCATCATTTGCGTCCAATACAAGAATCAACGACTGAAATTAGAATTAAAAATTTTACGTCCGCCCGCTACTATTTGTAGCGGAGTTACGTACAACTACTAATAATAACATATGATAGGTGTGTGTCCATTTTTGATACATAACCAATTTTTTTATATTTCAATCTTAGAGGTATTATATTGGAAAAACTTGGTGAAGGGTTCAATTTTACCTATCTTAGAGAAATTACCACTAATTAATTAATATTTATATACATAACTGACAATCAAATAATCGACATAAAATATTCACGAAACATATTAATATCCTACTAGTTGTGTCTTGTGCTTCCGTCACTACATGGACGGTGAGATTTATCTCAAACTTTGAACGGCCCAGTTAATTTATTAGGATGAGCGAAAAATTTAAAAATCATTTATATTTTATTAGATAGATAGATAGATTAAAATTAGACTATGGTATTTAGTCTTATCCAAAAAATTAGTGATCTGACATGCACATACAGTAGTGTCCATGAAAAATAAAAAAGTAATAAAGTATTTTGGATAGATATTGTATAAGATCATATTTGGACCAAGTTCACAATTGTATTTTCTTAATCCCAAATACTATCTTCCTCCTAAAATAAGTGTTTTTTTAGCTTTAATATTTTTTTGGAACAATTACATTTTATAGTACATTTAAAAATATAATTACAATAAAAGTGCACTCATTAAATATTTACATAACTAATACACTTTCATATTTATTTACATATTCTAGTGTAATTAGGATTCCTTAATTTAGGGAATTATAATTCAATTAGAATTCCTTAATTTAGGTTCTTCTCTCTCTTCATCTAGAATAACTGTATTAATTAGTCTCCCCCCTTTTTCTTCTTCTACATTCAACGTATTCATTCTTGTTAATGCCCTCCTCCATCCGCCCTCCTCCACCGTCCTCCTCCACCGCCCTTCTCCTCCGTCCTCCTCCACTGCCCTCATCCGCCCTCCTCCGTCCTCCTCCACTGCTCTCCTCCGCCCTCCTCCACTGTATAAATTAGGCCCTTCTCCTCCGTCCTTCTCCGTCATTAACGCCATCCTCCACCATTAACCTAGACAGTTCTAATTTGTTAATGTCATCCTCCACATCTACACCATTAATACCATCCTACACATCCACACTTGCGATTTTTTTCATAGTACAGTTGCTGCGATTTTTTATAGTACAGTTGGTGGCCAAACATTCATAGCAAGGTAACCAATTCAGTATTATTAGGTTTCTAATTTATTTTTAAAAAATCTATTATAATTTTTTTTTATTTAAGAGTGCAGTTGGTAGCTAACACTTTATACAAATATAACCAATTCAGTTTTATTGGGTTACCAATTAATTAAAAAAATTCATTGTAGATTTTTTTTATAATGCAGTTGGTAGCCAAATGTTAATACAAAAGTAACCAATTCAGTTTTATTTGGTTACCAATTAATGAAAAAAAATCTATTATAGATTTTTTTTTATAGTGCAGTTCTATTGGTTACCCACAAAAACTAAAATGGTTACCTTTGTATAAATATTTGGATACCAACTGCAATAAAATTTATCTTTTTCTCCTTTTAATTTATGGACTAAATCAACCTTCATAATAATGACAGCTGTGACCGGCGTCCATGATGTTGAAGCGGCGGTGTCCACTGATGAAGCGGAGGAAAAGATGACCGGCGTCCATGGTGAAACGGAGGAAGATGGCCGGCGTCCATGGTGTTGAAGTGGCGGCGAAGGGGATGAAGAAGATGATGTTTCCAAACTTTGAATATTTGAATTTTAATTATTATTTTTGAATTTATTATGTTTGTTAGATCCTAGATATTTGAATTTTAATTATTAATTATGGTAGTTATTTCTCCTTGATTTTAGATTTTCTTATTATTATGAATTGAATCCTATACTAATTCCCTAAATTAAGGAATCCTAATTGCACTAATATTGTAAATAAATATAAAAAGTGTATTAATTATATAAATATTTTATGAGTGCACTAATAGTGTAATTACTTTCTAAATTAATGTTGTATACTTATGTAAAGGACCCATATTTTTTTCTAAAATAAGTGATGTGTTAAAACTCCAATACAATTTTTGCAATATTTTCTCATATATGCCCTTATGCATTCAATGATATTTATTGCATCTTACTATCACTACAATTAAATGACACTCATTAACTCTTCAACTTCAAAGAAAATATATTAAAGGTATTTTTTCCATTTTAGCTTGTGTATTGGTATGTGTGATTTAAGCTAAAAAAATACTTATTATGGGACGGAGGTACTCCCTCCGTTCTTAAAAGATTGTCGTTTTAGAAGAAAAATTTTGTTCCAAAAAGTTTGTCGTTTACAACTTTCGAGGAGAATAAATTACTACCTCCGTCCCACAATAAGTGTTTTTTTAGGCTTAATATTTTTTTCTAAAATAAGTGATGTGTTAGAACTTCAATACAATTTTTGCAATATTTTCTCATATATGCCCTTATGCATTCAATGGTATTTATTGCATCTTACCATCACTACAATTAAATGACACTCATTAACTCTTCAATTTCAAAGAAAATATATTAAGGGTATTTTTGCCATTTTAGCTTATGTATTGGTATGTGTGATTTAAGCTAAAAAAGCACTTCTTATGGGACGGAGGTAGTATTTACTTTCTTATATTACCCCTACCTTCTCTCATTGTCCCAATAAATTCTCTTCATTATATTAATAGTTTTCAATTTCTCATAGAGGGGTAGTGATGGAATTTTAAACAAATTTTATTTGATAAATGTTATTTTCTTAATCTATGTGTAAAAACTTAAACGATAATCTTTTAGAAAGTGAGGTAGTAGTATAAATTTGCATTTCTTTAATTCAGTTACCTTATGTTTTGACCGTTTGAGCGTGTCAAAACCCATTACTTCCCTCCATGTTCACGTTCACCACTCTCTTCATATAACCGCTAATTACTTAACCGCCACAAAGAGTCCCCTCCCCTCCCCTTATTAAAGCAAATCAAATCCAATCCCAAAGTGTACATGTATCACTCTCTCTTTCATTTCCATTCAATTAATTGCATAGCAATGGCGGCTAATTCTCCTTCATTTTCTACAAAAATACTTGTGCTGATGATTTTGTTCACCATTTTCTCTCCACTTCATCACTTCTTGCATGTCTCCTCCTTCGATTTCAGGTTGGTGACAACTCCGGCTGGATCGTACCTCCTCCGAATGATACCAAAATTTACAACCATTGGGCCTCTGAGAAAAGATTCAAAGTTGGCGACACTGTCCGTAAGTGTGTGTGTATATATATATATATATATATATATATATATATATATATATATATATATATATTTTAATAAAAAAAATATTTATGCATGCATGCATGCATGCATAACAAATTAAAATGCTCAATATTAAGGGAAGGGTCTTAATAATTAATTAAGTTGTACGTACGTTATATACATACATGATACATACAGGTTTTAAGTACAGGAAGGATTCTGTAATGGAAGTGAGTGAGGCAGGGTACAAGGAATGCAACTCCACACATCCTAGTTTCTTCTCAAACAATGGCAACACAGCATGGAAGCTGGACCGCCCGGGTTTTTTCTACTTCATTAGCGGAGCCAACGGGCACTGCGAGAAAGGACAGAAAATGATCATCAGAGTTATGTCCCACGAAGACTCCGGTACTAAATCATCACCAGGCATTTCTTCTTCGGCTGCTCCTCCGGTAGCTGATCATCATCATATCTGTCTCTCTCTTGGACTATTTCTGCTCTATTTTGTTTCCTATCATCTCTTTTAGCTTAGTTCTATATATACATACCCTGCAGTTAGCTAGGTTTAGGTCGATCAATTAATTTCTTTGTTTTGTTCTCTTAATTAATTTGTTGGTGCATGGTAGATGTTATTAGGTTTAGTTATTTTGCTGGTTTAATTAACTAAATTAAATGAAACATCGATCGATCTAGCTATTTTTTACTCAGTTATTATCGGAGGTTTTGAATTATGATCATTTGATCAATGGATCCAATGGCTATTATTTATTCAATTTCTCATATTGTAGAACTGATCATTTTGACGACGTTGCAATTAGAATTTTTAGTTGCACAAAGTACTTGAGAGATTTGCATGCTTTGGGTCAAAATGTTGATAAACAATATAATTAAAAATGTTGCAGCTAGCTAGCTACCGGATGAATACCCATATATATATATATATATATATCACCCGCATATTGATATTGCATAGAGATCAATTGAGTTTCCTTGAAACACCCACCGAGACACCCATCTCACGCAGAAGTAAATGATAAACCAACCCCCCCCCCCCCCCCCTTCATTTTTATGAAGTACTTAGCATGAAGTTCATTTTTTGGGTAAGTTGGTTAATTTGTCAATAGAGTACTGACACGCAGGTGAGACTCTATATGTGTCAACATTCTATTAATCAATCGACCAATTTACCAAAATATAAACTTCATGCTAACCAGATCCATTTTTCACATATATATAATAATACATCTAAAATATATTTACGCAATTGCGACAACAATCTCTTTAATTCTTCTTAATATAATATAGGACTAAATATGGATTAATTTTAAAAAAAATCACTTTGGGAATTGTCTTTTCACTTTGATGGCATGACAACGACACGTGATTAAAAAATACTTATGTGTAATCTTACTCACTCATTTTCACAAAAAGTCATCCTATTTGTAAACTTTATATAAATATTAAGGATATATTTTCTATTAATTTAATATGGTGACAAAATAAAGAATTAAATAAAAATTTTAAGTGCATTGTATCATTTCATATTATTATTAATAAAAAAAATTATTATAAAAAAATTATTTTTAACAAATGAGAGTCTTTTTATATAAGAAACATAGTACAGTAGAACCTCTATAAAATAATACTCGATAAATTAATAATTTTTGTAAAATAATATTTTTTTCCAATCCCGACTTGGGCTAATGAGATAAATTAACAATATTGATAAAATAATAAAATAATAATTTTTAAAAAGACTCTTATATAAATATATATAAATATATATATATATATATGGTCCCATCAAAATCATAAATTAATAATTCTTTTAAATTACAAATATATCTAAGGTAATCTTGTAAAATATATGATTCTATTCTCGTTTGTTTTGTCTTGAAATTCAAATCTGTCTTAATTTCATCCTTAATTTTCCTTAAAATTCAAATCTAATTGAATTTCATCAATCCTTAATATATGGTCCCATTAAAATAATGTTTTATCTTGAAATTCGAATCTAATTGAATATAATTTTTTTTGAAATAAAATGTGAATGTAATTTGAAAAGTGCATGGATACAATGAACATTATTTAATTATTAAAAATAATTAATATCACTTACAATGAATTCTATTATTACATTAATTTAACAAGTACTATGATAAATTGCATCAAAAAAAGTATGATATAAACATCAATAAAATGCAATAATTTTTTTTTCAATTAGGAGAACGTTAATTTCGGCCGCTAAGTATTGCTGATGGAAAGAGAGAACGTAAATTTCGGCCGTTTCTTTTTTATGCTGTTTCTGAGGAATGGAGTACTATCTATATGTTGCTGTAAATATATCGATGGAGTACAACAACAGAGTATTGAGAATTTTAGGGCTTTGAAATTTGGGGGAAGGAGTGATGCATGGGAACTTGGGAAGACATCGGCAGCAACATGAAGCCCCACCTTAGCACTTGGAGACCGAAACGCCGAGCCGAGGAACTGATAAGATGTAATGAGGAAGAAGAAGAAGATTTTCTGGTTCACCAATTTAAAAATAATGTGACGATAAGATCCAACGACGGCAGCGATGAGCCGATGATCATGCCAGTAGCAGCAGATTGTCGCTCCGACCTTGCACCGAAGATTGCACCATCTACTTGAAATCTGGGACTTTTAAGTTCGGTTTTGCCTGCAAGTTCAATCACCCTACCAATTTTATTCTCATATGATGCTAATGGTTCATGATTTGCTAAGGTCCCAAATTATTTCCAAGAAAGGACTGTTCATTTTCATCCAACTCCAAGCATTAAACAGTTCCATGGTAACTAACTGAACTTCCAATGAAAGAAGATTTTCCTCAACGACCAGGTCAGCCTAATTGTGATTACTTCATGAAGACCGGGGGCTGCAAATTTAAATCAGCTGTTGGTATCACCATCCCAAGTTCCAGACCTTAATAACTAGTCTGCTAAGTGACAAGGGCCTGCCATTAAGACCTGCAAGTTTTAAATCTTGTACGACTTATATATTTACTTCAGAAACTTTTACCTGCATATATATACTCCCACGAGTAAATTAGTCAATAATGGCATTTTGTTTGACATTTAAAGTTATTGTTTTATATAAATCTTCTGCACATTTGGGCGTGAACTTGATATCTTTTGATACCGGTTTACATGAAAAAGATGGGGAAGCATTTATGTCCGGATTCACTTCAAACAATACAAAATTGCAATCCCTCTGTGCAAAAATGAGAGTCCAATTTCAAAAGTCATTGTTTTCAAAAAAAAAAATTTACTTCAACATAATCAATAATTAACAAGATTATAACTTTAATATAATGAGATTTGGTTCATTGATTGTGAAAGTGAGGTGTCGCTTGAGATGTCCCAAAAAAGTAGGGTCGACTGTCATTTTGTGATGGACTGAGTATACATTCTTCCGTTTGGTTAGCTTGCTTCTGGTATTCATGATTTCACTTTATGTTTTATTGATCTATGCAGGGCAAACAATTTTACAGGCATTATGAATCATGACTCTCAACTTTTGCGGGTGAGTACTTATTAGAGGCTCCTTATTGCGAAAGCTAGTATTTTTGGAAGGACTAGAATGGCTTGCTGCAGTGCTAGAAATGAGGCTGTCCTGCAGTCTAGAACAGTAATCCCTTTACTAATTAATATTTTCATTCCTTTTTCTTTTTCAACCTGCTAGCTAGTACAACAAGAAGCTGTTGTGCTTCGTATTAAATTTTCCCAGCATGACAAGGCTTCTAGTTTATATCTTTCTGTGTGTGTTGCCATGACTGGGTTTTTCCTTCTTTTTTTCCCTTTTTCCTGTCTACCATTTTCAGAAAGGCGAGTTCAAGTAATAGAAACAGGAAAAATGTTCCTAATATTATATTTAATTGGAGTGCAGTCGGTTAATTAATTTCACACACTTTTCTCAAAAAAAAAGAAAAAGTAAAAGGAAGCATCTTGCCAAGAATTAATCTAGTTATTGATCAACACTAGTAGAAGAGCACGTTTATATGTGTGTTATCACCTCTTCCCCGGATTACATTTTTTATATGGAAGAAATTGTCCAACAGATGATGATTATCATACTTACAAAAAGGGGAAAAGACGATAACGCCCCCTTGCACTCCCCTCACATTTTGACATTCACACTTGAAACATTGCCATCTTCTTCTCACCGGTTATTATCTTTAGAAACAGCAAAACCACTTCTTCTGCAAATCAAAATCAATGATAATATATGATATTGTGTGAAGCATAAACCCACAAAAACTAAATTAAAAAAAAATCATCATATGTGAGAGAGAGTTGATACCTGTGGTGGATGCGGGTAAGGTTCAGATGGTTGGTTAGCTGGATTGTCAGCTCTTGGCACTCCACTAGTTTTCTTGTCATCCCTAGCCTTGGCAAATATGACGGTAAAACCGTCAGCAGACGCAGGATTATTTACATCCCACTCGCCAAATTTTGGCAAAGGCCGACCCTTTTCTTGCTGCATGGATGGAAATGATTGAAAATATCTCAATCTGTTGCTAACGAAATGAAATTTGTAGATTATATATCACTAGATGAATCCGTACGAGTGATTAACCCATTGTGGGAGAATAAATTCGTACAGCGAATATAGCATACAGTGCTCATAAAGTTGAGTTTTCTAGTAAACAAGTTGAATGCTGTGAACGTAAAAAGGCAAGAAGTTTCTTGCAAGTCTACTGCAGGGCAACTTCAAGTCTTTGAAGGGAGGTTGAGGTTGAGGTTGGTGCTTTTACAAATTGACTGATTGCCCAGTGCCAGTGTATAAACCAACATTCCAATTTCACATCTTATATATTTCTCTTCCATAGGCAATGGGTGAGTACTAGGTTGCCAGAAAAAGAAGAAGAAAGAAAAAAGTTTCTTGATTATTCCCTTTGACCGAAGAACAAATATACAACATTTAACATGCAGAAATCCCAAATTTTTCTAATCAAAACAACCGAAAAAGGGTATTTTTGTTTTTCAAAAACCTCAAAAATTTAATCTTTCCTGCCTAAAACATTACTTTTTTTCCTATGGTTAACACAATATTAAGCCTCAACCTCACAATCCCAAGAATGTAAACAACAATCACGGTTGGTTTCTTAAAAAGTGAATTTCATGCATGATCGATCATCATATCATATTCATATTCATATTAATTAATTCTTAATAAAAACATAAATGGCTGAAAGAAATAAAATTGAAATGTGTTATATATATAAGGTCTGGAAAGAAAGACGGAGATCGAGAGCTAGGGATGAACTTACAGAGGCCATTAAAGATAGCTTGCAGCCTTGCAGGGAGCTCCTCCCTATGAAGGAAAATCTATTTGGGGGGTGGGGGGTACGGAGTGGGGGAGGTGGGTTAATCAATGAGAGAGAGAGAACAACTGAAAATGTGGAAAGTAGAAAAGACAGAACGAGTCTTAAGGGAGGGATGGATATTAGGCAACAGCCAGGCAATTAAAGAAAATCAATCAAGTTAAGCCAACTTTCATGATGCACGTTTTGTTGATCTGATTAAGTTCAGGTCAGGTCCGATCCCCCGTTGACAACCGACCCCATTCCCATTCCCATTCCCATTCAGTCCTCTTATGGCAATTAAAAATACAAATTTTTTTTCCAAATAAAGATTCTTCATTCAAATATATATATATATATATATATATATATATATATATAGGGAAATGATCCGTGGAATACGTTCGCTAGTCAGCCTTTATTAGCTAACGCATATCCAGCCGTTCAAAATGGGAGTTAATGGTTGAGATTAAATACCAGCCGCTAGAGGGAGTAGCGGCCAGTCAATAATTTTTTTTTTCTCCCTGCTGGCCGCTAGTGGGAGTAGCGGCCAGTTAAAACGACAGCGTTTTGACTGGCCGCTACTCCCTCTAGCGGCCAGCAAAAAAAAAGAATTTGGCCCAGCCGCTAGTGGGAGTAGCGGCCAGTCAAAACGCTGTCGTTTTAACTGGCCGCTACTCCCACTAGCGGCCAGAAGGAAAAAAAAATGGGCATTAAGGGAATTTGGCCCAGCCGCTAGTGGGAGTAGCGGCCAGGCGTCCCCAGATCTAATACTGTTTGCGTTTGCAGTTTGCTGCTATAGAGATGCGAGACGGCTGGGCAGAGAGAGAGAGACGGCGAATGAGTTGCTGCAACTAGCTAACGTTGTCCATCAATCTCAAATTCAAGTGATAAAGTAAGTATATTACTATCTACTATGCTTTTATAAGTATTTTTAGAAACAAACTAGACATTGAATGATAGAATTTTGCTAAATATTTTACAGATTATTGTTATATGAAAGCATGGTATATAAGTGACAAATTTAGTATGAAAGCATGGTATTATTATATGTATGTATACAAATTGGGTGGTATGTGTATAAATTTTATTGCTATTGATATTTGTAGGTAAATATGGAAAATTGGTTGCCTGGACCCATTGATCGCAGTGTCCTTTATGCTCAAGAAAAGCATGTATCGGAAGATGTGTGGAATGGGATTGAAAGGGGTACACTGATGTCAAGCCAATCGACTTCAATTACATATGATAAATGGGAACTTACCGGCCTACAAAAAAAATTATTAGAGGCGTGGGGGTTTAAGGGGTTTAGTTATCCTGCGGTAGTAACCAGAACAGATGTCAGTCTTATATCTGCTTTGATTGAGAGATGGCGGCCAGAGACAAATACATTTCATATGAAATGTGGTGAAATAACAATAACATTGGAGGATGTCCATTTCATTTTTCGTTTGCCAGTATTGGGTAAGCCCTTAACTTGTCCTTCATTTGATGCTCCATTAAGTTATTTTAGGGAAATCTTTGGGGATGAATGGGCTGGGGAATGGAATAATGTAAAAAAAAGACGTGGTATTTCTTTAGTCTGGTTACATAAAAATTTTTCCAAGTGTCCAGACAATGCAAGTAGAGATGTGGTTGGGATGTATACAAAGGCATATGTCCTTTGGCTATACGGGGGGGTTTTATTTCCCACAAGGTCAAAAAATACTGTACACCCTAGGTACATGCATTTTATTTATGATTCAAATAAGACTGCCACATATGCATGGGGTGCCGCATGTTTGTCATATTTATATCGGGGTCTGTACTCAGCATCTATGAAAGAGAGCAATTATGTAAATGGTTGTGTGACCTTGTTACAAATTTGGGCATATGAGCGTTTTCTGGTTGGAAGGCCTAACCCTAGGCCCAATTCTGCATTTTGGGTCCCTAGAGCAACAGCATGGGCGTACTCCGCCAAACATCAATATGGTGATAGACGAAGCGATCCCCATCACCATCTATCTTTCTATCGGGGCGAATTTGATAGGCAACCTCAGTGGGAGGTAGTATGGCGGCCATATCAGCGATGGGATGATGATTGGAGGTACTATAACTATGAGGCTAGATTGGCAGGATCCGGTCGGGTCCCATTGATTCATTTTGATATTGTCGAGTATCAAATGCCCGACCGGGTAATGAGGCAATATGGGAATATCCAAGGCATTCCGTCCCCAGCTGAGAGAAATGATGCTTTGAGACAGCCCATAGAACAGTCATTTGAGCCACCAGATTACATACAAATGAGAAGAAAATACATTGATGAATGGGAGTTATATATGGATTGTTTCGAGGGAGAAGTTCAGGAAGTTGCAAAAATTATCCCTATGGATACATACTTCAAGTGGTACAAAAAAATTACTCGACGACACTTGCACCGCCCTCGACGGGAAGGAGATTCCAACACTACTTACGAGCCTCGTTCTGTATATAATCAACATCGTATGGTTAGCATGGTATAATATATTGTATCTTATTCAATTAGTATAATATATTGCATCTTATTCAATTAATATAATCAAAATTATCCCTATTGTTTGTTTTCTTATTTTATGTTATTTTTTGCATAGATTGAGGGCGCAAAATCTCTCCTCGACAAAATTTTCAAGTTCAAGCAAGACTTTCCTCCCGAATACAATCACATGAAAGAGGGTTGGGATCAACTATACGAGTTGTATGATGCGGATGTCAGGGGTGGGGGGGAGGAGTATACATGGGGTGAACAGACAGAGAGGCCCACCCCTGTGATTGAGGCCGATGTATACATCCCGACTATTTTTGACTTGCATCTTGTCGATATCTCCGACTATTTTCAATTGCATCTTCCCTGTACACTGCGTAGACCTTTGCATCAATAATGCACAACTCACTAACTTTTTTGATGTTATACTTAAAAGAATCCACGAGCTCTTTTTGAAAACGTCTAAACATCTCTTTTGTATAACATTCAGAAGCATGTACTTCCAACGATGTTCCTAAAATCAAACTACGTTTTCGATGCTTTGTTACATAATCAGCCTTTCTCTCTCTGTTGAATTGTTTTTCAATTGCCTTCTGAGTCTTGACAACAAAATCTTTCATGCCTGTTGAAGCTTTCACATAGGAATCAAAAAAATGGTTCATACCTTCACTTCTTCCGGTGGTTGTCATTCCTGCAGCAAAATATCTCTTTGTGTATGCACTTATCCATTTCTCCTTCACATCATACAAACTTATGAGCCATTCATTTTGAGACAAATCATATTTTCTCACAAGTATTTCCCAACGCTCTTCAAACTCGCCGATGGAATATGAATTATACACACAGTTGTTAAAATCATCTTTGAACGAGAAATGTTCCGCATAAACATGATGTAATTTTTCTGGAAATTTATTGCTAATGTGCCAAGAACACAATAAATGATGAGTGGATGGTAGTACCCTACCAATAGCATTGCTCATAGCTTTATCTTGGTCAGTGATGATGGTTACAGGAGCTTTGTAATCCATGGCTTCAAGCCACGTCTCTAAGACCCAGCTGAAAGTATCTTCTGTCTCATCCCTTAACAATGCAAATCCAAATAAAACAGAGTGATAATGGTGGTTAACCCCGGTAAATGGAACAAATGGCATATTATACCTATTTGTCCTATACGTAGTGTCAAATGTAACCACGTCTCCGAAACATTTATACATAAATCTTGAACGGGCGTCTACCCACAAGATACAAGCTATGCGATTGTCTTCACCTGATTTCACACGAAAGAAAAATTTACTCGCACTGCTAGAATCAAATTTCTTCAGATAATTAACTGCTGCTTGTGCATCATTTTCATCCTCCGAGTCACGCCTTAAATCTCTAACTACATTACGAACATCTTTGTCACTAAAACCTATATTTTGCATTCCTCCACCCATTGTGCTCAAAATATTCATCATCCTACTTGGTCCAATACCCGCCTGATTTAAAGTGTCAATTAATTTTCTTGCTACCGACGTAATATTTCTATGTGTCTCAATCAAATCTACTTTGGTAGGTGTCACTAACTGATGATTGTGATCCAACTCAATAACCGAAATACGCCAGGTATCTTCTTTCTTACTGTGGACAACATACATTCTAGCTTTGCATAGTGTTCGACCAATTGTGTCTCGTTGTCTTCTTTTCTTATCGTTATCACATTCATCATCTAATGAATTCTTCACAACAGTTGGTCTTCCAGCTTTTTTACATACATATAACCTTGACGTCAAATCATTACTGTGAGCATGTTTACGACTCGTAGCAATCCTAATCTCAAATCCATTTTTTTGGGCATATGATCTATACAAAATTTCAGCTTCTTCTAATTTACAAAATAACTGACCAACAAAAGGAACCATTACCTTTGTACTACTACTTTCACCATCATGAACATACTCGGATTCATTTCTACATTCTAAACTAGCAAAAGATTCAGAAGAGCTAGATAAAAATATATTTGTAGAAGCCATGAAAGCCATCGATGAAGACTTACCAATAATTTCTCGGATAAACCAGTGATTTTAGAACTAGTAGATTCTTTCTGAAGCTATATTTCTGCATCTGTTAAGCATTTGGATGGGAATGGAGTAAAATTTTAGATCTAAGGTGTAAGATAAGCTGAATTTGGCCGCTATTCATGTCCATTTTTTTCTCCCTGCTGGCCGCTAGTGGGAGTAGCGGCCAGTTAAAACGACAGCGTTTTGACTGGCCGCTACTCCCACTAGCGGCTGGGCCAAATTCTTTTTTTTTGCTGGCCGCTAGAGGGAGTAGCGGCCAGTCAAAACGCTGTCATTTTAACAGGCCGCTACTCCCACTAGCGGCCAGCAGGGAGAAAAAAAAAATTATTGACTGGCCGCTACTCCCTCTAGCGGCTGGTATTTAATCTCAACCATTAACTCCCATTTTGGACGGCTGGATATGCGTTAGCTAATAAAGGCTGACTAGCGAACGTATTCCACGGATCATTTCCCATATATATATATATATATATATATATATATATATATATATATATATATATAGGGAAATGATCCGTGGAAAGCGTTAACTATTAGCACTGTTTGAACTAACGCTAATCTAGCCGTCTAATATTAGAGTTAATGGCTGAGATGAATGCCCAGCCGCTAGAGGGAGTAGCGGCCAACAATAAATTAAAAAATCCTCTCTCCTGGCCGCTAGAGGGAGTAGCGGCCAGTCAAAACGACGACGTTTTGACTGGCCGCTACTCCCTCTAGCGGCCAGGAGAGAGGATTTTTTAATTTGGCCCATAGCCCAGCCGCTAGAGGGAGTAGCAGCCAACAAAAAAAATTGGTCAATTACTGATTATCCTAATTATTCTCGTATATGCTACTTATTAATTAGTAAAATAAAATAATAAAAAATTATAAGTATAATTATAAGATGTTGGATGGGAAGGAGCATGTCCTACGCATGAAGGTCATACCACAAGTTAAAGTTTTGTGGAGGAATCATGCTATAGAGGAAATGACATTGGAGTTGGAAACGGAAATGAAAGCGAGGTATCTTTATCTTTTTGAAACACCAGTTACGTACGTCAATTTCGAGGACGAAATTTCATAAGGAGGGGAGGTTGTAAGACCCCGAAAATTTTTTAAATGAAAAGGAATTTTCTTTATTTATTATTTTGAAATAGTAAGGGTTGATTTGATTAATGTGGTAAGTTATGGGTACAATGCGCAAATATTTCGAATAAGCAGGTGGTTATAAAATATTCATTGTTGTCGGGGAATATTCGTTTGGTCGTGGAATATTCTTTCTGTCGGGGAATATTCGTACGACAGCGCAGTCTTTTGTGGGCCCCATAACGGAAAGCTATTGGATGAAGAAAACTACAAGTATAAGTTGTTTATAAAAAACGACGTAGTTGTTACCGTTAATACTGTTGGAATACCCGGTGGTTAAAACACAGTAATACGCGTTGTTGCACAGTAGCACACGGTATTGCACCAATTATTGATTCTTACGTAAGAAGGCACTACTCAATAATTGTTACAGTAATTACTGTTCAGTATTTTATGTTATTGATTCAATAATTGATGCATTGATATTTTATATTACTGTTGTTTCAATAATTGTCATTACACAGTATTTTTCATTATCGAAGCAATAATTCATATTATCTGAATAATATTATTAGATAACATTATTGGCAATGTCTAGAAAGTTCTGTCTAAGGAGAGGTTTGGTCACCTAATTGCGCGCCAGTAAGAAGAAATTCTTATTGGAAAGCCCCCTCTTTCCTAGGAACGGCCTGGTTGCTAGTACTGTGATTCTGTAATATTATTTGTGAATAATTAATTATTGATTTATATGATGAGAAAAATATTGATTTTATGTGGATATAGATGGAGAAAATTTTTAATGTGACAATTGTTGAAAATTAATATTTTATCTTTTTCTGATAAAATAATTTATTTAAATATATTATTTTAATAATATATTAACGATGATATTTTTATAATGAATGTGGGATGTATGAGTATATGAGTAGGAAGAGTATTTTTGTGGCATTAAATGTTTAACACATATTTTGTGTGTTGGTGGACACAATTATTGACTGAAATTTGATTATAGTCTGTAAAATCGTCCGTTTATGGATTTCGGTCAATTTCTGTTTGGAATTTGGAAAAACTTCCTTCTGCAAAGTTGTAGAGAATTGAATTTCCTATAAAAACTAGCGAGATTCGAATTTTCTGACAAAAGGGCTATTTATTATGAATTATTGAAGTTTCGGAGTTCCAAAATAATTGATTTTTGAAAGTTTTAATTATTTTAAATAATAAAAACGTTTTTCTAGAAGGGAGCATGTGTTCAATGGCTGAAAATCAGATTTGAAGAGTGGGCGTATAATTTTTAAAAAATATATAATATTTTATTAAATTTTCTGCTTTGGTGTTCTAAGCAATTTCCTATAAATAAGGGTGCTTAGGTTAGAATTGAAAATCACACCAGAAACTGAAGTTTTCTCTCTCTATATTATCGAGCGTATTCTTGTGAGTATTTTGAGTATACTTTGAGTATTGCTATACGATGCAAGTTCAAATCATAGCCTATATCCGGTGTTTCAACTAGAAGTACTGTCTTTCGAGGTAAGGGATGTTATTTTCTTCTCAAATGATATTATTTCTTCAATATCATTATGCTGAAATATTGGTTGGAAATTTTTATCAAATTTAGAACTTTTTCATGTCGGGGTTACTATTCATGAGTTACTGTTCATGAGTTACTATTCACGAGTTACTATTCACGAGTTACTATTCACGAGTACTATTCATGAAGCGTGATGATGTTTTTTTGTGAAATTTCTATCTTTTGGTGTCGGAGTTATTATTCACGTATACGGCACTATTCACGTATACGGCACTATTCACGAATACGGCACTATTCACCGAAAAATAAAATTTCTTCTTTTTGTCCAAAATATCTATTCTGGATACTAGCTTTGATTGTATCCATGTTTTGATCATTCTTGAATTTTACTTCAGTATGATTATTTATGAAGTATTTTTGAACTCGGATTGTTTAGAGTACGAATCCTTAATACTTGTTATTTTGTTTCACTGGATTCGTTTCCTTTAAAATATTTTTCATCATCCTCAGTCCTAAATGATGGTGTTACTGAATATCTTTGGCCTGTAGTGCAAAGATGGTTGATTTTATTATGAATATCTTTGGCTCGTAGTGCAAAGATGTACAGGTGTTGAGATGAACATGTACAATTGATGAATATCTTTGGCACGTAGTGCAAAGATGAACAGGTGTTTAGATGAACATGACCAACTGATGAATATCTTTGGCCTGTAGTGCAAAGATGAATATTTGATATGATTTGAGATATATATTGATTGATGTTACAGGGATAAAATATTGATGATGGACTTTTAAATTCATAGATGTTAGTAGATTTCATTCTCTACTTAACTCTTCTAATGAATTGTTGTTTCCGCTGCAGTTGTTGATCTAAAACTTGTTGTCTATTGTATTCTATCAGATTTTTCCCTGTTGAAGACTAAGGATAATTTGTTGTACATTATCTTAGTCATAATATTCTTTACTGGGCTAGTTGAGCTCACCCTTTTCCTTGTTGTTCCATTTTTCTTCTCAGGAGGCGAGAATGTAACAAGTACTAGTCGGGGTATGGAATGAAGGTTCTAGAGAGAGTTGTTTAGTAGTCCTCACCATTTTTTGTAAAATTATGTATCAATAATTATGATGGGGATTTATTTGCATGTGGATATTATCTAGATGATAATGTTTGTATTCAAACTCACAGCTTATAGGTGGTAAAAGTTGTAGTTGTTTCTGTACCATGTGTATTTGGCGACTCAGAATGGGTTGGATGGAATGGACCTATTTTGGGGTTGTCACAGTTGGTATCAGAGCTTAGGGATATGATCTCTGGCGGAGATCGGGGAATAGAACTAGGAGGGGAGAGACGAGTAAATCCTTCGCTAGTGTGTCCTACCTAAGCTTATTTGTTGGTTGGTCATAATATAGGGGGTAATATGTGTTTTGTTAAATTGTTTAATTAACCCTTGTTTTATGACAGTATTTGAGAATGTCGACTGAGAATGTTAACAGTGGAGTTAATGAGACCGTAGAGACGCCTGTACTCACTAATGAGGAGAACGTGCAACAGGCTGGCAATGTTCCTCCTGTGAACAACGCCACTGAGCAGACGATAAACGACGGGATGTTTAGGAGCTTTTTGCAGTTCATGCAAAACCAGACGAGGGAGACTCGTGTTCAAAATACAGGAGGAAATGATAGCAATTCACGAGTTGTCACAGCCAAGCAGTTCAAAGAGTTGGGACCACCAGAATTTAAGGGAAAGCCCGATCCGATCATGGCGGAAACATGGGTCAAGCAAATTACCAAGATATTCGATGTCTTGGGATGCACGGAGGAACAGAAGGTTCCATTCGCCACCTTTATGTTCCGTGGCGAGGCAGACTACTGGTGGGAGTCTGTGAAGCGTACACATCCAGCTGCACTCAGCATGTCATGGGAGACGTTTCAGAAACTTTTCAACGAAAAATACTTTCCTGAAAGTATGCGCCATATGAAAGAAGTGGAGTTTATTAGACTAGAGCAGAATAACATGACGGTGTCCCAGTACGAGGCGAAGTTCGCGGAGTTATCCAGGTTTGCACCTCATTTGGTGGAGAATGAGGAACGTATGACGCGGATGTTTCTGAGAGGTTTGAAACCCGGCATACGTCAGTATCTCATTTCTCATAAATTTTCTATCTATTCAGATGTTGTCAACAGGGCTCAGTTGTTAGAGCGAGATAATGAGTACGTTCAACCGAGGGACCATACTCAGGATTATACCGAAGATAGCAGTCATCAGAATAACGATAACTAGCGGAGAAAAAAAAATATGGACAAAGGCGGTAACCACTTTGGTGGTAATCGTGGCAATGAAAATAGAAGAAGCGAGTCGGGAGGAGATTTTAAAAAGAGGAGATTTAACAACGACCATGTGAAGACGACAGTGCCAGCAGCAACTGGTTCCAAGGGAGGAGAAAGACCACCGGTCGTATGTTACAAATGCGAGAAAGAGGGACATATCAGCCCAAACTGCCCACAACAGTTCAAGGTATGCTATAATTGTGGAAAGGAAGGACATATCGCTCGAGAGTGTACGCTAGTGAAACCAATTCCAGCGGGGATGGTGATTCAAAAGGCTGTCCCAAAAAAGTCAAAGTCAACGGTTCCTGGAAGAGCGTTTGTCGTGACCGGTCAAAATGCGAGGAACCCGAACGAAGTTAGCACGGGTTAGTTAATTATAATTCTTGCGAAGTTTATACCTTACTAGGTACCGGTTCTACCCATTCTTTTATCTCTCTTGTTTGCGCTTAACGTTTGAACTTGACTACGAAGAAATTAGACTTTGACCTATTTATGGAGACTCCGTTAGGAGAAACTTTCATTACATCCGTTGTTTAGAAATCTTACTTGATTCAAGTTGGCACTATCACATTACCTGTTAACCTTATTTCTATAGAGATATTTGCTTTTGATGTGATTTTAAGGTTAACTACTCATCATGCCAAAATTGATTGCTTTCGTAAGGTTGTTAGTTTTCATATTCCTAAACAACCTGTTATTTGAATTCAAGCAACCAAACCATTGAAATTAAACATTTTTATATCAAGCCATGAAGTCATTCGTTTATTGAAAAATGGATGTCATGTTTTCTTAGCCCATGTCATGGACTTGAACAAAAGTACATCAGATTTGAATGATATTTCTGTTGTTAGTAAATTTCCTGATGTATTTTCTGAAGAATTTCTTGGCTTACTCCCAAAGTGTGATACTGAATTTTGTATCGACTTTGAACCCGGTACAAAACCCATTTCTAAAATCTCATGGCTCCTATTGAATTTCAGGAGTTAAAAATTCAATTATAGAATTTGGTACCCGAGCCTTTATCTGGTGACTTCCTTTGTGGAATACACAGAAGCCAGACTCTTCGTAGGGGACACAATATTCGTGCGGTAATAAACTGATAGGTGTCATTGTAACGTGCTATCCAAGGTTGGGATATGAGTCACAGTTGAGAACAATTACCTAAGTCGGTAATCGGAATACGTAGGTTTCTAGGCTTAGTTGGTTATTATCGGAGATTCGTTGAAGGATATTCTCGAATCGCTATTCTATTAACGCAGCTGACTCGTAGAGATACAAAATTCGAATGGAGCAAGGAATGTGGGAAGATCTTCGAAGAACTCAAGAGGAGACTCATTTCAGCACATGTTCTGACCATGCCATCCTGAAAAAACGAACGTGGTAGCTGACGTGTTGAGTATAAGATCGTATACAAGTACGAGTACGATATTGTCAAAGACTCATTTCGTATAATTTACACATAATAGAGATGGAGATGAAAACTCTAAGTACCTATGTGATGATATACGAGTATAATCGACTTTAATCGATAAAGTTAAAGCTGTTCAAGCAACACACTGGAGCTGATGAATTTGAAGAAGGAGGTGCAAGGAGTTGTTATTTCAAAAGCGAGAATTGGCGATGTGAGCAAAGCTCAAACCTTCGATTTATTAGTCCATTTGAAATCCTCGATCGAATAGGAACTGTGGCCTATAGACTCGTTTTATCGCCAAGTATGTCGCGTGTTTATAACGTTTTTTTTTATGTACCGATGTGGACGACTCGAACCATGTTATTGAGTTGGAACCGGACGAAATAGTCGAAGACTTAACGTACGAGGAGGTACCTGTCAAGATGTTGGATGGGAAGGAGCATGTCCTACGCACGAAGGTCATACCACAAGTTAAAGTTTTGTGGAGGAATCATGTTATAGAGGAAATGACATTGGAGTTGGAAACGGAAATGAAAGCGAGGTATCTTTATCTTTTTGAAACACCAGTTACGTACGTCAATTTCGAGGACGAAATTTCATAAGGAGAGGAGGTTGTAAGACCCCGAAAATTTTTTAAATAAAAAGGAATTTCCTTTATTTATTATTTTGAAATAGTAAGGGTTGATTTGATTAATGTGGTAAGTTATGGGTACAATGCGCAAATATTTCGAATAATCAGGTGGTTATAAAATATTCATTGTTGTCGGGGAATATTCGTTTGGTCGTGGAATATTCTTTCTGTCGGGGAATATTCGTACGACAGCGCAGTCTTTTGTGGGCCCCATAACGGAAAGCGATTGGATGAAGAAAACTACAAGTATAAGTTGTTTATAAAAAACGACGTAGTTGTTACCGTTAATACTGTTGGAATACCCGGTGGTTAAAACACAGTAATACGCGTTGTTGCACAGTAGCACACGGTATTGCACCAATTATTGATTCTTACGTAAGAAGGCACTACTCAATAATTGTTACAGTAATTACTATTCAGTATTTTATGTTATTGATTCAATAATTGATGCATTGATATTTTATATTATTGTTGTTTCAATAATTGTCATTACACAATATTTTTCATTATCGAAGCAATAATTCATATTATCTGAATAATATTATTAGATAACATTATTGGCAATGTCTAGAAAGTTCTGTCTAAAGAGAGGTTTGGTCACCTAATTGCGCGCCAGTAAGAAGAAATTCTTATTGGAAAGCCCCCTCTTTCCTAGGAACGGCCTGGTTGCTAGTACTGTGATTCTGTAATATTATTTGCGAATAATTAATTATTGATTTATATGATGAGAAAAATATTGATTTTATGTGGATATAGATGGAGAAAATTTTTAATGTGACAATTGTTGAAAATTAATATTTTATCTTTTTCTGATAAAATAATTTATTTAAATATATTATTTTAATAATATATTAACGATGATATTTTTATAATGAATGTGGGATGTATGAGTATATGAGGAGGAAGAGTATTTTTGTGGCATTAAATGTTTAACACATATTTTGTGTGTTGGTGGACACAATTATTGACTGAAATTTGATTATAGTCTGTAAAATCGTCCGTTTATGGATTTCGGTAAATTTCTGTTTGGAATTTGGAAAAACTTCCTTCTGCAAAGTTGTAGAGAATTGAATTTCCTATAAAAACTCGCAAGATTCGAATTTTCTGACAAAAGGGCTATTTATTATGAATTATTGAAGTTTCGGAGTTCCTAAAATAATTGATTTTTGGAAGTTTTAATTATTTTAAATAATAAAAACGTTTTTTATTTATTTTTCTAGAAGGGAGCATGTGTTCAATGGCTGAAAATCAGATTTGAAGAGTGGGCGTATAATTTTTAAAAAATATATAATATTTTATTAAATTTTCTGCTTTGGTCTTCTAAGCAATTTCCTATAAATAGGGTGCTTAGGTTAGAATTGAAAATCACACCAGAAACTGAAGTTTTCTCTCTCTATATTATCGAGCGTATTCTTGTGAGTATTTTGAGTATACTTTGAGTATTGCTATACGGTGCAAGTTCAAATCATAGCCTATATCCGGTGTTTCAACTAGAAGTACTGTCTTTCGAGGTAAGGGATGTTATTTTCTTCTCAAATGATATTATTTCTTCAATATCATTATGCTGAAATATTGGTTGGAAATTTTTATCAAATTTAGAACTTTTTCATGTCGGGGTTACTATTTATGAGTTACTATTCATGAGTTACTATTCACGAGTTACTATTCATGAGTTATTATTCACGAGTTACTATTCACGAGTACTATTCATGAAACGTGATGATGTTTTTTGTGAAATTTCTATCTTTTGGTGTCGGAGTTATTATTCACGTATACGGCACTATTCACGTATACGACACTATTCACGAATACGGCATTATTCACCGAAAAATGAAATTTCTTCTTTTTGTCCAAAATATCTATTCTGGATATTAGCTTTGATTGTATCCATATTTTGATCATTCTTGAATTTTACTTCAGTATGATTATTTATGAAGTATTTTTGAACTCGGATTGTTTAGAGTACGAATCCTTAATACTTGTTATTTTGTTTCACTGGATTCGTTTCCTTTAAAATATTTTTCATCATCCTCAGTCCTAAATGATGGTGTTACTGAATATCTTTGGCCTGTAGTGCAAAGATGGTTGATTTTATTATGAATATCTTTGGCGCGTAGTGCAAAGATGTACATGTGTTGAGATGAACATGTACAATTGATGAATATCTTTGGCCCGTAGTGCAAAGATGAACAGGTGTTTAGATGAACATGACCAACTGATGAATATCTTTGGCCTGTAGTGCAAAGATGAATATTTGATATGATTTGAGATATATATTGATTGATGTTACATGGATAAAATATTGATGATGGACTTTTAAATTCATAGATGTTAGTAGATTTTATTCTCTACTTAACTCTTCTAATGAATTGTTGTTTGCGCTGCAGTTGTTGATCTAAAACTTGTTGTCTATTGTATTCTATCCGATTTTTCCCTGTTGAAGACTAAGGATAATTTGTTGTACATTATCTTAGTCATAATATTCTTTACTGGGCTAGTTGAGCTCACCCTTTTCCTTGTTGTTCCATTTTTCTTCTCAGGAGGCGAGAATGTAGCAAGTACTAGTCGGGGTATGGAATGAAGGTTCTAGAGAGAGTTGTTTAGTAGTCCTCACCATTTTTTGTAAAATTATGTATCAATAATTATGATGGAGATTTATTTGCATGTGGATATTATCTAGATGATAATGTTTGTATTCAAACTCACAGCTTATGGGTGGTAAAAGTTGTAGTTGTTTCTGTACCATGTGTATTTGGCGACTCAAAATGGGTTGGATGGAATGGACCTATTTTGGGGTTGTCACAGAAAAGTTTGCCGAGCCTTACAAATTCGATTGAACAGAGCGAGGAGAGAGAATGTTAAAATAAAAAATACGGAAGGTTATATATAGTTCTGTTATTTAAGGAGTTATGTTATTTAGGAGTTCTGCTCCTGATTTTCTATATATATATATATATATATATATATATAGGGTCTCCATCCACAGCAACCGGTTGTTGGGGAGCAACCCCTTTTTTCTCAGCCGCTACAGCTTATACCGGCCACTTAGAATTATTTTTTTATAAGCCGCTACAAGCTGTAGCGACTGGAAAAAAATGGGTTGCTCCCAACAACCGATTGCTGTAGATGGAATCTCATATATATATATATATATATATATATATATATATATATATATATGCAACGTGCAATGCACTACTTTCATTTGCTAAGCAACCCAATTAAAGACTCATAATATTATTATACTACCCACCCAATACAATCACGTTGTACAATAATATGCTTCAAATTTTCAAATCTAAAAATTGTTCATTCTTAATAATTAATCATCAACATCTTATTTATTCCCTCAAGCATGTAGTATAATATTTTTTATTAGTATAAGAAAAATGGACAAGTAAATAGTATAATATGGAGTAATATTTACATAAAAATTAGTGTTAAGTAACCAACTCATCTAAAAACTTAAGCTGTTAGATGGAGGGCCCAACAATATTTATCATGCTAACACTCCCCCTCAAATGCAACTTGGGAGAAATTAAAGTGCATTTGTACTATTAAATTAATATAATGATAATTGTGCAGCTGGGAAGATTAGAATCCAAGACCTTGCACACACAGAGCTCTGATACCATGTTAAGTAACCAACTCATCTAAAAATTTAAGCTGTTAGATGGAAGGCCCAACAATGTTTATCATACTAACAATTAGTTTACCTATACTTAACTAAGGTCCACTAGATTTCAAAGGACAAATTCATTGGTATATAATCAAATAGACTTCGTCACGTCACCCAATTCCCGCGAAATTAAATATAGCCTCTTAATTTCCACCTCAATTCCACAATTATCCCTACAATCTCACCATTTTTACCATTCCCATCCACCCAAGACCCAACCCAATGAATGTTATCCTCCTTATATATAAAAACCGGTAAAAACTAGTACTAAAAAATCAGTTAATGTAGCCGACACGTTTTACTGATTATATTATGTAATTTTTAATTTTTTAAATTATCTTATTAAATTAATTAAAATTGTTAAATTGGACCATTCCGTTATAAAAATTGGATGAACGTTAAATTTTGTTTCAGTTTTTTCTTACATATCAACAAAGAAATAAAATTAAAAGAAAATATATACTGACGTAGAAATTCCTTTGTGTGTAAAAAATTAAAAATGACATGGAAAATAAAATGAGACAAGTATATCATTTAAGAAGAAAATAAAAAAATAACAATTAAAAGTCCAAAAAAAGGTTGTCATCTTCAACCTCTAGCCTGTTAAAATCCGACTCGAACGCTTACTAAATGGGTTGAGAGCCATAACTCTCTTATCTTTACTCCAAATCGTAAAAATAAGATGTCAAAAAAATGCCAAAGATGGAGCAGATTTGAACTTAACAGAGATGCTTCCATAAGCTTTAATATAAAAATAATAGTTTGGGCCAAGAGCTTCTATTTGAGAGATGAATATGTTCCACTTATAAATATGGGACTCACAGCCATTATACGGTACATGCTATCTAAATAACGAGTCCCCATTTCACAAGGTTTTTTTTCTGTGCAACTAAAAAAGATTTAGTATAAACATTCAACAAAACACCAAACTAAAGGCAAATAAGTCCATGAAAGAGGTGACATAATATTGTAATTTTCTATACCATTTTCAGAATTAATAGTTGCAAATTACATTTAGAACACTCAAATGTGTAAGAGATAGTAAGGTTGCCGAAACTCATTGGTTAAATAAAGAATAATGATATAATCATAGAAGGTAGGGTTGAACAAGAAACTAAATTGGAACCGAAATCGCACCAAAAATCGTACAAACGGTTTCGGCGTATGTAGTGATTTTAGGTGTGTTGAAAAATCAAATTTACAGTTTCGGTTTGATTACTAGCCAAAATTGCACGCATAAAACCGGAGCCGCACCACGTGTGTGTATATATCTCAGATGAATGATCTTGATATCTTTGAATGTATAACTGTAATGAAATCAAACATGTTAAAAATTATTGACCGCATAATTAAAGATTTCAAATGATTGTTCATTTGATTAAGGTGGAAAAAATTCTATTGAAGACTTGGACCTTATTGAAAAATGACATATTCAAGTCATTACTAGTTGGATTGGAAGGGAGGTCTTCATGTAGTGGATATATATAGAATTGGTATAATAAATAATTACACTAAAATTCTGCACTAAAGAAATAACCGACTCAAGAGATAAATATTTTTTAAATTTGGTCACAAAATTAGAGTATTGATGTTAAATTGCATAAAATATAATTTTGTTATTTCAATTGGTTTTGAAACCGAAACCGTACTAAATGCAACCGCACTGCACCAATTACAAGCGGTTTCATATGCGATTTTGGATTTGTCAAATCATACTTAAACGGTTTCGGGTGTAGTTTGGATTTTAAACCGTACCATAATCACCCCTAATAGAAGGCGTGGTTTTTTTTGTTTTGTTTTAATTATTTTTTGTTACATTAAGTAATGATTTTTTTTGCCACATAGGAAAAAATCGAGGCAATTTAACGTTTATTTAATTTTTATGACAGAAAAGTTTAATTTAATTATTTTAATTAATTATGTGGAATAATTTGAAAATTTAAAAATTTGATGGCAGGAAAACGCGCCTAACTACTGAGTAATTCAATTGTCCACCGTCTTCACCCTCTGCATTTTTTCTCTCTCTAAAAAATGACGACGGTTTGGTTCCGCAAAGTGGTGACTAGGGTTCACTCGCTACCGGCGACGAAACTGATTATGTTCCGAGCCCACGCGTCGGAGGCCGAAGCTCAGCTGAGGGAGTCCAAGGCCCTACCCACCACCAATCTCAAGACCATTCAAATCTACCGCTGGAACCCGGACAACCCGACCAATCCCGTACTGAAAGACTAGCAGATCGATCTCAAGGACTGTGGGCCCATGGTCCTCGACGCCCTCATCAAGATAAAAAACGAGGTGGACCTTCCGGCGGTCTTGCCGGGAGGGGATTTGCGGATCGTGCGCAATGAACATCGACGGCTGTAATGGTCTGGCTTGCCTGACTAAGATTCCTGAGGGGACGCCGGCGTCGATGATAACGCCGTTGCCGCATATGTTCGTGATAAACGATTTGGTGGTGGATATGACGAATTTCTATAATCTGTATAAGAGTATCGAGCCGTGGTTGAAGAGGAAGACGCCGTCCACAGATGGGAAAGAGATTTTGCAGAGTAAGAAAGACAGGGCGAAATTGGAGGCCGAAGCTCAGCTGAGGGAGTCCAAGGCCCTACCCACCACCAATCTCAAGACCATTCAAATCTACCGCTGGAACCCGGACAACCCGACCAATCCCGTACTGAAAGACTAGCAGATCGATCTCAAGGACTGTGGGCCCATGGTCCTCGACGCCCTCATCAAGATAAAAAACGAGGTGGACCTTCCGGCGGTCTTGCCGGGAGGGGATTTGCGGATCGTGCGCAATGAACATCGACGGCTGTAATGGTCTGGCTTGCCTGACTAAGATTCCTGAGGGGACGCCGGCGTCGATGATAACGCCGTTGCCGCATATGTTCGTGATAAACGATTTGGTGGTGGATATGACGAATTTCTATAATCTGTATAAGAGTATCGAGCCGTGGTTGAAGAGGAAGACGCCGTCCACAGATGGGAAAGAGATTTTGCAGAGTAAGAAAGACAGGGCGAAATTGGATGGGATGTATGAATGTATATTGTGTGCCTGCTGTAGCACATCCTGCCCTAGCTATTGGTGGAACCCTGAGTCTTACCTTGGCCCGGCCGCTCTTCTTCACGCCAATCGGTAAAAAAAGATTATTATTTTTTACTTATTTATTACTCTCATAATTATGCTCCACATTTTGTATGCTTAACAAAAATAAACTTGGGCTTAGTACTATTTGGTAGGGATTAAATATTGAATTATTTGTTTGCTGCCGCTGGTTTTATATATCAACCCATGACAGATGTTTTCCTTTGAAATAGCTTATGAATACATGCTAATTGATGTGATGTCGATCGTTTTCTCTCTTCCTGATTTGCTCCCATACATTCTTTGTTCAGAATGTGGAAAGAACTGTGTTAGTTATTGCACAATGGAGGCAGGCTGTTACACGAAATGACATATATTTGCCTCTGGAGGAAAAGAATGGGAGAACATAAGCTAATACAGTAGCGGGTTTTCATTGGACTATGTTTTTTTTGGGGGTGATATTGTTAGCTGACTTTTATAGTTGAACTAAACATGTACAACAGCACAGGGGCTTGCCCCATATTGATTCAACACCTTCTAACCTTTACATTTTAGTATTTTATAGAAAAACTTGATACATTTAGTCCTGTTGTTTCATTGGACTGTTGAGCTGCACCATGTGAGATAGATGCATCAAGATGAAGTTACCCATGAATGTCCTTAATCTTTACAAGGGTTTTGACCCTGAGGCTTTAGCACTACATACAAATGACACCTTGATAACATAGGCTTAAAATGAATCCAAAATAATAAAAACAGCGAAATTTCATTTTGAACCTTGTTTGAACAAGCAATTTTAGAGTCTTTTTTTTTATCTTAAAAAAGTCAAAAGATGATGCGGATTAAGCTGGAGGTATACATTTGTTCACCAGGGTGGCTGCAGCCAAAAATGGATCCACAATTTTTAACTCCCTTGAGACCTTGTAAAGATCTTTTACTCTAGGATATTGTTTCTATATTGTGCATTTCTCTGTCTCTCTTTTCAATAAGTACTCTCTCTATATATGCATACATATGTTCACTGTATTTCTTTTGTACGAAATACGTGTAAAAAACGTTGCCACATCTTTCCATAAGAACTTGTTAGTTGTTACCCCTTTGTTTTAAATTTAGATGTTTCCTACGTACTGTGCACACAAGCTAAAGACACTAGTTTTCCTTTGATAAAGGCTTGTGAAGCAACTATTCTACCTTTCCTAGAACATCAGTGTTACTTGTCAACATTGATCTGTGTCATTTTACTTATTCATAGAAATACAGAACTATGTAAGACATGTCAGTAGAGGAAATATTACGATCTGTTTTAGGTCTCTCGAAGTTATCTTTCTTAAGACTTTGTCTAAAATATACTACAATTGCTATGCTTGTGTTATTGCAGGAAAACAATTTCTTCCTCAACTTGCAGATACTAACAATGATTTTGAAACTGTTTTCTGTTTTTGTACATGCAGATGGATAATGGACAGCCGTGATGAATACACCAAAGAGCGCCTGGATGCAGTTTGTGATGAATTCAAGCTATATCGTTGCCACACAATATTGAATTGTGCCAGTGCCTGCCCAAAGGGACTAAACCCTGGAAAGAAAATTAAAAACATCAAGAAGCTCCAGAAGCCATCTCTATTTCAGGGATTATTTTATTAGAGGACTATTAACTAGTTGGTTGTAATAATTTGTGATCCGGTTGTATTTGGCCACCAGATCTTAGTTTTACTTCAATTTGAGAGGAAAGGTCTATATTTTTAATAAATTGTAATCAAGTTAGCTTGGCTATATGCATAAATAGATTCTGAATGCGTCTCCTAGTTTTTAATGAGAAGAAAGGGATTCACTTTCTCTCCAAATCCTCTCATTTTTCAGAAGAAAAATTTGGAGATAAAATATGCTAATTTCTCTTCCTTTCTTTCCTATTTAAACTCTTAGAAGTGTTTGTTGTGTGTAGCAATTGATGATAGGAAAATGATATTTACACGTGTTTTTGATATTTTGACAATTTTTCTTTTACATGCAGGTCATACCCATTTTAGGAGGAGATTTTGTAAAAATATCAAAAATACATGTTGGGTAAATTTTGATTCCACTCTATCCATTTCAAAACATAAATGCAAAATGTTGTTTAGTTTTGTAAGACCCCAACTTATTATAAATAAAATCGAATTTTCTCTAATTATTATTGTGAATAATAAGGTATTAATTTGATATAATTCTCTGGTTATGGGTGAAATGTGCAAATTTTGCAAAATATGCAAGTGGTTATAAAATAATCATTGTTGTCGGGGAATATTCATTTGGTCGTGGAATATTCTTGTTGTCGGGGAATATTCGTACGACGACGCAATCATTTGTGGGCCCCATAACAGAATAATTGTCGGATGAAGAAAACGACAAGTTTGAGTTTTTATAAATAATGGCGTAGTTGTTACCGTTAACACTGTTGGAATACCCGGTGGTTAAAATACAGCAATACGCGTGGATGCACAGTATTGATGAATTATTGATCCTTACGTAAGAAGGCACTACTCAATAATTGTTACAGTAGTTACTGTTCAATATTTTATTTTATTGATTCAATAATTGTTGCGTTGATATTTTATATTATTGTTGTTTCAATAATTGTCACTGCACAGTATTTCCCATTATCAGAACAATAATTCATATTATTTGAATAATATTATTAGATAGCATTATTGGCAATGTCTAGAAAGTTCTGTCAAAGAGAGGTTTGGTCACCTAATTGTGCGCCAGTAAGGAGAAATTCTTATTGGAAAGCCCCCTCTTTCCTGGGAACGGCCTGGTTGTCATAAATGTGATTCTGTAATATTATTTGTGAATAATTAATTATTGATTCATATGATAAGAAAATATTTATTTTATGTGGATATAAATGTTGGATATATTTATTGTGGTTAAAAATGAAGGAGTTAATGTTGAGGTGTTTTATCAGTATTTTTGTCGAAATGGAAGTATTAAAAATTAAACCAGTGTTTTTGAGATATATTGCGTGAGTTATAATTTTTAATCCGACCGTTGGATCGTTGTAATTTTTGGATATGTTATACATATATAAGTTGAGTATATGTCCACAAATTTTGAACCGTTAAAAATGAACGTATGATTTATTATGATTTTTAAGAGGTGACTGGTTCAGAAATTGTTGAAGTATCCGAATTTAGCATTTTGGTGAAAAATTCTAGAATTGAGTGGGCCCCACTTGTGGTTGGTGAAGAAATGTGCTGAATTTTATTTTAAATGTGATGGATGAGAATAGTAGTAGGTAAAGCCATCAGGTTGTAGGTCAAGTCTGCTAACATTTTTCTATAAATAGAGGGCTAAGTTAGAATTAAAAATCACACCAGAAACATAAGCTTTCTCTCTTTCTCTCTCTATATTATCGAGCGTATTTTGTGAGTATTTAGATATTTTGTGAGTTTCTATTTTTTAGTATAAGTTTCTGTCAGCACTATATCTGAAATTCAATCAGAAGTACGGTTATTTTGAGGTAAGGGATATTATTTTCTTCATATATGATATTATTTCTTCAATATTATTATGCCAAAGTATTGATCTAAATTTTTATCAAATTTAGAATTTTTTATGTCAGAATTACTATTCACGTATACGGCACTATTCACGAATACGACACTATTCACCGAAAAAATAAAATTTTCTTTTTTTTGTCCAAGATGTCTATTATGGTTACTATCTTTGATTGTATCCATGTTTTGATCTTTATTCTTGAATTTTGCTTCAAAATTGGTTATCATGGAGTATTATTGATCTTGGATAAACTGTTATACGAATCCCTACTATTTGTTCTTCTGTCTCACTGAATTCGTTTTTTAAAAATATTTTTCATCATCCTCAGTCCTAAATAATGATATTACTAAATATCTTTGGCTTGTAGTGCAAAGATAAATGATTAACTGATGAATATCTTTTACCCATAGTACAAAGATGAACATGTGTTGAGATGAACATGACCACCTGGTTATACAAATGAATATCTTTGGCCTGTAGTGCAAAGATGAATATTTGATTAAAGATGTATATTGATTGTTGTTACAGAGATAAAATATTGATGATGGACTTTTAAATCTTAAAAAATAGTAGAACTCATTCTCTATTTGACTCTTCTAATGGATTGTTGTTTCCGCTGCAGTTGTTGATCTAAAACTTGCTGTCTATTATATTTTATCAGATTTTTCCCTGTTGAAGACTAACGATAAATTGTTGTATATTATCTTAGTCATAATATTTTTTACTGGCCTAGTTGAGCTCACCATTTTCCTTTTTGTTCCATTTTTTTCAGGAGGTTGAGCTCACCCTTTTTCTTTTTGTTTCATTTTTTTCAGGAGGTGAGAACATAGCAGGAACTAGTCGGGGTACAGAGTGGTGGTTCTAGAAAGATGTTTAGCAGTCCTCACTATTTCTGTAAAATAGTTTTTAAATAATTGTAATGAGGACTTATTTGATTGTGGATATTGTCTAGAAGACAATATTTGTATTTAAACTCACAGTATGTGTTGTCGTATTTTGTACGACAATTGTATTATTGAAGTTGTAGTTTATTTTTTGTACCATGTATTTGACGACTCAGAATGAGTGTTATATGCCTATTTTAGAGCGTCACAAGTTTGATTTCAAGATAAATGAGCAAACTGATTTCTACAAGTATACATATACAAGGGAGTGCTTTATTTTTAAAAAAATTTATAAACTATATCCTTAGTTTTACATTTTAGTAACTTGTTCTTAAATTTTAGAACGAAGCTATTAAATATTAAAGTGTCTCCCTCCATAGACTATTTATGATCGTCAGTCTCCTAACCTAAATGATTACTTTAGAGTAAAATTAAGAAAGATAGAAGGAGAAGAGTTTGGTTCACTAGTTAAGTAATCACTCCATGGAGCCTGCCTCATCAATGACTGATAGTTATAAATTATAGCGATAGTTCTTAATGATAGAAAAAAAAAGAAGAAGAAGAAGAAGAAGAGAGATTGACCAACAACCCATGAAAATGCATGCATACCATCTTCAAATGACATCATGTAGTGTAGAGGGATAGTTTATCATGAAATTAATTTCATGATAAGGTGATCAATTGATTAATACAGTACTGACACGCAGAAAGAAATCATCCTCCGTTTATGTATAAACTAGATACAAACCTCCGCGTTGCGGCGGGATTATTCAAATTTTTAATAATAAATGTATGCGTATATTTAATAAATTAAAATATAATAAGAAAATAGTATATTATTGTGCGATGATCAAATTTTACACAAAAAATAAATGAATATACATTATAGAATGTAGTGGTAAGAGTTTACTGGTTTGTGCATTACACTCTAAGTATATGACTATTGCTTTTAAGCTAGTGGCAAATTAAATGATAATCTCAAATGCAAATGCAATAATATCAAATTTTAGCACATAATATCTAAAAATTTAGAAAATAAACAAACCAATGAAATAATTTCACCTGCTTCTGGGTTATGTTTCACACTCTTGCATATAACTGTAACCTGTAAGTAATAATGTGTGTATATAATAGAAGGAAAACAGAGAGACAAAGCAGAAAAGAAGAGGAAAATTGACCGTGAAGAAGAAGAAGCCATGATTACTATTCGCTTATGAGAATAAATAATTAGCCTGATTAATATACGTGTGTGTGTATATATATATATATATATATATATATATATATATATATATGTATGCATATGCATGGAGGATTAGGTCAGGTGATCATTAACATTATTTCAAACTCTAATCAGTTAGCAAGTTTTATCCATATAAAATTTTGCTCATTGGTTGTTGAAGAGATTAAATTCTACTTGGTTTGTTATTATTTATCCATAATTTTAAAAAGGATAGGATATAATTAAGATAATTGGAACACAATTAAAATTATTTAAAATGGACAGGTGTTAAATTTATAGAATGACATATGTCAATATATGATATCATGTACTGTGATTTAGTATATATAATAGATAATAGATATTATATTAATCAATTGACTAAAATTAACTTTATCCTAACCACGGCTTAAAAAAATATTTTGTATATATATATTTTTAACTTTTCCTATAGACGGACGGGTATGAACTGTCAAGTGTCAACTATGAGGGTCGGTCTCTAATCTCAATAGGCCCGGCCCGTTTGGGCAACACGTAAATTGACCGGTCAAAACAATACTCTCGCCTTGCTTCCCAAGTACTTTTCCTAACCCATACGCCCGTACAAACTAGTAAACTCCTCTAATAACTCTTATGTTATTATTATTCTCTTCGTCCTATTCTTATTATTATTTTAGATAGTCTCACGTTAAATATTTATTTTTTTTAATAATTAAAATTTAATATATTTTTCTATTATACTCGTAGCATTAAAAAATTTATATTTTTCTTATTCTAATTCTCTTTCATAATTAATGACATTATTATGAATAATTTTATCATTTTATTCATCTTCTTAATATGCCTGAAAAATTGCCAAAATTTTTATCCTGGAGGGAGTATAAATTAGAGAATCAGTCAGTTTCATACAAATTAAAGCTCAATAACAAAGGCCAAAAATGAAGGGAGAAGGTCGCCAGCATGGCATTCGGAGCTACCGGATCTTGCCATCGCCATTCAACCCGAGGATCATCAACCGGTTAGAATCGCCCCCCACTGCCGGCGTCTTCACCAAGGTCCCAACAAAGCCCACCAACCACTCCAAGTTCACGGGCAAGTGTGGCCGCCCCAAGTGCTCCCACTGTCGTATCCACCCGGCATGCAAGTCCAAAGAGAAGACCAAGGGCACCCAGAAGCTCAAGTCTTCATGCGATGTCAGCTCCAATTGGAGGGTCGTGGATGCTAAACCCGCCGGTTTGAAAAAGTTTTCCGGGTCTTCAGCTACCGGAATTTTGGAGCATTTGGGTAGTAACGATGATACTCATTATTATTTGGATCACGATGCTGACGAGTTTTATTGAATCAGCAGCCGTTGAAATTAAGGACAATTCTGATGATGAAATGGGTTTTTGCGATGTGGGGATTATATGGGAAAATATAGATGGCCTAGATGTGTTAGTATATATACTCTATAGTTTTAATGATGACAATATTTATATGGGCTAAATTGTTTTTATATTAATTTATAATTTTATTTAGTCATGTTAAATAGTTTGCATGGATTATTGCATGAAGGATACCGCAGGTTGTCACGTGCTTCAAATGAATATAATATTTATATGATTAACTAAACATGTTTTGAAGATTAATTCTAATGTGAATTGGAGTAGATTAAGGAAATTGAAAATCAGGTATTGGATTTTTAATTAGTATGTGCAAAAAATGAATATAATATTTATATGATTAACTAAACCTGTTTTGAAGATTAATTCTAATGTGAATTGGAGTAGATTAAGGAAATTGAAAATCAGGTATTGGATTTTTAATTAGTATGTGCAAACTGGAATTTAATCTGTTTTAATCCCTTATCTGCTGAGTTATAGTCTTCTAATATAGATATAGATATTATCTGTTATATAGTGAGTTACCAATTTTACGTGTCTTTAATATTTTTTAGGAATTGGTATATTTAAGGACTTTTATTCAAAATGAAACAACAGTTATTTTTTTGGAGTCTTGCTAACAGCAGTTGTTGTTTTGAAGGAAACTTGTTAACAGTCAATTGGACTCTTTCAGCTAGTCTTGATATTTTATTTCACTACTTCTCTTATCTGCTGAGACTGTTATTCATCTCCTATTAACAAGTAATATAGCCGTTGCTGGAAGAATTGTTACGTTGCTGAAATAGCCGTTGTTCTCTTCCTTATATATAAGCAATATACTGCTTACTCGGCTTCATGAAGACACAAGACTACTGGACAAAATCTCTTCAAGCTACTCAAGATACAAATCATCATATCACTATTTTAGTTTTGGTTTACATTGTTCTTATATTCTTTATTTATATCTATTGTAAACATAGTACAAGTCTAGGTTGACTTGGGGTCTTTATTTTAGTAATATTCAGTCTGTACAACGAAGCTATCAAAGTCTCAGAGGTGAGAGGTGTTGCAGAGGTGCAAAGGGGGCAGAGGTGTCCAAGTGATCGTCGTTGTAACATGGAGTTTTTATTTACTTTGTAATTGCTGAGTATTATTTTAATAAATTGAGTCTCCAATCCTAGTTGGGATTGGACGTGGTTAGGCCACTAGACTAGAGGATAGAGGCTGAACCACGTAAAAATCTCGATGTGATTTACTACCCTTTTTGCTTCTGTTTTTAGCTTCAATATTCTGCAGTTTTTGTTTGTGTCGAGAAAGTTTTACACTAATCCAGACATGTATTAGATGTCCATTTTTAACAGTTAAGAATATAATTAATACAGACAGGATTAGACCGTCCGATTATAGTCTGTTATAGTAAACTTTAAAAATTGGCCACTGTAGATCACGTCTAAATATTTACACCTATATTCACCTCCTCTAGGTGTGCTTAATTATAGAATTACAAGATGAAGATTGGTGTTTGGTGGAAAATAATTTGATTGTTCAATGATCACTTAATTTCTTTTTAAAATTATGAATGTATATTTATTTATACACACGATTAAGAAATAAATGAATAAATAAACAAAGAAGGTCACTTGTGTGTACTAAAGTATTCAAGATAAAGAGCAAATAAAGTTCCCCAGCAATCTTTTTTCTGGTGGAGTTCGGCCTCCACATCTTACATGACTCAAAGTAACTTCTTCTTCTTCTTCACTTTTTCATGCTCAAAAGTCGGAATATAAACTGGAATAAAATCCCTGGTGTTTCTGCTTGATCAAATGCTGAATTTTTTGGAAATGTATATTGATAGGTTTTGACTATTTTTTCTTCAAGACATTCTTAAAAGTCTTGGACGTCGATGCCGACTTTGCTGGAGGATTTGTGTCTTGAATTGTGCTGGGATCGGGCTTTCCTCCTAGTTTTGGTGACTGAGGGTGCATTTCTGGAGTCTGCAAGAAATGAAACAGGGAATCATATTAAACGATGGAAACATTCAAGAAATACATTTAGAGCACAACTTTGGAATTCTTGGATGCTGCTGGGGACAGTAGTAACAGTAGACTTCCGAAACATGAATACAAGCTAAAAGTGCAAATGTATGGGAATTGGGAAATACATAATTTCATTTTGATTTTGATTTCGAGTCAGGATCTACTCATGGAGAACAATTAACCCTTTTTATGTTAGATTAAGGTATTAGAAGTTTTTAACAGAAAGAAAGACTGTTTTCTCATGAAGCCAGAGGCTTTGAGCTATTCATGTATGTTTATGCTGAAATTAGGTGTCCCTTTTAAATGCCGGAGTGATATGATTATTTCTTTTGATGCTAACAAAAGTATAAACAAAGGATATACTACCTTGTTTGTTTGCTTCTTCCGTGTTTCCCTATAAAATTCGGGCAGAGGTCGGGCTCTGAAACAAAGGGTTTGTCGCATTGTCCTAACTTCTGTTTCTGCTTTCTCCTGCAAAAGTAGAAGGCCGTTGAACAAACATTATGGAGGTGAGCCCAGAAATTCTTTAAAAGGATGAATCTAAATTCTAAAATCTAACAAAGATAAATATTTTAGTGGAAAAAAACAGAGTATTCTCAGCCGGCTAAAATATAAAGTTTTCCCTCATCTGTTTTCACTCTTTTATGGCTGGAATAGTGAATTGAGGTTGGTGGTGTGGTTAGGATTCAAAAAGAAAAGGTTCCTAGTTAAGTAAGGAGAAAAAATGAACTTCATTTGGAACAACTATATCATCACGAATAACAATTTTGTCAATGAAGATTTAACCTTGATTTTCGTTTGCATCTGATTTTTCTGTGCTTCTTTCTCATTGAATCTCTCTTCAAGCTTCTGAAAGTGTTGAGGACAATAGTATAAGACAACAAAATATGCGCAAGCGAAGGAAGGGGAAAAAATTAAGCAAAGCCATACCTGCTTTCTTCTTGCAGCTCTTTCCTCCGTCCTTAAGATAAAAGGAGTTGATAACGTCGAAGACTGTAACTTTTTTCGACAAGCACTGAAGGATTTGGAGCAACTGGAATACAAGCACAAGTTTCAGATATTCGAATCTATAAGCATAGTCTTCAGAGAACTCATAGCTAAAAAATCAGTTACAGAAAATGTGGAGATTATGTAATACAGCAAAAAGGGTTTATAAGTATTAATTTCCTTTCTAAGTTCCATATATTAAAAGAAAACCTCAGGTAAATTTGCATTTTTTCCCCTTATGATAAGCAATTTGAAGGCCTTTATTGTTGAAGAGAATGAAATAGCACTAACACTGAAGATATAAGGTGCCATTTGGGGCCAGCTGTTTTGCATCCGGATGCTGATGGATCAAGTGGTGTGTTGCCCCTAATAGTCGTAGATTCCCAAAAGGAAAGGTGAAGATTAATCCAAGGAATAAATAAATATAGTAAAAGCAATTGACATTAACATTAATTAAAAGCTGATACTTTTTTCTATAATTAACTGTTGAGTTCTTCTATTAACCATACCTTTTATTTTCTGAACAGGGAGTTATTGAAGGATGCCTTGGCACTCCATTCACTGATGCCTGCATGTATAAAACAAAACTAACATTGAAATGCATAAAAGATTTGATAATTGCAAACACAATTTAGGAAAACGCTGTTAATGAAGGGGCAGGAGGAATATGATAATAAGCACCGTAGTCGGAGTTCTTAGAGGTGTCGCGCAATCTTTAGAGCCCTTGTAAGAAGTAGGAGCAATTCTTGAACTTTCAGTCTTCCTGGCAACTGGGCTAGATAATTTTTCAGGTTCCCTGGCAGGTGTAAAACTAATGAACTTGCGTATAGATTTCGGTGTTGATCTCTTTTTATCTGTAGGATCGATTGTAGACTCTATGGCGCTTAGAGTGAAGTTGTTTTCTTTTCTGGGGTGCAGAGGAGCCATGGATTTGGCAGGTGTAGATGTAGTAACTCTACAGAACACTGTCGATTTCAAGGATGCAAGAACTGGTCTTTTCTTTTTCACCGTCTGTGAAACATCCTGATTAGACATGTAACTCTGTTGTATATACCACACTGAAAACATCAATACATACAATACTATAAGTTTGATATAAATAGAAAGATGAATGGATCAAAAGTATCACCTTTAGCAAATGTTTCTCCAGTTGAGGTGTTCCATTAGACTCCACCCCAGAAACAATATTCTGGTTTAATGATTCAACATTTGTAGAGATTTCCACCAAAACCTCGGGCTCTGTAGCCAACTCAGCTCCTCCCACCTTGCCATTTTCCAATTCAACAGGGTTTGTACTTGAATTATGCCCATCAGCATTGACAATTAAATTCTCCTTATCATTCTTGAGCTCCTGTTGTTCATCAGTAACCAGCCTCATTGTTTCTGAATCTTTGTAGTCACCGGTTTCACCTCCCGGCTCGGGTGAATTGCTGGCAGCATTTGCTTGCTCAAGCAATGCTGCTGCTGCCTTCTTAGCAGCAATTCTCTTGTAATGAGCTTCAAAGAAAGCCTTTTTCTGTGCGACTGACCCCGGCTGAGCAAATCTCTCGGCCTCCTCAACGTGACGGTTCTGGGAAAAGGTAGACCATTTTTCCCAAGCCAATGACTCTGACATGAACCTCCCGAAAGAGACAGACTCTCCAAGGGCATGCAAAGGATTTCCCTGTAACAAACACTTGTAATGTAAGATTTCGTGGCAATAAAATCACTAATTTAACTCTGCCTGTGCTGCTGGAAACTAGTTATCTTTTATGAATAAAATCATAAATTTCCGATCAAGTCAATGTATAAACAAGAAGTAGAAATTTAAAAACTTTTCTTTGATCTATTTGTAGCAAATTAAAAGATATCTGCCAATTAAATCTTTAATTTCCAATCAGATGAATCATGAATGTATAGATATGAACTAGAAAGTTACCATTTTTATAGAAAAATCTAATTCTAGACAAAATACAGAAATTTATAATGGTGTCTGGTCCATAATATTTCACTAACCTGGTTGGCTTCATCGGAGATGCCAGAAGAATAAGAGAAAGCAGGCATAACACAATCCGATTCTCCCATTTCTTAGCCAGTGAATGGAGAAGAAGAGTAGACGCAATTTTGAATAGCCGTTACTCTTGTTCTTGTGTTTTGCATTTAAGCATTTGAAATTCAAATAAAAGCAACTGTTGACTCTGCATGCTTTGTGGAAAAGAGAAGTGTGATGCAAATTTTAAATTCCTGGTGGTGGGGTGGGGTATAATAAGTTATTCAGTCTTTTTCAGCTTGGACTGGGTCCTACTTGTTTGAAAATTAGTCTCTCTTTAAGGTTCCAATTATTTGAATTGTGATATCATAAAAATCCAGTCCACGAATCTTGGGTTAAAGTTTGGTAAAATATTTTGAAATATTGATAATAAATAAGAAACTTCACAGCTATTTTTCTTAAATATTGAAATATTATAATAATTTATCAGATGACGCTTTAAAAGTGGAATATGTCGAGTTTGTAGCTAAAGTTTCCAATTACTTGAAAAGAGAGGAACATTTGTTGGTGGACAAGTAACATTGCGGAATAACATTCCAATTACTCAAATTAAAATGTTTCTTGGAAATACTAGAATGGCTGGCTGGAAAACTTGCACATGACCTATATTTGAACTCGGAAAGAGTACACGTGTACATGAAATTTTACAACCTCAAGATCGAGCTGAACTTTATCAAATAGACAGTAACAAAAAAGTATTCCTGTATCTTAATTTAACAACACTTTTCCTTCTGGCTCCAACACCAAGTTTTTTGTTTAGACATCATTATAACTTTCCTTAGTGAATGAGATCTTCATGTTGAAAATTCACCATTATTTTCTTCTACCTGGATCTCGGCTCAGCCCATGCTTCTTTAAAGTTTTGATATAATTTCTCATGAGGGTGAACTTGTTGCTCCCAATATGATACAGATAATCCCATGTGTAAATCCCAGTTTTATGCAAGTCGTCAAAACTTAACCTACAACACCCACCAAGGTAACCAGAACTGAATAAATAATAGAAAGAGTTATTTAAATTTTCAATTAAAAAAAAACTTTTAAATGCACAAAGTAACTTTTAAGCCTAGACTACCTTACCCCGTAGTTTCCTACGGGTTCTCCAGACATGATTCCCACATGACGCCGTCCAAATATCACCTGAATCAGGGTAATCCAGGAACTCAATCAGCACTTTTTTGATGAACGGTAAACTGATTGTCAAGGTTCACATGCACTTATCAAGTGAATTAAGCCTACTTGCATTATAAGCATTTTAAATGTATATCTACAGTAAGAAAAGCAAAAAGAAACAATATACTGGTGAATTTCTAGATCAACTAAAACAGTGTAGTAAGAAAAGAAAAGAAAAGAGAAACAATATATTGGTGAATTTTCAAGATCAACTAAAACAGTCTAGTATATATGAAGGGAAAAGAAAAAGTTATGTCAGCATTTGCACATCTTGTGTTATAAAGCAGGACTATTGACTAGTTGTAACAACACGTGGATCTGAAATCATCAACGATTTCCAAATTCTAGATACAAAATATTACTGGATGATCTTAACAAGTGTTTTCGATACAAAAACTCTTTAGTGAGAATAACAATTCATAATTTCTGCATTAATCTTATTTGACATTAATAATTCCATGGCGATCACATATGAACATGACCCAAAAAGCAGACCCTGAATAATATGTGTAGCACATAGCATAGAAAAGATTATTTAAAAAAAAAGACAAACTACCACTCCTTAGCATCTGTTTGAAGTGGGGAATGATAGAATGGTGGGAAAAAAAATAACCAATTACCTTTTCTCCTCCTACTGATCTGATCTTACTATCAGCAGCTGGGCTATGTATTCTTAAGAATTCAGCTGACAAATTGTACACAGTACCATTGACGTATTCCACCTCTACCTAACACAGAAATTTATAGTAAGACAGATGAATCCCAACATTGTAATTAAAACAGATCATTTATGTAGATATAAGTAAGTGAATATTACATTCTACACTCTACAGTTGACTAAACATCTTGAAATCAAAATTGCCACCATCATTCTAGCTTTATAGAACCAACATATGCTGATTCTTCTCATTTTTCACACAGTATGAAAGACTGACCGACACAGATTCCAGACGAGGGAATCCAACTCTAAAATATATACACACAAAAATTCCCATGACAAGAAAAAAAAAAGAAACAATACAATGACACTAAAGGTTGGTCTGTTTACATTGTGGTCAGGCATTCCCTCTTTCAATGGAAATGAATAAGCAGTCCCAATTTTGGCAGTTGTGATTGTGTTTCCCCTTTCATTTTACATTTTCTTATTGAGTACGAGGAAGCCGTCAAATTATGCTACAAACTTATTAGCAAAAGTGATTCTAAAGCATCGACACAGACTAGTTTAGTTCTTTTACTGATGCATCCAACAACAAAATATACCGACTCCAACAAAACACTACCTTCAAATTGTATCCAAATAAATTAATCTCAAATAACATCTATAGAAAAGGGCACCCTAAGTAAGCAATTAGAGACTCCAATTAGTGGACACGATTCTTTTCTTGGAATCTTTTTTCTGTGTCCAGAAACTCAAGAATTCACGTGGGTATTTTACTAAACTCGACTATACAAAGAAGTACAAAACCCAGTGAAAAAGGAAGCATATAAAAGAAAAGAAAGACACTAATAATGAGCAAAACTCAAATCATAAACTAAATAAATTTCAGAAGAATTGAAAATAAAAAGCTTACACTTTTAGGAGGTTGTAGAGCGAATCTGATGAGGCGAGGACACTCCGCAGCGGTGCTTATTATGCCTCGTATCGTCGCTCTCTGAATCTGCCGCATTCTCTTCCTCCTGGAAAGTCACTCCTGTGCTGAACTGGGATAATTAACTGGATTTCAGCTCAGTACATATAGAATGCAGCCCACTGGGAATTTCAGTGGGCCGAAACTATGGGCTTAGTGGTTTTACTTTAACAAATTTATATCTAATTTATTGGGCCTTATGTACTCCGATCTGATATATTTTTTTGGGTCCTTTACATAAGTATACAACAAATAGAAAGTAATTACAAGAAAAATACATCAACTAAATAATTACAAAAAAGAAGGTAATTATTATAAAAATAGTACAATTTACATTAATAAGGAATTCTAAAATCAAGGACAAATAACTGCTATAATTCAAATTCAAATATTTGGATCTATCAACAAAAATAAATTCAAATTCAAAATAATAATTCAAATTTAAATTCTCAAATTCAAATCTTCATCTCCCTCACATACACTTGAAATAATAGTCCGCCTCTACACCGCCACTACACTGCCGCTACACCGTCGCGAATTTCCATTGTCCAAAACGCCAATGAGAATAAGAAGATTCGTCCTACAAAAAATTTAAAAATAAATAAATATAATTATTAATGTTCTGAAATTTTTTTTATAAATACTTTGTTACTCATAAATAATAAAATGGTTACCTTTGAATGAATGGTTGGTTACCAACTGCATCACATTCAAACGAAATTGGTAACTTGATAATATTGAATTGGTTACCATGGTCTGAAGGTTTGGTTACCAACTACACTATGAAAAAACTAAAGGTGTGGATGTGAATTAGTTACTTTGGTATGAAGGTTTTGTTACCTTGGTACGAATGTTTGCTTACTTTGATCAGAAGGTTTGGTAACCAACTGTACTAAGAAAAAATTTAAAGTGTGGAGGTTGATTGGTTACTTTGATATGACAGTTTGGTTACCTAGATATGAAGGTTTGGTTACCATCATCCAGTATTTGAATCTCTGCGCCGGTATTATTCTTCGAAGCATGTCTCTGCGAATTTCTCTTGAATCTCTTGATAACATTCTGTAATTTCTTTTTCTCTCAGAAGTAGCTCTGCCTACAGAACTTAAATTCTAGCAAACCAATGAAACCCAAATTAATAAAGAAGAAAACGGTTCAAGCCTCGTGCATCTTCGTTGTTGTTTCTTTACAGCCAAACACTCTGAATCATAGAGCATAACCTCACTGTACAACAACCCCGAGGCACCTTTTCATATTAGTCATCCACTTTAATCCTATGTTAACATCTTTGTTAGTCTCTCTCTCCATAATAATAAAACCAATTGGGCACCTCCGCCCAAATAACAAGTTTCTCGCTTCCCTCTTATTTTGGCTAAATACACATGAATGACAAATTGAATATATGCAGATGAAAGCAAGGTTATCAGGAGGCCATTTTAGAATGAAGAAGAAGAGGATTCGTGATCATGAGCATCAGAAGCAGGAAATCGAATGAGAGATTTATTGTAGGTGGCGATGGGGATGTAATGGAGATTTTTGTACGTTGCAGTTGTTATACATAGATGAGAAGAGAGAAGAAGCCCTAAATTAAAGAATCCTAATTGAATATTAATTCCTAAATTAAGGAATCCTACTTGCACTAGTATTGTAAATAAATTTGGAAGTATATTAGTTGTGTAAAAGTTTTATGAGGGCACATTTGTTGTATTTATTTTTAAAAATGTAATAGAATATGTAATTGTTCCTATTTTTTATCCTCTTCAAACCTATATATAATATATTAGGGCAAAAATATGTCAAATTTTATTCCAATAACATAGTTTATTAATTCAAATGCCAATTTTTTTTAAATACATGGATAATTGTTGATGTGTTTACTACCAACTAAATTCAACAATTTGTTGTCATTATATATATATATATATATATATATATATATATATATATAGATGACGGAGACACATACCTAGTTGGCTATTAGGCCATTTTAACAACTATGATCATAACTCATCACCTAGAGTTGACCAGTGATGTGATTTCCTTGTGTCTACAGTCTAATCAAAGTAAAACATTCGCTAATCTAATCAGATTACAATCACAAACTAATGCGAGTATATATTCTAAGAATATCAGAAAATTATAATTGCTTCACGGTTCATCTTCACCAGCTTATAACAATGGACATGAACCATACATACATTAATAAAAATGGTTTTGTGGTACGTCATTGATTAGTGACATTCAATTATTTCTGTGTAGGTCTCTCCTTTCAATTTACAACAAGAGAATCAAATGGAAAACATGCTTCTTTCTGAGAGCTCAAATGATTAGTGAAGCTTCTTCACAGTAGATACAGAGGATTTAAAAATAATTAAATATTATAAATGTAAAATAAATTTCAACATAGATTTTGATCAAGTATAGAAGTGGTTTCAGTCGAATTATTTGTTTGTGTAGCACTACCCAAATCACAATCGAGATGGGGGCAGCTTCATTGGCCATTTCTAAGTAAGAAAAGATCGTCTTCTAGTTGATTGAAGGCATCCCATGAGAGCATTGAATCCACACTGTCTACCCATTGTTGTAGAGAATCTTCTTGAATAGAGGAGGATTCTGCCATTGATGGATTCATAGATTCTTCCAAAGAGAATGAAGGGCTAAAAGAAGCGGTTTCTTGATTCATCCATAAGTCCACATCCAAGCTTCCACACACCATATCATATTTGCTTAAAAGATTGGCAGTTTCATCGGAAGATACGTCCGCTCTTTGGCCATTATTATCTGTCGGTTCAGCCTCCCTAATTTCCTCTTGTTTCTTTGCTGAAATTGAGTCTGCCATTGTCTCAATATTCTCTTCTGCTTTCTCTTGATGCTCAATGGGTTTGTGCGTCACTGGATCTACTCCAACAAGTTTCAGCCTTTTCTTGATTCGGGTGTTCCAATGGTTCTTAATTTCATTATCAGTGCGGCCAGGAAAATGAGAGGCAATCTTAGACCACCTGGGAAAAATAAAATTCAAAATGTTATGCTACTAATTCTAGACAACTGCTTTAAAATAAAATGTTCTACTTAACATCTGCAGGCCCTTAATTCAACTGTTGCAAATGAGAGGAAGCAGTAGTATAATAAAGGCATAGAATGTAGGCGCAAAGACCTGTTACCAAGGAGGGCATGGAGTTGTATAATCTGATTTTCTTCCATTTCGGATAGCATGCCCCTTTTAAGATCAGGCCTCAAATAATTAATCCATCTTAATCTGCAACTTTTTCCACATCTCAGCAACCCTTCATATATAACCAAACAAAACATTCTCATATTTAGCTAAAGTAGATTTTTTTTAATGTAATTAAATATAAATATACTTATGAATACATATTATCGGTGGTCACCTGCAAGCTTAGGAATTGCTCTCCAGCATTGGATACCATTGTTGATGATAAAGTTCATGAGCTTATGATCTTCTTCAACAGTCCACGGACCTCTTTTCAAGCCAACTTTATCACAGCAAGGTTTCCTTCCCATTTCTCGTACAACTTTAGACAGGCAATGACCTTACAACAGTAGTATTGGCTTGCACGCTAAAGGATCTTATAATCCAAGCAAAGATGCTGCCAGATCATTAAGAATTTAAATAAAGATGTTTGCTTCTTAAAGGGGAGAAAAATGATTGGAATTAAGAGATTATGAGAAAGCAGTTAGAGGTGATGGACTAAATATCTGCAATTATAAAATGTCAACAACCCTTGTCAAGACAATTTACCAAGTCTAGTTTGTAAGAGATTCTACGTGAAAAGAAGCAATAACAGACGTGGGTCGTCTCTAATGACAAGTTATATATTTATGCAGCCAAAGTCTTCCTCTAATTATTCTATCTGTTTTATATGTTAAGATGGATAGAAAGAAAAAAAACAATTATATAGTGGAAGGATTCCTTGGTCCCTTCAAAGCTGGCTGATTTTGTCTTTGGAGCCAACTCTTCCAACTTGGGTATATTAACATAAAAGAAGAAGAGATGCCATTGCCAAAAAATGCAAGTGGTTCAGAATAACAAAGTATGGATTTACACGAAAGCTATAATTCTTTAATAATTACAATAAAATGACAACATGATATAACATTGTCCATATCAACATCAAAATCAGTACACTTTGTGAAGAAAAGGGCCGGTCTTCAATTATTCGTCCATTCGTGCAGAAATATGTTATCAATAGATCGAAGACAGTAACTCATGTGGCTTAATTTGACTGAAATCTTATGATCATCACCGTTGATTTTGGCCGATTCAGTGATTCTGTATTCACTGATGTGAATGTGATAAACTCAAAAGGATTAAACAAAAAGCAATAACAAGACAGAAAGGCATCAATCAGACTAGAAAGATGAAAAACATTAGAGGACAAATAAAAACAAATGTTCTTTCAAGACACATAGTAGTGGTGAAAACAAATACCATAGACAAGAATAAACCTTGAATGAACATATTGGAAGGGAAATAATGTATTTAAAAAACCTCAGATTTCCTTTTCAACAGTGCGATGGTTAGCATCAAAGGTTTATTATAATGCTTAATTTCTATGTGTTTCAACTTGTTGACCAATTAAGCATCAGAATTTGTTTTAGTGAAATAAACAATTCTAAAGTCTAAACAGTAAATTTGACTCCAGATAGAAGAAAATGTCAAATAGTATATTCCATGTTAAGCTTATATAAATTCGGTCATTGGTTCATGCACCTGTTTTTCATGCTTGCAAGTTAGAATTAGTCCCTTAAATTAATAATTTAACATACACTCACAAAACTCAAAAACATGTTGGTGGCCTGGAGTGTTTGGGGAAAGCAGAACAATACTCTTGAGATTCTGTCAATGATATCAAGACTTACTTATTTAATGGAGTATTGCAGTTGTGTCGTGCTGTACTTACAGATGCTAAGTACACCTTGGCTAGATGTCATCAATATTCTTGGGCCAAGAAAATCTTGAACCTCCCTCAATTTGTACTTGTGCTTTGTGCATATGTGATGTATAACGGTTGCCACTGCTCTAGAAAACAACTTAACTAATTGTTTCAAGCCATCTTTCATTGACAAACAGCCATTTCATACCATTTTGCCAACTGAAGCATCAAGATCCACGACATTAATTTACACGGCTTATTCCGTAATTTGGACACCATCCATTCCAAAAATGTACTAACATATTTGAAATACCTCTGCCAAACTAGTACATGACGAGTTACATCTCTGATAAAATTGTGCAGATACTTCAAACATAAAACGACCATTTGAAGGGCCGGTAATTAATCAAACATATGTAATGCTGAAAGTGAAGTTGATGGAATCTAGGAATAGTTGTTGGGTGTTAACATTGTTGTCATAAAAGCTCACTCTCAGACAGAGATCGATGCTGCTACAAACAATCAATCAAATACTAATGCTTTTTCAGATTCACAGCATCAATCACCTTCTTTTTCCGTTTGTGAAGCTAAGACTTTTGGTCTGAACAAGATATTCTTTATAAAACAAATACTACTAGTATTAGTCCCTTTATCCTTGTGCCAGACAAGACACAGTTTTGTCCATATAACTTTTATAAATTCAGAGGCAGTTTTACAATTTGAGTCTTATTGATTTCTACATTTCTAGTTACACAAGAACGAGTGTTGTATTCATTCCTATAGAATAGACACTTGTATTATAACTACTAGCTGGAAAGAAAAATAGGCACACATAACAGATTCAAAAATCATACAGACAGACAGACAGTTAGAGAGCACTAACATAGGAATTAGGGTTGTTATTGTCAAAATATGAATAAATACGTGCCTATTTTGCTTCTACACGAACCAGCTGCTTGAGAGCAGACATCACGTTATGATATGTAACACCCTCATGACATTTATTTGGAACCCACTAATAAATGTACTACTCCACTAAAGAAGAAAGAATCTTTTTATTTCTGCTCTCTTATAATTGTGATCAATCTTATTCATGTATTGATAAATTTTACATTTGTAATTCGATATAAATTTATGGTATGACTCTACAAAAAAAACTTTCTGATATATTAAGGGGAGGAAGAAAAATTATTGCAACACATTTTTCTTCTTGAGCAGTTAAAATATATTATTTATTCTTTCATTTCTATGTTATATTTTATTTTCTCTTTCGTTTCTAAAATTATTCACTAATTAAATTGGAGTTTTTAATTTTAACATACGTAATGTGTAACAAGCACGACTTGCCATTATAAAAGTATTTATCGATGTGCCCAAAAACTTGTAAACTTATAAGAAACTAATATTTCCACATGACTTTTTAATATTTTTAACTGAAAATTATCGTTATAGATCTTATGACGACGATTTTTACCCATTTTGCGATACTTTTTATATAAAAATATTAAAAAATCATGCGAAAATATCAATTTCCAATTTATATCATCTTAGAATCAACTAACTTGATATTGCTATTGGAGTTCTTATATAGTTTAAATCTAAGATGTATCCATACTCCTTCAACCCGATTATCCCTTTCTTTTCTCTCTTGGGTTGATATTGTTGTTACTAAACTTGTAATTGGTTATGATGTATACATATAATTATTTGTCAGGCCTTTTCTGTTACTTGTAATAACTATTGTTTGTCAGGCCTTTTCTGTTAGATGATACTTCATCCGTCCCTAATTATTTGACGTTTTAGAGTTTTTTATTTGTCCCTAATTATTTGACGTTTGTTCAAATCTAAGAAAATTAATGACAATTTTTTCAAAATTACCCCTCATTACTCTACCTATTTTTTGATACTTTAAACTCTTTATCCCAATAAAACTCTTCTTATCCCAACAAAAGATTTAAGAGTATTATAGACAATTGAATAATATATTTAATGTTTTCCAATCATTATTTTAATTCTTGTGTCTACTTCTAAAACATTAAATAATTAGGAACGGATGGAGTTTTATAATGGGACTAGTACTACAGTGTTATAAAATGTTATGAAAGATAACTAAAACAAGATGACTAAAAGAAGATAGTTAGAGAGAGTATTTTATCATCTTTTTGTATATCCATCCATCACTTTACAATTGACATATTTATAGAAGTAAGATCATCAATACTACTAGTAAGTTACAAAGCTAAAGAGTTATGAGTTACAAAACTCAATGGACATGGGAGTTACTAGACATCCATTAAATTATGAATCTAGACATAATTTTATAACACTCCCCCTTGGATGTCTATTGTATAGCTATACGCATTGAAATATGCCTCATTAAAAACCTTATCAGGAAAAACCCAATGGGAAAAAACCTTGGTTAAGGAAAAAAGAGTGCAGCGCGTATTAACTCCCTCTCATGAATGTATCCTTAAGTTCTTCAGCTGTCGTATTCCAATATTGCGATGTAATCCTTCAAACGTTGCAGTTGGTAATGCTTTGGTGAACAAATCTGCTAGATTGTCTTTTGAGCGAATTTGCTGAACATCAATGTCACCACATTTATCAAGGTCATGTGTGTTTTGAGATGTGCTTTGTTCTATCTCCTTTGATGTATCCTCCTTTTAATTGAGCTATACATGCAGTACTGTCTACATACAGAATGGATGGAGTTCTTTTGTAGCAATTTTCTAAGAATATGCCTCGTTAAAAACCTTGCCAAATAAAAACCCAGTGGGAAAAAACAAATTTGGCGAAGGAAAAGAGTACAATATTCTTGTATAACTTCTAGTGCCTTGAGATTGCCTCATTAAAACCTTTCAAAGGAAAACCCAGTGGGAAAAAACCTTAGCGAAGGAAAAAGAGTACAATCAGCACATATCCTTTTTACTCCCCTTCAAAAGTTCATAGAATTTTCATTGTTCATAGTAAAAATATCATTAAGTCGAAGTATGTCAATATTGTGCACCATCTTCTTCAAAATCATAGTTGGTAATGACTTAATGAATATATCAACCAAATTATCACATGATCAATATTGCCATTCTTCTGGGGCTCATGTGTATAATAAAATAATTTTGGTGCAATATGCTTGGTTCTATCACCATTTGGATTAAATAATCCCAAATCAATAGTCTCACAAAGATAACATAAAATAGGTTTAATTTCATTACAATATCTTCGAGTTGGTACATAACTATACATTGATAGTAAGTTAACTGCAAATGTTATATCAAGTCTTAATAAATTTGCAAGATACATCAAAGTATCAATTGCACTAAGATATGGTACTTCAGGACCTAATATATGGTACTTCAAGACCAAAAGTTTCTTTATTATTATTTTCTTGTGGTCAAAACGGATTTTTCATGATATCAAGTGACCAATCCCATCATTGGAGTACTCAAAGGATTAACATTATTTGTGACACCCCCAAAATAGGTATACATCACCCATTCTGAGTTGTCAATACACGGTTCAGAAACAACTACAACTTTATTATTACAACATGTAAACTATGAGTTTAAATACAGATATTGCCATCTAGACAACATCCACATAAATAAATCCCCATCATAATTATTGATACATTATTTTACAAAAATGGTGAGGACTACTAAACAACTCTCCCTAAAACCTTCATTCCATACCCCGACTCGTACTCGCTATATTCTCGCCTCCTGAGAAGAAAAAATGGAACAAAAAGGAAAAAGGGTGAGCTCAACTAGCCCAGTAAAGAATATTATGACTAAGATAATATACAACAAAATTATCGTTAGTCTTCAACAGGGAAAAATCTGATAGAATACAATAGACAACAAATGTTAAATCAATATTCGCAGCGGAAAATATTAATTCATAGAAGAGTTACGTAGAGAATGAAATCTACTAATGTCTACGAATTTAATAGTCCATCAACAATATTTTTATCCCTGTAACATCAATCAATGCACCTCTTGCATCATATATTCATCCTTGCACTACAGGCCAAGGATATTCATCAGTTGGTCATGTTCATCTAAACACCTGTACATCTTTGCACTGCGGGCCAAAGATATTCATAACAAAATCAACCATCTTTGCACTACAGGCCAAAGATATTCAGTAACACCATCATTTAGAACTGAGGATGATGAAAAATATTTTAAAGGAAACGAATCCAGTGAACAAAATGACAAGGATTAAGGACTCGTACTTTGTTTTATTCACGACCAAAAATACCTCAAAAATAATCATAGTGGTGTAAATTTCAAGAATGATCAAAACATGGATACAATCAAAGCTAGTTTCCGGAATAGATATTTTGGACGAAAAGAAGAAATTTCATATTTCGGTGAATAGTGCCATATTCGTGAGTAGTATCGTATACGTGAATAGTGTCGTATACATGAATAATAACTCCGACACCAAAAGATAGTAATTTCACAAAAAACATCATCACGCTTCGTGAATAGTACTCGTGAATAGTAACTCATGAATAGTAACTCATGAATAGTAACCCCGACATGAAAAAGTTCCAAATTTGATAAAAAGTTCAGATCAATACTTCGGCATAATGATATTAGAAGAAATAATATCATTTTAAAAAAAATAATATCCCTTACCTCGGAAGATCAGTACTTCTAGTTGAAACACCGGATATAGGCTGTGACTTGAACTTACTCCGTATAGCAATACTCAAAGTATACTCAAAATACTCACAAGAATACGCTCGATAATATAGAGAGAGAAAACTTCAGTTTCTGGTGTGATTTTCAATTCTAACCTAAGCACCTATTTATAGGAAATTGCTTAAAACACCAAAGCAGAAAATTTAATAAAATATTAATTTATATTAAAATTTTCCAACGCCCACTCTTATCAACTGAATTCAGATCATATCACATGTTAAATGAAAGCCACAAAATGAAAATCACGTTTTAGTAATTAAAAATATTTTAAACTTCCAAAAATCAATTATTTCGGAGCTTCAGAACTTCAATAATTCATTATAAATAGCCCTTTTTGTCAGAAAATTCAAATCTCGCTAGTTTTTATAGGAAATTCAATTCTGCACAACTTTGCAGAAGGAAGTTTCTCCAAATTCCAAACAGAAATTGACCGAAATCCATAAACAGGCGATTTTACAGGCTATAATCAAATTTCAGTCAATAATTGTGTCCACCAACACACAAAATCTGTGTTAAACATTTAATGCCACAAAAATACGCTTCCTCCTCATATACTCATATATCCCACATTCATTATAAAAATATCATCGTTAATATATTATTAAAATAATATATTTAAATGAATTATTTTATCAGAAAAAGATAAAATATTAATTTTCAACAATTGTCACAATAAAAATTTTCTCCATTTATATCCACATAAAATCAATATTTTCCTCATCATATAAATCAATAATTTAATTATTCACAAATAATATTACAGAATCACAATACTGGCAACCAGGCCGTTCCCAGGAAAGAGGGGGCTTTCCAATAAGAATTTCTTCTTACTGGCGCGCAATTAGGTGACCAAACCTCTCCTTAGACAGAACTTTCTAGACATTGCCAATAATGTTATCTAATAATATTATTCAGATAATATGAATTATTGCTTCGATAATGAAAAATACTGTGTAATGACAATTATTGAAACAACAACAATATAAAAATATTAACGCAACAGTTATTGAACGAATATAATAAAATACTGCACAATAATTACTGTAACCATTATTGAGTAGTGCCTTCTTACGTAAGAGTCAATAATTGGTGCAATACCGTGTGCTACTGTGCCACAACACGTATTACCGTGTTTTAACCACCGGGTATTCCAACAGTGTAAACGGTAACAACTACGCCGTTATTTTTAACAACTTATATTTGTCGTTTTCTTCCTCCAATCGCTTTCCGTTATGAGGCCCACACCTGGCTGCGCCGTCGTACGAATATTCCCCGACAGTACGAATATTCCACGACCAAACGAATATTCCCCGACAACAATGAATATTTTATATTATTTTGAAATATTTGCGTATTTTACCCACAACTATCCACATTAATCACATCAACCCTTACTATTTCAAAATAATAATTAGAGGAAATTAAATTTCATTTATTAATTATTTGGGGTCTTACATTATTCATGTAAAGTTACTTCAAGACTTTTTCTGTGTACAAGAATTCTATAGTTCAATTTGTAGGCCAAGACAAAAATTTGTCTTTCCAATATCTCAAATTTGTTATTTTTGTCGACTCTTCTGGAGCAAAATCTTTCATCAATAAATGCAGTAATAATAGCAAATCCAGATTATGATCTTTTTGATAAAAATGCATGCACAAATTGGATTATTCTCAAATCCTTCTTTCAAAAGATATCAACTTAGGCGATTATTCCACAATATGCATCTGAATTGCTTTAACCCATATAAGGATCTTTGTAACTTAAAATACATACTTCGAGATGTAGAATTATATGCTTCAGGCATTTTATATCCTTCAGGGATTTTCATGTATATATAATCATTATCTAATGATCCTTACAGATATGTTGTAACAACATACATTAATCGCATATCCAAATTTTATTTTGCTACCAAGCTATTTAAAAATTTGACTATAATTGTGTCAATTACAGGAGCAAATGTTTCTCCATAATTAATACAAAGTCTCTGCGAGAAACCTTGTGCAACAAGTCGCGCTTATTTTTTTTTTTTTTTTTTATTTCGTACAAATACCCATTTGTATTCAACAGGCATTACACCTTTAGGTGTTCGGACTACAGGTCCAAAAATTTCACATTTACTTAGTGAATTTAATTATGCTTGAATCGCCTCTTTCTACATTGGCCAAATATTTCTACATTCATCAACGATTTGTGGTTCATATATATGATCATTACTTCTGGTAATATCCATAACAAATTTATATGAAAATATGTTGTCGACAACGATTTTATTTCTATCCAATATATACGTCTCCTTTATATACATAATGTATCGAGATCTCGTTATTTTCAGGTACCTGATCCTCTTCAGGGGATAACTCATCCTCATCAGGGAATAACTCTTCAAGAGTTTTATTTACAGGAGATTTTTGTTCATAAGTTTTGGATAGATTGATAAATTTTGTAGCCTGTTTCATGGGTATAGCCTCTTTATAGGCTGCAACTTATTTTTCTTGTACTTTCTTCTTCTGGAAAATTTTATTTTTTAACACCGATCATTCTTCCATATTTCAAGTGTGACTTTGATTCAATTTGCTGTTGTATTAACTAATTGTCCTACAGGGACTTCAATCTCTTCTAGAGTATTAGCAGCTAAAATGTGAGATATCACACTTTTCTTATTATCGGTGAATAATTCTAGTAATTGATTTGCAATTTATTGCAAATGAATAATCCTTTGAACTTCTAGTTCATATTGATTTGTATGAGAATCAGGATTTGAAACATTCTAATTAATCTTCCATCGTGCTTCAGGCAACGATCTCACGTCGTGCTTTAGGCAACGAAACATTCCAATTAATCTCCCGTCGTGCTTCAGGCAACGATCTTTTCTCCCCCTAATGGTGGGAAGACTATAACTATCCTCAAAATATACCTTAAAAATATCACTCTAAATTCTTTCTTAGAAGATGAACACCAAATAACAATAATTAAATGTGATAATTTGGTAATTAATTTACTTTGATATAATCAACAGGTAAGGGAATCTTCTGATTCTTTAAAGGATGTTCATGGGAGTTTTCAATAATTCAATGCATTATTATTGATCCTAGATGATCATGCCAAATCATAAAAATATTTGGATCTAAACACTTCTGGTGTATTGCACACTTCTGGTGTATTACAACATTTGTTTCAACTATTCTCATTATAACCCAGAAGAGAAAATATACAATTTTTCTAATATGAGCTTCTGGCCCGATACTATTGAAGTAATATAAAGAAATTCTTCACTACCTTCGTTATTGATTTCAATATAATAACTATTATAACGTATATCCTTAAAACTGAGCAAATTTCTGCTTGCCTCAGAAGAATATAAAGAATCATTAATACAAAGTTTTGTGCTCTTTGACAATATTATAATCGCTCTTCAAGAGACTTTAATTAAGTTTGATGAGCTTCTAGCCCATACAACTTCATATATGCAAAACATAAATTTAACTTTATTACTTAAAATATAAATAAAACAAAAAATACTTATTATAATGTCATAATATAATGGAAAAAAAAAACAATTAATTGGTATGAACATCTCTATCAACATATCATCAAGAAAATCATAGATATCAAAATTAGTTATATCCACTCCATTTGAAAAGTCAAAATAATTCATGGGATCTTCAGGATCATTATGAACAATAAAATTTATTTCAATTCCATTTTCGTTTCTTTTATGGAGTCTTGGTACAAATTTATATACCAAATATTTAGGAGTACGACAAGTACATTCATTTTCTATATTGATTGTTCCTTTCACGTCCACTATCACAATCATAATTTCCTCTATGATTATCAAATGAGGTTCCATTCACTTCAGGGAATGTAATAGAATCGGTCGAGCGAGATTGTTGGTTTTTCAGCAAAAACTCATTATTTTGTACAGCTACTAGAAGACATAATTTCACTTCTGGAAACATAGTTTCCTTTATCGCTTCAGGAAATATTTTGTAAACTTACGCTCTCGATATTGCTGTTGCAGGAGCATATTCGAGGCATGAAATATAATAAATATTTTCTCTAACATGTCTTCATTAGTGTTTTTCACTCAACACTTTTTAAATCTTGCAACTTCAGGTGCAACCAATTATAATGAGCTTTTAAAATTTCTCCTTTAAATCATTTCATAAGACAAATGAGTCTTTTACTGTTATGTACTCAACTTTTAATTTTTCATGGAGATGATAGCGAATAAAAATCATTAATTTTGCATGATCCTGCAGGGATGCATGATTGTCAACTATAATTGTATCTCCAATGTTCTTTGCCTTTATATGAATCTCAGCATCAAGATTCCATTACAAATAACTCTTGCTCGATATAAATCACGGGCAACAAATTCAAATTTATAAGATTTAAATATTAAATAACTAAACATATTCCCCATCAAATTAAATAATTATATATGTTCAGATTTAATTATAATGAAACAATTTATAGAAATGCAGTAAAACACGAAACTAAAATTTTCCACTAAAGATAACAAATCAATACTACTAAGCGTATTTGTTATTGTAACTTCATACAAAAATTTATCAAAAGGTCATTAGAAATATATCAAATATGCTATCATGCATGCCAAAAGAAAATATATCAAAAATCATTAGAAATATATCAAAAGATTATTTTAGTACGAGAACTAAAAAGAACTAAAACATCATGTATTCTATCGGATCCCTTTTGATTTATTTAAATTAAAAGGAATGCAAAATTACAATACACTTTTATAAAAATAAACACTGCACAATAAACACCTGTTGGAGTGACCAGTGCACCGTTTAAATCAACGTCAGTTTGCCAGCATAATTTATCATGACTGTTAACCCCAGTTTTCTACATTTTTTTTTTTAGGTTTCTATTCATGTTTCTCAAATTATTTAATGATGTTTTTCTTGGTGACAATGCAGACATGGGTACCACATTATATTGGCTGAAGGGAGGAAGAACTGAAGGACCTTATAATTCAAATAAACCTTTGTCATATGATGGCACGGTTGTTTGAAGTAATATTTTGTGCATCTTGGTAAGATATTGGCCCCTTAAGGTTTGAACGTAGTTGTTGGATGTGGATCCTTCTTTTAAGACAATTTTCTATAGTGATTGTCATGAAAAGATTATTTTTTTTTTTAATTTTATCCCTGTTACAGTTAACTAGTTACAACAAAATAATTTGAGGGTGGTGTGATGATGACTTACATATGAGTATGACAGTCATTAGCATACTAGAACCAAGAACAACAAACTCTAATAATAGATTATGAATGGAATAACAAAAATTTGCGTATCCATATATATATATATATAATAGATAAATATACCTTCTCCTTCAAATCAAATATGATTATCTTCAAGACGAATGTGAGAAGCAATTCGTGCTGATAACGTGTTATAAAATGTTATGAAAGATAACTAAAACAAGATGACTAAAAGAAGATAGTTAGAGAGAGTATTTTATCATCTTTTTGTATATCCATCCATCACTTTACAATTGACATATTTATAGAAGTAAGATCATCAATACTACTAGTAAGTTACAAAGCTAAAGAGTTATGAGTTACAAAACTCAATGGACATGGGAGTTACTAGACATCCATTAAATTATGAATCTAGACATAATTTTATAACATACAGCTTGTTTTAGCAGTATATTCATTTTTATTTTGATATGAGACTGAGTGTTACAAACTTTCGGTTTACTCAAAAGGTCATAATTGAAACTACAATTAATAATAACTTAATTCATTAAGTACAAATAAATTCTTTTCATATTTTTTAATGTGAAAATGAGATATTACATGAGTAAACGTGGAGATAATAACTCTTTTCGAGACATAGAAATAATTAAACTTCTTTTAAGATATTTCCTCCTTCCTTAATATAGGTCGTTTTAGACATGTGCACAAGAATTAAGAAAATGATTGAAAAGCATTAACTATAATATCAATTGTCTATAATACATTTTACCTCACTTATCTCATAAATATGGATCAAAAGATTAGGTGTAGTAATAAGGGGTAATTTGGGAAAAATAGTAATCAATTCTCCTAGATAACTATAAACGACAAATAATTAGGAATAAAAAAAAGTCTAAACCGACCTACATATAAGAATGGAGGGAGTAAAACGTTACCCATAATTACCCTTTATACTAATAAAAGATTAGAAAATTTAGTGCGTTGTAAAACCCCAACTTTTTGAATAAAGATAAATTTTCTATAAATATTATTTTTGAATATTATGGAGTGAAATTGATATAATAGTTGTGGGTAATATTTATAAATTTTGCAAAGTACGCAAGTTGTTATATAAGATTCGATTGGTCGGGGAATATTTGTTTTAACAGGGAATATTAGTACAACGGCACAATCATTGGTGGACCTTACAACGGAATTATTGTCGGATTAAGAAAACGACAAAAATACTTTATGAAAATAACGGCAGAAGTTTAACCGTTAACTGTTGAAACACCCGGTGTTAAAAGTACAGTAATACACGTGGTTGCATAATAGCACACGGTATTGATTATTGATGCTTACGTGATAAGTCACTCAGTGTTGTTGGTATTATTAATGTAATAATACAGAAAACCTTTTTATATAAAAAAGAATACTTTTATAAAGTTATTCTATAAATAGAATATATTATATTCTATTATGCATAGTGTTGCATAGTGTCTGCATAGTGTTTTGTATAGTAAAATCTTTTTATATAAAACAGAAAACTTTTATAAAGTTATCTGTTTTATTAGACAATAATTAGAATATATTATATTTTATTATGCATAGTGTTTGCATAGTAAAATCTTTTATAAAGTTATTCGTTTTATTAGATTATAAATAGAATATATTATATTTTATTTAAAAGATTTTGTTTTAAATATGGGTCGTCAGATTAAAGTAAATCAATCTCGACCGTTCATGAGTTAGTTACTATTCATTCCATTTTTCTATAAATAGAAACTCATTCATTCATTATTTTCTTACGAATTCACTGAAACTCTAGAGAGATAAACTATAGAGAGAAAGAAGAAAGTATTCTGCTACTTCACTACTTATATATCCAGTACTCTTCTTCTTAAGGTAGGGAATATTATTTGTTGTACTCGTAAGGGGTGTTATTCTTTCTTATTCATGAAGAGACCTGTTGTTATTCTATTGCTTATTATTCTGTTGGAATAACCTGTATACGCGATCTATTCTATATTTGGTGACATTCTTCTATTATTTTGTCTTTATTATTCTGTTGGAATATTTTGTCTGTGCGTTTTACGTCGGACCTGATTCCGTCTTTATTATTCTGTTAGAATATCATGTCTGTGCGTTTTACGCTGGACTTGGTTCCGTCTTTATTATTATTCTGTTGGAATATCCTGTCTGTGCGTTTTACGCCGGACCTGATTCCGTCTTTATTAGTATTCTGTTGGAATAACCTGTCTATGCGAAGTACCGCATGCATGGTGATTTCTGTTGTTATTCCATTCTTTATTATTTTGTTGGAACGTCCTATCTGTGCGAATTTCGTCTGACCTGGTTCCGTTATTTATTATTCTGTTGGAATAACCTGTTTATACGAAGTACCGTATGCATGGTGATTTCTTTTGTTATTTCATTCTTTATTATACTCAGTTGGTTAAAGTTTTGACTTCTATACTCCATAAAATTAGTAGAATATCCTTGATATTTGCGTTTCATCCAGTATCTTTTCGTGGAAATATTCTTCTGATCATTCTTGAATTTTACTATACAAAGCAGTATTATGTTGACAATTTGGACATTAGTAGTTCTTGGACAAATTAATTCTTGAACTTGTTTTATTGAATTCTTATATCATTGTCATCATCCTCATGTTTATATTATGTTGAAAGTCATCTGTGGCCTGTAGTGCATAAATGGACTTGGTATGATTATGACCAGGGATTATTCGGTGTAATCATGACCGTAATGTTACAAATGATGTGGTAAAAGTTCTCATTGACCCGTAGTGCATTGATGGACAGTTGTTGGCATGATCATGACCATTAATGAATACACAAATATTCTTGACCCGTAGTGCATGGATAATTGTGGTCGCGATACTAAAGAATATCCTTGGCCGTAGTGCAGGGGTGATTCGATGATGTGGAATATTTATTAAGCTGAGTCTCAGCGATAACAGTGATGAAAAATATTTTTAATCATAAAAGATAGTAGATTTTATTTTCTACTTGACTTTTTTAATGGATTGCTTGTTCCGCTGCAGTTAAACTTGATGTCTATTATATTTTATCAGTTTAACATTATTGGAGACTAATGATAATTTATTCTGTATTATCTTAGTCATAATATTTCTTACTGGCTAGTTAAGTTCACCCTTCCTTTCACTGTTCTCTTCAGGAAATGAGAAAATAGCTGGGACGAGTCGGGGAACGGAGTGATGGTCCAGAGGATAGCATTAGTAGTCCTCACTATTCTGTAAAATAGTGTGATAATAATTATAATGAGAACTCCTTTTGAGTTTGTATAATCTCTAGTAGATAATATTTGTATTCAAACTCACAGTTTATGTTTTGTCGTATTGTACACGACAGTCGTATTAATAAGTTGTATTTGAATTTTGTATCATGTATTTGGTGACCCAAGATGGGTGATGTATACCTAATTTTGCGGGCGTCACATGCGTAGTCAGTCCACTCCCAGTTTATTGCCTGATAATTAAATACTCCATTCGTCCAGCATAAAAGTCTTTATTACTATTTTGAGTAATCCCATGTTAAATGTCTACTTTCATTTAATAACTAAATTTTTACACAATTTTCCTATTATACCCTTAACATTAAATATCTCATACTTTTCTTATTCTAATTCTCTCTCCATATTTAATAAGTATATTTTGAATTGAAAAGTTATAAAGTCACTCTCTCACCTACATTGGAAATAATTATATTGAAAATAATTAATGAAATATTATTATGAACAATTTTATTATTTCATTCTTTTTCTTAATATACATAAAAAAATTCACCAGAATATTTTTTTTTTAGAACGGAGAGAGTAATACAAATTAATTCAAACATTACTTTTATCATTTCCCTGCAACGAGAATTGTTAATTAGATTCTAGCACCAGTCCACCTCCACTAAAGATAAGATCCATTAATCAAATGGAGTATTATTATTAACTAATAATTGAAACATTTGACGTGACTTAATGGGAGTGAACCAGCCCAACCCAGCCCAGCCCAGCCGGCAATTAGATTGGCACATAATTAACACGGATCGAGTTAGCATGAAATTTATTTTTGGATAAATTAGTTAATTGATTAATAAAATACTGATATACATAGAATCTTATCTGTATGTAAATATTTTATTGACCAACTTACTCAAAAATGAACTACTACCCACTCCCGCTTAATGCATTACCATTTTGACAACCAATTGAGTCAAATTTTGTTCTACTATAGCCTTTGAAAGTAAAAATACAACCGACTCTGGTCTTGTTTTATTTTGTTGAACTGAACTTACACTAGTGAAAATTTTTATTTAGTTTGATTAAAATTCTCTGCAGTTATTTGATTATCACTCATCTATACTTGCCAAAATTTTATATAATTAATTGGTTATAAATTATGAATAATGATATTTCTAACGTGATTTAATTCATTAATTTTTTATTTTTAATACGAATTACAAACTCATACAACATACATACATTAATGTATCGAGCAATGCTACGCAGACAGGTTAATTGGACAGGAATATTGGACCGGTCCACTTTTTTTTTTTTTTTTTTTTTTTAGTGACTCTTAAAAAATGTATAGTATTTATTCCAACAGAAATTTTTATAAAATATAGTGTTTTAAGTGTAATTTGGATACATATACAAATACAGGATTATACAGACTGTATAATCCTGTATTTGTATATGTATTCAAATTACACTTAAAACACTATATTTTATAAAAATTTCTGTTGGAATAAATACTATACATTTTTTAAGAGTCACTAAAAAAAAAAAAAAAAAAAAAAAAAAGTGGACCGGTCCAATATTCCTGTCTAATATTCTGGTCCGTGTAGAGTTATTCTAATGTGTCTTGATGGTTATCATTATCATCACACATGCCTATATAGCAAAGATCGTGGTTTAAATCCCCTTCCCCTTAGTTAAAATGTAATTTTAATAATAATACCAAAAAATAAAAAAAAGTCTAAATATTATAGGTAGAGAAACTCTTTTAAATACTATAAAAAATTTATTTTACTTCATATAGTTTATACCTACAAATGAAATGACATCGCGTGTGCCACCCACCGATGGAATTGGTTGAAAGTCGAATAAGTCGAGCCCAAACGAATTGTACAATCGAGCAGAACACCACATGGTCCCAATTCCCAACTCATGTCACCTCTCACTTCTACTTCCAATTTAACCACCCAAAACGATGAAGCCGTCCCACCGCTTTTGGACGCCACGCAGTCCACGGAATGACATGGCCAACCGCGACGGTGTATCTCCGACGATATATAAAAGCGGATGTGGACCCCACGACCATGTCCTCGTAGGGTCCCACTAAAACGAACGTGGTCCTTGGAATCTACTGCTTCAAGCTCACAAAACCAGTTCACCATCACAACAGAGCCAGCTCGATACAACAAATCTAGAATGTCCTTGTTAGCCCCTTCTCGATCTGACGTGTAATTACACAAGTGGCTTACAGTACCAAGTGTAATGAATTTGTGCAGTACTGGATTAGTGGGCTTAAAGGTTAAAAAATGGATGAAAATATTAACCACCTCATAAAACCCGACACGACCGGTTATAATGAAAAACTTGAAGCCCGTCCCTTCCTCTTTCTTCTTTTTCTTTCATCCTTCCATTTTATCCCCATTTTCTCACTCTAAAACTTTTTCTCTTTCCATCTCCATCTCAATCTCAATGTCAATTATTTCATATTAATTTTTCCAAAGTGGGTTTCAAGCATAAAGAGAGAATTAAAGAACAGGGGAGTATAGAGATAAGATTTTCTGTGAGAGAAGTTCAAAAATCTAAATGAATTACAAGAAAGAAAAAGTTTTTATTAATCAGATATTGGGTAGTTATTCAGATCGGGGGCCATAACTAAGCGATGAAAGATCGCAGAAAACGTGGCCATTTTAAACCATGGAAAGCCTTTTTCTGGTTCACTCTCCTCCTTGTTTTCTTTTCCGGCTTCACTTTCTCCACTTTACGCCTCTTCTTCACAGGTTAGTAATTAATATTTTGCTTCTTTTGTTATAATCTTGCAAAATCATTTCTTCAATTCAGTTTTTTTCCCTTCTGGGTGCTTTTTGAGTTTCTTTCAGATTCCGTAACTCCTGTTATTTTGGAACTCAGAAATTCTGCTAAAAGATTTTTTTATTTTTATTTTTAAAAATGTTTAGTTAATTTTATGTTGTTCTTTAAATTCAATTTATTAATCTTGCAAATGTTTTAAATAATTGGGTTTATGAATTTTCTTGTATGGGCACTGTCTGAGATTCCTTCTTGTGCGGGGAGATTTCTGACCCCTTTAAAATTTCGTTTAAAGAATATAGTAGATTTGTAACTCAGTTGTTAAAGATTTAATTTTTAATTATAAGCATTTGAAATCCTTGCAGAAAGGTGTCATCATCCCCAATTGGTGTCATCATGGCGAACTCCGGCGATGGAAGCCATCTCCGGCGATTCTCCTGCTACTCCAGTTCTATCCGTTCGAGAAACGGTCATATTTCCCGACCAGGCGGTGTTATTCCTAAAATACCCTCCATCAACTCCGTTATTCACCAAAGATGACATCGACTGTATTTACATTTCGCCAAATTCATCACAGCCTCAGCTGAAGCTCGCGCCGGTGTCGATCGACCGAGAATATCTCGGCCACCAGATCGTGCGGTGCCCACTTCAGCCACGTGGCTCAACAGTCACCATCACCGTGAAATCTAACGGTAACCTCCCCGCTGGGCCCACCCACCACTGGGACTCATTGGCTTACGAAGCTGTGATCGACCGCGACAACACCACCATTGTTTTCGTGAAAGGGCTTAATCTACGGGCAGGAAAGGTGTCAAATGCATCGAGATTCGAGTGCGTGTACGGCTGGGATTTCAGCAGGCGCAAGTTCTTATTGAGCTCGGACGTTGTTTCTATTGCCCAAGAAATCGTACGGTGCAAGACTCCTTTGAGTGTATTGAAACAAAGGGTGAACAATAATAATAAAAATAATCCCATCAAGGTCTCAATCAGAGTAGTGGGTAGAGGGATACTGAAATCAATTGCCAGACCCGTACGGAAAATGGAGCCCGACCCACCTGCCCAAAAACAACACGAGATGTGTATATGTACAATGCTCCGGAATCAGGCCAGGTTCATAAGGGAATGGGTGATGTACCATTCCCGAATCGGGGTCCAACGGTGGTTCATCTACGACAACAACAGCAATGATGACATCGATAAGGTGGTGGAGTTATTAATGGAAGACAATGTGAATATAACCCGGCACGTATGGCCTTGGATCAAGACCCAAGAAGCCGGGTTTGCCCATTGTGCGTTACGTGCGAGGGAGTGTTGTGAGTGGGTAGGGTTTATGGATGTGGATGAGTTTTTGCACTTGGGTGATGGTATGACATTGCACAATGTTCTGAACAACGAATCTAGGGGTAGGCAGGTGGCGGAATTGCGGACGTCGTGTTACAGTTTTGGGCCTTCGGGTCTGAGTCGGGTGCCCATAAAAGGGGTGATGGTTGGGTATACGTGTAGGTTGGGTGCCCCGGAGAGGCACAAGAGTATAGTGAGGCCCGAGGCACTAAATTCTACATTGATTAATATGGTGCACCATTTTGACTTGAGGGATGATTTTGAGTATGTAAATATGGATAGAAATGTGATGGTGATTAATCACTACAAGTATCAAGTGTGATAAGTGTTCAAAGAGAAGTTTTATAGGAGGGTAGCTACTTATGTTATTGATTGGCAGCAAGAGAAGAATGTAGGGTCTAAGGATCGAGCCCCGGGATTGGGGACTCGGGCGGTTGAGCCACCGGATTGGTCCACCCGCTTTTGTGAGGTCACGGACAACGGTCTCAGGGACCAGGTGCTGGAAAATTTCACCGACCCCAAAACCGGTTTGTTACCTTGGCAAGAAGATGGATTTTATGTTGAGCACAAGAGGAGGAGGAGGAGGAGGAGAATGTCAAGAGTGCTCTTAAGTGATGATAGTATTAGTACCACCACAATGTAATGTAGAAAGAAGAGAGATGAAATTAGTTGGTCCGTTCTTTTGTAGATATCATCATTAAGTAAAAAAAATACTTGTATTTCTTCTATATTGTAAGTTATTACTATTATTCAATGGAACTAATTTATAGATGGTTGGAATTTTTTTAACTGGTAAATATAATAATCCCTCAGTTCAGAAACAAACAGGATGGATGATTCAAATAACCCAAACTGAAGATCCAAGACGAGACATTATTATTGTTCACAATTCTTTTGGACTAGCAAACTACAACCCATTTCTTCCTCAAAATTGAAATTCTCCTACACAATTCCTTAAAAGTCAGACCTCAATATTCGACAACCTCTTCTGCCAAGTTAGCCATTTGTAACTGAAAACACTAAAACATACCACATAATTAAGTCATCCACTCATGTTGCCAACAAACCTATTACTTCATTCAAAGCCACAGTAGACATAAATGAATTACCTGATGGACAAAACTGATGCATCCAGCCCCTCTCCCTGTCAAAGCAGCAAGAAAATGCCTTGATTAATTATATCTGCAATGACCCCAGATCAAAGGTAAAATGAAAACATTATATAACACCAAACCAAGGAGATATAACCAGACAGAGTGGAAGAAATATTCATTTCATTAATTTCTTCTACTCATTGACAGTGGTACATATTAATACCCAGCCAAAAAAAAAATGTAATTGCATCTCACAACTCAGCTAAACCTACTCAAATAATTATCTATATTACAAAAAAGAACAGATGCACAAGGAGCAACTGGAAAACTGTGGAACACCCCCCCCCCCAGAACTTATAAACAACCAACTGATCATATGTTACAAACAGAATATCAAGTAGTTGGTTGCAAGCTGATGCTTCGATGCCTTGATGCCCATCCTTCAAATACATTGGAAATGAAGGTAAATGGTTCTCCTGATTGTGATACTGGATTTTCTCCTGCTTAGTAGGAGAATTCATGACCTCGAAGTGAGATATACTTCTTCACCCAGATGGCAATGTCCTCTGCACAGGCCTGCGCCTGAGGAGTCTTAAGGAGCATGTCTAGGGTAGCAAATTCATGAACTGCATCCTTGTACTCCAGAACTGGTGCATCAACATTTACCTTCCGAAGCTCCTCTGAGTAAGCAATGGCCCTGGTCTCTCATCCAATCATGTTCTGCCACTACTGTCAGTGTAGGGGGCATGCGCTTCAAAGGCAGCTCCCTATCAGGAATGAGGGGATTGGCGGCAGGGTGATCCAGGCTGAACTCATCTTCAGGTAAAAAAAGTTTCCATGCAAGTATGCACATTGCTTTGTCATAGAAGTAGGAGTTAGCCAATCTTATCTCGGAATGTGTTGGAACACTTCCAATGAAGAAAGGATACATCAAAACCTGTGCAACAACCTTGATTGGGTCCAAAAGCCTTCCCGCCTCTACAGATTTCCGAGCCACATAGTCAGCAATATTTGCTCCACAACTTACCCCCAAGAGAACACATCTGATCATGTAATAAAAACCAAGTCAGAACCAAGTAATATATGATAAGAACCTCTGATACCTCATACCCCTTTTATAAAACCTAGATATCAAACACATGCAAATTACATGGTCTGCAGTTATCTGTAAAGTAAAAGATAATTTTGTAGTTATATGTGTTAATTCTTTCCTCGGATAGTAATCTTTTCTTGATTAATACCCTTGAGGGTTTAAAATGCAGGTTGCAGCAAAGTGTCAGCTTGATAGAGATATTACCAAAACTTGATTAATGTCCTTGAGGGTTTATCATGACTGCTGCGGCCACAACCCAACACGGGTAAGATCAAAAGGTTGTTTTGACCAAAAAAAATATCAGCAGCAGCAATATAATGACTACATCTATGGAGAAACTGAAACCCAGCGAAAAATTTTAAAAAATCTTATTACAAATATTACAGCATCTGCAAACTAATAAAATTTGATGAAATGAAAGAGCAAGAATACCTCAATACATACCAAACTACAGCAAAGAATCATCCCAGCCCTGAACAGCCCATGCCTAAACTAATAAAATGACTCACCAAAAGGTACATTACTTCTGGACAGTCTACATAGTACTTTTTTCTGAATCTCCTCAGAACATGTTAACCGAAGCCATAGGTGGGACAGCTAACTGTTACTCATTCAACCTAGTCAATTCCAAATAATGACAACTTCTCCATTGATAAAAAGGAAGATGATAAATGCATTCCATGTTTCACTAACTATGATTCACTGACGAGTAAAAGTCGAGCATATTGTAGTATTGTACTCTTAAGCGAAGAGTGATGTTGAGAAGTAGATCCATGTCATTTTTTGTTGTATATGAATAAAAAATATCATTGTGAACATAATCCTCCATATCATTTGAGAATTCCAGGACTGATAGTCACTGACTCACTGCACAACCATAATATAAGCTATCAGGTCGTCATAGCTTCTCTTAATTAACTTTTTTGAGAAAATATAGAAAACATTACCGAGGCAAATTTTTTACAAGAAAACTTGAGGGGGAAATTGTTCATAGACAATTGTTATTGGAAGTTTGGAAAAATAATATTTCACTAAAAAAGCGAAAAAGGAATATAAAACATCCTACCATTTTATGCTAATCAACCTGGCCGTCGTGGCCAATATATGAAATGGTCTAAGGGTTAAGTTTACAACTAAAATAATTTGTTCATTAGCGGCTCATTGTTGCCTGATACCTGTTTATTTATTAGCAAACTCAGCTATTTCGTAATACAAGACAAACCGAAAATCAGCTAGTTTGATTTTATGACTGTAAAAGGTATGCTAATTGCATGTAATTAATTTGAGCAAGTCCAAGTTATTAACACCATACAAGTATAAACGTAACTATTGTGTGTGCGTGTATGTATACACAATTATCCAAATGAAATCCAATCTCTGTCAAAATAACAATGTGATGGGGACTCCAAGTCAAGAACAAAGAAGAGATTTTTATATTTATTATTTGGAGTTTTTATTATGTTTAATATAAAAGTAGTTAATGTGATTTTATTTATTTTATAACTCATTGTCCCATACACCCAATGTCTCAAGCCACTAAAGAATTGATTGTTGAAGCAAAAGAGTATATTAGGTTTCTTGACGATGAAAGTGACCGAATATACTACTTTATTAATACATGTGGTCATAGATATTTGAAATACAAGCAGGAAGAGCTTACTTAGATTGAATATGATTGATGCACAAAGAAACGTCAACAAGTTAAAGCAAAGAAACGTCAACAAGTTAAAGCAAAAGAACTGTGAACGACTACACATGATATGGTTTTCTTTAAAAGATCTCATATCTTCTATAAAAGAAGGCCTTATTAACTTGCAAACACATCTTTAAGCAGAACAAGAGAAAGAAAAAGAGGATGTTCCAAATTTTAGGGCTACAAACAGTTGTGACGTGTCCATGAAAATTCTTCAAGTTCCAAAAATTGAACCAGAGCTTATGTATGAAGAACAAATTGAGGAAACATCTAACGTTGTTTTTTAATGGTTCATTACCGAAGAAAGGACGATTCGAGAAGTTGATTCAATTCAAGTTGACATTGTTGACTTCGTTGTTCCAGAAAGCCTATTTTCAGCACCTTTGAATAAGAAAACGATGCTCTCATCAATTCTCTTTCAAAAAAAATTTGAGTCTTACCGCGCGATGATGTTGTCAAAGGTCTTCCAAAAAATTCTTCCGTTGCCGAGGAGTTCATTTCTTATTCTTTCATATTATAGAACTCGAGGTCGAGTTTTCTCCAACAAGAGGAAAATGATGAGGACTCCAAGTCAATAACAAAGAAAAGATTTTTTATATTTTTTATTTGGAGTTTTTATTATGTTTGATATAAAAGTAGTTGATGTGATTTATGTATTTTATTTATTAGTAGGGATTTAGGATTTTAATAGCAATTAAGAATTATTAATAAGGGTATTTTAATCGTTTAGTATTTTATTATTCCCCAAATAAAATTAGGGTTCGAGTCTCTTTAAATAGCGATGTAATCCTCACAAGTTATATAGACTAAAGAATATTAATATTGAAATTGATTGTTTTGTTCTTACCGTAGAAGTATCCTACCGTAGAGGTATTTTATTAATCTTGGTGTTGATACGTGGAGTTGGTACACTTGAGAGATCCTAGTGGTCTAAACGTGGAGTTTAAATCCTAATTTATTTTCCGTTAATTCTCCATTCTAGATCTGTCCTACATCACAATGTCACATCAAGTTATTTCAGTATTATACTAGTTAAACTATATAACTAGCTTACCAAATCTTTTCCAATAGCATGCCTTTTTAAACTGAGCTCCGCTTGGCTCATGATCCGGTTAAATTAACTAGGCTACCTTAAGTTATAACAAGAACGAAACTGAGTGTGAAAAGTCTTGTGTTGAGACAAAGCTCAGCAGCCCATTATTCAGGTTGATTTGGCTAATTCATAGTTCCAATCTCATTCAGAAAGATGTAGGCAGCACTATACCGATTTTTCACGCAAGAAATGCCAATTTTTAACAGAAAGCTTATCTTATAAGTAAGAAAGAAGAAATACTTTTCAGAAAAATTTGGTAAAGAAGAAAACTGAAAAGATGATCGCAGAGCTAGTAGTAAAAGAATTTGCCAATTCATCATACGCACATACATACATGCGAGTTGTACTAGCCTGCCATAGAAAAAATCAGAAAATTTTCCCTAATTATGCCAACTCTAAATTCTAAAGACTAATGTCAACGGATTGAGAACTTCTTGGTGAGGGGTTGTAGTAGTTCATCTTCTCACTTTTAAACTTGGTAAGATATTTCACTTCATTTTTCCAAAAGCTTCTCGCAGTATCTGCTTTAAGTTTTTAACATTCAATTAACTTAAAACATTTGTATAAAAACACCATGCAAGGTTTATGATCTAAACAAGCAAAACAATAATTAGTTTACACTTTCTAATATTCAATAACCTAGTCACTGATTGATATTCCAACAAAACAAAACAAAAAGTGAAACCCAACTTTCTATACAATAGTAAAAACCAAGTATTGAAAAGCGAGAATTATCACTAATAAGTCAAATGAGATTGAAATGTAACCTGGCAGGATCTCCATGAGTAGCCAGCCATGGCTCCACCATTGATGCTCCAAAAGCGTCGGCAATGTGCCTCTGAACATCAGCCTTCCTCAATTCAGCCCCGACGCCCCTCACATTACCCATAGACTTGCTACATTCTGCCAAATTTGCCTGCTTCGCCAACCAATGCAATACCTTCATCCCATCCTCAAATGCAGCCGGGAACTTGTTCTCTGGAGCAAGCCTGTACCCAATTGCCACCACAATCACATCACATAATTTGGCAATCCGGCGACAAAAGCAATCATTGGCTACTGAATCACTACTCCCAATCACAAACGCCCCACCATGAAATTGCAACATCACCGGCAACTTTCGGCAATTCTCAATCGCCGGAGAATAACCACTGTAAGATCCAGTCTCCGATTTCAAATTAGAATCATCAGTGGCAAAACCATAACTGTTTCTGCGGTTGCTAAACTCCGGACGATTCACAGTACTACTGCTGTCGTACGAACAGTAGCTGTTACGTCGGAGATGGTTATGATGATTCAGATCTCCAGATCCGAAATTCGGATTGGATCGGTTTACAGCCCTAGCCCTAGAACTAGCACTAGCTTTGGAGTTCTGCTTCTGCCACTTGGAATCGGAAGCAGACACACCTAGACAAGTGTCGGGGAGGAAAATTCGTATGCTAAGAGAGGTGAAAGGATCGATATGGATGTCCTTGGTTGCGATGCCATCGTCGAAAGATGGATTAACGGCGGCGATGGATTCATCGGGTCGGGTGGAAACGCCGAAGGTATTGGTGCTGTCAACTTCAGTTTGAATTCGGGTCTGTAATCGGTGTTTCAATAGGAATTTAAAGAAAACGCTGTATAATTTTACAGCAACACTAGGCATTTCTCCCTCTATACAGATGTTTATATGTATCAATCGTATATCAACAAAATTTCTCTCTCCTCCCTATCTCTGTTTCTGCTTTCAATTACGTTATAATTTTAATTTTGAGAAAATTATCACATTGAGAAGGGTTTTTTTTTCTTCCTGTTGTTGTTGATATATCTATCGGAAAAGAAATATATAGAGGGAGAGCTTCAAGTCGGTGTTTCAATGGTGATTGTGTAGAGAGAGAAACAGAGCGGAGGTGCCGGTGACCAAATTAGGAGCATAATTAAATTAAATGAATAAGGGCTCTCTCTCTCTGTTGGAATTTTTAAGACATTTAAAATTAAGGATCAAAATGTAAAATATACCCTTAAGTTTGTCTACTTGAAAGAATAGTCCATAAAGTTTAATAATTGTCAAAACCTGTCCTGTAAGTTCGTTTGATTGCGAGTGAGTAATTAATAGCAGCTGCCTGCCGACAAACAAGGGACATTTGTTCTTGCTTGGGTGTTACATGGTTATGTTTTTGTTGATAATTACAAAATTTCTAACTTTAAGTTAATAATCCTTTGATTGCAGCAGTTATTATATGCATTCACAAAAGATTTTGCTTAACGGAACAGATGACATTTATTTAGTATTGATTAAATTAATGAAGAAGCACCTGCACTGCACTGCACTGCACTGCACTGCACTGCACTGCACAGCTCCCTTTTTACTCCAACATAGAAGTAATAATGTAATCTAACGCCTGCATCAACCAAATATCACTTCCCTTCACTCTTTAAAGTTTGCAACTAAAACAGACTAAAAAATAATATATGGCAAATCTGAACAAGAAGCCAACATCACCTTCAACACATGCCCCTTGATCAAACTAGATTTTGCAGGTAATTTATCTTCTCCTTCATAGATGATATCATGAATGTAAGCACGTCAAATAGATTATACAATACAACATTGCACTGCCGTTTAAAGGATTCTATGCGATGCTTCTTCACAAAACAAATTCATGCCAGGCAACAGATCTCATTTCACAAAAGTGATTTAGTATAATGATACATATATAATCCAAGATAAAGACTACACTAGTTCAACCAAATCTAAAAATATCTAAACAGGTACCTGCAAAATGAAAACTCTTTCAGTGCCACCCCTTTAAACACTAACAACATGATGGCCAAACTTAATAACCAAATTTCCTTCATATAACTCTGTACCCCATCTACTTTGTCCATTCAATTCCATATATACACTCCTTGTGTCTAAATCAGGATGCGGCCAGTTCATTGCCAGCACAGTGGTTCCCTTCACCCTGTGTGACCTGACAAACCAAAAAATCAGAATACAAGAAGGTGAGAAAACAATAATACGCAGTGCTCCGAGAATATTCCACCTTCAGAAAAATCATGAAACTCATTCTTCTTCCGCATACCACAAAGAAGTAAACGACAATGAAATCCAAGCTCTAGCCTGACAGCGCATGAGTTGTCGTCCTTCGAGAACCGAGCACCGGTTCATTACTAGAAACTTTCATAGCAGCAATATCTTCTAAGCGTTTCCATGTTGCTTCACGTTTCAGCTTGATTTCTTGCTCCTTAGCTTCATCTTCCTGAAACTTGAGCAAGCACTCCTCGAAAAGCTCAGGATCAATGTCGGAGAATATTTTGCGCACATTAAGCGTCAAACTATGTACTGCCTGATTCCAGTGGTTCCTAGAATTTTTCTCCAAGGCAGGGAAGATAATAGGCAGGATAACCTTTCGGTTATGTTTTATAAGACCTTCAATATGATCATTGTTCCATAAGAACAAAGATCTTTCAGCCACCTGCAGATACAATAGAAGTAATATAATTCAACTCTGAGAAAAGGGCGAGGGTTGGCGAGAGAGAGATAGCGAGTATAATATATTATCAAACAAGAAGATATCATGAATGTAGCAGAACATATTTCCTAAGCTGATGTCCTACAATTATCATTCAAGTTTCAAGCATTTAGTGGGAAAAAGTCGATCACAAAGCACAACTATCACAAAGTAACTGGATCGTAAAGTGAAAAATATCATTAACAAGCGAGAGGCTTAAGCTGACTTTTGATAGAAGGTCCTTGGTTAGTTTCCAGAATCCAATCAGGAGGAAGGTTTGTATATTTCACAAGGCCATAGTTGCATTGTATAATCTTTTCGTGCAGAACGAAATAGTGAACTACAAACTGTGATGGAGACCAATATAAATCAATTCTATCCTACTACCTGTCGCTCACCAGTGACAAAACGATAGATTTCCTAAGAAGTTCACTAAGACTCCAGAGAAGGATCTGTCTTCGGTGATTCTCCGTTCATTAACAACTTTCCGTGATCTGCAAAGAGATACCTTTAGTGATTTTCATCAAGGGTACTACAATCTATTTAAATCTCGGCATGGGATTATCTCATATTTGATTTATGCCGCTTATGCAATTGTTGTTCTGCAGTCGGAAAGAGAAGCAAATTTGTATATTAAGTGAAATGTTGCTTCACTTTACAACAATTTTGTACCCACATTGAGTGTGAGTAAAAGGTGCATCCCCTATATATATATATATATATATATATGGGTATTCATCCATGGCAAACGTTTGCCATGGACACTATTCAGCAAACAAGTTGATTACCGTTGATCTGGACAATGGAAGGCTTAGATTGGTCAACTTTTCTCCCTGCCGCTACAGCTTGTAGCGGCAGTCCCTTTTCCCTTTTGTCCGTTTGCAAATTACATTACTGCCCCTAACTTATAATACATGCCTGCCGCTACAAGCTGTAGCGGCAGTGTGAGTCCCACCCATATGGCCCATATGGCTATGTAAAGATAAGTTTACATTTATGTATACATAATGTAAAAATAAAAGATAATGATACATAATATAAAAATAAAAGATAATGATAAGAGAATAAAAGATAAACTTATTTTTATAAATATATAATGTAAAAATAAGATAAGTTTGAATAAAAATAAATTTTATATTTTATTATAAAAGATAAATTTATTTTATTATAAAAAATAAATTTATTTTATTATAAAAGATAAATTAATGTTTTTATAATAAAAGATAAATTTATTTTATTATAAAAGATAAATTTATGTTTTATTCAAACTTATCTTATTTTTACATTATGTATTTATAAAAATAAGTTTATCTTTTATTCAGACTTATCTTATCATTATCTTTTATTTTTATATTATGTATCATTATCTTTTATTTTTACATTATGTATACATAAATGTAAACTTATCTTTACATAGTCATATGGGCCATATGGGTGGGACTCACACTGCCGCTACAGCCTGTAGCGGCAGGCATGTATTATAAGTTAGGGACAGTAATGTAATTTGCAAACTCACACTGCCGCTACAAGCTGTAGCGGCAGGGAGAAAAGTTGACCAATCTAAGCTTTCCATTGTCCAGATCAACGGTAATCAACTTGTTTGCTGAATAGTGTCCATGGCAAACGTTTGCCATGGATGAATACCCTATATATATATATATATATATAAACAGGTAGTAATATGTTCTAGTAGAGAATTTTGCCTAGGGTAACTTAAAATCTATAGAATTGGCCAGCCCTTCAATATTAATAAAATCTTGTATCATGATGCAGTACAGAAGTGAAGACTATCTACGTAGCATCCAATAATCATAAAAGGGAATAGTTTGAAGAAAGATGCTAACAAACTATCTAAAACCAATCCAAGACAACAGAGCTAATGCAATTCAGAATAGGGTGAATTTTAGCACAATGGGTGAAATATGTTAGAATATGAATAAATTGTGAACACCATTTAACATCTACTCTTACTTGGGCAATAAGTGGAAATCTATGATTAGGGATCAATATAAATTTCACCACAATTCAGAACTTTGGGTGATTGTCTAGTCATGCACCAAAAGCCCAAAAGGAAAGGAAAAATCTTAGTAAGAGTTTGGTAAAATAGGGACTGCACACAAGTGCAAACAGCCTAAAAAGACTGATGATGCACCACCATATGGCATTTCATTACGCTGCTTACTTGTATACAAGGTGGAATTATGTATCGTAAAAGGAGCTTGGTATAGATGAACAATTCATTCAATATATTAGCAACATTTTGATATTACCTACAGTTGAGTTGCCCTGATTTTGATTAACCTAAGGAAATGTGGTTATCTTTGCAAACCAGTGTGTAACCCAGTAAACTCAGCTTGTATACCCGGGCAGCAATATCATAATTGTTCAAAAGAAAACAAGAAACAAACAAACTGGAGAATAATTTTGAACTTAATAAAAACCACCTACCTGAAAATGTGAACTGCTCAAACAACGAGCTAACTGGCAGAACAAGGGTACCATACAACGCTGGAACTCCGGAGCCTGAGTTGCTTCTAAAACTTCCTCCAGCTCATTTAAAAACATGACCTCCTTTGAACTATTTGTGATTGGCCAATACTTTATTAAACCCCTTATAACAGTGTCAGCAAGCTTACAATCTTTTTCCACAAATTGCGTAATGCAGTATGATAATTGCTGATGGTACATGGGTATACATTTTGATTTATGAAGTGGTATTAGTGCTCTAACAAGAAAGAGCTTGTGCTCTTCTTTCAGTGGCAAAGCAAACCCATTGATAATACTGCCCAAAATTTCTAAAAGCTCTGCAATTCCATTATGCTTCTCAGTCTCAAAAATAAAACGGAAGAATATGTTGTTGATTCCTTTACGAATGAATGGGCGGTGAACCATAAACTTTCCGTATATGCGGTGAAGAACAGTTTTCAAGTACTCTCTTTCTCTAGGATCCTCCGAATCAAAAAGATCTAATAACCTTAGAACAAAAGAGTGATCCATGTACCGCTTAGCAAGCTTTGCATCCGTGTCTGGTGATGCCACAAACCTGAGAAGGAATTCATACACAATTTGCAAGTGAGGCCATGTTGGGTCCATCAAAGGCTCCTCTTCTTCCAAATCAAAACCCTCTAAGGTTTTGTTCTCACGAGGTTGAGAAGTGAGTGTTCTCAATAAATTTGCGGATATCATTTTTACAATTTCTTGCATGACAGTTTCTGAGAATTTTCCATTTGCAGAAGTAACATAATCAACAAGCTCTACCAAACTCTGTCGCTTGATGTCTTTTTCTTTCAGATTCTTTGTTGGGTCAGTGAAGTTGAACACAACACAACATAAATTCAGCTTTTTAATGAACAAATTTTGTTTTTCAGAGTTTGGAACATCTCGGAAACTAGGCAAGGCCTCATACGGAGAAACTGTTGGATTACCATTCACCTTTGAATTTAAAGCTTCGGGAAGCTTATTTACATGATTTAGTCCTGAATCTGTAGAAGAATTAAGACTATGCAGAGGTATAGCATTCAAGTTCCCAGCCTGATTACTCACTATGTCACTGCTTCTTGAACTGGTAGAAGCATTAGAAGACAAAGCGGATGACCCTCCGTCACGGTTTTCAGATGACTTAGATGGCTTCCGGGGGAGCCTATTAAGTATCTGTTTGATCATCACTTAAATGGCAAACTACAATATTCTTCACCGCAACCCAAGGACCAAAAACCAAAGAAAATGTTTTCAGAGAAGAATACAGATCATCAGTGGTAAAAGATGGATAAAATACTAGCTACAGCCAGCTGACAGTTAAATGTATCCAATGAGCCTCAAACCCCACCAGTATGCTATTATCATTTGAAGTTTTACCACTTTAAGTATATGAATCCCCTTCCCATCTGAGCAGAACAAATCAAATCAAACAATTACGCACATTACCCAGAAAGATAATATAGAAACCATTGAGAGCTATACCAATCAATAAAATTACAGTGTGTCCCTTTCATTTAAAACAAGCAAAACAAAATGGGAAACTCTAATTTTCAGGTATTTCTATTAGAAACCCAGATGCAGAAGACAAGTTCAAATCATGCAAACAGAGACTTATCAACCAAAACTAAAATAAAAAGCATGCAAACAGCATAAATTTCCAACATAACAGAATTAAATTCCATAATCTTTGACTTCTATATGTTCTCAAGAACAAGAGGGAAAAGGCAAGCTGTACACTCACCTCTATTTTCCGCTTCTCAGTTTCACACAGATTCATAGCTATTCAGCTAGATCAAAACAAAACAAGATCCGGGCATGATCTAAAATACCCAGATAGCATTCTTCATAAAGCTTCACCCTATAAAGATTTCACAACAAAGGAAAACCCAAACATAAAAAATGGTAAACAACCTCATCAAATACTCATTTACAACTATTTAAAAATCACTGAAGAGAGAAAAAATAGAGCTATTGATACTTACATGAAGCTTTGCCGATTCTGGTAGGATAATAAAGTAGAATAAAGAAAAGGAAAAGCAGATAGAGAATGAGTCTTTGTTTGCTAATTTGAGACAGTGATCGCAATCTGACTACAACCCAACTGAGAAGATTGATAAGAAGGGTGCGTTGTGAGTAAAGCTACAGTCTTTCTGGTTATTTGTGATGGGTTTGGTACGGTAGAATTATTGTTATTTTCTCTTGATTTTCTTTCTGAACTTTCTCTTTTAGCTTTTCTCAGAAATTTCAACCTCAAACAAAAACACTCTTTATTCTTACTTTTGATTTTCTCCAGACAGATAGAGAGAAGTCACAAGTTATTTAGGGGAAATATCAAGTAATTAGAATAAAGGAAGCAAATATGAACGCGCTTTTCTTATCCTGTGGGCCTTCCCAAATAATGTTAAGGTAACATGGCAAACGTTCATGGGTTGCCTACTTGACTTAAATGAGTTTTTTCTTTTAATAATAATAATAATAAAAACTGATATTTAAATTTTTCATTCAGGAAATGTATTTAAAAAAAAATCGTGGATTCAATCATGAGTTGCCCATGTAAATCGCTACTCCTCACTCCTAATGAATAGATAAACTGAGCCTAAGCCCAGCTGCTGCTCATGATCATGATGAATGAATAGGCGAAGGCTTTCGCACCTTGCTCTTAGTTGTTCGCTTTCTGAAGGAATTCGGGTGTGCAAGCAAGGATCGAAATGCTTGTTTACCTTATTAGACCACAAGTTTAGATTCTAAAGCATCAAGTAAGAATATATGCCCAAAAGCGTATGCTTTAGCTTTTTTCCATTCCAAACTCATTAAACTGTGTAAGCCCAGTAGTTCATTTGATTTTGACACGAGGATCTTAGATAATTAAGGGTTAACCCCATAAAATTCAATTCTTCATCATCATCCTAAATAAGTAAAATAATGGTTAATGTCAATATACTTGCTGTAAACTGCTTATACATATACGAAGCAAAAAAGACAAATGAATAATTTCAACAAGGATTGAATGAGGCGGCAGGTATGATACATTACTACTGCTACCTCTGTCCCAAAATAAATTTAAATGAAAATCATTTTCCTCGATATAATATTTCCAATATTAAAATTTAAAATTAATTATAAAAACTATAGCATAATTAGCAAACCTTGAAATGCACAAGAAAAGGTTAAGGTCAGATGGAAATAATTATTTTTGGACAAATGTCACAACCCTTAACTTTAAGACAATAAAATGAACCAAACAGTTCGGACTCAATTCGTATTCGCTCCACTCTAACTCTCGACTAAAAGTTCAATTTAAACTCGACTCGAAATATTAATAATTCAAAAATGAATAAATTTTAAATCAAATCTCTTCATATTGCAATTTTCTATTGATACTTGAATCATATTTTGTCAAAAAAATCAAACTGCTCGGGCTCAATTCGAGATCGCGCTCGACTAGGTAACTAAACGAGTCAAACCTTATTTTATACTTGATAAATTTTATAAATCAAAGCTGAACGACTCAATACTCGGGGCTCATTTAAGCAGTACTTGACTTCTACAGTAACTAGTATGGGTAATAAGAGTGAATACACAAGAAACTCCGTTGACCACATTTACAAAAATTTATTATAAAATGATTTGTGCAGGAATAAGTATGCAATGCAGGAATAATACAAACATTGGGCGGTGCCAAATTATAAATGAAGAGAAGAATATCCCAACTGAAGAACGGAAAACAACACCTAAAACAATAAAATCGTCTCCAGGAAAACGGCAAGTGCGCCGGACATTAATCAATGCTTCATCATAGCCGTTTCAGTTTCTGATAATGGTGCTGCACAATAATAAGATGTATCTGAGAAAACAGGTGAAGAATGTGCATCCAACGGTAAACATAGTACAGTGCGGACCACGTGGCAGCATTTATATTGCATCATACAAACATAATATGTGCATGAATCGGAATTATTTTAGATTGCGACGCACATGCATACATGGATAAGTTCATACAATATAAAAAGAATTTCCAAGATTGGAAGCTTGAGATGGTTGACAACTTTCTGAGTCTTCTTTACGGTATGGGTTTTTACCTAATGGGCATAGGAATAATTTGAGATGCATAGGTAACTAACACAAAAGGATTTTAGCAAATCTTGTTTTGCTGTGTTGCAAGGTTTGAGTAGGACAAACTTTCTGTAGAAGCCATTTGGCGGTTGTTTTCACCCTTTTCAAATATGTGGTATGCAACCTTGGGTAATATTTTTGTGATCGATAATTTGAGGTGTCAAGGCAGAAATGTTAACTCGAACACAAATTGTTTCAGTTTGTAACATAGATATGGGAACACACTTGTGAATTCTCTTAGAATCTAAATGCAATAACCTAAATTTTATAGAAGATTTTTAGTTGCAACAATTTGATTGTTCTATAAATAATTTAGTACAAATATGGTGCCTGAGCATCCAATACTAGGTTAGAATATTGATATTGTGCAATTGAAGGTAGGAAAAAGAAATATTTTGCCAAGCTACAAAGTTAGAGTTTCTGAATGTAAGAGTACAATGTTTTGAAAAGCAAGTACCATTACGCAATTCGTTAGGTCAATAAGGTATCTGGTAACTTGAGACAAAATGTCAAATTGGTACAGGCACGCAACCCCTGGCCAGGGATCAGTGGAATTCATTGCTTACTCTGTTTGGTATATTTTGGATATGCAATGGTTGTTCAGTGATTGATGCCTATTTAGAGGTGGTACAGGGTGGAAAAGAGGGAAAGAATAATGTGGGAGACTGGGAATAATCTCCCAACTATGTGATGTGGTCCATTTGGAGGTAACAGAATAGAATACATTTTCAAGGAGTTGAATTCTAAATTATAATGCGAGACCTTTAATGTAATGTCATTATTGTATTGAAGTTTTTCTATGGCACCAGGCTTTTTAGATTGGTTCTTGGAATAGGGGCTGATAAAGGATTTTGGGCTGTTTTCTTTCTCTTCATATTCTGTCTGGCATTGTTGCTGGCTTCATCTTTTTTTCCCCAAATAACATAGCATTTCTCAGGGGGGAAAATATTTTGAAATAAAAATAAAACTAAGAGATTGTGGCTGCAAGCATACCTAGTAAGTCCTCATAAGAATCTGTCATCAGTGATGTATCCATCAGCAAAGGAGGTGAGAAAACTTGCTCTTGAGCTTCTTCCATGTCGAATAATGACCTATGTGCATCAGACACTTCATTTGATGCAGAAGCTGAGAGAAAATCATTAATGTGGTCATAGTCATGAAGTAAATACACATCATTTAATATATCAGGTAATCCTCCTTAATTATTCCCTAAATGGCCATTTGGAGCACGGTTCTCAAGCAAGGAAGTATCTGCTTGAGGTGTGAAACGTTTACTCCTTATCGTAACCGGTTTGTTTTCTGTGCCAAAACGAGAAAATCCTGCCCCTGAAAGTGGTAGAAAGAAGCTCTCAGCGCCATCATCAGATTGACTATCTTGGGATGATTCTACATTGTAGGATTGCATTGACAAAGCAGCTTCTCTGACAGATCTCTTCAAATTCTGGACATAAGAATAGTCTTTGTTTGCTGAAAAAAAATCAAAAAATCAAAACTCAAATATAAATCTGTCTGAAAACTATAGTGGACTAAAAGATGAAATGCCTTGGGTAAACCAATTATGCAATTGTTAAGTACAATTTACATACCTTGTGGTGAATTATCCATGTGATTATTTGAATGGTGCTGGTCCACCAACTTCTTTTCTGAAACATTTTCTGATTGGTTAGCCTGTGGTACAGTCTGTCGCTTTTGCATGTTCCCACCTTTCCCAGAAGAATTTGGTGTCAAACTAAATAGGGACGGGAGTTTTAAGGCAGGGGGACTAGTTGAAATTTTTTCATGTTGAATAGTTGACAATCTTGAAGTCATCTCAGAAACCTAATCACTACTACTTTCCTGGACAATTCAAGGTCACCGAGTTCAACAGATGCTGTTCCAAAATCCTTTAAAAGTCAAAAAAGTGAAAATGCCCAAGTAGAATATCATTCAGAAAATGATTACCAATGATTTTCCACTACACTCTGCTTGGATAGGTGAGGTTGATCTACCATGATGATTGGTCATTAAAGGAAGATTGGCTGAAATACTATTCACTTCCTCTGTAAGCTCTGATATTGAATTCTTAATTGCAGGAGCCACTTCCTTCAATTGATTGATAAGCACCTGCACATGCAAAGTACTTCTGTAAAGGAAAAACAATTTCTTCAACGTTTAACTTGAGTTGGTATTCCAGTTACCATCTCAACTCGGTAGGTAAAAGATACATAGGTGTTTCAAAATAACCTAAAACTACTAAGATAGGGTAAGAATTAATTGATAAAAAACTTCACGCTTTCGGTGAATCAGTTGCCCCACAGATGAAGGATCTTTTATACACAAAAACTTTGACGACTAAATTCTATAATAACAATATATATCTGAAAGTCATCACAAAAGAAGAAATGATTCATAAGGTATTATTTTCCCTTTTAGATTAAGTAGCAATAAAGCCAGAAGCAGTAATATTCTTTTCCCTTTTTCTGTCTACAATTTCCAGGGAGGAAAGCAAACAACTTACCCGTCCACAGAAGTAGTGCGGCATAAGATCAAAGAATGGTGATGCATCACATAATATGAAACAAAACACTAATTGAGATAACAAAATAAATCTGTGCACAGATGAAAAGATGACTCCAGGTTACTAGTCCTATAGCAAGCAGAATTTAAAAGGCAAATTAGACAAATTCAGCTTTGCCACCCCAACAAAAGGTTTAAAATGTACAAAAAATCACTTGTTACCTGTATACTTCTTAGATGCTGTCGATGTTCAGAAAGAGTAGCAGCTAAAGATTCAGAATGCCCATTTGTACCACCATCATGTGCACCTCGTAAAAGGTCTGGACCCTCTCCATCATTAACTTTTGCCTACAGGGAGAAATGTAATGATGTTATTGCGGCCATATGAACAAACTACATATTAGTCCCCACATGATTCATTTTAAGGTATCAAACATGCCAGCAATCTGAAGATGAAATTTATCAAGAGTAAAGGTGTTTGATTGAGTATGCCTATAACACATCCCATTTTATGTAACAAAATGCCAAAAACCTTGTGCTTCTATCCTCCTCCATATTTATATTCCCTCCCTCCTCAAAAGGATGAGTTAAGTACAAATTTCACACATATTAAGAAAAGCAAAAGTAGAGGAAAGAGGGTAAATAAAGTTCCAAATTTATCTTAGTGGTCCCACAAGATTCATAAAGTGATGAGTAATTTTAATTTTTTATACTACTGGACCCCACAAGATGGCATAATTACCCTTCAATTTATGTACTTTATCTCATCCTTTCGGGGACAAAAATAATTGTACCTTTAGTCATCCTTTTGAGGACAGAGGGACTATTTCAAACAAACCACGGCACTATTAAAATTTAGTGAAACTCTTTCCTCTTTTTCCCTTTCTCCACAAGTTTTATACTGCTAAATGTTAATATATTTTTGAGAGGTAGTTTTATACTGTTAATATAATGCAACAATTATTTAGTCTATAAAACAATGAACACTCCAACTTCCTATGTCCCTGATATCCTACAGCCTATGGCTCCACCTTAATCAGATTGTCTTCAGGTATATCTTCATACTGCATTTTAAAATCAAGATTATGTGAGTTAATAAGATGTATTTACTGTTTACATACCCTCATTTTAACTGTTGATACTTTTTATGTAAGTCCTTGGATCCTCAAATGTTACAGGTATACAAGCCCAATGTCTAGACACATACTAACACAAGTAACAACACAATACAACATAGGTTAAATTACGAGTATTTCCTAGAATCAATCGCAAATCAAAAATGCAACTACAGCTCCCCACTGCCGCAAGTTTTCCCACGTTACTTTTATAATGTCAAAAGATGTCAATTATATGCCACAAAGAGCTCAAGTTGTATTAAATTTACTTATGGGAGTCAGTAATGTAACACACATACACACACACACACACAAAGGATATATAATTATATATACAAGCAAATCAAATGATGTTTTAGTCACTAGACAAAAGTTAAAACTTTGTATACGTGATATAGCATATCAGATGAAGTGATTGCTTATGAATACGTTGTAAGACATGTGTCCAACGCCTCAGAACTTCAGCCATATCAACAGTGGGGTGGCCTCTTCCACTTTGATCATCAACTTGTGAAAAGTTTTCGTCAGATCCTTGTAAATGAGGAGAATTTGAAATATTCTTCTGCTTTTCTCTGTATAAATTCACTTGTTGTCCATCAATTTGATCTTTGTCATCTGATTGTGCAGAAGCTAGATCAGCCGATGGGATTTGTGCACTCTGATCCATAGCTGCTAGCAAAGATGAACCAGAGATACGATATCTGAATAGGAGAGGACCTAAGTGAGTATGTCTACATGTAGTCAAAATGATATAGAATGGGTTGTGGGTTGTTACCTATGTTCCCGATGAGCTATTAGGTCCTCAATAGGGCCAGAAGCAAGAACTTCATGTTGACCTGCAAAGAGTAGTAAGTATCACGACTAAATAGACGGAGTACCATGAAATGAAAGAATTTAGCAAAATGGGGAAGTATATATTGTATGGATAGCAAGGATGGATCAGTACTATATTATTGTCCACCTCATCAATCATCATATCAAAAATTTGTCCACCTCTTAGATTATTGCACCCTCACAATGCATTGCAGTAAAAGGATTAGATATAAATTCCACCCATACTTCTTTTTATAGGATAAAAGAAATTAGTCTTTCTATGCAGAAAAGAGATAAATGGTTGAGCATTTTTATTCATGTCAGCTAGGGAATCATGATCACATAGATCGAATCATGATCACATAGATTGCAAAGAATATGCAGGTCTCACATACAAGTAAGAGCTTTTAGTAAAATCAGCATTCACCAAGTTGATAGACTGGTAACAGAAAATTACGTATTGAAAGTGGAAAAAAAGTCATCTTCCCCAGTACAGTTAACTGAACATGAAAACATTCTGTCCCTATAAAGAAAAATGTTGCCAGTGATTGTGGAACATCCAATAAAGCACTCACGAGGCCAAGAAATGGCACTCTCAAGCATAGTATTACATTAATCTCTATGCTCCAAACTCCAAAACCAATATTCTAACTCACAATTATCCTCCATTAAATTTTTGGGCAAAGGTGCATAATTGTCGCTAAGGTTTTCGCATTCGGCCCATTTAGTCCTGGAACTTTTTTTTGGTCCTTAGATACCCTGACGTTGTAAAACGAAGCTCAACTAGGAACCTCCCGTTAAAAAACTTCCAACTAGACAAATGGGTGTTAGAACCTCCCTTAAATCATCCCTGATCGACTGACACGTGGCAAACATAAAATTACTCCAAAATTGCCACAAAATTACTCCAAAATTGTATTAGCTTTCTCCTTCCTCTTTCTCTTCATTCACCTTAATCTTAGGTGCATATACATATAATCTTATTTTATTTTTGGATTTTAAGGTAATTTGATAGATGAGAACTGAGGTATTATGACCACAGGATTGTTTGATCCAAGAGATCATAGTAGCTCCGGTAGTATTTCCTCGTCAGAAAAACTACTATGAAAATGGCATTGTTCTAAAAATCCCCACCTAGGTCCGCTTAAACCTCGCCTAGGCGCTTAGACCCCCTTGGAGCCACGCCTAGGCGCTTAAGCCCCCTTGGAGCCTCGCCTAGGCCCAAAGCGGCAAAGAAATCCTTCCAGGAGCGAACATGTTTTTTTTATTTTAATAACTATCCAAACCAAATCTTAATATATTTATTTTTCTAATGATTTAACATATTCATAATACAAATTGCAGCATATCAAATCACAAGTGAACAATATCAAGTCAAAATGGATAATTTTATTATAGTTGTAATTTTTTGAACTTGTACCAACTTTAAATTATATAAATGATTATACATTTGTAATATTTAGTTTAATTCAATATAATTCTTAAATTTATGTTTAGTACCTTAAGTTTTAATATTGAATTAAATTCTTGAAATTTTAAATTTTATTAATTATTTAATAGCAATCTTGTTTCTGAATAAAACTAATACGTTAAAAATATGTTTGAACTGTAAAAAATTGCATGTTTGTGCTTGAACTTTGACATTAACAATATGGATATGTGTTTGAATTTTAAGCAAAGGCCTTTATTATCTTAATTATTGATTGTTTTGCTTTATATTATTGTTTTGTTTGGATAAATGTAAAATAAAATATTAAAATTGGCTTAAAATAAAAAAATCTCGCCTAAGCACTAGGCTCCGACCGCCCGCCTCCCACCTAGTGCTTTTAGAACATTGGGAAATGAAATTTCTAAGGTTAACAATGTTAGTCGAAAACAGATGGTCAGGTCGAATAGGCCGGAGCAGAGAAGGAGGTCGCCGGAGCCAACGATCGACGATGAATTTAGGTCTAAAAATACTAAGACAGTAACATCACCAACAATAATAGCCTTGCCTTGTGTTGGGGCAAGATACGATTTTAAAAAGAGGAGAATGTTGGACATGAAAATCAAGGCGAGTGGATAATAGTGGTGCCTAAGTAGGTCCAGTTAGAATTACCGGACATGTACGCTAAATCAGCTTTCTCGATGTCGCTGTCTCTGAGTTTGTTGCCTCTACCGTCCTTTTTCAACAAGAAATAAGGTGCAAAGTGTGTGGATGATTCGGCCACCAAAGATTTACAACGGTTGTTCCGACTAGATTGAAAACTAAAGTTGGTGGTGATATTAATCGCTTCAATTTGACCTACTCATTTTCAAATATCTTACAATATTTTCATGATATTTTTTAACAAGCGAAGAGTAATATAGATCTGAAAATTGGGTAAGAAAACAAAGTGAATTTCAGAAACTGTCATCTTAATTACTCCCTCCGTCCCAAGATAAAAGTTCTGGTGGACTTTTCACGCATATTAAGAAGATGAATGAAATGACAAAATTGTTCATAATAATGTCATTAAATATGAAGAGAGAATTAGAATAAGAAAAGTATGAGATATTTAATGCTACGGGTATAATAGGAAAATATGTGTAAAAGTTTGGTTATTAAAGGAAAATGGACATTTAACATGGGACTACTCAAAATAGTAATAAGGACTTTTATCATGGGACGAAGTGAGTATTATTTATCTATATATCTTAATAGTGTTTAATTATTGGGTTAATTAAGGTTTGGATCAAGTGAATTTCTAAGCTGGGGATTTAACGAAGGGTCTAGTTGAGCTACGTTTTACAACGTCAGGGCGTCTAGGGACCAAAAAAAAGTTTCAGGGTTAAATGCGTCGAACCCTTAAATTTTTTTACAAAATTATTACATTTTTAAGGAAATTCAGTCTTGTGTCCTCTTTTGCACAATTTATGATAGGGGGTATTTTGGTCATTATTGTAAACCTTACCTCTGTACTTCACCATGTCATGTACCTTCATCTAAACTGAAGAACTCGAAATATACAGACTAACTTGAGCTAAATATAAAAACAATCGTTCCAATTGAGATAGTTAGTCATATCCAACTTGAGGAATGAAAAGGCTTCTAAAGCTTTCTGATCCTTCAGAGAGAGAGAGAGAGTATATACAAGTACAAAACTATACCATGCTAAGCTATATAAATAACATATACAAAACTACTAAACTATAAAACTATGTTACTGAAAGTCAAAGAGAAATTAATAACTCCTAAATTACACAGACTAAAATCAACAGATGTTTGTACTCACTCTTACGAGATAACAAAGAGTCCCACAAGCGAGTAGATCTTTGAATCATATGAGAATTCTGACTTGAGCTAGATACAAGTTCATCCCATATTTCACCTTCCAACTTCACTTTGTTCCGCAAGTCGTGCAACTTTTCCAGCTCTTGTTGTAAATAAGCCTGAGTTCCATGAGATCCATGGAAAGAAAACAAGTATTCAACTAAGGTACAAAATAAGAAAAAAGGGTGGATGACATCTATCCACCCCGAAGAATATATGATATTTATACTGTCCACCAAAAAAAAAAAAGTAAACTTCCTCTCTTACCTCTTCAGCACAAAGGCCACGAAACTCTGCAGTCATTTCATGGGCCAAATTTGACCACATAGCTTGTCTCTGCACTGCTGTCTCTGCATTTTTTAGAAATGTCCTTCGCTCAACCGCAATTCTAGCCTGTTTAACAGAAGTAACTCAAGTCAAGCTATGGAAGGACACTTGTTTCTTAGATACTTAACAAGATAGTTTATGCAGACTTCAAAAAAGTGTTGTATGAAATTGTTCAATCCAAAACTCCATTTAGGGAGAATACCTGGGTAAACCATAATACTACATCCATCATTTAAAATAAAATTCAAATTTTAAATTTTTAAGGGGGAAAAAAAGGGTACCATTTTCTTGTAGTTTTTTTAGATAAAGAAGAAAATTTCACTGAAGATGAGAGAAGTAACTTTTCCATTATAACTTGCAACGAAAATGGTATTCAATTTTTAAGACAGAGGGTGTACAACTTATAGCTTAATCACTCATGTGCAATACAGTGATCTTAGCTGATTATAATTCATCTCTAGGGATATAAATAAGGTGCCATTTGGAGATTAAAACAAAAGATTTTTATGAAAAATTTGTTTCTTCGTACAAGTAAATAGACTACAAAATTATCCTCCAAGCAACTTACCACCCCAGAGTTCAAAAAAAGTGTCTGCTTGCCCCCCCCCCCCAAATAGTTTACTTTTTGTTGTAAAATGCACACTCAGGAATCTCAACTACTGGTCAAAAGTGAACGGGAGCTCCACTGTTCCAGTCTATTATTTTAAAAATAATATATAGGACTATTTAATTGAATAACTTTAAAAAAATAAACTAAATAAAACACAGATTCCCAAATCAAATCCTAACCCCCAACCAAAACCCAACTCAAATTAATTTGCGTCGTTAGTCACCCCATTTTTTGTCAGTGGAGCAGCGGAAGCTATAGGCAGAAATCAAAACACTACTAAACAAGAACCACACCGCTTCTTCACAACAACAAGCTCTCACTCTCTCTCCCAAATCTCACCCTATCAATTAGTTTTAACCACTATAAATCAAGCCTTAACCCTGAGCACTTCCTTGGCAAACGCTGGTAACTCCTCCCCCAATATCTCTGTTTTGATCTCCCTCTTCCGTGTGAACATCAAATTCAATGCACATAACATAGACACACACGATATGCATAAATGTATATATAGTGAGAGTGCGGACCTGATAATGAACCTGAGGAGCCAGTAGACAAGTGAAAATCAATCAATTTGGCATTAACAGTGAGTGATGAGACTACAGAATTGATCGGAATAAGAGGCATAAGCGAATAGATAGGGTATGAGCCTTAGGTTAAGATCTGAGAGGCTTTGGTCCAAGCCGTTGCACTGAATCAATATAACCAAACTCAAAGCTTCCTGGTCGTCCATGGCATGGAGTTTGTTGTTGAGTTTGATTGTCCAGAAGTCGATCAGGTATTCAGGTTTGGTTTGATTGTGATTAAGAAGTTTTAATTAATTTTTTTCATTTGAATAATATTTATATGGTTATTATTTTTATATTCTTTTTCATTTAATGTTATTGTTATTAAATTTTTGTGATTTGTCTAATATACCCTTTCAATTTTTATTTTCTTTTCATTTAAATGTTGTTGCTACTAAAATTTAGTTATTTGTCCATTTTACCCTCTAAATGGGAAGTGACTAGAGCTCCTGGTCACTTTTAACTAGTTGAGCTTTCAAAGAGTGCATTTTAAAACAAAAAATGAATTGTGGGGCAAGGAGACAGGTTTTAAACTTTAGGGTGCAAAGTTGCTCTAGGGTGTAAACTTTGGGTGCAATTTGTACTTGAGTCAAGTAAATATTATATATCTTATAAGATTTTATATTTTGAATACATGTATGTGTAATATTTTTCTATATAACAAATAATTAAAAAAACATAATTCATAATCACAAACAAAAAAGATATGCAACTCAAATGTTAGAAAGATATGCAACTCAAATGGAACCGAGGTAGGAAAGCACCAGCTAGAGCCCACCAATGCAGAGTGTTCTCTATCTTAGAAATAGTAATACTCTTGGCTCACACGACAAGAGAGACACGAGGACTGGCCATGTATCAAAATCTGTAAGATGAAAATATATGTACCATAAAAAAGTGCCTTGAGGTTTTCATCCTAAAAAAAGGACAGCCATAGCATAAATGAAATTTAGTCACCTGAATAAAGAAAAGTCCATAACGTCGACCCACCTAGTGTTCCTATTTAAGAAGTTATATAAGGTTTATTAATATTCTTTTCCGTTTGTTTAAACTAAAGAGTAATTTTAATTACCTTCGTTACAGGAAGTAGTGTGGCCGCGTGGGAGAAAGCTACATCTGTCAATGAAGCAGGCAATGGGTTAGAAGCTACATCAGCTGCAAACGTTCGTTTATGAACCTCTCGCAAAGCATGCAAAGAAAGTTGCCACAAAAGTTCGACAAACCTGCATTTAAGAAGTTCAACTTATCATAGACTTCTCCTATGTTTGTGATATCTATCAATCATAGCACATCTACACATTTATGTGCATTGGCAATTCATTAATATTTTGATCTGCTTCTATGCTCCAAAATACAAGGATAAAAGAAAGATACATGTCATGACTATGCCTGCATAACAAAACTGCAAAATTTTATAGCAAGATCAAATAAATGAGAATGAACTTTCATAGAAAATACTTGCAAAAGGAAAAAAAATCTATCGAGAATTTCTTCTATAACAAAAATATCTTTACTTTTGGGTCTTGAGACACAAAAATTTCATCTATATTCTATAAACACTAGAATTACTTGAGGTTTTTATTTTGGAGTCTTCTTTTCTTTTGGGTTCATTGGTTCTCTTTGCACTGTGGGGCAACTTACTTTTTGTGTATTGGGAATGTACTCGGGCTCGCCCCATTTTGGCGCTTCTCTTAATTCAAGTTATTTACTAATCAGAAAAAATTATGTACGTCTTTGCACTTATACATAAGCTAAGAGTAATTGAGCTCTATAGGTAACAATCTGAATAGAATCTAGCATCTATGCATACAGCCTTTCAAGATATCAAAAGTTGATAAATTGTTTTCTTTTCCCAAGAAAGAGTGATCTCCAACAAACCCTTTCAGAATAATGTCCCCCGTCCCCAATTCAATTAGTTTTTTCTATTAGTATTAAGAGAAAACTTGCTGCCTACCTGTAAATACTATTTTCAACTATGGTTTATTGCCTGATCAAAAGTGACCGGCTGTTCTCGTAAACCCATTTTTTGAAGGGTGAAATAGGTCATATGGCCTAGGGTTAACATGTCGCTATTTGGCATTTCCGAAAAAAAAAAACCACACATGAAACCACTTTGATGCGGTTGCTTAAATTAGAAACCGCAACATGAAAACCGCTTGAATTGGTGTGGTACCGTTTCAAATAGTGCAATTTCAACTCAAAAACTAATTGGAAAAAAAATGATAAACATGTTCAAATTCCAAATAAATCTCAAACATTGTAAACAATACCCAATTACAAAAAGTTAATTTTTTGAAAACCAATCACAAATTATTCAAACTTCCAATTCCTCAAATTGAAAAGTTAAATTTTAGTGTTATACAAATTATAAAAATGCATACATTACTGCAATACAACCATTATTTCAAATTTAAAGTCTTAAACTATGCATAATTACATATTCTAAAATTAAATTCACTACCATATTTCAATAGAACTTAAAAACCTCTAAAACATACACAAAAACATGACAAATATTAAAATATTTAAAACTCTAAACGGGTGCGGTTCCTTAAAGGATGCTGCTTATATAGCATAACCGCAACCGTTAAGGGTGGGGTTTCTACTGAAAAAAATCACAATATGTCACCGGAACCAATGGTGGTTTCAGTTGCAAAATCTCTCTCCTAATATGCCCCATACCAATTCAATTTAAACACAAAAGATTGACCAACTCACCTCGGTCCACAACATGTAGCAAGGGACGAAACTCTTGAATTGCTCCTCGGGAACGCCCCTTGTGATTCCAGCTCAGTTATAATTCCCTGAACAACCTAAATAGTCCCCAAAAGACGGACATTTATATCAAACTCGTAAAAAAATACAGATAGCGCTGAATTGCAATATTGCATAAACTACAGCAAATCCATACAAATGAATTAAAGTACCTTTCTAAAGTCGCGAGATTGTGCAGAATCGAAAATTGGCCAAACTTTATCAAAATCCTAAAGGATCAAAATGTTAGCAAAGAATAATAAAAAGTAAAACAGATTCAAATATAATGGAGTTGAATGGAAAAATGCATACATATATATTGATATATTGAAATGTATATTGAGAGAGGGAAACAAAATACTTTAGACGATTGAATTGGACATCTAAGAGAGGATAAGATGAAGTAGAGAAGTTGTTCGCCCAATTTAGGATTAGAGTGACGAAATAATCCGACCCGAGGGGCGCCGTTGTTGGCTCCGACGCCGATGATCGACGGATCCAGCCCTGATAATAAACAATTAGTGTACATTGCACTCTCCAGCTCTATCTCTCTCTCCTTTTCGCGGTCTATCGTCATCACGACATCTCTTTCTCTACACTTCTCCCTCTGTCTCTGTATCTATATATATCTCTCACTCTCTGTGTATTATAGTAGTAACATAACATTTAATAGTCCTGTATATGTCCATGTGATTCTGGTTGGTTATACCGATTTAACTTTGGCTGTAATTATTTTGAGCTTTTTCAAAAACAGGACCCGAATTAAATATCATTTTCAAATAGCCCCACAAACGTGTTTGAATTTGGCGTGAATTTAGAGTATTAGGGGTTATTTTGAATAATTGTTTTGTGTTGTGGGGTCAGGGTGGGAATAATGCAGTTACGTTTGAGCCGATTGAAGAAGTACTCCAATTTAAAATGAGTGGACTGATTTATGTTCTGTTTGGCTGTTTGCCGGCCAAGTGCCAACTTCAAACTTTAGTTGTCGTCAGCTGGTGGGTTTTTTCGAGGCTTATCTTCGACTTCAATTGAAACCTTAGTTTTAGGAATCCTTCTATGGCGACAGGGGGTTCCGGTCGGAATTGTTTTTTTTGTTTTTGACTATCAAATAGTTAATGTGATTTATTGAAACTGAAATATAATAATTTAGGTATTATTTGGATACATGTAAAAAACAGGATTGCACAGATTATACAATTCTATTTTTTACATATATCCAAATGATACGTAAATTACTGCATTTTATAAAAATTTCAATTATAATAAATCACATTAATTATTTGGTAGTCAAAAAAAACGGCCGGTCACTACCACCATCAGAACATGCCGGTCGCTATGGACTTATTGTACTTTTAGACTTTTAGTTGTAGTAGTATCACACTTGTTCGGTTCCAGTTTGATAATAATTCCTTCAAATTTTAAAACGCTCAACAAGAAATTAATAGTATTTTTTTATTTTTAAAAGTTAAAAAAAAATTACATCAATTTTGAATTTAAAAATACCATAAATTAGTTTTAAAAAATCAAATTTAAGCAGATGGGGTATTTTAATGTTCTTTGTTTTTTCATGTAAAATATAATTTTCTTTTCATAAGACATATTGTTAGGAGATAGAGCTAAGTGGTTCGAGCCCAATACTGTCCAATACTTCAAGGGTGCTTCTACACAGACGAGTACAATTGGACCGGTTTATTGGACAGGTGGATTTTTTATTTTATTTTTATTTTTATTTTTTTTCTTGCGACTCCAAAAATGTATAGAATTTATTTCAACATGAATTTTTATAAAATAGTATTTTAGGTGTAATTTAGATACACATACAAAAACAGGGTTATACAGCCCTGTTTTTGTATGTGTATCCAAATTACACCTAAAACACTATATTTTATAAAAATTCATGTTAGAATAAATTCTATACATTTTTGGAGTCACAAAAAAAATCACCTGTCCAGTTTTCCTGTCCCATAAAGCTGTCCTGACAAGACTTATTGATACTTCAAATGCCTATAATTAGGAGAGCAGATCCTCTGTCTCCAAATTTTTTGTCCCCCTTGTGTCCCTCCACTTAAATCTTGACACATGTTTTTTTATTTAATTTTAGAATTAATTAATGTTAAGTAAGAGACTAGATGTCAAGATTTAAGTAGAGGGACACAAGGGGATAGAAAATTTAGAAACAAAAGATCTACTCTTTATAATTAGGACATGGATATCCACGTGACACTTGATAATTTGGTTCCCATGCACCAAATTGGATTTATGAGTCCATTGGTAACCGGTAAAAATTAAAATTAATGGGCTCTACGGTCCGGTTTAGTCCGATTTTATTGATTTGGTCAAAAATTAAATGACCACCAATTCAATCGGTTTAGAAAACCGCTTTTTAATTATTATTTTTTTACCCAAAAAAATAATATTAAAATTAATGACCAAGTAATATTGTAACTCAATATTATTATATTTTAGTTCATAAAAAATGAGATTTTTTAAAATTTTATTAATTACTAATAATATATATTAATGACATCATTAGGTCGATTGCAATTCGAAAAAACTTGTTTATTTTATGAGACACGTGGTTGACTTCCAACCAATCCCCTCCCTCTCTCTCTATATTTATATATATTAGCTGAGTCTCGTGCATCCGGCACTGTATGAACGTTGAAATTTATCTCAAATTTTAAACGGCCCAGATTATTTATTGAGTGAGCGGAAAATTCAAAATCATTTGTATTTTATTAGATAGATGTAACTCAGTATTATTATATTTTAGTTCATAAAAAATGAGATTTTTTTAAATTTTATTAATTACTAATAATATATATTAATGACATCATTAGGTCAATTACAGTTCAAAAAAACTTGTTTATTTTATGAGACACATGGTTGACTTCCAACCAATCCCCTCCCTCTCTCTCTATATATATATACTAGCTATAACCCGTGCCTGAAGGCACGGTGTAACGAAAAATTAAATTGAAAATCGAAAAATATTACTCAATCATCAATACATATCCAATCATCAAAACATCGAGCTAGTCGGTACTAATTTCAAAAAAATTCGGCAAAATTTCCTTTAAAAATATATATCCAGAAAATTCTAAACCTGTTTATAAAACTTACAATCATCGATACATATTCAAACCACCAAAAAAACCATCAATCCACATCCAAAATCATCATAACCATGAATAATTAGTTAACTTTAGGGTTAAATACTTCCTAAGTCACTGTACTATAGGTTGACTTACAAATGGGTCACTGAACTTTTTTTTCATACAGTCAACTCACTGAACTTTAATTTACTAACGCTCCGTTACAAAAACCGTTAAGTCAAAGTTGACTTAACGGAAATGATGATGTGGCAGCTGACTTGTCTTAAAAAAAACCTATGTGGCAGTTAGCATGCGACGTGGCAGTGATGATGTGGATATAGATGAAAATTTTGATGAAAAAATGGAAAAAAATATTTTAAAATATAATAAAAATTATAAAAATTAGCAAAAAAATAAGAAAATAAATAAATAAAAATAATTATATTTCATAAAAATTAAAAAAATAGTTTTTTTCAATTTTTATTAAAAAAAATTAAAATGCATTTTTTTAATAAAAATAATTGGTTTTTTTAAAAAAAAAAGTAAAACACATTTTTTTTAAAAATGCAATTTTTTTAATAAAATTATTTTTTTTTATAAAATGCAGTTATTTTTAATAAAAATAAAAAAATACTGTTTTTTAAACTGTTTTTTTTAAATAATGCGATTTTTTATTAAAATAAAAATGCTGTTATTTTTTATTAAAAAAAATAAACTATTTTTTATAAACTGTTGTTCTTTTATTAAAAAAACACTGTTTTTTAAACTGTTTTTTTAAAATAATGTTTTTTATTAAAATAAAAATGTTGTTATTTAATAACACTGTTTTTAATAATAATGCTGTTATTTTTAATAATAGCGCTATTAAAAATGCATTTTTTTATTTTTATTTTAAAAAAAATTGTATTTTATATAAAAAATAATTTTATTAAAAAAACTACATTTTTTTATTAAAAACTGTATTTTGTTTTATTTTTATTAAAAATATTTATTATTTGTTTTAAAAATTACGTTTTATTTTTTTTAAATAAAACAAGTTATCCAACCAATTACCGCCCAATAATAAACACCAGAAGAACAAAAGATCCACTGAAGAAAAGGATTACCTTGGATTAGAACAACGCCAATCGCCATCCTTGCCACCACCACTGCCACGACCACCTCCAACTTGGTATCCTCCTCCTCCCCCTCCTATACCACCATGATCCCCTCCTTGATATCCACCACCTCCTGCAAATACGGAAATGAAATAATAGTTGATGAGCAATATATTACAAATTGGTTATTGTTTTAATAAAAGAATATTTATGAACTACACATTATGGATGTTTGTATAAACAATAATTTAAATGTGTTGTAGAGATTAGTGTCCGTGATGTTTAATATTTATCATTTGTAAATATAGTTTATTTTATCATCAGTAATAAACATTGAATCAACTAATGCATATCAAAACTAATATCTATAAATAATGATTTTATACCAAGATATAGTTCCAAATACATAGGAAAGTAGATACATAGCTATACACATATATGAACATGTAAGTGTTGCGGATTAAATAAGGAAATTATAGCATCAATTACATGGATAAATAACAAATTATTTATACAATATACACAGATACGAACTATCCGCGTAATACTAAAAAAATTGTCTAATAAGCATAAAAGTTGAAAGATATAGTGAGAGCAATGATACTAATAGGTGAGGCTAACAAAAAAATATTGTGGCAACCAAAATTCCAAGCACACCGCCGGTGACGACGACGCCAAATTAGCCGGAGCCGGAGCAAAGGAAGACGACGATGTGGCCGAATTGTAGGAAGACGGGTATGAAAGATTTAGGGATGGAATTATTGCTGGGTATTTAGGGGAGTTGGCTGGGTATGAAAGATATGTGTGTAAGAACAGACAGAGCTCTGTGTGTATAAGAACAAAGAGAGAGAGTTGGCTGGGTGTGAGAGATAGAGTTTCGCGTGTTTTGTTTTCATTTTTCAAGCTCCTTGTTATCTCTCAGCTATTGTGTGTAGGACAGAGAGATAGAGGGTTTGAATTTTGAAACGGGAGGAATGAGAGACAGCTGCTGACATGGATTTTGGATGTGACATTTGTCTATTTTCTCTCTCCGCTCTCTTTTATATTATAGATACTATCTGGGTCTCGTGCCTCCGGCACTGTATGAACGGTGAGATTTGTGACAACCCCAAAATAGGTCAATTCCATCCAACCCATTCTGAGTCGCCAAATACATGGTACAGAAAACAACTACAACTTTATTACAACAATTGTCGTGCAAAATACAACAACACATATGCTGTGAGTTTGTATACAAATATATATCAACTGTGACTCATGTCCCAACCGTGAACAGCACCTCATAATGACACCTTACATAAAGGTATAGTCGAAAATTGTTTTAGAAATTAGAATCTTTGGGAAGTGCTCAAGGAAACCTACGTACATGGGAGGCCATGCTTCTAGGTTATAATAGATATCATATGGCCAAAGAATTATCCTTGGTTGACCCAATAGACCCCAAAGAAAAACAAGAAGATTACTATCATATTCTTCCCAATGGTAAGTCTTTTCCTGACATATCATTATCTCAACTGTCTCTAATTGAGAGTTATATTCCAAATAGACTCCAAGATCATATAGATAGTGCTGGTAGATATACTCAGCAAGTGGATGAGCACATCCATGTCTTATGATGACACGAGGTGGTATGTCATTAGACATCTTGTATGACAGTGGCAAAACACCCTTCCAAGTTAAATTCACCTCACCCTCAACATCTATAGACCACCGTTCTATTCCCTTGTTATTTCCCCCGCTCGACCCAGCTACACTCGTATTACCTGAAAGGAATTGTGAAGCAAAAGGGTGAGCACAACTAGCTCAGTAAAGAATGTCATGACTAAAGATAAATAAATTATCAATAGCCTTCAACAGTAATAAATCAGAGATTTAGAACATATGGTATATGATAAAAAAAAAAATCAACCATAGTTGCAGCGGAACGAGCAATCCATTAGAAGAGTCAAATAGACTATAAAGTCTATTATCTTCTCCATGTTAAAAGTCCATCAACAATGTTTTATCCCTATAACATCAATCAACAATTCCTGTCCACAATCACATGTATAACTCATAATCGTAATTGTTGTTCTAAATTCCTTTTCTCATCCAGGACAAAGATAATTTTTATCACCTGAAACATCAAAGATCATGGTTATACTAAATCACAGTTCATGCTCATAATCATACTAATAAATTCATCTTTGCACTACGGCCAAAGATATACATCAATAAGTCATCTTTGCACTACAGGCCAAAGATATACATCAACAAGTCATCTTTGCACTACAGGCCAAAGATATTCATCAACAAGTCATCTTTGCACTACAGGCCAAAGATATTCATCAACAAGTCATCTTTGCACTACAGGCCAAAGATATTCATCAGTTGGTCATGTTCATCTAAACACCTGTTCATCTTTGCACTACGGGCCAAAGATATTCATCAGAAATCATTCATCTTTGCACTACAGGCCAAAGATATTCAATTATATCATCATTTAGGACTGAGGATGATGAAAAAATATTTTTAAAGAAACGAATCCAGTGAAACAAAATGACAAGGATTAAGGATTAAGGATTCGTACTTTATTTTATCCATGTCCAAAAATACCTCAAAAATAATCATAGTGGTGTAAAATTCAAGAATGATCAAAACATGGATACAATCAAAGCTAGTATCCACAATAGATATTTTAGACGAAAAGGGAAAATTTTCATTTTTCGATGAATAGTGCCGTATACGTGAATAATAACTTTGACAGCAAAAGATAGTAATTTCACAAAAAACATCTTCACGCTTCGTGAATAGTACTCGTGAATAGTAACTCGTGAATAGTAACTCATAAATAGTAACTCGTGAATAGTAACCCCGACTCAAAAAGGTAGAAATCCCACAATAAAATTCATACCAATATTTCGGTATAATGATATTAAAAGAATAATATTTTTTTAAGCTTATAAACAATTTATTTTAATTGTTTACACTTTACTACATAATGCATTTAATCATTCTAAAATGTCAAACTCATAAGATTTCATCACCAATAACCAAAACCCTCATCAAAAATCTGCATATACCTCATATATGATTCTCAAGCCATAAAATTATATTTTCCAATTTTCTTACTTCACATAACATATTTAATTCATTTACTCATAACTAGAATATTTTCATGAAAAATACTAAATCAGTTCCAAAAATATTTCTTTTCTGGGATTTAGCAGAATATAGTCCTATATTGAACATATATTTTTCTCAGAATTTTTAAAAGTCATTTACTATTTTTCATATGGCCAAAACCACCGAATATTTAAACATTTATCATAAATTGTACTTTTATCCAAAAATTCCGAAATTCACAGGGTATACTGATATCATATAGATGTACTCCCAATAAAAATTTCATCAATTTTGGAGTTAACCACATGGAGTTATAAGCGATTACTTTTAAAAATAGTTTTTTCTCATAAAATCCATAACTCTTAATCTATACATCCAACAATCGCCATTTTTGGACACAATCTACAAAACTCATCAAAATATCATTTCAAATTTTTCCAGAATTTTTGAAGGTTCAGAAGAATTTCGAAATAATAACCCTTAAAATTCCTTATTATCCCTTACCTCAAAAGAGCAGTACTTCTGACTGGAATAACGTTGAACGAACTTGCACCATATAACAATACTCAAAGTATACTCAAAATACTCACAAGAATACGCTCGATAATATAGAGAGAGAAAACTTCAGTTTCTGGTGTGTTTTTCAATTATAACCTAAGCACCCTATTTATAGGAAATTGCTTAGAACACCAAAGCAGAAAATTTAATAAAATATAATATATTAAATTAAATCATACGCATACTTGGAAAACTTATATCAGCACATTTACATCACATTCAAGACCCACTCAACTCACCAAAAACGTTTTTTGTATTTAAATTATTTTAAACTTCCAAAAATCAATTATTTCGGAGCTTCAGAACTTCAATAATTTATAATAAATAGCCCTTTTGTCAGAAAATTCGAATCTCGCGAGTTTTAATAGGAAATTCAATTCTCTACAACTTTGCAGAAGAAATTTTTTCCAAATTCCAAACAGAAATTGACCGAAATCCACAAACGGGCGATTTTACAAGCTATAATCAAATTTTCAGTCAAGAAATAGGTCTACCGACACACAAAATCTGTTTTTAATATTTATTGCAACAAAAATACTCTTCTTCCACATATACTCATATATCCCACAATCATCGTAAAAAATATCATCATTATTATATTATTAAAATATAATAATATATTTAAATAAATTATTTTATCAGAAAAAGATAAAATATTAATTTTTAACAATTGTCACATTAAAAATTTTCTCCATCTATATCCACATAAAATTAATATTTTCCTCATCATATAAATCAATAATTAATTATTCACAAATAATATTACAGAATCACAATATTAACAACCAGACAGTTCCCAGGAAAGAGGGGGCTTTCCAATAAGAATTTCTCCTTACTGGCGCGCAATTAGATGACCAAACCTCTCCTTAGACAGAACTTTCTAGACATTGCTAATAATGTTATCTAATAATATTATTCAGATAATATGAATTATTGCTTCGATAATGAAAAATACTGTGTAATGACAATTATTGAAACAAAAGCAATATAAAATATCAACGCAATAATTATTGAACCAATAAAATAAAATACTGAACAATAATTACTGTAACCATTATTGAGTAGTGTCTTCTTACGTAAGAGTCAATAATTGGTGCAATACCGTGTGCTACTGTTCAACAACGCGTATTACTTTACTTTACCCACCGGGTATTCCAACAGTGTTAACAGTAACAACTATGCCGTTATTTTTTTTAAAAACTTTAATTTGTCGTTTTCTTAATCCGACAGTTATTCTGTTACGGGGCCCACAAAAGGCTGCTCCGTCGTACGAATATTCCCCGACAGAAAGAATATTCCACGACCAAACGAATATTCCCCGACAACAATGAGTATTTTATAATCACTTGCTTATTTTGAAAAAAAAAATCATATATCACCCTTAACTTTAACTTTCTATCAATTTAACCATTTACTAAATTGTAATTATAAGAAAAATTGAATATTTTATTTCATAAAATTCGGGGTCTTACAAGATTTATCTCAAACTTTGAACGACCCAGATTATTTATTGAGTGAGCGGAAAATTCAAAATTATTTGTATTTTATTAAATATTTATTAGATATATATATATATATATTATCATTCCATATAACAAATAAATGGAGTAAAATTCAAATGTCTCTTGTGATTTACCCAAAATATCAGTGTGGGTTGCACTTCAAAAACATATTCGCATAATGACTTGTGATTTGAATTCAAGTGAAAAGGATTTTAGTATAATACAGACTTTAAAATCGCATGATAAATATTGAAATTGTCAAATGCTGAAAATATTTAGAAAAAAATACCATTGTTTCATTATTCATTTTCAAGACAAAATAATATTTCTTCATATATTCTTTCCCAAACAAATAAGTATATCCCATAGTATGCGTAAAGAGAAAGAACACAAACACAATTGTCTTATTATGATTAGGTTGCCCTGGTCACGATTTCCAAAGTTCAAAGACGAGTCATGTATCAATAAGGCTGTAAAATGAGTAAACAGTTTGGGTTCAATTCGAGCTCGACTCAAAATATAAATGAGTCAAATATGAGTACATTTTAAAGATCGATAAATTACTCGAACCTCCACAAATTATAATTTTTTATTGATACTCGGATCATATTCGTTCGAAAAGTTAAAATTACTCGTGCTCGATTCGGAATCGGGCTTGACTCGGTAGCTAATTGAGCCTCAATCAAACTTTATTTTATACTCGATAAATTTTGTGAACCAAATATGAGCAACTCAATTCTCGGATCGACTCGAGTTGTTTACATCCTTATGTATCAGTTGTCATAATAGTAAAACTTTTCTATATCGTCATAGTAAAAAGAAATTTTTAATAAAGATCATTCATAACTTTTCTTTTCAAAATAGAATACTCTATTTATAATTATAATATATTTTTCATACACGAGTATGGCCTTCGTTTGTATTATTAAGAGAAAAAAAATTATATTAGGGAATTTTTTGTAAAAACATATAAAATACTTTTGAATTTTAGGTTCTCAAGTAAAAATATATTTAACATATTTTAGTGACAAATACCCATTGAGGCCCAAAGAGTTAGTAACTTGGGAGGTTAGGCCCTCTAGAAAATATACCTATGAGGCTAATTGATTGATGCTACAATCGTACTACTATAATATAAAAGGCCCATTTACAAAATATTTATAAAATAATTACAGAGGAGAGAGAAACAGAAGAGGGAGTCCACATCACTGTTCGGGAATCGGATTGGTTTCTATACTCATGTAGTCATGTTACCCAATTCTCCACCGGCTCTGAAGCGAAGGAGACTCACCACCATTGATCCGATGGACGCAGAATCATCTAAGGTCATCATTTAACTTATTCACCTTCTATAATTTGTTCAATTTTATTGTTTTTGAATATTTCATAGCTGAATTTGATTGTTTTGAGGTTAAATTCAGTTCATACACTTTTTTGTGCTGTTAATAATCCTGTAGAAAAGATCCTAAACTCGGTTCATATGAGATTAAAAAGGAATTTCGAAGCGGAACCATCAAAACTAGATTGGATTGACGTAATATGATTAATGTTATTTTGCTGTTTGTATGGTGCTTTGCAATTGTGTTGAGTATTTTCTTTATGGGTGATTCAGGCAAAGCTCGTGGCTGCTAGAGAAAAATTTGGACGAGATATTCGTGTGTTTGAAACTTCAATAGCCTCTCAAACGCAGAATGGTGCTTCCAACAGTGGTAGAAACCACTTGACTTTTAGATCAATTATATGAGACTTTTACTTCTGTCAGTTGACAATAGGGTTTTGGACTCGTTAATTTTGTAATATGCCCCTTTTTTCTTGTTTCTTTTACTTTGCAGAGGAGCAAGATGACTTATACGAATTTACTCCAGAGGATTACTATCGCGTTTTGGCAACCAAAAAGCAAGGTAATGTAAATATGTAATAGCTGACCATATCCATATTTGTTAGTATGAGTAATAGTCTCAGATTAATTGACGAAGATTGAACTTAGGGAGTATTTGTTTAGAGCTGAATGGCTGAATGACTGAATGGTTGAATCGGTCAGTGCGCTTGTTTTGGTCTGAATGGCTGAATCGGTAAAATGGACGAGCTGAATGACTAAGTCAGATTTTTTTAGCTGAATGAGTGAATGACTCAACGAGCAACTGAATGAAGTAAAAAAAATTAAAAAAAATATTAACTATTATATTAAGTAATATTAAATAAATTTATAACAATTTTGATTTTTTTTAAAGGGGTAAAATAATAAAGTTTTGTCATTCAAATGTTTCAGACATGTCAATTATTAAATAGTTTTTTTTTAATTCAGATTCAGATTCAACTATTTCAGATTCAGTTCATTCAGATTCAGATTCATTCAGTTTTATCAAACATCCTCTTACTCATCATAAACGCGCACGCACAAAAAAAAGAAAAAGAAAAAAAGAAAAAGTGTTTTATGTGTGACCTGTAAGTTAAAAAAGAAAAGAAAAAGGAAGAGGGAATTATGTAAGATGCATTATGTATGTTTCCTTCCCCCCTGCCAGTGTTAGGCGGAACTAGGTGGCCGAGAGGAGCCTAGGTGGGAGCCTAGGCGGATTCCTAGGCGGTCTAGTTATTTTTTATTTTTTTATATTTGTGATAAAACTAATGTAGTAATATTTATATAAGTAAATATTCTCCTCTAAAATCACGGTTATACATTTTTGACATAATATTTTATTTAACTCATGTAGGGAAAGTGAAGAGACGTAGCCAAAAAGAAGATAACAATATTGATTATTTTGCAATAGTTCTAGTTGTAAAGTGTAACATTGTTTATTGCACAAATTGATTAATTTGTATTGACTATTCACCTCACAAAGTATCGTAAGTAATATATATTAAATTACTAGTAAGTAGTAATTTTCATATTACAATTTACAACACCCACAAAACATATTAATTAGCTCTACAAAAGTCGACAAATTAAAATCACAAAATTCACAATAACATAATAATATCCAAATTTAATGCAAATAAGTATATCACATGTTTACAACACAAAGCATAACACATAGCAAGAAAAATAAAAATAGAACTAATTAACAATTTAACGTTTAACCATTTAACTAATTAATATTTATTTAATAATACTATAATAGACCATTGTTCGAAATTGCGACGAGGCGACAGGTTGCTGGTGCGAGGCTTACGTCTCATAGGGAAAAACATATGCTAGCGCCTCTTTTGGTTGAGGCTTACGCCTCAGTGAGTTGCGCCTCGAGGCGGTCTAAGGCGTGGGCCTTGATTTGAAGTGGAAAAAAAACCCGAAGTATGAAACGCGAATTGCAACTTCTTCTTGCGACTTCAGTTCAACTTTAGTTCGTGGCTTCGTGCGACTTCTTCACCAGGTTCTTCCTCTGTCGTCTTCCTCTTCCTCTTCCTGTCTTCTTCTTCTTCCTCCTCTGTCTTCTTATTCTTCCTCTGTCTTCGATTTTTTAAGTCTATCATCACAGTTGTATCATCATACTATTCTTATATTTATCTACTATAATTCATTTTTAAAAAGGGTTTTATTTTTATTTTTCAAAATTAATTTATATGAAAATTTTAAATTAATAGAAATTCATTTAATTTAATTATTACAGATGCCAATTCACAAATTAAATAAAAAGCATTATATATGATTTGTTATTTTTAATTTAAAATTAACTTTAAAATAAGAGTATTTTTGTGAAACTTAAGAAGTATTTAACTAACTACTTAATAAAATTAAAATAAACAAAAATAAAATTATGCTCATAAGATATTTAACATTTGTAAATAAAAGTATTATTTTGTGGAACAAACACAATATCCTATAGTTAACATGGAATAATTTGGGTCAAATATTAAATTTAAATGAAATCGTATTATATCAATACTCAATTTATTATTTTAATAATATTTTTAAGTCATTTATACGACAATCTCACCTAAAAAATATGATTAAAAATAATATTAATAGTTACCTCACTGATTTAAATTCCCTTCTCTCCCCAACAATCTGTCTCCAAAACCAACCTTCCTTAATTCCTCCTTATTCTTCTTCCTCATATTTATAATATACCCTTGGCCTTCAAAATTAGAACTGATCTATCCCATGGTTACTTTATAATGATGGATTATTTTATGATATTATTAGCATTTTTTTATAATTTTTTGGGGACTTTTATGTTTGCAAATCGAAGCTTACGCCTCGTCTCTGTCTGGAGAAAAACGCGTCGTACCTCTTTTAATTTTTTTCGAACATTGTAAAAGACTAGTTAATAGTTGGTTAGTATATGGTACAGTAGTACATTGTAACACTAAATTGAACAAAAGTCAGATGTGGGAAGCAAGAAGGAAAATGAAAAGGAAAAAAAAACAAAAACAAAAACAAAAACAAGAGTAAACAAGTAGGCCCCATTCGGCATTGACTTATTTTAAAATGACTTAAAGTTAAAATTTAAGTTATTTATAAGTCATTTTAAGCCGTGAATTATAAGTTAAAGCGTTCGACACCAGTTTGACTTATGAGTCAGAAATTAAGTTAAAATAAGTTGTGAATGTGTTCGGCTGATAATGATTTATAAGTTAAAATAAAATGTAAAGGTTAGTAAAAAAGTTATATCGATTCAATATCATATCATAGCAATTACTATTTTTTTTATTAAATAAAATACTAAACAAATTTTCTAAACATACCAACTACAAAGTTCCAAATTTTAAGATTAATGTTCACTTTCTAGAAATTAATTTGAGATATTTTCAAATTTAAAATTTACACTATTTATTTTAAGTTTTTAAAATAATAAATCTTATCATCATTAGTAGTATTTTAGTTACTTTATGATATTTAGTTTGCAACTAATATAATACTCCAATTGATAACCTTTAACAGCATGTGTCATACCTTCTGGTCTACCTCATTCAGGAGATCACCAAGTGCAGGATGGCTTAGGAACTGGATGGTTCAAAATGCAACACCCATTTAAATTCAAATTATGTGAGGTTAAAGCCTTATTGCTTAAACCATAGTATCAAGATATACAAATAAAAGAGTAGTTGAATAACTTACTTCAGTCAACCAAAAGTCAGGAATAGTTTTGACGATCTCGCTTCATTTGCCATAAACAGGCCTTCATATTTCATTATATTATTGCTAAATTTCCCAAACCTTTCGAGGCTAAAGATGTAATTTAACAAAACAGAAGAGGGGTAAAATGGACATTACATTTGATCAAACCAACTTATTATGAATGACTTATAAGTCATTTTTAAATAAGCTAGAAATTGTTGTTTATTAATAACAACTTATAAGTCAAAATTTAAGTTGTTGTCAAACACTTGAACAATACAAAATGACTGTTCGACCAACTTACAAGTCATTGCCGAACTCGTTCGTAGTACGTAACTGATTGTCGGCGTCATAGACTGGCGTCGATGGGTGACATCGACTTCGGAGGGTCGCGACAGAGTTTCGTCAACGACAAAGGTCTAGTTGTCTGCATCGAAACTTTGCTCTCTCATTGGCTTTGATGGTTTTTTAGACTAGGGTTTTTTTTTGTTTTGGCTTTTGATGGTTCAAATTGGTAAGGTTTTAATTTTTAATGTATAATTTTTATTTTATTTTTATTTTTTTTTGAAAATTCCGCCTCATTTGATTTTCTTGATTCAGCCGCCTAGGCGGCAGACTTTCAGCACGCTTCGCCCCTAATTACTCGGCAAGCCTTTGCCCACGCCTAGGTGACCGCCTCAACCGCTTTTTAGAACACTGCTCTTGCACATTATTTATATTTGTTCAGAATCTTGAGATATGCAAAAGAGTGTGGTATGTGTAACCTGTATAGCTATAATGTTTCTATGGTATTAACTGTAATTCGAGCAGATAAATTCTTAAAGACACGAAAAATCCGAGAAGCAGAAGAGGCTGCCCGCATATCAAATTCAAAGATAACCAAGGTTCTTACCAGACGATTACTTTTGAAGATGATTATCTTTCAAATAGTTATATTTTGTGGGCAATATATTTTATCTTAGTGAATTTGTGATCTTGTGACGAGTCACATTGGGGATAAGCACACTTCTCATTCTGCAGGCTGTAATTTGGGTTCGATTCCCAGATAATCAAACATTAGAAGCCACATTTTATCCATCGGATACCATTCAGAGCTTAGTTGATCTTCTCACAAAAGTGATTGCACGACCAGAACTCCCATTTTATATATGTAAGCATTACAAATATGAACATCTTATTTTCTTAGAACTCGCGGTTTTTTGTCTTTTCTTTTTCTTAATGCTTTACCATTTTATCTCATTAAACATCTAAAATTTGGAAGTTGAATTAGCTACTCTATTTGGTTATCTTTCAGACACTACTCCTCCTAAGAAGCAAATTAAGGATACGTCACAGGACTTGTACTCTGCTGGCTTTGCTCCTGGTGCAATTGTCTATTTTTCACAAGATCTACCAAAAGGTCTGTTCACATTTCATCATTTTCCATACTAAGAATCTACTGGTTGGATTGTTTATGCAACTTTAAAAACTATTCGATTAATATGCAGTTTTACTATCGTGACATCGTTTATCATGTGTCATTCAACCTGTCTGAAAAACTAAACTTTTATCTAAGTTGTCAGAACCTAAAATGTTAGTACTTATTTCTGATAAATTTATCCTTCAGCGTCATGTTTATTTCCTTGATTTGTTTGTTGTTGAATGCTTGATTGTTCTACAGCACATAATGCAGTTAAATATACATTTCAGAAACAAAGTGGTGTTTGTTGATTGGTCTCAATTTTGGACGTCTGAATATTTATAGAATGCTAGATACCACCTCTAAAATTACATGCACGCTATTTACATGATAAAAATGATATTAAAGTATGTATGATTCAAAATTAACTGCTTCATTTGTTTTGTTGGTCCTGCCCCAAATTTCTGTTTTTTAAAGCAAGAGTAATGAATAAAGAAATAAAGATGTATATTATATAAATTTGCCCCCTTACTGTTGGGAATTATTTTACAACTCCCGCCTCCCCAAATTTTGGTACAAATTTATATGTTCCCCCACTAGGTTGAGTCCTTACTCCACTCCCTGCTTTTATACTCCCTCCTATTCAGATTAAATATCGTTTTAGGGAGTTTAATTTTATTCTATATAAGTGTCGTTTTGGAATCTCTATGCAATATTGCACTATTTTTACCTAATTTACCCCTCTATTTAATATGTTTAGTAAATGCAATTGTGGAGAGAGAAATAATTAATTAGGAACAATTGTGGAGAATGAGAAGAGACAATTGTGGAGAGAGAAATAATTAATTAGGAACACAAAAGACATTTTGTGTTATTTCTTAATAAGTGTGCTTAACTCTAAAATGACATTTAATCTGAATAGGAGGGAGTATAATTTACTTATACTTAAGCATTGACATTCAATGTTGGGATACCTTTTGTGTTATACCAGCAAACATGTGATATGGCCAACCTAAGCAAAGTGATCATCCAATGTGGTCCAGTCCTCCAACTAGGCCATTTCGTGTCACTTCAAGTTTTTATTTGGAAAAGAAATGTTATTGATAGAAGGTAGTAGATACAAGATGGAAGATAATGTATCAGTAGAATAAATTTGGATTGTAAACTCTTTCTATGTTTTGATATATCATGTAATTACTTAAAAACAACTTCAGTGCCCTTGCTGAATGCTTTTTAGTGTATGCCACACAGAACATCAGAGCTTCGTATCATTCTAGGAGATGCAATTTCTTTTTCTTTAAAAGAAATAGTTTGCTGTGTCTGTCTTAAGTACAAAATGAATCACACAATTGGTCTCATACTCACACTTGAAACTTGCTATGGAGTCCATGTATAGCTTCAGGAATACCACATGGTAGAAATGATTGATTTTGTTTAAGTTGATGGTAAAGTGAAACATAAAAAAGTAATAAAATCAAGTAAAAAAATACTCAGGTTTCAGGTATTTTTTGGCCTGAATCAGGGCAGGGTGTGAAGAATCATGATGTATGTCGGAGAGTTTAAATAGTTGAGTGAGGTTATCTAGTTGAGGTGACGCTCCCACCTTACTCCATAATAAAGGCCTATGTAGCTATGCTATACACTTTTCAACAATCTAAAAATAAACTTGTTTTGACTGTGCTTTCCATTTGGTGGACTTGTTGATTGTCTTTGCGTATATCCTCTTCTTTTCTCTCTAATATAATCTTGTTTATCCAAAAAAAATAATTGTTGCTTTGATTTTATAATCATGCGTGGTCATTTCATATGGTTCTCAAGTTATAAATATACTTGCCAACATAATCATCATATGATAGAAAACCTTCATCTACTGTATGCTAGCCCTCACAATTTGTAAGATAAGTCTTTTGAGTTTATAAGTTTTAGCTCCTGCACTGTACTGTTAAGCATAGCATACTGGTTTATTATGTTTTGATGCTGTCTGAGTGGTAAAGAGTAGTGATTAGTGTCTTTAAAAGGCATAGGCCTTGGGTGATTAGTGTTAAAGGCATAGGCCTTGGGTTCAATAGCAAAGGTAACAGTTAAAAAAAATCCCATTTGGGGCCATCCAAACATAGTTTTATTAAGCTAACCAGATGTGCATGGACCAGCATGGTTTGTGGGGTATTGTATGCTTGGCCTGAAAATTGTTTATTATAGGCTTGTGCAGTGTTCGTGGTTGATGGGGTATTATGTGAACCAGATGGTTTACCCAGTGCACGCTTGAAAGGTAGTGGTGGCTGGTTCCTGGTTCCTCCATCATTTTATTTTGGGTTAAGTTCATATGACCACCTGGGGTTTGGGCGGTTTCCCACTTAACTACCTATAGTCAGTAAAGCTACATTTAGACACCCGACTTTTTGAGTTCAAGTGAAAACGTCGCTTTTTTCATCCAACTTAACTGTGCGTATATATCAAGCGCCAAAAATGCGTGAAAAGGGCTATAACAGTTAAAAAAAATATGGGAAATGTCTGAAATATCCTCTTCTTCCTCTCTTCTCTTATTTGAACCTTCAGACCCACCACAGTTTCGCCCGATTTCTTCAACCGGGTTCGTTCACTTCGTAATCCAATCTTTGCACCCAATCTCTGGGTTCTTCATCTGGGTTCCTTCACTTTGATTCCTCCACGCGAGCTGCTTCACGACCTGCTCCAATCTCTACACCAATTCGTAATCCACGAGAGAGAGTGAGGCGGCACAAAATCGCCTTTTCAATTTTCATCTCAAATCAAAGTAGTCTCCAAATTAATTCTCACTCTTATCTCTTGTTATACCAAATCTCGAATTTCTTCTTCTCTTTTCTCTCACCAAGCCCTAAAATCTGTTTTTGTTAAATATAGGTCGTGTTTATATGTGAATTCGTTTATCTGAAATGATATGGATGATTTTGATGCAGATATGCTCATGGGTTTTGAAGAAATTGATGCAGATGATGACATTTGGGAAGAGTTCTCGTGATAACAAGATTAGGGCTTTTTGGCGTTTTAGGTCTCAAATAGACTTGAAGATATACAGAGGTGATGTTCACCCTGTGAATGGAATGTATAATTTCTTATGCAATTCATTTTGCAACATAACTGTGTCACTGGAAGTAGATGATTCAACTGACTTGAGTGAGTCACCTGAACTTCCGAATTGGGTTAAATTTGCAGAGAGTGGTATTGATACTACAGATCCAAAGGATGATTTTGTGCTTCCGTCAGTGTCACATTGGGTTGATAGTCATGATGTTGATAAGATTAGTAGAATTCTGAAGGACCAGTTTGAATCGACAGCTTTTAGGCATGAAGAGGCAGTTAGAAGAATAGATCAATTTAGAGTGGACAAGGATGTTTTCGCATTGAATACGCTCATGGATACATTAGTAAAGGACCAAAAGGTTGAGCATGCTCAAAATGTGTATACAGAGTTCAAGAGTCAAATAGCTCCAAATTTGCGTACTTTTAATATATTATTACATGGTTGGTGCAAAAGCTAGGCAATTAGAGAAGGCTGAAAAAATTATAGAAGAGATGGGGAAACATGGATTTTGTCCTGATGTGATTTCTTATACCTGCTTCGTTGAAGCCTATTGCAATGAGAAGGATTTCCCCAAAGTTGATGCAACTTTAGAGGAAATGCAAATATATTTATTGCTAGAACTAATGAGAAGCACTCAGAAGTTGTCGCGTCTTACATTGAGGTTGGTTTGTGATCTAACTTTGTGGACTTCTATATCTTTGGTTGTTTCCTTTAGGCTACATTTAATTGGATGGAGTTGTTCTATTGTGGTAATATACAACTCGTAAGCAGTTTTGTTCTCTTTTCTTTCCAAAAATTGGCAAGTAATTGGACGGAGATTGGGGGTTTGCCGATTGTGTTGGAGAAGTTGTGCCGGAGTGATTTGGTGAAGTGGGTTAGAAACAGGTGAGGATTAAAATTGAAGCAAAGTGGTGAATAAGATGAAGAAGAAGACTGGGAGAAATAATACCACCGGTTTATGTTACAATACAAATTCATGAAGGGTAATTAAGTCTTTTGCCAAATAAAGTAACGGAGTTAAGACGGAAAGCACTTTTTCACTTCAACTCAAAAAGTCGGGTGTCTAAATGTAGCTTTACTGACTATAGGTGGTTAAGTGGGAAACCGCTCAAACCCCAGGTGATCATCTGAACTTAACCCTTTTATTTTTTACTTTTATCTGAGGCAAATAATGTGCAACTAAATCATTTTATTTGCACCTTAGGACACTTGTGTTTTGATGTTTCTTGAGCATTGCAACACGGGTTTACCAGAGGTATTAAACCAAATAGTTATCTGGCCCAACATTAAATGAGTTGAGTTGTTTGAAAAATTTAATTGAATTTTCAAGAAGAGAAAAACATGGGTTGTTGACTAAAGAGTTGTTTCAGATGATTTTCTTTATAATCTTCACCGACATGCATTATTTGTGTAGCTATTTCTGAAATGTAACATAGAGAAGGACCTAAAGGTCAATTTCTTGTTTGATCCCTTCAATATTAGGATAAGATAGGATTGAAGATATCTTTAAGAAAAGACCTACTGTCTTCATTGCTACAATGAGAACCTTGAATGGTTGAACTAATTTCAAATATGCTTAAGAGAATAAACATCTACCGGAAAGAAACTACATTAAAATTATGAACAACCTTGAAGTTGCTGGATCTGATTTGAAATTTGAGTTAAATTATATTGTTCTCTTAACATAATGTGAGTGGAGTGGCTAATTTCTCTGCTAGGATATGCAAAATTCTATCATTTAATTATTTTAGAATTTCATTCTGCGGAAGTATAATAAAGGAAAATGTTAAATGAAATTTCACTAAAGGAATGTCAAAACAGTCTGCTTATACTTGTGGACTCTGTTATATGGCTTTTCCTTTTTGCAGATGATGATGGAGCAGCTCCTTCAGGTCCCTTCAAGAGGAGGTCATGTCATTGAAAGGCTTGGAACTCATAGGTGAGCAGGCGGAGCCTGTCCAACCTGATTCAGAGCCAGTAGCAGATAGCCCCTACCCAGCTGTCCAAGAGCGAAAGCCTGCTGACAAAAAGAGAGTGAAACCAAAATGGTTGAAAATGTGATCTTTTGAGTCCACAAATGAGTCTCTTATTACATCTTTAGGTCCATGGTTAGGTATTTCCCAACTTAAAGTTGTCTGGTTGTCCATGGGGAGATTGAAAATGTAACCTAGGTTGCGTCACTTGTATACAAGTTGCCATTCCCAGATTCAGATGGCACGGGATAGAAAGGTGCTGAATATGATAAACAACTCTCAAGAGGTTGTCTGGACAGTATGGTTTCATTTGTGTTATAAGAAGTTCTGAGTTTTGCTCTTCTGAGAGAATACTCTATCAAATAGTAATGTGCTCCAAAAAGTAGTTATGGTTCTGTGCTCGGCATGATGGATGGATACTATCAAAAAGCAAAAAGCAACATTTTTTCTTATAGTAGTTTCCTTGTTTCGTCCTTGCAGATTCCCATCCCATCAAAAATCTTCTCCTTGTTTCTTCATTCATTGAAGCTTAATTTTAGTTGTCCCACCAGAAATAATTAAGATCAACTAACAAGTTACAGTTGGTTCGATGCATTGGAGGGTGGGTCCTGGTGGGCGACCATCATTTCTGACTTTGTCTGACCATTAATAATTTTGTTGAAGAAGAGGTACAAGTGTCAAGTGATAGAAAGGTCTTCCCCTCACAAAAGTTTCACACAATCGTGTTAAGCATGGCAGCACGCGAGCCAACCTGTTCACAAGCCATTTACTCGACCGATACTTTGGAGTGCTGTACAAGAATTATAAAAAATAATTCTATAGTATTTATAATAATATTAATTATTTATAATTACCATACTTATGGCATGATTGTAATTAATTCTCATAGATTATATAAAATGATAAATAATTTTTAAAAAATAAAATCATCTAAAATATATTACGACCTTGACTTGACAATTCTTATTTTGAAGATTAACAACGACCTCTTCAAGATTAACTTTCTTTCATTTAAATCTCTATTTTGCAAATGACCCAATAACACTGCAGAGTAAGAATAAAGATAAGAAAACTGCTATGAATGCTCTTACAATTAGCTTTCTTTCATTTAAACCTATTTGCAACCAATTCCCCCAGCGAACTAAAACACTAGCACTAAAACTCATTTTATTTATTTAGTACCAAACTCAAATTTGGAAAATGTTGCTCACTACACCCCTACCAATCCTTCAACAAAAGGTTATTGATAATTCTATTTATATTTAGTGACACTTGTTTTAATAACACTTTAAGACACATTCAAAAAAATAATAATATTGCTGGTTAATTCTATCTAAATAATTATTTTCTTTTTTCAAGACAAAAGATTTAGTTAGTTTTATAATTAACCGTTTAACCTTAAAAATAAAATAAAATAACAATTATTTTTAATAGTTGGGTTCAAGGAATTTTTCCATGTGAGATCACTACATAGATATCATGAGCGAACTCAATATTTTACTTTGAGGAGAAAAAACATAAAATTCAATTCACACACGACATGACATATATAGTAAAAACTTCTTAAGAAGGACAAGGTTAGTCTTTTATTTTATTTTAATAAATTATCAATAATATGAAAATTAATGATAAACTTTAAAAGTTTTCATAATAAAATGTTAACAAACTTAGTAATTTTATTAAAATAAAAATATATTTCAAATTAAAAAAATTAAATTTTTTATTAAAAATATATATTTAATTTTGTAAGGAGTACTAATATTATTACTAATCCAAATCTGAAATACTGGATGAAGTGCAAAATTTAACGATATTCTATTAATTTCATGAATATAGAAGCCAAAATTTAACAAAATGAGTGTAGAATTCTGAATTTGAAGCGAAATAATATTACTTACATACTACAGAGTATGGAAGAAAATATTATTCCATACGAATATTAAACAAAAATAATATTTCTTACCTTAAAAATTAAGAAGATTATTCCAACTGGTATAGCGGAGATATTTTTGAAAAAAACTTGAACTGTTTTCTACACTCACATCTTCCTTAAACTCTAAACAAACACGCTCGATATTATAGAAGAAGAATTTTCTGATTCTGATGTGATTTTCAATTATAAACTAAGCATCCTATTTATAGAAAAATGAAATGATACTATTTAAAAAAGTTTTTCACGGGTGAACAATGTTAAAACTCACAGGCGCAAACTTTAATCTGATTTTTTTTTAGAATTTACTATACAAATACTATGTAGATACTATGCACAATAAAATAAAATATATTCTATTTTTCATATAAAACAAAACTTATTATATAATATATATATATATAATAAAAACAACTTTCCGTGAAAAAAAGCCTCCAGATTTCTCCCCCCAAAAGTCCTCCACACATGGGCCCCATTATATGTCGTCATCACATGTGGGCCCCACTTTTAATAATATATATACTCTGAATAATTTTATATCGATTATTTTAAAAATCGTGTAATAGGGGGTCCAAATAATAAATAAAATTTATAACAAATATTTCATAAAATGTCCTTAATATTTTTAACAATATTTATTCATCATTATTATAACTCGTAATATTAACAACTTGATCGTTCCCAGGAAATAAGGGCTTTCCGATAAGAATTTCTCCCTATTGGCGCGCAATTAGGTGACCAAACTCATTTCCTCGACAGAACTTTATAGACATTGTTAATTATGCAAATAATAATATGAATAACTTGTCATCTCAATTATTGATTTAATAATATAAAATATTGACAATAATTGAATTAAATAACGGGAGATACTATGTAACAATTACTGTAACAATAATTGAATATAATTGAGTGACTTCTGACGTAAGCATCAATAATCAATACCGTGTGCTACTATGCAACCACGCGTATTATTGTACTTTTATCACCGGATATTTCAACAGTTAACGGTAAAATTTTCGCCGTTATTTTTATAAAAATATATTTATGTCGTTTTCTAACTCCGACAATAATTCTGTCGTGGGGTTCACCAATAATTGTGTCGTCGCACGAATATTTCCTGTTAAAACGAATATTCCCCGACCAATCGAATATTTTATAACAACTTGCATAATTTACAAAATTTATAAATAATACCCATAATTATAACATTATATCAAATCTACATAATAATATTAAAAAATAATATTTAAAGAAAAATTATTTTTATTAATGAAAGTTGGGGTTTAACAGTTATTTTCTTTTTTCATGAGAAAAGATTTAGTTAGTTTTATAATTAACCGTCTAACCTTAAAAATAAAATAAAATAACAATTATTTTTAATCGATAATAGTTGGGTTCAAAGAACTTTTCTTAAGAAGGACAACGCTAGTCTTTTATTTTATTTGAATAAATTATCAATAATATGAAAATTAATGATAAACTTTAAAACTTATCATAATAAAATGTTAACAAACTTAGTAATTTTATTAAAATAAAAATATATCTAAAATTAAAAAATGTTTTAAAATTTTAATTTTTTAATATAAATATATATTATTACTAATCCAAATCTCTTCTAGGGTAGAAGTGAATGGAATGAGAGTGGGACAGGTCCAGTGGCGCCTCTTTTATTATTCAACGTATAGTTCAGACTTGAGCCCGCCAAAGAACCCACACTGCGGCAGCCAATGCCATGACGTTGCGTTGGATATTTTTTCCTTAATCATAAAGATTATGGAAAGAATACTCATAACTCATACTACTCATACTACTTAAATTATAGGTTGACCTTTTACTAAACAACCTATAATTTAACTGCAATTTTAACCAACTGTTTAGGTAACATTTCTTAGCCATATTTTCAATCTCAAATTCTGATAGGGCACGCAAATTCCATGAGATGATACATATTCTACCATACTTGTAAACCTTTTGAATTTTTATAAAATGTTGAAGTAACATATAACATTAATTTTATAAAAAAAATTCCTACTCCAAAATACTTTACTACGTATTTCTCCAAATGCAATCATATTGATATTGCTGTACAACAGTTTGAGTTGTACTAAATTATCTGAAGGACTACAAATTACGTTAAAGTTAAGCTATTGGGGAATAACTGTAAATATATAAAAATACTGGGGATATTTTGCAAACTACGGCGCTGTGCGTAAAATGAGAACATATTTCATATTTACAGACAAAAGCACAAAAGCAGAGAGTTAGTTGAAGTTCAAACTCGACTCAGCCCACAAGTCATCTTCCCATACATTTTCTTTCTCTCTCCATATATCTATATCTATATATAGTCTCCCTAAGATCTTATAGAAAAAGGGTATATCTTTTGTATTCTGTTTTTATAAGTACTTCTATTTTCTCTTTCTTTCTCTCTCAAGCACCAGCTTTTAAGGTTTGGTCCCTTTCTCTTTAATTTCATTCATTTGGGGTTTATGATCTTAATTTTATGCAAAATGTGCGTTTGATTATGAATTTATGATCACTTTCTTTGTTAATGGGTGTTTATTGATCTATTAATTCATTATCTAAATTTTATACTACATGATTTTTTAACTTCCTATAATAAATTTAGTACCATCTAGTCTAACATACATATATTCTGTCTGCTATGCAGAATCTATTATAAATTTTGAAATTTGTGAGGTAGCTGATCAGCTGTGAAGATGACATCAGACAAATGGTGCATAGAAAAAAGAGCTCCCCTTAGAAATGATTCTGTCATAAAAGAAGAAAATGTGCCTGAAATTGGGTGTCTTTCCATTGTTGTGCTTGGTGCTTCTGGTGATCTTGCCAAGAAAAAGACTTTCCCTGCACTCTTCAATCTTTACCGACAGGTTTGACTAGGATCTCCTTCCTATTTTGGATATGATGTGATTCTAAGATTGGGTTTTTATTTAATGCACTGATTGAGATGATATCACTTTTTGGTTTTATTTATAGAAGGTAGTAAATGGCAATAAATTATACTCCCTCCGTTCCTAAAACATTGTGGTTTTAGAATAAAAAATTTGTTCTAAAAAGTTTGTCGATTACAATTTTCAAGAAGAATAAATTATTTATTTTTCTATATTATCCTTACATTCTCTCATTGTCCCAAGAAATTCTTTCCTTGTATTAATAGTTTTCAACTTCCCATAAATGGGTAGTGATGGAATTTCAAACAAATTTTACTTGGTAAATGATATTTTCTTAATCTATATGCCAAAACCTTAAACGACAATCTTTTAGGAATGGAGGCAGTAGTATACCTGTTATTTATGATGGATGGGGGTGGGGGATGAATTTTTTGTTTTAAGCTAATTTGGAATTGGGATGAATTTGCTCAGGGATTTTTGCAGTCACATGAAGTGTACATTTTTGGCTATGCAAGGACCAAGATTTCGGATGGAGAGTTGAGAGATCGGATCCGTGGGTGAGACACTTAGCTTTGGTGCATGGTTTACTCATACTGAGTGAAAACACAATGTTTCATTTACAATTCGTTGAACATCTTTAACTACTGCATATGTAACCGCTCAGGATATTGTGACATTTAGGCTGTGTTTGTGAGTTTTGTTTTGGAGGGAAGGGAAAGCTCTTCTTTCTTAAATTTTTGAAAAGAACAACTTTCCCTTCCCTCCGAATTAAAACTCACAAACAGTCCATTAAAGACTCCAACACAGAAAATTGTGATTCAATTGCTAATGCATGAAATGACTCTGTAGGAATAATGTTTTGACTGACCTTTTGATTCAGATATCTTAAACCAAGCAAGAATGCTGTGGATGGACACAAAGAAGATGTAACAAAGTTTCTCCAATTGGTTAGTAAAGTAGTTGTCACTTTGTGTCTTAATGTTCTTCTATATTTAGCCATTTGTAATGCCATGAATTGACTTGTTATTTCTCAAATAGATCAAATATGTTTGTGGCTCTTATGATACCGAGGAGGGTTATCGGCTGCTGGATAAGGAAATATCTGAGCACGAAATATCAAGAAACAGCGCAGAAGGATCATCCCGGAGACTATTCTACCTTGCGCTTCCTCCATCAGTATATCCCCCAGTCTGCAAAATGATCAAGACTTGTTGCATGAATAAATGTATGTGCCACACTGCCAATGCTTCTATACCATAATTGTTTCTTTGATGGTTTCAATGCATTCATTTCGTTAAAAGTTCACCACTCAAGTAATAAAACTAAACATTTTCTAGGTTCGACCTAGACTCTTTAACAGATAAATTGCTTAGAGCCTTCCAAAGCATATCATAGAAACTTACATCATGTATGGATGAGATGTATGCTTTTAGCTCACATATATATCTACTTGGAGAGCTTAAGTTCCACGACTGCTGCGTTTAGCTCCAATGGATCAATATCTGCTTTGTGGTCATGAAAGCATTTCTTATATATAGAAGTTGCCTAAAACTTTTGATGTTTATGGAAAGGAGCTTTAAGATAAACCAAGTGAATAGGAATATCCTCTAAGTGATTGGTGCGGTCCAAATCTTGCACAGTTGGAGACTGGAGTCGCAGTAAATATTATTCTACAACTCGTGTGTGCTAATTTTATTGACCTCACTGAAGAAGACCACTCCTGCTAGATCAAAGATTTCAGTTATTCATCTTTTTATTAATACATTTAGTTAGAGGTAAATAATAGCGGATTAGCGGGTGCTCGTAGTGTGAAACAAGGTACATTACTACATGGTAGGATATTTACGTACACGTGTCAACAAGTATTTTTTCTTTTTGGATGTGCTTATCAATAGGTCACTAGCAGCCTCTTGTTTCATCATCACTGCAAAAGTTCATCTTTGGTTTGTTAGTGCTTAAGAAGTAATGCATATATACTCTTCTTGATGCGGGATAACAGTCTCTTTTCCTCCCAGTCGAAAAATGGGCAAAGATATTAAATTCCTTTAAGTTTATTATGAATTATGACCTTTTTAAATCATGGAATGGGACAACCAAAGACTAGTCCTTAACATGTTTTGTGATGTTAAATTATAATTCTTATGAATTTATTTATTTAATCCGTTTCAGCTGATCTTGGTGGATGGACTCGGATTGTTGTTGAAAAGCCCTTTGGCAGGGATTTGGATTCAGCTGAGCAACTCAGTAACCAGATAGGAGAATTGTTTAAAGAGCCACAGATCTACCGTATCGATCATTATTTGGGAAAAGAATTGGTGCAAAACTTGGTAATACATGTCGATATTGTCTAACATTTGAGCCGTTGCTGCTGCTTTTCTCAATCTTTATGGCAGTTGATTTTTTTAATTTTATTTTTTCAGTTGGTACTTCGTTTTGCAAACCGTTTCTTCTTACCGCTCTGGAATCGTGACAACATCGCTAATGTACAGGTTAGTTTGTTCATTCTTTTTTGTTCTTCTTTGAAAGTGGCGAGTTAGTAAAGAAGTTACAATGGTTCACTATTAATTGTTCATTTGTATGATGGCTAATTATGTAACCTGCTGTACAATTTGTAACTGTGACTCTTTTATTGATTTATTTATAAGAAATTACCACAATGATGTTAGCTTTTTCCTGGTTTGTGGTGATGGTGTTATAGTTCTTTTGGGAGGCTTGATTGGCTGCATATTTTTGGTTTCATGTCTCAATATTTTCCAAATACATGGTTGATATATTCATATTTAATTTCAAGGAACTTTATTAATCCTTTGTTCATTCCCTTAGCAGCTATTTATTTGCCGTAGTGGTCATTCTCGAGTTTGTATTGCCCCTTCATATATATGCAGTTTCACATCTGTGATTCTTTGTCTAGAAATGACATAGATTGGTTTACGTCTAAAATGTGCTCAACTTTTTAAATGTCTCTCTCTCTTTTTCTTCTTCTTATATATATATTTTTTGTGCCCTTCACTTGCAGATTGTGTTTAGAGAAGATTTTGGAACTGACGGCCGTGGTGGATATTTTGATCAATATGGGTATGAACCAAGGACACTAACTGTTTTCTTAGCTATTGCTAAATAATCACCATTACTACAATTGGGAAGTTAAAAATTCACAAGGCATTAAGGATCTTGTATGTTTGGATTAACAAACTGTAGTTTACTTTCATTTTTTTGACCTTTACTCCAATGTTGTGGAATTGAAAAAATATTTCCAAGTGAAAAGCTGCTGAAGAATATTAAGTATATTTTTTATTTCTCTGCATTAATGTTTCGAGAATGACATATTATTAATTATTATTTTTTATTTGCAGAATCATCCGTGATATTATCCAAAATCATCTCTTGCAGGTCAGACAAATACTAAAATTAAACCATGCTTATATAATGCCATCTATACTTGAATTGCTAAATTATTTGTATGGTCTTGCTATAACTATCATATAACCCAGAAGTTAAGTATAGAACAATTTCCATACACTTCATCGTGAATTGTGAATTTCATTTGCAAGCTGATGTCGGCCTCTTGTTCAGTTTAATTTATATATTTATCTATGAACTGTAGGTTCTATGCCTCGTTGCTATGGAGAAGCCTGTTTCTCTCAAGCCTGAGCACATTCGAGATGAGAAAGTGAAGGTATGTATAAACTTTTCCTTGTCGTGAAAAACTCATGGTGTGTTACTCTTGTTTTGTCTTCAATTAGTTTCTGTGTTGTGACAAAAGTTCAGCACCAACATATATCTTAGTTGTGTTTTTACAATTCTCTATCATAATGTCTTCATTTCATTTGAAGTGTTCATTACGTGTGCCAACATTCCTTTTCCCTTTCAATTGATAATCTTGGTATTAATTCAGGTTCTTCAATCCGTAATTCCACTTAAAGATGAAGAGGTTGTACTTGGACAATACGATGGTTATTTAGATGATCCAACAGTTCCTAACGGCTCAAATACTCCTACTTTTGCAAGCATGGTTCTGCATATACACAATGAAAGATGGGAAGGTATATATCTAGAGTTGTATATTTTGTGCAAAAATAATCTCTTGAAAGTTCTTTGAGGGAAGAAATATTTATATAAAACGGGACTCAATGTTTAAGCGGAGTACATTGTGCAAGTAAAATAAGACCTGGCTTAACCAGCGTGATAGTTTATTTATGCATTACCTACACAACTTGCACATTATTTGAACATATATATAATGCACTCTTATCTGTTCTCACTAGCATTATCATGAATTGCTGCAGGTGTGCCCTTTATACTCAAGGCTGGGAAAGCATTAAATTCTAGAAAGGCAGAAATTCGTATTCAGTTCAAGGATGTGCCTGGTGATATATTCAAAAGTATGTTATCAGAGCTTCAAAAGTATATTTATTTTACCTCTAAATTTCATTTCGTTATAATGTCAAAAATGTCTTGTAGTTGAGCAAAGATGGAGAAATAGGTCTCAGTCTCCAAGTGGTAGACCTATTCTCTAAATTTCAACCAAACATTAGACCAGCTCAAATACAAATTATTAACTAGAATTAAATGCATCCTTCACAATTCTACATGTTATTGCATTATAGTAGTAACTTTTTAAAACTTGTTTAGGTCAAAAGCAAGGGAGGAATGAATGTGTCATACGCTTACAGCCTTCAGAGGCCATATACATGAAGCTTACTGTAAGTGACTGATCTTGGTTGAATGTTGTAATGCTGATCTTATTCAAAAAAATGTTTGAGCTACATGATTGTTTCACATTTCACAGTGCATCTCTCTACCCTTATCCTGTATTTTATTATTTCATAATCAGTATATAAATAGATGATGCTTGCTTCAAGTTCTTAATTTGTACACTCATCTGTCTACCTTTATCCTCTATTTTATTCTTACTATCTTGGTAAGTTAAAACTCGTGAAGATATTACATCACTTTGTTATGTCTCAACGTGGTTAATTTCTCTCACGCAGGTCAAGCAGCCCGGGCTTGAGATGTCAACTGTTCAGAGTGAATTGGACTTGTCATATGCGCAACGTTATCAAGACATTACCATTCCTGAGGCTTATGAACGTCTGATTCTTGACACGTATGTTTCTATTTCCTATTATATACTCCCTCCGTCCCAAATTAATTGCTTAGTTTTGACTTTTTAAGTCAAATTGACTATTTTTAGAATTAATAATTAAGCATATATAAATATATTTCTAAAATTATAGAAAATTGGGATTAGTAATAAATTGTATATACTTTCTTTTGGTTATAATCTCTTCACATATATTTTAGCAAAAATAGTAAAAAGATTAGTTTTAAAAATGGTCAATTTGACTTTAAAAAGTCAAAACTAAGCAATTAATTTGGGACGGAGGGAGTATCAATTATCAACACAACATATATATATTTTTTTCTTTTAGCAGTTTTATGCATTTAAATCCATCGATATGCTGGAATAACAATATAGTACAAGGAAATTTTACATTTTAGCCTAAATATATCGAGAGTTTTTTGGTGCTTGTTTTTACAGGATAAGGGGTGATCAGCAGCATTTTGTTCGCAGAGATGAGTTGAAGGTACAAACATAACGAATACGAGATGCATATATGAACATAGAAGTCGTGCCAACTTTAATATTAATTTTTGGTTTCAATTTACCAGGCAGCCTGGGAGATTTTCACACCTCTTCTGCACAAAATAAATAATGGCGAGTTCAAATCAATTCCATACAAGCCAGGCAGCCGAGGCCCAGAGGAAGCAGATAAGTTGCTGGAAAAAGCTGGTTATGTTCAAACACATGGGTATATATGGATTCCTCCCACCTTATAGTAACCTTCATCACCATAACGCGCCTGCATGGAGGATTTTCACCATCGATGGATGCATATATAAGTATAAACGTATTATAAGTGTTGTGATACGTGTGATAGTTTTTCCCTTTTGTAGTGTGCAATAAGTATTGCTCTAACCCTGTAACCTTGATGGCTGTTCGTGCATTGAGGTATGTATCTGTCATGTTTGGATCAATAAAAAGTAATAAATCCTTGTTTAAAGCTAATATATATTGGATATTTGTTTGATAAGTTTCCTATTCATCGTTCAAACTTCGGTTTTGAAGTGTTGATTATGTTTTATTACTACGTTTGGATTGAAAGAATAAAATTGGTGAATCATCGAAATGAGTCATTTCATATCATCCCTCGAAGAATAAAAGTAAAAATGAGAATGATTTATTCCATTCCATTTCAATAGAACAATTAAACTCAATTTTTGTTCATTCCATTAAAATAAGTCATTCCATTCCCATCTTAGTTCTGCCCATCCAAACAAATCACGGTAATAGATTTTTACAATGTGATCTTGGCTAGCTTAAACTTCAATTATATTTTGTTGGCGATCACTCCTAAATAACTACAAATATTCTAAAGTTAATAAAATACTTAATACCACTTGTGCTTTTAAGGAATAATAGCTCAATATTTTGTAAAAGAAGTGATATAGGAGTATTGCTGTTAAATGGAGGGTCCAATAATGTATATCATTCTAACACTAAATGACCTGCGTGTAACACCCCAGTCCCACATCGAAAGATAGGGAAAAAATTTGTCTTCATATAAGGAATTAAGTAACTACCAATAGTACCTTCAAGTCATGACCTTTTGGGAGCCTGTGGTGGGCTAGATGACCCAAGAAGATACTATTGGGCCAGTGGTTTGAGGCCTTATTTGGATGGATTTGATTCGATTCGGACTTGGGATTTGACCCAAGATTTGTTCTGGACTCGGGATTTGACCCGGGTTGTTTCATATGGTATCAGAGCCGACTCTCGAAAGCTCGGGTCGGGTTATCCAATCGAGTTGCCGGAGGTGGGGACACGAAGGCTGGTGGTATTATCCCACAATGGAGAGATGAAGGTCCGGAGGTGGGGACACGAAGCCAGCCGGTATTATCCCACAATGGCTGACGGGGACGTCAGAAATTTAAGTGGGGGAGTTTGTAACACCCCAGTCCCACATCGAAAGATAGGGAAAAAATTTGTCTTCATATAAGGAATTAAGTAACTACCAATAGTACCTTCAAGTCATGACCTTTTGGGAGCCTGTGGTGGGCTAGATGACCCAAGAAGATACTATTGGGCCAGTGGTTTGAGGCCTTATTTGGATGGATTTGATTCGATTCGGACTTGGGATTTGACCCAAGATTTGTTCCGGACTCGGGATTTGACCTGGGTTGTTTCACTGTGGCTCTGCTCTCCCTCTATAAATAGAGGGCTTGGGAGTTGGGCAGCCATTTTAAAGAGAAAAAAGCGAGGAAGCCCTATCCAATTTGAAGCCCTCCACCTTTGAACAAAATTTTCAGCACATGTTTTCACAAAAAACAAAAGTGAGTCACACCCATAATTTTAATAAAAACATTTAATTTCCGTAATAGAAAATTAAAATTTGAGGAGGTTTGAGTAATTTATTAAACTTTAAAATCTGTTTATATTTGAATCATTTATATTTTGAGTCGATTTCGAATATGATACCATGTTAAGTAACCAACTCATCTAAAAGCTTAAACTGTTAGATGGAGGGCCCAACAATATATATCATTTTAATATTTAATGTTATACAATCATTTCCTTAATACTTAAGGGTGGAGTACATTTTACAAGCACCAATTGAGCATCTAATCCCAATTATTTTTGGCATGAGACATTGATGATGACATATAACAGTTTAGGGGGTATTTGTTAGAAAAATGTTCTAGTCAAATTGATACGGTTGGAATTTCAAAACTATGAGAGAAATGGAAAAGTAATAAAAAAGATAGGGAGGAAATTAAAATCAGTAACCAATAGAATCGTGAATACTATAAATTATATAAAATATTATTAAGTATAAATTATATTGTTTAAAATGAATTAAGATTTTATGAATTGTTTAAAATGTTCCAGTTGATTGAGAGACAGAGTATAGTACCAGCCACTAACGAGTCTGCAACTTCTTTTTATAGACAACAAGTAACTGATATTTCTATATGTTCCTCTCACACATGACATGAGCATACAATGAATCCCACGAAGAAGACAAAGCGTGAAAAAAATAAGGAACTGATATTTGCACATGTATTTTTGATATTTCTACGTGTTCCTCTTTCACATTACATGAGTATACATTGGATTCCACCTTCATATGAAAATATCAAAAATACATGTCCCGAGAAATAAACTGCCGATAAAAACTTATCCACGTGCTGAGCTTAGTTAGTAGATTAAAATCATGATTATAGTGATCAATTTGTAATCATCCTTCATAATTACGAATGTGTTTAATTTTGGAAAGGAGCAAATATAGTAATTTTAAAATTCAAGGTTAATAGGAATTTATTTGATTTTGTACTAAATCAAATAAATTCCAATTAACCTTGAATTTTAAAATTCGTAAATTGACTTTATAAGTTCAAATTATATGTAGCATCTAATTGCGGAGGAGAGATACTATTCATAAAACAAAATCCTACAATAATTACTTTTGCAATAGACCAAAACAGAATGTTTAAAGCATTAAAATCCTATAAATATAAGGAAACTGATGTTATATCATAAATAAATTATATAAAAATATTAATTTTTTATGAGAAAAAAATTAAACATTTTGTGTGTAAATATCAGTTTCTAAGTTCTAACTATAAATCTACCTTTGCTAATTGCTAGTGAAAAGGTAGTTGATTGGTCTGTGGTTACTGTGCAGTACTCTCTCCGTCCATAATTATTTGACGTTTTAGAGTTTTTTATTTGTCCCTAATTATTTGACGTTTGTTCAAATCTAGGAAATTAATGACAATTTTTCTAAAATTACCCCTCATTACTCTACCTATTTTTTGATACTTTAAACTTTTTCTCTCTCCTTATCCCAACAAAACTCTTCTTATTCTAACAAAAGATTTAAGGGTATTATAGACAATTGAATATTATATTTAATATTTTTTAATTATTATCTTAATTTTTGTATTCATTTCTAAAACGTCAAATAATTATGGACGGAGGTGATATTTATTTACCCAGAGTCAGGTAGTACTTATTGGCATTTCAACCTTCCATCTCCTTCCTTCGTTTTTAGAGCCTATCGTGAATTTACTTCTTCTGCCATTGAGAATTAAACATCTATCTCTCAACTTGTAAGTGGCATGGCATGCATGTTCGATTCAAAGTTTTTGGAACTTCTTTTCAAGTCTTTTGGAGTATGTTTGCACATATTCACTTAAACGCAAATGAATTTATAAGTTCATCAAATCAATTTATAAGTTATTTACTACTGTTTGAGAGTTACTTATTTTTTAACATATAAATTGGGTTTTAGGTCAAAAAAAAAATTAAATAACTATTTGCGACTTATTTTAAAATGACTTATAAGTCGTTTTAAATTAAGTTAGTTTGATCAAATGTAATGTCTATTTTACCCCTCTTTTTATTAATATATTTTTTATTAACCTTTACATTATTTTAAGTTTAAAACTCATTACGAGCCGAATACCTTCATAACTTGTATGAACTTAATTTTTGACTTATAAATCAAATTGATACCGAACACTTTTATATATAAATCAGAACTTATAAGTCAATTTATATTTTGAACTTATAAGTCATTTAAAATAAAGAGTTAACGAACAGGTTAAACAAACTTTTATTGTCCAAACTCACCACAAGCAGACTTTTTAAACGTACAACCGCACCAAAACGAGAATAACACTAGTATAGAAAGAAGTGTGCTACGCCTGGAATTAGGTCTCGCGCAACACACCATTCCTAACCAACCAAACTTCTTCTCTTGTCATGTGTCTCCACCATTCTCTCTCTGGATTCTCTCTAGAAAATTTTATTTCTCTCTCTTGAAACTCTCTCTCGCTTTCCCTCCACCAGATTTTGCGTTGCATCTTCTCCTTCTCATATCTGCATTGTTCCGCAATTCTTTGTATCACACGCGTATAAATATCTATATCAGTAAGTATCTCTATTTCTCCTTCGATTATTATTATCATTGTAAAATTGGTCAAAACTTTTATCTGATTTTCGGATTAGATTCTTAATATTTTCTTTCCTTTTCCCAATCCCAATTCTGATTAGTTGTCTTTTACTCAATCGCCGATAGTATTGCATTATTTGATCCTCTGACCTAGGGCTTCTATCAAGCCATTCTTGTGCTTCGACCAAGCAAAAAGCGTCTTCTTTTTCAATTTATCGGTTGCCCTTTTTCTGTTTTAGCTTAAATTCATCTTCACGTATATCGTTTAACAAGTTGGTTGATATAAAGCTCGATAGGTTTGTCTATAGGTTTTGTTGATCTTGTTTGATCCCTCGGTGATATTTTTGGGGCTTTGTTTTAGTTTGCCATCAGAAATTGAGAGTGTTTTAGTTTGTTATTTTGGATTTAGAGAGGGTTCTTGCATTAGATCGGGTCTCTTAGTTATAGGGTTACTTTTTTCCTAAACTTTTTTCTGATTAGGTTGGTGGAGTCGCAATGGTGTTAGATTTTTGGTATGATCCAATATTTGGAAAGTCCCAAATTTCCTCTATTACAGATACATTTTTGAGGAATGCCCAGATAAAATTTTTGACTGGGTTGCTGATTATTGGGATTTCAATTTCGAATTCAAGAATTCCCGTGAGACAACTGAGAAAAATGAGAAGGTTTATGATGATATTGTTGACGAAGGTTTGTAATTCTATCTCGTTTTTTCAGGTGCTTTTTAATATTATTTACTATATTTGTATATGTTGATTTCTTCTTACCCACGATTTTAAAGTTACCTCGTACTGATGACATTTCCTTTTATTTAAAGTTTCTACTAATGATATCTGTAGTTTCTTAATTTGTTCAACTTTTTGATACATGATCTCATCTTTGTTCATATTTCTTTACATATATAACTGACTGAAGTGCAAAATAGACCCTCCAGTTTGTACTCTTTATGCAAATCCATTCTTCCTAGATTTTTTTTTTGCAAACTTGACTCTCCAACTTGAATAAGTTGGCGAAAGGGACCCGAACAACTTTTCAATTTTAAAAAGACTAACAATACTAACCGATTCAGGGCTAGTTTTGGCAGATCAAAACAAAAAAGGAAGAAAAGAACAGAAAATACCTACCATTCTGTTAGCATCTTTGATTAATCTACCTAATTGAACATCTGTTCCAAGTTCATCAGTCAATAAAAATTGCATAGCAAGTGAAAAGACAGATTCTTACTTACCATAAACCATGCACAACTCACATGGTCATTTTTCATCATAAAAAGTTGGCGGAAAAGTGCTCGTGGTCCCTTTTGCACAACATATTCAAGTTGGGGGGTAGGTTTGCCAAAAAAAACTTGGAGGAACGGATTTGCGAAAAGAGTACAAACTGGAGGATTTATTTTGAAGTTCAGTCCATATAACCTGATCTATTTATGGCCTACTATTGTTTTGTGGCTATGTGAGTTTCCACAATCCCGTGTAGCTGATGATAAACTCATTTGTCTGTGGTCTTTTAGACACACATAGCGTGTTGGGGTGGGAGGGCAGTAGTTTTTTGCTGATAGGATTCATGAAATTCTTTAACCTGTTCCCACAATTCTTTTTTACGTGTCTTACAACCTTTACTATGTATCAGCTTATATTTATCATTATTTAAAAAAAATCAAAATTAAAATAAAACAAAAAGAGAATGTTAACATTCCGTTTTACTTTTTCATGTGCTTCTTAACCATATACATCTTTATTGTTCTTATTGATAGTGCATATTTATTACTTATTAGAGTTTATTTTCTGAACTGGAACCTTTTGGCAATGTGTAAATTGATGCTAAAATTTCATAAAGCACATCTGCACTTGATAATTTATGTTAAGCTAAATGAAAACAAATCATGCTCTTTATATGCATCAATTTCTTACTTTCTTATTTTAATAACTTTGTCATTTTTAGTTATGCTGCCATTGTTTGGCTATGTCCGTTCCAGCTGAAATTGTTTGCTAAAGGCTTATAGCAGTCAAATGGGTGCTTTTTCCATAATTGTATTTGTCGATAGAAAGATATATTTAGTTTTAGTTTTCCTAGTTAGCATCTAACATACAATTTCTACAAGTAATCATAGATATTATATTTAAATATGTCATCCACGTGTCTTGAAATTTCGTATCACTTGCACAATTAGGAATGGTAACACACTCAAATCAGGACTTGGTACATATTGAGTATTATTGAAGATGTATGTATATCTGGCTATCTGTTTACAGAACTTTTTTGTTTCGAATTTTAGTTCCTAGATACGTACCTACTTTTGCTGATCGTTTACCTCTTGTTCTTAAATTCGGCATATGGTTTATGCCTTGTTCTGTCCATAGTTTTGAAATCGTGAATCGTATCTTGTATCAAAAACTCCATTTCGCGTAGCATGCATCGTATTCTGAATCGTATCGTATAATACAAAAAACGAAATGAAAAATATGATAATATATATTTAAATATATAAAACACTTAATTTATTGGTCAATCTGCCATATTAGCTTGACTATATATTAAAATAGTGAAATAAATATTATTATGACATAAAAATAAAATTTAAAGTTACATAGTAGCTAAAATACTTAGAATTGAATTATTAGATATTATTTTAGTAATGTCTTTAGTGAGGAAATGAAAATTCAGATTCTTCTGAATAATTAAAATTATTATTTTTGCTTGTGGAAAATGACGTGAGAAAAATAAAGCGACGTTTTGTTTAAAATCTCATCAAGCGACGTTTTGCTTCTACTCTTTTGAATCTACATATAAACCTTTTGAAGTCTATTAGTAACTTTAAAAAGTATCATGCGTTTTATCATTTCATAAGATATGTATTGTATCGTAACTGAATCGTTGTGGTACGTATTGTATTGTCTTCGTATCATATCTAGCAATACATATCGTGTATCGTACGATGTTGATAACTATGATTCTGTTAGTTAGAATTTTAGTGAAATCGTGGATTTTCAAATTTTGAGTTGGTCTTATGCTGATATATCAATTGTTAGTCTTTTCCCACATCTAAATTAGTTTTCTTCTTTTTATTTCTATTGTTAGCACTGCTATGAAATTATGGTTGAGTTATATTGTTGATGACCCACCTTAACTATTAGTTGAAAAAATATGTTATACCCACCATGCCCTCAATAGTTTTATACTTTCCTCCATTTCAAAATATAAGATCATTATTAACTTGTTAACTTTTCGAAGTCAACTTAAGACATTTTCAAACTCAAAATTGACATGGTTTTCATTAATTTTAGTCAATACAATTATGACTATTGTGAACTATCTACAAGGTGGTCATCGGTGTAAGATTCATGATTTCATAATTGTTAATGAATCATCTCAATTTTGAGTTTCTAAATATCTCAAATTAACTTTTAAAAGTCAATAATAATCTTATAATTTGGAACGGAGGAAGTATATAATAACATAAGAGATGTTAATGTATATAATTTGGAACGGAGGAAGTATATAATTTGTTAATGTATGTATTGATTACATACATTACGATTTGGGATTTGTTGCTTCTTTTTTTGTTGTTGAAAGATTATATTTGTATAATATTAAATCTTATCTCTTTAAAATAACTGATTATAATCGTTTTATTACAAGAAAAATATCTGTAATTTTTTCAGAAGAAACTAATAAAGCACACTTATAATATTGTCTTAAAACAAATTAATGTTGCAAGTGTTGTGTTAACTTTTTTTGTTATGCATAAGAATACAAACACGAATGACATTAAAAATAAACCTTTAAGCAACTCAAGACATTATCATATGTTAAAAGAAAAAAAATTATATTAGTGGATTTTTAAAAAAAAACACCTTAAGCCGATAGTATTTTTTTGTTTCTGTTTTTGCGATAAATCGAGTCATATCCAAAGAGGCACAAAGGAGTGCCTCCCATGCACAAAGGAGTGCCTCCCATGTACAAACGAAGACCAAAAAAGGAATTCGCCGAGGCTAAACTCCGTCAAGAAATCAACAAAGCAGTAGGCGAGCACCCAATAAATTCACCATTTTATCTACAAATACTGTCCTACGTCAAGTGCTTTGCCTTGGCCACCTTAGAAATACAGTATATAGCGAAACTCGCTTTGCCTTGGCCACCTTAGAAATACAGTATATAGCAAAACTCCTTATTCTCTCTGCCACCCTACCCACCTACAACCTTCCTTCACCTCTGCCAATAACAGACCTTCTTCCTCACGAGGAAATATCAACCAGCACAAAGTACCCCTTGCAATTCGAATAGCATAATGCCACCACTTCTCTGTTCTGATACCTTCTCTAATCAACCATCCCTTTCCTGTTTGCCCTTGCCTTGTCCAAATAGTTTTTCACCCTCTGCAGCTTGTCATCCAACAACCTAACCTCCTTCACGTAGCCTTTCCCTTTCTCTAAACATCTGTATGCCGGCTTCCCTGCTTCTCCGATGTAAGGTAAAAGAGTTGCACCCAACTGTGGAAGAAGGTTCCTCTTATTTTCTATCCCCCAGCTGAAAGCTTTAGGCTCCCTATCCGGTATTCTTCAGTATTCATACCTATGGTTACCTAATCTTCCTCTCTCCTAACTCTTGGAGTAATTTTTCATTCAGTTTATTTCAGCTGCTTTGCTTTCATGTTCAATTGATGAGCAATGAGAATTTTATTCAGTGATACTTTTACTTGTCTTTGGTTCCCACTACTTTAATTTGAAGCAGATTTCTTTGTAGTTTTGATTTATTAAAATTATTCAGAGTGAATTTACAAATCTGTCCGATTTCCATGCAGCTAAGTGTCCCGGGATGTGTTAGACTTAGTGTCGAAGGTATCTTGTGTAGCTTGAAGGTCTTCAAGTCTACAGGTGCTCCTGGAATAAAAAACCTGCGAATTGGTGGCCTTTTTGGCGTAACAAATGAGCACTTTGAAGAGTTGAAATTCTTGCTCGAGGTGGACAATCAAAAGCCACTCAGTGCCTGCGAACCTCGATTCTACCGAGGTGGACAGTTGTATCTCCCTATTGATGATGATCGTGCTATTGACATCGAGTCATGTCCACGATGCCAGCAACTTAGGCAAGTGTATGATTGCCCAGCAGAGAGTTGCCAAGGGAAACACCGTGCCACATGCAGGGCTTGCACACTTTGTGTTGCTCGTTGTGTCAATTGTGGGTGTTGCATTAAGGGATGTGATTATGAGGAGACGTTCTATCTAGACTTGCTTTGTATGGGTTGTTTGGAAGCAGTTTAATTTCCAGGAAAAACAACAGGTAAGAAGAGAGTAGAGACTAAAATCATTCTATATTCCATCAACAGGGCAACATGTTGCCTCTGCTTTTATGGCTGGAAAAGACTAATGTTGCATAGTACGTTTGAATGTAGTTATGGATTTTAATAAACCGTATGGTTGGTTATCTCAAAGTGGAAGGCGGACAATTGGGGGACGAGTACGAGCAAGATGGCTCACTTACTATTGCTTCAGCTTTCTAGTGCTGCCTGCTTGGACATGCTTCAGCAGTGGGATGATCATGTGGAGGCTTAAAAAGTCAGAGAAGAAGGAATATTGGCGGTTTGCCATTTCAAGGAAATAGCTGTTTTTCTGTAAACATTGATGTAATATGGGGGGTTACGGTTTCAACTGTGATACTTTGAGTATTATTGCAAAAATGATTAATAATTAGCTAGCTATATAATAATAATAATAATAATAATAATAATAAATTTATTAGCTGTTTCAAGGAAGTTGGTTTTTAATATTAATATTACTGATTATTTATTTGTGTTTTAAGCTCATATATAGTTTGAAGTTGGAATTATCGAGAGGTGTTTCACATAATTTATGATTTGGTCCTTGTCAATTGTAATTTATACACAAAATGTTGAGCATGTAGTAATTATTTATTCTCAAACTCAGGTAACCTTTGAAATTGTGTTCAAGCCAACTTTTAAGGATAGCAAAAATAATTTTAATTTGTTGGAGATGCAGAAATAAAGCCAAGTTAAAAAAACACTTATTTGAAATTGAGTTGAACAGCGTAAGAACATATCAATTATTCTCATTCTCTCTGTTCTAAAGTTAGAGATATTATTTAATTTTTGAAGTCGAACGATGATATTTTTTTTATAAAGTTTGAAATAAAATAAATTTTGTGATTAATAGTTTTTGCTATATATTATACAATTATAATGCTTTTATCAATTAAAATTAAATAAATTCACATTAATTTAAAATTTAATATATCGTAATTTTTAAAGTCAAATTGTATTTTTAATTTTGGAATGAAGAAAATATTATCTTTCAAGATGAGACATTTTCCCATGACATTGGAAAGTGAAAATTAAAATCAATAAGTCTAGGGGGGACATTTTTTAGTGACATTTATAGTGACATTTATTTATTTATTTTGTTTTTTTGTAGTACCTCTCAAAAAATATATAGTATTTATTTCAACTGAAATTTTTATAAAAAATAGTGTTTTAGGTGTAATTTGGATACATACAAGAAACATGATTGTATAGACTATAGATGCCCTGTTTCTTGTATGTATCCAAATTACACCTAAAACACTGTTTTTAAAAAAAATTCAATTTAAATAAATACTATATATTTTTTGGGAGGTATTACAAAAAAAACCCCAAATTTTTTTTTTTAAAAAAATCGTCACTAAAAAATATCCCCCCTAGAAGGACTCAATTAAAATTAAAAAAATAATAAAAAGTTGATATTATTAAGGTAAATTATCCTTAAATTTGCATTTATTTGCAGATTGCACCCCAACGTCTCTTATGTATGCAGTGACGCAGATATCAGCGATGAAAGTCGGTACTCGGTTTTAGCAGAAGGAAAATCAGTCGGGAGAGAGAGAGAGTCGGCGATATTTTTTTCTTAAAAAGAAAGAGCCTTCTTCTTTAACAATTCCTCAATCTTTTGTTGGGGAACGGAATTGAGAACTGAAGAGTGAAGAGAAAGCTTAAGAGGGACGAAAATGGAGAACGGAGGGGGAGGAGGTGAAATCCCCGAAGACGCCAATGAACGTAAGAACTACTCCTTTTTTTTCTATATAATTTTTTCAACTTGAATTCGATAATTTTAGTTTGCTTCAAAATTTTGACTTGTTTTTCATTCTGGGGGTTTTGGGGATTGTTTGTTTCAGATTGTCCAGGCCCTCAATCAGAGTCTGCAGGAAAATCTGATGCTTGTGCAGGATGCCCTAATCAAGAGGATTGTGCTTCTGCCCCTAAAGGCCCCGACCCAGGTTCTCTCTCATAACTGTATATATTGATATATATGTAGTAATTTCATAGGTGTGTTACCTGTAATTGTATGGATGGATATTAGGCTGGTAATTAATAGACTATCACTGTTTTTCTTTTTTTCCTTTTCCTTTCGTTTTACAGATTTTCTTGATTCATCAAGTGTAATAATTTTTTTCTCTGATAAGTGCGATATTATATAGACATAAGGACGCCAAAAGGGGTGTTATTCCAGTACTGAATGAGTATACCAAGAGTAGATGGATACAAAAAATAATATAAAAAATCACACCATACTTGAGAGAACTAACCTAGGAAATTGACAAGGATATTACAAAATGGGGATAAACCTTGTTCTGCAAAAAAATAAACAAGGTCAAAAGTAAAGATATAATATAGAGCACATGCATTTTGGCATCCACAAAGTAACACCTGCTCTCACGCCAAGGAGTCCACCATACTTGACCTAGCAAGGATGTTTACTCACAAGTGCTGAAGATGAAGATTTTCTAGCTCGTTTAGTTTTGGATAGAAGATCTAAGTTATCATATTTTCAATATGGAATATGTTGATCTTCAAGCACCTTCTTCGCTGAAGTGTAATAAGAGTTGAAGTAGTAGAGTTTTGGGATCCACCGTAGAAAAGTTTTCTGGATCTGTTTTTGAATGGAACAGGTTTATTTATCAATAAATAGATACATAAATAAATATTGCAGTTTTGATGAGCTTTCTTCGCAAGAGTACACTAAAGCAGTCCTCCTTCAAGGTTATCGATGAAGATGAATTTTCTGATATTGCCTACTGAAAGAAAGTAGACCATCTAAGTTCTTATATCTTTATCCCATCAAAAATTTGGTTGCCTAAAAGTTAAAAGGCTAAGCGTGCCAGAGGGAAGTTGATGATATATTACGCTCTGATAATTCATCATCTCATTAGTCAAACTTCTTATTGGTTGACATTGGATTCATGTGGAGGATTATTGCCTTTATAGTTCATGTTTGGTTTAAAGCTTTTGGTGCTTCTGGGGCTTTCGGAGTTCAAACGCACTTGAGATTCTTGGTCGTGTAAAAGCAGCTAATTTCAAATGCAACTTTTTTAGGGGCTTAAAAAAGCTTCCCGAATACACTTTTCCAACTCTCCACACCCACCTAAACGAACAAGCCTTCAGTTGTTAAATTTTTATTCCATTCAAAAAATTTACAAAATATGGGAAACAAACTAGCTTATATTTTTCTCCGTTTTCCTTTCCTTATCAGTTGTCCATCTTTGCCTGTAGAATAGGATATTAGAAGGAAGTAATGCCTTGTAGGATGGATGTCCTCAATTGTACATTTTCATTTTTCTTATTAATTTATTTATTTTGCAGATTTGGTTGCAATTGCAGAAAGAATGGCTACTGTGAAACATAAGATACTGGTTTTATCTGGCAAGGGTGGGGTTGGCAAGAGCACATTCTCTGCTCAACTTTCATATGCACTAGCTGCTATGGATTTCCAAGCGGGCCTCCTTGATATTGATATATGCGGTCCAAGCATCCCGAAGATGCTTGGTCTTGAAGGCCAAGAGATTCACCAGAGTAATCTTGGCTGGTCTCCTGTCTATGTCGAGTCCAACCTTGGTGTCATGTCAATTGGGTTCATGCTGCCCAATCCAGATGACGCTGTCATATGGAGAGGCCCACGCAAGAATGGGATCATCAAGCAATTCCTGAAGGATGTCTACTGGGGGGAGCTTGATTTTCTAGTGGTTGATGCCCCGCCAGGTACCTCAGATGAGCATATTTCAATCGTTCAGTTCCTCAAAGAAACAGGAATTGATGGTGCTATAATAGTCACTACACCACAACAGGTGTCATTGATAGATGTTAGGAAAGAAGTGAGTTTCTGCAAGAAAGTTGGAATAGAGGTTCTTGGGGTAGTTGAGAACATGAGTGGATTGTGTCAATCAGTTCCAGATTTTAAATTTTCGAGGATGACGAATAAAGGTGAACAAGAAGATGTGACTGAGTGGGCCGTGCAGCTTATGAAAGAGAGAGCACCAGAACTTCTGAATTTATTTGCTTGCAGTGAAGTGTTTGATAGCAGCGGTGGTGGTGCTGCAAAAATGTGCATGGACATGGGCGTACCTTTTCTTGGAAAGGTGCCATTAGACCCTCAGCTATGTAAAGCAGCTGAAGAGGGCAGGTCTTGCTTTTCTGATAACAAGTGTGAGGCGAGCGCCCCTGCGCTTAAGCGGATCATAGAGAAATTGGTGGCAAACCAAATGGCGGAAAGAATAGAGGATGCCTAGGTACCTCAGGTTATGAAAGATGGAGGCTTATATGTTGGATTTGCCAGTCCTTTTAAGGGTATTTATTGGTTTAGACAAACTATTTCCGTTTTGAGACGGTATTTTAAGGAGAATATTTTTGGAAGTTATGTCGTAGTTGTAATTAGGATTATAATTTTTTGGTGTTACAGCAGTTGCTTGTTTCAAGTTGAATTATCTAATTATAAAAGACCTGTTTTTTGAATAACAGCCCTTACAATTGTATTAAGAAATTGTAATGTATGATGAATTATCTGTATTGCATGCCAGCCTCACCCTCACTGTGATATTTAATATTTGTTTCATTTAAAATATCCTTAAAATTTATATTCAATATAGATCTGGGTGAAGATTATTTGGGAGTAGTATTTTCACGTGACAAAGAGGGCATAGAGAGCAGACAGACACCGAGTATGTCGCAATTCGCATAGTAATTTCAAAGGCAAGCCATGGTTTCATTTTATACAATTAACCAAGTGTGGCTCAACTTAGACGACTCAAAAGACCACGTGTAATACTCTAATGGTAAAATTTTTTTACTATATTTTTATTGTACAGATCACATGTATTAGAATTGAATTATATTAGAATTGAATTAAACATTTAGAGCATTTTCGGCAGAACTAACTTACAAGTCATTTACTATTATTTCTGGACTTAATTTTCTATTTATAAGTTGATTTTTAATTCAAAAAAAAAATAAACAAGTAATTGTATCTCATTTAAAAATGATTTATAAGTCTTTTTAAAATAAGTTAGTTTGACCATTCTTTTTATTAATTTCATTTTTAATAATCTTTATATTTAATTTTAATTTATAAGTTTTTATGAACCGAACACATTCATAACTTGTTTTTACTTATAAGTCAAATTGATGTCGAACTCTTTTTATAATTATATTTTAACTTTTAACATTTTAAAATAAGTGTTTATGTTAGTATAGGGATAAATAACATTTTGGTCATTGTACTGGGTCCGGTTTTCATTGTGGTTACCGATTTTTTTTATTACAATCGAATAACTGTACTTTCAAAAACTTACAAAATGGTCATTCCGTTCGATTTTCCGTCCAAAAAACGGACGGAATGCTGACAGTGCAAGTTGACTCCATTTTTTTGCTTACGTGGAGCACAGAAAAGACAAGCAGGCGTATTATTATAACACAAACCAACAAAACTATTAACTACTTCACCTAAATAATTTTAAAACTAATAATAATAATAATAATAATAATAATAAAATACTATTAATAGTAATAGTTTTAAAATTCTGTTTTCAATTTTTTTTTAAAAAAATCTGTTTTTAAAAAATTCTTAAATTTAAAAAACGTTAATTTTTTAAAAAACAGAATTTTAAAATGTTAATTTTTTTAAAAAACGTTACTTTTTTTTAAAATTTCTATTTTTAAAAAAATAGATTTTTTTAAAAAAAAACTGACTTGTTAAAAGAAATATTAGTTCAGCTTTAAAAAAATTAACGTCTTTTTAAAAATTTAAAAAAATCTGAAATTAGATTTTTTTATTTTTTTAAAAAAAGTTAATTTTTTTTAAAACTGAACTCAGTTTTTTTAAAAAAATCTATTTTTTTAAAAATAGAAATTTTTAAAAAAATTAACGTTTTTTTAAAAAATTAACATTTTAAAATTCTGTTTTTTTAAAAAAAGCTGTTTTTTTTTTAAAAAAATCTGCTTTTTAAAAAAGTCACATTTTTTTAAAACTGCTGTTTTTTCAAATTAACGTTTTTTAAATTTTTTTAAATTAACGTTTTTCAAAATTTTTTAAAACAGCTGTTTTGAAAAACAAAAAAATTTCTGTTTTTATAAAAAAATAACGTTTTTTAGAAAAACAGACTTTTTTTTAAAAAACTATTAGTTCAGTTTAAGAAAAATTAACGTTTTTTAAAAAATTAAAAAAATCTGTTTTTATAAAAAAATTAACGTTTTTTAAATTTAAGAATTTTTTAAAAACAGATTTTTAAAAAAAATTTAAAAACAGAATTTTAAAACTATTACTGTTAATAGTATTTTATTATTATTATTATTATTAGTTTTTGAATTGTTTAGGTGAAGTAGTTAATAGTTTTGTTGATTTGCGTTATAATAATTCGCCTGTTTGTCTTTTTTGTGCTCCACGTAAGAAAAAAAAATGGAGTCAACTTGTGTATTCCGTCCGTTTTTTGGACGGAAAATCGAACGGAATGACCATTTTATAAGTTTTTAGAAATACAATTATTCGATTGTAATAAAAAAAAATTACCAGACCCAGTACAAAAAAGTTATTTATTCCTGATAGTATAAGTTAGTCCGTGTTTACCAGTTCTAGAACCGGTAATCTCGAGATTTAGGAAGAAGAGGGAATTCAATCATCGAAGTAGTAGTAGTTGTTGTGTTCTGTCCCTAAAAAACGGCTCCCTCGTTAACAAGAAAATGCAAAGTGGATGGTCCCAATTCCTTCAAACCCTCCCTCGACGATTCCGCCTTCATTTTCTCCATTTACATCTTAATAATTACAACACTACTTATGCTTCCTCTTCCAGTCTTCCTATATATTTTATATATATATACACACACACTCTTCTGTTCCCCACTACACATTTCTCTCTGTCTAAACTCTTTCTTTCTTTCCTACTACTAGTACACTCTACACCCACATTACATTCATCCTCATGGCCAAAATCAAGATTGGAATCAACGGTATGCACTTTATCATACACTACGTACTTGTTTCATTTGTTTGTTTGTTTTGATTGTTTATTTACTCCTATAAAATAGGATTCGGAAGAATTGGTCGATTGGTTGCGAGGGTGGCTCTTCAGAGTGATGATGTTGAACTGGTTGCTGTTAATGATCCCTTTATCACCACCGATTACATGGTTACTAATGCTACCCTACCCTACCCTACCCTACCCTACCCTACCCTACCCTATTCTTTTCTTATTTTATAGTATATGGAATTATTACTACTCCAGTCCACTACTAATTCATCCTCATGTTGCATATGTACAGACCTATATGTTTAAGTACGACAGTGTTCATGGCTCTTGGAAAAAGGATGAGCTTACGGTTAAGGATTCTAAAACACTTCTATTCGGTGACAGACCCGTCTCTGTCTTTGGAATGAGGTAAATATATATATATATATATATATATATTATATTCTGATTTCTCCTACATTACATGATTAATGTTATACACTTCTTATCATTATGTTTTGGGTCTCTGATTGTTTATAATTTGGTCATTGTGATTAAAGGAACCCGGAGGAGATTCCATGGGGTGAGGCTGGGGCCGAGTATGTTATTGAGTCCACTGGAGTTTTTACTGATAAGGAAAAAGCTGCTGCTCATTTGAAGGTTTGCTTGTTTCCTGCTTTTTATTCGTTTATTTCCAAAAAATGGCTTCATCAGTAGAACACTCTTCATTCTTGAGGCTTAGTTGAACCCTTTGGATCTTGGCTTTTTTTATTTCCCCCTCTTCATGTGTCTTGACTTAACTGATGTTGAAAAGGTAGCTGGATAATATGTTCCCCCATTGCATTTATAATAGAACCTCAGTTTCACTTCCCCCCACCCCCTCCCTCCTCTCTATCATTTTAGCTGTTTTCTCTGTTATGGTTCTTATTGTAATTTGAGTCCATATGATTTTCAATCTATTTATTTATTATTACTAGGGAGGTGCAAAGAAGGTCGTCATTTCTGCTCCAAGTGGCAATGCTCCCATGTTTGTTGTGGGTGTCAATGAGAAGGAATACAAACCAGATATTGACATTGTTTCTAATGCTAGCTGTACCACCAACTGTCTCGCTCCTTTGGCAAAGGTTTTTTTTATACCCTATTTTTTCCAACGGCATTGCAAATACTTAAATTATGTATTTGTTCAAGAGAACAAATACTGAAATTCCAAAATATTGATCTGAATATAAACCTGTGCAGGTTCTCCATGATAGATTTGGTATTATTGAGGGTCTTATGACAACTGTGCACGCTATGACCGGTGAGAATATCTAACGTATCATCATTTTATATTTAAAATATGTGAGCTTGTTCCTAATTTATTGTTTTTATGTCATTCAGCAACACAGAAGACTGTTGACGGTCCATCAATGAAGGACTGGAGAGGTGGAAGAGCTGCTTCCTTCAACATCATTCCCAGTAGCACAGGAGCTGCCAAGGTATTTTGAATTACCTTTCCGAGTTAATTATAGTATTTTGAAATATTTGATTAGAGTATCATAAATATGTATAAGAGATTTATATGCACAAGGGTGTTAAAAATGTGTTCTTTTTATCTTGTTTTTCTTTATATACATTGAATGTGCTTTTCTGTGGTTGTTGAAGGCTGTGGGAAAAGTTCTGCCCGCACTAAATGGGAAGCTGACTGGGATGGCTTTCCGTGTTCCCACTGCTGATGTCTCAGTGGTTGACCTCACTGCCAGGCTAGAGAAGGCAGCCTCATATGATGAGATCAAAGCTGCTATCAAGTAAGTATCACAGCTCAATTAAATATTCAAATTGTAATTACACATTCATTTGGTTCTTTTAGGATTATATAAAAGTAGTTTCCGAACCCTTCTGCTGTTTGCAGCGTGTTTCTGATATATAGGGGTTTGACCTTATTTAAACAAATACATAAGAAAGGTGAAAACAGAGAGAATTGTGGTTTACTTCTTTGATGTGCATAAGCACATGGTTCTAACCCTTCTTCCTTGGATTATTTTACAGGGAGGAATCCATGGGTAAAATGAAAGGAATACTTGGTTACACTGAGGATGATGTAGTGTCATCCGATTTTGTAGGTGATAGCAGGTGAGGAGTCATCTTACTGACACGGTAGTTCTAATGTTATTTTAGCCGGTTTCATAACTCACAAGATTGATTCTAATTTGAGGTACTTATATAATTCATAATTTCCTTCTTATTCACTATGTTATATTGTGGTTTTACAGGTCAAGCATTTTTGATGCAAAGGCTGGTATTGCTTTAAGTGGCAACTTTGTGAAGGTTGTCTCTTGGTATGATAACGAATGGGGTTACAGGTAATAATTTTAAAAAGCTGTGATATTCTCTCTGGAGAGATGTACACTATGTTTGGATCATGAATTGGTGATGTGTAAGAAAAAAGGAAAAAAAGAAATAGAAGGGAAGGTGTATCCCTCATATTTCCTCTCCTCCGTAAAATTATAAGAATTTACCTCTTGCTTGGGTACAAGGAAAAAAGAAAGGAAATATTTCATTTTCCCTCAAAATTTTTCCAAATGAACTTGAGCCTTTATGTCAGTCATTTTATGCCTGGGGTTTAGCTTCTAAATGTACAAGTGCCTGATCAGTGAACTTTTTGTTCAAGTGGCATACGTCAACAATTAGAGCATCATATTAGTCTACACCAGATATTGTCATTGATATATTAATATCAATATTGGAAACTTGCAGCATGCTTTAAGTAATAATTTCTTTATCTTATAGTAATTGATATTATAGTTATTAAGATTAACTTGGATTTTAAAAAACTTATTTGTGTGGCCTTACCGGTACAAAAAGGGAAGTGTAACGTGTCATTTTTCTGAATCTGTTAATTATTAAACTTGTGGACCGTGCCTTTCTAGTAACTTGTTTTGAGTGGTATGTTGGCCACCATGTTATGTATTTTCTAAAATGATTGTGTGTATTGCAGTAACCGCGTGGTAGACTTGATTCGGCATATGGCCTCTGCTAAGTGAGCTGTTTTGCACTGAATTTACATACGTGTTGGCAATTCTACCAATGGCCTAGTAGTGATGGTGCGGGGGAGTTATTAATTTGGAATAATTGAGGTTTTGTAGTTTGAAATTTGTAATGTTTGAGACTAGTTATGTTTTGTTTAGGGATATGGTCCTCTTTGAATGCAAATTACTAGTACTATTATTATGCTCTTTGAATGCCTTTTCAACCTCATTTTCTCCATTGGTATTTATTGCCCAGAGCTAACACTCACGTATATTCCGCATGGATCATACTGTAATGCTAATATGATTATAATCCATGCATGTTAGTAACCCAATTTACTACATCTACGATTCTAAAATCTTAACCACTTGTGTTAAAGGAGGAAGTGATTTTTAGTACCAGGCTTATTTTTGCTCAAAGTTGATTCATTTTTGTTGTGTAATGGTAGTCCACAGCTTCAGGGTTATGGGGATGGTTTTTGCCAATCTATTTTTATCTCCCCTAAATTATTAAGCCTGATCAAGCCAAGGATCAAATGACAATCATAAACAAAAGAGATTAACCAAGAGTTATTAAAAGCAACGTTAGTTTTCCATGAGGATCCTTCAACAAGTATAAAACCGAGCAGTTAAATATCTTTGCATTACAAAAAAGAAAAACAGCCCAACATCTCTTAACCTCTAATTCTTGTACTTGAAAGTGATGAGAAGTCTATGCTGTGAAAGGACAAAAACTACTAGTAGATAAACGCAGCAGGAACAATTTCATTAACAGGCTTACAGCCATGCATTCCCCATTCATTATTGCCCTGAAAGCAAACAAAAGAAATAATATAATTAGAACGGTAGACAGGTAATAAAATCAAGGAGACCATCAAGATTTATATCAAAGATAATTATGAAATTAAAGAGGAATGGATCCATCCGACACTAAATGCACAACATAATAATCTCTATAGACTTTATCAAAGCATGAAACACAAAGCTTGGAATTTAAAATCTAACCCCTTTTCTTTGGCAAACTGAAATTGTTATGAGACACAAAATAATGATGACTGAGATACTAGAGGTATATGCATAAGGTGAATCAATAATCATCAACTGTGAGCATACCATTCAAATCTATACTACTATTCCAGAAGTACCCAAATTACAATATCACGTCAGCATACTCTTGTTTAAGTGTGTAATTAATCTTGGATGTAGTTAGTATATGACTTTTAACAGTTGCACAAACTATAATTTTGATGAGAAACAAAAGAATGTCAACTTAGAAACAAATATAAAGAGAAAGTTAAAAGACATTTCACTAAAGGAATTAAGTATAGAACAGGACGTAATCACCATAAGTACGAGCGTCTCAATTATACATACATTGATACATACAAACACCCCCCCTCCCCCTCCCCCGCATATCCATCGTAAAAACTTGAATATCATGAGCATGCCCTCGTCATAATTTCAGCATGCCCCATATAAATTGTGCTTATATGATAAGAAACTCAAAATATTATGAAGATTGCTACCCCACCTGAACTACAAAAGTTCATTTTTAACAAGTTGAGACAAATAGTGCTGGGAAAAGAAAAATAAACACTTAAAACATAATTCATGTGCTAGTGGAACTTCAGAAGCCATCAATTCTTCTCAACATAATTTTGAAGTAGTGACAAATATGGTTTGCTCTCATTGTTACTTCTCCAGTCAATACTATATCAATGATCAAACTGAATCGAATTTTGATAGAGCAAGTCACTCACAAATTATACTTGTATATTTCATTTTCTACCCTCTCTCTCCTCCAATTCTTTTCTTATAACTAGCAGACGATCACTACCTTAAGCCTTGAATTCATATTAAGGAAAAAGGAAAAATCAAGTTAATATATGGAAGACGTTATTTAAGGTTCATTTATATACATGTATATAAACAAAATAAAAAAGGATAATGCCTCAAACAATTAACATAAGCTAGCAACAACGCATATCCATTCATGCCTGCTCCATGATTAAGATAGGCTTCACTTATGGGAATCAAGGTATCATACTATTAGGTAAAAGCATCTAAAGAGTGAAGTCCACATAAGAAATAGAACTATCAATCATACACTCTTTTCTGAACTCCAAACACAAGCAAACAATTCTTAAGCTTCCAAATACGAAAGGAGGCACACTGAAAGCAATTGACACTGATCAAGTGAATGCCTAAGCATTCAACTCCCCATTAAACGACTATTTCATCATTATAAGAGTAGTGCTAATACTCGCAAAAGTTCCCTCTATACCTAACAGTAGAACTGCCTAAAAAATAATGTTCCCAAGGAGAAGCCCAATCAATTAATCACATTACATAAAATGGAACCAATGAAAGAACTTATTGCCTTAATGGCGACACATGCATATATAAACAATGGATGAGGGACTACACAGATGTTAGTCTTCATGGATACATACGCAGAGTTCACTCCACAGGCTATATCATCACTAAAGTGGATCACTTGACTAATTGTCAAAAGATTTTTATTTCGCGTATAACCCATTTAGCAAGGAAAAGTTGAATTAGAACAACATTTTTCAAGAAACAACTTAAAAGATTTACTTTTTAATTATTGATAACTAACAATTCTATAGATTTATACCTATTCAACGACCAGGATTGAGGCCCAGAAGAAAATTGTTTTGCTTAGGCAGATACACAACATTTGGACTCTTGGACAAGGTTGCAGCCACCTCCCTCGAGGCCTCGATCTTCCTCAGCTCAATCAAACCCATCCCAGAATCCTTAGTAGCATCCGAAATCAACTTAGCAGACTCGCTCTCACCTTCCGCCCTAATAATAGCCGCACGCCGCTCCTGCTCCGCCTTTGCCACCACGTATTTGGACCGCTCCGCCTCCTGCTGCGCCACCTGCTTCTGCTCCACCGCCTTGGAGAACTCCGCGCCGTACGACAAGTGGGTGATTGCCACGTCATCCAACACAATGTTGAAGTCCTTGGCCCGTTGAGTCAGGCTGTCTTGCACCAAGGCCGAAACCTTTGGACGCTCCGTGAGGAGCTGATCGGCGTTGAATTGGGCGACGACGGATTTGAGGATTTCGTTGCCGATGGAAGGGAGAACTTTCTCGTCGTATTCGAGACCCAATTCTTTGTAGATGACAGGAAGCTTGGCCTCTTCGGGTCGGGAGAGGACCCGGAGGGTTAGGTTAACCATCTGGAGATCTTTTGTGCCGGAGACGGAGGAGAAGGTGTGGGGCTTGGTACGGATATCGAAGATGTTGGGGGTTTGCAGAAGTGGGATGAGGAAGTGGGTCCCTTCGCCTACGGGTGTATCGATGACTCCCCGGATTCTGTCCATCAGCACGGCGCGTTGGCCGCCGTCGACGGTGTAGAGAGAGGAATTGAGAACGGTGGCTGCGGCGCCGAGACCGAATGCCGCTCGAGCTAAGTTTGTCAGTAATGACATTGCTTGTTGGTTGCCACCCATAATTGCAGAGAGTGAATTGAGAGATCTAGAAGAATAATGGAGAAAATGTGAGGGTTTTAGAGGAAGAAAGAGGGGTTTTGTGTTTTTTTTATGTGTTCTCCAAGTTATTGGATTGCGTAAAACCTGAGCCGCGATTAAAGTTGAAGACCATGACATGGGCTTTGTATTTTTCTCATTTGGGTTTTTGATGTTTATCTCGGCCCAATGTATTTACTTGCATTGTTTTAGATATTTTACTTCGAGTCCTATTAGTTTTTTTTAGGGTCATTTACACTAATATACAACATTTAGAAAGTAATTACAAAAATAAAACACGCACAACATAATTACAAAAATAAAACAACACAATATAAAGTTGCTAAAATCACGTATACGTCAGTTATGGACTCTCCTATATGCAACTAACCACTCCTAAAATCAAGCGACTGAACAAAACATGCAACTTTGATACCAGAGAAATCCAAATCTTCACCACTGCGCGACACACCACTGAGATAGGAGAATACGAAGCTTTTCGTCGCGACACACCACTACAGTAATCTTGCATCTCTAAGAAGAAAATTGTTGTCACGACGAATCTATAAGATCGAAAATAGCATACAAAATCAACGCCGCCTTCAAGATCAGTAACCAAAAACATTGTTGCAGTGATTGTTGAATACAAAATCAACAGCAGCTTCGATTCAAATATTGTGGTATGTAAGTTTAAAACTTATAAGCATATAGATACTTATAGTTACTACGAATTACTAAATTGATTATCTTTCTTAAGTTTTTCGAACTTAAATTGTCACAAAGTTTGAATACTGAATGTTGTGCTTGCAAAATGTATTTGAAAACATGTTTTATATTATGGTTACTAAGGTTATATAAATTGGTTACTGTCTAATGTTGGTTTGGTTACTGATTATTTTGTATTGATTATTATGTAACATTATACCGTCTAATGATGTCTTAGTTACTGACTAATGCTATTTTGGTTACTGCATAATATTACTAATTAATGTTGACTTGGTTACTGACTAATGCTGATTTGGTTACTATGTAATATTATATTGGTTACTGACAAATGCTGACTTGTTTACTGTGTAACACTATAATGGTTATTGACTAATTCTGAATTGGTTACTGTATAAAATTATTATAATAATGACTTGGTTACTGTGTAAAAATATTATTTAGTGACTCATGCTGACTTGATTACTGAATAATGCAAACTTAATTACTGCAGTGATTAATTGGTTACTGTATTATTGGTTGCTGAAGCATATTAATGTACACTTCTACTTATATTTTTTATATTAATGGTTACTTGTTAGCCAAATTGGTTACATTATTACAAAAGTCTGCCTTTAGTTGGTAACAAATAAATCATACTGGTTATTTTTTATTGTAAAATGCAAGGAAACCCCTATTTTTACTGGTTGTTTTTGGTTACTGATTAATGCTGATTCGGTTACTGTGTAACATTATATGGTTACTGAATATTGCTGAGTTGGTTGCTGTGTAAAATTATAATGGTTACTGACTAATACTGACCTGGATACTGTTTTACATTATATTGGTTACTGTCTAATACTGACTGTTACTATGTAAAATTATAATGGTTACTCAATAGTGCTGACCTGGTTACTGTGTAAAATTATAATGTTATATTCTTTTGTAATTGTTTCATTTATATTGGATGTTACTTATTGACTATATTGTATTGGTTACATGGACTAATAGTAACCAATACACCAAATTTGATGTTTGGACTAATAGTAACCAATACACCTTTAAGTACATATTGATATTTTTTATATTATTTGTTTTTGCTGTAAAATGCTGTCAGATATGTTTTATGTTATGGATACTAAGTAAATATATGTTGATTACTGTCTAATCTGGATTTGGCTAGTTTATAATGCTGACTTGTTTACTGTGTAATATTACCATGGTTACTACATAATATTATTGTGTTTTATACTGATTTTTTATATTGATGGTTACTGATTAACTACATTGGTTACCTTTATACACCTGTTAGTCTTTAATTTGTAACAAAGTCATTACTGATTATTTTGGTTGTAAAATGAATGTAAAAATATTTTTTATAATCTTGGCTACTAATTACATATATCTTGGTTACTGTATACTATTATTATAATACTGAAAGGTGTTTATTTGGTTACTCTATAATGTTATTGAGTTTTATAATTGTTTATTTTATATTGGTAGTTACTTATTGACTACATTGGTTACCTTCATACAACTGTTAAATATTGGTTGTTGTATACTATTTAATTGGTTACAGTGTAATGTTTATTTGGTTGTAGTGACAATTTGGCAATTTTTTGTCAAGTTTGGAGTGTCTAATTTTGGCATTTTCAGAGCCTAATTTCATCGGAAACGGGTCAACGATCAAAAGTCACCAGCTTTGCTGGTGAACTGCATGGTTTTTTGGTCGAATTCCATCATTTAGGTCTTCAAATTTGCATGTGAAAATTTGGTTTATTTTCTGGTTACTAATATTATGTAATTACCAGTTACTGTCTAATATTGATTTAGTTACTTTATAATGTTTATTCAGTTGTTAGACAATGGAGACTGACAGTAACCAATACAACAAATCTAATTGTTTACAGGAATATATAATTGTTTACTGTTAGTAACCATTAACCACATGGTTATTAACATTTTTGATGGTGTACAGTAACCAAAATTGATGTTGATTAATATTTTTATTTTTGATTCCATCATGAGTTATCAATATAAAGTAAACATATACAAGCTTTATAACAGTTTTGATACAATCTTATAATTATCTGGTTACTAACAAGCTAGTAACTATCTATGATAATTGTCTGGTTACTAACAAGCTTGTAGATAAATAGGACACTCACATATGTACATTTAACAATTAATGTTTGTCCTGATACAAGCTTGTAACTATCTGGTTACTAATAACAGTAACCATAATGTAATATAATAAAACAGTAACCATATAATTATATAATAGTAACCAGAATATATTTTAATGGTAGCCAAAATAGAAACATCATGTAATGAAACTCAGTTTAAGCAATCCATGTATACTATAACCATAATGTAACATAATAAAACAGTAACCATATAATTATATGATAGTAACCATAACAGATTTTAATGGTAACCAAAACAGAAACATCATGTAATGAAACCCAGTTTAGGCAATCCATGTATACTAAATAATTACATATTAACCAGAATAAAAAAATAAAAGTATCTAAAATCCCACATTGAGGACACAATAATAATAGCCAAACCATAAGGTAACAGTAACCAAAACATAATAAAGAAGTAACCAAATAGTTATATGAAAGTAACCAGAACATGTAAGATGTGTTTGTGGAAATGGAAGTAGAAATAGAATAGCATAAACCTTGTAGAATATATTTGAAGGAATTTACAAAAATAATACATCAATGTATACTAAGCAAATACATGGTTTATTATGACTTGGGTTTATTATTTACAAAAATAATACATCCACAAACTAATGATGTCTTAAACTTCTTCAACTGTCTTGGGTTCAATTTCTTGGTAATAATGTCGGGGACTTTCATGTCACACCAATATATAACTTTTCCAATGAATTTTCTATTGCATTCCCCATAGTAAAAATTTCATAACTGCAAATAAAAAAAATCAGATTTACACAGTCATTAGTAACCAGATATAAACAATATTTATATCATAAACAGTTTACCAAACAAATACATTGTAACCAAAATAACATATAACAGTAAACAAAATCTCAATTGAGAGAAAAAGAATGGTATCCAAATCATAAACTAACAGTAACAAAAAATATACTAATGAAGTTACCAAACAATTATATGTTAGTAACCAAAATATATATTAATGGTAACCAATACATAAACAACATATAGACCAAACAAAGTTTAGTCAACCCATATATTAAGTAAATATATTGTAATCAGAACAACAAAAAATAGTAAGCAAAATTCCAACTCAAGGAAACAAAAATGGAATCCAAATCAGAAACTAACAGTAACCAAAAATATACTAAATAAGTAACCAAATATTTATATGATAGTAACCAAAATATGTTTTAATGGTAACCAATATATAAACAACATGAACACCAAAATCAGTTTAGTCAACCATGTATAACCAAAATACCAAATCAAGGTAACAAACATGATATCCGAATCTCAAGCTAACAGTAACCAAAACATAATGCAAAAGTAACCAAACAGTTATATGATAGTATCTATTTTTTATTGCTTGACGTAGCTACAACGTAAGCATTACATCAAGCCCCCATAAATTAGTCTAGTATACTAAACAACATGTAGTCCAAACTCAGTTTAGTCAATCAATGTATACTAAGCAAATACAATGTAACCAAAACAACATATAAAAATAACCAAACCATGTTTTAATGGTAACCAACACATAAACAACATGTAGACCAAACCCAGTTTAGTCAACAAATGTATACTAAGCAAATACATTGTAACCAAACCAACATATAAAAGTAACCAAAATTTCAATTGAGAGAAAGAGAATGGTATCCAAATCATAAGGTAACAGTAACAAAAAATATACTAATGAAAAAAACCAAACAGTTATATGTTAGTAACCAAAATATATATTAATGGTAACCAATACATAAACAACATGTACACCAAAACCAGTTTAGTCAACCATGTATACTAAGCAAATACATGGTAACCATAACAACATAAATAAGTAATCAAAATACCAAATCAAGGTAAGAAAAATGGTATCCGAATCACAAATTAACAGTAACCAAAACATAATGCAGAAGTAACTAAACAGTTATATGATAGTAATAATAACAAAATTTAAATTAACACACCTTTAAAAATTATATGATAATAGAACAACATGTATGCTTTCTGATCCAAAACATTCTTTTCACTAAAATGAACAACCTGTGAATCAACAAGTGCAACAAAAATAAATTAAAAAATAATCAAAAACTAATTAACTAATTAATTTACGCCACCAAAAAAAGAAGACTAATCAGTAGAAAAAAAATGAAATATTAGTAGAAATATCAGCACAAAAAAGAAAATAAAAAAAATAAAAATATCAGCCCTAATTAATAGAAAAAAAAAGACTAATTAATTAATGATGAAGATGAAGAAAAATAAGAAATACCAGTAGAAACATCAATACAAAAAGAAGATGAAGAAATATCAGTAGATGAATAAATATCAGTAGATGAAGAAATACCAGTAGATGAAGAAGAGGACGGCGACGAGTTGAGAGACAGGTGTTGCGGCGGCGGCGGCAGCAACGGAAGAGGACGACGACGAGTGGCTTCGAGATGAGAGAGAGAGAAGTAATAAGAGAGAGAGAAGTAGTAAGGGAGAAGAGAGAGAAATATTAATAGAAAAGAGAGAGACTGAAGGAAGATGGAAACTAATTTGCCCATTAATATTAATCCCTTAATTTAAGGACTTTTAATTGTATTAGTATTGAAAATAAAAATAATGAAGTGTAGTATTTTTGTAATTATTTTATGAATGTATGATTTTTATAATTATTTTCAAAAATGTACTAATATATGTAATTGTTCCTTTTTTTATCATATTATAATTATTATAAAATACATCGATAAAATTATATATCTTAAAAAAAGAGTTACTTCTAATATTTAATTACATAATTTTTCACAAAAAATTTCATTCATATATTTACTTTATATATCATTTTTCTTTCATTTCAATTTAATTTTAAAATAATAAACTTGTCAAAAAATCATTATATATATATAGTTGATTATATTTTTTCTCTTTCTAGCCCATTAGGCTTTATTAGAGAATTCACAACACTTTTCCCAATAGACTCTCAATCCCCGCATTTGAAGAATATATCAATAATTAAGTATTCAACAGTTTTCTTATCTTTATATAATTCTCTATTTTAATCTTTATATATATCATTTTATTCCTTAGGGTGAGGAAATCAAAAGAGCGTTCCCTATTATGTAAAATGACATTTCACACCCTATTTATTGTAATTTTATGTTGGTTAAAGGATCTTATCTCACTTAATTGCTGATTTGTACGCCTATCAAATTCACTTATTTTTATTTTTTAAAGAGAGGATTTAGAGAAGAAAGATAACTATAAAAAAAAAATTAAAAATCAGTCAAATTTTAATTTTGATCATTTTTGTAAAATATATTACTACTAATTATAAATTTTATTATTTTATAATTAAAATAATATTGTTTTAGTTCTCATAAACACATAATGATCGTTGCACATTTTAATTTCTAGCAATATCTATTTTTAAATTAAAATAATTGTAATTTTTAAATTCAAACAACAATTACTTTTACAAAAGAATAGTTACAACGTTTAAAACATAATTTGACTGTTGGAACTATCAAATTTAAAATTTTAAATTTCAAAATTTAATATTTAAGGAATCAATATAAGGAACATGTTGCCTGTTGGGTACATAGTGAAAAAATTGAATCTCTATCATACATAATGACCCAATAGCACTGCAGAATAAGGATAGAGATAAGGAAGCTATTGTGAATGCTTTAAAGAGCTATCTAATTATTTTTGGGATAAAGTAATAGACGAAATATAAAAAATAAAAAAAATTATATATTTTACTCATAAATACATATAAAATTATGTTGAAATGTGTATCGATAAAAGTCGTATGTATTCACCCCATTAATATAGTTTAAAAAAGTTAAAATAAAAAATTATTAAAGTATTATTATGTTTTGTTACAATTGGAATAGATTGAACCATTTTTATTTCTTCTAAATTTATGAATTTAATTTTTGCTAGAGGGAGAGTATGAAATAATTTATTCAAACTAAAACGGAACAAATCATTCCACTTTCCGTTTCATTCCTTCAATCCAAACGTATGCTTAGCGATATTGTTTTAAAGATTTATAATATAATCGGTAACTTTTATAATTTAGTCCAATTCTATGTTTGAATTTATTTTGTAATTATAATTTGTCAAGAAAACTTTAGCTCTGAAAATTATGAAGTTTTTGTAAATTAAATATTTAAGTCCGAGGAAATTACATTTTAGGGTTTTAACTATATTCCATCTAGTGAACTCTCTCTCTCTCATCCATTTTCGTTTCTTTCACGTTTAGCTGTAGCTGAGTTAAATCATCTCCAGATTTCGCCTGCCTGAACTCCGTTGTCCCGACATCATATGTCGACATCTTCCGACTAGGTTCTTCTCTTATCTCGGTACAATTCGCACCTTAACAGAGTCGGTCCTGAGTTTTATAAGGCCAGGGCAAAATATTTCAAATGTGCCCCTTTATACAAATTAAACAAAAAAATAAAAAATTATCAACTAATTAATTTTATTAAAATTATAAGAATTTACAAAAGATAAGTAAGAACACTTTGGGGCCTCGTTAAAAAATTTGTTTGGGGAAAATCTATTGGGAAAAAACCCCAAACGAAAAAAAAGAAAAAGCTAATAAATAAGAAAAAGTTAACAAAAATATATATTACAATTTACAAAAATTTGTATATCTAGATTCTATATGTATCTTTAAAAAAAATTACCTTCAAAGAAAGGCACTGGCCTAGTTGGTGGATGATTTATTTTCCAACTTTGTTGGAGAAGAGAAGAATCATCGAAAAAATATTGCTTGCGTTGTGTTATTAACTGAGAGAGTCGATGAATTTTTTTTTACTAAGAGTGTATTTTGATTCTCCATGTTTATTGATTTGTTTTATATTATATTTTATAATTATTTTTTTATTTTTTTATACACATATACATAATTTTAAAAAAAATTTGGGTCCTCCTCAGCTTTGGGCCCTGGGTAGTCGCCCTGGTTGACCTGGCCCAGGGCCGGCTCTGCACCTTAAATTAGTTTGCATTCGCTCATCGCAATCTCTCTACTCAATATACATACGCACATATCATAACTATATTATACTTGTATACGTGTGTCCTTGCGTCTGCTTTATCGTACTTCATACACTATCTACGTGATTAACGAATTAAACATTTGAGCTATTTAGTTAACCGATTTGATTATCATGGCTTTGCAAGAACATCTCATTAAATAAGGTGAATTTGATATTGATATTAAAATGGTCAAAAACTATGAGGGGAAACTGTTCTACTTTACCTTTTTTCAGATGGAATGCTGTATTATAATTTGATACCATCTTTATTAAATTTATTAAACTTGGGACATTGATAATTTGTTTGTCTTTTCAAAGGTCAAGAGGGACAATTTGTCTCCCTTGAGTATGTTGTTTAAGTAAAACCCTTAGATATCAGCAATATCTCCTTGTCCTCTGGGTTTAACATAGGCGTAGGGAGATTGATTGATATGTCATAGGGTTACGTGGTCTGCTAAATGAAGCTCTCTCCCAAATTAGCTAAAATTCGGTTTTAGTTACTTGAACCTTGTCCTTTATAGTAGTTAGTTGGTGATGTTTGTTAATAGCTTGCTTGCCAATGACAGCTGAGCAACTAACCAAAAGAGTGGATATATGATCTCATTCCCGTTAACAAGTTTTACATGTATGTTGCAATTTTAGAAATGGTATTGCAAAATAATAGGGAAATTCTCATAGTATTGTGCAATGAAACTACTATCAATAAATAATTAAAATTATTTCATATAGGTTAACGCTCGTGAATGCTAGCTAATTGGGATTCCTGTATGTTTTAATTGCTCCAACATATAGCCTGGCTGTTTGCTGGTGTGACGCCCCCAAAATAGGTATACAACACCCATTCTGAGTCGCCAAATATATGGTACAGAAAATAAACTACAACTTCAATAATACAATTGTCGTGCAAAATACGACAACACATACTGTGAGTTTAAATACAAATATTGTTTTCTAGACAATATCCACACTCAAATAAGTCCTCATTACAATTATTCAAATACTATTTTACAAAAATAGTGAGGACTGCTAAAACATCTTTCTAGAACCATCACTCCGTACCCCGACTAGTTCCTGTTATGTTCTCACCTCCTGAGAAAAATGGAACAAAAAGGAAAAGGGTGAGCTCAACTAGCCCAGTAAAGAATATTATGACTAAGATAATATACAACAAATTATCGTTATTCTTCAATAGGAAAAAATCTGATAAAATATAATAGACAACAAGTTTTAGATCAACAACTGCAGCGAAAATAGCAATCCATTAGAAGAGTCAAGTAAAGAATGAGTTCTACTATCTTCTAAGATTTAAAAGTCCATCATCAATTTTATCCCTGTAACAACAATCAATATACATCTTTAATCAATATTCATCTTTGCACTACAGGCCAAAGATATTCATTTGTATTACCAGTTGGTCATGTTCATCTCAACATCTGTTCATCTTCGCACTACGGGCCAAAGATATTCATCAGTTAATCATTCATCTTTGCACTACAGGCCAAAGATATTCAGTAATATCATCATTTAGGACCAATGATGATAAAAAATATTTTAAAGAAAACGAATCCAGTGAGATAACAGATCAAATATTAAGGATTCGTATTACAGTTTATCCAAGTTCAATAATATTCCGAAATAACCAATTTTGAAGCAGAATTCAAAAATAATGATCAAAACATGGATACTGTGACGCCCCCAAAATTAGGTATACATCACCCATCTTGAGTCGCCAGATACATGGTACAGAATTCAAATACAACTTACTAATACAACTGTCGTGTACAATACGACAAAACATAACTGTGAGTTTGAATACAATTATTGTCTACTAGAGACCATACAAACTCAAAAGGTGTCCTCAATACAATTATTGTCACACTATTTAACAGAATAGTGAGGACTACTAATACTATTCTCTGGTCCATCACTCCGTTCCCCGACTCGTCCCAGCTATATTCTCATTTCCTGAAGAGAACAGTGAAAGAAAGGGTGAGCTCAACTAGCCCAGTAAGAAATATTATGACTAAGATAATGCAGAATAAATTATCATTAGCCTTCAACAGTGTTAAACTGATAAAATACAATAAACATCAAGTTTAACTACAGCGGAACCAGCAATCCATTAAAAGAGTCAAGTAGAAAATAAAATCTACTATCTTTTATGATTTAAAAGGTTTTTCATCATCGTTATAGCTGAGACTCAGCTTAATAAATATTCCACATCATCGAATCACCCCCGCACTACGGCCAAGGATATTCTTTAGTATCACGACCACAATTATTCATGCACTACGGCCAAGAATATTTGTGTATTCATTAATGGTCATGATCATGCCAACAACTGTCCATCAATGCACTACGGGCTAATGAGGATTTTTAATTTTTACATCACTTGTAATATTACGGTCATGATTACACCGAATAATCCCTGGTCATAATCATACCAAGTCCATCTATGCACTACAGGCCACAGATGACTTTCAACAAAATATAAACATGAGGATGATGACAATGATATAATCATTCAATAAAACAAGTTCAAGAATTATTTTATCCAGAAATTATTAACGTCCAAATTGTCAACACGGTACTGTTTTGTGGTGTAAAATTCAAGAATGATTAGAAGAATATTTTCATGAAAGGATACTGGATGAAGCGCAAATATCAAGGATATTCTACTAATTTCATGGAGTATAGAAGTTAAAGTTTTAACCAACTGAGTATAATAAAGAATGAAATAACAAAAGAAATCACCATGCATGCGATAGACCGCACAGGCAGATTATTCCAGCAGAATAATAATAACGGAACCAGGTCAGGTGAAATTCACACCGACAGGATGTTCCAACATAATAATAAATAACGGAACCAGGTCCGGCGTAAAACGCACAGACAGGATATTCTAACAGAATAATAAAGAATGGAACCAGGTCCGGCGTAAAACGCACAGACAGGATATTCCAACAGAATAATAAATAATGGAACCAGGTCCGGTGTAAAACACACAGACAGGATATTCCGACAGAAATATAAAGACAGGATAGTAAATGGATGTCACCAAGTATAGGGTATTCCGCGTATACCGGTTATTCCAACAGAATAACAAAGAATGGAATAACATAAGGATTTCACCAAGTATAGGGTATTCCGCGTATACCGGTTATTCCAACCGAATAACAAAGAATAGAATAAGTTCTCTTCAAGAAGAAAGAATAACACCCCTTACTTTGTTTAGGAGATTGAATACTGCAGCAGTGTAATAACCGAATACTCTTCTTCTTTCTCTCTTATTCTCTCTATACTTTTTCTCTCTATAGCTTGAGCGAATTCGTGAAAAATAATGAAGCCCTAGGCCTCTATTTATAGAAGATTTATTACTATTTACGAAAGTATTTACTATTTACGAAGGTATTTACTATTTACGAAGGTAATTACTATTGACGAAGGTAATTACTATTTACAAAGGTAATTACTATTTACGAAGGTAATTACTATTTACAAAGGTAATTACTATTTACAAAGGTAATTATTATTTACGAAGGTAATTACTATTTACAAAGGTAATTACTATTTATGAAAAAGACTCTTAGATGATGACATATGACCCCCCATAAATAATTAAACTTATCACAAACGTCTAATAATAGACTCTTTATATACATCAAGAATTGAATAAAAATTACCAAAAATTATTTTATTTTTAATCAACACATATTTAATCTTTCAACAATTATTAATCATTTATAACTTGTCGTCTCAATTATTGTTTAAATAATATAACATATTATACAGATGATACTGTGACAATAATTGAATCAATAATATAAGAGATATGATGCAGCAATTACTGTAGCAATAATTGAGTATAGCTGAGTGACTTCTCACGTAAGCATCAATAATTAATACCGTGTGCTACTATGCAACAACGCGTATTACTGTACTTTTACTACCGAGTAGTTCAACAGTTTTAACGGTAACACCTCCGCCGTTTATTTTATAGAAAGATAATTTTGTCGTTTTCTAACTACGACAATACTTCCGTTGTGGGGTCCACCAATGATTGTGCCGTCGTACGAATATTCCCCGACAAAAAGAATATTCCCCGACCAAACGAATATTTTATAACAACTTGCGTACTTTGCAAAATTTATAAATATTACCCACAACTATAACATTATATCCAATTTATTCCATAATATTCAAAAATAATAATTATAGAAAATTCATCTTTATTTATAAAAACTGGGGTCTTACAACCTCCCCTTCTTATGAAATTTCGCCCTCGAAATTAGGGTACGTACCTGATATGTCAAAGAGGTAAGGATACCTTGATTTCATTTCAGATTCTAACTCCCAAGTCATTTCCTCAACATCGTGGTTTCTCCACAAAACTTTGACTTGAGGTATAACCTTGGAGCGTAGAATATGTTTCTTCTTATCCAAGATTTGAACAGGAATCTCTTCATACGTCAGATCTTCCGCTATTTCGTCCGGTTCTAACTCAATAATGTGGTTCGGGTCTTTCACATATTTTCGTAACATGGATATGTGAAAAACGTTATGAACACGAGACATACTTGGCGGTAAAGCGAGTCTATAGGCCACAGTTCCTATTCGATCGAGGATTAAAAATGGACCGATGAATCGAGGATTAAGTTTTCCTCTCTTTCCAAATCTTGTAACTCCTTTCCATGGAGTAACACGTAACAACACATGATCTCCTATATTGAATTCCACGTCCTTTCGATGAAGATCAACATAACTCTTTTGTCGACTTTGTGAGGTTTTTATACGTTGTCGGATCGTTTGAATCTTTTCCGTAGTCATACGTACCAACTCCGGTCCCAACAACGTTGTTTCACCCACCTCATCCCAGCATACTGGAGAACGACACTTTCTTCCATACAACGCTTCGAATGGAGCCATGCCAATACTTGATTGATAACTGTTGTTGTAGGAAAACTCCACCAATGGTAAGAGCTTGTCCCAACTTCCCTTGAAATCAAGGACACAGAGTCTTAATAGATCTTCGAGAGTTTGAATAGTCCTCTCCGACTGTCCGTCCGTCTGAGGATGATATGCCGAGCTAAATCGTAAATCTGTGCCCATAGCTTTTTGCAAACTAACCCAAAATCGTGAAGTAAATCTTGGGTCTCGATCAGAAACTATGGATACCGGTATACCATGCAGTCTTACAATCTCGTTTATGTACATACGAGCAAGACGTTCAAGTGTATAAGTTTCTCGTATCGGTAAGAAATGAGCAGACTTGGTCAATCTATCAACAATAACCCAAATCGCATCTATGCCTTGAGAAACCTTAGGAAGACCGGTAACGAAATCCATGGTAATGTGCTCCCACTTCCATTCTGGAATTTCAAGTGGTTGCAATGGACCTTTTGGTACTTGATGCTCCGCTTTAACTCGTTGACAAGTTAGACACCTTGAGATAAACAACGCTATCTCTCTCTTCATATTGCTCCACCAAAATGTATGACGAATATCATGATACATTTTGGTACTCCCAGGATGGATTGCAAACGGTGTATTGTGCGCCTCCATCATGATTTTATACTTTAAATCAGGGTCGTTAGGAACACAAAGTCTGGAGTTGACTCGAAGTATTCCCTCTTCATCGATTCTTGCTTCCGGCATAGCACCTTCTTGCACTTTCTTCCTCATACGCATCAGCTCCAGGTCTGTAGCTTGAGCAGCTTTAACTTTATCGATTAAAGTCGGTTCTACTCGTATATTCGCCATCGTCACATGCGTCCCTGGAGTCTTTAACTCTATCCCCATCCTTTGCAAGTCACACAAAATGGGCCCTTGCGTTGACAATATCGCACTCGTACTTGCATGTGATCTTCTACTCAATGCGTCAGCTACCACGTTTGCTTTTCCAGGATGGTATTGGATGGTATGATCATAATCTTTCAACAGTTCAAGCCAACGTCGTTGTCGCATGTTGAGTTCCTTTTGAGTGAAGAAATATTTGAGGCTTTTATGATCCGTAAAGATCTCCACTTTCTCCCCATACAAGTAATGCCTCCAAATTTTAAGTGCAAAGACAACAGCTGCCAACTCTAGATCATGAGTAGGATAATTCTTCTCATATTCTTTGAGTTGTCGCGAGGCATAGGCTATGACTTTTCCATGTTGCATGAGAACACATCCCAGCCCTTTACCCGAAGCATCACTGTAGATGACAAATCCCTCCGAGCCAGACGGTATTGTCAGAACAGGTACTGAAATGAGTCTCCTCTTGAGTTCTTGAAAACTCTTCTCACATTCTTCGCTCCAACCGAACTTTGTATCTTTCCGAGTCAGCTGAGTCAATGGAGTAGCGATTCGAGAAAATCCTTCCACGAATCTTCGATAATAACCAGCTAAACCGAGAAAGCTACGTACTTCGGTCACTGATTTAGGTTGCTCCCAGCTTTGAATAGCTTCAATCTTTGCTGGGTCAACAGATATTCCACGACTTGATACCACGTGCCCAAGGAATGCTACTTCCTCAAGCCAGAACTCGCATTTCTTCAACTTGGCATAAAGCTTATATTCACGAAGCTTTTGGAGTGTCAGCCTCAAGTGTTGCTCATGATCTTCACGGTTTTTGGAATAAATAAGGATGTCATCAATAAAGACGACCACAAAATGATCCAAATATTCCTTAAATACTCGGTTCATCATATCCATGAAGGCAGCAGGAGCATTAGTCAATCCAAAGGACATGACTAGGAATTCATAATGCCCGTACCGAGTTCTGAAAGCCGTCTTTGGAATGTCATCGGTTCTAATCTTCAATTGGTGATACCCGGAACGAAGATCGATCTTTGAAAAGAATTTGGCTCCTTGCAACTGGTCAAACAAGTCATCAATACGTGGCAATGGATACCTATTTTTGATGGTGACATGATTTAACTCCCGATAATCAATACAAAGTCGCATACTCCCATCTTTCTTCTTCACGAATAGAACAGGAGCACCCCAAGGAGAAGTACTAGGACGAATAAAGCCAATGTCTAACAATTCCTGCAGTTGGGTTTTTAACTCCTGAAGTTCAATAGGAGTCATTCGATATGGGGCTTTAGAAATGGGTTTTGTACCGGGTTCAAGGTCGATACAAAATTCAATCTCACGCTCTGGGGGTAGGCCAGGAAGTTCTTCAGGGAATACGTCAGGAAATTCATTAACAATAGAAATATCGTTCAAAACTGACGTATTTTTGTTTAAATCTGTGACATGAGCTAAGAAAGCTTGACATCCGTTTTTCAATAAACGAATAGCTTTATGGCTTGAGATGACCGTGATTGATTTTAATGTTCACATAATAGGTTGATTAGGAATATGAAAGCTAACAACCTTATGGAAACAATCAATTTTTGCATGATAAGTAGTTAACCAATCAATCCCTAGAATCACGTCAAATGCAAGTATTTTCAATGAAATAAGATCTACAGGTAATGTGAGGGTACCGATTTGAACCAAACAAGACTTATAAACAGTGGATGTAATGAAGGTTTCTCCCAACGGAGTTTCCACAGATAAGTCAAAGTCCAATTTCTCCGGAGTCAAATTTAATCGATGAGCGCAAGTAGGAGAAATAAAAGAATGGGTAGAACCGGTATCAAATAAAGTATAGACTTCGTTAGAGTTTATGATAAGCTTACCCGTGATGACCTCATTCGGGTTCCTTGCTTTCTGGGAGGTCACAACAAACGCTCTCCCTTGCACTACCGGCTTTGACCTTTCTGGGACGGCCTTTGGTGCCTCCACCCTAGCTGAATTTGTCTTTGGTAAACGACAAAATCGGGCCAAGTGACCTTCTCTTCCACAATTATAACATGCTTTGGACGGCATCGCGCAATTTGGACTGATGTGTCCCTCCCCTCCGCATTTGAAGCATATGATAGGTGGTCTTTCTCCTTCCTTAACAACGGGTGCTGGTGCTGACGTCTTTCCATCATTGTTGAATCTCCTCTTTTTGAAATGTCCATTCTTATTGTTTTGGCCCTGATTACCACCGAAGTGGTAACCACTTCTGGCCTGCTGATTCCCTCCACGCTTGTTGTCACCGCTTCGATGACCACTCTCGCTGGTATTATAATTTTGCCGGCTGCTCTCTTTTAGTTGAGTTGACTCGTTATCGCGCTCCACTAACTGAGCCCTATTAACAACATCTGAATACAAACACAGTTTATGAGAAATAAGATGTTGACGTATCTCCGGCTTCAAACCTCTTAAAAACATTCGCGTCATTCTCTCTTCATTATCCACCAAGTGGGAAGCAAACCGTGATAACTCTGCAAATTTTGCCTCATATTGCGACACGGTCATATTATTTTGTTCCAACTTAATAAACTCCACCTCCTTCATGTGGCGAATACTTTCGGGAAAGTATTTATCATTGAACAGCTCCTGGAACTTCTCCCAAGATATCTTCAGTACAGCAGGTTGAGTACGTTTTACTGATTCCCACCAGTAATCTGCCTCTCCGCGCAACATAAAGGCGGCAAAAGGAACCTTTTGCTCCTCGGAGCATCCCAAGACATCAAATATCTTGGTCATCTGCTTTATCCATGTTTCCGCCATAAGTGGTTTTGGCTCTCCCTTAAACTCCGGTGGTCCCAGCTCCTTGAACTGTTTAGCGGTGACCGCCCGAGAATTTCCCGCGTTTCCATCTACGTTTTGGACAGGAGTTGCTCTCGCCTGCTGCTGCATGAATTGCATAAAACCTCTGAACATTTGATCATTCGTCATTTGGTCAGTGTTGTTGTTTGCATGAGGATTTTCGCCTTCCTGATGCACATTATCCTGATTATTGATATGTGGTGAATCAACGATCGCCTGTGCTCCATTGTCATTCTCAATATTCTCAGATGTCATTTTCAGATACTGCCACAAAACAAAAGGTTAATTGACATGTAACATATTATCCCTATATTCTGACCGACCAATAAAATAGCACATAAACCTAGGTAGGTCATACTAGCGAAGGAACTCCCCGTCTCTCCCCTCCTAGTACTATTCTCACATCTTAGCCAGGGATCATATCCCTAAGCTCTGATACCAACTGTGACGCCCCCAAAATTAGGTATACATCACCCATCTTGAGTCGCCAGATACATGGTACAGAATTTAAATACAACTTACTAATACAACTGTCGTGTACAATACGACAAAACATAACTGTGAGTTTGAATACAATTATTGTCTACTAGAGACCATACAAACTCAAAAGGTGTCCTCAATACAATTATTGTCACACTATTTAACAGAATAGTGAGGACTACTAATACTATTCTCTGGTCCATCACTCCGTTCCCCGACTCGTCCCAGCTATATTCTCATTTCCTGAAGAGAACAGTGAAAGAAAGGGTGAGCTCAACTAGCCCAGTAAGAAATATTATGACTAAGATAATGCAGAATAAATTATCATTAGCCTTCAACAGTGTTAAACTGATAAAATACAATAAACATCAAGTTTAACTACAGCGGAACCAGCAATCCATTAAAAGAGTCAAGTAGAAAATAAAATCTACTATCTTTTATGATTTAAAAGGTTTTTCATCATCGTTATAGCTGAGACTCAGCTTAATAAATATTCCACATCATCGAATCACCCCCGCACTACGGCCAAGGATATTCTTTAGTATCACGACCACAATTATTCATGCACTACGGCCAAGAATATTTGTGTATTCATTAATGGTCATGATCATGCCAACAACTGTCCATCAATGCACTACGGGCTAATGAGGATTTTTAATTTTTACATCACTTGTAATATTACGGTCATGATTACACCGAATAATCCCTGGTCATAATCATACCAAGTCCATCTATGCACTACAGGCCACAGATGACTTTCAACAAAATATAAACATGAGGATGATGACAATGATATAATCATTCAATAAAACAAGTTCAAGAATTATTTTATCCAGAAATTATTAACGTCCAAATTGTCAACACGGTACTGTTTTGTGGTGTAAAATTCAAGAATGATTAGAAGAATATTTTCATGAAAGGATACTGGATGAAGCGCAAATATCAAGGATATTCTACTAATTTCATGGAGTATAGAAGTTAAAGTTTTAACCAACTGAGTATAATAAAGAATGAAATAACAAAAGAAATCACCATGCATGCGATAGACCGCACAGGCAGATTATTCCAGCAGAATAATAATAACGGAACCAGGTCAGGTGAAATTCACACCGACAGGATGTTCCAACATAATAATAAATAACGGAACCAGGTCCGGCGTAAAACGCACAGACAGGATATTCTAACAGAATAATAAAGAATGGAACCAGGTCCGGCGTAAAACGCACAGACAGGATATTCCAACAGAATAATAAATAATGGAACCAGGTCCGGTGTAAAACACACAGACAGGATATTCCGACAGAAATATAAAGACAGGATAGTAAATGGATGTCACCAAGTATAGGGTATTCCGCGTATACCGGTTATTCCAACAGAATAACAAAGAATGGAATAACATAAGGATTTCACCAAGTATAGGGTATTCCGCGTATACCGGTTATTCCAACAGAATAACAAAGAATAGAATAAGTTCTCTTCAAGAAGAAAGAATAACACCCCTTACTTTGTTTAGGAGATTGAATACTGCAGCAGTGTAATAACCGAATACTCTTCTTCTTTCTCTCTTATTCTCTCTATACTTTCTCTCTCTATAGCTTGAGCGAATTCGTGAAAAATAATGAAGCCCTAGGCCTCTATTTATAGAAGATTTATTACTATTTACGAAAGTATTTACTATTTACGAAGGTAATTACTATTTACGAAGGTAATTACTATTGACGAAGGTAATTACTATTTACAAAGGTAATTACTATTTACGAAGGTAATTACTATTTACAAAGGTAATTACTATTTACAAAGGTAATTATTATTTACGAAGGTAATTACTATTTACAAAGGTAATTACTATTTATGAAAAAGACTCTTAGATGATGACATATGACCCCCCATAAATAATTAAACTTATCACAAACGTCTAATAATAGACTCTTTATATACATCAAGAATTGAATAAAAATTACCAAAAATTATTTTATTTTTAATCAACACATATTTAATCTTTCAACAATTATTAATCATTTATAACTTGTCGTCTCAATTATTGTTTAAATAATATAACATATTATACAGATGATACTGTGACAATAATTGAATCAATAATATAAGAGATATGATGCAGCAATTACTGTAGCAATAATTGAGTATAGCTGAGTGACTTCTCACGTAAGCATCAATAATTAATACCGTGTGCTACTATGCAACAACGCGTATTACTGTACTTTTACTACCGAGTAGTTCAACAGTTTTAACGGTAACACCTCCGCCGTTTATTTTATAGAAAGATAATTTTGTCGTTTTCTAACTACGACAATACTTCCGTTGTGGGGTCCACCAATGATTGTGCCGTCGTACGAATATTCCCCGACAAAAAGAATATTCCCCGACCAAACGAATATTTTATAACAACTTGCGTACTTTGCAAAATTTATAAATATTACCCACAACTATAACATTATATCCAATTTATTCCATAATATTCAAAAATAATAATTATAGAAAATTCATCTTTATTTATAAAAACTGGGGTCTTACAGATACAATCAAAGATAGTAACCATAATAGACAACTTGGACAAAAAGAAGAAAATTTTATTTTTCAGTGAATAGTGCCGTATACGTGAATAGTAACTCCGACACAAAAAGTTTCAAATTTGATAAAAAGTTTATACCAATATTTCGGCATAATGATATTGAAGAAAATATCATTTAAGAAGAAGATAATATCCCTTACCTAAAAATATCAGTACTTCTGATCGGAATATCGGTATAAGGCTGAAAGAAACTTGCACTGATAAATACAAACTCACAAAGTATCTAAATACTCACAAAATACACTCAATAATCTAGAGAGAGAAAGAGAGAAAACTTGTTTCTAGTGTGATTTTCAATTCTAACTTAGCCCTCTATTTATAGGAAAATGTTAGCAGACTTGACCTGCAACCTGATGGCTTTACCTGCTACTATTCCCACCCACCACATTTAAAATAAATTCAGCATATTTCTTCACCAACCACAAGTGGGACCCACTCAATTCTAAGAATTTTCCACCAAAATCATTTATAAACCTAATTTCTGAATCAGTCACCTCTTAAAATTCATAATAAATCATACGTTCATTTTTAACGGTTCAAAATTTATGGACATATACTCAACTTATATATGTATAATATATCCAAAAATTACAACGATCCAACGGTCGGATTAAAAATTATAACTCACATAATATATCTCAAAAACACTGGTTTAATTTTTAATACCTTCATTCCGACAAAAATACTGATAAAACACCTCAACATTAACTCCTTTATTTTTAACCATAATAAATATATATCCAATATTTATATCCACATAAAATAAATATTTTCTTATCATATGAATCAATAATTAATTATTCACAAATAATATTACAAAATCACATTTATGACAACCAGGCCATTCCTAGGAAAGAGGGGACTTTCCAATAAGAATTTCTCCTTATTGGCGCGCAATTAGGTGACCAAACCTCTCATTGACAGAACTTTCTAGACATTGTCAATAATGCTATCTAATAATATTATTCAAATAATATGAATTATTGATCTGATAATGGGAAATACTGTGCAGTGACAATTATTGAAACAACAATAATATAAAATATCAACGCAGCAATTATTGAATCAATAAAATAAAATATTGAACAGTAACTACTGTAACAATTATTGAGTAGTGCCTTCTTACGTAAGGATCAATAATTCATCAATACCGTGCATCCACGCGTATTACTGTATTTTAACCACTGTGTATTCCAACAGTGTTAACTGTAACAACTACGTCATTATTTATAAAAACTCAAACTTGTCATTTTCTTCATCCGACAATTATTCTGTTATGGAGCCCACAAATGACTGCTCCGTCGTACGAATATTTCCTGACAACAAGAATATTCCACGACCAAACGAATATTCCCCGACAACAATGATTATTTTATAACCACTTGCATATTTTGCAAAATTTACATATTTCACCCATAACTAGAGAATTATATCAAATTAATACCTTATTATTCACAAATATAATTAGAGAAAATTCGATTTTATTTATAATAAGTTGGGGTCTTACAACCTCCTCTCCTTATGAAATTTCGTCCTCGAAATTGACATACGTACCTGGTGTTTCGAAAAGGTGAGGATACCTTGCTTTCATGTCTGATTCCAACTTCCAGGTCATTTCTTCAATAGCATGGTTTCTCTATAAAATCTTAACTTGTAGTATAACCTTGGTGCGTAGGACATGCTCTTTCCTATCCAAGATCTTAACAGGTACTTCTTTGTACGTTAAATCTTCAGCTATCTCATCTAGTTCTAACGCAATAATATGGTTCGGGTCTTTCACATATTTACAAAGCATGGATATGTGAAAAACATTATGAACACGAGACATACTTGGAGGTAATGCGAGTCTATAGGCCACATTTCCTATTCGGTCAAGAATCTCAAATGGACCAACAAATCGTGGATTGAGCTTTCCTCTCTTCCCAAATCTTGTAACTCCCTTCCATGGTGCAACACGTAACAATACATGATCCCCAATATTAAATTGCACGTCTTTTCGATGAAGATCCGCATAACTCTTTTGTCGATCTTGTGCCGTTTGTATACGTTGTCGAATCATTTGGATCTTTTCTGTAGTCATGCGTACTAATTCTGGTCCCAACAACGTTGCTTCTCCCACCTCGTCCCAGCATACTGGAGAACGACACTTTCGTTCATACAACGCCTCAAATTGAGCCATGCCTATACTTGCTTGATAACTGTTGTTGTAGGAGAATTTCACCAGTGGCAAGTACTTATCCCAACTTCTTTTAAAATCTAGGACATAAAGTCTTAATAGATCTTCAAGGGTTTGAATAGTCCTCTCTGATTATCCGTTCGTTTGAGGATGGTATGCCGAACTGAATCGTAAATCCGTGCCCATAGCTTTCTGCAAGCTAACCCAAAATCGTGAAGTGAATCTTGGGTCACGATCCGAAACTATGGATACTGGCATGCCATGCAATCTCACAATCTCATTCACGTACATGCGAGCAAGACGTTCAAGGCAATAAGTCTCACGTATCGGTAAGAAATGGGCAGACTTGGTTAATCTATCAACAATAACCCAAATCGCGTCTATGCCTTGAGAAACTTTGGGAAGACCTGTAATGAAATCCATAGTAATGTGTTCCCACTTCCATTTCAGAATCTCAAGTGGTTGTAATGGACCCTTTGGCACTTGATGCTCCACCTTTACACGTTGACAAGTTAAACACCTCGAGATAAACTCCGCGATCTCTCTCTTCATATTGTTCCACCAAAATGTATGTCGAATATCATGATACATTTTGGTACTCCCAAGATGGATTGCAAGCGGGGTGTTGTGTGCCTCCATCATGATTCTATGCTTCAAGTCAGAATCGTTAAGAACACAAAGTCTGGAGTTGAATCTAAGTATTCCTTCTTCATCGATTCTCGCTTCTAGAATAGCTCCTTCTTGCACTTTCTTCTTCATACGTATCAGATCCAGGTCCGTAGCTTGAGTAGCTTTAACTTTATCGATTAAAGTCGGTTCTACTTGTATATTCGCCATCATCATGTGGGTCCTTGGAGTCTTTAATTCTACCTCCATCCTTTGCAAGTCATACAGAATGGGCCTTTGCATTAACAATATCGCACTCGTACTCGCATATGATCTTCTACTCAATACGTCAGCTACTACGTTCGCTTTTCCGGGATGATATTGAATAGTGTGATCGTAATCTTTCAATAGTTGAAGCCAACGTCGTTGCCGCATGTTGAGTTCTTTTTGGGTGAGAAATATTTGAGGCTTTTATGGTCCTTATAAATCTCTACTTTCTCCCCACACAAGTAGTGTCTCCAAATTTTCAAAGCGAATACGACTGCTGCCAACTCTAGATCATGAGTAGGATAATTCCTCTCATATTCTTTGAGTTGTCGTGAGGCATAGGCTATGACTTTCCCATGTTGCATGAGAACGCATCCTAACCCTTTGCCTGAAGCATCGCTATATATAACAAATCCATCCGTACCAGATGGTATTGCCAGAACATGTGCCGAAATGAGTCTCCTCTTGAGCTCTTGGAAACTCGTCTCGCATTCCTCGCTCCATACAAATTTTGTATCTTTCCGAGTCAACTGAGTTAACGGAGTAGCGATTCGAGAAAATCATTCCACGAATCTCCGATAATAACCAGCTAAGCCCAGAAAGCTACGCACTTCGGTCACCGACTTTGGTTGCTCCCAACTTTGTACTGCTTCAATGTTCGCTGGGTCGACAGATACTCCATGTTTTGACACCACGTGCCCAAGGATTGCTACTTCCTCAAGTCAGAACTCGTATTTCTTCAGCTTGGCATAAAGTTTGTTTTCACGAAGCCTTTCAAGTATCAGCTTCAAATGGTGCTCATGATCTTCACGGCTTTCAGAATAGATGAGGATGTCATCAATAAAGACAACAACAAACTGATCCAAATATTCCTTGAATACACGGTTCATCATATCCATGAAAACAACAAGAACATTAGTCAATCCAAAAGACATGACTAAGAATTCATAATGCCCGTACCGAGTTCTGAAGGCAGTCTTTGGAATATCCTCAGTTTTAATCTTCAGCTGATGATATCTAGAATAAAGATCGATCTTTGAAAAAAATTGTGCTCCTTGTAACTGGTCGAACATGTCATCAATGCGAGGTAGCGGATACCTATTCTTGATGGTGACATGGTTTAATTCTCGGTAGTCAATACAAAGTCGCATACTCCCGTCTTTCTTCTTTACCAATAAAACAGGAGCACCCCAAGGAGATGTACTAGGACGAATGAAACCTATGTCTAACAATTCATGTAGTTGGACTTTTAACTCTTGAAGTTCAATAGGAGCCATTCGATATGGGGTTTTAGAAATGGATTTTGTACCCGGCTCAAGGTCAATAAAGAATTCAACATCACGTTCTGGGGGTAGACCGGGAAGTTCTTTAGGAAATACATCAGAAAAGTCTCTAATAACAGAAATATTATTCAAATCTGACTTGTCTTTGTTCAAATCCATAACATGGGCTAAGAAATCTTGACATTCGTTTTTCAATAAACGAATAGCTTTATGACTTGATATGATAGTGACTGATTTTAGTGGTTTAGTTGTTTGAATTCGTATGACAGGTTGGTTAGGAATATGAAAACTAACAACCTTACGAAAACAATCAATTTTGGCATGATGAGTGGTTAACCAATCAATTCCTAAAATCACATCAAAAGCAAATATCTTTAAAGATATAAGATCAACAGGTAATGTGATAGTGCCAACTTGGATCATGCAAGATTTATAAACTGTAGATGTAACGAAGGTTTCACCCAACGGAGTTTTAACAGATAAGTCAAAGTCCAATTTCTCCGGAGTCAAGTTTAAACGTTGAGCACAAGCAGGAGAGATAAAAGAATGGGTAGAACCGGTATCTAGTAAGGTATAAACTTCACAAGAGTTCAAGATTAGCTTACCCGTAATCACCTCGTTCGGGTTGCTCGCATTTTGGCCAGTCACGATAAACGCTCTTCTAGGAACCATTGATTTCGACTTATCCGGGACAGCCCTTGGAGTCACCATCCCCGTTGAATTTGGTTTTGCTATAGAACAATCTCGCTATGTGGCCTTCCTTTCCACAATTATAATATACCTTAGATTGTTGTGGACAGTTTGACCACCTGAGTGGTTACCGCCTTTGTTCGTATTTTTCCCTCCTCGTTGGTTATCATCGCTCTGATGACTGCTGTCATCGGTATGACCCTGGTTGTGGTCCCTCGGTTGAACATACTCATTATCTCACTCTAATAATTGAGCCCTGTTTACATCATCTGAATATAAAGAAAATTTATGAGATATAAGATATTGACGAATCTCGGGCTTTAGACCTCTCAGAAACATCCTCGTCATTCGTTTCTCATTTTCAACCAAATGAGGTGCAAACCTAGATAACTCTGCAAACTTCACCTCGTACTGGGACACCGTCATGCTATTTTTTTCCAGTCTGATAAACTCCACCTCATTCATATGACGAATACTTTCAGGAAAGTACTTGTTATTGAATAGTTTCTGAAACGTTTCCCAAGACATGCTGAGTACGGCTGGCTGGGTACGCTTCACAGACTCCCACCAGTGGTCTGCCTCACTGCGGAACATAAAGGTGGCGAATGGAACCTTCTTGATAATTTACTTGACCCACGTTTCTGCCATGATCGGATTCGATTTTCCCTTAAATTCTGGTGGTCCCAACTCCTTGAACTGCTTGGTTGTGATAAGCCGCACATTGCTATCATTTCCACCCGTATTTTATGCACGAGTCTCCCTCGTCTAATTTTGCATGAACTGTAAAAAGCTCCTAAACATTTTATCATTCATCGTTTGCTCGGTAGTGTTGTTTACAGGAGGAATATTGCATTCCTGTTGCACGTTCTCCTGGTTTGTAACTAAAGGTTGTTCCACAGTCTCATACACTCCATTGTTAACGTTCTCAGCGGCCATTCTTAAATACTGTCATAAAACAAGGGTTAATTAAATAAATTAATATATCACATAATATCCCTATATTATGACTGACCAACAAATAAGCTTAGTTAAGACATACTAGCGAAGGATTTACTCATCTCTCCCTTCCTAGTTCTATTTCCCGATCTCCGCCAGAGACCATTTCCCTAAGCTATGATACCAACCGTGACGCCCCCAAAATAGGTATACAACACCCATTCTGAGTCGCCAAATACATGGTACAGAAAACAAACTACAACTTCAATAATACAATTGTCGTGCAAAATACGACAACACATTTAGGACTGAGGATGATGAAAAATATTTTAAAGAAAACGAATCCAGTGAGATAACAGATCAAATATTAAGGATTCGTATTACAGTTTATCCAAGTTCAATAATATTCCGAAATAACCAATTTTGAAGCAGAATTCAAAAATAATGATCAAAACATGGATACAATCAAAGATAGTAACCATAATAGACAACTTGGACAAAAAGAAGAAAATTTTATTTTTTGGTGAATAGTGTCGTATACGTGAATAGTAACTCCGACACAAAAAGTTTCAAATTTGATAAAAAGTTCATACCAATATTTCGGCATAATGATATTGAAGAAAATATCATTTAAGAAGAAGATAATATCCCTTACCTCAAAATATCAGTACTTCTGATCGGAATATCGGTATAAGGCTGAAGGAAATTTGCACTGATGAATAGAAACTCACAAAGTATCTAAATACTCACAAAATACACTCAATAATCTAGAGAGAGAAAGAGAGAAAGAGAGAAAACTTATTTTTAGTGTGATTTTCAATTCTAACTTAACCCTCTATTTATAAGAAAATGTTAGCAGACTTGACCTGCAACCTGATGGCTTTACCTGCTACTATTCCCACCCACCACATTTGAAATAAATTTAGCACATTTCTTCACCAATCACAAGTGGGGCCCACTCAATTCTAGAATTTTCCACCAAAATCATTTATAAACCTAATTTCTAAATCAGCCACCTCTTAAAATTTATAACAAATCATACGTTCATTTTTAACGGTTCAAAATTTGTGGACATATACTCAACTTATATATGTATAACATATCCAAAAATTACAATGATCCAACGGTTGGATTAAAAATTATAACTCACACAATATATCTCAAAAACACTGGTTTAATTTTTAATACCTTCATTCCGACAAAAATACTGATAAAACACCTCAACATTAACTCCTTCATTTTTAACCATAATAAATATATCCAACATTTATATCCACATAAAATAAATATTTTCTTATCATATGAATCAATAATTAATTATTCACAAATAATATTACAGAATCACATTTATGACAACCAGACCGTTTCCAGGAAAGAGGGGGCTTTCCAATAAGAATTTCTCCTTATTGGCGCGCAATTAGGTGACCAAACCTCTCATTGACAGAACTTTCTAGACATTGCCAATAATGCTATCTAATAATATTATTCAAATAATATGAATTATTGATCTGATAATGGGAAATATTGTGCAGTGACAATTATTGAAACAACAATAATATAAAATATCAACGCAGCAATTATTGAATCAATAAAATAAAATATTGAACAGTAACTACTGTAACAATTATTGAGTAGTGCCTTCTTACGTAAGGATCAATAATTCATCAATACTGTGCATCCACGCGTATTACTATATTTTAACCACTGGGTATTCCAACAGTGTTAACAGTAACAACTACGCCGCTATTTATAAAAACTCAAACTTGTCATTTTCTTCATCCGACGGTTATTCTGTTATGGGGCCCAGAAATGACTGCGCCGTCTTACGAATATTCCATGACAACAAGAATATTCAACGACCAAACGAATATTCCCCGACAACAATTATTATTTTATAACCACTTGCATATTTTGCAAAATTTACACATTTCACCCATAACTAGAGAATTATATCAAATTAATACCTTATTATTCACAAATATAATTAGAGGAAATTCGATTTTATTTATAATAAGTTGGGGTCTTACAACTGGGTAGTCTTTACCTAGCAGTTCATGGAAATTATGAGCGCTTTGATTGGCACAATATATCCTTTTATTGGCTTATATAAGTATATAGATGTTGGTTATACCTCAACACCTAATCTACAGAGGATTGACTGCCACTTTTCTATACCTTATTGACTGATTGTTCTTCAACAATGTTTATGATTTCTTCCCGCACCAGTAATTTATTTAATAAAAAGTTGAGTAGATAAAATGTGACGGAAAAGATGTTTTATTGACTTCTGATAAAGTGTAGCAAGAAATTATAGTCTCTTGCGATAACTCCAAAAAAATGAGGGAGAATAGAAGAAATCTAGAGAAGATAGAGAAAAGTTTGATTAATTCATTGATATCTATTATCATTACAATGATAGACTTATATAGCAACAATGAAAAATATGAAAACTAATCTTATCCCTTAATCTTTAAAAGCTAATATCAACCGTTTATTTTTAGTCTAATCCTAGCCTTTCATTTATTTATATATATATCTAATACCTATATTCATAACATTACCATCCCCTCAAAATCCACCTTGCCCTTAGGGTGGAAATACAATATTATCATAGAAAAATATACCCCCATTTTGTCAATCAAAACTTGACACAATTTCTTTCTTTTAATTGCACGCAAGATGTTAGCACCAACATCCTTGAACAGGCTCTTAAAGTAATCCTTGAATGCAAAGTTCAAGGCCTGTGTTGGGAAGTAACGGATGACATTAGTTGTGTTCCCTCTCCATAGTGACCCAAAGCCTTCTTCCTTAATTGTTCTACTGAAACATTCTCCAATACCTTTGTAAGGTTCAAAAAGACGACCAGTCTTGAGCATTTCATCTTATTTTGGATCAAAAGTTTTACATGCTCAATTGGAGCAACAGCAGCAGTTTTGGACACAACAACTGAGACTCCACCCATAAGAAAATCAATGGCAAAGCCTGCAAGACCTTTCTCAAAAGTTTGGACAAAAATAGGTGAAGCATTTCTAGTAGACAATGATAAATCCTGGGTAGTCAGGCATGTCTGTGTCATTGGATTTAATTCAATATAATTTTTAAATTTATGTTTAGTTTCTTAAGTTTTAATATTGAATTGAATTCTTAAAATTTTAAATTTTATTATTGAATACCAATTTTGTTTATGAATAAAACTAACACGTCAAAGATATGTTAGTTATACGTAGTATATGGTATTTGTCATTTTCTTTAAGTCCTCAATTTTGAAAATTACACAAATTAAAATAATTTCATAATTAATAATATCAAATATCTCATTCAATAAACTTCACACTAATTTTTAAAAATAACATTTATTTAAATTTTTGAGAGAAAAGAAATACGTATATAATTATATATATGAAGATATCAAGATACTACTTACTAGTAACACTAATTCTATAATTTAATTATTTCAAGCAATGGATATATCTTACTACTTAAGTGCAATTACTACTAATTCTATAATTTAATTATTATCTTTATTATAGATTATTTTGCTTTATATTATTGTTTTGTTAGAATAATGTAAGATAAAATATTAAAATTGTTTTAAAATAAAAAATTCGCCTAAGCCCCCAGGCGCTAGGCCCCCAGCCACCCGCCTCCCGCCTTTTAGAACAATGTGCATTAGTATAATTTTCGTAGGGAAAATGGCTCTCTTGTGTAGGAAAGCCACCATAGCGGCTCCGAACATCTTGCGAAAGGCTGGATCTAAACACCTTAGGCCATTTTTCTTCAAAAAATTCATTTCTCATTCCCGAATGTAGTAAAAGTTTTCCTCCGGGATCAAAACTATATCCTGAGTAGTTGCAAACTACAATAACATAGGGCACAACAGAGAAACTGCTTCCTAGCTTGCTGGCAATATCTACAGAGAATCTCTCGTGCTCAAGAAAACAACAATGATGATCAAATCGGTCGACAAAGACTCTACAATACTTGTTGTAATTGAAAACCTTAACTTCACACAAACTGCAGTAGAACATGCCATCAGGTCGTTCCAAGTCAATGATATTAAGAACATCATCAACTGTCAGAGGTTCAAAATAAAGGCGATCACTGGTATCATAATCTGTAGAGACTGTCTCAGGATTTGAATTCATCATGATAGTCTCATAGCCTGCATTATGAAGGGCAAAGAAAGCATGACATCAGTAATAGTCAAACTCAATTCCCTGGCCAATTAGATTTGGCCATCCGCCTAATATCAAAACCTTTTTACTTTTGGTGGGAACTGATTCACATTCGTGGTCATAAGATGAGTACTTGTAAGAAGTATCTGTCTCAAATTCTGCTGCACATGTATCCACTCGCTTATATGTCAGCTTAACACCTAAAGACATCCGTTTCGAGCGAACTTCTTTCTCAGAGGATTTTGTTGCGAAAGCTATCTCCTTATCACTGAAACCTTTTTTTTCCCACTTCATAGAGCTCATCCGTTAACAACTGAGACAACTTTTGAGCCAAGAGAGGTATTGTTCGACATCCAGCAGCTCCTTAAGCTGAGTAAGAAATAATTTGTCAACATAAGTCAGCTCATGAATGACATCCACCTTCATTCCCCTCTTCATTGCAGCATATATGGCAAGAATTTGATCAGGGTTAGGGACTCGAAGATTGTACTTCAATTGATCCCAATCGCAGTTCAGATCCTTGACCTGCGCACAACCCCATCCAGAGTAGCCACATTCCAACGACCAAACTTTTTGAAAGGACTCCTGAAATGTGCGGCCTACTGCCATGGATTCACCAACAGATTGTCAGTATTGACTGAGAACCTGGGAACTTCTCGAATGCAAACTGAAGTATCTTGGTCACCACATAATCTATAGAAGGTTCAAAACTAGCTGGTGTTTTCTTTGTGATGTCATTAGGAATCTGATCCAATGAGTAACCAACTGATAACTTTGCAACCATTTTTGCTATTGGGAAACCAGTAGCCTCTGAAGCCAGAGTTGATGACCTTGAAACTCTTGGGTTCATTTCAATCACCATAACTTCTCCATCAATGGGACTAATAGCAAATTGAACATTGGAACCACCACATTCAACTCCAATCTCCCTTATGATAGCAATAGAATAATCCCTAAGGCGCTGGTACTCCTTACCAGTCAAGGTTTGTGCAGGATCTACAGTAATCGAGTCCCCAGTGTGGACCCCCATTGCATCAATATTCTCAATTAAGCATATAATAACCACGTTGTCCGCCAAGTCTCTCATGACCTCTAGCTCATACTCTTTCCTCCCCAATAAAGACTTCTCCACTAAAACCTGTGATGTTACACTAGCAGCAAGGCCCGACTTACAGATGGCCTCAAACTCCTCCCTATTATAGGCAATACCACCTCCACTGCCACCCAATGTGAAAGCAGGCCATATAATTAAAGGAAACTCCCCGATTGAATTTGCAATTTCAATGCACTCCTCAAGAGTTGTCCCAATTTCAGAAGGAGGTGTCTTAAGGCTAATATTATTCATACCTTGTTTAAATAAATCTCTATCTTTAGCCTTCTTAATTGCATCAAGCCTTGCCCCAATCAACTCAACACCATACTTTTCAAGTGCCCCGCTTTCGGCCAATGCCACTGCAAGGTTAAGGGCCACTTCCCTAGACAGATTTCCATCTGGTGGCTTCGGGTTAAGGCAAGCAATGTATCCCATTAGCTCTGGAATTTCGTCGAACACCTTACTCGCAACATGAAATTTCTTTTCAAATGCTCCTATCACAGTGTTGTTAGCTAAGCTAAGAGAGGAGAAATCATTTTCGGAAAGAGAGTTTACCTTATCATTATCATGAACCGATTGATTCTTAACATGATGAATTGATGGGCTTGAGTCTTCAAGTGACTCCGTAAGGCTCTCATGAATTCCGTCTCCAAAACAAATGAATCACCAACTTCATGAACAATTGGATTTCTCTCTTCATCATCAGTTAGTTCACCATCTCGGGTACATGGGTTCAGCTCTTCCTCGTCATGAATTAATTAAACGGGAAGTTGATGAATTAGCGGGCTTGGACCTTCAATTTTCGTCTGAAAACCTTCATTATCTCCCACCTCAAAAATAATAGTATCATCATCTTGTTGATTCTGCAAATGGTTTTGATAGCTTTTATTCTCTTCAAACTCCACAACCGCATCATCTAGATCATATTCTGAATCCATGATTTCTGTAGCTACACAAAAGCAGTCCTCCTCCATATAGCCACAAATAAGCACTTTTTGTTGATACTCTGACTGTAATTTGTTCTTTGATAATAGCAAGCTGCAACCACAGTAGCAGAAATTTGTTCCGCAAATTTGGCGCCTCCATGGAATTGGAATTAGCCATTGGAACCCTCTCAATGAAAGCACCAATGTAGCAAGAAATTATAGTCTCTTGCAATAACTACAGAAAAATGAGAGAGAATAGAAGAAATCTAGAGAAGATAGAGAAAAGTTTGGTTAATTCATTGATATCTATAATCATTACAATGATAGACTTATATATCAACAATGAAAAAGATGAAAACTAATCTTACCCCTTGATCTTTAAAAACTAATCTCAACTATCTATTCTTAGTCTAATCCTAGCCTTTCATTTATTTTTATATATCTAATACCTATATTCCTAACATAAAGTAAATACTAATTGTATTGTTTCATGCTATGACACTTGTAGGGTAGTAGAAAAGCCAAACTATTCATATGGACTTTTAGAATCTAAGTTTGTTTCTTTTCTCTCCTAAAACTTTTCTCAATTCTGAATTTAGCCTAATTTGTGCGGATATGATTCTGATATATGAACTTATCCTTGACCTTTAAAAAAAATATTAATTTCATGATAAATACTTCTTAGATGATTTTTAATGACAGTGATGTTATTTTAATGATAAATAACTCTTAGACTATTTTAAGATCAGAAAGCTTCTATATTTGTATCTTCAAAGTAGTCCATGTGTTTGATAGTGCGGCAGCATGATGTATACCAAACCTTAATATTTTAAAAAAGAAGAATAAGAACCTGTTCCATGGATTTAATGAGACATGACTGCTTCTCTCTTTACCAACTCACTCAATTGAAATAGTGCTGAATTTGGGATTCATCTTGTCTGGTGGTTTTCTGACTGCTTTGCAAACATGATGTATCTTTCATCTCATTGATTTGAGGCTTGTGAAGCAAATGGAAACCTTTTCAGGTTTCAAATATTCTATTTCTTGTTTTGCTTTTGTAGCTGCTGGTAAAATATTATTCCCGAGTTCTAATAATTCTTATACTTGGAACTCTTTCTGCCAGTTTTAGTCCATATTGTTTATTATCGAAAAAATATTCTTGTAATTAGCACTCCCATGTCATGTATCTTAGAAGTGTATCGTACTAGCCTTTGGTTGGGGATCTGGATGATTAGTTTTGAATTGTTTAAGAAAAGTTAGTTTACAAATCATCACCACTTATAGCATGCGATGCTGAAGCAAAACCAGTTCCAGTATTACATGGAGGATTATCTTTTAAGTCAATTTCACTTGGATCTTGGTATTACCTTACTCCAAAACCAACAGAAGGGTGTACTTCACAACAACGAGCTTATATCTCGCTTTAGTTGATAATTTGATATATTTTAGGAGAATAGTATGACATCTTCTTCTTTTTTTTTGAAAAGTTACAAGCATATGACATCTTAGACCCCTTATTGTCCTAAAGACAATTGTTGCATGTGGGAATTAAGACAAAAAGGACTACGAATAAAGATATTTGGACGAAATACATCTGGGTTAAATATTTTCCTATTTTACAAAAACAAGCACCTAAAGCCATAATTAAAGGACCACAAATAAAGATCTTTGGACCAAACACTTTTGGCGTAAATACTTTCCTATTCACCACAATTAGCTTTAATTTCCTCTAGTTGAGTACTATCTAATTGATCTTGGTACAACCTCTATCACAGAGTCATTCGGCAAGAAATTTGAATTGCTGCTGAAATGTTCTCTGTGGCCTTATTTAGGGAACTTTAGGTTAAATTTTAAATTTGATATTCTTGCAGAGTGTTTCTGTGCTTAGTTGTGATACCTTGTTGGATTCATGAGTGCTGTTTCTTTACAATTATGACTATTGTTGTTGCATGGTTTAGTCATGGCAATGAACATCATAAAATCTTTAAGGAGCATTAACATCAGCAATGAGGTAGTTGAGGTTGTAGGTCGCAGAACATTTGCTGCTAAAGCAAAGAAAGGCTCTAAAGGGGGTGCAACTGCTGATGGTCCAACGACGTCAATCCTCAGCAATGATGTCAAGTCCACTACAGTTGTTGGTGCCAATATCCTTAAGGATGGAGCAGACCCCAAAATTTTGGCAGACTCTGAATACCCAGATTGGCTGTGGCACCTTCTTGATAAACGTCCCGCACTGAGCGAGCTAAGAAGGAAAAACGTAGAAACTCTCCCATATGACGACCTTAAATGCTTTGTCAAGCTGGACAACCGAGTAAGGATCAAGGAAAACAACTCTATCAGGGCCAAGAACTGATTGAAAGATCCTTCATAGAAAATATGCTTTTTAGACTGAGATGTTTCTGTCGATTAGCAATTCATTTGTGATTGATTTACATGTGAAGAGAAGATAATTTAGTAAGAAAATTCAACTATACACAGATTAAGCAGGAGCATAATGTTATAGTTTATGCTTATTGTATAAATCCTATTTATGATTGTTTTTCTGAGTGCAGGAGCAATAATACTATACATGCACAAGGATCGAAAAAACCAGCTATGAATTGTGGCTCTTTGCATTAGCCATGATTGGTGGTATATCATATATGATAAAATTGGTCTTCATTTCCTTGATTGTAAACTCTGAAGAAATATAGGCTTAGTTGATTGTTCAGCAGGGCCCAATAATAAATGGTAGACACCAATGAACCAACAAAAGGAGTGCACAGCACATCTTCTTCTGCTCCCCTATTTCTAGCCAACTTGAGCATAGTCCTGTAGGGTAAAAAAATAATACGGGAATTGATATTTCCGCAAGGCTAGCGCATTCATGTGAGTGAACAATTCCCAAATGCTATCTTCATGTATCTACTTAGAAATAGGTACTTGTACAATTTGTTTGTGTGTATTATCTATCTAGTTTTCTGATACAATAAAATAATATGAAATACTGGGAAATGAGATCGCATGCATTATTATTGGTAAAAAGCAAGCAGGTTATGCAGCCCACTCTCTACCACAACTCTCTTTGTTCATTATTGAGGGCTCTAGAAGAATAATGGAGAAAATGTGAGGGTTTTAGAGGAAGAAAGAGGGGTTTTGTGTGTTCTCCGAGTTATAGTATTGTGGAGAAATGTATATGGAGAAAATGTACCTTTAGTACTCCTCATAATAATATCAAATTCAACAATTAAATACTTTTGTGTCTTGGTGTTGGTATATATATCATCCACATAACAGGGGAGGGGAGGGGAGGGGAGGAGAGGAAGGGAGTGTGTATGAATATGTATGTCTCGTGAAGTTTCATTTGAATTTACTATAATATATAAAAGCACCAAGATAGATCATAGACTATACTATAAATTATAACATATATCTAAAGACACGTGCATATATATATATATATATATAACACGGATCAGGTCCGGACTCCGGACCCTATTTTTTTTTTTTTTTTGGTAGAACTAAAAAAAATATTATGGAACTAAAATTTTTCCATAATACAGTGTTTTGGGTGTGTTTTTAATACCTACACCAACCAATGTATGTACAGTCTGCCCAGACTGTACAGATATATTTTGTTATACGTATCCAAATCACACCCAAAACACTGTATTATGTAAAAATTCAAGTTCCATAAATTTTTTTTTTTTTAGTTTTAAAAAAAAAGCAAAAAAAAAAAAGGTCCGAATTTTGTTAAAATCCGGGAGTCCGGACCTGATCCGGACTCTCTCTCTCTCTCTCTATATATATATATATAGGGACAAGATCCAGTCTGTACGTCCGGACGGATCTAATGTCCGGACATTTTTTTTTGCTTTTTTTTAAAACTAAAAAAAAATAATAAAAAATTATGAAATTGAAATTTTTTCATAATACAGTGTTTTGGATGTGATTTGGGTACGTATAACTGTACCACCATTTTTTGGTATATGTATTTAAATCACACCCAAAACATTATATTATAGAAAAATTTCAGTTCCATAAAATATTAAATATTTTTTTAGTTGTTTTAAAAAAAAACAAAAAAACAAAAAAATAAATTTTGGTCCGTTTGATGGTTATAGTAATTGTTTGTCCAATGCATTATAAACAAATTAAATTATAGCACACTTATCCTACATACAATCCATCACAATAATTGCATCGTTAAAAGTGTCATTAAAAATTATGTGTCGCTAAATGTGTATCGAGAAAAATTGAAAGAAAAGTGTATTGGAAGAGATCCTAATATCTCAATAGAATCATGCAATAAATTTACGATTTTTTTTAACCCATATGTACATTCATAGGATAGATAAGAATTAAGAAAAGTTCGACTAGGATATATAAGAATTAAAAAAGGTTCGACTTTAACTTATTCTATCTTATCGTATTCACTTACACGTTGATCAGAATTCAATTTCTTTGAATATTTGTCCACACGTATATTATTTTTCCCTCAATACCAAAGACATCCTGGATCTCTATAAATCTGTTGAACTTAATTATCGGGTAAGGGGTCATTAACTTGAAGACCCAAGACCCCAAAATAATAAAAATTAACCTTGATTCGTTAATATTCTGATATAGGATTTAGGCGGCGTTGAATCCAATTAGGATTATTTGTTTATTTTCAAAGTTAAAATTGGTGACCCCTGCCTCTACACTGAATTTGCTTAGGGTTATATATCAATATTCTATTGAATTAAGATTCTTATACTTCATATGATTAGTTAATTTTAGGTAAATCAAAAACTAAAGAGGGCTCATTTTGACTTTGTGAAGTCACTTTAGGAAGTTAGTATAATTACGATTGTATTAACTAATATTTATTTTAAATTTTAACACTAGTTTTGGAGATGAACTTTAAAATGTAAAATACATAATTATCAGGGAATTATGGAGGAGTCGTACTTACTTATTGTATCCAACATTTGTGGTCATATAAATCATTTCCCTACTTGAACTTGGCAAGGCCCTTACAACTACATTGCAAGCAGATGGAAAGGTGTAAATGCAATTCCCATTCAACTGCTCTCTGCAACTCTAATAATGCATCATCCGGGCAAAACTCATGTTGGTTTTAAACACTATAGAGCAGGACAAATATTGCTACAGATATTGGGAAACAGCCATCTAGTAAGACAGACTAGTAATATAAATAAACATGCTGAAGCTGAATTTCCTGCAATTTTACCATTATTATTAAAGTAGCTGCGCTTATTTTTCTACTACATTAATATTGCTTATTGTTCCTCAAACAGCAACTTCTAGTTCTAGTCTACTATTATGGCATTTCACAAGGATGGATGGATTGATTGATCAGAAAAAATGAGGTGACCCATGCCACAAAAATCCGAGATCACCTGGGGGCTTATCGAGAAGATCAGTATTGTATATCATGTACAAAAGTACATCATCCAACTGCAAGGATCAAAGTAGAAAATCTAGTTGAAACAGATTGCATTTTGATGAATGTAGTGTAATTTTTTTTAGTATATGGAGGGGAATTGAAAAGGCTAGTAGTTAATTACCTCGCCTACGGGCTCACCACCATTATTATTATTAGTAGTAGTACTACTGTATTCGTGCATTATCCAGTTAGTTTTCATTGCAGTAGCACCACCTCCTCGATATTTATAAAATCGAAGATCTTTCCTGCGTCCAATTATGGTCTGATCAGCCACGTCGATAACATTGGTAGTGCTCCATTTCTTCCAATATCCTTCACCATCACCAGTTGCCATTCTGTTGGAGTAGTGTTTCTTCAATTTGCTATAGAAAAACCAATTTTCATCGGTCTTTAATCTATACTTCTCTGTTTTTTAAATACAACAAACATTTAAGTACCATGTACACCACATTTATTTAGAACTCATAATCACAATAATAATATGAAAAAAATGTATATACACAGTACACAATCGCTATGTCATGTCTATGTCTCATGAAGTCTTTTTTACTTGTATATTATGATCAACTAATTAATAATCACAAATTTAAATGCACATACGCATACTTTTATTTCTTCTTCTTCTTCTTCTTCTATATATTAATGTCTCTCTCTCTCTATATCTATATATACATGTATATATATATATAGAGAGAGAGAGGATAGGCACAATTTAATTGAATTGATCTAGGAAGGAAAGAAAGAAAGAAAGTAAGAGATGAGTGAGTACTTACGGAAGATATTAGGAGGAGAGCAGCTAAAAACATGATCAAGACCTTTATTGGGTAAGAGTTTATATACACCCTTTTCTCTTTGGTTCAAGTAGTGGAAGATTTTAGGAGGAGGAGGGCTAAAAATATCATCAAGATATCTAATCCTGTTATTGGGTATGAGTTTATATAGACCCTCTTCTCTTTCGTTCAAGAAGAGGGTAATCAGCTGGTAATCCATGGGAAGAAGCCGAACACCATCCGACCATTCCTCAACCATGGGGTGGTGGTGATGGTTATCATTAGCCATTATTACTAGTTCTTGAATATCCTCTGTTATAAAAAAAACAGAGTATACCCACTTTTGCTTGTTAAGTATATATTGGGATTTATCTTTCTATTAGAAATAAGAGCTTGAATTTGAGTCAATATAGGATTCTCTTCTATATGAATTTAAGTGGGACTGTCCGTTCCTAATTCGAAGTGGATTAAAATTGTTGGGGGTGGGTTAATCCGAAATTCAATTAAGTTTAACAGAAAATTGGCCCTTGTGTTGTGTAGTTAACTTAACTACCAGTTCATTTTTTGTATGTACTATAAATTATTTATAATAGTACTCTTTAAACTTTAACTAGATTATTTAAAGCATAATATATATACAAGTTCATGATTTTTTTTGATAACACAAGTTCATGATGGTTGCATGTATAACATAATAAAATATTAAATTAATGCAGTCTACTGCTCCTCCTTTTTCTTTCTAAAACAATATGACCTAAATATATTAAGTAATAATTTCCAACAGAAAAATTAATTAATTTGACTAGATTTTCCCAGGGTTTTAGCCTGCAGCACAGGATAATAATCTCATTCAAATATAATTTTCTGGCATGGTCAAACATTTCCATTCATCACAACTAAAAGCTACTACAACTACTACTACTTTTTTTTGCCTACCACTTTAATGGCTACAACATTCTTCTCAAAACTTCCTAGTCTATGATATAGAAACAGTTTTTTTACGACTTGCAAATTTCAATGATCAGGAGTCTTTCTATGAACATCATCATCATGTTAATTTTCTGAAGAGGAGGGCTGAGTATCAGCATCATCATCAAGTTGATTTTCTCCACAGGAGGATTGATCATGAGAAGTATCATCACCACTATTATCATCATCCAGTTATTTTCTGATGAACTGGATCGATAATTAGGATGATCATTATCAGCAATATCATCATCTTCTCCTTCTTCTTCTTCTCCTCCTTTTCTTCATCAACTTGATTTTCTGGAGAGGAATTATTACCCACAGCCGCGGTGCTAGTAGCTTTGAGAGGAGCACTTGCCTTCCCGAGATAAATAGATAATCAATATTATATATCTTGCACAGAACCATCTCATCCACCTGTATATATATATAGAGGCAGAATCTTAGGCGAACTCAACTGACGGACTAAAATGACGGACTGAAGCAAAGAAAGGACACGCATGTCACAAAGCCAAAAAAGGGGAAAAACAAACTGAACAAAAATAACCCGCGCCATATCAGTTCAACCATCCTCGTTCTCTCATTCTTCCCTCTCTCTCTCAAAGCGACCGTGCCCCCCTCTCTCTCTCTCAAAGTGAGTCTGAAGCAAATCAGAAGGCAGGTTCTGTTGCAAATCGGAAGCGGAAGATTCCTACAAAGAGGATCGGAAGGTGATATTCCTACTTAATTTTGTAATTTTTGTCTGTTTATATATATATATATATATATATACACACAAAAAAAAATAGGCTAATAAATCACTAATCCATATCATTTAGATCACAATAAGTTCTTGAAATTAATCAACAAGCATCAGTTCAAATGAAAGTAAAAGAAATTATTAAATCCAGTTTACACTGAAATCTATGACCAGTGCTTTAAATTACCTTGTTGGGTTTTTCTGTAGCAGGACCAAGGACCAAGAATATTAGGAATACTGTATTCTTGTATGACCCAATTAATAACTAGTTCTGCAACTGTTTCATTTTTTGTATGACCCAATTAGTAATTAGTTCTGCAACTGTTTCATTTTTTTCAAAGGACTGGAGTTGATTCATTACTCCAACCATTGTTCGATTCCCATTCCCATCCGATTCAGAGAGAGTTGTCATAGTATTCTTGTATTCCCAAAATCCATCCTATGTTACTATACGTTTCATCTTCAATGGGCTAAAAAAATAACATTCTTCCTCTGTTTTTATTTTATACTTCCCTGAACAAGAATATCAAAATAAATGAGAAATAAAAAAAAAGACACTTTAAACACATCTATACACACACAAAATGTACAATGCAATTATGATTACTCACTGAAAAGTTTTTTAGGACTACAGCTGAAGACATCGTCCACATTTTTAATCAAACTTGTGGGAGAGAGTTGACCCTCGACTCTTTTCTTCAAGTGATTCATAATAAGTTCATCATCCAATGGAGCAAACCTTTGAGTAGTGTTACATTTCTCTACTTTCACTTCTTCTTTACTCAATGTTAAATCTTTATCAACATTCTTTTCTTTCACTTCTCTTGAACTCTTCAAACAAGAAACAAGGAAAAGAAAATCATAATCCATAGTAATAAAGGTTAGAGAGAGAAAAAAGAGATTGTGGGTAGTATTTACATGTGAGGAGGGAGGGGAACCATCATTCGCCATTAATGTAGTTCTTGAAACTACCAAAAACAGAGTATGTATTCTTGAAGAAAAGCTGTTTTAGAGAGCAGAGTAATAGAGATGAAGTATGTATTTTGAAACTACTAAGATGAGTACACAATTTATAAATGTACTAATATTCCATCTGTTTCGTATTTATTGATTATAATATAAATCATTATTCCAATATACAACTCTGCTTAGAGAGACATATGTGCATACAGTTTTTTTTATAACTGAATTGAGGAAAACGCATTAAAGGGATCCATTATTACCAAAAATTGTATTTACATATTTTTTTAAATTAATGATAATTATTTTAATTTTTACACATAAATAGCAAAAAATAGCAAAAAAAACGAGTTAAAACTTGAGGTGGGTCACGCAAAAAAAAGGGAAACATACTTTGAGATGATAAATCAGATCATTTCCACTGAGCAGCTCATTCTCTCCCCGATGCTCTCTCCCCAAATTCTGCCGATTCTCTCTCCCCGATTCTGAGTAGGAAAAAAGATCGAACAGAACTTGTTGTAAACAGAGAGGTAAAGATTCTGAGCATATGAATCTTGTAATTTCAGTTTGATTTGAAAGAAATCTAGGGTTTCTGAGCATATGCTTTTTGTAGTTATTGATTTATAGAAATCGCAAGGTCATTTTGACTATACCTGTAAGGCGAAGTTCAGATCTACTATTAATAAATGTTATGAATGAAAAATATCTGGAATTTGTATTGTAAAACTGGAATTTGTACTAGAAGTTCAGATCTCCCATGCATGGATTTGAATATTAATGAACAAATTCCAGATATTTTTCATTCTAGATATTTTACAGTACAAATTCCAGATATTTTTCATTCCAGATATTTTACAGTACAAATTCCAGATATTTTTCATTCATAACATTTATTAATAGTAGATCTGAACTTCGCTTTACAGGTAGCCAAAATGACCTCACGATTTCTATAAATCAATAACTACAAAAAGCATATGCTAAGAAACCCTAGATTTCTTTCTAATCAAACTGAAATTACAAGATTCATATGCTCAGAATCTTTACCTCTCTGTTTACAACAAGTTCTTTTCGATTTCTTTTTTCCTACTCAGAATCGGGGAGAGAGCATTGGGGAGAGAGTGAGCTGCTCAGTGGAAATGATCTGATTTATCATCTCAGAGTATGTTTCCCCTTTTTTTTTTTTGACCCACCTCAAGTTTTAACCAATTTTGTGACCCGCGTTTTTTTTTTTGCTATTTTTTGCCTTGGTCCGTTGCTAGTCCGTTTCTTTTGGTCAGTCCAAGAACTTGCCTATATATATATATATATTTAAATTACTAATAAAAATATATTAACCATTAACATATGTGTAAAAATTAAAATAATTATCATTAATTAAAAAAAATATGTAAATACAATTTTGGGTAATAATGGATCCCTTTAATGCGTTTTCCTCAATTCAGTTATAAAAAAAACTGTATGCACATGTCTCTCTGTATATTGGAATAATGATTTATATTATAATCAATAAATATGAAACGGTTGGAATATTAGTACATTTATAAATTGTGTACTGAACTTAGTAGTTTCAAAATACATACTTCATCTCTATCTGCTCTCTAAAACAGCTTTTCTTCAAGAATACATACTCTGTTTTTGGTAGTTTCAAGAACTACATTAATGGCTAATGATGGTTCCCCTCCCTCCTCACATGTAAATACTACCCACAATCTCTTTTTTCTTTCTCTAACCTTTATTACTATGGATTATGATTTTCTTTTCCTTGTTTCTTGTTTGAAGAGTTCAAGAGAAGTGAAAGAAAAGAATGTTGATAAAGATTTAACATTGAGTAAAGAAGAAGTGAAAGTAGAGAAATGTAACACTACTCAAAGGTTTGCTCCATTGGATGATGAACTTATTATGAATCACTTGAAGAAAAGAGTCGAGGGTCAACTCTGTCCCACAAGTTTGATTAAAAAAGTGGACGATGTCTTCAGTTGTAGTCCTGATAAACTTTTCAGTGAGTAATCATAATTGCATTGTACATTTTGTGTGTGTATGTATAGATGTGTTTAAAGTGTCTTTTTTTTATTTCTCATTTATTTTGATATTCTTGTTCAGGAAAGTATAAAATAAAAACAGAGGAAGAAGGTTACTTTTTTAGCCCATTGAAGATGAAACATATAGTAACAGATGGATTTTGGGAATACAAGAATACTACAGAGGATGGATTTTGGGAATACAAGAATACTATGACAACTCTCTCTGAATCGGATATGAATGGGAATCGAACAATGGTTGGAGTAATGAATCAACTCCAGTTCTTTGAAAAAATGAAACAGTTGCAGAACTAGTTACTAATTGGGTCATGCAACAATACAAAATTCCTAATATTCTTTGTCCTGCTGTCATAGATTTCAGGGTAAACTGGATTTAATAATTTCTTTTACTCCTGATGCTTGTTGATTAATTTCAAGAACTTATTGTGATCTAAATGATATGGATTAGTGATTTATTAGGCTATTTCTTTTGTGTGTGTGTTTGTATATATATATATATATATATATATATATATATATATAAACAGACTGAAATTACAAAATTGAGTAGGAATCTCACCTTCCGATTCTCTTTGTAGGAATCTTCCGCTTCCGATTTGCAACAGCCTTCCGATTTCTTCAGACTCTTTGAGAGAGATGGAAGAATGAGAGAACGAGGATGGTTGAACTGATATGGCGTGGGTTATTTTTGTTCAGTCTGTTTTTCCCTTTTTTGGCTTTGTCACATGCGTGTCCTTTCTTTGCTTCAGTCCGTCATTTTAGTCCGTCAGTTGAGTCCGCCTAAGATCCTGCCTCTATATATATCTATATATATATTCTCTGTTATTTGCTGCCTAGAAAGACTTTGGTACCATAAGAACAGCGAGTAGGAGAGGGAGAGGAATGGGGAAGAAGCAAAAAGGAGAAGGAAATAATGAAGGTAAGAATCTACTGGGTGCACCGACGTTCAAGGAGCTTGAAAACGGCCGGTTCAAATGCCTGGAAACGGGTCATGAGTTGCCGGCCCATGCCAGGGAGTCGTACGCACAGAGCAAGCATTGCCGGTTGGGTCTCATCGAATCCGCTTTGGCCCGCAATAAAACCCCTTTGAATATGTTCCAGCAAGACCCTCTTAGCCGGTAACCCAATTCCCCCTCCACCCTCTTTCCTTTCGTTTTTAGGGTTTAGGGTTTTAATGTTTTTTTAATTGCATGCATCTGTTCACTATTGTGGGTTAGTTCTATGAATTGAAAATGATAAATTTCATGATGCACTAGCGGTATGAGCTCTCACAATGAAGTCAGCCTTTAAATAGAATTTGATTCGTAATTTCTCTCTTTGAAACTTAGCCGGGTTACAATGTTGGTATTCATTCATATGAATGACTGGCCATAGTTTTTTAAAGGAAGAATTATATGGTTTCTGAAGGGTATTTCTGTTGGTAGAAGGAAATTGAATTTAGTAAATTTTACTATAGTGTTTTTTAGTCTATTGTTGTTGTAGCTCAAAGTTGACCTGTAAGCTAACAGGACTTACTGTCAATAAATCTGAGGAGCATATATGGAAGCATATCAATGGAAAACGATTTCTGAACATGTTAGGTTTCTCTTATCTCTCAGTTTTTTTGGTTTATTGGTGGCGTAATTAACATTGATTCCGCGGATAAAAAGAATACCATTTGAGCATCATTTTCTAGTGCTAAAAGTCATTTTGTTTGGTCTATTGAAGTGCCCTGTGTTTATCTCGTGAATTGCCATTTTACTATATCATGGAGTTATATGAAATACAGAGAAAAAAGAAGCTGAAAAGCAAACACCAAATGGAACAAAGGAAGGTCCAAGTGAACAGAAACCAGATAAAATTGGAAAGGAAAAAGCAGATGATTTGAGGAAGAAGAAGCAAAAAAAGAAAAAACAAATGGAGGGAGGAGAATGTAAATGAAGTTATTTCTGAAGTGAGGAATCCATCTGATAAGGACATTGGTTCTGAAGAAGATGACTTCTGGATGCCTCCTTTGGGAGAGCGTTGGGACTTTGACGACGGAGGTGATCGATGGGGTTCTGGTTCGGAGTCGGGACCTGAAACGGATGATGCTAGTGAACCAGGTATGTTTCCATTGGCAGGGCATTTTACACTATTTGTCAAATGAATTGATTGTTTTTATTTTTATTTTATAAGTAAATATAATGACTTCATATATTTTAGTTTTGAGAACAATAAAGAATAAGATTTTAGTTCTAACATATAGGTAATACTCAAAGACTTATTTTACACCCAAAGAAATAATTTAAATTATTTAAAAGTGAGTGCCCTCTTCAGCTCTTCTTTTCCAGTCAAATCTTTCAAGCAATAGGTTTCACACGAAAGGAATGCCTTTTAACTGCTAGTAGCGATTTGTTAATCTTGTCAAATGATTTATTTTATCTTTTTTATTTTTATTTTAACAATTATCATATGATTCATTTGTTATGGAGAACTGCCTATGAAGTTTGCATACTTTTCTTGAGTTATTCATGTCATTTACTTGACAAATTTTGGATACATATATATACAGTTATATACTTATATTTATGATTGAATAATTATTTAACTATGTATATACCCATATTGATGTGGCTGAACTGTTGCAACCTGGTAAAAAGGTTAAGACTTCATCATCATGTCCATCTATCATTTCTTTCCCTGATAACTAAAAAGCTTCTTTAAGAAACTCTACGTCTTTTTCTTTTTGCAAATCGATGTCTAAAGTAAGACCTTTTCCGTATCTCTTACGTTGGCACTAGAGCTTGTTTCTCATTGTGCACACTGCTCCTGTAATTCAAAATATATAATAGGCGAGACCTTGTTTGAAGAATGCTTTGCACTGCTCTTAAGAAAGAAGCCGATGGAACAACTGAAAATTTTAGACTGAATGTGGCTACATATAATTAGGCTTGGCTGCCTGCTCATGGTTACTGTTTTTATTGCCTACAATTAATTGCAACACATTTAACTTGTTTAAGTGTATAGTCATAGTAATTGTGCAATATTCTCGGTGAATTTTGCCATAAATTACTTTCCTGATGTCCAATTGAGAAGCTTTATGTGTGTACTATAGGGTAAGCTTGGCCTGGTCCTTGTGAATTTTGGTTTATTTATCGAGGCTTCCTCTATTTTGCCCTCCCCCTAGGTTCGGTTGTTCAACATCCACCAGCTCTTTAAGCTGAGTAAGAAACCATTTGTCAACATAAGTCAGCTCATGAATGACATCCACCTTCATTCCCCTCTTCATTGCAGCATATATGGCATGAGGTCGATCAGGGTTAGGGACTCGAAGATTGTACTTCAACTGATCCCAATCCCAGTTCAGATCCTCGACCTGCGCACAACCCCATCCAGAGTAGCCACATTCCAACGACCGAACTGCTTTCTGAAAGGACTCCTGAAATGTGCGGCCTACTGCCATGGATTCACCAACAGACTCATCTGAGTTGTCAGTATTGACTGAGAACCTGGGAACTTCTCGAATGCAAACTGAAGTATCTTGGTCACCACGTAATCTATAGAAGGTTCAAAACTAGCTGGTGTTTTCTTTGTGATGTCATTAGGAATCTGATCCAGTGAGTAACCAACTGATAACTTTGCAGCAATTTTTGCTATTGGGAAACCAGTAGCCTCTGAATCCAGAGCTGATGACCTTGAAACTCTAGGGTTCATTTCAATCACCATAACTTCTCCATCAATGGGACTAATAGCAAATTTAACATTGGAACCACCACATTCAACTCCAATATCCCTTAAGATAGCAATAGAATAATCCCTAAGGCGCTGATACTCCTTATCAGTCAAGGTTTGTGCAGGATCTACAGTAATCGAGTCCTCAGTGTGGACCCTCATTGCATCAATATTCTCAATTAAGCATATAATAACCACGTTGTCCGCCAAGTCTCTCATGACCTCTAGCTCATACTCTTTCCTCCCCAATAAAGACTTCTCCACTAAAACCTGTGATGTTACACTAGCAGCAAGGTCCGACTTACAGATGGCCTCAAACTCCTCCCTAGTATAGGCAATCCCACCTCCACTGCCACCCAATGTGAAAGCAAGCCATATAATTAAAGGAAACTCCCCGATTGAATTTGCAATTTCAATGCACTCCTCAAGAGTTGTCCCAATTTCAGAAGGAGGTGTCTTAAGCCCATATTATTCATAGCTTGTTTAAATAAATTTATATCTTCAGACTTCTTAATTGCATCAAGCTTTGCCCCAATCAACTCAACACCATACTTTTCAAGTGCCCCGCTTTCGGCCAATGCCACTGCAAGGTTAAGGGCCACTTCCCTAGACAGATTTCCATCTGGTGGCTTCGGGTTAAGGCAAACAATGTATCCCATTGGCTCTGGAATTTCGTCGAACACCTTACCCGCAACACGAAATTTCTTTTCAAATGCTCCTATCACAGTGTTGTTAGCTAAGCTAAGAGAGCAGAAATCATTTCCGGAAAGAGAGTTTACCTTATCATGAATCGATTGATTCTAAACATGATGAATTGATGGGCTTGAGTCTTCAAGTTACTTCGTAAGGCTCTCATGAATTCCGTCTCCAAAACAAATGAATCACCAACTTCATGAACAATTGGATTTCTCTTTTCATCATCAGTTAGTTCACCATCTCGGGTACATGGGTTCAGCTCTTCCTTGTCATGAATTAATTGAACAGGAAGTTGATGAATTAGCGGGCTTGGACCTTCAATTTTCGTCTGAAAACCTTCATTATCTCCCACCTCAAAAACAATAGTATCATCATCTCGTTGATTCTGCAAATGGTTTTGATAGCTTTTTTTCTCTTCAAACTCCACAACCGCATCATCTAGATCATATTCTGAATCCATGATTTTTGTAGCTACACTAAAGCAGTCCTTATCTTCCATATAGCCACAAATAAGCACTTTTTGTTGATGCTCTGATTGTGGTTTTGTACGACTATTTATGGCTGAAATTTGTTCTTTGATAATAGCAAGCTGCAACCATAGTAGCAGAAATTTGCTCCGCAAATTTGGCGCCTCAATAGAATTGGAATTAGCCATTGGAACCCTCTCAATGAAAGCACCAATGTAGCAAGAAATTATAGTCTCTTGCAATAACTCCCGAAAAATGAGGGAGAATAGAAGAAATCTAGAGAAGATAGAGAAAAGTTTGGTTAATTCATTGATATCTATTATCATTACAATGATAGACTTATATATCAACAATGAAAAAGATGAAAACTAATCTTACCCCTTGATCCTTAAAAGCTAATCTCAACCGTCTATTCTTAGTCTAATCCTAGCCTTTCATTTATTTATATATATCTAATACCTATATTCATAACATAAAGTAAATACTAATTGTATTGTTTCATGCTATGACACTTGTAGGGTAGTAGAAAAGCCAAACTATTCATATCAACTTTCAGAGTCTAAGTTTGTTTCTTTTTTCTCCTAAAATTTTCTCAATTCTGAATTTAGCCTAATTTGTGCGGATATGATTCTGATATATGAACTTATCCTTGACATTTAAAAAAAATATTAATTTCATGATAAATACTTCTTAGATGATTTTAATGATAGTGATATTATTTTAATGATAAATAACTCTTAGACTATTTTAAGATCAGAAAGCTTCTATATTTGCATCTTCAAAGTAGTCCATGTGTTTGATAGTGCAGTAGCATGATGTATACCAAACCTTAATATTTTAAAAAGAACAATCAAGAAGAATAAGAACCTGCTCCATGGATTTAATGAGACATGGCTACTTCTCTCTTTACCAACTCGCTCAATTGAAATAGTGCTTGAATTTGGGATTCATCTTGTCTGGTGGTTTTCTGACTACTTTGCAAACATGATGTATCTTTCATCTCATTGATTTGAGGCTTGTGAAGCAAATGGAAACCTTTTGAGGTTTCAAATATTCTCCGTTTTGTTTTGCTTTTGTAGCTGCTGGTAAAATATTATTCCCGAGTTCTAATAATTCTTATACTTGGAACTCTTTCTGCCAAGTTTTAGTCCATAATTGTTTATTATCGGAAAAATATTCTTGTAATTAGCACTCCCAGGTCATGTATCTTAGAAGTGTATCGTACTAGCCTTTGGTTGGGGATCTGGATGATTAGTTTTGAATTGTTTAAGAAAAGTTAGTTTACAAATCATCACCACTTATAGCATGTGATGTTGAAGCAAAACCAGTTCCAGTATTACATGGAGGATTATCTTTAAGTCAATTTCACTTGGATCTTGGTATTACCTTACTCCAAAACCAACAGAAGGGTATACTTCACCACAACGAGCTTGTATCTCGCTTTAGTTGATAATTTGATATATTTTAGGAGAATCATATAACATCTTCTTCTTTTTTTGAAAAGTTACAAGCATATGACATCTTAGACCCCTTATTGTCCTAAAGACAATTTTTGCATGTGGGAATTAAGACAAAAAGGACCACGAATAAAGATATTTGGACGAAATACATTTGGGTTAAATATTTTCCTATTTTACAAAAACAAGCACCTAAAGCCAAAAGGACCACAAATAAAAATCTTTGGACCAAACACTTTTGGTGTAAATACTTTCCTATTCACCACAATTAGCTTTAATTTCCTCTAGTTGAGTACTATCTAATTGATCTTGGTACAACCTCTATCACAGAGTCATTCGGCAAGAAATTTGAATTGCTGCTGAAATGTTCTCTATGGCCTTATTTAGGGAACTTTAGGTTAAATTTTAAATTTGATATTCTTGCAGAGTGTTTCTGTGCTTAGTTGTGATACCTTGTTGGATTCATGAGTGCTGTTTCTGTACAATTATGACTATTGTTGTTGCAGGGTTTAGTCATGGCAATGAACATCATAAAATCTTTAAGGAGCATTAACATCAGCAATGAGGTAGTTGAGGTTGTAGGTCGCAGAACATTTGCTGCTAAAGCAAAGAAAGGCTCTAAAGGGGGTGCAACTGCTGATGGTCCAACGGCGTCAATCCTCAGCAAAGATGTCAAGTCCACTACAGTGGTTGGTGCCAATATTCTTAAGGATGGAGCAGACCCCAAAATTTTGGCAGACTCTGAATACCCAGATTGGCTGTGGCACCTTCTTGATAAACGTCCCGCACTGAGCGAGCTAAGAAGGAAAAACGTAGAAACTCTCCCATATGACGACCTTAAACGCTTTGTCAAGCTGGACAACCGAGTAAGGATCAAGGAAAACAACTCTATCAGGGCCAAGAACTGATTGAAAGTCCTTTAGAGAAAATATACAAATACCCCCTAAGATGTTTCTGTCGATCAGCTATTCATTGGTGATTGATTTACATGTGAAGAGAAGATGAAATTGGAAATGAAGAGAGATAGACATGCATTAGCATATTGCTGTGGCTTTATCTGCCACCTTCCTTTGTATGATTTCTCTTATAGTCTTCGTGGTGTTGGGTAATAATGAGATTCTTACTTTTTGTTCATTGCATTAGTTATTTCCTTGACAAAAACTTAGTAAGAAAATTCAACTATACACAGATTAAGCAGGAGCATAATGTTGTTTTTCTGAGTGCAGGGGCAATTATACTATACATGCATAAGGATCGAAAAACCCACCTATGAATTGTGGCTCTTTGCATTAGCCATGATTGGTATAGGTATAGAGGTATAGCATATATAATAAAATTGGTCTTCATTTCCTTGATTGTAAACTCTGAAGAAATATAGGCTTAGTTGATTGTTCAGCAGGGCCCAATAATAAATGGTAGACACCAATGAACCAACAAAAGGAGTGCACAGCACATCTTCTGCTCCCCTATTTCTTGCCAACTTGAGCTTAGTGTTGTAGGGTAAAATAATAATACTGGAATTGATATTTACACTAAACGGGACCTACATTCATGTGAGTGAAGCCTTGTGGAAATATTAATTTTTTTGTGAAAATATAAATTCCCCAAATACTAGTATCTACTTAGAAATAGGTACTTGTACAATTTGTTTGTGTGTATTATCTATCTAGTTTTCTGGTAAAATAAAATAATATGAAATACAGGGAAATGAGATCGCATGCAAGCAGGTTATGCAGCCCACTCTCTACCACAACTCTCTTTATTCATTACACTACTCCAAAAAAGTTAAAGCTTATCACTTATCATCACATGGTCTTGCCCATTTCATTAGGCCAAATATAATATAAGGTGGTATGGTCTATTTCTAGTTGAGTAGTCTCCATTCAACTTGATGACTTTCTAAACAACCAATTCAATTCAGCAGCAATGTGCCAAGGACAACAACACAAGGATAAGCAGATTACTATCACAACTAGATTTTCTGTGTGAATCAAACGGCACACCCTTCCATTCAGGAAAAAATATATATAGAAAATACTAGGAGTTGAATTTTACATTTTTTCATTTCACAAATAAGAATCTCATTTGTGAAAAAAACATAAAATTGTTTCAAAAAAAGTAATGAAATAAAACGACTCAATATTTTTAAGTAACATTATAATTTTACTATCCATTAAACTAAAAAATCGTCAAAAATTATTTAATATTTATAGGGTGGAGGGAATAGTTTATAATGATTTGGAGAAAATTTTGTCCACGTTCGAACACTAGCACAAACTACAGTCAAGTGTAAACTAGTTTAGTGAATTTGTTCCATTTAATATTTATTTATTTCTTAAATTATGTTTGAACTCATTTAGATTTAGTTCACCATATGATCTGATCAGATCAAATCAAGGTATTATTTAGCGATTGGAGTTAAAATATTGAGCCGGCCAGCCATGTATGTATCAATTCTTGGCCGACGCGAAGACAAAATTAACAAATAAACTATCAATTCTTGAAGCGTGTATAAGATTGAGTAAATAAATAACAATTGAGTATATCAAATTTGCAATAAATTAATTAAATACTAACAGAAGCATTAATATAAATTTATTGGTATATAAATGAGTTCTTACTATTTCTGTTTTGGACATTGGGAGTGATGACATAGAATAGGAGTTTACAATGACATGGACCATCGAATATTTGCCGGCTGTTTTTTCACTTGGGGCAAGTAATCTGCAATAAATCCATCATCTTTTTGTCAATATATTAACCTTTTATGTACTCATCCCTCCTCCTGCTTCACCAAGCCATCTCTGTCATCACTCTTAAAAACAATTCCTGTAAATGGGATTTATTTTTCTCTTTAATTTCTGTCTCTCAATTCACTAAAATTATCTCCACCATAAAACCCAAAAATATGTTACAACTGATCTTGGTTTCTGTCTTCTTATATTATTGCAAACAGTTGATTAGTATTTTTGTTCATCCTCCCTCCTCCTTTTACTTGTAGGGCATGTTTCTCTTTTTGGGGTGTTCTTCCTGTGACTAATTTTGGCTTCATTTCAGCTAGCTAGTAGATGTTAATTATGATTATGTTCCTCTGCTCTAGACATCATCTTTAATAGGTAATCTTTATTTGATTCTCTTATTATTCTTCATCTACCTTTTCAGGGTTTTAATGGGTATTATTCTAGGTTGTTTAACTGCTCATGATATTTGATGTTAGCTTTAATAAATGTCACTATTCTGAGCATATTGTATTCCCTTTTCTTTACTCTCACACAACTTGTTTATTACTTATTAGTTCGCACATTGCATTTGTCTGGTAATCTGGCCTTTCTTCATGCTTAGTCACTTAAGGGAGCTAATCAATAGCTTGAATCTTTATTAGAGTTCCTTCCCATCACTTGCATATTTTGTTAGTCAAATACTTTTTCATTGCCTCATTGAATGGTAAATCTCTAGCTTACTATTCCCCGCAACATCCAAAGTTTGTTTTATTGTATGGGTTTGTAATAATCTGAATTTTAGTTCTCAGACTCCAAGAAGTTATAGAGATTTAGATTCATTTTCTCAAGAACTAGTTGCTTTTTGCATACTAAAATTAGGCCTTAAGTTTCTCCAATCTCAGATGCCTTCTACCGACTTTCCTCTCCGGTGGGAGGGCACCGGAGACCATTGGTGGTATGCTTCCCCAATTGACTGGGCAGCTGCAAATGGACATTATGACTTGGTCCGGGAACTCCTTCGCCTTGACGGCAATCACCTTATTCAGCTCACCTCTCTCCGTCGAATTTCGCCGCCTTGAGAGTGTCTGGGATGATGATGAACACTTTGATGATGTTGCCAAGCATCGGTCCCAGGTTGCACAGAAGCTTTTCTCAGAGTGTGAAACCAAGGGAGGGAAAAATTCTCTGATCCAAGCTGGGTATGGTGGATGGCTTCTATATACTACTGCCTCAGCCGGGGACTTGGTGTTTGTTAAAGAATTGCTTGACAGAGACCCACTTCTTGTTTTTGGAGAAGGAGAATATGGTGTCACTGATGTACTATATGCTGCAGCCAGGAGTAAGAGTTCTGAGGTTTTTAGGCTGCTTCTTGATTTTGCTCTTTCGCCTAGGTTTTTGGTTGGTAATGGAAGAGAGGTGGAGGAACACACTGGGGAGATCCCTTCTGCTTATAAAAGGGAGATGATGAATAGAGCTGTTCATGCTGCTACTAGAGGAGGTAATTTGATGATGCTGAAGGAGCTTCTTGGTGATTGTTCTGATGTTTTGGCTTACAAAGATATTCAGGGTTCAACTATTTTACATGCAGCTGCTGGCCGAGGGCAGGTTGAGGTGAGCTTCTCACTGTTATGTTACTGAATTTCAGCATTTTCATCTGCAACCGTAGTTTCTAACTAAAATGCTTTTGATTAGCTTCAAATGTATAAGCCTGGTATGCACTTTTCTCTTTATAGCAGCTTATTAGTCGTTTCTCCTCATAATTATAATTAGATCCGTCATAAATGTAATATCATGCTTCATTTTGTCAACTTGATAGCAGCTTATTACTTTTGTTCTTCCTCATTCATATTGTTGAGAGAGATCGTCTACAAACTCAAGCTGATGATTCAATTGTCAGCTAATCTCAAGTTCTTCAACCTTTTCCTTTGAATGTGACTGGGGCTGAATTTATTAGTTTGAGAAGATGTTGATATTAGAACTAATTTACAAAATTTCTTAATATCCTCGTCTTTCTGTAAATTTCATAGGGCTTGTTAGGTCCATTTCCTACTTAAGCATGTCACTGCTAACAAACCCACAGTATCCAACTTCTTTGGGGTCGTCAGTTACAGGATCCAAAATGTTTAAATCTTTGTCATACAATATGATTTATGAAACTTTAGCGCTCAGGAAGTCGAAAAAGGGAAAGCTTGCAAATAAATGATATTAAACTCAGAAAAGTAAACATCTTAGTTTCTCTAACATTCTGCTGATGTAATCTAAGTGCCAAATAAAGTTTGTAGCTGTCCCAATACCCAAACCATTAGAGAAGTAACCCTGATAGAAAGGTTAAAATCCCTGTTTTGTTCTCTGCTGAACAAATCAGTTTTGTGTTCAACAGTCATAGATTCCTTTGTTGGAATGTGAGTTCTCTAAAAGTTAGTATTCTATATTTCTTTTGACCTTCACTTTTTTGGTTGCTCAGATTTACTGGGATATTGGTAAAGAGAAATATAGAATGGTAAAGTTGGTCTTTGACATATGATGAAAGAAGATTTTTTCGGTTCTTGATTAAATGAAGGGGTTGTAGCCTTGCTGGTGGTCATACCCTAAACTGGCAAAAGTAAAGATGTGTTTTCATCAACTTAAATTTGTGATTCAGTGGTTATAGTTGATCAGGGAAACTTTCCTCATAGAAAGACATCTTCTGTAACACTAAATTCTAAAGAAGCAGGTTACATAAATTGATGCTCTGGGTTTAATGTAAGATCTGGTCGTGTACACCACCTAGAGTGAGCACCTGCAAGAGGAACATTTCTTCATTTGTATTTATTCTACCTATATAAAGCAGCTTGGATATAATTCTCTTTCATATATCTGGTTCTGAATGCAGGTAGTTAAATATCTTGTAGCATCTTTCAATATTATCAATTCCTCAGACAATCAGGGAAACACAGCTTTGCATGTGGCTGCTTACAGGGGTCAAATAGCTGCAGTTGAGGCTTTATTGCTTGTATCTCCATCCCTTGTGTATTTAAAAAATAATTGTGGAGAAACCTTCCTACATATGACTGTTTCTGGTTTCCAAACTCCCACTTTCCGAAGAGTGGACCACCAGGTTGAGCTCATGAAGCATTTAGTATCTGGAAAAGTTTTCAACATTGAGGAAATCATTAATGCCAAAAATAATGATGGGAGAACTGCTATTCATTTGGCCATCATTGGGAACATTCATACTGATATAGTGGAATTACTGATGACTGTCAGCTCAATTGATGTCAATATCCGTGATAATAACATCATGACCCCACTTGATCTCCTTAAACAACGGCCGAGTTCTGCGTCATCAGAAATACTAGCCAGACAGTTGATTTCAGCCGGAGGGGTCTCCAGTTGTCAAGATTATTCAGCAAGAAGAATCATTGCGTCCCATTTAAGGATGAGAAGTATTGGAAGCAGTCCAGGAACTTCATTCCGAATCCCTGATTCAGAAATATTCTTGCACTTGGGCATTGAGAAAGTATCAGATGCCTGCGGTGGTGCAAGATTGAACACTGATTCAGCAGAACCGAGTAAATATGACTTAATTATGGAGAACCTTATCCCCAAAAACATTATGAAGCAAGGTTCTGTGAACGATGCAGCACAACGATTGAAATGCCTCCTCCTTTGGCCCAAGACGAAGAAGAAGAAACCTGAGAGGCTTGGGAAGACGGTAGATAAAAATTCAGTAAGCAACTTTGCAGGGATTCCCATCTCACTTCGACAGAGGTATTCAAAGGAATCAATGCCTTCATCACTTCCTAACAACAAGCGAACACTTTCGGTAAGGAGTAATGTCCCAAGTCCAACTGCTAAAAAGAAGTTTGCGTCAGGACTGGTGAAAGGTGTTCTGCAGGCTATGCCACATTTTAATACCACACGTGGATCACGTTCTAGTTCATTCTCAAAATCACCAATATCTTCGCATAATTCATTGGATAGGCAAAAGGGCGTCTACATTGAGAATGACATGGCAGAGCCATCTTGTTCTACTGCAACGATTGATGATGGAACACCAAATATGCTTCACAAATCAGCATTTGTCAACAAGAGGTTGATCAACCAAATCTGTTTTGGTCCTTCAAGTAGCCAGAAGCAACGCGAGGTTTATGACCACTCCCTTCCACCAATTGGTTGATTAATTTGATACAGAAAGGAAAAGACCGTCTATAACTATGCAGCCTCACTAATTCGACAGGTCAGAAAGATGTGTAGCTGGTTCTTAATTTTTGCACTTTCATAACTATTTCCTTGTATAACATGTCTATGACATGTAATTGGTACCTATAACTGTCTACCTGAAACATGCATGCAATCCTTTGTTGCATTTGTTAGAATGAAATTTTCTATTATGAGAATCAACTTATTGCTTAGTTTGGAAATTGATAGATGCATTATGCTTTTATCGGAGTTCCTGAACTGGCAACATCATAGAGCTCTGTTTAAGTGATGGAAATTGTTGCACTTTCGGATAGTAATTTTAATGATAGATTTTTTAGTGCTCTCCCGGTGAGCTCGTGAACTTATCAAATGCTCATTGGACGTTAATTCTGAAATTTTGGAGGTCGACATAATCCATAAATAAGATGCCCAGGCCAAGGCAGAAACAAAACCAATGGCTAAGCTGAATACCAGCAAAAACACCCTTTTACCAAAAGACTAGTAGCCAGTAGCAACATTTCTTTCAAGATTTAAAATCCCCAGAAGAAATTGATGGGATTTTGAATTGAAATTGTTGAAAGTTCTTGAAAAATGAGTGCGTGCGGAGCGGAGTAAGGGAAGCGAGTTGAAATAAAAAAAAATTTATCTTCATTAGTGTCACCTTTGCAGAAACATGGAGACTTTAGAATATGCTGACCAAGTAAATATTGATATATTAAATTTAATGCCACTAATTTTGTTTTTTTCCAACCAAGGAATTAAAAGCGATTGAATGCTACTGCTTTATTTTTATTTATTTTTAACTTTTAAAAGAAGAACATTTCAAGCAATAGACAATATTAATAGCTTATAATGTACGTACGTACTTCGTTAGTCCGAAATGAAAATGACATGTACCTTAATACTACTTGTTTTTTATGTATTTATGTGGCACATTTGTTTTAAAATTATGAGACTCTCATTTTTTAACAAATGGTGTACTAAACAATAATAAAATACTGGGTATATATAATTGGTTGAGGAGAAAATGATGTAAATATTTTCTATTTGATTCAAATGGATTTACATATATTTTCTATTGAACTTGTTCACTTATATTCATGAACCTGGGTTTTGGTTTATCTAAGAAAAAAATAAATATTATGTCTTCTATTATGCAACTTTATTTTACTTATATAAATCGCATACAAGTTATATTTTATATGTGAGAAGAAATTATTCGGTAACTATGACATTAACTAATTTATTTATTTTTTTTGTTCACGTATAAGGACAGTTGTGAAAAATATAATAATGTTAAAACAAATAAATTAAAAAAAAATACGGGAATATATAAAACTTTTCCCACCACGTATGTGGAAAAATAAAAAAAATAGATATTGACCACCTTAGTTTATGAAATTGGATCAAAATACATTATTAATTAACCATAAAAGTTTACCGAGTAACAGTTTTTTGACCAAGTTGGTCAATTGACTTGACATGCAGATAGATCACTTGTCAGATTACGTATCTATACTGTTAGAGTGTGTTTATTTGAGCCCAGATGATATGGTGGGTCATAATTCGCATGGAAGTAATTACCCCACGTGAGAACCTGTTTGGACATTCGATGATTTCTAATTATATTTGATTTCTAACTCTAAGTAAAGAGGCCGAATACAGTCCAATTTCTTTCCTTAAGAAAGATTTACTTTAATCCCATCTTAGCTAATGAAGAATCCTATTCATATACGGGGAAAGAGCTTGAAGAAGGTGGTGTGATCATTATAAATACAATGTTATACCCTCATTAGCAAGTACAATTTTATTTTACATGCAGCACTAGAATATTAGGCCTGTAATTTTTTTCATACCGAAGCTATCTTCTGGCCGTCCAAGTCGTTTCGTTTCTGCACTCATTCTCACCGGAGCTATCCCCCGACGGCTTAAGCCATCAAGCTTTTGGTGTGATTTCATTTTTTTACAGGATTGGACGCGCTCTTGGTGATTGAAGTGTGTTGACGAATTTTGACGTTAATATATACTATATTGGTTAATTGATCAAAGTTAACTTCACACTAACAATTCATATTATAAAGTAAATGTGGTGTAATGTGTTGACATGAGGTGAGCATACATAATATGGATCTTAGTTAGGTAGTCCAACTTCTGAATGTTGGTACACTTTTCTACAAACAAGAAGGGCCTACCTGCAGCAACCCAACTCATTCATTCACTGACTTGACTTTTAGCTACAGAGAGGGTTGTTAAGCTGGCTCAAATAGGATACGATACATCATACATATATACACAAATAAAAATATGAAACATGGGGCTTGTCATACTTAAACTTAATTACAAACCAGATAAGACCTCCCACGTATGATGTAATATCTTCCAAGACTAATATTATTGATAAAATAGTCTACAATACTTCCAACACTAATTAATTAATAGTAATTGAAGTTAACTACGCAACTACCACATGTTATTATTGTTTCTTTTTAGACCGTTTTAAAAATGAATAATATATTTTTATTTTTAAATTATAAATTATACAGTATTTCACTACGTACTTATGTCATTTTTTGTTACAAAATTATCATGTCAGTACTATTACATTTTTACAAATGTTAGAATTATTTTTGAAAATATAAAAATTTAACTTAAAAATCATCTTAAAGTTTTAAGCACGTTTCTCTAATTTAGGAATTGAGGGGAGCGGAGGGTGGAGTGGGGTTGGGGGGTGGGGGGCATAATATAGCCCACTAGCTGGTGAAGACACTAGTTTCAAAAGAAGATGGTTGTTGATTAAGACGATGAATTCAACACCGCAAATCCAATTCAGTTTTAGTATGAATTCAAACTTTAGAGTTTGGTCAAATATTATAGGCCTCTCTCTCTCTTTAGTGCTTGACTATTTTTAAAAACACACAAATTTTATCCAAAGAATAAATCTATATACACACTCAAAAAGTGTACATAAATATGTTCCGAAATACAATTATATATATATATATACGGAAAGTTTCAAGAGCATAATTCTTAAATAGCATAATTTTATCAAAACGACGTAGTTTTGTAAATACGCAGTGACATTTTTATAAATATCATGCCACCGCGTATTTATAAAAATGTCACCGCGTCCCTCCAAAACTACGTCATTTTGATAAAATTATGCTATTTAAGGCATTATGCTATTTAAGAATTATGCTCTTGAAGCTTTCCGTATATATATATATATATATATATATAGAGAGAGAGAGAGAGAGAATGAGGATCCAGTCCGGTCTCCCGGACTGGTCCTAAAATACGGACCCAATAATTTTATTTTTTTTTTGTTTTTTTTTGAAACAACTAAAAAAAAAAATTATGGAACTGAAATTTTTCCATAATACAATGTTTTGGGTGTGTTTTTAATACCTATATCAACCAATGTATGTACAGCCTGCCCAGACTGTACAGAAATATTTTGGTATAGGCATCCAAATCACACTCAAAACACTGTATTATGTAAAAATTTTAATTCCATAATTTTTTTTTATTTTTTTTAGTTGTTTTAAAAAAAAAGCAAAAAAAAAAGTTCGAATTTTGTTAAAATGCGGGAGTCCGGACCTGATCCGGACTATATATATATATATATATATATATATATATATATATCACAAAAGATCAAGAACACAAGTCTTAAAAAGCATAATTCCCTTAAAAGGCATAAATAAGTGACTTGCTACTCCCGCAAAGTCTAAACTTTATAGTATAGTAAATTAGCTAGTAACTGATAAGTGCATATTATTCATTTATTTTGATTTCTTTATGTTTAGTTTTATTGCATGTTTCATGTGTATATGAGTTTATTAAGGTGTTTTGTAAAACCCTAACTTTTTGAATAAAGATGAATTTTCTATAAATATTATTTTTGAATATTATGGAGTGAAATTGATATAATGTTATAGTTGTGGGTAATATTTATAAATTTTACAAAGTACGCAAGTTGTTATATAATATTCGATTGGTTGAGAAATATTCGTTTTAACAGGGAATATTCGTACAACGACACAATCATTGATAGACCCCACAACGGGATTATTGTCGGATTGAGAAAACGACAAAAAATACTTTATGAAAATAACGGCGGAAGTTTTACCGTTAACTGTTGAAACACCCGGTGTTAAAAGTACAGTAATACGCGTGATTGCATAGTAGCACACGGTATTAATTATTGAAGCTTACTTGATAAGTCACTCAGTTTTGTTGGTATTATTAATGTAATAATACAGAAAATCTTTTTATATAAAACAAAATACTTTTATAAAGTTATTCTATAAATAGAATAAATTATATTCTATTATGCATAGTGTTGCATAGTGTCTGCATAGTATTTTGTATAGTAAATTTTTTTTATATAAAACAGAATACTTTTATAAAGTTATCTATTTTATTAGACAATAATTAGAATATATTATATTTTATTATGCATAGTATTTGCATAGTGACTGCATAGTATTTGTATAGTAAAATCTTTTATAAAGTTATTCGTTTTATTAGATTATAAATAGAATATATTATATTATATTTAAAAGATTTTGCTTTAAATATGGACCGTCAGATTAAAGTAAATCAATCTGGACCGTTCATGAGTTAGTTACTATGCAGTCCATTTTTATATAAATAGAAGTTCATTCCTTCATTATTTTCTTACGAATTCACTGAAACTCTAGAGAGATAAACTACAGAAAGAAAGAATAAAGTATTCTGCTACTTCACTGCTTATATATCCAGTACTCTTCTTTTTTAGGTAGGAAATATTATTTGTTGTACTCGTAAGGGGTGTTATTCTTTTATATTCATGAAGAGAGCTTATGTTATTCCATTCTTTGTTATTCTGTTGAAATAACTTGTATACGCGGGCTACCCTATACTTGGTGACATTCTTCTAATATTCCATCTTTATTATTATTCTGTTGGAATATCCTGTATGTATGTTTACGCCGGACCTGGTTCCGTCTTTATTATTATTCTGTTGGAATATCATGTATGTGCATTTACGCCGGACCTGGTTTCATCTTTATTTTTATTCTGTTGGAATATCTTGTCTGTGCGTTTACGCCGAACTTGGTTCATCTTTATTTTTCTATTGGAACACCCTGTCGGTGCGAATTTGCCTGACCTGGTTCCGTTACTTATTAATCTGTTAGAATAACTTGTCTACGCGAAGTACCGCATGTATGGTGATTTCTTTTGTTATTCTATTCTTTATTATACTCAGTTGGTTAAAGTTTTGAGTTCTATACTCCATGAAATTAATGAAATATCCTTGATAATTGCGCTTCATCTAGTATCTTTTCATGGAAATATTCTTCTGAGCATTCTTGAATTTTACTCTACAAAACAGTATCATGTTGACAATTTAGACGTTATTGGTTCTTGGACAAATTAATTCTTGAACTTGTTTTATTGAATTCTTATATCATTGTCATCATCTTCATATTTATATTTTTTGAAAGTCATCTGTGGCCTGTAGTGCATAGATGGACTTGGTATGATTATGACCAGGGATTATTCGGTGTAATCATGACCGTAATGTTACAAATGATGTGGTAAAAGTTCTCATTGGCCCGTAGTGCATTGATGGACAGTTGTTGGCATGATCATGACCATTAATGAATAAACAAATATTCTTGGCCTGTAGTGCATGAATAATTGTGGTCGTGATACTAAAGAATATCATTGGCCGTAGTGCAGGGGTGATTCGATGATGTGGATTATTTATTAAGCTGAGTCTCAGCGATAAAAGTGATGAAAAACCTTTTAAATCATAGAAGATAGTAGATTTTATTCTCTACTTGACTCTTCTAATGGATTGTTTGTTTTCGCTACAGTTAAACTTGATGTTTGTTATATTGTATCAGTTTAACAATGTTTAAGACTAATGATAATTTATTCTGCATTATCTTAGTCATAATATTTTTTACTTGGCTAGTTGAGCTCACCCTTTCTTTCACTGTTCTCTTCAGGAAATGAGAACGTAGCTGGGACGAGTCGGAGAACGGAGTGATGGTTCGGATGATAGTATTAGCTAGTAGTCCTCACTATTAGGTTAAATAATGTGACAATAAATGTAATGAGGACTCATTGTGAGAGTGAATATTGTCTAGAAGATAATATTTATATTTAAACTCACAGCTCTCTTGTTATATAATTAAGATTGTATTTATATTCTGTACCATGTATTTGGTGACTCAGAATAGGTGATGTATAACTATTTTGGAGGCGTCACATGTTTAATAATTTCAGGAAGAATTGGAGCAGAAATGAGGAAAGGGGGAAAATTACAGGATTTTTAGCATTAATTTGGATGCATAGTCTTGGCTTGGGACTTAGATTTTATTGTAGATCTCTTTCTTAGCTTTCCGGAACATTTTGAATCGTCCCAATTGGAGTTCATATGAAAAGGTTATGATCTGTTTTACCTGACGAAAGTTGAACATCAAAGTTTGGAAGTTGCAATTTGTAATTTGCATAGCAGTCAATTGGAGCCTGATTTCGACCTTGATCTAGTCAGAATCTGTCCAATCTCAAAAAATTGAAGTTGTAGATCTCGTCGATATCTTCGTTTTGATATCGTTTTGATAGGTAGCAGACCCCGTAACTCCTCCCGGATCAAAAGTTATGCTCATTTTACCAAAGGACGTTTCAACACGAAATGGAAATTCGCCCCGGCGAATTTAAATAGAAAAATTGAGAAATCTTGGATTTTTGAAAAGTTTCTAAATGCAGATTTTGGCAGACTTCTACATGAAATTGAATTGATATTTCTATTAGTTTTAGGATTTTCTTTAGACAAAGATTTACTTCCAAATTAGATTATATTTCTTTATGAAAATTAGTGTGATTTAATTTGTAATTCCTTTTAGGATTTCCTTCAGACAAAGATTTACTTCCAAATTAGATTCTATTTCTTTATGGAAATTAGTGTGATTTGTAATTCCTTTTAGGATTTGAATTTCTACTTCCCATAGGATTTAGGACTTGTCTTATACTATAAATAGAGGATGATAGTCAGGGTTTTATTCACTCAATTATCAACTATCATCTATTGGAGTGCAGACTTAAGAGCAAGTCATGCTAATTCTTTTCATTCAGTTCTAAAGGGAGGTGGAACCTTGTTACAAGTAATTAATTAATTGAGTATTACAGTATTATTTATTCCTACTTGTATGAAATTTATTCTGATAATCTATTTTTATTGATCGCATGCTAATTGATCTAATTAATTTAATATGGCCAATTGAGTTAATTTGATCATTATCATCTGCTAGATTAAGATTGATATTACGTGTAATTGATATCTGTCTTCATCATAAGTAACAACTTGGTAATACTAATTGTACACAAACTTTTGTGTATTGCTAAGATTATCAAAAAACAAGTTAAACAAATCGAGCTTATGTGTTTGTTGTTTGAATTAGCCTAATTCTCTATTTCTTAATGTTTCTATCATATTAAATATAGAGAGCTTGTTCTAGGTTGTATGCTAGTTAGAATCTGGATAAAGAACTTATTTTATACAATGATTATTTACGAAAAATTTCGAATAACAAAACTTATTATTATCTAGGGACTAATAGTTTCATTTTATAAGAATGAGAGTGATCATTTCATCTCACCTTCGTTATTTCAATTTAAATATAACATAAGAGTCGTATATATAGAGAGAGAGATAGAGATGTTGTGAATGCTTGCTTAGGTTTATCATAAAAGTCAAACTTCTGAAAGTTATGGTAAAATGTAGCCTGTGTGTATTTATCGTCCATGATAAATTGATAATACAAAATTAAATAGCCCACTGGAAAGGAGGAGGTGCCAAATTAAGACCGACTGAAATTTGAATATTCTCAAATGGAATAGTGAAGTTGTAACTTGGCTGCCATTTTAATTAGTGTGTATATATATTTCCACCATGTTTATGTAATTTCTAATTCCCATATTAATTAAAGATTTTGAAATTGTAAACCATGCGTGTGTACGTAAATAGTACAATATATAATTTCCACCATCACCATGCATAATTATTACTACTATATATGATGATCCAATATATATCTCAGCAAATTCTGAATCTCTCAATATTAAATATACATTAAGGCCATAACCATAAGGATAATACATACGTACGTTGATTTATCCTAGGCAAACATGTTAAGAAGTCAAATATATATATATATATATATATATATATATATATATATACGGTCTGGATCAAGTGCATATATTTTATCTTACTCACCCGTGCTCATCTCCCTTTAGCGACGGACTCGGCAAACGTCGTCTATACTTTTAGCGATGCTATATGTTATCTGTCGCTAAAAATATAGAGACGACGGTTGTATGACCAAAACCGTTGTCAGGTTCGTCGTTAAAGGGGGATAAACACGGGTAAGTAAGATAAGGGGTATGCACTTGATCCTTGCTTTATATATATATATATATATATATATATATATATATATTTGAAAAATTCCTTGTTTAGATTCAATACAAATATTTCGTAGGGGTAATAAATCATGGGATATTGTTAGTTAAGATCGTTGAGGGAATTTTCCCAAGAGATTCCAGCTAATAGTAGTAAATAGTAATAAGCAAAAGGCCATATTTTTTGTTTCACACTATTAATTAGTAATTAATTAGGTTCATTGTCTCTACTGAAGTCAAACAAACAAACACGTCACCTTCAATTATCTTTAGGATAAAAATATTCATTGTTTACACGAATATATATCAATCACATTAGGTTATAAGTTATCACGCCAGATCCAATTATATCAAGTCATGAAATTAACTAAATCATTATCATTTATTTATTAAAATAATCAGAGAATATGTTACTATGCTTTTAATTGGGTAAGCTCAATTAACAATCCGTATCAATTAATGAAATAACAATAGAAATTGTTTGTTTACAGCTTTAATTTGAAAACACTCTTGTTTTTTCATTAATGTTATTTTTGATCGTAAGAATTATATTTAGAATTGGGATATTAATAGTATAAATTTCTTGTTTATTTTTAAAAATAAACCTGAGATTATTAGTCCCGGATAATAAAATTCAACTAGGTATTATAATCCCTACCATTTGAGACTAAAAAGTTGTTGACAAAATTAACCGTTAACTTTGTTTAAAAAAACCGATGTATCTATTTATACTTGAACTATGATGAGAATATGATATTTTTGTTATTAGCAGTAAGGGTATGATAGTCCAAACGATAAATTTTTATCCAATCTTTTATATGATCTTTGACAAAATAAACATAACATAAGATTATTTTAAGTTATTCTATAAATAATTTTATAAAAAATAAACATGTGACTAACACTATTTAATTCTAATTATAATAATTATAAACAAACTTGACAAGAAGAAATAGTGATACTAATAAATTACATGGCCGAATTAATTATATTTGATGTAGATCCCTCATATGATTTGCATAGTCCTTTGGAAGCTGAATAGGGAGGAATACTAATCAATTTGATGTCTGAATTTAATTGGATTGTGATATGGTGGTGCAATATTGAATATTTTATCCTTTATGGAATATTTTCCCCATTTCCCACTCCTCTATATATATAGATAGAGGTACAAGGGCGTTTTGATATGTTATAGGGGTTGAAACTAAAGGCAAGTGTTTGCTTTTGTCCTCCTCTGTTTTGTCTTAATTTCCCCTGCCCTGTTTCAGTACCCTCTCTAACAGACTACTCTCAACTGTACGGCCATGGTTTCCCAAGCTCAGACTGATCAGCACCACAACTCCGATAATGTAATTTCTCTCTCTCTCTCTGCATCAAACACAATCATATATATAGTTGTACTCTTGAACATATGAAGCCTGCAGGCTGCAGCATATGAGCGTGCTCTGCCTTTGGGTGGGTTAATTTACTGGGTGAAATATATGCTTCAAGTTTGTTTAACTTCTTTGTCTATTAATCTGGATTTTTATGGTTAACTATTGAGATCGAGTCGAAACAGACCATGGAAGGGGGGAGGGAAGAACTCTATAAAAGTTCATATATTTTCTTAATTTTCTAATTTGAGGACATATTCATTTGAAACCATGCGGATGATTTAAGATGAACCATGAATTTCTATACTAATTTTTTTTAAATATTATAAAATATATTTGTTTAGAATTTGAATTTTCATGCATATACTTTCTTCTTCTTCTTCTTCTCTTTCACTTGGATATCCTTGTAGTTATGCTAAAGAGTAGAAACAACGATCAACTTACGGCAACTCCATTGATTTCAACTTTGGCATACAAATACTAGAAATCACTGGGATACTACTATTTATATTCCTCGTCTTCTTCTACCCAATCGTTGACTACCATGTTCCCATTCATTTTAAAGCTATATATATATATATATATACGTATACCTTCTACCTTGCCATTTTTAATGTCATTGATCCGGGGGTAACTAACGTCCGTCCACATCCCAAGTGATCCTCTTTTCATTTGAGTTGATTCCAGGCTTGGATTCATATGATCACTTGGACTAATTTACACAATTTTGACTGGGCTACTCTAACGCATCCACGTTCTTGGTTGACGAATTTTATTTATTTTATATCTATATTTATATTCGGCTCAATTAATGTTTGTACTCGGTCTTATTGTCTTACTTTTATTTAGACAAAGGTTTTGTTGAGATATTTAAGAAATTTTATTGGACAAATATTTACTTCAACTTTTGTCAAGTAACTGGTCTTACATGTATACACATAGGATAGGATAAAATTCCAAGCATCAAAACAAACAAATTCATTGGACAAACCACATAAAAAAGCTATACTTGGGATCCAGATATAGCTTTTTTATATACAAATTATATTAAAAAGTTGCATCCTTTTTTCTGAGATAATCTTGCCCTATGTTTTATTGATGTATATATTGTTGAACCTTGAACAAACATAAAACTCTTTTTATGCTCATTAATAAAACACAGCCACAGCCAAAGGTTTAATTTCCTCCCATCCCAAAAACTGATTTACAACCTCGAATCAAAACTAAATTAGAAATACACATGTATGTATACATACACATGTATTTGGTCCTTTAAAAAAATAAAGATTAATTATCCCAAAAACCCTTTGCATAAAACCATTAAACCACCTGTAATATTCAGTACTCTTTTTTCTTTCTTTTTCCTTCTGTATGTTCCTGTTATTTTCCTGGTAGGAGTCTACTCAATCTAATGAGTGAATTTTGTCATCGTCTTTAACAGGTTGATCGACGGACAGCTAAAGAGAAGGCCATTGACGATTGGCTTCCTATAACGTCTTCAAGGCATGCAAAATGGTGGTATTCAGCATTCCACAATGTCACTGCCATGGTTGGAGCTGGAGTTCTCAGTCTCCCTTATGCCATGTCAGAACTCGGATGGTATGTCTGCTCCATTCCCCTACAAAAAAGGAAAAAAAGATTTCATTTTTTTGAAAGTCTTTTAACACATTTTTTTAAATGAACAAATTAAAGCTCGTTCCACAGATACAAAATGTCCTAAATGTTTTCGTTCTTGATAATGTTCAGGGGTCCTGGTATAGCTGTACTAGTGATATCATGGGTTGTCACTTTATACACATTGTGGCAAATGGTGGAGATGCATGAGATAGTACCTGGGAGACGTTTCGACAGATACCATGAGCTAGGCCAGTATGCTTTTGGCGAGAAGCTTGGCCTCTATATCGTTGTGCCCCAACAGCTAATCGTTGAAGTTGGAGTGAACATAGTCTATATGGTCACCGGAGGAAAATCCCTGAAAAAATTTCACGATTTAGTATGCAAAAATGATTGCAAAGATATCAAACTCACCTACTTCATCATGATCTTTGCCTCTGTCCACTTTGTCCTCTCCCATCTCCCCAACTTCAATTCTATCTCTTGGGTATCTTTGGTTGCAGCAATCATGTCCTTGAGGTACAAAATCATAAAATATTAAAGAAACCATAAAGGACCTGATCATTTTTTATGTTTGGGAGGAAACTAACATGCTTGATATGATTGTTTTTGGTGCAGTTACTCTACTATTGCTTGGTCAGCTTCTGTTAAGAAGGGTGTTCAACCAGATGTTGAATATGGCTACAAAGCCAAGTCTACAGCCGGAACAGTTTTTAACTTTTTCAGTGCGCTGGGAGATGTAGCGTTTGCATATGCAGGTCATAATGTGGTTTTAGAGATTCAAGCAACAATCCCTTCAACACCCGAGAAGCCTTCAAAGGGTCCTATGTGGAAGGGAGTCGTGGTGGCCTACTATAGTTGTCGCCTTGTGCTACTTCCCCGTTGCTCTGATAGGATATTGGATGTTTGGAAATGCAGTTTCCGACAATATTCTGATCACCTTAGAGAAACCTACTTGGCTCATTGCAATGGCTAACATTTTTGTTGTTTTTCATGTCATCGGAAGCTATCAGGTTCAAATTATGTCATTCATATCTGTTGGTTAATTTCTTCTGGTGTTCTTACTGATTGGTATATATTTTTTTTTCATCTTTAAATATAGATTTATGCAATGCCGGTATTTGATATGATTGAAACTGTGCTGGTAAAGAAATTACATTTCGCACCAAGTATAACACTTCGTTTCGTTTCAAGGAACCTATACGTGGGTAAGTAAATTTGCATTGCATGCACTTGACATGTGAGTTGTGTGATCTATCTGAAGACTGCAGGTGGGTTAATTATAATGGTTTGAGATTGATACCAATTTTCTTTCTCTCAGCTTTCACAATGTTTGTTGCCATTTGTTTCCCCTTCTTTGGGGGTCTTCTTGGATTCTTTGGAGGATTCGCCTTCGCCCCAACTACATATTTTGTAAGCAATTGTGTTTTCCATCTTTAAATATTAATGCGATAACTCAACTTTGCAATGAAGATAACTCGTACTGATTTCCTATATATCATAATTTTCGTGTTTCCTTTAGCTCCCTTGCGTCATGTGGCTTGCTATCTACAAACCGAGGAGATACAGCCTATCTTGGTTTACTAACTGGGTATGTGCAGCTTAGAAGTTCTTAAACTGTTTTCGTAGTTTTTTATTTGCCTCATTTTGTTTGACTTGGGTTTCATGAATTTCAGATTTGCATCTTTTTCGGAGTTTGTTTGATGATTTTATCTCCTATTGGAGGACTAAGGCAGATCATAATTCAAGCCAAAACCTACGAATTTTTCTCATAAGCAGCAAAGGATCATGTGTTATGTTATAGAGTAGGCTGAAGGAAATTTGAAGAAGACTGTTATGACACTTAGGAACGATAACCATCAGAAAATCATACTGTGCTTTTTCATATAGAACAACGAAGGCAACTGGAGAAGTGTTGAGATCTAGGATTTTCAGAAACATTGACACATCTGATTGTATGAAAAAGGAAAAAAAATAGCCAAATTGTAGGCATGCAGGCAGCCAAAGACTTTCCATGAGGTTCATTCAGCCTATGTCGTTTACATGTTTTTCTGTTCCTTGGTCCCCTACGTTTATGGTGTGTATAAATAAAGCCCATATGTCTTAGCATTTCAGTTATAATTCGATCTCATTGTGGAATGGAAGTGGATTTTCATCTCCCGAAACAATTGTGTTAAAGCTGCATGGTTCATGTCTTTGTACAGACTAGGGAAATATAATTAAGTATTTGGTATCAACTTTGTTAGTAAGACAACTATACAGCTTATATAGAATAAAACAGATAAGTTACAATCAAGACTAATTCCACTTATGGAATGAAAGCATTGGTTTTTTTCTAAGAATTATAATAATGCATCCTAAACAGCATTATTGTTTCAATATCTATATTTCTAGCTAGGATGAAACAATAATGCTGTTTAGGATACAAACATCGATCAGGAACAAGAATGAATGCTGTTTAGGATGCATAGTAGCAGTAGTTAATAGAAGAAGTGCATACTAAACGCGCGCAGAACTAATTTAATTTAACTTAATAATAATGCACTTAAGAACTAGCACAGTTGATGATATTTATGACCCCCCCCCCCTCCCCCTCCCCCTCCCCCCACGAAAACTGAGGGTGATCAATATTATCAAATGCTATCCCGGCCCGGCCTACTCCCTCCCTAATACGAATACTCAATATTAATCATATTGTTTATCTATAGCCCTGCATGTCTATTTTCTTTTCTGATTATAAGAATTCTTTTCTCCAAAAACCCAAGATTAGGAGAGATCAAAGGACCATTTCTTATTCTTTTGCCAAACTTATTGTATATTTTTTTTAATATTTTATACAATTTTTTATGCATGATCTCCAGTTTCTCTCTCCTTAAAAATAATCAACTAATCAAGTACTATTAAGGAGAGGCCTGTAATATTTGACTAATTATAAGTTTGAGTTCATATACTAAAATTGAATTGAATTGAATTTGATTTTGCAATGTTGACTTCATCCTCTTAACCAAGCATCATCTTTTGAAACTAGTGGCTATAATAATTAATATATTCCCTCCATCGATCTATTCCTAAAAGAAACATACTTTTGTGTCGATTTTCAAATAAATATTATACTATATAATTCCAAGATTTGTTGAAATCGTAATAGTACAGTCTGATCATATTGAACTAACATATGACATAAGCAATGACAAATAATTTGTGTAATTTCATGATATTTTAAAAATAGAAATGCATTACTAATTTTGCAAACCAAGTATTTTATTAATATAATTAGTCCCGAAAGATATATAGCACAAAGAACATACTGTGGAGGTCTTTAACACTAATTGTCTAATCTATAATTATCAACTGGCCTCACGCTTCTTGCAAAGCAAAAGATCCTGGATTCAACTTCCACCCCGAATTTTTTTTGTCTAATCTATAATTAAATTTAACTGTAGAACACGTTTGATGTTTCTCTAGACATGTATACATATAAGTTTAGTGTTTGTATGCATCCTCTAATCTATATTAGTGTTATATTAAATTAATGATTAGTGGCTTTTAATTAAGATGACTAGAGTTAGGTTAGTAATTTTTAAATGAGGTGATTAAACTTAGGTTAGTGACTTTTAAATGAAATAGCAACTTTTAAACTTTCGATCTAACAATTTTAAATCTAAACTTTTAAATGGAGACTCGTTATTTCAAATTGAAATAGAGAGGATCGGGATCCATGTATCCTCCTATTCCGGACACGAGATGCGGCTGCGGCTGCGGCTGCGGCTGCGGCTGCGGCTGCGGCTGCTTAACCACCCACCCAGTACTCTCTTTCAAACTATAGTATATCGGTCTCTAGCTAAAACTCAAGTCAATGAAAAAACTATCAACATTCACAACTTGGACTAGCTAAATCCCCACCAACAGCCTTTTTATTTTCAACTTCAACTTCTCTGGTCAATAATGTAATATGAATTTTGATCCTATTTCATAAAATAAGGTGGTCGGTCAATATCTAATTTTTTATTTTTCCATCTTCATGAATGTACACTTTTTTTTTCTTTTTGGTTCCAATCGATAAGAAGTTAAAAATAATTATTAAAGTCAACATGTTTCATTGGCCATATATGCTTCTTCCGTACCTTAGAAAAACTTTGATACCTCAAAGAAAATCATTTGAGAAGAAATGAAATGGTCCTCATTTCGACTAGAAAAATAATAGAGAATCGAAACCGCTAGCATAATTCCATAGAGTTGTTGCATCCGAGAAAACATGTGTTCAACTTGTAATTGTCAAAGACACTTGCTTTTTTTATAACCACTGCTAAGGCTGTAAAATGAGCAAATAGTTCGGACTCGATTCGTACTCGTTCGACTAAAAATTTGATTCGAACTCAACTCTAAATATAAATAAGTCAAATATGAGCACATTTTAAAGGTTCGATAAATTACTTTAACCTTCTCAAATTATAATTTTCTATTGATACTCAGATCATATTCGTTGAAAAAGTCCAAACTACTCGGACTCGATTCGAAATCGTGCTCGACTCGATAGCTAAATGAGTCTCAATTAAACCTTATATTATATTCTATAAATTTTGTAAATCAAATATGAGCAACTTAATACTCGAATCGACTCGAATTCGTTTACACCTTTAACCACTACCAATTTAATTAAGCAGGTCCACACTTTATTAAGTCTTTTAAGTTAAAAAAAAACATCCATCCATTTTTTATTTTATTTTTGAGGTAGTAGTAGAGTCATAGAATACGTAGGTTTAGTCAAACTTCCTCATCTTAAAGATGTGTTAAATATATAACCTGTGAGAGTGTGTACGTGTGCATGAAAATTCAAAACCAACCAAAAGGAGACGCCAATTCAGTTGAATATTCTCAATGGAATGATTGTCTGCTCTATATCTACCGAATTATGCTAATACCTAGAATACAAGAAAATTAATCACAATTTAATAGAGTTTTTCATTTAAATTTATATCTATAATAAATATTGAATATTTTGTCTTTTGTGGAATTCCCCACTTCCCACCCTCTATATATAATAATATAATATATACGTACACGGGCGTTTAAATATGTTATATATATAACATACAAGGAATTAAAGGTAAAAGAACGTACAACATACAAGTGCAGTCCTCTATTTTGTCTTAATTTCCCCTGCCCTGTTTCAGTACCATCTCTAACAGAGTACTCTCAACTGTACGGCCATGGTTTCCCAAGCTCAGACAGATCAGCACCACAACTCCAATAATGTAATTTCTCTCCCTGTGCATCAAACATTTATATATATATACAGAATGGATCCTGTCCGGGAGTCCGGACAGGTCCTAAAATGCGGAACATTTTTTTTTTTTTTTTGCTTTTTTTTTTTGAAACAACTAAAAAAAAAAAAAATTATGAAACTGAAATTTTTTCATAATACAGTGTTTTGGGTGTGTTTTTAATACCTATACCAACCAATGTATGTACAGTCTGCCCAGACTGTACAGAAATGTTTTGGTATAGGCATCCAAATCACGCCCAAAACACTGTATTATGGAAAAATTTCAGTTCCATAAATTTTTTTTTTTTTTTAGTTGTTTCAAAAAAAAAAAGCAAAAAAAAAAAAAAAAGGTCCGGATTTTGTTAAAATCCGGACGTCCGGACCTGATCCGGCTCCTATATATATATATATATATATATATGCGTGTGTGTGTGTGTGTGTGTGTGAAGGACCATTAATAAAGGAACACAGATGAAGGATATAAGCCTCAAAAGGAAATACATATGTAGCATGAAGTTATTTTGTTGGGAAGTTGGTTAATTGACTGACACACACAGGGGCGGATCCAGCCGCGTAGTTCAGTGGGGTCAAATTTTTAAAAAAAATTCCTTAAGAATAAAAATTGTAGCTATATATACATAATTTTTTAAATTCAATATAATTTTCCAACACTTAACACACACACATATATATATATATTCATAATTTTCTTATGAGGAAAATACTAAAATGGTTTTTTTATTAGTATTTTTTTATTATTAAAAACTCAATGTAGTATAAATGTGACAAATTCAAAAAAATTGGATAAGGCCACACGGAGCCGCTTCATTTGCAGCATTCTTAGTCCACAGAGCTATTTTTTCCTGGCTAGCTCTGACATTGACAACAACTCCAAATATTTCATCTGTGCTCTCCAATCATTGCTAGCAGCTAATAAGAAAAAGTAGAATAAAAGTTAAAAACTCAAGTTTCATCCTAATTGCTTTTTTCATATAAACCATTTAACCAAACATATTGCTATATGGACCTAGAAATATTGTTTGGTAAAAGGTGTGATATGTGGGTCAGGTTGTGATATATTTGGTAAAAGGTATGATATGTTGGTCTAGAGCACTCTTATCATAGCATAGGTGTGATATGATCAGGATAAAAGGGGGCATATAGCATAGCACAGTTGCCCCAGGCGTGATATGAAAATTCAGTGGGGGCAGGTGCCCCCCCTGTCCCAGGCATAGAACCGCCCATGGACACACATACAACTTCGCATGCGTGTCAGTATTCTATTGGTCAATTGATCAACTTATCCGAAAATAAACTTCATACTAACCACTTCTCATACGTATGTATTCATGTAGTTGGTCCTGTAAAATTTAACTTATTGGATTAAATTACTGGAAAAAATAAATAATCAACTATCCCAAAAACCCTTTGCAAAAACCATTAAACAACTGGTAATATTTACTCTCTTTTTGATGTTCCTGTTATTTTCCTGGGAGGAGTCTCTATTCTCTACTCTCTAGTCTAGTCTCAACATAATGAGAGAATTGTATCATCGTCTTTAACAGGTTGATCGACGGACAGCTAAAGAGAAAGCCATTGACGATTGGCTTCCTATAACGTCTTCAAGGCATGCAAAATGGTGGTATTCAGCATTCCACAATATCACTGCCATGGTTGGAGCTGGAGTTCTCAGTCTCCCTTATGCCATGTCAGAACTTGGATGGTATGTCTGCTTCATTTATCAAACAAAAAAGGAAAAAAATATTCCATTTTTTTTACAAGTCTACCAATTTTTTTGAAATGAACAAATTAAAGTTCGTTCCATTGATACAGAATGTCTTAAATGTCGTTGTTCTTGATAATGTTCAGGGGTCCTGGTGTAGCTGTACTAGTGATATCATGGATAGTCACTTTGTACACATTATGGCAAATGGTGGAAATGCATGAGATGGTACCCGGGAGACGTTTCGACAGATACCATGAGCTCGGCCAGTATGCTTTTGGTGAGAAGCTCGGCCTCTATATTGTTGTGCCCCAACAGCTAATCGTTGAAGTTGGAGTAAACATAGTCTTTACGGTCACCGGCGGAAAATCCCTGCAAAAATTCCATGATTTAGTTTGCAAAAATGATTGCAAAGATATCAAACTCACCTACTTCATCATGATCTTTGCCTCTGTCCATTTTGTCCTCTCCCATCTCCCTAACTTCAATTCCATCTCTTGGGTATCTTTGGTCGCAGCAATCATGTCCTTGAGGTACGAAATCAAAAAATTTGAATAAAAAAGATTAATTGTACCAAACATAAAAGACATGATTTTTGATGTTTGGATGAAAACTAACATGCTTGATATGATTGTTTTTGATGCAGTTACTCTACTATTGCTTGGTCAGCTTCCGTTAAGAAGGGTGTTCAACCAGATGTGCAATATGGCTACAAAGCTAAGTCTACAGCCGGAACAGTTTTTAACTTTTTTAGTGCACTAGGAGATGTTGCTTTTGCATATGCAGGGCATAATGTGGTTTTGGAGATTCAAGCAACAATCCCCTCAACACCCGAGAAGCCTTCAAAGGGTCCTATGTGGAAGGGAGTCATCGTGGCCTACATAGTTGTTGCCGTGTGTTACTTCCCTGTTGCTTTGATTGGATATTGGATGTTTGGAAATGCAGTCTCGGACAATATCCTCATCACCTTAGAGAAGCCTACTTGGCTCATTGCGATGGCCAATTTATTTGTTGTTTTTCATGTTATCGGAAGTTACCAGGTGCCAATTAGTTAATATTATGTTGTTCATATCTGTTTGTTTCTTGTGGTGATCTTACTAATTAGTTTCTCTTGTCCGAGTCATTGTAGATTTATGCAATGCCAGTATTTGATATGATTGAAACTGTGCTGGTAAAGAAATTACATTTCACACCTAGTGCAACTCTTCGTTTCGTTTCAAGGAACCTATACGTGGGTAAGTAAATTTGCATTGCATGCACCAGACTGTGAGTTGTGTGATCTATCTGCAGACTGCAGGTGGGTTAATTATATTGGTTTGAGATTGATACCAATTTTCTTTCTCTCAGCTTTCACAATGTTTGTTGCCATTTGTTTCCCCTTCTTTGGGGGTCTTCTTGGATTCTTTGGAGGATTCGCCTTCGCCCCAACTACATATTTTGTAAGCAACTGTGTTTTCCATCTTTAAATATTAATGCGATAACTCAACTTTGCAATGAAGATAACTCGTACTGATTTCCTAAATATCATAATTTTCCTGTTTCCTATAGCTACCCTGCGTCATGTGGCTTGCTATCTACAAACCGAGGAGATACAGCCTATCTTGGCTTACTAACTGGGTACGTGCACCTTAAAAGTTCTTAAATTGTTCTCATTGTTTTTCATTTGTCCCGAAATTGGTTTGATTTGGCTTCATGAATTTCAGATTTGCATCTTCTTCGGAATTTGTTTAATGATTTTAGCACCTATTGGAGGACTAAGGCAGATCATAATTCAAGCCAAGACCTATGAATTTTTCTCATAAGCATTCCCTTATAGAGAGTAGCCCGAAGGAAATTTGAAGAAGGTTGTGATGATACTGAGGATAACCATCTGAAAATCATACTATGTTTTTTTGCGGAGAACAACGAAGGCAGCTAGGGAAGGGTTGAGCTAGGATTTTCATCTCTGATTGATTATAAAAAAAGGGAATAGTGGCCATGTAGCCAACAAAAGACATTTTTCCTTTTCTTTTGTTCCCTCGTCCTCTACGTTTATGGTGTGTATAATGCATATTCTATTTTTGTTATAATTTTCATTTTAGAATGGAAGTGGATTTTTAGTCTCCTGAAACTATAATTTTCTTTTGCCACTTGAAACTCTCAATCTAGCTAACTTACCCTTAAATCTCAAACATCAGGAACAACAATGCTGTTTAGGATGCTCAGTAGCAGTAGTTAATAGAAGAAGTGCATACTAAACGCACGCAGAACTAATTTAATTTAATAATGCACTTAAGAACTAGCATATTGTTAACCAATTAGCAATCATTGTTGATATCTGTTTGAAACCCCATGAAAACTGAAGGATATAATCAAACTAGCAACAGTCCCGTGCCTCCGGCACTATGGACGTTGGGATTTATTCTAAATTTTGGACGACCCAAATGATTTATTGAGTGAGCGAGAAATTCAAAATCATTTGTATTTTATTAGATAGATGGATGGTGGGATTTATCCCAAACTTTGGACGTCCTAAATGATTTATTGAGTGAGCGGGAAATTCAAAATTATTTGAATTTTATTAGATATATAGAATATAGATATAGATAGATAGAATTAGATAGATTGTATTTTATTAGATAGATGGATGGTGAGATTTATCCCAAATTTTGGACGGCCCAGATGATTTATTGAATGAGCGGGAAATTCAAAATCATTTGTATTTTATTAGATAGATGCCTGCCCTAATACGAATACTCCATATTAATCATACTCCCTCTGCTCTAAAATTAGTGATGTAAGTCCGTTCCAAAATTAAAGATATATTTCTATTTTAGGAATATAAAGTGACGTGATGTTCCTAATTTGCCATTATTTTTACTATCATTTTCAATATTAAACCATAGCTGAGCATAAAATTATCCTAAATCTCTAATTTTGGAAACGGAGGGTGTTTTTTAAAGCCGTGTCTCTATTTTCTCAGTAATATGAGCATTCAGCAATTGTTTCACAGACTGGTACTGTTTTCCTAATTATGCTTAGCCTTGATTAAAATTTATACCATTTTCACCTAAAAATCATAGACCTATTTCTTCCAATCAAACTGCAAGAGACCAGTTTACATCACTTATACGGATTCTTTTCTCCGGAACTCAATAGGAAAGAGAGCTGTTCTCAAATTTTTAGACCATTTCATGCTGACCAGAGGAAAGAAGCTTCTTGCAAATCATGATATAACCACTTAAAACAGACAATCTTAGAAATAGCTACAAAGGATAGCGTACCTTAGAAAAGTGCAGGATCCACAGGCCCCACACCTTCATTCCTCTCCATTTCTCTCCAAGTTCTTGTATTCTTTTGCCAAAATTATCCTGAACAAAATACAAAACAAAGGAGGAAGTGAACATAGGTTACATATATGCTAAATATTAAAAAACAAGTATCTGAACTGAAGGCTGAAAGCGAGAGTTACTAAATCAATAGTACTTGTATTATTTATACAGATTATGCCTTTATTTTCAAGAAAATTATCGGTTCCTTGTGAAAAATCATGTCTAGTTCAATATTCTAGGATCCCAGAAAGTTAATGAGTCACAACCTTTGAAACAGTTGATCCAAAGGCTTTTCTATTTTTTAAAAAGTTTCCAAAGGCTTCTTGAATTTCTTTTCTTTTTTGAAATACTTTCCAAAGACCTGTTCTTTTCTTTTCTTTCATGACATATTGACATCCATCTCCACAAAATGGCTATAAACCATACACTTTTTGTATTCTATTGAGTCTCTCCCTCTCAGCAGACGGCCGATGGCAGGCGAATTCATGTACAGATCTACAATCAACTAAGAGTTTTTCCAACTTCATATATATTATTTTAGGTACATACGATATCCTTTTGTATTCTGCTTCATCTTCTCTGCATCTGTTTTCAGTATAGCAATGGGAACTCAATCTCCAACAAAAGAAAAGTCATACTTTGCTGCATCAGATGAGAAGTTTCAAGTACCCATGAATGTAAAACTCTCGATCTCTTACAAATTTTCAGCCCCGTACATTATTACTTGCTCCTGATATAACTGTAGTTGTTTTCTTATTGCTATACGGCTTTCCTTTGATAGCCGGCATAGGCACAAATAAAATGCAGGTATAAAGAAAACACACTGTATAAGCATTATGTATACCTTCATATTGGCAAACAGGAACCAAATTCTTAATTATATACACACACATAAGTAAAGCAGAAATACAATCTCTTCCGAGTTCCAAATGCAATTTTTTTTTGTCTGTCGCCTAATTTACTTCTTCACTTCTTCTGTTTGTTGCATACACAACTTTCAGTCGATACAAGTTAATTTTCAGGTCTCTGATTGTGGTTTTGCAATTAATTGCAGGTCGAAAGGACAGTTGGCTCCCAATCACTTCATCAAGGATTGCAAAATGGTGGTACTCAGCTTTCCACAACGTCACTGCCATGGTTGGAGCCGGAGTCCTAAGTCTTCCCTAGGCTATGGCAGCACTTGGATTGTTCTACTTTTCAAGTCAAAAATAACACTTCTACAGCTCTCGATATTTGCATGCTAATACAACTGATCCTAATATCCTAATGTAGGGTACCTGGTGTGGTTATACTTATCCTGTCATGGCTCACCACTTTGTACACTTTATGGCAAATGGTTGAAATGCATGAAATGGTTCCTGGGAAACGGTTTGATAGATACCATGAACTAGGCCAGCATGCATTTGGTGAAAAGCTTGGTCTGTATATCGTTGTACCACAACAGTTAATAGTTGAAGTAGGCGTGAACATAATTTATGTGGTCACAGGAGGGAAGTCTTTGAAAAAGTTCCATGAAACTGTGTGTACTGACTGCAAAGAAATCAAAACTACTTACTTCATTATGATTTTCGCATCCGTTCATTTTGTACTCTCCCACCTTCCCAACTTCAACTCCATATATGGTCTCTTTGGCGGCTGCAGTCATGTCTTTAACGTAAGCCTCATGTACCTTCTATTCCCTTTGAAGTAGCTGGTTTAAGCACTTGTTTTCTGCTTAAGAAACGCTTAAAAACAGCAAGCTTCTGCCATCAATAATATAGATGTTTGATAATTTTTTTCTTCGCCATACAGTTACTCGACAATTGCTTGGTCAGCTTCTGTCCACAAGGGTGTGCAACAGAACGTTGAATACGGTACAAATCTAGTACTACGGCAGGAACAGTCTTTGATTTCTTCACTGGTTTGGGTGATGTAGCTTTTGCATATGCTGGGCACATTGTGGTTTTGGAGATCCAAGCAACAATCCCTTCAACACCAGATAAGCCATCAAAGGGGCCAATGTGGAAAGGAGTGCTCGTAGCTTATTTCGTAGTGGCCCTATGCTACTTCCGGGTCGCCTTAATCTGCTATCGGATGTTTGGGAATACTGTAGAAGACAACATCCTAATCTCATTAGAAAAACCTGCATGGCTTATTGCAGCAGCTAACATGTTTGTTGTCATTCACGTTATTGGAAGCTATCAGGTACAGTTAAAAGTTTTCTTTCATTTTCGTGTTGGAAACCATCTTGCTCAGCTCTCTCTAACTCCTTGAATATATCAAGTTCTCATCATAATTTCGAATGCAGGAATTTGCAATGCCCGTCTTCGACATTATAGAAACTCTGCTGGTCAAGATTTTGTGTTTTAAGCCCAGCATGACCCTCAGATTTATTACACGCAACATTTACGTTGGTTAGTCATATGAATCATTGTTCATCACTGCAAAATTTCAAGTTAGTTTTGTTTTTGGTCATGGGGCATTGATTAGTTGCATATATTTGATATATTTTCTGGTTCCAGCCTTCACAATGTTTGTTGGCATTACCTTTCCTTTTCTTTGGTGGTCTACTCGGATTTTTTGGAGGATTTGCCTTTGCCCCAACAACTTAGTTTGTAAGTAAACACTTTATTGTTGAATTTTTTCCAATTGGATGACAGATCCAAAAGAGAGTTTTCTTACAACTAATTAAATGGCATTTCGTAATTTTGTTTTCAAACTCCCTTGTGTGATGTGGCTTGCCATCTACAAACCAAAGAAGTTCAGCTTATCTTGGTTTGCCAACTGGGTATAAATAAATTACTCTAAAGATTCCGATTTTAAGTTACCTCGTAATGGTTTGATATGTACCAAGTTGAATTCTCTGTCTTGGCTGTATGAACTTCAGACTTGCATCATCCTTGGTCTACTGTTGATGACATTATTATCACCTATGGGAGGGCTAAGGAATATCATAAAGCAAGCCAAAGACTACAAATTCTACAATTTATCATCTTCCAAGACCACGAAGAAGCGAGTTGCTGCAAAACAAGAAAAGGGATAGAAGATGATAAAGATGCTATGATGTCCACGGACAGATTGAGGACACGGTAGCAGCTAAAAGATTATCTTTCTACGCTACGCTAAGCTACTGTTTTTAAAAGGAAAAGTTTCCTTTTGCGTACATTATCAATAGGCTTATAGGTTTCTTTCAAGTAATCAATGCTGGGATTTATTGATTATAGCACCTAAAAAACGGTTTAATTTTTGTTCTTAATGCATGTCTTGCTATGTCATATACGATAAAAATGGTTTAATTTTTGCTATGACAGAGGTGACTGAAGTGAATCCTGGAAGAAAAGCTTGTTGCAGTACTAGGAATTGTTTATAGATATGAACTTGATAAATTAGACATTTGTTCGTCTCTTCCAACAAGGCAATAAGTTTTAAATTCTATATCACATAAATAAATGCTATACTGTTTCGTTGTGATAATGCGTAGGTGACCAAACAAATAATTGACATGATCTAGAAGAAATTGTTTAAGGAATATTTACGGGAATCGGCCCAAAAACAATAATTCACTTCTGAAACTTGAGGGGTAAAATATAGTATACAAGCATAAATAGATTACATCCTTAAGCATATCCACATAGTTCAAAATACTGTCTACTATACTGTTAAATTGTTGGAAACATAACACAAAATGAATGTAAACAATAAATGAAATTAAGAACAAATTGATCTCATTAACAACAGTCAACCAGACAAGCTATAAACCATTCCACTTCCAAAAGAAACAACTTTAGACTATCATGATTATCATAAATAAAAAAATTGATCTGCAAATATTCTTGTACCTAATGTTATTCTATAGGAAAGCAGTTCTTTCTCTATGCAACTCAACGCAAAGAGTAGAAATAAATAACACGCAACAAATATCATCTAAAGTGACTGTTGTTTGGTGCCTCAAAAGCAGAAGACATGACCACTTTTGCTTGTGACTTGCTATCAGAGAAATAACAAAAATAGAAGAAAGAAAGAAAGAAAGAAAGTTCTTATTCACCATATTTCTCTTTCAGCTATCATTACGGCTTTGCGATAACATGTATACGACTGAAAAAAAATGAAGTCAGGTGCAGCAGAGGGAAGAAACTTTGTACAAATAAAGCTGTAGCCACTTAAAATTGACAATCCCAAAAATGTACCTCAGAAAAATGAAGGATCCAAAATGTTGTCATATGGCATGCACTTCATTCCCTCTTGCATATGTATCCCTCCAATTACTGACCCGCTTTTCAAATCAATATGATCTGGTTTCACAAAATACAAAACAGACAGAAGATACGATGTAAATATATATATATAGAAGACATCAAAAACCTGTGACTGGTGAAAATAACATATTGAGTATAATTTATGTCACCACGCTAACATTTGTTTAGATGATGTCTAGTATCTGAGATTTATCTTATGATCTACCACAAAATACGAAACAGATCAGAAGATGTGATGAAAACATATATTACACAGTAGAGATCAAAAGCCTGTGACTGTTGAAAATCATATCTTAATAACATAATAATTGTCGTCACCATACTAGCATTTGTTTAGATGATGTCTAATCTCTATGATTTGTCTTTTTATAAGAAAACAACATTATGATTATTTTCATGAACATTATTTGTTCGTTGTTAACAAGAAAGAATTGTTAAATCATGTCTATGTACTACTTTCGGCTGCCGAAGTTTGAGAGACTTGGTTGCTTCATTTGTTTTTTATGATATCCCTCTCAGTCTAGCAAAAAATAGGTAGGAGAAAAATAACATAAACTTTGTTTACATTTTCTCATATCCAGACGGCAGGCCGGACTTCTGTACAGCTGTATAGACAAATTTAATTGTTCATATGTTTATATATACTTGTATGTGGTAATCCTTTGTTTTCTGCTTCGTCTTCTCTTTTGATAAGTTCTGCTTTATCTACCTTTCGCTTCTATTTTGGGTACTACTATGGGAACCCAGGCTCCAACAGAGGATGATAAGTTTACCACTGCATCAGCCCCATTTGAAGCAAACTCACAAGTGCCATTGCATGTAAAATTCTCTGACACTCACTCGCGCGCACACGCACCCTTTCCAATATGAATTATTTTGGTTTATAGGTTCCATCTCTCGCGCGCGCACACCCTGCCCCCAAAAGTACTCATATATTACCACGCCGTGACACAACATAGTTGTTGCTAGACAAGTTTCCTAAAATAAAATGTAGAAATAATAAATGAACAGGTTTTGCAGGCATAATTTACAAACTACCTTCAAAATTGGAAAATTGGCAAATACGATAATTGTTAATAATATACTCGTATATTATAGAAGAGAAGATATGTAATCTCTGTCATACTTGCATGTTTAACACACTGAATACATTGCAATTTTTGCTTTTTCTCAATTTAGTGCAGGGACAACTTGCAGTTTCACATAATGCAGCCATGTCATCAAATGATTCCAAGCTGTGCAAGTTGTTTTATTGAGAGAGTAGTATGTTTTTGTTGATTGTGGTTTGCCATTGATTCCAGGTTGAAAAGTCGGCAACAGTGAAGACAGCAGAGGAGAAGGCAATCGATGATTGGCTTCCAATCACTTCATCTAGGAATGCAAAATGGTGGTACTCAGCTTTCCACAACGTCACAGCCATGGTTGGAGCCGGAGTCCTAAGTCTTCCTAATGCTATGGCAGCACTTGGATGGTACGTGCTTATCAACTCAAAAAACAATTCAGGAGTTCAAATGGCTAAAATACATGAACAGAATCACAAACAGATATTTCACTCTTTTACGAGCCCTGAAAATTATAAATAGTTGGAGTCTCGGAAGAAATTGGATAACAAAAAATTAATCGTTCTGCATCAACTTCTCTAAATTTCTCAAATAACAAGGAAAGAACTAATTATTAACTTCCACAAGAATACAGAGAAAATTCCAATTGGGAATTCACCCCACAACATATCTCTGGCTTTGACCTATTTTGTTCTGATAAAAGCATTGACTCGGAATAAATTTTATTCCAATAAACCAATATTTTCATACAAATGCAGGGGACCTGGTGTTGTGATACTTGTCCTGTCATGGATCATCACTTTGTACACTCTATGGCAAATGGTTGAAATGCATGAAATGGTTCCTGGGAAACGGTTTGATAGATACCATGAACTAGGCCAGCATGCATTTGGTGAAAAGCTTGGTCTGTATATTGTTGTACCACAACAGTTAATCGTTGAAGTAGGTGTGAACATAGTTTATATGGTCACTGGAGGGAATTCTTTGAAAAAGTTCCATAAAACTGTGTGCGCTGACTGCAAAGAAATCAAACTCACATTCTTCATAATGATCTTCGCTTCTGTTCATTTTGTACTTTCCCACCTCCCCAACTTCAACTCCATCTCAGGGGTCTCTTTGGCAGCTGCAGTCATGTCTTTAACGTAAGCAACATTATACACTACCTAAACTCTGTTTCGGACTACCTATTCGAGCACTTCCTTTTGCTTTGCTTTTATAAGATCTTAATGGTTATCGGTGTCACGCAGTTATTCCACGATTGCTTGGTCAGCTTCAATCCACAAAGGCGTGCAACCAGACGTGGAATATGGGTACAAGGCTAAATCCACCTCAGGAACAGTCTTCAACTTCTTCACAGCTTTGGGTGATGTAGCTTTCGCGTACGCTGGGCACAATGTGGTGCTAGAGATACAAGCAACAATCCCTTCGACACCTGAGAAGCCATCCAAGGGTCCTATGTGGAAAGGAGTGCTCATTGCCTACTTTGTTGTTGCCTTGTGCTATTTCCCAGTTGCGCTGATAGGCTACAGAATGTTTGGAAACAAAGTTGAAGACAACATCCTCGTCTCATTGGAGAAACCAGCATGGCTTATTGCAGCAGCTAACATGTTCGTTGTCATCCATGTTATCGGAAGTTATCAGGTGTGGATTAAATTTCCTCTCATTTTCATGCCACAAGATATCATGTTCAGTTCTCTCTGACTCCTCATGCATATCAAGTACTCGCAGTCCTGATCAAGTGTCATCCAACTTTTGAATGTAGATTTATGCAATGCCCGTCTTTGACATGTTAGAAACCTTGTTGGTCAAGAAATTGCGCTTCAAGCCCAGCACAGCACTTCGATTTATCACACGCAACCTTTATGTTGGTTAGTAATATCAATCATTGCATTGCAAACTTCAAGTTGGTTATGATTTTGGTCAGAAAAAATTGAATAATTATAAATATTTGACGCAATCTCTACGGTTCCAGCATTTACGATGTTTGTTGCCATTACCTTTCCATTCTTTGGTGGACTCCTGGGATTTTTTGGAGGGTTTGCTTTTGCCCCAACAACTTACTTTGTAAGTTAACCACTACCTATTTCAATAATTTCTTTAAGTGGTTCACATGTACATACAAGAAATCTTAGTACAACTACTAAATTCCAGCTCCCCTGCGTGATGTGGCTTGCCATCTACAAACCGAAGAAGTTCAGCTTTTCTTGGTTTGCTAACTGGGTATGAATATCTCAAAAAGTTACAACTTTAAATTATAATTTCATTTTGATTTAAAAAGTTCTAAGATGAATTATCTGTTTTGGTTAAATGGACTGCAGATTTGCATTGTTCTCGGTCTACTACTAATGATTTTATCACCTATTGGAGGGCTAAGGACTATCATATTGCAAGCCAAGGAGTATAAATTCTACAATTAATCATCTTCCGTGACCAAGACGTACGACTGGGTCGAAATATTTGAAGAAATAAAAATAAGGATTGGAGATGATAATGATGTTGACGGTATCCATTGAGGTCAATAAATAAGTATTTATTCTGATACAATATCTTTGTGTAGCCAAGGGTAGTAGCTGAAAGGATATCTCGTAGAACTCTTCTGTTTTGGTTCTTTATTGAATATGTATACACATAGAACTCTTTGCTTTGCATTTTCTTTTAAAATTTTCATCTGCATACATTATCAATCCTAATGTCGGGGTTCCCAGTTAAGAGTGGGTTTCATTGATTGTAGCACCTATAAAAGGGTCTTTGTAGTTTCTTTTCTGTCTCACTTGGGGTCTGAAACTGCTTTGCTCTCTGACTAGAAGCACTAAAACCAGAACAACTTTACCAAACTTAGCTATCTTGGGTGAAGCATAGATTGAAGAATCTACAAACAATGAGATATTTAAAGTGTATACCAGTTACTCTATTTAAAATCTCAGAGGTACAAAATGTAAATCTTTCAAAGAGCCGATTAAACAGAATCCCAGGAGAGAACTAGTTTCCATTTCCTTCCAATCTCACAAATCATCACTGTCCAAACAAACTATCAAAAACAGAATGTAACTACTGTTGCATCTTAAGTTCTTTATATCAACTACGTATCCCTAAAAAAAGTTTTCCTTAAATCAACCCTACGTGATGCATACTACTGAAATCATGTCATCACTTTTCCGAAATTCATGGGACAAACAAAATCAATCGGCACCAACATCTTGATTGCTCTCGTAAAACCATAAATCATGTCACTCTGTCTACAACCTTGATTTAGAAGGGAAAAAATATGACAATAACCTATGGCGACATCTTAAGAGTGTCTGGATAACCTTTCTGCAGCATGATATCTAGCGCATTAAACAAAAGATCAGTTTAATGCCACCAGAAAATGATAAGAACCCCCCAACCCTCAAGAGATGATAACCATAAAACCTTGGCATCTAAAACCAATTTCCTGCACCTATAAAATATATAATTCATTTTCAGGTTAGCCAATTCTAACAAGACAACAACTTTTTATGTGTACCATAACAAATGGACAACTGGTCTTTGGTTGAGACAACGAAGCAATAGTTATTATAACGATTGATGATAAGCAAGACATAGAATGTTTGGTCTCTTCCAACAAAGCAATAAGTCTAAAATTTTATATCACATAATAAAAGTTCAAATTCTGGTTAGGATACCGAGACACAATTCCTTTGTTCTTATAGATGGCAAAGAGGAAATTGACTTCAAATACAGCAAAAGAGAAAAAAAATCAGGAATTATTTGCTTATAGCATTGACGGAAATCCCCAACAATTTTGAGCTATTAAGTAACCCACATAGTTCACATCACTAAGTAAAACAATATTTTCGAACAAGACAGAATCCATTTCCAGATATAAAATTTAAAAATGAACATGAATGAGTACATATCAAAAATTCATAATAAATAAAGTCAATCACACAAGCTATAAACACCCTCAACAATTGAAAATTCAATCCAAAACTGGCACTTTTAAACAAGGCAAGAACTTCACAAGTATTGTTTACCATTGATTCGAAACAATGAACATACAATAAATAGAAACCGAAACCCAAAAATTATTCTTCTATCCAACTTTTTTCTCAAATTTTCCATTTCTTTCCCTATAAAACACCACCCACAGATTAGAAATCCACAAATTACTAACAATTATAGCCGTCACAACCACAAAAACCCAAGAAACCCAAACCCAACTAGGGATCACATTAGCAGCCGCCCCACTCAAATAAAATGAAACCATTTCATAAACAAACCATGGCCCAACAAAACCCCTAACAACCGTATAAAGCGCATAAAATGGAGGTGACAAAATAGCATACACTTTATCCGCAAACTCCAAATCCGCTCTCCTAGCACAGGCCAGAGTCCACGTGTTCTGGCAGAAGCTCGTAACCTCAGCAATAATCAGAAGAGTAAGAACTGCATAAGCCCCATGAAAGACTAGAAATCGGCAGGTAATGAAGACAAATAGTGTGGCCAAATGGTGGCCAATAAACAGGACATCACTCGGGTAGAAGATGAGGTAGTGGGTCAAGTCCATTAAAAAGTAAGCAATACTGTAATCCAGCACAAGGGTCTGATAATTGGTGTTGATTGAAGCAAAACCACGTTTTGGATCGGAAAGAATGGCTGTTCCGGCGAGGAATACGGCCGGTGTGCCATGGGCGAAGGATATTAGACAACTTGCAGCTTCTGGTCGGAGCTTGGAGGTCCAGTTTTTGAAGACGATGAAGTGTGCAGTGAGATAAATTATGAAATAGAGGGCGAAGAATAGAGGGAGATTTGGGATTGAAGGAATCAAGGTTTCCATTAGAAACCCAAATTCAGAGGGAGATATTGAATTGTAATTGATGAATATGGTGATGAAGAAGAGTATATATTGAGGCTGAGATTAAAAATAATTATATTGGGGCTCTAATTTCAAAACGAACCGCAAACGCACCCTACCCAACTTTATTTGTTTATTGTTGCTTATTTTTTGGCTTAATGTTTTCTTTAAGCATTTTTTTATTAAGCTCATAATTTAAGGTAGTTTGTACGGTAACATGTACTGCACTTTATTCAAATACCAATTTATAAAATATCTTGAAATGATAAATAATTTGATTCCAATTGATAAATAATTTGTCGTTTCAGTTCACAAAATTTATTTTAAAATATTTGTCATTTATATTTTTCGAAGAGAATAAATTATTTACTTTTCTATATTACTCATACTTTCTCTCATTGTCCCAAAAAATTCTTTCTCTTACATTAATAGTTTTCAACTCCCCATAAAGTAATAATGATAGAATTTCAAATAAATTAATTCAATTTTTCATAATATTAAATAATTTTCTTAATCTATGTGCAAAAACCTTAAACGACAATATTTTAAGAACGGATATAGTAATTGATTAGTATGTTTGGAATAAATTAATTAAAGACTGGATTATGGTATCTTCAGCGTATGGAAAAAGGTGCCCATGTTTATTTATTTTTTGGATTTCGTGTTTGTAACTTAATTTCTTTTTGTTTTCACTTAACTTTGATTGGTCTACTTGTTTGTTTTTATATACTCCTAACTTGAAAACTCATTATTGAATATTGATTTGACAAGCCCTGTGGGATTGGTGACTTTCCAACTCCAATTTAATCACTCGGCAAAAGAGAAAAAATAAATTCCTCAATTATACTCCTAGCTCCCATAATATATTATGACGACAAAGTGGGAAAGTAATTAATGTTATATAATTTACTTCCTTAATTAAAACTAGGCAAAGAATTTGAGATTCCCTATAACCACTACCTAATCAACAAATTTGTCATTGTCTGGTACGGAAAGGGTTAACATCAGTCCGTTTACCGAAATTTCAGGACTTCTAGTTTGTTTATAAACAAGATGTAAACTCCAGAGGCCAAGACTCAAAAGAGCCATTATCCTTGTTTATGTCATCTGTTTTAGTTGGTATCTTAAACCAATAATTCCACTTTTTGCGACTTTAAAAAAAAAGTTGGAAAAAAATTAGACAGACAAACTGGTCGCCAAGGCAGGTCACCTGGTTGGTAGGGTCCCAAGGCAATTCTTCAACATAAGAACCCATGTTTCTCCGCAATCAATTTTCTTATGAAAAATGTTATATTCATGCTTCCTGGTTAAAACAGCAGCAGAAGAAGAAGAAGAGAGTTAATCAATTTCACCTTCCTCGACATCATTTACAACTTTCAGGACAGTAGGTAGCTCACATTCTTCTTCCTCCTCGTCTACTTTCATGAACAGCCCGAGTTGTTCCAAAGGATTACTATCTCCAAACTTGAAACTGCCCAACCCATCCTGTGAGTGATCTGGGCTCGTCTCATCTACATAACTTGGTATTTGTTCAGGAGGGGCAGTCCTCAGCATTTCCAAGTCTTCAAGAAACCGACAAGTCTCATTAATTTCGACCGTCTTCTCCATCTAAACAAGGAAAGAAAACATTTAAGCGAAAAACTTGGGCTGCAATGCATTGGTTTGACTGCACATTATATCATTTACCTTCAATAATGCCTGGCGAGCTGCTTCTCTCTCGAGCTCTCTTTGTCGCTTGGCTTCTGCTGAGGCTTCGGCTTCAGCTTGTTTCCTAGCATCTTCAGCAGCCATGGCTTCAGCTAGCAACCGAGCTTTCTCTATTGGACAGTAGTAATTTTTTATTAATCAAAAAATTTTATAAGTTGCAGCAAATATCTCTTCACTTTCACATCCAAGAAAACCCAACAATTATCATTTTAATAATCAAATAATATATAAAAATAGTTTAGATTTCAACCTTTCCTTTTCTGAAACTCAAGTTCTTCCTTCTCACGCCGGAGTCTCTCAGGATCCCCCTTTTCCCCCTGATCTCAACAAGATCAAATTGCATAGGATCATACCCAGAGCAAAAGATACTGGCAAAATAGATCGGCACATATAAGACGAGTGCACAAGCAACCAGGTTGGTAACTCACCTGGTTGAGCGTCTTTTCTCGCGCTTTTAAAATTGTATCCGCAAATCGGTTCTTCAAAAGAGCAGCCCTATAGAGCTTATCGGGCGAAACTGGCCTCTCCGGTGCAGCACTCTCCCCTAAAAAAGTAAATGGTGTTGGATGAGGGGGAAAAAAATTAGAATGACAATTTAGATCATCTTCATGTCTGATGCTTACCATCCTGACAGCAATCTGATTCAACTGAGTTTGGCTTTTGCTGGGAAGTTTGTTCAAGTTGGTCCAAACCACTAATTGATTCTGAAAGGCCATGAACAAAAAGCATCGTTAAAGTAACTTCTGAACACCTTGAACTTGTTGCATAAAAAACAAGCAATAACATCAATAAGTACCACCAAATATGTTCTTAGTCGATTCCCAGGAATTTGAATTGACAATAATTCAGTTACAACTCATTGCTACCAACTTACATGTCAAACAAAAGATCAGAAGACACGGTGCAGAAAAACGATATAAAGGAGCACAAAAAATTGATTCCAAATTTAATACATTCAATGATGACAAAATGTTGACGCTGATGATCAAGGATGTAACATAATAATAGAAGTAGCTTTGGACCTACATAAATGATTATAATTTCTCAGTTTTAGAACCGCCAATAAAGCCATATTGCCTTGCGACAAATATATATTCAGGAGAATTGTCAATACTTGTGTACAAATTCAACAATCCACAGTTTCTTGCTTTCTTACTCCTTTTCTTTTCATCTTGGGGAAGGGGTGGTTAAAAGGTTATATTGTAGTGAGCGGGAAAATAAATGACATCAGATAACATAAACCAGTTCCCTTAAGGTGCAAGCAACTTCACTTGCTTTTTGTACGAAGTCATATATTTAGTTATCTAATAATCAGCTAGTAGCTTTTGTTTCAAATAACATTGATCACCAAGTATTCAGGAAAGTATGGATAACAAATGCAGACAAACATGAAGCATGTTTTGCATCATAAATCAATTTTTCTTTAGGGAATTTCACAGATTTTCCAATTTTACATTGTATGATACAAATCAACTAACTGTCAAATATTGGGGGTTAATGCCTACGATAAAGACAATGAATCAATCCCTAATGACAAAAAACTATACCAAACTATTAGAAAAAACACTCACGATTTCCGTCAACCAAGTCACCAACACCTGCCTTTTCATCCAAATCTATTCCAGGATCAGAGTTGTCCTGCATTTCAATAATAAATAGAGTAAGCTGAAAATAAAGTGAAGAACCCGTGAATAACTTTAGGATATACCTTTGACAGTTTTACTGTACTAGATGCTTTAGCAACATCTAATTCTCTATTAGAAAAACTTCTAGAATCTGAATCTGAATCTGAATCTGCAGAGAAACATATTGCAAAACAAAAAAATTAAACACGATAAGGATCAGCAATAACGCAAAACACACAAACTATGCACATATTACAAAACAAATAAACATAGAATTCCCGCTCAGCAGATAAATCTTCATATATGAACAAAACTCGTATGCTTGTTAGCAAAAATGAATAATGGTAATATCTCCGAGTATCCAAATACATAGGACGTTCTGCAGGTCGAATCATAATCAAGTTAACTGAATTGAATGCGGACCACTTATGAAGGGGAAGGGGATGGGGGATGGGGGATGGGGAATGGGTAGATTTTGCATATCCTGCCCCCGATTACGTTAACATCCCCCTCCCCAGCACCCAATCCATCCAGGTATAGAAACTTGCTACCATGCCCAGCCCCGCGGGGAGCTAAATCCCCGACACTGACCCATCATTCTTTCCCATTCTCGTTCATAGAGTTCCATTTCTGTTTTTAGAATAAACCCATGTAATTTGAGATTTCTAATTTTTATGGAACAAAATCAATACCCCCGAAAGAAATATATCATGTATAGTCCAGAATTACGGATTTAAAATACTAGTTTCTTGGGCACACACTCATGGGTGTGCTAATTATTTTTAAATATTAATAGTTCAAAGCAATAAGATAAAAAAAGAAATTTGGGATAATGAAGAGAAAGATAATGGGGAGAGAATGAGCGATAAGTTGGAGTAGAAAGTGGGAATAGTAGGGAGAAAATGGATAGATAGAGATCAGTTTGAATTTTATTTTACTATATGATTTTATGATAAACTGTGATTGAATAAAACCAAAATAACTACCAAGTCTATTGATCCCGAATTATAATGCAGATATAAACCAACTATCTATAATTACTTCAGCAATCAAAGTAAAACAACTATCAACAAGAATACCACTTATATTCTTACATATATTATGAGTTTATGACGGCATGACCAAAAACTACTACACATAGCATATACATATATTCTTACATATATTATGAGTTTATGACGGCATGACCAACAACTACTACACATAGCATATACACGGGATAAACCATAATGTACTCGTAACACCCCACAAACCATGCAGATCAGCTAATCAAATATTGAACGGTGTGGGTGATCCGAGTATACCAGTGTCATTGTAGAGTATTGAATTGCCCAAATAATACATATTAAGAATTTTTCTTCTTGGATCTTAACTTGTGGTCCTCATCATGAACACATGACCTATGTTTAGAAAGACACTTATCACTAGGCTAACTACCCAAAACTTTAGGTAGACCAAAGATGTTGTCTATCTCCATTAATGTAGTAAAAAATGGTCACTCAGCCTGAACTGATGGTGTAACGACTGCTCCACAATTTGAACATCTCATGGTCTGACCATTTTGCTCACTGTGAATTTGTAGTCTTTCAAAGAGAGAAATTCGTGTGTACATCTAATAAAGGTATTTTGCTTTGAGTTAAAGAAAATCGCTCTATTTTTATGATGCTTCTTAATTTGCTAAATCGGTTTAAAATCTTATATATTAAAGTATATAAATCATAAATAAAGTATAAAACATGATACATAATTTAAAAATATATATATATATATATATAAATAGAGAGAGAGATGCACACAAGAGCAGGGCCGATATGGGATACAAGGTGTTGAGAGCCTACCCCTACCCCGTTCTGTTTAATTGATTCTTAATTTCCCCAACCCACTCAAACCTTCATCAATGGCAAAAAATCTCACCCCAAAATAAATAGATTGAAATATCCATCCCTAGACTTATTAGCCTTAGAAGTAATATCTCTATAAATTCAAAAGTCAACTAATGTTTCTGTAAGCAATTTACCATCCCTAGACTTATTAGCCTTAGAAGTAATATCTTTATTAATTCAAAAGTCAACTAATGTTTGTTTAAGCAATCAAAACTACTATTTGCTTAAAGCATCTTAAATAATTGTTTGTTTAAGGCATCTAAAAGCCTGCTTCTTCAGGATCCAATGTCCCCCCTCTTTTTTTTAATGAAAACATTTCCCCCTTCCTCTTTATTATGGTGGCATCAGTCCTTAGCTAAATGATTAATAAAAGTAAGGACATTATCTTGATTTACCATTCCTTTCTCATCTAATGAGTTTCAATATCTTAAGAAGATATTGTCTCTCTTGATCTCACCCTCTTTTCGATCTAGGGAAATGCTTATTGAGAATAAGAAGGGTATCAACGTCAAAGTCACGTAACGAGAAAAAAGTTCTTCTCTCACTGGAGGTAGAACAACATGATCCAGCCTTGCATGTTGCAAGGTGATCTTTATTATGTCTCTTTAGAATTGTGGAGTTTGTTATGTCTCTTTAGCCAAGTATTATTTGTTTTCTCAAGGGATCTACTGACAAAGTGACAAGTAATATATAGTTTCTCACGACTTTATTGGGCGTGAAACGGTAAAAGAGATTGGGTCTTTGAAACATGATTTTTTGGCTTTTCATTTTCATCACTCCTTAAGACAAGGTGATTACGAACAAGTATGACATTTCACGGACAAATGAATCCTTATTCTTAGTCATTCATTCTCTAATCTTTGAATTTTTATCTCTTAGGACTATCATTCGTTTCTCCCTCTATTGTATGTAGAGTTGTGGAATAAGATTTAATTAGGATCGTAAAGTGGATTTGGTTCATGGAACCCTATATATTAAAAATTGGATAGACAACGAAGCTTAGGACTTGGCTTCTTTACATCACTTATTTTGCTCGAATGGAAGCTTTTCTATAGTTCATTCTTAGAAAAATATCATGGAGACACAATCTTCTACCTTGTTCCTCTTCTATCTTGTTCCCCTTCCTATGTCTAGAAGGAAAATGCTTCTTCCAAGATCTTTGTAAAGTCAACACTAATAATTTGTTTCAAGTGCGTAGATCTCCAAGCTTTTGTCTTTAAATGCCTATGTTGTGTATTATACAAGGAGCTAATCCATTCACGTCTTTTTGTTCATTTTCCTATGATGTGAACATTACTGAGCTCTCTTTTTAAAGAGTGAAGCTTAGGTTTGCCAATCGAATTTGAAGATCTTATAGCTAACTAGGTTTAAGGTCTTTGATGGAAGCATGGACACTTCAATCTGTTGAAGTCTAGCATTTAGAGGTTGTTTGGGGTTTTGTGGAAGCATTCGCATGTTGCATTTTTAATGTCTATAGAGATTAGAGAGTGAGTTTTTAATATTATGATAAGTTAGAGATTAGAGAGTCACACTCCATTAAATACTGTCTTTCTCTGCCTTCTTTCTAGTCTCACGTTCAAAGATAACCATGCAAAGTTTTGCATGTAGCACAACACAACTATAATTTTCCACCAGAAACTATTATTTGTATCTAATAAAACTGAGAAGATAGAAAGAAAGAGTGAGAAAGAAAAGTTTTACAAACACAATTCTAAGTACCAAATGAAACGACTAGACATAGTTAATATAAGATGACCAGTCCGTATTACCATGGGAGCTTTCTGGGCTCATACATTTGTTATATCTCCGGCCTGAATTCTTTTGTATCTCAACAGAAGGATAGCTTGAGACAGGCGGCTCATTTCCATCGATATCAACATCCTCGTCTACAACTTCATTCCCTATAGTTGTATAATAATATAAAGAACATCAGTTCATGACTTGATGTCAACGCTTTAAACACAACATAGATTCTTGGCATATTGGCCCAATACTAAATGAAACTGATGACAACCTTTATATAATTGCAAGGATGAGTTGCTGAGCCCAGATTCATTTAGCAGCTGTAAGAGAAATAAAAGAAACATGGTAACTATTTGATCTAAAACTTACATAGCAGGTCTTCTATTTTTTTATGGGAGGATAAATGAGGGAAACTTTAGCATACCTCTATCTCACAAGGTTCACCTTTTGCATGGTTCTGTTTCTGATGCACAAGATCATCTAATAACTTTCGTAATTTGAATAATGTATCATCACTGAGAATGTCGATATCAATCTCAATTTCATCCTCTGTGGCTTCTTTCCCTGTGGAACTTTGTTCCCTCAGAAACTCTATGATATTATCTGGCAAATCTCCCAATAAAGATTCTAACTCTCTACTTAGTTTGTCTTTCTCTTCTAACGTCATTATTCGTTTAACGACAGGCTCTGGTAGAACATTATGTTGTGTTGCAGAAACTTTTCTCTTTTTTGAGGGAGGCATTGACTTAACCTTATCTGTTTCTACATGAAAGCTAGATGCCTCTTGCAATGGTTGAGAAACATTTACCGAAAGCTTTTTCTCAATAACCTTCCATCTGACCTCAAAAAACTTGCTAAGAGTAGCAGCCAACAAGTGGACATCATTTCCAGGAGGATTGTAGGTCATGGCATTACTAAAGGTAACCCTAACATCAGCAAGAAAGTCCAACGGACTTGAGTACTCACATGAAGCAATTTTTCTTTTTATGGTCCCTAAATCCATGGGATGCTTAATAACATTAAAATAGTCTGGAAGGTTCAACTTCACTACATCAACAGGGCTGTTAAACACCCAACCATAATCGTGTAACATCAATTTCTTCAGCAAACTCTCACACTGCTTCATCACAATTGAATTCGAAAAGCATGGTGCTAAAGGCTGTTTTGCAGACTCAAACCTCTCTGAAGTGTCCCGATTCCAGTCACATCCCGTACTGCTTGCATGGTTTAACTTGTTTCCAAGGCCACCGGTCAATGATGATGAAGTCCTCATATTCCCAACTGTTAGCTTATTTTGTGCATTATTACATCTAAGAATATCACTAGATGACGACAAAGTAGAAACGTTTGTCAGCTGAGACTCAGCTTTCTTCTGTAAGACCCGAATCTGTTCAAGTTCCGCTCTCAAACAAAGTACTAAATCCTCTCTCTCATGAAGAGACATTTTCGACAGTGGAAGTACTTTAATCGGTACAACAAAACCATCCCGTGAAGCAGGATTCAAAGTACTCCATTTCCTCCTAGGGGCACTAGAGTTTTCAGAAGCAATAATTTCGGTATCAATTCGTCCTGAGCAACCAGATCCTTCTGATTCATTGTCATAAGCAAAACCAGAGGAATATCCATCTGGGAACCTATCCTTTTTCCCCATATTATCCGCCCAAGCAACTCAATTTCTTCTATTGACTGGGTAATTTGATTTACACTGGTGTATGACAATACCAGAAACTTATGACTCAGTTGTGTACTTGTGTTCAAATATACATAAAATTACTGATATATTCAAACCCCATAATTTTCTATTTCTTTCCATTCAATCGTTCGAAGTTATCAATTCAATAATTATATACCTAAGTACCAAATAGCACTCTAGTTAGTTTCAAATTTGTGTCCGCACAATAAGTTTAATCGATAATAAAATACATATTTTTCTAGCATTTCTCTTAATCTAATTAAATAAATAAGCGTGCTATGTATATTTTTATAAAAAAAGAAAAGTAATACATTATAGTAGAACAGTAAAACCCTAACCTTTTAACCTTGAGTTCCGAAGAGATGAAATTTTTCAGCGAAGTAGACTTCAATGTATAAATACAATTGAATGAATGTGAATTCTTATGAAATTAATATCAGAGAAACCACCAAACTAAACTCAACCACAAGCAAGAAACCCTAGATCAAGACTTCAAGTCAATTTGAAGCTCGCAATGAAATAAAGAACACGCTACTAAAAACCCTAAATAAATCTTTCAAGCAGCAGCAAACTTTAGATCACTAGCAGTCTCCATAGCCGTTTGTGGATAGATAAAGGAGATTTTGTAGAGAGAGAAAACGGCAAGTGTGGGTTTGTGGAAGGGACGAAGTTGGCGGCCTTTCTTGTACAAGCCGCTAAAAGACCTCTTCACACCCCGCCTCTTGAAATATCTGAACCGTTCGTTTGATCTTTCTACTGATCGAACGGATATGATACGGTGTAAATACCATATTAATTAGCTTTATTATTATTGAAAATTGTTACAGTATATCACAATATTTTGTTATAGTTTGCTCCCCTTCCATATCATGGGTGCTGAAAATTTGTATAAACATATAAATAAATAATAATCCTCTATTTATTTATTTTACGAGTCTAATTAAAACAATTTATTTATTTTACGAGTCTAATTAAACATTCTCTTGTTTGTGAGTTATTTTAGGGCCAAAAGAGAGAGGTGTGGAAGAAAATTTTAACCAATTTCCTCCCAAAAAAATTGTGAAATTTTGGAATAAAATTAATCAGAAAGTAGTATAACATTTTAAAATATCCGTATAGTGATTTGACAAATATAATCTCAGAAGAGCAAAATAATATTATACTTTTTAAAAGTTAAATATTTCATTTAAAATTTATAAACACAAAAAAGATTGGATATATAATAAAAATAAAGTGGTTAACGTGAAGTTAATGTTAATTAATTGACCAATACAGGTCGGAAGGTGATTTCAGTATTATATTGATGAATTGAATAATTTATTATAAAATTAATTTTATGATAACTGAATCTTAATTATTATCATGGCAAATATATAATATTTAACGATATTTTTATAATTATTTTAACAATACTTAACATTATAAATAAAATTTTTTTATTTTTCTGACATTATAATTTTAACTTTATCATGTCAACTGTCTTTTTTTAATATGTATATTAATCCCCCTTCTGAAAAAAGTAATAATAATCTCGCATCATCTTTTTTCAAGATTAATGTTAATGTTAAAGTCTGGTATTAATTTATAGGGGGAGTTTTAAATTTATTTTGATAATCATAAGATTTTTAAAAAAAAAATTAATTGCATTTATTGAATACTATAATGAACTATATATTTTAATTTTTCTGAACATACTAAAATAAGGGACACATCAACCAAGTCTATATTTATCTAATTTATTTATTGATTAGGAATTATATTATTTGACACAAAGAATTTCTTAAGACTAAAGGTAATATATAGCTAGAGGCCAAATAAAGTGCTATTTTTTGCCAAACAAAGTTGAAAATGTTTACTTAAAATATCCAATATTAACCTTTTCTTTTTTAATTGTAATAAAATGGTTAATTGGATGTACTCAATTTATAATGGAGAAGATTGTATAAATAAAATTTATGTTATTTTATTTACAATTATATTAAATAAGTGTGTTTGTAAGTTTTTATTTGAGGGGAAGAGAAGGGAATGGAAATTAATTAAAATTCTACCAAACCCCATATTTGTGAGTTTTTTTTAGGGTTAAAAAGAAGAGGTTTGGAGATAAAATTTGTGACGCCCCCAAAATAGGTATACATCACCCATTCTGAGTCGCCGAATACATGATACAGAAACAACTACAACTACATTAATACAATTATCGTGCAAAATACGACAACAAATAAACTGTGAGTTTATATACAAATATTGTCTTCTAGATAATATTCATACTCAAATAAGTCCTCAATATAATTATTGATACACTATTTTACAAAATAATGAGGACTATTAAAACAACTGTCTTGAACCATTACTCCACACCCCGACTAGTTCTCGCTATATTCTCATCTCCTAAGAAGAAAAATGAAACAAAAAGAAAAAGGGTGAGCTCAACTAGCCCACTAAAGAATATTATGACTAAGATAATGTACAACAAATTATCTTTAGTCTTCAACAGGGAAAAATCAGATAAAATACAATAGACAACAAGTTTTAGATCAACAATTGCAGTGAAAACAACAATGCATTAGAAGAGTTAAATAGAGAATGCAATCTATTATCTTCTATATATTAATTTAAAAGTTCATCATCGATATTTTATCCCTGTAACATCAATCAATATACATCTTGAATCAAATAGTCATCTTTGCACTACAGGCCAAAGATATTCATCAGTTGGTCATGTTCATCTCAACACCTGTTCATCTTTGCACTACGGGCCAAATATATTCGTCAGTTGGTCATGTTCATTTAAACACATGTTCATCTTTGCACTACGAGCCAATGATATTCATTATAAAATCATTCATCTTTGTACTACAGGCCAAAGATATTCAGTTATATCATCATTTAGGACCGAGGACGATGAAAAATATTTTAAAGAAAACAAATCCAGTGAAACAAAAGAACAAATATTAAGGATTCGTACCTTAAACAATCCAGGTTCAAAAATACTTCATAAATAACCAGAGTGGAGTAAAATTCAAGAATGAAGACCAAAACATAGATCCAATCAAAGATAAGAATCATAACAGATAATTTTAGACACAGAAAAGAAAATTTATTTTTTTTGTGAATAGTATCGTATTCGTGAATAGTGTCGTATACGTGAATAGTAACTCCGACTCTAAAAGATAGAAATTTCATAAAAAAATATCATCATGCTTCGTGAATAGTACTCGTGAATAGTAACTCCTGAATAGTAACTCGTGAATAGTAACTCATGAATAGTAACCACGACATGAAAAAGTTTTAAATTTGATAAAAAATTCCAACCAATATTTTGACATAATGATATTGAAGAAATAATATCATTTGAGAAGAAAATAACATCCCTTACCTCAGAAAGAATAGTACTTCTGACTGGAATACTAGATACAGTGCTGAAAGAACTTGCACCGTATAGCAATACTCAAAGTATTAAAATACTCACAAAATACGCTCGATATTATAGAGAGAGAAATAGAGAGAAAACTTCAGTTTCTGGTGTGATTTTCAATTCTAACCTAAACACTTTATTTATAGAAAAATGCTTAGAACACCAAAGCAGAAATTTTAATAAAATATTAATATATATTATAAATTTTCTTAGCCCAACTTTGAAGGTCTGAATTCAGATCATTTATAACACATGTGATCCCACTAATTACACAAAAAATGTTTTTCTCAAAATAATTAACTAAAACTCCTAAAAATCAATTATTTCGGAACTTCGGAACTTCAATAATTCATAATAAATAGCTCTTTTATCATAAAATTCGAATCTCACGACTTTTTTTAGGAAATTCAATTCTCTACAACTTTGCAGGAGAATGTTTTTCCAAATTCTAAACAGAAATTGACCGAAATCCATACCCGAGCGATTTTACAGGCTATAATCAAATTTCAGTCAAGAAATGGGTCCACCAACATGTTTAACATGTTTTTAGTATTTATTGCAACAAAAATACTCCTCCTCTTCATTTACTCATATATCTCATATTCATTATAAAAATATCATCATTATTATATTATTAAAATATAATAATAAATTAATTTATCAGAAAAGATAAAATATCATTTTTTTAACAATTATCACTTTAAAAATTTTCCCCATCTATATCCACATAAAATCAATATTTTCCTCATCATATAAATCAATAATTAATTATTCACAAATAATATTATAGAATCACAGTACTGGCAATCAGGCCATTTCCAGGAAAGATGGGGCTTTCCAATAAGAATTTTTCCTTACTGGCGCGCAATTAGGTGACCAAACCTCTTCTTAGACAGAACTTTCTAGACATTGCCAATAATATTATCTAATAATATTATTCAGATAATATGAATTATTGCTCCGATAATAGAAAATATTGTGTAGTGACAATTATTGAAACAACAGTAATATAAAATATCAACGCAGCAATTATCGAATCAATAAAATAAAATACTGAACAGTAATTACTGTAATAATTATTGAGTAGTGCCTTCTTACGTAAGAATCAATATATGGTGCAATACTGTGTGCCACTGTGCAATAACGCGTATTACTGTGTTTTAACCACCGCGTATTCCAATAGTATTAACGGTAACAACTGCGTCGTTATTTATAAACAACTTATACTTGTCGTTTTCTTCATCCAATTGCTTTCCGTTATAGGCCCACACAAGGCTGCGCCGTCGTACGAATATTCCCCGACAATAAGAATATTCCAAGACCAAACGAATATTCCCCGACAATAATGAATATTTTATAACCACTTGCTTATTTAAAATATTTGCGTATTTTACCCATAACTAACCACATTAATCAAATCAACCCTTACTATTTTAAAATGATAAATAGAGGAAATTAAATTTCATTTATTAATAATTTGGGGTCTTACAACCTCCCCTCCTTATGAAATTTCGTCATCGAAATTGACGTACGTACCTGGTATTTCGAAAAGATGAGGATACCTCGCTTTCATTTCCGTTTCCAACTCCCGGGTCATTTCCTCAATAGAATGATTTCTTCACAAAACTTTAACTTGTGGTATGACTGTAAGACCCCGAATTTTATAAAATAAAAGTATTCAATTTTTTTTTTATAATTACTATTCAGTAAATGGTTAAATTGATAAAAGTTTAAAGTTAAGGGTGATATATGAAATTTTTTAAAATAAGCAGGTGGTTATAAAATATTCATTGTTGTCGTGGAATATTTTTGCTGTCGGGGAATATTCGTACGACGGCGCAGTCATTTGTGGGCCCCATAACGGAAAACGATTGGATGAAAAAAACAACAAGTATAAGTTGTTTACAAATAACGGTGTAGTTGTTACCGTTAATACTGTTGGAATACCCGGTGGTTAAAACACAGTAATACGCGTTGTTGCACAGTAGCACACGGTATTGCACCAATTAATGATTCTTATGTAAGAAGGCACTACTCAATAACTGTTACAGTAGTTACTGTTCGGTATTTTATTTTATTGATTCAATAATTGCTGCGTTGATATTATATATTATTGTTGTTTTAATAATTATTACTGCACAGTATTTTCCATTATCAAATCAATAATTCATATTATTTGAATAATATTATTAGATAACATTATTGGCAATGTCTAGAAAGTTCTGTCTAAGGAAAGGTTTGGTTACCTAATTGCCCGCCAGTAAAGAGAAATTCTTATTGGAAAGCCCCCCTTTTTCTGGGAACTGCCTGGTTGTCATTATTGTGATTCTGTAATATTATTTGTGAATAATTAATTATTGATTTATATGATAAGGAAAATATTCATTTTATGTGGATATAGATGGAGAAATTTTTTAAAGTGACAATTGTTGTAAATCGATATTTTATCTTTTCTGATAAAACAATATTTTATTATATTATTATAATATAATAATGGTGATATTTTTACAATAAATGTGGGATATATGAGTATATGAGGAGGAAAAGTATTTTTGTTGCAAAAGTTGTTTAAAACATGTTTTGTGTGTCGGTGGACCCCATTTCCTGGGTGCAAAGAGGAATTTAGAATCACAATTAAGGTTATGAGTTATTCATATGATTGTAGACCAGAACTGTTGATTGATGTTACAGGGATAAAATATTGTTGGTGGATTTTTAACATGGAGAATATAATAGACTTTATGGTCTATTTGACCCTTCTAATGGATTGCTCGTTCCGCTGCAACTATGGTTGAAATTTTTATCATCTACCATATGTTCTAAATCTCTGATTTATTATTGATGAAGACTATTGATAATTTAATTATCTTTAGTCATGATATTCTTTACTGAGCTAGTTGTGCTCACCCTTTTGCTTCACAATTCTTTTCAGGTAATAAAAGTGTAGCTGGGTCGAGCGGGGGTAACAAGGGAATAGAACGGTGGTCTTTAGTTGTGGAGTTCTCCCTAAACAGTATAGACAAGTGTGTTGTATACATCTTTTAGTAGTTATATTTGGTAAATCATATAGGGTGAGGCGAACCCAACGTTGGAAGGGTGTTTTGCCACTATCATACAAGATGTCTAATGACATACAACCTCGTGTCATCATAAGAGGGTTGTGCTCATCCACTTGCTGAGTATATTTACGAGCACTACCTATATAATATTGGTGTTTGTTTGAAGTATAATTCTCATTTAAAGACAGTGGAAATAATAATATGTCAAGAGAAGACTCACCATTGGGAAGAATATGATAGTAATCTTCTCATTTTTCTTTGGGGACTATTGGGCCAACCAAGGATAATTTTGTGGCTATATGATATCTATCATAACCTAGACGCATAGCCTCCCATGTACGAAGGTTTTCTTGAGCACTTCCCAAAGATTCTAATTTCTAAAACAGTTTTTGACTATACCATTATGTAAGGTGTCATTGTGACGTGTTATCCAAGGTTAGGATGAGAGTCACAGTTGGTATATATTTGTATCCAAACTCATATCATATGTGTTGTTGTATTTTGCACGACAATTGTGGTAATAAAGTTGTAGTTATTTTATGTACCATGTATTTGGCGACTCAGAATGGGTTGGATGGAATGGACCTATTTTGGGGTTGTCACATATATTTCCTTAACACTGAAACATGAAAGACATTATGTACATGAGATAACTGTGGAGGCAAAGCCACCCGATATGCCACTCCCCCAACTTTCTCAAGGACTTCAAAAGGGCCAATTAAACGCGGACTAAGCTTCCCTTTCAAACCAAACCTTTGAACACCTTTCCATAGAGAAACTTTCAAAAATTTGTGTTCACCAGGCGTGAATTCAAGAGCCCTTCTATGAATATCAGCATAACACTTCTGCCGTGATCGAGCTTATTTCAATTTTTCTTTAGCCACTGCTACCTTCTCCGTAGTAATCCTAACCAAATCGGGTCCTTCTATTACCCTTTCTCCAATCTCATCCCAACAAGTCGGAGCTCGACACTTCTTACCATATAATGATTCAAAAGGAGCCATACCAATACTAGTTTGCCAACTGTTATTATATGCGAACTCCACTAAACTCAAATAATCATCCCAATTCCCTGTCCACTCTAAATCACAAGATCGCAACATGTCTGAATAGTTCTCTCTGATTGTCCATCTGTCTGCGGGTGAAAAGTTGTACTATAGTTGAGTCGCGTTCCCCAAGCTCGTTGAAATCCTTTCCAAAATCGAGAAGTAAAGAAAACAGAGAATGACAATCTTATCGCCCATACCATACAGACTAGAAACTAAAACTGAAATACTCACCTCCTTCCCTCCCTCCCTTTGTTTATATATAAAAAGAATGAACAAATAATTCAATAACTAAATATTGTAAAATCATACATTTTTTATATTTATATACAAGGATAATATAGTAATAGTGTATTTTAAAAATAACATTATTTTTCAATCCCTTTCCTTCACTCTTTCTAAACTCACAAACAAAGAAAATATAATAAAAACTTCATTCCTCTCCTTTTCTAAAACTCACAAACATGACAAGGGAAAACTATAATCCTTTTCTATCCATTCCCCTCTTATACTTTACTTTCGCATCTCATCCTTCCAAACTCACAAATGCAGTGTAATGATATATTTGTTTGCAAATATTACACTTGAAATAAGATTATTAATCCTAAATGTCTTGTTTGTTTTTAAATTTGAGCTTGAAATTATTAGTCCAATAATTAAAAATGACTTAATATAAGGGACTATTTAATACCATCTTCTACAAGATATTATAATCCTTGCCCTTTGAGACTAAAATTGCTAGATAAAATTAACATTAACCTTTTTTTTAAAATGACCATAATATCCTATTTTATCAATTTATTAAACTATCTTTTTTTTGGTGAAAACAAATTTTGACTAAAGTGATCAAAATCTGCTTCTTCTTTTTTTTACTAAATAATCTAATTCGTTTTGTAAGACAAAATTTTGACTAAATAATCTGCTTAGTTTTTTTTTCTATTAATCAAAATTTTGACTAGTAAAATGTTTTAATCTGTTAGACTAGTTAAATATTTTAGTGGCATTTAAATAAATAAACTAAATTATTATTAATCTAGTTATTAATTTGTTGTTGTCGTTGTTGTTGTTGTTATTATTATTATTATTATTATTATTATTAATCTGTTAGACTAATAATACTAAAAATTTGTTAGACTAGTTAAATGTTTTAGTAGCATTTAAATGTATCTCTATGACTTTTTAAATAATTATATGTTTTTAGAAATCAACTCCATTATAATTATATGTTTTTTAGATGTATAAATAAATTTAAATTATATTTTAAAATATGTTATTATTAATAAGGGTATAATAGTCTAAACGATATTTTTTATTCAATCCTTTAATTAATTCTGAAAAAAACAAACATAACATGAGATTATTTTAAGCTATCATATGAATAATCCTATAAAAAATAAACACGTGATTATGACTATTTAATTCTAAGTTTAATAGTCTTGAAATTATAATCCATAGAATTATACTAGTCGTAAGACCCCAACTTATTATAATAAAAATTGAATTTCCTCTAATTATATTTGGTGAATAATAAGGTATTAATTTGATATAATGGTTTGGTTATGGGTGAAATGTGTAATTTTTGCAAAATAAACAAGTGGTTATTAAAATATTCATTTTTGTAGGGGAAAATTCGTTTGGTCGTGGAATATTCTTGTTGTCGGGGAATATTCGTACGACGGCGCAGCCATTTGTGGGCCCCATAACGGAAAACGGTTGGATGAAAGAAAACGACAAAGATTAAGTTTTATAAATTGTTACTGTTAACACTGTTGGGTTACCTGGTGGTTAAAATACAGTAATATGCGTGGTTGCACAGTAGCACACGGTATTGCACAGTATTGTTGAATTATTAATTCCTACTTAAGAAGGCACTACTCAATATTTCTTACAGTAATTACTGTTCATTATTTTATTTTATTGATTCAATAATTGTTGCGTTGATATTTATATTATTATTATTTCAATAATTGTCATTGCACAATATTTTCCATTATCAGATCAATAATTCATATTATTTGAATAATATTATCAGATAACATTATTGGTAATGTCTAGAAAGTTCTGTTTAAGGAGATGTTTGGTCACCTAATTGCGCGTCAGTAAGGAGAAATCCTTATTGGAAAGCCCCCTCTATCCTGGGAACGGTCTGGTTGTCAGTACTGTGATTCTGTAATTTTATTTTTAAATAATTAATTATTGATTATTATGATAAAAAAAATATTCATTTTATGTGAATATAGATGGAGAAAATTTTTAATGTAACAATTGTTGAAAATTAATATTTTATCTTTTTCTGATAAAATAATTCATTTAAATATATTATTTTAATAATATATTAACGGTGATATTTTTACAATGAATGTGGGATATATGAGTATATAAGGAGGAAGAGTATTTTTGTGGCAATAAATGTTTAACACGTGTTTTGTGTGTCGGTGGACACAATTCTTGACCGAAAATTGATTATAGACCGTAAAATCGTCCATTTGTGGATTTCAGATTATTTCTGTTTGGAATTTGGAAAAAATTTCTTCTGCAAAGTTGTAGATAATGGAATTTTCTATGAAAAGGCGCGTGTTTTGAATTTTTCTGATAAAAGGGCTATTTATTGTGAATTATTGAATTTCCGGAGTTCTGAAATAATTAATTTTTGGAAGTTTTAATTATTAATTTTAAGAAAAACGTTTTTCAAAGGTTGGTGGGCATCTTTAACATGTGTTGTGGCTGATTTCTTTGGTCAAAATGGTGGGCTAAGGAAAATTATATAAATAAATTAATATTTTATTAATTTAGTCTCCTTTGGCGTTCTAGCATTTTCCTATAAATAGAGGGCTAAGTTAGAATTGAAAATCACACCAGAAACAAGTTTTCTCTCTTTCTCTTTCTATATTATCGAGCGTATTTTTGTGAGTATACTTTGAGTGTTGCTATACGGTGCGAGTTTCTGTCAGCACTATACCGAAATTCAGTCAGAAATACGGTTATTTTTAGGTAAGGGATGTTGTTTCTTCTTAAATGATATTATCTTTTTCAATATCATTATACCGAAATATTGTTCTGAACTTTTTATCAATTTAGAACTTTTTCATGTCGAAGTTACTATTCACGAGTACTATTCACGAAGCGTGATGATGTTTTTGTGAAATTTCTATCTTTTGGTGTCGGAGTTACTATTCATGAGTACGACACTATTCACGTATACGACACTATTCACGAATACGACACTATTCATCGAAAAATGAAATTTCTTCTTGTTGTCCAAAATATCTATTTTGGCTACTATCCTTGATTGTATCCATGTTTTGATCATTATTTTTGAGTTCTGCTTCAAAATCAGTTGTTATGAAGTATTATTGATCTTGGACAAACTATTGTACGAATCCCTAATATTTGTCCTTTTATCTCACTGGATTCGTTCTTAAAAATGTTTTTCATCATCCTCAGTCCTTAATGGTGATACTTGATGAATATCTTTGGCCTGTAGTGCAAAAATGAATGATTAAACTGATGAATCTCTTTGGCCCGTAGTGCAAAGATGAACAGGTGTTGAGATAAACATGACCAACTGGTGATACAGATGAATATCTTTGGCCTTGTAGTGCAAAGATGATTAAAGATATATATTGATTGTTGTTACAGGGATGAAATATTGATGATGAACTTTTAAATCTTAGAAGACAGTAGAATTCATTCTCTACGTGACTCTTCTAATGGATTGTTGTTTCCGCTGTATTTGTTGATCTAAAACTTGTTGTCTATTATATTTTATCAGATTTTTTCCTGTTGAAGACTAACAATAATTTGTTGTATATTATCTTAGTCATAATATTCTTTACTGGGCTAGTTGAGCTCACCCTTTTCCTTTTTGTTCCATTTTTCTTCTCAGGAGATGAGAACATAGCAGGATCGAGTCGGGGTATGGAGTGAGGTTTTCTAGAAAGATGTTTTAGCAGTCCTTACTATTTCTGTAAAATAGTGTTTGAATAATTGTAATGAGGACTTATTTGCGTGTGGATATTGTCTAGAAGACAATATTTGTATTTAAACTCACAGTATGTATTGTCGTATTTTACACGACATTTGTTTTATTGAAGTTGTAGTTTGCTTTATGTACCATGTATTTGGCGACTCGGAATGGGTGTTGTATACCTGTTTTGGGGTCGTCACACTGGAGCCCTTACCATATGGGTGTCCAAAATCTGGTAGCGGGTCCGAAGGTTACCCAACTCAATCTCAGTGACGGTGGAAGGAGTATTGGCATGGGGGAAGTATTCTTCACTCTTGAAGAATTTTGAAGGATTGGGAATAATTTTTAGTGGTTGATTCTGACTGTGAGTATCAACATATTTGGGATTTGAACTCGGAGCCTCTTTTTTGCTAGAGCTCAGATTGGGAAGAACAGTGGTAATGGGGGTTATGCGAAGTGGAGAACTTTGATTAGTATTCTGAGAAGCCATTGTTAATTAGTTGCAGAGAGAAATTTGAAGAAGAAGATGAGAAAGGAATATCCGAATTTCGAATTGAGTTGGTAAAGCTGTCAGATTTGGGAGAAAGCAGCTTTTATACTAGAGTTCTCTTCAACTTTTCACGAGGTTCAAGGGCGGCTCATTTAATGCTAGCAGTGATTGTGAATTTGAAGAGGTAGCGTGCGATTTTGGCCTTCATTGTTAACCGGAGTGGGCTTCTCTATTGGGCTTCCGGTTTCTATTTGAATTGTTGTTTGAGATTTACCTATTGGGCCTCGGTAAGTTGTATCTTGGGCCTTTGTTTATCTCATAATAATTCCTTTTATTCTGGACCGATTCTACTTATAATCTTTCATTAAACCTCATGTTTAATAAAAGACTGGGGGGCAATGTTGGGCCATAATACTTTAGACATGTTGGGGTGGGTCTTGAAAGTATTAGGCCGGTTCATTGGGCCAGCCCATTGGGTGGATATTATCTTTATTTTGGGGCCTATGAAGTATTGGGCTGTGACAGTGGGCCGAATTACTAGATGAGTATGGTTCCGTTTTTGGGCTTTGACCGGTGTAGATTAGGGATAGAACTTTGACTATCATCTTTGTATTGTACTTAATGAGGATTGGACATGGCTTAGTCGGCTAAAAGTTGTGGGCCCGAAAAGTCAGTTGAATACATGACAAACCGAACTTTAATTTGGAGATATAAAGCAAGGATGACACACGGTGAAAGGTAACTAATTAATTATTACTCTCAAGTCACTAGATATTTATTCCTCTATTGTTAACCTTGTGATCGTCTGTACTGACTCTCACGCCGGAGCTATCCCCCGACGGTCCAAACCATCAAGCTTTTGGTGTTGACTGTGTTTATTGTGCAGGATCAGAACATCTTACTTGATTGAAACATGACAGAAGATCTTGGCGTTAACAGTTATATTATCACATTAAAATTAAAATAGTTTATCAGCATGTTGTTTGATCATCGATCCTCTATATGTATATGAGTTTTATTTGGAAGTTTCAAAAGACTCCACACTTCTTTAATTCTAACACATCTTTCCTCGTTAAAAAATAAAATATTTTATCATATATATATATATATATATACACACACTTATAATTAATTATTTTCGCTCAAAGGAAAGATCAATCGTAAGCCAAAATTCCAACCTCACTGACAAACCAAAAAATTAATTATATATAGCTTGTTGAAGCTGCACAGTTTATAATTATATATATCTGCATTCAATTTTGAAGATCTTCTTGATCATATAATTATATATTAAACACTTAATTAGACGACGAGATAGATCATAAGTAGAGATACATATCTATATATAGATATAATATATACCTGATCATATATATATATATATACTAGTAATTGCCCGTGCCTGAAGGCACGGAGTAACAAATAATTAGATTAAAATTCGAAAAATACTACATTATGTAAAGACTCTTTGTAACCTAAAATAAATTACAATCAGACATAACAATTATCATAATTAACCATACAACCACAATAATTAATACATACTAAATCATCAACACATATTCAACCATCAAAACATCAAGCTAGTCGTTACTAATTTTAAGAAATTTTGACAGATTTTTCTTTAAAAATAGATATCCAAAAAAATTTAAACATGTATACAAACAATCACCATTCCATACCACCAAAACAATCACCATTCCATACCAAAAAAATATTCACATGTATCCTATAGAGAAATAACTTCGTATTCTTTACAGATTACACCAAGTATCCTTCAATGTATACATGAAAATATTTGAAATATAAAACATAAGACCCCTTACTTTAGACTAATTAGCAAATTTGACCCTCCTATTTGTCATATTTTTGCTAAAGTGTTCCTTATATTTTTTTTGGCACATCTGTTCCTCAAATATGCATTAGTTGTGCAAAAATGTTCCTTCTTTATTTTTGGTCAATTTTTGTTAATCAAATATTTTCCCAAACTTTTATCATTTTCATTTATATATCCACTAAATATATATATGTATATTATCATTTTCATTTAACTTGATCAAATTAATCAAATTATGAACTTGTGCGATAAATAACATAAATATTAAAAAAATAAATTCATAAATTTTTTGTTAATTAAATTTTAAAAAATAATTTTTCGTAATATACATTAAAACATAATTTTTTCTAATATAAAAATAAAATTGTAATACTCATAAAAAGTGCAAATTAACACACAAAAAATATATTTTTTTAAATATTAAAATTTACGTAAAACAAACTTAGAAAAAATATATTAACTTTAATTAATCATCACATCTAGTATTTTAACTTTAGATATCAAATCATGCCAACAATTAACCAATTTTTTAATTTGTTAACATTTGTTCTATGATAAAGAAAAATTAAAAATTAAAAAAAAAAGAAAAAAGAAAAAGAATATATTTAATTTTGTGATTTTGTAACCATTGATGTTTTTTTTATGTATTATACATTTTAAAATATGCATACTATAAAAAATTATTACAATTTAAAATAAAATATTAATTAAGTAAATGGGGGAAGAGGAGAAGAGAGACACAATGAGGAGAAAGGAGAGGAAGAAAAGGAGGGGAGGAATAAGAGGAGAGAGAAAGAGAGAAAATAAGATTCAAAATGGACCGTTGGATGTTGAAGCCTTAATTGATTTGAGAGCGTCGGATGTTGAAGCCTTCATTGATTTGCGAGCCGCTCTATTTTATTATATATATATATATATATATATATATATATATATATATATATATATATATATATATATATATAGAATGAGGATCCAGTCCGGACGCCCGGACTGGCCCTAAAATAAGGACCCAAATTTTTTTTTTTTTTTGCTTTTTTTTTTTTGAAACAACTAAAAAAAAATAAATAAATTATGGAACTGAAATTTTTCCATAATACAATGTTTTGGGTGTGTTTTTAATACCTATACCAACTAATGTATGTACAGTCTACCCAGACTGTACAGACATATTTCGTTATAGGCATCCAAATCATGCCCAAAACACTGTATTATGGAAAAATTTTAATTCCATAATTTTTTTTTTTTTTAGTTGTTTCAAAAAAAAAAAAAGTCCGAATTTTGTTAAAATCCGGGAGTCCGGACCTGATCCGGACTCTCTCTATATATATATATATATATATATATATATATATATATATATATGAACATGAACTTGTTTGGTCCATATCTATCTAATAAAACACAAATGAATTTGAATTTTCCGCTCATTCAATAAATCATCTAGGCCGTCTAAAGTTTGGGAATAAATCTCACCATCCATCTATCTAATTCTATCTATCTATATCTATATTCTATATATCTAATTATATCTAATAAAATACAAATAATTTTGAATTTTCCGCTCACTCAATAAATCATCTAGGACGTTCAAAGTTTGGGATAAATCCCACCATCCATCTATCTAATAAAATAGCTCACTCAATAAATTATTAGGGTCGTCCAAAATTTGGAATAAATCCCAACGTCTATAGTGCCGGAGGCACGGGACTGTTGCTAGTATTATATATTGAACCAATTAACGCAAGAGCAGCCTGAACATCAAGCCTCCATGCAAATCCTCGAAACTCCAACCTCCACACATCACACGGCACCACCACCACCACCACCTTCCCACTTCCACCTCTATACACTACCCTCACCCTGCATGAAAACGCACCCCTTCACACAGGAAACTTCTCCTTCGCCGCCAGCCACACCACCACCACCGGCGGCACCCCCCCTCCGTCCTGTGGGTCCACTAACCTCCTATACGCCAAATTCACCCACTTCATCCCATCAACCCCATCCGATACAAACCCCGGACACGTGTCCACCTTCAAACTATTCACCTTCTCCGTATCCGTACGCCCTAACCTCCCCTCCTCCACAAATGTGTCCGTCACGCATTCCATCGTCACCCACGATTCCACCACTCTAAATCCCGGCACCACAGCCGTCAGATCTGAAGCATGGAATATTTTTTCATTGAAGTTCATCTGTTGCACGACTGAATAATCAATTTCTCTGGGCATTTCATTTTCCGAAGAGCTCTTACCGATCTGAGGAAATAATTCTAACGTCACCACGGTTTCACCAAACCAATCTTCACCTTCTTTCGCCTTATTATTCTTTTCGTTCCTTGCAATATTTTTCACATTCTTTTTAACCCTCACGTACTTTCTCTTGGCCCTTTTCATACTAACCAACCCCTTCTTGTTGTCCCGATCGGAGTAGCTGGGCACGGAACCGTCCATCGCCGGTTTCGGAGCGATCGGACGGAATCTTAGCAAAATTCGATTCATTATCGTGTTACCGTTCTCGTTATTTCCTGCTAGGAGGAACCGATCTCCACCGTCCATCTTATCTCCACTTTATCTCTCTGTCTAGTATGCATATATTCTCTCTCTAAACTAAAGCATCATCATGTTTTGCTTCCGGAGGAGGCTCAAGTTCGACGATAATGAGGCTTGAGGGAGGAGTACGGTCGGCGTGCGAGGAGGCACCACGTGTCTTGGGCAACATTATCAATTGTCAAATTATTTACCTTTAATTATTATTATTATTATATATATATATATATACTTAAATAAATTGCATTAAAAATAATACATGGAATGGACCAACATAAGTAGGGGTGAGCATGGTGCGGTTTGGTGCGGTTTGAAGTCCAAACCGCACCCGAAACCGCTTAGGTGCGGTTTGAAAAATTCAAAACCGCACCAAAAACCGCTTGTGATTGGTGCGGTGCGGTTTTAAAGTGTGCGGTGCTGTTTTAAAGTGTGCGGTGCGGTTTTAATTGGTGCGGTTTCGGTTCCAAAACCAATTGAAACAACAAAAAAGTTTAAGCCTTCAATAAAATTTAACATAAAACTTACATCGAGCAATTAACTTAGTGACAAAGTCGACAATGAGAATTATATCAAGCATGCTTTAAAACTAAAATATGCGCTATATAAAACAACGAAGACCATATATTCGATAACAAGCAAGAATGTTTATCAGTTCTCCAAAAATTAAAAGTATATACTGAAGATAGAATAAATGCATCAAGTGCTCGAGCCCCTCAACTATAAGCCCCTCCAATAACGCATCAAATAAATTCAAAATTTCAAAACCCAATTGCTTAATTTTTGACTCTATAACCTCTAACATTTTCTTTCAATTGGTGAAAAAATGACAATGCAAGACTGAGGTTTTCTCTGAGCGTGTTCAAGTGAAAAGTAACTTTAGAATTTATTAGAGATAATACGTACATACACACATATGGTGCGGTTTCGGTTTTATGCGGTTTGGTTTTGGCTAGTAACCAAACCGGAACCATAAATTTGGTTATTCAACCCACCTAAAACCGCCACATACGCCGGAACCATTGGTGCGGTTTTAATTGGTGCGGTTCGTGCGGTTTTTGGTGCGGTTTCGGTTCCAATTTGGTTACTTGCTCAGCCCTAAACATAAGCCGTAAATTTTGGTTAGTTCAATCTAATGTCACACTCCATTTCTCATCTACTTTCTATATTTATTGTTGTCATATAGTAATTTTATCATTTTATTTATAATTAAATATAAAATACATACAAAAATAAAATATAAGGATGAGATTAATAAATTTAGAATATATTTATGTACACATCTAAAGACACACTTAAGTGTATAATATTAATAAATGAGTAGAGAGAAAAGTGTAAGGCTGTAAAATGAATTAAACGGTTCGGGTTTAATTCGTTTTCGATTGATTAAAAAGTTTTATTCAAGCTCTACTCGAAATATAACGATACAAATATGAGTAAATTTGATAAATTACTTGAGTTATTTTAAATTACAATTTTCTCTTGATACTTAAATCACATTCACTCGATCTGGCCGAGTTCGTTTTGAAATCGTGCTCGACTCGCGTGATAGCTAAATGAATTTCAATCAAATCTTATTTCATATTCGATAAATTTTATAAACTGAATCTGAGTAACTCAATACTCGACTCTACTCCATTCATTTACACACCTATTATAAAGAAAGAATTGAAAAAAAAATTATTATTGTTTTACACTGTATTTGAATGAATATTTGGGTGTGTAGATAGATGCAGTCATAAATTTTATTGTTGATGAGACGACAAATAGGTGATCAGATGTGTTTTTTCAGATCAAGTGGGTCCCATATTAAAGCATCGTATCCATGGAAACGGAGGGTTGTGATTGGTTTGGAATTTTTGATGAATGGGAGGGCGAAGTATTAAATGAATTCGTATCGTATTGAAATTCGTGTATAGACGTATTAATAACATCAATCCGTTTATAAATTGTGTTCATGTCGTATTGTATTATCCTGTCGTATGAAAAATTTGGATTCGGTTAGTATGAAGTTTATTTTTTAATAAGTTGATCAATTGACGAATAAAATACTGACACATATAAAATCTCGTCTTTATGTCAATATTTTATTATCCAATTTAATCAATTCCGAAAAATTCACATATTGAGCAATTTAAATAAAGAAAGGACACGTACGTGGCTCGAATTAGGCAAAGTGGAATAGCCTTTTGTTGGGAGGTTCCGGAACCGGCGCGTGGCCTTGGTTATTTGTTTCACGGTCTCGTCAGGCGCGTGTTAGTTATTGTGGTGGGCCACGTGTTGGATTCAGAAAGGATATGGGCTCTCTGATTGGCTACTTAAGGTGTCGTTGTAAGTTGCATCGGATGAGGCCGCGTGTGTGGTCCGATGTTTGGATTTGGACCATAGATCCATATTCACTTCGTCATCTACGGAACTACTACTATTGTATTTACTACTAATAGTTTCCTCTAATGGAGAATTAGTTCTTGACTCCTACAATGTAGTATTTGAATAAACGTCGAATTATAATCGTAAAATTTATCGATATATAAAATTAATAGAAATTAATAAAGAATCTTATTTATTATATATATCTTTAAAAAGACTATTAATGATATTTAATCTAACTAAGATTTTTATAAAGATATCAAAAATAATTTTTCCATATATACCCCTTAATATGGAATTAATGGATAAGTTAATTACTCCTTACTTATCACACTGGAACTCTGAACTTCATTAATTGACGTGTTAAAGTCCATAACCATAGAACTTAAAGAAAATACAATAACATTAAATGTTGTGATAAAAATAATGACATTGAATGTTGTTTCTTCAAAAAAATAGTAATGGTTGAATATTTATTATAAGGGCATAAAAGTAAAACAATGAACTAACTAAATTTTATAAATAGTAAGTAGCCTATATATTGAGACATCTCAAAATAAAAAATCAGCCTATAACTATGAGACGGAGGGAGTATTACACAACTTACTCCTTTTGTTGTGTAAAAACGAAGAAATAAATATATTTTCTCTCCTTCTGGGTCCCAATTATCATTGAGATACCAGGTAAAATAAAATCAAAAAATCAACGTAAATATTCACAATATATCATTTTTCTTGATATTTTTACATGTGTTTTTAATATTTTTATATGATAATTTTTTATACAAAAATAAAATTTATATTATTTTAATGTGAAAGAATAACATGTGAAAATATTAAAAATACATGAGTGAAAATGATGCTCCTCAAAAAATATATTTCATCCGACTCTTGCAACAATACTCATTTCAACTTCAAATAATTAATTTTATAAAATTTAAAATTAATGTGAATTTGTTAAGTTTGAAGATAATTTTTTTTATAAATTGATGATACTTTTCAAATATTTTAAAACATTAATGATTTTATAACTATAATTAAATAAATTCATATTAATATTGAATTAGAAAATGTCATAAACTGAAATTTAAATATCTAAATGAGAGTGGATCGGGTGTGTATATTTTAATATTAGTTTGTTGCTATTTTATAATACATTAATTATTGTCTTAGTACTAGAAAAGAAAATCGGAATCTTGCCATGTTTGTTCTAGTATTTGATTGGACAAACTCTATGCCACAAAATTAAAGTTATTGGCCCAACAGTTGAAATGAGTGATTTCATTTTTCGAATCTTTTTATAAGTTGTTAAATTTGTACTTCCAAACAAATCATAAAGAGTATATTAGGGACATTTTTAGCGATATTTTCAGTGATATAATTTTTTTTTGGAATACTTTTAAAAAAATATATAGTATTTATTTCAACTGAAATTTTTATAAAAAATAGTATTTTAGGTGTAATTTGGATACATATAAGAAACATGGTTGTACAGATTGTATAAACCTTGTTTCTTGTATGTATATCCAAATTACACATAAAACACTATTTTTTATAAAAATTCCAGTTGGAATAAATATTATATATTTTTTGAGTGTGGATATTATCTAGATGACAATATTTGTATTAAAACTCTAAGCCTATATTTTGTTGTATTTTACACGACTATTGTATAATTAAGTTGTATTTGTATTTAGTACCTTATATCTGGCGACTCAAGATGGGTGATGTATACCTGTTTTGGGGGTGTCACAATATATATATATATATAGAGAGAGAGAGAGTCCGGATCAGGTCCGGACTCCCGGATTTTATAAAATTCGGACCTTTTTTTTTTTTTTTCTTTTTTTTTTGAAACAACTAAAAAAAAAAAAAATTATGGAACTGAAATTTTTCCATAATACAGTGTTTTGGGTGTGATTTGGATGCATATACCAAAACATTTCTGTACAGTCTGGACAGACTGTACATACATTGGTTGGTATAGGTATTAAAAACACACCCAAAACACTGTATTATGGAAAAATTTCAGTTCCATAATTTTTTTTTTTTTTAGTTGTTTCAAAAAAAAAAAGCAAAAAAAAAAAAAATTTTGGGGTCCGTATTTTAAGTCCAGTCCGGGAGACCGGACTGGATCCGTGGTGTATATATATATATATATATATATATATATATAAGGTAGAGTTCTTTCTACGCTGACCGTTGTGGCGACCGGCCAAAATTTTAATTTTTTTTGTTTTTCACTCCAAAATAATTAATGTGACGCCCCCAAATTTTGGTATACATCACCCAACTTGAGTCGCCATATACATGATACAAAATTTAAATACAACTTAATAATACAATTATCGTGTACAATACGATAAAACATAAACTGTGAGTTTGAATACAAATATTGTCTACTAGAGAGTATACAAACTCAAAAGAAGTCCTCATTACAATTATTATCACACTATTTTACATAATAGTGAGGACTACTAATGCACTATCAAGGACCATCACTCTGTTCCCCGACTAGTCCCAACTACGTTCTCATTTCCTGAAGAGAACAGTGAAAGAAAGGGTGAGCTCAACTAGCTCAGTAAGAAATATTATGACTAAGATAAAGCAGAATAAATTATCTTTAGTCTTCAATAGTGTTAAACTGATACAATATAACAAACATCAAGTTTAACTGCAGCGGAACAAGCAATCCATTAAAAGAGTCAAGTAGAGAATAAAATACTATCTTTTATGATTTAAAATGTTTTTCATCACTGTTATCGCTGAGACTCAGCTTAATAAATAATTCACATCATCGAATCACCCCTGCACTACGACCAATGATATTCTTTAGTATCACGACCACAATTATTCATACACTACAGGCCAAAAATATTTGTGTATTCATCAACGGTCCTGATCATGCCATAAAACAATTCATCTTTGCACCCTTGGCCGAAGAGAATCCATAGCCATAATCATACCAAAAACTGTCCATCAATGTACTACGGGCCAATGAGAACTTTTTCACATCATTTATAACATTACGGTCATGATTACACCGCATAATCCCTGGTCATAATCATACCAAGTCCATCTATGCACTACAGGCCACAGATGACTTTCAACATAATATAAACATGAGGATGATGACAATGCTATAAGAATTCAATAAAACAAGTTCAAGAATTAATTTATCCAGAAACCAATAACGTCCAAATTATCAACATGATACTGCTTTGTAGAGTAAAATTCAAGAATGCTCAGAAGAATATTTTCATTAAAAGATACTGGATGAAGCGCAAATATCTAAGATATTCCACTAATTTCATGGAGTATAGAAGTCAAAGTTTTAACCAACTGAGTATAATAAAAAATAGAATAACAAAAGAAATCACCATGAATGCGGTACTTCGCATAGACAGGTTATTCCAACGGAATAATAATAACGGAACCAGGTCAGGTGAAATTCGCACCGACATGATGTTCCTACAGAATAATAAAGAATGTAATAACAACAGAAATTATCATGTATGCGGTACTTCGCATAGACAGGTTATTCCAACAGAATACTAATAAGGACGAAATCAGGTCCGGCGTAAAACGCACAGACAGGATATTCCAACAGAATAATAATAAAGACGGAACCAAGTCCGGCGTAAAACGCACAGGCAGGATATTCCAACAGAATAATAAAGACGGAATCAGGTCCGGCGTAAAACGCACAAACATGATATTCCAACAGAATAATAAAGACGAAATAATAGAAGAATATCACTAAGTATAGGGTAGACCGCGTATACAGGTTATTCCAACAGAATAATAAAGAATGGAATAATTGAAGTTCTCTTCATGAATACAAAAGAAATAATACTCACTACGAGTACAACAAATAATATTCCCTACAAGTACAACAAATAATATTTCCTACCTTAAGAAGAAGAGTACTGGATATATAAGTAGTGAAGTACCAGAATACTTTCTTCTTTCTTTCTATAGTTTATCTCTCTAGAGTTTCAGTAAATTCGTAAAAAAATAATGAAGGAATGAGCTTCTATTTATAGAAAAATAGACTGCATAGTAACTGACTCATGAACGGTCCAGATTGATTTATTTTAATCTGACGGTCCATATTTAAAACAAAATCTTTTAAATAAAATATAATATATTCTATTTATAATCTAATAAAATGAATAACTTTATAAAAGATTTTACTATGCAAATACTATGCAGGCACTATGCAAACACTATGCATAATAAAATATAATATATTCTAATTATTGTCTAATAAAACAGATAACTTTATAAAAGTATTTTATTTTATATAAAAAGATTTTACTATACAAAACACTATGCATGTACTATGCATAATAAAATATAATATATTCTATTTATAAAATAACTTTATAAAAGTATTCTGTTTTATATAAAAAGATTTTACTATGCAAAATACTATGCAGACACTATGAAACACTATGCATAATAGAATATAATATATTTTATTTATAGAATAACTTTATAAAAGTATTCTGTTTTATTACATTAATAATATCAATAAAATAAAACTGAGTGACTTATCACGTAAGCATCAATAATCAATACCGTGTGTTACTATGCAACCACACGTATTACTGTACTTTTACTACCGACTAGTTCAACAATATTAACGGTAAAACTTCCGCCGTTATTTTCATAAAATATTTTTGTCGTTTTCTCAATCCGACAATAATTCCGTTGCGGAGTCCACTAATGATTGTGTCGTTGCACGAATATTCCCTGATAAAATAAATATTCCCCGACCAATCGAATATAATATGACAACTTGCATACTTTGTAAAATTTATAAATACTACCCATAACTATAACATTATATCAAATCTACATCATAATATTAAAAATAATATTTCGAGAAAATTAAATCTTTATTTATAAAATCTGGGGTCTCACAATTAATGTGATTTATTGGAATTAATTTTTTTTTTACAAAATCTAGTGATTTAGGTGTCGTTTGGATACATGTAAAAAATAGAGTTGCACAAACTGTACAACCCTGCTTTTTACATATATTCAAATGACACTTAAATCACTTCATTTTATAAAAATTTCAGTTTCAATAAATCACATTAATTATTTGGGTGTCAAAAGCAAAAAAATAAATAAAAAATCCAGCCGGTTGCTAGACTTGTTAGTGCAAACCGGTCGCCCAAGACTTATTGATATAGGGTAACACTATTTTCATATATATTTTAAATATTTTTACGTGATTTCTTTTCATAGAATCAACTGTATGCTCATGTAAGAGAAAATCATGTAAAAAAATTAGAAGTGATTAACATGAAGTTAACTTCAATTGATTAATACATTGTCAACACGTGGATTGAGAGATGATCTTTCTGCGTGTCAATACTGTGTTGATCAATTGATTAATTTATCATAAAATTAACTTTATTTCACAATAAATGTTCCCTATATATATTGAAGTGTTTATATGGGTAGATAAATGTTTGGATTATGAAATAAAATCAATTCCAACGGATACCATATATAGCGATAGTTTTTAACTCCATAAACATTGAAGGCAGATGTTTTAACAGCAACTGGACTTCAATCATTTACTTCATTATTTATGAGACGTAGCTGTCTTTGTATTGGATTGTTGGGATAAACTATAGCTACAAAATAAAAATAGAAAAGACAAAAGAAATTGAATGAAAAACAGAATAACGACAGATTTATATTAACATAAAATATCGAAAAATTCAAAAGAGACTCCTATAATATTATTTTATTTTATTACTTTAAAGAGTAAAGTTACACGTTAGTTACGATCTTGGAATAGAAAAATGAATTAGAGACAACGTTGTCATTGTCCACTTATCACTTACAAACCATAAAATTATTACTCCCTCCGTCCGTCTCATGATAAAAATTTTGATAATTTTTTTACGTATATTAAAAAGATAAATAAAATAATAAAATTATCTATAATAATATCATTAAATATGGAGAGAGAATTGTACTAACAAAAATATGAGATATTTAATGTTATGGGTATAATAGAAAAATATTTATAAAAATTTGGTTATTAAAAGAAAATAGACATTTAACACGGAACTACCCAAAATAGTAATTTTAAAATGGAAAGAATTTATTTTAGTAATTTTTCCTTACGCTTTTCACTCGGATAATCAAATCTCCTAAAAATTTAAAATTATTAATTGACATAAATATCATTTTTCCGTCTGCAGTTGACATATTTCATGGGTTTCACATTCTGTTGTATTTGACAATTGTTTCCACATTTCATGGTTGGTTAAGGCAAAATACACAAATATTTTCATTTACTAGGAATTCTAGCCAGTTCAGAATTCAGACAAAAATATAATGTGTGCCTATACAGACAGATCTCTCTCTTATTTCTCCCTCGAATTAAAAAAAGAAAGAAAGAACTCTTTTATGAGTAACGGACAACTGCAACCAATTTAACACAACAGCAAAACCTTGATCCTTATACAAAACATGGAGTAATATTATTGCTATTTCAAGTCATCCCATTAGGAGAAGAGAAGAGGATCTAATTGACAACATCAAGAACCAGCTTACGAGACTTGAGAACAGACCACCTCAAACGCTTGTAGTAAGCTGCTTGAAGAAGAGCCAGGGACAGTACAAATATCCACTTGAATCCCATCTGCATTAACACAAGTACGTACACACTGTTCAGAGCACAATTAATTTTAAACATACTTTAAATAGATGAAATAATGTGAATGTACCAATTTCCTCTCTTCCATTTCTGGTTCTGCAGCCCATGACAAAAAGCTCACAATATCTTTTCCCATCTGTAACAATAATTATGGAGGATAACATTGAATTGTAAATTACCCAAATAGACTACCTGTAATAATATATAACTCAACTACAAATCTCCCATCATGTGTAGGATTTTTATATTTCTTATCAAAAATAAATAAAAAATCAAACCTGAGCTTCCGTTGCAGGGGTACCGTCTTCATACTCAACAGCACCGTCATTAAGCATTTTAGGCATAGCAATAGCTCCCCCGGGAAAGTATGGATTGTAGTGTAATCCTTCTCGGATCTACAACATCATTACCGTTGGACTAAGTTAACTAAAGAACGGGCGACCAACCTAAGTTCGTAAAAATACAACTTTTGATAAGTTAAAGCAAAAACACATTGTATCCTGTAACAAGCTAAACATCACTCAGTTAAATAAGAGGGGATATGGGGCCATAATTGTGTAGAAAGGCAATTTTCACCTTCACATGTCAAAATATAATGAAAGTAGGAAACAATCATCAAGCATCAAAATGCCGTGTTCAGTTTCCAGCGCAAAACAAACCATTAGGCGGAGTCGCCAACAGGTATATGAAGCGCACTCTCAAGAGCACCAACAGTACGACTTTAAGGAAACACACGTGTATTATTATTATTATTTTCATGCACTACATGAGTCACAATTCCCAGATTTGAGCCCTGCGCGCATGCGCCAAGGGGGGTGAAATTTATTTGTGCGTGGTCCTTTGATGATCACGTGTCAGTGTACTTGGGACTTCAAGTACCAACTCACCACAATTCTCATTGTACATATTAAACTAAGTAGTAGCCATCTCAATTTTTCATAATGTGAAAAATCAAAATTCAAGTTTCAGGATACAAAATTCCACTTTGAGTAAAATGGCTCTCAGCTTCAAGCGGTTGTCTGGTTGCGGAAGTATTTCCTTTCTGCCATTCCATACATTTTCCTTGTGCAGTTTTGCTTGTGCTCCTAACTTGACCTCATTCCTAGAAAAGTTTCCACTACTTGGGTGTGTCTCACCTTTTTTCTTTCTGCAGAAATAAACCAAACACTATGTTCCTATGAAAGGAGGCATCCTCATGCCAACAAAGTAGAAAATTCTGCCATACAGCACTTGAGTTGCAAACAGTAGTGCATAGTGAAACATGCTACAAACGCAAGTTTTTACTTTAAAATATTGACTAACAAAGGCTCATAATACAATGCACTAATCATGACAAAAGGGGAGTAGGAGGCAGAAACTCAAACTTACACCAGTAAAAAACTAACTAAAACAGAGCACGAGAGTTGCATTATCTTATCATTAACAAGCATAATAATCATATAGCAAACTGTAAAAATTCTCCAAATATCAAGATAATGAAGTTGTTATAGTCCTAGTTCCTGAAGAGAGAAGCACAGAAGCTAACAAACAGAAACTTACTGAAACACCAGCAGGAGGGTCACGGTAACCAGTCAGAAGGGCAAATACGTAGTTTTGACCATTGTGACGAGCCTGATAAGAGAGGGGTTGGGGGGAATAAGAAATTGCTAGGATACATAAAACTCTTGAACAACATTAAAACCAGAAGGCAGGAATTACTTTAGTAATAAGACTTAAATCAGGAGGATAGGCCCCTCCATTAGCAAACCTAGCTGCCTGCTCATTGGGATATGGCTGAGGAAATCGATCACTCAGTTTTCCAGGACGGGTGAACATCTCACCCTCATCATTAGGTCCGTCGGCCACCTCAATCTCAGCAGCCATGGCCTTTGTTTCCTCCTCCGTGTACGCAACACCCACCAAGTCACGGTATGAAATTAGGGACATTGAATGGCAGGATGCACAGACTTGTTGGTACACCTGGTGACCACGACGAATCCTGCTCATGTGAAGTTGACCACAACACACCAAGATCAGCAATAAAACGAGATAACCTATTGATTCAAATAAATGAATAATGTTCACAGTTACTCAATTGTTAAAAACTTTCATATAAAATTATGTTTTCCCTTGACTAGGTTGCACCTCATTGAATGGTTTGAAAATAAATCCTCCATTAATCCAGTTGGTAGGGCACTGCTGTACTCAACTGAGAACTACGAAAAGATATCTGAAAAATAAATGAGTGGTTGAACGAAACTCACGAAGCGTGATCATATGAACTGAGAATGCCTTGGTGAGGCCATGGATAGTTTGGACACTCCAAACCATGTTCAGCCTCATCAGCAGATGCTATTGTTGCAAAACTCAAAAGCCCCGATACACCAGCTCCAAGGAGGGCAAATGCTCTCAGGGACTTCATGCCAGCAGATCCAATTCCCTCTTGATCTTTCCTTGCCATAAGGGATGACAAAACTGGAGGGGCCTGCAAATTACCATGTGAATACAATAAACAGAGATGATTGACAATCATTGTCAATTACAACATAACATAAACTTTAGTATCCTATATTCCTATTCCCAAACTTCAATTGTGAATATTAACCCATGCAACTGAATTTCAGACAACACAATCCAATATTGTTATGCCCTTTTTCCCCTCAACTCAGTTCAGATGCATTTACTATATCTAACAGGCTAAAAAATCAACAAGACCAGGCCACATAACCGCCTAAAATGTGCTCAATAAAGTTGACGGAACATTGAAAACCTAATATGAAATAAAACTTATTATAAATCCTAGACAAATCAAGGAAGAGTCCTTGGTAGTTTTTGAACATAATTGTTTTATTATTGAATAGCCAAGTCTTAGTTGGTTTGGTAGCTATAGTTATTTTAAGAAAAATAGAATTGCAATCTTGATTTTTTGGGGTGATGAATAATATTAAATTTAAGAAACACCCTGTCTTTGAGTTTTAATTTGGAGAGAAAAGAAAAGAAAGTAAAGGAAAACAAAAAGAAGTGGTGTCTTTGAATTTTTTAATAGAAGAGAAAAGAAAAGAAAACCAAGGAAAGTGGTGTCTTTGAGTTTTAGTTAGAGAAGAAAAGAAAAAATAAAGCTAACAAAACTAGGAACGTGAATGGATTTTGATTTAAAAATTTTCTTCTCACTTTTAAGAAGAAAGCTAGAGAAAAGAAGGTAAATTTTCTCCTCTCTTTTTTAACTTTCTTTTCTTTTCTACAACTAAAAAACTCCTAGACAGGGTAGCTTTTTGCTTGTATGCAGCTTCCAATCATTTTTATATTTAAATAAGAGCTACTACCGATACCTTGGGAGATTAGGTTCTTTGGATTGTTTCTTTTCTGATTTCTCCTAATTTTTACTCTTGACGGTTACTCCACAACCCCTATGCTCATCCATTATGTTTCCAATTAACCCTAATTGCATCGCAAATACCCACCCCACTATTATGTCATCATGTTTAATGCTATAGATAAATTTTCTCGATCCAATTAAAAGAAGGAATCTCATCTTCCTTTGAGGATGATCAAGCACCATCCTCTTCCAGCCAGAACTTATTTTAAGAACTTAGTTGCCTAAAAATATGCCTTATCTATCATAGCTATTCTTTTTATTTTTCTCCTCTTCAAATTTAGTATCAGAAAAATTGCAATCATATTTAATATTCCAGTACATTTATTGGGAGCTCAGGGGTGATAAAATCCTAAAAATATAAAGCTATTAAGTGGCAAAAATTTAAAGAAACTATCTCCTTCACATAACTCATAAACTCATTATTTTCGCAATACAAACTTTACTAATCTCCCAGAATCCAGACTCAAAAGTTGAAGCAATAAAAACCTTTCTGATATATTTTGCATCTACTTTGTTTCAAATATATTTGTACGCTTGAGTCATTATTCTCAAAATGGAAACCCCAAAAAAACAAAAAAAACTCGTTCAATATTCAAGGGAATTAGTGATAAAATGATAAATGACTACTCTTGTCAAACTACATCAAACTTTGTACAAAATTCAAGGGAATTAATGAGAAAATGATAAATATCTACTTCTTGTCAAAGTACATCAAACTATAATATTGCCTCATAAGCAAAGGGGACTTTGTGATAATTATAAAACTAATGTCCTTTGCAAATAGCTGTTGAGACAATAGCCTAAAAAGCAAGTAATGACAAGAAAGCATGATTAAGTTAAATATGCATCTACGATTCCTTACACCAGATACATATGCAAAGCGATGCAATGCAGGAAAATATTCTTACAATGGATTGAGATTGGAATCTCGCCCTCAGTAACTGGTGGATTGCTCTACCCCCAGCCATTTTAGTAAATTTCTCTGTTATTCACAACAACAAAAAAAGGAAAGGAAAACATCAACAAAACAGACAAAACCCACAGATAATGGAGGCCTAGCATTAACACTGTCATCAAATTGAGCAGAAAGAAAAAAATTTGAACAATTATTTCACAATCCAATACAAAATAGGAAAGAAGTGAGTTGTGAGTAAACAGCTATCCCCAAAAATAAGATCTTTCATACAAAAGTGCTGGGTATATACAATTTCAAGGAAACAAGTCATATGCATGATATCCTGCAAGATCCGGAAGGTAGAACACATGTTGAAGGAAAAACCAAAGATTACTTTTATTCCAAATTGCAAATTCTACATCCTAATCTCATTATCATCCCACTAACCTATGTAGCCAACTAAGAGTAGTTCATCCGGTTATTAGCTCTAACTTATCATTAACATACACTTAAATGGTCATCCAATGCTGGTTCCAAAATTTCAGTCCGTAAAGTGTCATATATGTACCTACACATTTGAAAACTTTATCCCCTTAGATGCTTTCCCTGTGAAAAGGAAAGTTTTTCCCTCACAATAAGATTCCATATTATCCTATTATTGCAACTACAGCCGTCTTAATTTTGAGCCCTATTTGTTTCTTTGACTTTTTATGCATATTAAAGTTTGCAAAAGACGCACCCATAACTTTGTAAAATCATTGTTTTTATAAAAAGCTTTAGTCTTGGGAAAACATAATTAAAGGAAAGACGTGTCTAAGCATGTTTACACAAAAATCAACATTCCCAAAAAAAAAAGATGAGAAAAAGTAGGGAGTCTCATTAGTGGCACAACTTGCAGTTAGGCACTAAATGCCCCTGAGCTACAGAGAAATGGAACAAGTTTTCTAAGAAATGAGATATATCAGACTTATAAGATCAAATAGTAAGTTTTAGGTCACTGCAACATAACTTCAGCAACTTCATCAACAAGAAAAGCCACAAAAAATCAATAATTAGTAGAGCAAATAATGTAACAGAGTGCTAAAATAATTTAACATATATCAATGATTATCAATAAACTCAAACAAGGCTTAGCAGAGTTACCCACGTCCAGCTTTAAAAGTCAGTTAAATTTTGGCACAACAAACAAATCGGAATCGGAAAATAGGTAATCAGAAATGCAGTAACACAGATGAAACCACGACAGAAGATACAAGAGTGGAAGTACAAAAGAAATTAAGATGCAAACGGAATCTGGTATGGTGTTCGATCAGTATAATAAGAACAGACAGAAAGAAAGAAAGAAATGAAAAAAATATATCTTTACATAAAAGAGAGACGGAGAAGTAGCCTACCTCTTAGAATTGAATAGAAGAATACGAAAAATAAAAGGGGAAAAGAGAGAGAAACTGACCAGTAAGCAGTAGATCTCGACGAAGCAGCCTTCCTTAGGGTTTGATTTTCCTGTTTATTGTTTTTAATAATCCGTTTAGTCTCTTGATTTGTAATTTTTTTTCTGTGGTCGCCGGTGAACAAATGATGTGGCGTGTGGAACCCACGCGAGAAGCTTGTGGTTTTAACGGAATCAACGATTAACACTCTCACTAACCATGGGCCGCCGGTTTTGCTTGGCCCAGAGTAGAAAGTTTAATACTGAAAACGAGTTATAAAAGAAGTGAAAAATGTACACTACTCCTTGTAATATTACAGAGGTTACAAATTAGTTATTTCTCCCGAAGAATTTATGCCAAGTAACGCTTAAATAGTTTGGACTCGATTAAAAATTCGATTCGAGCTCGATTCAAAATATAAATGAGTCAAATACGAGCAAATTTTAAAATTCGATAAATTACTCAAACCTCTTAAAATTATAATTTTCTATTGATACCCGGATCATATTTGTTCGAAAAGTTCAAACTGATCGGGCTCGATTCGTAATCTTGATCGACTCAATAGCTAAATGAACCTCAGTCAAATATTATTTTATACTCGATAAATTTTGTGAACCAGATATGAGCAACTCAATATTTGACTCGACTTGGTTCATTTAGACCCTTAGACACTAATATGATAACTGAGTTGGATAAAAGATACAACTCGTTCTCAGAGTTGCAGAATAGGACCTCATATCTTGCTTTAGTTTATGACGTTGGATGGTAATATGATAACTGAGTTGGATAAAAGATACAACTCGTTCTCAGAGTTGCAGAATAGGACCTCATATCTTGCTTTAGTTTATGATGTTGGATGGTGGATGTTGGATGATGAGATGAATTGGCAAGTTTTTCCTCCTATGCCTCAACATAACTCTTAAAAGAAACTTGTTAATAATAAGATTAGAGCCAAATTAATATTGTGAAATGGTTGTTATAACATTAAAATTTATAATTATACACTAATTTTTCTTTTTCCAGGTTAAGCATAGGGTTCGTTTTATGGATCATCCAAATACAAAGGCATCGGACATGGCAATTTCTATTAACGATAGAGTTTCATAAAAAGGGAACAAGTTTTATGTTGTTACAAGACAAAAAAATAGTCCTGGGCTAGGAGAAGGAAGAACTATATGCTGTATCAATATCCATTCTAATTCGTCAATCAATCATTATTGCAGATTCTGCAATGCCATCACAAAAAACCTAATAAATCTCTGCTGAATCTTAAGAGTGTTCCAGTAGTTACATACCAATCAATAATGTGTACTCTATCATCAGCTTTAGTCGGTTCTCAAAACAAAATCCAAGCAAAACATGGTAGAACAATATTGGAAGGAATGAATGTACACAAAGAAGCCAGCTTTTACATGGATGCCTGATTTTTCTAAAGGCCTTTCTTTTCTACAACAAAACAATTTCCATGCCTTGCACCAGACCAGGGTATAGGGATACAAATTAAAGAGACATAAAAAGAAATGGGACAGACTTGAGGGATAGGTTAAATTGTAATATGTTTGGGTACCACCAAATTATCTTGCAAGTTCCACAACTTCCAAGCTATCTTCTGCTTTAGCAAGTATATCATTTGCTTTCAGGCCTTCAGTGTCCTGTCAGGTGCCAATATACAAAGTGCGTTACTACTTTTCTTACCTTGTTTATAACATGTAATAATTAGCTTCTTGAAATTTAAAATGTGATTCAACAAATAAAATGTTCAAATTAATACTTTTCTTACCTTGTTTATGTCGGCCTTTCTGCACTGATGTAAAAAAAATACGGAGGGTCTCGGAATTTCTAAGGATCACGTATAAACATCGGTGATAGCTGCAAAACTGAACTAGTATTAATGTGATGTACAAATAAAGAGGCAAGTGCACATGAAGGGGGGAGAGAGAGATGCCTTTCATTTCAATATAGGAGCATATGGAGCTGGGCAAGGAGATACAGAGAGATCAGGTAACTGGTCAATCAAATCAACTGCCACCTGCAAGCAACTACTTAGAACCTTCTTTTCCAACCTGACAAGTTGTGTGGCAACTCGCTTCTTTGGATCCAAATTAGAATCTGCCAACTGACATAACATACACTTGTTAGTTGAAGCTCACAACCTATCAGTAAGGTTCACTCATCTAAAAACTTGGAAGGTCTGCAAAATTACCAAGGATTCATCCTCACTTAGAGTGGTAGGGTAACCAGCCAATCTTGTTCTGAAATAATCAGCAAGTTGGTCCAAAACTGCCTTTTCCATACAAGAGCTTACCTATAAAATCCACAAATTAACTGTAATTCCAAGTAAAATACATCAACTCAGCTTCCATTACTTCATTTTATTTTTGTGATTTTTCTAGCTATTTCCTTTTCTTTCTGGGGTTCCTATCATTTAGTCAACCACATGTATCATGTATGTTTCCTGCCGCAAAGAAAAAACACAAATAGTCAAATACACAACTGGCATTCTATTTACGGTGGTTCCAATCAAGTATGACATATAGGAATAGGAATAGGAATCCAAAGGTTTGTTAATTGTCTATAAATGCACATTCAATTAAGGATTTGCTTGACCACCTTCGCCTAAAGGCATAAAATTCTTTTACGCAAGTTCAATATATCTAAACCCTCTAGTGATACTTCAACTGCTCCAAAAAAGAAAGTCATACCTGGAAACTTTTTTTTAAAAATGTATACAGTGAATAGAGGGCATAGAACATAACCTCAAGCCCTGCAAGGAAATAAAGGCAATATATAGGGCATAGGATAATGCCACGATTGAGGCTCGATAATAAGGCTGTAAGACCTATGAAAGAGTGCCTCCATCGAGGCTTGAACTCCTGACCCCATATCACGGAGGCTTTGATACCACTTGAGCTAGAGCTCATTGGTAAAACATGGAAGCTTTCAAACTTTTTCTTCTTGATTACAATGTGATTCCAGTTGTGGAGATGGAGCGCATAAATTTATTTATTCATATTTTCCATAGGTTGTTTTTCTGGAGCGTGTAAATTTTAACATAAAATGCTGAATATTTGACCAGTAGAAGGGCCAAAAAATTTGAAAGGTCTTCGACTAACTAAATTCATTTTCTTTTACATTGTCTTTCTTTTTTATCTTTTTTTTAGCGTGGGGTGGGGGGAAGGAAACACCCGTGTCAATTTTGACTGTATGAAGATTGTGAAATTTAGATCAATTTTAAATCTGTTATGTTAATTAAATACAATCCAAGGTAACTATTCAAACTTAACTGAAGTTACATAAGTAGTTTCTTTGAGCTAAAGGGAAAAATATATTGTTACTCCCCTCCCAAAAGGTTTTGTATTGGACTCATATAGCCCTCAAATAAGCTTCAAAGCCATGAGCTTACCGGACATATTGGACCTTGAGAAGATATGACAGACTGCATCTCTGAAGGATCTGAAACATATCCAAGTCGCAAATAAGGCAGCAGATCAAAAACAGCCTCTCTTTCCTTCCCCACATTCACCTGTGGCAAGGGGCACATTATATAAATTATGGAAAATAACATAAGACTTAAGTAGCTGTAACAAGAGAATGACTTCATACACGAAAGGCTTGCACAGATAGTTTTCCGTTCCTTTGAGCAACCAATCTCTTATCCTGATATTGAGGATCCTCAGTATTCAATGCTGCCTGGAAGAGGTTGGGGGGAAGAGAATAGAAGATAAATACAAGCAATCACACTGAACAAAAATGGATTTCAAGATAAATGTGCAATAAATCACCTCAATCACAATGCGGTCATAAGAATTATCTTCGTCAACAAAACCATAGTTTATAAGCAATTTGGAATTAGGTTGTGGCCCACACCTAAAAAAAACGTACAAGCTATTAGTGATGTTAATATATTCTCATTAAACACAGAAAGGTCCCATATATCTAGAGGAACTGTGTTAGCACCATAAAATTGCAACATATTACAGGGTAGCAAGGAAATCAAATTTCATACCAGACAACAACTGGATCCCCAGCCTTGTATGCGCGATCAACAACCAGTTGAACACCACTGTCAACAGCAGTCAACATCGCCTTACAGTTGCTTCCATAGGATAACAATGGGGGTCCAAGAGGAACCAATGCGAATCTCCGTGCCAAACTGACTTTCTGAGTTCAAAGGGCATCACAGTTAACATACAACGCTTACAGGCAAGAAAAAAAGTAAATTAACATTAAAAACTTTCACATTTTCCTTTTTATCCGTCTTTCTGCGACTAGGGAATCTAGAAAGATGCCGATTTTAAAATCTTGGGACTGAGGGAACAGTCAAAATTAAATTATTCTCCCAACATTGTGATTCAGCTCAACTTTATGTGAAAGGGATTCGGATTTGATCCCTAAGTCCACTGACTGTCCCAGAGAAACACGTCCATAGTTCTCTCCCTAAGCCAAGATTGGTTCACTAGTGAGGTCCCAACCTTGATGGCAACCCTTTTAATATCCTTATTCCCCCTTCATCTGGAGTTGCACTATAGCTTTTCAACATTTTAGATAAAAACAAATCCTACCATATTTTTTCAAGTACCGTGCTAACCTAGAAAGAACAACTGCGAAGTTAATAATATTCACTCCCTAAATAACTATTAGTTGCCACCTAGGCCTGTCAATAAATCAGATTTTCTTTCAGATTCAATCCAATTATCTTGATCTAGTAAATTATTGAATATATTGACTCAACTAAGAACGTGAAACCAAGAAAACTGGTTTACGAGGTTATCAGCAATGTTTAAAGCCCTAACCACTAACCAGTCAGTTCGACCAGAAACCAGTCACATGGTCAAGTTTCCCGTCCGGATATAGCTCAACAACCACTTGCCCTAGAAAAGATAAATCAGTACAACCCGGTGGTTTAACCGTGTCCTGGTAGACCCGGTCACCAGTCAGCCCAACCGCCAGGGTTCAATCCTATATGTAAATCATTTATCAGATAGCCATGATGTTGCTATGATCAATGATGAATTGAACCCTCACCAAATGAGTACTAACACATTTATAAATGACAGATTTTATTAACAGAAAAGCATCTCAAATATATGTTGAATCTTCTTGGAATACATATTTACCTATTAATCACTTTTTGCCTCCATGATTTACTTGGTATTACTCAGTAGTTCATTAATAATTAAAATTTACATGTCTCATCATAAAAAAAAGGAACAAAAACTAAGCGAAATAAACATGTTGCTTATATTGTTATAGGAATGGAAGGAACTTATCACTGTAAAGTAACTCTTTCACGGTTCCAAGTTGAAATTTTATTCTTGGTTTAGAGGGGCAAACCTGCAAATGTACAACACAAGATTGAACTGCGACAAAGGCTTGTTTGAAAATCGCAAAAGAAAAGGCTTCTGTAGGTATATCATACGGGTATTGCTGCAAAAAAAGTAACAAATCCAATGATAAGACCTCATATTTGATGAGAGTAATAAACTCAGCTCAAACAGAGACAAAACAAACCTGAAAAAGAGACCCTGCCATAAACCAGACGGTGTCAAGCTCATTATATTCTCTTTTGATCCCTTCAGCCCTTTCCAAAACTTCAGCCTAATTTATTACCAACATATCAATGTCTTAAGCTTTGGTAAAAATAAGCATTTTGCTATCTTAATGTTAGTGTGGCTAACATATATCTGTATAACACTAATATCACTTTACTATAGCTAGCTTTTAAGTATATATACCTTGGTAGGACTGCCCGTCAAGTAACTCAGTTCAGCTTCAGACCATAAAAGGGGTGATTCCACAGCTAACTGTCCCCTTCCTCGTTGACGGTCAAGCTCTCTGATATATGGGTACCAGAAAGACTTCTTTCCTTGTTTTTTCTCATACATCAGATACAACGCCAAGCAAGCTAATTCCGACAATTTGTTTGTAGTTAAGAGTTCCGCTGCATTAAACATTCAGTTTTCCGCTCTAATTACGTCTTGAATAGGCCAAGTAGTTTGACAAAAAAAATAGATACTTGAATAAATAATATGAGACCACCATCAGTCACCGTACTGTCACAGCCCTCATCCACTTTGTGCATCAGGAAGATATATTACATAAACTTCAAAGTTTTAATCTCGGCTCTATTTAACAATTAGTAACCTAATTCTCAGCTTAAATTGCAAGAGTAGTCAAAGCTCTAATAAGATTCGAATCATAAGTCTAATGAATCGATATGTTTCTTAAATAGAGAAAAATATAATTTCTCCCAAAACAAGCTAAATAACAGATGCCTCCTCTTCAGCTTCTGATAACCTAAAAGAGATACAAAGACCGACAACCAGACAAATACATATATACATACGAACTGAAAATATGAAAAGAAAGATACATAGACTGACCCTTGAATGAATTCTAATCATTCTAACTATATAATCATTGTTTCAGTACATAGTCAGATTTGAAATCAAAAAGTAGTAATAACAAATAAACTAAATTTAAGAATTTAATGGCACCTTACCAACAGTTTCGTTACCCAATACTCTCTCAAGTGTGACTACCAATGAATTAGGAACTGAAAATGCAATATCACCTGCCTGATAGAAAACAAATCATTAAAAAATATATCAATAAACTTCTCCACTAACATAACAAACCTAAAATCAATCCAGAACCAAACAATTGGCACGAACAAACCTGAAGATCCTCACTGGCAGCAACATAATGTATGGGGCGAAGCTTTGCATCATGAGAAGGCCTATCTTTAAGAAGGACTTTACAAGGGGGTAATCCATTTTCGTGCATCCAAGATTTCAAGTCCGCAATTTCATCTTCTTTCTTGCACACAACCTCACGAGCCTTCCCAGCTACTTGTGTATCGGAGCTCGAAACCAAGCAAATGTGTCTCCGCATAAATGGATTGGCATTTGTAGGTTTTTTGGTGAGAAATACCGAAGTTGTGAAGAGAACAGAGAGAGGACGGTTGGTGGAGGAACGAATTGGAGATGAGATGCAATTGATTTGTTGCAGATAAGAGGCGTCCATTGTTTATTGTCTTGGATGTATGATTTACAGAAGAATCGATGGGATTGGGATTAGGGTTTCAGCGATAAAGAGAGCTTACGGTGAAGGTTTTGTTGCAGAGGACTCATTAGAAACAAAATGATGAGCGGTTGAGTGGTAGGAAGTACAACTAGTAGTCTAGTAGAGTAGGAGATATTTTTGTCGTGATACATACAAAAAAAGAGTGTACGGAACGAAACGACTAACGAGCAAAGAGAGAAGGAAATTTATTGGGGGAGAAATCAACTGAGTGCTTGGGATTATTTAAACAAATGTTTATAATTAAATTTAAAAAAAATAATTTATGTTCGCTAATAACGAACTATAAAAAGCCTGTATGCATTGATTAAATTGTTGATCAACATTGTATTTATCTTTTTTATGGTAAATGATCAATAACACACGTATGTGCTATATATCATTATATGACATGCATCATCAATAAAGTTCCACTACAAAACCAATGGTTGAGATTAAAACTTTAAATCCGTTGTCCGCTATAAATCAGATATGGTTCAAAATATTAATATGTTCACTACTATTAATAGCTAACACTAATTAGAATAGTTCTTCCACTCGATTTATTATTTAAAGTTTGACTACTTTCATATCTTCTACTAGATTTATTATTTAAGGCTTAAAGATTTATTAACTTAGAAGGTTTATTCAATGATATTTAGAATTTATTAATTAGGGTTTAAGATCACTTTATTTTGCCAAAATAAATTAATTAATAAATCCATAAACTCTAATTAATAAACCCCAAATTTTAAATAATAAATCGAGTGAAAGAGTTAAAAGGCCAAACTCTAAATAATAAATAGAGTAAAGCTATTCTAATTAGTGTACACTACTATTAATAGTGAACATATTAAAACTGGCCTCTCTTTTTTCACACATCATACAATCCCATATATATATATATATATATATATATATATATATATATATATCAAAATTAAGATGAATGCATTTACCCATATGTTTTTTCCTTAGATTTCTATTTCATATATATATATATATATATATATATATATATTTACGCAATACTTTTTTTCCTTTCATATTTCTTTAATTTTTTCCTAACAATGAAAATTTAATGTGAAAAATGAAAATCATCCTTCCTGCATAACAAATGGTCTGCTCCTAGTCCTAAATGCTTCTTTTCAGCATGCCCCCACATTCCATAAGAGCTGATGACATTAAATCAGAGATCCACATTTCAACTATTCAGCAGGTAACCAGAAAAGTACCGAGTTCTTCATAATTGGAAGTGATCAGTATAAAGTTTATTTTGGGGTAAGTTGGTCAATTGACCAATAAAATACTGACACGCAGGCGAGGTTATACGTGTGTCAGTATTCTATTGGTCAATTGACCAACTTACCCAAAAAATAACTTCATGCTAACCGGATCCATAATATTCCAACCATAATAGCAATCCTGGAGTAATCAAAATAAAATTTAAAATGAACAGCTTGATGTGCAGCAAATTGTTGCAAAATAATAATAAAATAAATGGTGCAGCAAATGCTATTATATAGAATACTATTTCTAGACTTGTTTAGATCGTAGTATCCACTTCTCTCGCTATTGACAAACAAAATGATGGTGAAATTTTCAAGAATTTATTACCCTTCGAAACACAAGGAGGATCTTCCTTGCTTCATATGTTGAACTTTTGAGGAACAGAATCATAGTCATCAAAGTCAAATCTCGGCCTCTCCTTCCCAGCCTAAATAAAGCCAGAACATCTTAGATACCAATACAATCATTAAAACGGAGAATATTTATACAATGCAATAATCATAGAGTTAAGAAATATTTACCCGCGACAAATAAGCAGGGTCACATGACATTAGTTCATCTGTTGCAGTCAGCTTCTTTGACAATGTCATTATCCTGGGATTAATGTAAATAGTTTTTTTTATAAAACGTCTTCCTTCAGAAATAAGTTAAGCATGAAAGGAAAAGAAACAGACAGGAGTCGATTGCAATTTGCAAGTAAAACAAAGGAATTTCCAAACTCAACATTCTTCATTTAGCTGTTCTTTCAATGATAGGCCGTAAAGTAATTGAGACAGGATACTTAGATCAACCACCTCCATAAGGCCACTTCTTTACCAATTAAAATTCCTCTCGAGTTTGTAGGATATAATATTAGCCAAATCAATTGTAGTTTTCTTGCATCTAGAACAAGCTCATGAAAAGCATACCTTTGGATTGATGAGTCAATACGCTCAATCATCTCACATGATTTATATTGCTCCGGATCCTCTAGGAATCTAACCATTCCATCCTTCTGGTTAATTGTTGCATATATCTCACCATCTTGGATCTTAAACGTCATAAAAACATTAAAATGATATGTTATGGGATTGAAAGGCACCAAATAGTTCAATATAGTATTAAAAGAAGCAAGATTTTACACTGTAACTACCATTTGAAGAACATGCATTTCAGCTTCCTTGGGGCTATTCAGTTGCACAGTGTTGGCTATGTCTTGGAGGGAGAGTGTCAAGTATGTCTGAGTCAGTCTCTGTATATTTCTTTTGTACATGGACGACACCACCTGCCTCACCAACCCAAAATTGCTGTCCTGAAAAACCAAAATGGTGTTATGAAAAACAAAAACCAAACCTTTTTAATGTGATCAAAGGAATTACAAGATAACTTCACAAGAAAAAAGTTTGTCCCATGCTTCCTCTCAATGCTCCAATTTGAAGAAAAATCAAGGTAGACTGCTACACTCACTATTTGAAACTTCTCCCTGTGTGTCTGGATACACGTCTCGAGTTCTAAAAATTTTCCAGTGCCATAAGCAGATGTCAAGTCAAGGTAGGGCTGCTTAGAAGAGAAGAAACAACGAAAATACTGAATTAATAGCTAACATATGCATAAGTCACAAAAAAAGAAACGAAAAAAGAGGGCATAAATTCATGGAAAATACAAATAATATGGTAGGAAAAATAATTCAGCTCGCATTCATTTAATTTTTTGCCCATAAATTAAACCGATATCAGGTCAGATAAATCCTAGTTGACCATCCATACAAATATCACAAATATCTCTAAGTAAGCATGCACTACTCAAACTCAAAGGATACTGGGTTAAAGCACACAGTCAAGTCAGGCGCATCCACCTGAATATTATTTCACCTTTTGTGGCAAGACTTGACTACACTTCCACAAGATCTATTTCCACGTTTTTAAAAACAGTCCCAGGTTAGATGTCCAAGTTTAATGGTATTCATTCAATATCCAGAACTTATTATTTATGTGTGTGTACGACCATGAAGTAAAAGATAGCATGACTGTGTAAATATAAGTAAATTTAGCAATAGTTAGTAAAATGAAACTTATACATATACAAACATTACCTCCTTTTATGAGTACCAAATATTACCTGAGTAAAGTTCTTTAGATTCCTTTGAACAACTGAAGATGTGTACTTCGGGAAGCTGGTAGTACACTGCCATTAGAAGAAAACAAGTTAACAAAAAAACACTTCTAAAAAAAATATAATAATAACAGAGGGACCCATTTTATCACGTAGCAACTAACAAGAAAAATCCAAGTAAAAACTAATCAAGCCATACTACAAACAATTGACAATTGAAACCCACAAACAAAAAATCTCTTATAAAATTATGAAAAGACTACAATTGACAATAAAAACAATTTTGTTCAAATTACCAGAACTAGATCGCATAACAAGAAAAAGTATCAACTCCAAAAGCAGCTTTAATCATAGTTGCAAATCGTGAATCGTATCATGTATAGAAAACCCCCATATCGTTTTTCATGTATAGTATCGTGAATTGTACGATATGAAAACGAAATAAAAAATATGGTATGGTAATATATATTTAGACATATAAAACACAATTTATTAGACAATCAAGCATATTAGCTTGACTATATATAAAAGTAGTCAAGTAAATATTATTATAGACTAAAAATAAATTGTAAAGTTAAATAGTAGCCAAAATGTTCTAAATTGATTTAAATTTTAGTAATTTTTATAGAGTAACAATAGAAAACGAAAATTCAGATTCACCTTTAAACTATAAAAAAAATAAAATACCTCAAATTAACAAGTTGGGATTTATGTATATGCTTATGGCATGAGAAAAATAGACATTCTAAAGAAGATATAAAACTCTAAAGAGTGATTAAAGGCTCATCAAGTCGTATAGAATATGTTTGTGCTAAAAACTTCTTAAATGAAATAATAAAACGCTTTAAAGTTTTGCTTTTACTCTTTTGGATCTACATAAAAACATTTTCAAGCCGGTTGCTAAATTTAAAAAATATTGTTCATTGTATCGTAAAAATCGAATTGAATCGTACCTAAATCGTATGATACGGTGTTATTTTTGATTCACCCTAGCGATACGTATCAAATTGTCACCAGTATCGTATCGTAATCGTACGATTACAATTACAATTACTAAGGCTCTAATTCAGTTAATATAAAATTCACTTCTACATACCAAACCTTCTAAAACTCAATTTCCCCTCTTTTTTGGACGATAAGTTATCACGAAACACCCACCGAAGGGACCCATTACTGAACCCACCAAAAATGGGAGCAATGTTCTAAAATGCGCTAGCAAGAGGCGGGCGGGTAGGGGGGCCTAGGCGAGATTTTTTATTTTAAGCCAATTTTAATATGTTATCTTACATTTATCCAAACAAAACAATAATATAAAGTAAAACAATCTATAAAAAATGTTTTTGCTTAAAGTTCAAACACATATCCATTTTGTTAATGTCAACGTTCAAACACAAACATGCAATTGTTGAAACATATTTTTAACCTATTAATTTTATTCATAAACAAGATTGCTATTAAATAATAAAATTTAAAATTTCAAAAATTTAATTCAATATTAAAACTTAAGAAACTAAACATAAATTTAAGAATTATATTGAATTAAACTAAATATTACAAATGTATCATCATTTATATAATTTGAAGTTAGTACAAGTTCAAAAAATTACAACTATAATAAAATTATCCATTTTGACTTGATATTGTTCATTTCTAGTTGTGATTTAATATGCTACAACCTGTATTATAAATATGGTAAATCATTAGAAAAATAAATATATTAAAATTTGGTTTGGGTAGTTATTAAAAAAAAAATCTCAGCCTAGACCCCACCTAGGCACCACCTAATTTTTTAAGAGGGATTTTTTTGCCGCCTTGTGCATAAGTGAAGCGCCGAGGAGGCCTAGCGCCTAGGCGTGCCAAAGGTGGGGCGCCTAAGGGCGCCAAGGGGGGGCCTAGCGCCTAGGCGGGCCTAAGCGGACCTAGGCAGGGAATTTTTAAAATACTGAATGAGAGAAGACTAATAATATAAGAAGCAAACCCAAAACCCCTCATATGGGGAGCAAACTCATATGCAATAAAACCCAAAGAATCACCCAACAAACCAATATATCAGGAGTAATAATACAAAATACAAATACAAGCCAATACACGGATGCCAAAAATTACCCACAATGCCTCCAAAAATCTAAGGAATTGAGAAGAACTCTGGATAAGCCTTATTAACCCAAAAAAGGAGGATATTAAGCATAGTATGTCTAACTGTAAACCAAACTTTCGACTCCTTCGAAACATCTCATGCTCCTTTCCTCTCCAAAATCAATCGTATAATTCAGTGAGCCCCGTCATCCACTTCTTCAACGACTTCTCAATTCTCACTCTATCCCCTTTTCAACATGCAATTAATAACAGATAGTCCTTGGCATAACCTGAACCTCAAATCCCAAATCTTCTACATTCTGAACTTAAATCACACTAATATTGATGATGCAAAACAGAACAAGAGGACCAATGAAGATATAAGAGATTATTACAAGATTATTTTATATTATTATTTATGGGTAAACTAAGTGTATTTATCTCTCTTTTAAAAGTGGGTAGTGACTAGTAAATATTTTAACCATAACATATATTAATTAGGATTTTTTCCTTATTAAATCATATTTCTTTAATTATTATTAGAATTAGGTTTTTTGATGACTTGTAAAAAACAATATAATCCATCATTGGAATTGAATGAATAAAATATTGATTTGAAATTTGAGGTTTAGTGTCATTAAGGCTTTTGAGCTCTACTGTTCTTCCTTTTTCCATACTACCTAATTATATACCCCATCATAAACACTTCTAAACCATGTACTGCATCATTTGGCCAAACCATGGTATCTTATGATTTCACCCGATCACTAACCCATAAAGGTGTAAATGAATCGGACGAGCCGAGTATTAAGTTGCTCAAATTTGGTTTACAAAATTTATTGAGTATAAAATAAGATTTGATTGAGGCTCGTTTAGTTACCGAGTGGAGCACGATCTCAAATCAAGCCCGAGTAGTTTGAACTTTTCGAACAAATATGATTCAAATATCAATAAAAAATTGCAATTTGAGAAGGTTCGACTAATTTATCGAACTTTAAAATTTGTTCATATTTGAATCATTTATATTTCGAGTCGAGCTCAAATCAAACTTTTAGTCGAGCAGTACAAATCAAGCTCGGTTGCTAATTTTACTGCCTTACTAACCCATACACCTTTCAGGCTTTCAGCTATTCAACACCCATCCACAAACATACCCAAATTCCTTGGTCCACCATAATTGCTAGAAAGTTGACATCAATTGAAACAACCCGGGTCAAATCCCGAGTCCGGAACAAATCTCGGGTCAAATCTCAAGTCTGAATCGAATCAATCAAAATAAGGCTTCAAACTACTAGCCCAATAGTATATTCTTGGGTCATCTTAGCCCACCACAGGCTCACAAAAGGTCATGACTTGAAGGTACTATTGGTAGTAACTTATTTCCTTATATGCAGACAAATTTTTCCCCAATCTTTCGATGTGGGACTGGGGTGTTACAAACTCCCCCACTTAAATTTCTGACGTCCCCGTCAGAATCCGATCACACACGGGCCCAATGATCTTTGCCTCTCTAGCCATTGTGGGATAATACCGGCTGGCTTCGTGTCCCCACCTCCGGACCTCCATCTCTCCATTGTGGGATAATACCACCAGCCTTCGTGTCCCCACCTCCGGCAACCCGATCGGATGACCCGACTCGAGCTTTCGAGAGTCGGCTCTGATACCATATGAAACAACCCAGGTCAAATCCCGAGTCCGTAACAAATCTCGGGTCAAATCCCAAGTCCGAATCGAATCAATCAAAATAAGGCCACAAACTACTAGCCCAATAGTATCTTCTTGGGTCATCTTAGCCCACCACAGGCTCCCAAAAGGTCATGACTTGAAGGTACTATTGGTAGTAACTTATTTCCTTATATGCAGACAAATTTTTCCCCTATATTTCGATGTGGGACTGGGGTGTTACATCAATATAACCTAAAAACAGTTCTTTTAAATTGTAGACGAATTGTTCACCACTAAGTGTTGTTTACGCCAACATTTTAAGGAGGGGAACAAACAAAATCAACAATTTTCAACGCCCGAAAATTTTCAAATTCGGTTTCCTTATATATCTTTAATTGTATTAAAAATTAGAGCATCTTATGTCCTATATAAACTGATTCAAAATCAGAAAATAGAATATTGATTTGAGAATTGAGGCTTTGTGCCATTGTACCTTTGGGCTTTTCCCCCCCACTTTCTACTCTTTTACCCCATCCTAAACCCTTCTAAACCTTGTTCAGCGTCAAATATAATGAGATTAAGTATTTCAGAAAAGGTAAAATAATTTTTAAAGACCATTAAACAAGAAATTGAGCACTTTTTTTAGAAGATTTTCACCCTACAGACATACATAAATATCAAGTTGACGTTTAAGAGAGAATAAAGCAAACCTGCCCAAGGTGAATGAGTGAAACCAGAATGTACTTTTTGTATGCTTCAACAGCTATAGCACTTATAGAGGACATCGGAGCCGTTACAACCTGAAAATAATAAGCAGTAGTGATAATTGAATCAGTACAATATTGCATAAAATGGGTATGAAGCTACATAATTATCGAATTAAAAAAATTAGAAGTATAAGATTAACACACATTGTGTAGGAGCTCCAATGCTTTGCGAAAGCGCTTTTGACCAATGCAAATCATCCCCCTACCATGATGCCAAATGGAAACATGTTCTGTAAGTTTTCTTGTTGCTTCGTAATTCACATTAATTTAATTATAAGAAAACGTGACAAAGGATGCCTGACACTGTCAAGATTTATAGGACAATCACATGGATTTATGATTAGTAAAGCCATTGCTTGAACATGCAATGACCAGATTACTCTTGTTGAGGCTCAACCTGATTCTTATAGCTAATCTATTCTTTAGCAGATAACATATTAAGACCATATTTATCAAGGGGGTAGGTTTTGAAACCCTATGGAATGCAAAGTACAAATTGGACAATTTAATTTTTTGAAACTGAATGAAGCAACTCACCCATAATAGCAATAAAGGAAGAGGTCTCTTGGCTGATCAACCTCATATATGTCGTCTTCCAAAATAGATAGACCAGTTCTATAGCATTTAGCCAATAAACAGAGAAGAAGAAAGTCCGGATGTAAAGTAGTTAAATGTTCAGAAGATAACTGAAGCTTCCTAATAGCAGTCCGCAAAGGAGCAACGCCTCGCATGGGCGCTTTAAGCAGAATAATTTGGTCCTTGAATCTTCTACATACAGCTATAACTGTGATTTCAATACATCAACACCAGATGGTAAACCATATTAGACAATGTCCACATACATCATATACAACAAATTAAACATGTAAAAGATTCATACATTTATCGGGCACCAGACGAATCTGTTCAGCAGCGCAAGAATTGATAAACCTGGCAATAGAGAGAACAAGCTCATTAGCTTGGTCTTTTGTACTCGGTGCTGAAGTGCAGGCCTCCCTGTTAACGCCATACGAAAAGAGAGAACATTAGAAATCCCTAGCGTGTAAGATTTAGAAATTAGTTGAAATATATAAAGAGATATAAAACTGCCACACTACTTTTAAAAGCAAGACATTCATTAGACCACATAAGACTACTTATGAACATTGAAGAATCAATTTCCCAATTGAAGTTCTTGAGTACTAATATGACTAGTGACAAAATATGCCATGATAAGAGAATTTACCAGTGGGATTGTTATACACGAACAAGTTATCTCAACTACGCAGATCTTTTAACTTTTGCACCAAATATATGTGACTATTTTTAGGGGATCATGGTCCAAGGATTATTCATTCCAAGTATTGTTTTATCCTTCAAAGAAAAAAGTCAGATATTTGTGTGATACGGGATTGTACATGGGATTAGTTGAAAGTATGGATATATTATTAGTTCCAAATGATCATGCAATGAGGAAATATGTAATACCAAAAAGCAGGTGGCATTAGATAAAACCAAGGGGCAGGTGGTATTAGATAATACCACTTTTAGATATTATATTATCCTAGTACTAAATAGTCCAGGGTACAAATTTTGATTCCAAACATACAATTATATATACACACACACGTTACAAGGACTAAATAGTTCAATCGCCCATAAGACCAGCAAACAAACATAAGTGAAAAGCTTATGCAATTTAGTTGCTCGGATAAAAAATCCACTCTAATTTAAAAATAGGTTGATGCCTGTGAGGCTGTGACTACATTCACTTAGTGCGTACAAGTCCCATGTTAACACAAAGATGAAGAGTAGAGTAGATTAATACACGTGTATAAGAAGAATAAAAATTCATTGATACCCCCACACTGTGTGTGTGCGCGCGGGCATTGGTTTTTTTTTGTTTTTGTTTTTGTTTTTTTTTTTTTTTTGGGGGGGGGGGGGGGGGTTAAGACTTACACTCCACTGAACTACCACCAATCACCATGATCCCCATGTAAAAGTAGTTATCATACCTTAATTATGTAGTACCTGCTATGACAAAAGTAAACAATGTTGTAGGATCTCAGCTAATTGAAGTTTTAAGTGCAATATCCTTGTTCTGGGTTTTTGACTTATTTATGAAGCTCTTTATAGATAAGAAAGTTTTACCCTAATTCCTTATTTTTTTAAAGAGATTTCAGTGAGCAAACAAACTCTAACATGCCAGAGCCAGACAATTAACCAGTATATATTTCCAGGGCACTCAAACCCTAAAACTAGTCAAATACGCCTGAATAACCCATTGGTTTAAAAACCTAACATGAAACAGAAAAAGTAGAAATTCCCATACATATACGTATATGAATAGTTAGTAGAAGAGGACTTACAAAATATAGAGGTAACCAAGGGAATGAATGGAGGGGTCAAGTTCAGAAAGGAAGGGCGCTAAACGAGTCGACTCGGAGTAAACTAAATCTTCTGATTGTTTGAGTAAACTGTGGAGGTGAGCGATGTCTTGGGCACTGCTCGATAGCCCTTGAATTTGAGCCACAACTGACTCCACTGAAACTGAGTTCATATTTAGGTTCATTCTTCTCTCTCTTTCTAGGGTTTTAACTTCTGTATCAATTCAAATCAATCGAATTTTTTTCTGGTTTATGAATCAATCGAAATCGGAGATGACGATGAGAATTATCAGAGGGGGAGGGGGAGGGGGAGGGGGGAGGGGGGAGGTGGGAGGGGAGGGGAGGCCAGGTGCAAAAATGCTCCTAATATTTTCTGTCACTCTAAACTATTTTTTCTTTTAAAAGTAAGTTGTTGTGAGTTTTGAATTCAAAAGAAAAGAATAAAAATTAAATTAGAACAGAAAAAAAGAATAAAAAATATAAAGTTTTCTTTTGTGTTATTTTTGAGTTTTTAATAGAAAATGATAGAAAATTTAAAATTGAGGATATGAGTTGTAATTTAAAATTTATTATATTAAAAGTTGAGGATAATATGAGAATTATAAAAATATTACTTATTCTAATTTCTTTTCTGTCCAAATCATGTCAATTTTGACGGAAAACTTTGGCAGAAAAAGTGGCCAAGTTTTCTATCCATTTCTTTTCTTTTACCGTTTATTAAAAAACTCAGAAACATAAGAATTATTAAGAAAACTTAAATTTTTCGTCCATTTCTTTTCTTTTCTGTCCATTTTAAAACTCAGAAACAGAGCGTAAGAGTTACGAATTTAAGTTCAAATGTGCCCTTAACGGACATGTCATTTATACTAATTCCGTTTATACCTGGATATTTTTTGCTGACTAAACATATAGATCGAACAAAAACTTTAATCAGTATTCAAAAAGGACAAAAAGGCCTAATTCGTTTTCTTCAAAGAAAGAAACGAAATCGAAGATGAGAAGAGGCAAGAAGAAGATGAAGCCCTAATCCTGTTATTTCTTTTCTTTAGTCGTAGAGAGGAGAAGAAATTAAGCCTCAAGTTATCTCCATCTTTCTAAAATTGGTCGAAAAATCACCATGGACCATTGTTCGTCGTCATCTTCATCCTTTGCTCGAAGACACGCCATTGATGTTGATTACGAAGCTATGTCGTTGTGTTATTGTGGGTTAAGAGCTCCTCTGTAGATCTCATGGAGCGAAACAAATCCTGGTAGTAGGTTTTTCTCATGCTCGAAATTCAAAGTAAGTTCTTGTAATTTACTTTGATTTAGTGTTTGAAAAAGGTTTTGACCTACATCAATTAAATAAAATTTAATTTTTTGAATTCAAGAAAGAGGATGTGGGTTATTTGTATGACATAACCCTCAGACGTGTGAGAGGGCAAATGTTATCATAAGTAATCTGAAGAGAGAGGACAAGATTTTGCTGAATAAGGAGTTGAATAAATTTCCTCAGGTTAAAGGGGCATCTGAATCAAAAGAATTGGTTCATGAGGATCTGAATCGAGTCCTCCATTTTAATTGGTGGATCAGACCTGACGAGGATTTCTTTTATAAGTTAGTGAACGATGTTGATGATGATTTTAATGCCCCTTCATCATCTTTAGTTCCCAATTTAGTATATAAAAATGATTCGAATTTGAGTATAGGAGATGATTCTGGTGGTAAAATATAGGAGTGAAGCTATTGATGGAGATGTTGAAACTGCATCAGCGGAGGAGCATGAAGAAGAGAAGAGTAGTTCATTAGTGTCATCTAATCCAATTAGGTATGATAATGACCTTATAGAGACAAAGTCGGTGTTGCAACCTAAGTAGGGGTGTAAGTCGAGCCAAGTAGCTCGGTACTCGATTCGAGATCGGCTCAAAAATATGATCTAAAGCTCGAATTCGAAGTTGATCCGAGTTGAATCTGATCTATACACATTTTCTGTTTAATGATACACGAGTCGAATTCGAGCATACCAGTGTTCGGGTTCAAGTATTTCATTTTTTTCTCGAACCATACTCGATACCTGCTCGATGGATCATATTCGAATATTGGTATGATCCATGCTAGTATGCTAAATATGTCATATTTGTATCAATCTTTATAATTTATAAAGTGTAGAACGAAATTGTGTAAAATTGTACTTGAATAAATCAATGAATTGAATGTCAATTTATATTACTTTCTTTATAATTTCTATAAATAAATAAAAGTGAAAAAATGCTCCTAATATTTTCTGTCACTCTAAACTATTTTTTTCTTTTAAAAGTAAGCTGTTTTGAGTTTTGAATTCAAAAGAAAAGAATAAAAAATTTAAATTAGAACAGAAAAGAAAAGAATAGAAAATTTAAAGTTTTCTTTTGTGTTGTTTCTGAGTTTTTAATAGAAAATGATAAAAAATTTAAAATTGAGGATATGAGTTGTAATTTAAAATTTATTATATTAAAAGTTGAGGATAATATGAGAATTATAAAAATATTACTTATTCTAATTTCTTTTCCGTCCAAATCATGCCAATTTTGGACGAAAAACTTTGGCAGGAAAAGTGGCCAAGTTTTCTATCCATTTCTTTTCTTTTCCGTTTATTAAAAAACTCAGAAACATAAGAATTAGTAAGAAAACTTAAATTTTCCGTCCATTTCTTTTCTTTTCTGTCCATTTTAAAACTCAGAAACAGAGCGTAAGAGTTACGAATTTAAGTTCAACTGTGCCCTTAACGGACATGTCATTTATACTAATTCCGTTTATACCTGGATATTTTTTGCTGACTAAACATATAGATCGAACAAAAACTTTAATCAGTATTCAAAAAGGACAAAAAGGCCTAATTCGTTTTTGTGACGCCCCCAAAATTAGGTATACATCACCCATCTTGGATCGTCAGATACATGGTACATAATTCAAATACAACTTACTAATACAACTGTCGTGTACAATACGACAAAACATAACTGTGAGTTTGAATACAATTATTGTCTACTAGAGATTATACAAACTCAAAAAGAGTCCTCATTACATTTATTAATACACTATTTCTCAGAATAGTGAGGACTATTAATGCTATCCTCTGGACCGTCACTCCGTTCCCCGACTAGTCCCTGCTATGTTCTCATTTCCTGAAGAGAACAGTGAAAGAAAGGGTGAGCTCAACTAGCCCAGTAAGAAATATTATGACTAAGATAATGCAGAATAAATTATCGTTAGCCTTCAACAGTATTAAACTGATAAAATATAATAGACATCTAGTTTAATTGCAGCGGAACAAGCAATCCATTAAAAGAGTCAAGTAGAGAATTGATTCTACTATCTTTTATGATTTAAAAAGTTCTTCATCACTTTTATCGTTGAGACTCATCTCAATAAATAATCCACATCATTAAATCATCCCTGCACTATAGGCCAAGGATATTCTTTAGTATCACGACCACGAATTATCCATGCACTACGGGCCAAAGATAATCGTGTTTTCATCAACGATCCTGATCATGCCATAAAACAATTCATCTTTGCTCCCTTGGCCGAAGAGAATCCATAGCCATAATCATACCAAAAACTGTCCATCAATGCACTACGGGCCAATGAGGACTTTTAATTTTCACATCATTTGTAACATTACGGTCATGATTATACCGAATAATCCCTGGTCATAATCATACCAAGTCCATCTATGCACTACAGGCCACAGATGACTTTCAACATAACATAAACATGAGGATGATGACAATGATATAAGAATTCAATAAAACAAGTTCAAGAATTAATTTGTCCAAGAACTACTAACGTCCAAATTGTCAACATGATACTGCTTTGTAGAGTAAAATTCAAGAATGATCAGAAGAATATTTCCATGAAAAGATACTGGATGAAGCGCAAATATCAAGGATATTCTACTAATTTCATGGAGTATAGAAGTCAAAACTTTAACCAACTGAGTATAATAAAGAATGGAATAACAAAAGAAATCACCATGCATGCGGTACTTCGCATTGACAGGTTATTCCAACAGAATAATAATAACGGAACCAGGTCAGGCAAAATTTGCACCGACAGGATGTTCCAACAGAATAATAAAGACGGAACCAGGTCCGGTGTAAAACACACAGACAGGATGTTCCAACGGAATAATAATAAAGACGGAACCATGTCCGGTGTAAAACAAACAGACAGGATGTTCCAACGGAATAATAATAAAGACGGAACCAGGTCCGGTGTAAAACACACAGACAGGATGTTCCAACAGAATAATAGAAGAATGTCACCAAGTATAGGGTAGACCGCGTATACAGGTTATTCCAACAGAATAATAAGAAATGGAATAACAACCGTTCTCTTCATGAATAAGAAAGAATAACACCCCTTACCGTAACAGAAACTGGATATAGGAAAAGAAAAGTTAAGTAGTAAAAAGCTTTTCTTCTATCTCTCTAGAGTTTAGTGAATTCGTAAGAAAATAATGAAGGAATGAGCTTCTATTTATAGGAAAATAGAATGCATAGTAACTAATCCATGAACGGTCCAGATTGATTTACTTTAATCTTACGGTCCATATTTAAAGAAAAATCTTTTAAATAAAATATAATATATTCTATTTATATAAAAAGATTTTTACTATGCAAACACTATGCAAAATACTATGCAACACTATGCAAAATACTATGCAAACTATGCATAATAAAATATAATATATTATATTTATAGAATAACTTTAATAAAGTATTCTATTTTATATAAAAAGATGTTTCTGTTTTATTACGTTAATAATACGAATAAAACAAAACGTCATCATCGCTATAATAATTCATATTATTAATCGACAATAATTAAATCAAACTGAGCGACTTCTCACATAAATATTAATAATCAATACCGTGTGCTACTATGCAACAACGCGTATTACTGTACTTTTACTACCCAGTAGTTCAACAGTATAAACGGTAAAACTTCCGCCGTTATTTTCAATAAAATATTTTTGTCGTTTTCTCAATCCGATAATAATTCCGTTGTGGGGTCCACCAATAATTGTACCGTCGTACGAATATTTTCTGACACAAAGAATATTCCCTGACCAATCGAATATAATATAACAACTTGCATACTTTGCAAAATTTATAAATACTACCCACAACTATAATATTATCTCAAATTCACACCATAATATAAAAAAATTATTTCGAGAAAATTAATTCTTTATTCATAAAATCTGGGGTTTCACAGTTTTCTTCAAAGAAAGAAACGAAATCGAAGATAAGAAGAGGCAAGAAGAAGAAGAAGCCCTAATCCTGTTATTTCTTTTCTTTAGTCGTAGAGAGGAGAAGAAATTAAGCCTCAAGTTATCTCCATCTTTCTAAAATTGGTCGAAAAATCACCATGTACCATTGTTCGTCGTCATCTTCATCCTTTGCTCGAAGACACGCCATTGATGTTGATTACGAAGCTATGTCGTTGTGTTATTGTGGGTTAAGAGCTCCTCTGTAGATCTCATGAAGCGAAACAAATCTTGGTAGTAGGTTTTTCTCATGCTCAAAATTCAAAGTAATGATCCGAGTAATGATCCGAGTCGAATCTGGCGCAAAAATAGAAATCCTTAATCGAATCCAAGTTGAATTCGAGCTCAATTTTTTTGAATCGAGCAGAATCTGAGCATTAAGGTGTTCATTGAGATTTGACTCGTTTACACCCTTACAACCAAAAGTGGTTAAATGGGTTTGGGTCATACTCAAATATTTGTGGGGAATTTAGAGATGGTGAGAATGTTAGGGATAATTTGAATAGTGAATCAAACACTTTATCTGGGTTTATAGAACAAAAATCTTCCTATTTAGATAATGCCCATAATCACTCGCAACATCAAGAGAGCCAAATTTATAAATCCGGTTAGCATGAAGTTTATATTTTGATAATTTGTTCATTTGGCCAATAGAATACTGACACATATTGTGAGACCCCAAATTTTATGAATAAATATTTAATTTTCTCGAAATAATTTTTTAATATTATGGTGTGTGTTATAGTTGTGGGTAGTATTTATAAATTTTGAAAAGTATGCAAGTTGTTGTATAATATTCGATTGGTCGGGGAATATTATTTTTTTCGGAGAATATCTGTACGTACAATCATTGGTGGACCCCACAACAGAATTATTGTCGGATTGAGAAAATGACAAAAATATTTTATGAAAATAACGGCGGGAGTTTTACCGTTAACTGTTGAAACACCCGGTGTTAAAAGTACAGTAATACGCGTGATTGCATAGTAGCACACAATATTAATTATTGATGCTTACATGATAAGTCACTCAATTTTGTTGGTATTATTAATGTAATCATACAGAAAAGCTTTTTATATAAAACAGAATACTTTTATAAAGTTATTCTATAAATAGAATATATTATATTTTATTATGCATAGTGTTGCATAGTGCATGTATAGTGTTTTGCATAGTAAAATCTTTTTATATAAAACAGAATACTTTTATAAAGTTATTTGTTTTGTTAGACAATAATTAGAATATATTATATTTTATTATGCATAGGACCTGCATAGTGTTTGCATAGTAAATTTTTTTATAAAGTTATTCGTTTTATTATATTATAAATAGAATATATTATATTTTATTTAAAAAATTTTGCTTTAAATATGGACCGTCAGATTAAAGTAAATCAATCTGGATCGTTTATGAGTTAGTTGCTATGCAGTCCATTTTTCTATAAATAGAAGCTCATTCATTCATTATTTCTTAAGAATTCACTGAAACTCTAGAGAGATAAACTATAGAGAGAAAGAAGAAAAGTATTCTGCTACTTCACTACTCATATATCCAGTACTCTTTTTCTTAAGGTATGGAATATTATTTGTTGTACTCGTAAGGGTTGTTATTCTTTTGTATTCATGAAGAGAACTTATGTTATTTCATTCTTTATTATTCTGTTGGAATAACCTGTATGCGCGAGCTACCCTTTACTTGGTGACATTCTTCTATTATTCCGTATTTATTATTCTGTTGGAATATCCTGTCCGTGAGTTTTACGCCGGACCTGATTCCGTCTTTATTATTCTGTTGAAATATCCTGTCTGTGCGTTTTACGCTGGACCTGGTTCTGTCTTTATTATTATTCTGTTGGAATATCCTGTCTGTGCGTTTTACGCCGGACCTGATTCCGTCTTTATTAGTATTTTGTTTGAATAACATGTCTATGCGAAGTACCGCATGCATGGTGATTTTTGTTGTTATTCCATTCTTTATTATTGTGTTGGAACATCCTGTCGGTGCGAATTTCGCCTGACCTAGTTCCGTTATTTAGTATTCTGTTGGAATAACCTGTCTATGCGAAGTACCGCAAGCGTGGTGATTTCTTTTGTTATTTCATTCCTTATTATACTTAGTTGGTTAAAGTTTTGACTTCTATACTCCATGAAATTAGTGGAATATCCTTGATATTTGCGCTTCATCCAGTATCTTTTCATGAAAATATTCTTCCGAGCATTCTTGAATTTTACTCTACAAAGTAGTATCATGTTGACAATTTGGACATTATTAGTTCCTGGATAAATTAATTCTTGAACTTGTTTTATTGAATTCTTATATCATTTTCATCATCCTCATGTTTATATTTTTTAAAAGTCATTTGTGGCCTGTAGTGCATAGATGGACTTGGTATGATTATGACCAAGGATTATTCAGTATAATCATGACCGTAATGTTACAAATGATGTGGTAAAAGTTTTTATTGGCCCGTAGTGCATTGATGGAAAGTTGTTGGCATGATCATGACCATTAATAAATACACAAATATTCTTGGCCCGTAGTGCATGGATAATTGTGATCGTGATACTAAAGAATATCCTTGACCGTAGTGCAGGGGTGATTCGATGATGTGGATTATTTATTAAGCTGAGTACCAGCGATAAAAGTGATGAAAAACCTTTTAAATCATAGAAGGTAGTAGATTTTATTCTCTACTTGACTCTTCTAATGGATTGCTTGTTCCGCTGCAGTTAAACTTGATGTTTGTTATATTGTATCAGTTTAACACTGTTTAAGGCTAATGATAATTTATTCTGCATTATCTTAGTCATAATATTTCTTACTGGGCTAGTTGAGCTCACCCTTTTTTTCACTGTTCTCTTCAGGAAATGAGAATATAGCTGGAACGAGTCGGGGAACGGAGTGATGGTCCTAGATGGTGCATTAGTAGTCCTCACTATTCTGTGAAATAGTGTGATAATAATTGTATTGATGACTCCTTTTGAGTTTGTATACTCTCTAGTAGACAATATTTGTATTCAAACGCACAGTTTATGTTTTGTCGTATTTTACACGACCGTTGTATTATCAAGTTATATTTGAATTCTGTACCATGTTTCTGGCTACTCAAGATAGGTGATGTATACCTAATTTTGGGGGCGTCACACATATAAAACTTCACCTGCGTGTCAGCACTATATTGGTCAATTAACCAACTTACCCAAAAATAAACTTCATGTTAACCACTTCCTAGATTTATGGTGCTCAACCTGAGCATACTGCATATGTGTAGTATTCGAATAACAGTCGGTATTTGGGAGAATCTGTATCCAGGGTGAAAGTATGACCAGAACACTGGAAAATGGTATCAAGTGAATGGTTATAATGCAACAACAAATGTACAAGGGAGCTTTGACACGACTCTTAGCGATAAGATATCACAGTATTTTTATTTTGTCGCTAAGCCACATATTATTGGTCATGTTATTTTCTTCTTTTTTTACCTTTTTTTTTACGTCCACGTCTGAAACTATTTAATGATCGTGAGCAAAAGATATTAAAATGATCCAATTTTAAAATACTAATTAATTTATTAGGGTTATTTAAAAAATTAAAAATTCAATCGTGTATTCGATAAAACGTGCTGACTTGGTAAGTTCATTAAGTTTGCCAAATTTGGAATTAACTAATTTACTACTCCATCCATTTCCAAAAAAGTTAGTAAAGTAGTACAATTTTCACATATTAAAAAAATAAAAATTCAAAAAAATAAAAAATATTAAATTTATTATGAATAGTTCCACAAGTTTATATAAAATGACAGTTAAATTTTTTTATATACTAATTGATCTCATTAAATGACTTAATTATTCATCACTTTATATACTGTATCTCATTCTTTAAAAACTTTACGTGGACATGAAAATTTGACATAAAAATTGGATATGCGTGTATTTGAATTTTATTTAATTATATTTTGACCCCAGTGGTGAGTAAAAATACAAATAAATAAAATTCAAATACACACATGTCCAATTTTCATGTCCACCTAGAACAGCTGCTGATTTTTTAGAATATTTTGTGTGATTTCGAATTATGTTCCGAAGAGTACGTACGTTGCAAGAATGAAACTCAAAGATATTAGCGACAGCCGCACCAACAGTGGATCATGTGATTTAACGCGAAGAACCTTACCAAAGCTTGACACGGTAGCTGACGAATCTTTTACGAGTACGTGGACAATTGTGTGGACTGACTTACCCGCGTTAATCGTTATAAATGGTGACGCTACGTCGTAACTAAATTTATTTATTTATTTTGGTAGCTTATTTGAATTCCGAGGACGGAATTATTTTTAAGGGGTGAAAAATGTGATAACTCATATTTTTTATTAAATATTAACTACTTTTATTGTATACAATTGTATTTAAATTGGAAAAGGTAAATGATTTTGTTTTCCTCTTTTCTTCCTTGTTTTGTTTGGAAAATTAAATTCTTTTAGTTGGTAAGTAAATAACTGATTAAATTAAAATGGAGAAAGATAATTCCTCTTGTTAAAGTCTTGTGGTAAAATTATTCGGAGCGGGAAGCTACTTGGGAGATAAAGAAGACAATTCGGGCGGAGTATCCGCATCTTTTGATAATTAGGTACGTTCATTCTTTTGATTCCGGGGACGGAATCCTTTTTAAGGGGTAGGTGATGTAATACCCGGTAAAAAGATGATAATAATAATAATAATAATAATAATAATAAATAAAGTAAATAACATTTAAATCTATGTTTTAAATAGAATAATTGGGCTTGTCTTTTATTTGGGTCAATTTGAAAATAATGTTTGTGGGCTATAACAATAAGTGACAGAATCTTGTAAATTTGGGCTTTAAAACTAATTAAGTTCAATGTTATAAATCCTATTAGGACAAGGATGATTAATTATATATATGACTCAAACCTAATTGTATTGGATTCCATCTATTATGAAGCGAAGAGAAAGGCGGCTAGGAGTACAGAAAATAGAAAGAGAAAAATTCTCCCAACCAAGGTAATACCATTATTTTTATTATTGAGTATTTTTTTAGTTATTTTATGATCGGATCTTGCAAGCCTAATTAATTTGATTGTTTATTGTTATAAGTCATGCCTGGAGGGAATCTCAATTAAAACTAGCAAATAAATAAAGTATAAATTAGATTAGCTTGTTTGGAACATGTAGTTAAATTTCAAAGTATTGTTCTATATATTATATTGTGGTATCATGTTAGAAATTTTTTATATATTAGAACGGAGTTGGGAATTATGATTAAGTTTGTAATTAATTCGAATTTACTTCAGGATATCAGTTAATGAGTATTTCTTGTGAAACAGAGGTAGAATAAATATAAGTATGTAGTTAGTACAATGGTATTAAAAAAAAAATATATGGAGTGTAATAATAATAATAATAATAATAAAATGAATTTATGAATGGGTTAGAGATGAAAGAATATTTTTATAAGTGTACTTATATTTATTATTATTTTGTTTAGTTAGTTTGAACGAAAAGGCGATGATTAAAGGCATATTAAATAGATTATGAATTACTTTGGAATTATTAGTTTGGATTGTTTTTAATTTGAGGTGAATATGTTTAGGTTGTGAATGACGTTTCGTATTTGATATCGTTGACATTTGAGGGTAAGATTTGGTGGAGTGTGCTATAAATGGGTTGGAAGTATCAGGTACGGATTCCGTACTCTTTCAGCGACATTCTTGTTAAATTTGATTTGTTCGTTTTGTCGCTTGTTCGAATTTCGTTATTATTTCACATAATTGTTTCTTGTGAAATAAGTATATTAGTTTCATTTTGGAGTTGATTCATATAACTCGCATTTGTACTCTTTGAATGAGGTTATCATGTCTAATATTTATTTCGATAATTATAGAGCGGTACATGTTGCTACCTTCCTTTTGAAACCTTGTGATTATAATTTGATTTGGTTTAACATGTACATATAGAACCCTTTTGTTGGTATTATGTCGCATGTGTTGTGACATGGTATTTTTGTTAGAATATACCGTAGCGTATACCTGAGCTATAACCACCTGTGGGGGTACCACAGGCATGTCGTCTTGGCACGAGAGACATGACACTTTCCGTGGCGGTGTGATTAGTCCACGGCGTCTCCATTTTGGGCTCCGGAGTAAATGGGTCATTTGGTGTTTTGTTGTGGGAGGCGTATGGGTTAACCCTAGTTTTCTGTTCTGCGGATTGGTGATGTTGTGCCAAACACACCTATCCGATTTGCATACATTTGGATTCGCGGTCCAATGTGTGATTGCCTGTGTGACATTATTTTGATGTGCCTGTGTGGCATTATTTTGGTTGCCTATGTGGCATCATTTGACTTGCTTGTGTGGCATTAGTTTGACTTGCCTGTGTGGCAAGGTATATTTCTGAGCTCATTCGGTATGAAATAACTCTAGCCGTTTGTTTCAGCCTATTATTTTATTGAATTAGTTTTGTTGGTTTTTGTTCAGTTCAAGTCATTGAGTTAGTTACTTCAGTTCGCTATTTCTTTATTCTTTTATTGGTTTCATCAATTATGTTGATTCATATATATTCCATTCAGATCCTTGGATATTATATTTTCGTTCGTACTTGCACTTGACGCTTTTTCAGTAATTTGTCTCAACTGTTTTCGTATATCAGTTGTATATCTTTTGTATATCTGTATCCGTACTGGGCAATTGGCTCATGCTGTGTTTTTCTTCCGGCAGGTTTGCAGGGGTGATTCAGGGCTAGTGTGATGAGAGTTTTGCCTTTAACCAGTTAGGTTGATTCAAATTTTAAGTTTTGATTATTTTGACTCAGTTTAGAGAATTGTACTTATTACTTTATTGATGGATCACCACTATTAATATTTTGAGGTTGTTAGTGCTCTGTTTATTTATTTTGAGGTTTGTTGTGCTTTGCACGTGACCTCCCTTTCCTTTTCGGGAAGGGGGTGTTACAGAGATGGTATCAGAGCTTAGGTTCTTTCTTGGAGAAAACCTATTTAGGTTTGACCTGTGAGTTATGGGTAAATCACTGGGTAGACGTCGTAGGAATTTTAGTCGATTTTGTTCTTTGTTTAGTTGGTCTTGATTTTGACCAAGTGTCATTCTCTCCTCGAGTTGTAGTTAATTTCAGAAATGTGATATACATTGTTAAGATTATTATTGTTATGCACTGGAGCAATAATATTAGTTAAGAATTGTGATTGGATATCATTAAAGAGAATAAATACGTGATTGCGTTTATGATTGGATATTTTGTACAGTTAAGAAAGGATTATATGATTATGATGTGAGGATTTGTATAAGCGAGTTTTTGATATTGGAAAATTATTTGTTAGAGTTGTTTTTGGTGACAATTTATTATGATCTTAGAATTGAGGATTTGATTTTGATGATGATTTTGTTTATGTTAAGCTTGTGGATAATTTGAGATATGTGTATTGATGTGATACTATGATAAAGTGAAAACTATTAAGTATAGATGATTTCTTGTAATTTGAGTTGTTGATATTCGAGGTAATTAGATTAATCTTTTGGAGTTGATGATCAATTTTGTGGTTATTTCCTAGTAGAATATTGGAGTTATGTCCTATGAAGTTTATTTGTGATAGTATGAGGAGACATTGAAATTTATTGAATTAAGAATTGCATTAAGAGAATGATTGATTCATTGAATGATTAGATATATAATAAGTGATGAATCTTTAAGAGATTTTGAAAGCTATAGTGTGCTTATTCAGATAGTAGGATATATGATTTGGAGTTGGTATGGTGATGAAGAGATCTTAGTAGTAATATATTTTTGGTGTAATATTATTTGAGAATTAATTTGATTTGAGGTTATGATATTTTGAAACTCTTAAGGACTTAGGAGAGTTGGTGATAAAGAGATTTTAGTAGTATATTATTTGGTGTAATATTATTTGATGAATAGTTTAAATGGAGGATGAGATATTTTGAAGCTTTTGAGGACTTGGGTAGAGTTGGTAATATAGTTTGCATAGTTGTTTTGTTTATCTGATGTCTTTAGAGTTTTGTATGAATTTATGTAAAATAAATTAAAAAAAAAATAATTTGTTAAATCTTTGTTATGTGTGGGAAAAAAAAAATCACAAATTGAAGATTATTTTAAATATTTTGGGTATTCGAATCGTATTTAAATGAAAAGAAAATTTTGTGTGATTTCGAATTATGTTCCGAAGAGTACGTACGTTGCAAGAATGAAACTCAAAGATATTAGCGACAGCCGCACCAACAGTGGATCATGTGATTTAACGCGAAGAACCTTACCAAAGCTTGACACGGTAGCTGACGAATCTTTTACGAGTACGTGGACAATTGTGTGGACTGACTTACCCGCGTTAATCGTTATAAATGGTGACGCTACGTCGTAACTAAATTTATTTATTTATTTTGGTAGCTTATTTGAATTCCGAGGACGGAATTATTTTTAAGGGGTGAAAAATGTGATAACTCATATTTTTTATTAAATATTAACTACTTTTATTGTATACAATTGTATTTAAATTGGAAAAGGTAAATGATTTTGTTTTCCTCTTTTCTTCCTTGTTTTGTTTGGAAAATTAAATTCTTTTAGTTGGTAAGTAAATAACTGATTAAATTAAAATGGAGAAAGATAATTCCTCTTGTTAAAGTCTTGTGGTAAAATTATTCGGAGCGGGAAGCTACTTGGGAGATAAAGAAGACAATTCGGGCGGAGTATCCGCATCTTTTGATAATTAGGTACGTTCATTCTTTTGATTCCGGGGACGGAATCCTTTTTAAGGGGTAGGTGATGTAATACCCGGTAAAAAGATGATAATAATAATAATAATAATAATAATAATAAATAAAGTAAATAACATTTAAATCTATGTTTTAAATAGAATAATTGGGCTTGTCTTTTATTTGGGTCAATTTGAAAATAATGTTTGTGGGCTATAACAATAAGTGACAGAATCTTGTAAATTTGGGCTTTAAAACTAATTAAGTTCAATGTTATAAATCCTATTAGGACAAGGATGATTAATTATATATATGACTCAAACCTAATTGTATTGGATTCCATCTATTATGAAGCGAAGAGAAAGGCGGCTAGGAGTACAGAAAATAGAAAGAGAAAAATTCTCCCAACCAAGGTAATACCATTATTTTTATTATTGAGTATTTTTTTAGTTATTTTATGATCGGATCTTGCAAGCCTAATTAATTTGATTGTTTATTGTTATAAGTCATGCCTGGAGGGAATCTCAATTAAAACTAGCAAATAAATAAAGTATAAATTAGATTAGCTTGTTTGGAACATGTAGTTAAATTTCAAAGTATTGTTCTATATATTATATTGTGGTATCATGTTAGAAATTTTTTATATATTAGAACGGAGTTGGGAATTATGATTAAGTTTGTAATTAATTCGAATTTACTTCAGGATATCAGTTAATGAGTATTTCTTGTGAAACAGAGGTAGAATAAATATAAGTATGTAGTTAGTACAATGGTATTAAAAAAAAATATATGGAGTGTAATAATAATAATAATAATAATAAAATGAATTTATGAATGGGTTAGAGATGAAAGAATATTTTTATAAGTGTACTTATATTTATTATTATTTTGTTTAGTTAGTTTGAACGAAAAGGCGATGATTAAAGGCATATTAAATAGATTATGAATTACTTTGGAATTATTAGTTTGGATTGTTTTTAATTTGAGGTGAATATGTTTAGGTTGTGAATGACGTTTCGTATTTGATATCGTTGACATTTGAGGGTAAGATTTGGTGGAGTGTGCTATAAATGGGTTGGAAGTATCAGGTACGGATTCCGTACTCTTTCAGCGACATTCTTGTTAAATTTGATTTGTTCGTTTTGTCGCTTGTTCGAATTTCGTTATTATTTCACATAATTGTTTCTTGTGAAATAAGTATATTAGTTTCATTTTGGAGTTGATTCATATAACTCGCATTTGTACTCTTTGAATGAGGTTATCATGTCTAATATTTATTTCGATAATTATAGAGCGGTACATGTTGCTACCTTCCTTTTGAAACCTTGTGATTATAATTTGATTTGGTTTAACATGTACATATAGAACCCTTTTGTTGGTATTATGTCGCATGTGTTGTGACATGGTATTTTTGTTAGAATATACCGTAGCGTATACCTGAGCTATAACCACCTGTGGGGGTACCACAGGCATGTCGTCTTGGCACGAGAGACATGACACTTTCCGTGGCGGTGTGATTAGTCCACGGCGTCTCCATTTTGGGCTCCGGAGTAAATGGGTCATTTGGTGTTTTGTTGTGGGAGGCGTATGGGTTAACCCTAGTTTTCTGTTCTGCGGATTGGTGATGTTGTGCCAAACACACCTATCCGATTTGCATACATTTGGATTCGCGGTCCAATGTGTGATTGCCTGTGTGGCATTATTTTGATGTGCCTGTGTGGCATTATTTTGGTTGCCTATGTGGCATCATTTGACTTGCTTGTGTGGCATTAGTTTGACTTGCCTGTGTGGCAATGTATATTTCTGAGCTCATTCGGTATGAAATAACTCTAGCCGTTTGTTTCAGCCTATTATTTTATTGAATTAGTTTTGTTGGTTTTTGTTCAGTTCAAGTCATTGAGTTAGTTACTTCAGTTCGCTATTTCTTTATTCTTTTATTGGTTTCATCAATTATGTTGATTCATATATATTCCATTCAGATCCTTGGATATTATATTTTCGTTCGTACTTGCACTTGACGCTTTTTCAGTAATTTGTCTCAACTGTTTTCGTATATCAGTTGTATATCTTTTGTATATCTGTATCCGTACTGGGCAATTGGCTCATGCTGTGTTTTTCTTCCGGCAGGTTTGCAGGGGTGATTCAGGGCTAGTGTGATGAGAGTTTTGCCTTTAACCAGTTAGGTTGATTCAAATTTTAAGTTTTGATTATTTTGACTCAGTTTAGAGAATTGTACTTATTACTTTATTGATGGATCACCACTATTAATATTTTGAGGTTGTTAGTGCTCTGTTTATTTATTTTGAGGTTTGTTGTGCTTTGCACGTGACCTCCCTTTCCTTTTCGGGAAGGGGGTGTTACATAACAAGTAGTATACAACATAGCTGCTTCACTACTTTACTGATATCAAGTATATGTTTTACATAATCACGTTCATTTATACTCTTTCTTAATTACAAAAGAATACAGAACCTCAAAGGTACTAAACTTGACTTTTATTTTAAACCCAAACTCTTAAATTTAGGATTAATCGAGAGGCAACATAATCATCATTTATTTAACGAGATAAAATGATACAAGTCATCCAGGACATTTCACCAACAAATGGTATGCTCCACATCCAAAATCAAACACTACAAACACAAAACTAAATTAAACAATAATACATGATGAACTAATCATTATAATCTACCGGGAAACTCAAATTAATTAGTATATTTAAATTTTCTTTGCTTAAAAATTATCTCATTAGCATGGGTAAATAAATGTGGAAGATCGAAATAAGTGGAGCTTAGAAATAACAGAAACTTGCCTTGAGATTGCCATTGAAAGACTGAGGTGCAGCTGTCATTTCTATTTCCTTCCTCACCGATCGATTTCATTCAGCTTTACACCAACACAAAATGGTTTCTTTGATTAGCAGCGAGTGATAGCTCTTCAGCAGCTTTGGCATGCTGTGTTTGGTTGGGTGGAATGAGAGAGGGAATGGAAATAAAAAAAAAAAAAGTCTAAACCTTCCAATACAGGTTTTTTTACGTTAGAGGTATCTGGAATGGATATTTAGTCTTTATTGGGCTCTAGTAAACCTTTAACTGAATGGATCTTGCCCATATCATATCAGTAGCTTACGTCTCTCTTTTTCCATTAATTATAGGTATGTTTGGTTCACATTCCTGGCATGTATGGAATGGAAGGAATGAAATAGAAATATGAATGGAATGGTCGTTATCATTTTTATTAATTCCTTTATGAATAAAATTATTATTCTACTTTAGGTATTTAGTTTATATGAATTACATTGTTAATGAAATGCGAAATGATTTTTTTCGTTTTTTATATACCACGAACTTCTTATAAAATGAATAAAAAATATTTTTTTTACTAGAATTTTTTAAAATATTTTTATGCATTTAAAATTCAAATAAACACTTTCATGAAAAAAAAACCTTAAAGCCAATATAAATAAAAATAAACAAAAAGTAATATAGTATGAACTAACAAACAATTATTCAAGCTAAAGTATATATATATATATATATATATAGCAAGGATCAAGTGCATACCCCTTATCTTACTCACTCGTGCTCAACCTCTTTTAGGCGACGGTTTCGGTCATACAACCGTCGTCTATACTTTTAGCGACGGACAACATATAGCGTCGCTAAAAGTATAGACGACGGTTGTGTGAACGAAACCGTCGCCTAAAGGGGGGTGAGCACGGGTGAGTAAGATAATGGGTATGCACTTGATCCGGACCGTAATTATCTTACTCACCGGTTCTCACCCCCCTTTAGGCGACGGTTTCGTTCACATAACCGTCGTCTATACTTTTAGCGACGCTATAGGTTGTCCGTCGTTAAAAGTATAGACGACGGTTGTATGACCGAAACCGTCGCCTAAAAGAGGTTGAGCACGAGTGAGTAAGATAAGGGGTATGCACTTGATCCTTGCTCTATATATATATATATATATATATATATATAATTTTGAATCATATATGAAACTAATGTATTATTTTTAAATGAAACTAACGTATTATTTTTAAAGATGCATAAGATAAAGCTACGTTATAAATAGATTTTTTTTTCATGGAATAATATTGGGATTAATATATACGACACATTGTTTTTTGTAGTTGTTAGGTTTGGAGTCAATATCCACGTTAGCTGATATTAATTTATATACGGAGTATCTATCTGTCCTAGGTTTAGGTTTACTTTAAAGCTACACTGAAATTTAAACAATATGTTTAATGAATACTCTCTTCGTCTACCTTTGTTTTATTTTATTTATTTTATTTTTATTTACGGTATTTTTTCAATAAAAAACTTATTTTTTTTTATAGTTTTTTGTTCAAACTTGTTCTATTATTTTTTATTTATTATTCACATAATTGTGATAAAAAAATAATAAATAAATAAATTAAAGTGCACCGGTCATTACCGGTCGTTAAGGCCACCAGACCCCCTCAACCCCTCTTCGTCCCTAATTATTTGACGTTTTAGATTTTTTTATTTGATCCTAATTATTTGACGTTTGTTCAAATCAATGAGAATTAATGACAAATTTTTCAAAATTACCCCTCATTACTCTGCCTATTTTTTTGATACTTTAAACTCTTTCTATCTCCTTATCCCAACAAAACTCTTCTTATCCCAATAAAAGATTTAAGGGTATTATAAGCAATTGAGTACTATATTTAATATTTTTCAATCAATATCTTAATTCTTGTGTCCACCTCTAAAACGTTAAATTTGGTTGATAGGAATTGCAATAAGTGTTTTTTGAGTCTTGTTACATGTAACCATAAACTTTAAAATGACTCCGATCTTAATTTATTTATCTTATCATTTAGTGACTCACCATATTTTCTGTACATATTTATTAGGCATTTTCAAATTTAATTTTGTTCATTAATATTGTAAGCTATTTAAAAAAGTAGTACTCATTATTTATTATAAAATTTATTCTTTTATATTTTTTTAATGAATTATCTCGAGTTTTAAAATATCACAAATCAACTTTCAAAACATTTATAATTTGAGCTTTAAAAAAAAATTAATCTTATATACTTTTATTGAACTCTGCTGTATTAGTATTACCATATATATTAGGGTCCTTTACACTAATATACAACATTTAGAAAGTAATTACAAAAATAAAACACGCACAACATAATTACAAAAATAAAACAACACAATATAAAGTTGCTAAAATCACGTATATGTCAGTTACGGACTCTCCTATATGCAACTAACCACACCTAAAATCAAGCGACTGAACAAAACATGCAACTTTGATACCGGAGAAATCCAAATCTTCACCACTACGCGACACACCATTGAGATCGGAGAAGACGAAGCTTTTCGTCGCGACACACCACTGCAGTAATCTTGCATCTCTAAGAAGAAAACTGTTGGCGCGACGAATCAGTAAGATCGAAAATAACATACAAAATCAACGCCGCCTTCAAGATCAGTAACCAAAAATATTGTTGCAGTGATTGTTGAATACAAAATCAACATCAACTTCAATTCAAATACTGTGGTATGTAAGTTTAAAACTTATAAGCATATAGATACTTATAGTTACTACGAATTACTAAATTGATTATCTTTCTTAAGTTTTTCAAACTTAAATTGTCACAAAGTTTGAATACTGAATGTTGTGCTTGCAAAATATATTTGAAAACATGTTTTATATTATGGTTAATAAGGTTATATAAATTGGTTACTGTCTAATGTTGGTTTGGTTACTGATTATTTTGTATTGGTTACTGTGTAACATTATACCGTCTAATGATGTCTTAGTTACTGACTAATGCTATTTTGGTTACTGCATAATATTAATAATTAATGCTGACTTGGTTACTGACTAATGCTGATTTGGTTACTATGTAATATTATATTGGTTACTGACAAATGCTGACTTGTTTACTGTGTAACACTATAATGGTTATTGACTAATTCTGAATTGGTTACTGTATAAAATTATTATAATGCTGACTTGGTTACTGTGTAAAAATATTATTTAGTGACTCATGCTGACTTGATTACTGAATAATGCAAACTTAATTACTGCAGTGATTAATTGGTTACTGTATTATTGGTTGCTGAAGCATATTAATGTACACTTCTACTTATGTTTTTTATATTAATGGTTATTTGTTAGCCAAATTGGTTACATATATTCTTACAAAAGTCTGCCTTTAGTTGGTAACAGATAAATTATACTGGTTGTTTTTTATTGTAAAATGCAAGGAAAACCCTATTTTTACTGGTTGTTTTTTGTTACTGATTAATGCTGATTCGGTTACTGTGTAACATTATATGGTTACTGAATATTACTGAGTTGGTTGCTGTGTAAAATTATAATGGTTACTGACTAATACTGACCTGGATACTGTTTTACATTATATTGGTTACTGTCTAATGCTGACTGTTACTATGTAAAATTATAATGGTTACTCAATAGTGCTGACCTGGTTACTGTGTAAAATTATAATGTTATATTCTTTTGTAATTGTTTCATTTATATTGGTTGTAAAATTATCTGGTTACTATCTGAAATATCTTCTGGCTATGAACTTGAGCTTCTGTCTTAACTACATGAACATCAAAATTAGAATCCAACTGCACAAACGCAAACAAATTTCTTCAAGTCCTTAATAGAATCACCTTCTGTGATTCTTTTCTTCTTTCCATCCTTCTTCATTGTATCAACCATTCTATACAAAACATAAAAATAACACAAATCCAAACAATCAATACCCCATTCTGTTAGAAAAATAGTGTATATGTATGATCATATTGACAATTAATTAGTAGAATGAAAATTAACAGAAATTAGAAGCATACCTTAGAGAAACCAGAATCCTTTCAGTTGTGAGAGAGTTGGAGAGAGAAAAACACGTATTAGCCTGAAAGTCACGTATTCAATTTTCTGTCGGAGTTGAGAGACTGTGGTGTTGCGGCGGCGGCGACGGCGAAAGAGGACGACGACGAGTGGCTTCGAGAGGAGAGAGAGAAGTAATAAGGGAGAAGAGAGAGAAATAGTAAGGGCGTAGAGAGAGAGACTGAAGGAAGATGGAAACTAATTTGTTATGTCAGCCCATTAATATTAATCCCTTAATTTAAGGACTCAATATTAATCACTTAATTTAAGGACTCTTTAATTGTATTAGTATTGTAAATATATATGATGAAATGTCATATTTTTGTAATTATTTTATGAATGTATGATTTTTGTAATTACTTTTAAAAATGTACTATAATATGTAATTCTTCCTTTATTCCAAGCCTAAATACACATTAGGCTTGACTATTTGTTATCCCAGCACTCTATTTTGGAGATCGAAGAGTAGGGTTGTTACAACTGAACCCCCTAATTAAAGTCATTTAAAATCTTTTTATTTCTTCAAAATTAAGAGATCAAAACCGTCTGAAAAAAACTAGTGAAAGAGATGGAAGTACTTGAGCCGCAGACATATGTACATACTATCTGGAAATTTTATTCCCTTTCCATCATGCAATAATCTACTACTTACTTACTAGATATGCCTTCCCTGGTAACAAGCTTAATTCCCCGCACCCACAGCTCAGCCATTTCAACTCCACCCTCACACAGGAAATGTACTACCTTATTCTTTGTTGTTATTACCCGAAATAGTCCAGTTTCATCGCCATCGCCCTTGCTCCGCCTGAACCTTTGAAAATTGTCGCTTGCTCCCACTTCAGCCTCTCGGCATATAACGTTTCTCCTCCTTGAATTCCCCCACCGTAATACTCCTTTGCTTCCCACCATTTTTATAACTTTCTTATGTGGAGCTCCTCTTCCTTCCCTGGTGTGTTTCCACACATTGGCACCACTCAAGACCAGCTCGCGAGAAAGCTGATCAAATATCACGCTCTCCACATCATATCGTTTACAACCAGTCTTTCTTGCAAGTGAAATTGCCATTTCGCCTTTTGCATTCTTCAGATTACAATGAGCTCCACGAGAGATCAAGAGCTCACACACGTGTGCATGGCCTTCTCTTGCTGCCAACATCAGAGGTGTATAGCCATCCCCATCTGATATATTTACATCGTAACCTCTACCTGTCAACAGTTTAACTGCATCCAAGTCTCCATGGCGACCTGCATAATGTAGGGCATAAAACCCTTCACCATAGCGGTTACCCTTCTCAAGGGTGAACTCAAGCATTACCTTCTCAAATAGATCACAGTTCGGACTTAATTTTGACAGTGTGATAGCGGTCTCACCAGATTTATTACTAATCTTTACATCAGCCCCTGCATAAACAAGTAAGCGAAAGGCTTCAACATGACCCTCCAGTGCAGTAACCATTACTGCCGAAAAACCTTTATCATCCTGATAATCTAGATTAATTCCTCCCTGTAAAATAAGCGCTTTCAAAGCTTGTACATCTCCAGACCGAGCTACAAACATTAGAGGGGAAAAGACGGAAGTTTTGCTCGACTTAAGGATACTTTCTGCCCTAACAACATCTAGAACAGCTTGTTGGAAACCAAGGTACCATCGGTTTGATCCAGCTAGTGAACTTGCAGATTGGCCAACTATATTGACCAAGCCAAAATCAATTCCAGCTCTGGCCAAAACTTTAAGGCACTCTTCCTGCTTATGTTTGACACAGATCATTAGAGCCGTCTCACCATTGTCTGTTGTTGCATTAAGATCACAGCCAGAGCCAATGAGACACTGGAGAATAGTTGATGATCCGAGACGGGCAGCAATGTGTAATGGGCGGAAATTGGATTTTTGGGATGTTTTAATTGGGGATTCTATGTGAGCACCGGAATCTAAGAGCACCTTGGCAGCTCCTGCATTGCCACAGAGGATGGAATGGTGTAGGAGATTTCTTCCAAGGTGTGGGATGTTGAGGGAGACGTGTTGGAGGAGCATGTGCAAGATTGTGCCACTGGCTTCAAAATACTCCACTGCTAACCAAGTGATAGGATAGGGCTCTGCAAGTCCTGCACCCACCCGGAACTCTTCACCTGAGGCCATATCCCAAGACCATGCTCCCAATTGTATTTCGATAGTAGTTCTGGCACCAGCCTTGTTTTTTCAAATGGAAAAAATCAAATAACAGTTGTTAGTATTGTTTATTTAGGAAAATATGCATTAGCCTAATAGCCAACATTAAAAATAACTAAAATAAACAAATAAAGTGGAAACCTTTTTTTCATTCTAAATTTTTTTTGGTCAATACTGAATGTCAGTACAAAATTTAGTGTACTAATGGATAAGCTAAGCTTATGTTAAGATTCTGGCTTTAATGGAATTGTCATCCAAAAGTACAAGTCCAGCAATTTCACAGTTGTTGCACCAACAATTTTGAGAGGACCCCCATTTCTGACCTAAGTGCCATATAAGTTATGACTATCATAGCGGTTCACTTAAATTCCTATCAATTTCCAGAATCCTAAATTTCCTACAAATATTAATTTTGGGGATTTTTTTTTTGGACGATTTCATCATGTAGCTTCAGTACAGTCCTTTTCCTGTATGCAAAATGATTATACAACGCGACTTGTTAACACATCGGACACAGAGTAATTGTATTGGGGAGTATAAAGTACTGAAGAAATTGAACTGAAGCCACGTTCTTTACTGCAAGGCATTATGGAATTATCAGGAAAGGTGTGAAATTCTGAGATTTGAAGCAAATAATGTGAAGGAAATTGAATAAATCACAGAAGATATAAAATTTACCTGTAGCAGAAGACGTACAACAGAGACCTGCCTACTAACAACAGCAGCTACAAGTGCAGTACAATCAGTATTTGTGTACAGAGAAGGTTTGGATGACCTGAGTAGCACTCGGTCGGTTGTGTTAGGATCCACTCCACACTGCCATTTCAGCAAAGGAAACCATATCAAAATTGCATTTGAAGAAAGCTTGCTAATACAAACCCTATTGGCATTAATAAAGATGCACTTAGGTAATTCAACTATTTCTAATTTCAGGCAGAAAATTCAAACATTAAAATATCCATCCAGATGAGATAAGGTGTAAACAATTCAAAGTAGAAAATTTCTTTATTGAGTGCTAAAAATTTCTAGTTGCGACTTGCATGTTAACACCTGTGCAATGCAGATTATAGCTAAAAGTTTTTCGAAAAGAAAGAGAGATGACTTTATAATTGAATCACCGTGTCAGTTTGATTTTACCAGTAGTTAAAAAATATTTGAAGTCATTAAGCAACAACAATAATTCAAAAAAAAAATTCACAGTTTGTTATGATGTATATAGCATGTAATATGAAAATAGTTGCTGAACATCTGATATGAATGAGTTATTTTGATGTTTTACCTTCATGAGAGCATCGACAACATCCACGAACCCTCTGCAGCATGCAGTGACAAGACCATGCAGGGCAATATGGGAACGAATTAGATCAGACCCCATGAGCAGCTCCGCAGACCTTGCATACCCATGACAGCTGGCCTCTAAGAGAGCCTCCTCACAAGCCGGCTGAGATGCTCCAGCTTTAAGTAAGATCTCCAAGATTTCTAAGTGGCCCTCCCTTACTGCTGCTGTTGTCGAGAAGCCCCGGAAAAGTTTCTGATTCACATCGGCCCCAATACTCTGTCATTGTGAAAAATACCAAACCTCATCATGTAATGCACTGGCGACAAAAATACTCTGACCAAATAATTATTCTTTTTTCGCAATTTTTATGCTAAAATCTAATCCTTGTTTAAGAAGAAAAAACCATTGATACTATTTGCGAAGTATCTTGGATTCTCTCTGAATGCAGGTGGCATGGCCACAAAATAACAAAAACAGGGAACAGAGTTGATGTGACAGACAACAGAGCATGGGACTTTCATTTGGAAGTACATATAGGTAATTAATAACTACAAGAAGAGGGGGGATGTATCATGTATATGCATACTGAAATGTTCCTTATAGACTTTCTATAGACTGTTAGAAACAACTCAGAATGGGCCCTGCCTACCTCCACATATATATTATACATAGCTTATCTTTTATATCTGCAAGTATATACTAATAAATAATGGTATTTTCGTTCTTTTCCTCTGTAAACTTTTTAATGTTCACCAAGGAAGAAGACAAAATTAAATAAATAATACAAATCATGTACGTATATTCAGAGACAACAGAGCACGACAGGATTATGTTTTTCTTCACCATTTTCAGGCAACTAGGTGCTGCCTATTGTTTTTAGGATCATTGGATCTTCTTAGAAATTTACAATTTAGTTTTAATTGTTTACAAAGAAATAATAGTTGTCCTCGTAACATTTCTTGAAGTTTATTTCAGCTGGATAGGAATGATCGTAACATTTCTTGAAGTTTATTTCAGCTGGATAGGAATGAGAGGAAAAAGAACTGTGACAAAGAAGATGCTAACAGGATGAGACTATTTTAATGACTGTAGAATTAGAGACTGAAATTGCATTAGAACTAGGCAAATTCCAAAAGAAAATATCCAACTTGCAGCTATGAAGTGAGGTAACACCTCTCCACAGATTGTATTAAACAAAGTAAGCTGATAAGCTAATTAAAATCTTGGTAAAGAATTTAAGTTAAAACAAAGGAATCAAGAAAAATATGAATAAAGAAAGAAAGAAAAAAGACATTATGGTATACCCCCTCCCTCCTCTTTATCTTCCCAGTAAAAAGTTGCATCGAGTAAAAGTAATATGTGGTTGAGCGCTATACAGTTTAGCCTAACCCAGGTAATGGGCCACTGAAATAATAAAGAGCTAGTTTAATTGAGCAAAAGATGATGCAAACTACTATAAAGTAAAATTATTTTACCTAGTTAAGCATATTCAATTCAACAGATCATTAAACATTTTGGGACTACTAGACATCAACTTCACATTTACAGAACCCCCAGAATGAAAAGGCAAAGATAACTATTATTAACCAGCTAAAGTCTAATGGAGTTAATAGGTTTAACATCAAATAAAGTTTACAATACTCTGTCCTTCAAACTTAAGAAGTCCTTGATCTAATATTTCATAAAAATGAATGCAAAAAAAGAGGAGAAATCTAGTTCTCTGTAAAGAGAAAATCTCAGTAACTATATTGATCGAATTATATATATCTCAAATACAACCAAGTAATTTGTTAACACACAATCAAAAAGTAAAGAATTGCAAAAAAGATACAGGTGAAAAAGACGGCCAATTCCTAAGCTTCTCAGACTTCAAATTTTCCTCGCTTGTTGTACCATCAAATTTAGTAACCAACAGAAAAGTTTGTATGGAAAATTTAATATCAATATATATATATATATATATATATATATATATATATACGGTCCGGATCAAGGCATATCCCTTATCTTAGTAACCCGTGCTCACCCCCCTCTAGACGACGGTTTCGGTCATACAACCGTCGTCTATACTTTTAGCGACGCTATATCGCTAAAAGTATAGACGACGGTTGTATTACCGAAACCGTCGCCTAAGGGGTAAGTAAGATAAGGGGTATGCACTTGATCATTGCTATATATATATATATATATATATACACACACACAACAGATCAGGTCTGGGAGTCCGAACCTGATCAAAAACGGACCCCAATTTTTTTTTTTTTGTAGAACAACTAAAAAAAATATGGAACTGAAATTTTTCAATAATACAATGTTTTGGGTGTGTTTTTAATACCTATACCAACTAATGTATGTACAGTTTGCCCATACTGTACAGAAATGTTTTGGTATAGTCATCCAAATCACGCCCAAAACACTGTATTATGTAAAAATTCCAATTCCATAATTTTTTTTAGTTGTTTCAAAAAAAAGCAAAAAAAAAAGGTCCGTATTTTAATAGAGTCCGGGATCCCGGACTGAATTCGGACTTTATATATATATATATATATATATATATATATATATATATATATATATATATAATAAGCGATTAAAGAAGATCGCCCAAGTTTGAGCTTTAATTCAGCAAATAACATTAATTAAGCAGACTACAAATAACCACCTAAACATTTGTCTAAAACTCTGAATTTTGCAATGAATGAAAAAGCTTCACAATTTAGATTTTGAATAAAAAATCAAATCAGTAAAAATGCTGGACGCTGTAATGCCAAAAAAACAAAATTTTCACAATTAGACAAATAGAAAGTACCATTTCCAGTTAACTATCAACAAAATGCAGATATATCAACTCATGTTACAATCCAACAGTAACATGCAAAAAACTTAATCAACTTAATTGATCCGATCAATAGAATCAAAAAATCAGAGCAGAGCTAAATAACATTACCAGTAATTTCCTCACAAGAACCACATTTCCGGCATTTACGGCGAGGAACAACGCCGAAACGTCGGTCTTGAACTGTTCGTACTCAACTCGAACTTCAATCGGCAATTCATCGTGACAGACCAGCTCCGTCTTCCGAACCTTCAAGCACACGGCGCCGACGTAGTTAACGTCGACCAACGGATCGGCGAGGCACTCGAACGCCGATTTTAGATCGTTAGAGTGCGTAGCTTCGAGGAGCCGTTGCGAAACTTCTGTCTCGTAGTCCACCGGAACCACCTGTCTTCCGGCCAGGAAACCGCCGGCAGTTGAGTAGCCGAACACCGTCATTTCCGTCGCAGCAGGTGGTTTTGCAGATAGTACTATCACTTAACTTTCTTTCTTTTTCTCTCTCTCTATATATATATCTAATGTATTTGTATATTAGTACTTTCTCTCTATATATAGACCGGGGGGAGAAACTTGAAAGAATTGAGCGCCAGGGACAAAAGAGAGGGAAGGAGTGGGAATGCTATAAGTAGCCATTTTTATTGGCTGAGTTTTTAACTTTAACCGCCGTAATTTAGTATTTTATGTAATTCTGTAATTAAGCACACCTAGAGGGGGGTGAATAGGTGTAAATACTTAGAAGTGATCTAAAGTGTTCAATTTTTAAAATTAAACATAGTAGACTATAATCGGACGGTCTAACCCTGTCCGTATTAGTTATATTCTTAACTGTTAAAAACGGACAGCTAATACCTGTCCGTATTAGTATAAAACTTTTTTCAACGTGAACAAAAATCAGCAGAATATAAGAAGCTAAGAACAGAAGCAAAACAACAGTAAATCACACCGAGATTTTTACGTGGTTCAGCCCCTATCCTCTAGTCTAGTAGCCTAATCCACGTCCAATCCCAACTAGGATTGGAGACTCACTTTATTAAAATAATACTCAGCTATTACAAAGTAAATAAAAACTCCCTGTTACAACGACGATCACTTGGACACCTCTGCCCCCTTTGCACCTCTGCAACACCTCTCACCTCTGAGACTTTTGATACATTCGTTGTACAGACTGAATATTACTAAAATAAAAACTCAAGCCAACCTAGACTTGTACTATGTTTACAATAGATATAAATGAAATAAAGGATATAAGAACACTGTCAACCAAGAATATAAGAATGGTTATCTTTAGATAGCTCTCTTGAAGATTACGTTCTGCAGCCTTGTATCCTTTCATGAAGCCGAGTAAAACAGAATATATAGAAGAGAGAGCAACGGCTATAATGAACGTTCCAAATGCAACAGCCATAATGATCGTTCTAATAAAACAGCTTAGTACTTTGAAATAGTAAAATACGTTAGGCAATAACAACTCAGGAGAAGTAGTCAAATAAAATATAAAGACTAGCTGAAAGAGTCCAACTTGATTGTAAACAAGTTTCCTTTAAAACAACAACTCTGTTAGCAAGACTCCAAAAATAACTGAAGTTCCAATTTAAATAAGAGTCCATAGATATACCAATTCCTAACAAGATCTGCAATACACGTAAATTGGTATAACAGATATATTAATTCATATTAGTCTTCACCCCAAATCAGGAACAGAAAGCATGTGAAACAACTAACATAAACTGCAACTAACATAAACTGCAGTATACTTTTCATGCTACTACAAACAAACATGACTTGATATATAAAAATAGTTTAGTCCATAAAACATTGTCATCATTAAAACTTTAGAGTATATATATATATATATACTAACATTTTACTGTGCTTTGCGATCAGAGAGAGAGAGAGCGTGAGTGTTTTAGTGTAGTACTCCTATGTTTTACTGGTTAGTAGTACGAATGATCAGACGGGTGAGGACACTCCTCAATCCAGCTGTAATTTTAAACTAAACTTGATAATGTTTGGTAGGAATGTCCGAAAATATTTTTGTGTCCGTTCCATGTATTAGAATGTGTTTAATTATTTTAATTAGCTCTTAAATTTGTTAAGAGGGTGAATTAATTTGAGTTATTTATTTATAATGTGATTAATTTATTATTTGGTTAATAAGTAAGCAGAACCAAAGTATAACTAAAACAGTTTGGGCCTCTGTAATTCTTGCTATTTTTGTTTTGTTTATGTTTCTATTTTTTAATATTATTCGAGTAATAAATGTCTTTTAAATTATTTATTTTTTTAAAATAATTATAAAAGTGTCGCTTAATATACATACATATATATATATATATACATGCATCATCCCTTTTTTCAGTGAACTTTAAATAGTGAATCAAAACCGAACTGATTATAACGATAATTTTTTGCGTCGCTATAGTCAATGAAAAAGGGCATAATAAAAATTATGAGTTACCGTTTAATTTTACAACACACAAACTCAACTCAAGTTTACCTATTTTTTTTCTTTTGTTCTCTTTTAGTTGTCAAGCAAACATCAGTCGACCTTTTTTGACAAATACATTTTACTTGTAAGCATCATGTTACTAATAACAAATAAACTCTTTCACAAGGATTAAATTTTTTTTAGAAAATAAGGCTGATCGAGCTAGATTGCTAGGCAACATCAACTCATAGTTTAATTTAAAGAGCTAGCTAGCTAGCTAAAACAATGGCTGACTTATGTTGGTCCTTAAGCTGCAAACTGGCATGGTCTTTTTCATTTTCTTCTCTGTCTAACAGAGAAGATTTGGAGTATTTCTTGATTTGTGCCTGTCATGCGTAGCATAATGCTTAAGGTGCCATGCTATTTGTGACACTATATATATATGCCCATTGCCTGCATCCCCAGTTCTGACTTCACCCCCAACAAACTTGTACTCCTTCCGTTTTTAGATTTGTGCATAACAATTAACGAAATAATTATTCTATAATATTTTTAAATTCTCATACTTTCTCTCTCATATTTAATATTTTTTCAGAAAAAATAATTTTAAAAAGATTATAGTTAATTCTCTTAAATTATATAAAATAATAAATAATTTTAAAAAAAATTGCATATGTTACGAGACGGAGAGAGTATATCTCACCGTAAAACCTAAAAGAACATGGAGGCACGAGGGGGAGAGAGCACGTGATGCGGAGGAACCAAAGTTGTAGTACTAGACTACAACTAGGTGACTCGGAGTCCAGTAGTATGCTGTTTGTTTATTGCAACTACATGCAGTATACAGGAGACTAGCTATTTAATTGTGCACATATTTGAAAGGATCAAATATTCGGATTGTATCCAATTTTCACCCAAAAGTTTAGTAAAAATGATGATTTATGCCCCCAATCAAATTAATATGTATAGTAGTAGATCATGAATTAAAAGCCATGTAAATTTATTCTACTTGTATATCGTTATTTTGATCAGTTGCACGTGTATATAAAAGTTTTGATCGACTTTTTGCGTATATTAAGAAAAAGGATAAAATGACAAAATTGTTTATATTTAAATTCTCATGTAATTGCTTAATTTTCCACACATTACTAGTGATGCTCCATAAATATACATACAGAATATAACAATTAATAATAAGGGTATTATAGGCAAATTATTGTAAAAAAATAGATCATTTAAGATAAGTAAATATTTAACTTGAGATTATCTGAAATAATAATAAAGATTTTTATTCTGAGATGGAGGGAGTAATTCTCAAAGTTTGATCTAGTAAATCTTGAATATCTTGATAATAAGATGTCAACAGTTTTAGCTTGAGATGCAACAATTAATCAGGTCAGTCATACCTTGATGTAGAAATAAGAAAACTTATGTAGTTCTAACATGCCTATATATATTAGCTCAAATGCTCAATTCTTGTGATACTCTTGAATTTTTCAAAGGTTGTTGATATTGACGTACGGGACAACAAGTATATTTGACAATAAATATAATTGGATTACTCTTTCCGTCCTAAGATAAAAATTCTAGTAGACTTTTTACGCATATTAAAAGATGAATGAAATGACAAAATTACTCATAATAATATCATTAAATATGGGGAGAGAATTAAAATAAAAAAAGTATGAGATATTTAATATTACGGATATAATAAAAAAATATGGGTAAAAGTTTGGTTATTAAAGAAAAATGGACATTTAATATAGGACTACCCAAAATAGTAATAAATACTCCATCCGTTCCTAAAAGATTGTCGTTTCAGGTTTTGGCACATAGATTAAGAAAGTGTCATTTACCAAGTAAAATTGTTTTGAAATTCCATCACTACCCATTTATGGGAAATTAAAAACTATTCAGAAGTAAAATACACTGATACCCCCTATAGATAATCATAATAACACTCACCACCTTTCTAGTTTTTCAAGTAACAGTTAGTACCCCTCTAGTCTATAATATATAACATTTACTACCCCTAGTGTGGTTGACCAACTAATATTTAAAAATATTTTTAATATAATGTCTAATACACCCTTCAAGTTATAATGTTTAATTTCTCCACTAAATATAAATTTGTATATCATAATTTTTACTTTACTTGATCTAATTAATTAAACTATGAAATTGTACAATAAATAACATAAAAGTCAAAAAATAATAAATATTCATTTTATCAGGAAAATAAAGTCATACAATTTTTACTAATTAAATTTCTCAAATATTAAAATTTACGTGATATATATTCAAATATATTTTTTTGCAATAAAAAAGTATAATGTTAATACCCATAAAAATTACAAATTAACGTAATAAAATAATAATAATTTTTTTAAATATTAAAATTTACGTAAAACAAACTTATTATTACAATTTAAACGAATCTTATTACTCATATAAAAAAAGTATTAAAAATTATATTATTTATTTTCTCATATATTAAACTAAGTCACACTTAAACATAATTATTTACAGTAAAAATGATAAATGTTGTTACTCAAATAAAAAAAGAAAAAATATATATTAAATATATTTTTTTACAAGATAGAGGTAGTAATAAATATAATTATATATTTTTATTTAACATTGCATAAAAACAACGTCAACTGTATACTAAAACGATGTAATCAAAATCATAAACATCCCAATTTTTTATATATACTCAATAAAATTTAACATATAAAAATTATAATATGAAACTAAAAATTTAAATAATACTTTTTGTTGTTAAGCACCAAAAACTAAATTATCAATATACTCAATCACTCTAATTAAAATAGCTTCATTAATGATTTAATTTTAAAAAATTTAATATTTGTATCACTTATCCAAAAATATGTGTTAATTAAACTAAATTAGTTTTGTGACGCCCCCAAAATAGGAATACAACACCCATTCTGAGTCGTCAAATACATGGTACAAAAAGTAAACTACAACTTCAATAATACAATTGTTGTGCAAAATACGACAACACATACTGTGAATTTAAATATAAATATTGTCTTCTAGACAATATCCACACTCAAATAAGTTCGCGTTATAATTATTCAAACACTATTTTACAGAAATAGTGAGGACTGCTAAAACATCTTTCTAGAACCATCACTCCGTACCCCGATCAGTTCCTGCTATGTTCTCACCTCCTGAGAAAAATAGAACAAAAAAAAAAGGGTGAGCTCAACTAGCCCAGTAAAGAATATTATGACTAAGATAATATACAACAAATTATCGTTAGTCTTTAACAGAAAAAAATTTTGATAAAATATAATAACCAACAAGTTTTAGATCAACAACTGCAGCGGAAACAACAATCCATTAGAAGAGTCAAGTAGAGAATGAGTTCTACTATCTTCTAAGATTTAAAAGTCAATCATCAATATTTTAATCCCTGTAACAACAATCAATATACATCCTTAATTAAATAATCATCTTTGCACTACAGGCCAAATATATTCATTTGTATCACCAGTTGGTCATATTCATCTCAACATCTGTTCATCTTTGCACTACGGGCAAATGATATTCATCAGTTAGTCATTTATCTTTGCACTACAGGCCGAAGATATTTAGTAATATCATCATTTAGGACTGAGGATGATGAAACATATTTTAAAGAAAACGAATCCAGTGAAACGGAAGGACAAATAGTAGGAATTCGTATAACAGTTTATCCAAGATCAATAATAGTTCATAAATACCAATTTGAAACAGAATTCAAAAATAAAGATAAAAACATGGATACAATCAAAGATAGTAACCACAATAGACATCTTGGACATAAATGAGAAAATTTTATTTTTCGGTGAATAATGCCGTATTTGTGAATAGTGTCGTATACGTGAATAGTGTCGTATACGTTAATAGTAATCCCGACACAAAAAATTCCAAATTTGATAAAAATTCAGATCAATACTTCGGCATAATGATATTGAAGAAATAATATCATATATGAAGAAAATAACATCCCTTACCTCAAAATATCAGTACTTCTTATCGAAATATCGGTATAAGGCTGAAGGAAACTTGCACTGATGAATAGAAACTCAAAAAATATCTAAATACTCATAAAATACACTCAATAATCTAGAGAGAGAAAGAGAGAAAACTTATTTCTGGTGTGATTTTCAATTCTAACTTAGCCCTTTATTTATAGAAAAATATTAGCAGACTTGACCTGCAACCTGATGGCTTTACCTGCTACTATTTTCACTCACCACATTTGAAATAAATTCAACACATTTCTTCACCAACCACAAGTGGGGCCCACTCAATTCTAGAATTTTCCACCAAAATCATTTATAAATCTAATTTCTGAATCAGTCACCTCTTAAAATTCATAACAAATCATACGTTCATTTTTAACGGTTCAGAATTTGTGGACATATACTCAACTTATATATGTATAACATATCCAAAAATTACAACGATCCAACAGTCGGATTAAAAATTATAACTCACACAATATATCTCAAAAACACTAGTTTAATTTTTAATACCTTCATTCCGACAAAAATACTGATAAAACACCTCAACATTAACTCCTTCATTTTAACCACAATAAATATAATCCAACATTTATATCCACATAAAATAAATATTTCCTTATCATATGAATCAATAATTAATTATTCACAAATAATATTACAGAATCACATTTATGACAACCAGACCGTTCCCAGGAAAGAGGGGGCTTTCCAATAAGAATTTTTTCTTATTGGCGCGCAATTAGGTGACCAAACCTCTTCTTGACATAACTTTCTAGACATTGCCAATAATGCTATCTAATAATATTATTCAAATAATATGAATTATTGATCTGATAATGGGAAATACTGTGCAGTGACAATTATTGAAACAACAATAATATAAAATATCAACGCAACAATTATTGAATCAATAAAATAAAATATTGAACAGTAACTACTGTAACAATTATTGAGTAGTGCCTTCTTACGTAAGGATCAATAATTCATCAATACTGTGCATCCACGCGTATTACTGTATTTTAACCACCGGGTATTTCAACAGTATAAACGGTAACAACTACGTCGTTATTCCGACAATATCAACAGCTTATTTAAAGATGATGTCAAATGATGATTAAGAGAAGAAAATAACCAACATAACGAAAAGCATGAGGATAAATTAATAAGGGAAAGCAAAAGAGGGAGTAATTTGAAAGATTTGATCCCCACAGAATAATTAAAATAAGAGGCCACAGTAGTAATTTGAATTGAGATGGCTCCACCAATAAATAAATTATCACTCCCTTTCTGTAAGAGACAAGTAAATAACAATCTCAAACTTTGTCTCGCCTCAATTGAGAAAGAGGTTTAGCCAAACTCCACAATTCAATCAGTAAATGGCTTGTGGGGTCATGACTTATACCCCATTTTGATTGGAATTGCTTGTGTCTCAAACTTGTCTAATTAGCCCAACCAAATATTATACATAATTGGTGAATATATTATAGACAATGTACGTGTTTTCCTTCTCCAATCAAAGAACTTGTGTTCCCTCGAGGAATTTGGTGTTCTTATTCCTTCCAAAGACCTGCAAAATGGTTTGAAGAGTTGAAAAATATAGGGTGAGCTGTAGCTCAGTTCATGTACTAGGCCTCTTACAAAGCTAAAGCTTCTAAGTTCAAACTTCCTCCCTAAATTAACAAACATATGTATATATATATATATATATATATATATATATATATATATATATATATATATGGGACTTCATCCGTAGCAAACGTTTGCTACGGACACTGTTAGCAAACAAGCTCCCATCCGTTGATCTAGACATTTAATGGCTTAGATTGGTCAAAAATTCCACCTGCCGCTACAGCTTGTAACGGCAGTCCCTTTTCCATTTTGCCTTAAGCCTTTTTACATTACTGCCCCTATCATTTTAATACATGCGCCTGTAGCGGCAGTGTGGGTCTCAGTCATATGGCCATAATGTAAAGATAAGTTTGTATTTATGTATACATAATTTAAAAATAAAAGATAATATAAAGATAAATAATGTAAAAATAAAAGATAATGATAAGATAAGTCTAAATAAAAGATAATTTTTTTATAAATACATAATATAAAAATAAGATAAGTTTGAATAAAAAAATAAATTTATCTTTTATAATAAGATAAATTTATCTTTTATAATAAGATAAATTTATCTTTTATAATATATTTTATTATAAAAATAAATTTATCTTTTATAATAAAATAAATTTATCTTTTATTATAAAAACATAAATTTATCTTTTATAATAAAATAAATTTATCTTTTATAATAAAATAAATTTATTTTTATAATAAAATATATTATAAAAGATAAATTTATCTTATTATAAAAGATAAATTTATCTTATTATAAAAGATAAATTTATTTTTTATTCAAACTTATCTTATTTTTATATTATGTATTTATAAAAACTTATCTTATTTTTACAAGATAGAGGTAGTAATAAATATAATTATATATTTTTATTTAACATTGCATAAAAACAACGTCAACTGTATACTAAAACGATGTAATCAAAATCATAAACATCCCAATTTTTTATATATACTCAATAAAATTTAACATATAAAAATTATAATATGAAACTAAAAATTCAAATAATACTTTTTGTTGTTAAGCACCAAAAACTAAATTATCAATATACTCAATCACTCTAATTAAAATAGCTTCATTAATGATTTAATTTAAAAAAATTAATATTTGTATCACTTATCCAAAAATATGTGTTAATTAAATTAAATTAGTTTTGTGACGCCCCCAAAATAGGTATACAACTCTCATTCTGAGTCGCCAAATACATGGTACAGAAAGCAAACTATAACTTTAATAATACAATTATCGTGCAAAATACGACAACACATACTGTGAGTTTAAATACAAATATTATCTTCTAGACAATATTCACACTCAAATAAGTCCTCGTTACAATTATTCAAACACTATTTTATAGAAATAGTGAGGACTGTAAAAATATCTTTCTAGAACCATCACTCTATACCCCGACTAGTTCCTGCTATGTTCTCACCTCCTGAGAAAAATGGAACAAAAAAGAAAAGGGCGAGCTCAACTAGCCCAGTAAAGAATATTATGACTAAGATAATATACAACAAATTATCGTTAGTCTTCAACAGAAAAAAATCTGATAAAATATAATAGCCAACAAATTTTAGATCAACAACTGCAGCGGAAACAACAATCCATTAGAAGAGTCAAGTAGAGAATGAGTTCTACTATCTTCTAAGATTTAAAAGTCCATCATCAATATTTTATCTCTGTAACAACAATCAATATACATCTTTAATCAAATATTCATCTTTGCACTACAGGCAAAGATATTCATTTGTATCACCAGTTAGTTATGTTCATCTCAACACCTGTTCATCTTTGCACTACGGGCCAAAGATATTCATCAGTTAATCATTTATCTTTGCACTACAGGCCGAAGATATTTAGTAATATCATCATTTAGGACTGAGTATGATGAAAAATATTTTAAAGAAAACGAATCCAGTGAAACGGAAGGACAAATAGTAGGGATTCGTATAACAGTTTATCCAAGATCAATAATACTTCATAAATACCAATTTTGAAACAGAATTCAAAAATAAAGATCAAAACATTGATACAATCAAAGATAGTAACCACTGTTGTACATTATCTTAGTCATCATATTTTTTACTGGGCTAGTTGAGCTCATCATTTTCCCTTTTGTTCTATTTTTCTTCTCAGGAGACGAGAATATAGCGGGAACTAGTCGGGGTGTGGAGTAATGGTTCAAGACAGTTGTTTTAGTAGTCCTCACTATTTTATAAAATAGTATATCAATAATTGTAAGGAGAACTTATTTGAGTGTGGATATTGTCTAGAAGACAATATTTTTATTTAAACTCACAGTTTATGTGTTGTTGTATTTTGTACGACAATTGTATTAATTAAGTTGTAGTTATTTCTGAGTCATATATTTGACGACTCAGAATGGGTTGGATGGAATGGACCTATTTTGGGGGCATCACAATTACCCCTACCTTCTCTCATTGTCCCAAGAAATTCTCTCATTGTATTAATAATTTTCAATTTCCCATAAAGGGGTAGTGATAAAATTTCAAATAAATTTTAATTGTTACTCCCTCCGTCCCTAATTATTTGACGTTTTAGAGTTTTTTATTTGTCCTTAATTATTTGACTTTTGTTCAAATTTAGGAGAATTAATGATAATTTTTCCAAAGTTACCCTCATTACTCTACCTAACTTTTGATACTTTAAACTTTTTCTCTCTTCTTATCCCAACAAAAGATTTAAGGGTATTATAGACAATTGAGTACTAGCTATATTTAATGCTTTTCCAATCATTATCTTAATTCTTGTTTCCACCTCTAAAACGTCAAATAATTAGGGACGGAGGGAGGGAGTAAATGGTAGTATTAGATGACTTTCTTAATCCATATGTAAAAACATTAAACGACAATCTTTTTAGAAATAGAGAAAATAATATTATTAGAATAATAAATAACGCTTACGTCTTAAATATAATGATTGTAAAAATGTCGTTAACTGTAAATGAAATGTTACTAATTTTTATTATGATAATATCAACCATCTTTAAAAATGTTACTACAATATTTGGTAATATTTTATCAATAATTTTGTTTTCAGGTTTTATTTCGGTATGCTTGCATGCACATTATATTTACACTGAAGTTATAGGGAAAAAATAATAATATTGAAGTCGTTAAACTAGATCTCCAGTCGCACTCAGTCACCACCGCTGGTCTCTCTCCGTCCATGATAAAAAGCTATTATTATTTTGGATAGTCTCATGTTAAATATCTATTTTTCTTTAATAACTAAATTTTTACATATTTTTTTCTATTATACCCGTAACATTAAATATCTCATATTTTTTTATTCTAATCCTCTCTCTATATTTAATAAGTATGGAGGCAGAATATTTTGAATTGAATAGTTAGAAAGTCACTTTCTCACCTACATTGAAAATAATTAATAGTAACATATTTTTATGAATAGTTAGAAAGTCTCCAGTACTGAGTCACCACCAGTGGTCTCTTAAATTCTTATTATTCTTTACTAGAACAGAGAGGGGAGAGAGAGACGCCATAGAATCTCTTGTCCTGTATCTAACTGTATGAAAGAAAACCGATCGACCCCACTATTTTGAAAAGCTTCAAACATCACTATCAGTCTATCATCTTCTTCTTCAATAAACAGATCGAGAAGGTTGCAGTAATTGCGTCATCAGTCTCATGACTATTTTGCTTCATTGATCAGTAATCGTTTGAAGACAAATAACATATTGCTTGATGAGCATCGGATTGCAAAGCTAAGCGACTGTGGGATGTCCATAGATATAGAAAAACTTGAGGTTTACTTTCTTAATTATCCTTTAAGCACGTATTTGAGGATGCAATGATATCTTGAGCCACAATAACAATTGCTAATTGTAGGGAAATGCCTGGTAATTATCTCTTTTTTTGAGAATTCAAGTCATTTTCTGGAAGCCATTTTTATTATTAATATTCAGTGTAGCCAGCCATTGTTAAGAGGGAATAAAATTTTACTTGGAGAAAGAAAATACACTAATTCATAAACAGCAAAAGTACACCCTCAAAACAAAGTAAGGTACAGTAGACTTGCTTATCAAGTGTTCACAATATATATCTATTCTCACAACAAGCTGTGTACTTGCATCATTAATATTATACTACACAACAAAATTGGGGTAACAAAAATCCTCAAACCAAGCGGGAGATAATAGTATATAAGAACTCCCTGCCAATTTTGGCACACTCATCACTTATATTTACTCTAACGCCTATATATCAAAGAAGATAAGGTATTTGGATGATCAAGTTAAAGTTTAAAAGTCATGCATTCAACTTCTGTGAAGAATTCAGAGCACTCATATGCTGAAGATGCAATGCGGCCAAGAGACCATGCCATGTTTCTCCAGGTGCACCAGCCACTTGAAAGTCCAGAAGCTTCTTCTGTTTCTTATAATAGTCTTCAATGGGCTTGTTCTGAGGAAAAAAGTTGTTCTAGTTAGCTCTCTATAATTCAAGCTGTGTATTTAACTAAAGAAACACTTGCTAATAAATTCTACTACCCGCCAGCATTCTTTAACACTACAAAATATGAAAAATGAACGTCTGTTGAGCAATAAAGTGTTATAAATCATCAAAAGATACAACTGTCAAACTTTGGAAAATAGCTAAACACTTGAGGGAATAATACCCAAGTTATTGACAATACAGATTCACACAGAAAATACGCAAGTGTCACATCTCAAACATCATGACATTTCAGCCTGAATTAGTTTATAGGAATTCAAGATCAATAGGAAGAACCTCAGTAGTTCAAATAAAAAGTCGAGCCTTATAAGAATGCATTCTAAAATAAAGGTTGCAACTACTCATGTAAACATATGTGTACTTATTCCAGTTTACATCGACTCTTTTTCATTTACTAATCAATTTCAGGTATTTGTTTCATATATAAAGTAAACTGAAGTTGTGGTAAAACCTCAGGCATCCATTTATCTGGTTCTGTGTTCATTTCTAGGGTAACAACTTTGTGCAGGTTATGTCAAAGTTCGTCTCTGTGACAAGTCACCTATCCCTTATCACCCACCGTAAATGGGAAGTGGGAACCAGGAATTTAAGTACCATTTTGGTCTACTAGATAAAGTAACTAAAATCAACATGATGAAGCTTGCACTAGCTGCTAGAAAATGGGAACAATAAGAGACAAAGTAGAAAAGGGAAATAACCTAATTAACGATCCAAAACCCAATTGATATGCAGCAAAGGATCAATCCAAATCATACAGTAACTACACTGAAATTAAGGCATAGCTTCAAAACCAAATGAAAAGTAAATTACCTGCTCTGCATAGGTACGTAGTTTGCCTCCATGGACACCTTCAGGAACAGTGTTGTCAGGTTCTGTTTTATCAACTTTTGAGTGCAGATTTCGGGTTAATGTGGAGCTGCCCATGCCAAGAAAATCTTGGCAAGAAGAGCAAGCTTGACCACCTACATGACTCTTAACTAAGCAATCTTCAGTGCATTTGAAATTTAAAACCAGGTCTATGTCAGCAAATTCATCCAGGATCTCCTGTAACATTCATAGAATAAAAGGAACAAGAAAATTAATATAATCACCAATATCTTTCGAATCCCTACTATTAGGAAAAACCACCATACCAAATATCCTACTAAACATAACATCAAGAAATTTTGAGAGCAAGTAGGATTCTTTTCCCTGAATGGAGGGAGCAAAATAAATGTCACACAATGATGTAACTATGCCAGTCCAGCATATCAGAACCACATGAGATACTAATTTTCCAATAGTTTGGCATACGGAAAATGGAGGATTATATGTACAGATTTCAAATATGATACAACAACTATTAAGCACCTAAAAGACAAGCTGCATGCTCAAGAGTATTAATTAAGTACATAGTTTAAAGAAAAACAAAAAGAAGATAATTCAAATAAACATGTAACTCACAGCTTGGATCTTTGTTCGAGGAATCCCATCCAGAATGAACCCACTTTCACCCTTGCAGTTTCCTTCTTCAAGCCTCTTTGACAAGAGACCAAAAATTACTTCCTCTGGAACAAGCTTCCCTTGGTTCACAGAATTTGCAATCTAAGAGGGCGCAAGGACCAAGAAGACAAACAGAGTACATAAGTTACAAACTTAATATTCAGAGGAAGAGGGATACATGCAACTCCATTAGAAATACTAATATATTAATTAGAAAGTCTAATCATATATAATAGTTTGTATTAATATTGGTCACACTGGTAAATGTGGAAGATGTTGTAAACAATTTAAAATGGAACCTTTCCGTTTTAAAACTGAATATATTAATTAATTCAATAATTAAAGAGCACCAACAAGAATTAAGGGTTTATGGCAAGGCACTACTATCAGACACGTAGAATAACACAAATTTTAATATATTAACATTACGTAAATTCAATAATTTGATCAGTGTTTTTCAGGGATTTCTATTTAATTTCTTTAAAACCCTGAAATCAGAACATTCTTTATCCTAGCAATTCACAATACACGAACACCAGTCACAAGATTAGAAATCATGATGTGGATGCTTCGCAATGTGAAACAGAGGAGTGAATACCTGTTTGTAGAGAAAAGATTGAGGGTGGAGCTCTTGCCGAACAAGGGTACCCATAGAAATATGGGGGACTTGCAGAAGCTTGGAGAGTCTATCGGCATATACGTGTTTCTTCGCCATTGGATCCCCTAAGATCACCCACTGCACTCCCCTCCCGGAGATACATCCCTCGGTCGCCTCCATCGTCCGGCTCCTCCCCTGCCCTTCATCGTTCTCGTCGTAATCATCATAATCGTACTGCAGCTGAGCGGCCGCCGCTGATCCATAAGGTCGGAGGCCGAGGCGGAGCGGCTCTAGGGCTGGAGCTGCTACTCTCAAGCGGCTGAGAACGGGCATGGCGGTGGAGGAAGGGAAAGTGTGGTTACGGCAAGGGTTTTAGTTAGTAGTAAGGAGAAAAGAGAGGAGAGAGAAAAATAAGGGTTTGACGTTGAAGTTTGAAGGGGGGGGAAATGACGAGGTCTAATTTACTGTATATAGAGGAGAGAGAGAAGAGAGGAAAAGGCGTTATATGACAGGTGTCGAAGGATTAGTGGTTACTAATGATAATATGTGGGACCATTATTATATGGTTACTATTAATAAGAAGGCGGGGTCAGCTGAAAATATCTACTCTACTAGTAGTTCGGAACGGAAATTGTGGCGGCAGTCACAGGTTGCTTGGTAAGTAGTAGATGAGGTTACCGTGGGGGGCACGTGGATACCCCCACACGAGAAAAGGGCTCCATTTTTAGTTATAGAATGCTAAATATTTTTATTCGTTTAAAAAATATAAAAAAAAGAGTTTTGTTTATGAATTCTGTACATTTAAAGATTTTAGTATCTTTGCTCTATAGTTATTTTTAAAATAATAAGTGCATATTAAAAAAGAAAAATTATCTACATTTAAACTCTCATTTAATTGCATAGTTTTTTATATATTACTAGTTATGCTCCATAAGTATGCATATAGAATAGAAATATAACAATTAATAATAAGAGTATTATATGTAAATTATTGTAAAAAAATAGATTATTTAAGGTAAATAGACATTTAACTTGTGACTATCTGAAATAGTAATAAAGACTTTTATCCTAGAACGAAATGAGTATATGATAACAAAATTTGAAAACGTTATGTTATTCTAGACTAAAAGACAATGTGTACCCTAGACCTGATAAAATATGGTTATGGTTGATTTTTGTTTTCAAAATATGATTAACCAACCATTTAAGAACTAAAACTATATTAACCATTTTTAATATGGATAATGTAGGTTGGAACTATATGGTTATGGTTAAAAACCATATTAACTATATTAACCATTTTAAGATGTTTTGATTTTTAAACAAAATTTTTAAAAAATGAAATTAATATATATTATAGATAGAGAGACGGATATAAGGGGTGGGTAGGGGAAGGGTTAAACGGTGGGAGGTGTATACATAATCACTTAATATTAATTTTTTTGAGGGAGTGTTGGGGGTGGGGGTGGGGGTGGGTGGGGGTAGGATGGGGTGTGTGGGGGATAGGGGGTGGGTAGGGGTGGGTAGGGGTGGAGTAGGGGTGGGTGGGGTGGGGTGGGGTGGGGGTAAGGGGTGTATACATAATCACATAATATTTTTTTTGTGATGGTGGAGTGGGTGGATGGGATGGGATGGGGTGGGGTAGGGGTGGGGTAGGGTGTGGTGTGGTGTGGTGTGGTGTGGTGTGGGGTGGGGTGGGGTGGGGATGGGGTGTATACATAATCACATAATATATTTTTTTATGTAAGTGGGCGTGGGGGTGGGGGTGGGGGTGGGGTGGGGTGGGTGTGGGTGTGGGTGTGGGTGTGGGTATGGGTGGGTGGGGGTAAGGGTAGAGTGGGGGTGGGGGTGGGGGTTGGTGGGGGTATGGGGTGTATACATAATAATATAATATTTTTTATGGGTGGGGGTGCGTGGAGTGGGTGCGTGGGGTAGGGGGTGGGTGGGTGGGTGGGGTCAGGGGTAGGGGTAGGGGGTGTATATGTAACGTGTGACAACCCCAAAATAGGTCCATTCCATCCAACCGATTCTGAGTCGTCAAATACGTGGTACAAAAAATAACTACAATTTTATTACAACAATTATCGTGCAAAATACAACAACAACATATAATGTGAGTTTGGATACAAATATATACCAAATGTGACACATGTCCCAATCGTGGACAGCATCTCACAGTGACACCTTACATAAAGGTATAGTCAAAAACTGTTTTAGAAACTAAAATCTTTGGGAAGTGCTCAAGGAAACCTTCGTACATGGGAGACCATGCTTCTAGGTTATGATAGATATCATATGGCCACATAATTATCCTTGGTTGACCCAATAGACCCCAAAGAAAAATGAGAAGATTACTATCATATTCTTCCCAATGGTGAGTCTTCTCTTGATTTATCATTATCTCCACTGTCTCAAATTGAGAATTATACTTCAAACAAACACCAAGATTATATAGGTAGTGCTCGTAAATATACTCAGCAAGTGAATGAGCACAACCCTGTCTTATGATGACACGAGGTTATATGTCATTAGACATCTTGTATGATAGTGGCAAAACACCCTTCCAACGTTGGGTTCGCCTCTTCCTATATGATTCACCAAATATAACTACTAAAAGATGTACACAACACACTTGTCTATACTGTTTAGGGAGAACTCCACAGCTAGAGACCACCGTTCTATTCCCTTGTTATTCCCCCGCTCGACCCAACTACACTTTTATTACCTGAAAGGAATTGTGAAGCAAAAGGGTGAGCACAACTAACTCAGTAAAAAATATCATGACTAAAGATAAATAAATTATCAATAGCCTTCAACAATAATAAATCAGAGATTTAGAACATATGGTAGATGATAAAACTTTTCAACCATAGTTACAGCGGAACGAGCAATCCATTAGAAGAGTCAAATAGACCATAAAATCTATTATCTTCTCCATGTTAAAAGTCCATCAACAGTGTTTTATCCCTGTAACATCAATCAAAAATTCTTGTCCACAATCACATGTATAACTCATAATCGTAATTGTTGTTCTAAATTCCTTTCCTCATCCAGGACAAAGATAATTTTCATCACCTGAAACATCAAAGATTATGGTTATACCAAATCACAGGTCATGTTCATAATCCTACTAATAAATTTATCTTTGCACTACGGGTCAAAGATATACATCAACAAGTCATCTTTGCACTACAGACCAAAAATATTCATCAACAAGTCATCTTTGCACGACAGGCCAAATATATTCATCAATAAGTCATCTTTGCACTACAGGCCAAAGATATTCATTAGTTGGTCATGCTCATCTAAACACATGTTCATCTTTGCACTACGGGCCAAAGATATTCATCAGAAATCATTTATCTTTGCACTACAGGCCAAAGATATTCCGTTATATCATCATTTAGGACTGAGGATGAGAAAAAATATTTTAAAAAAACGAATCCAGTGAAGCAAAAGAACAAATATTAATGATTCGTACTTTAAACAATTCCCATTCAAAAATACTTCATAAATAACCAGAGTGGAGTAAAATTCAAGAATGAAGATCAAAACATAGATCCAATCAAAGATAGTATCTAGAATAGATATTTTGGATAAAAAAAAGAAATTTCATTTTTCGGTGAATAGTATCGTATTCGTGAATAGTGCCGTATATGTAAATAGTAACTCCGACAACAAAAGATAGAAATTTCATAAAAAAATCATCACATTTCGTGAATAGTACTCATAAATAGTAACTCGTGAATAGTAACTCGTGAATAGTAACTCATGAATAGTAACCCCGACATAAAAAAGTTCTAAATTTGAAAAAAATTTCCAACCAACATTCTGACATAATGATATTGAAGAAATAATATCATTTTAGAAGAAAATAACCTCCCTTACAATCCTTTACCTTAGAAAGAATAGTACTTCTGACTGGAATACTGGATATAGTGCTGAAAAAACTTGCACCGTATAGCAATACTCAAAGTACTAAAATACTCACAAAATACGCTCGATATAATAGAGAGAGAAAGAGAGAGAAATCTTTAGTTTCTGGTGTGATTTTCAATTTAAACCTAAGCACCCTATTTATAGAAAAATACTTAGAACACCAAAGCAGAAAATTTAATAAAATATTATTATTATTATAAAATTTTCACGCCAACCTCTTGACAACTGATTTCAGCACCTTCCAACAACTAAAATCATCAAAAAATGTTTTTCTCAATTAATTTATTTAAAACTCTAAATAATAATAAATAATGAATATGGAGCTTCAATAATTCATAATAAATATCTATTTTATCAGAAAATTCAAATCTCACGACTTTATATAGGAAATTCAATTCTCTACAACTTTGCAGAAGAAAGTTTTTCCAAATTCCAAACAGAAATTTACCGAAATCCATATACGGACGATTTTACAGGCTATAATCAAATTTCAGTCAAGAAATGGGGTCCACCGACACACAAAATATGTGTTAATCATTTAATGCAACAAAATACTCTTTTTCCTCATATACTCATATATCGAACATTCATTGTAAAAATATCATCATTATTATATTATAATAATATAATAAAATATTATTTTATCAGAAAAGATAAAATATCGATTTTCAACAATTGTCACTTTAAAAATTTTCTCCATCTATATCCACATAAAATGAATATTTTCCTCATCATATAAATCAATAATTAGTTATTCACAAATAATATTACAGAATTACAATAATGACAACCAGGCAGTTCTCAGAAAAGAGAGGGTTTTCCAATAAGCATTTCTCCTTACAGGCGCACAATTAGGTGACCAAACCTCTCCTTAGACAGAACTTTCTAGACATTGCCAATAATGTTATCTAATAATATTATTAAGATAATATGAATTATTGCTCCGATAATAGAAAATACTGTGTAGTGACAATTATTAAAATAACAGTAATATAAAATATCAACACAACAATTATTGAATCAATAAAATAAAATACTGAACAGTAATTACTGTAACAATTATTGAGTAGTGCCTTCTTATGTAAGAATCAATAATTTAAAAATACTGTGCAATACCGTGTGCTACTGTGCAACAACGCGTATTACTTTATTTTAACCACCGGGTATTCCAACAGTATTAATGGTAACAACTACGCCGTTATTTATAAAAACTCCATTTTGTCGTTTTCTTCATCCGACAGTTTTTCTGTTATGGGGACCACAAATGGTTGCGCCGTCGTACGAATATTCCCCGACAGAAAGAATATTCCACGACCAAACGAATATTCCCCGACAACAATGAATATTTTTATAACCACTTGTGTATTTTGAAAAAAAATTCATATATCACCCTTAACTTTAACCTTTTATCAATTTAACCATTTACTGAATAATAATTATAAAAAAAATTGAATACTTTTATTTCATAAAATTCGGGGTCTTACAGTATATATAATCACATAATATTTTCGTGGGTGTGAGTGGGGGTGGGGGTGGGGGTGGGGGTGGGGGTGGGGGTGGGGGTGGGGGGCGGTTGGTAAGGGGTGTATACATAATCACATAATATATTTTTTTGGTTTGGTGTGGTGGGGTGGGGGTGGGGGTGGGGGTGGGGGTGGGGTGGGTGGTTGAGCTTCTTGAATCTATCTAATAAAATACAAATAATTTTAAATTTTTCGCTCATTCAATAATTCATCTAGGTCGTTCAAAGTTTGAAATAAATCTCACCGTCCATTCAGTGCCGGAGTCACGGGACTAAACTAGTATGTAAATATGGGTGGAAAAACTTTTGATTTGGATTTGGAATAAAATATGGGTCAAAAAATGGTGAACCGGGTTGGAATTATATTTCTTTTTAAAAATATGGTTCCAAACTTTAACCAACACAAATAAATAAAAACAGTTAACCAACCCATTTGGTTCCAGTTAATATGAGTTGACCCGGCAGTTAACCAACTATATTGCCAGGTCTAGTGTACCCAAACTTTACACCCTTGTTGACTTTTCCACCTTAAACCGAAAAAAGTGTCTAAGTACACCCCAAACTTCAATTAAACGTAACAAAAAGCACACTGTCATCAATTAACCGGTCAAAAAATGACCGGCTAAGGCTGTAATGTAGATCTAGAGGGGTATTTAAGTCTTTTTTTTATCTTCTCCAACATCTAGTCTCTTTCCCTTCTCTCTCCCATAACCAACTTTCTCTCTCTCCTTACTGCAAATACACAGTTACTCAACTTTATGAGTTAATAGACAACCAGGAGGTGGCTTAATGAGTTTACCATACATCCACAAAGTGTAAAGCAAGTATGAGCTGTAAGTTTCTTGGAGTATGAGAGTAACACTAAGCAACATATGTATGATAATTAGATTGTTGGTAGAAGAAGCTTAATGTATACTCTCACCCATTCCCCGTCTCCTTTCTGTTCTCCAAATTCCGTTCCTTTCCACCTCGTTCTCTCTAAAAGAATGACCTAAATTGTATTTCTATGTTCAAGTTCTCTTAAGTTTCGGCTGAAACAAAGAAAGAAGGCCAAGAATTGAATTTATAAACTGGTTTGGGAAGGAAATTCGAACAGCAACATCAAAGTGAAAGTAATATGCACACAAGCCAATCATGTTTGATGATAAAGCATATACTTTGTAAACAATCTTATTCATTTATTAATAAAAAGTATTAATTTATTAAAGGCTTTTAATTATCTACATGATGCTGTTTTATAATATGTGATAAACCCATAGTTTTAAGCAATGCTTTTAGAATAATGATGATGATCATTCTAATGAGATCTAAATTCTTAGAAAGCTTAAAACTAAAATAGTTCCCAATCGTTGGATTACTAAATTGGGGATTAGTGAATCCGGATAGATTGGTACATACGTTGCTTGCTCATTGGATGAGGATGATTGATCTCATGATCATTTGTGTGGAGACACTAAAGCAAGTATGTAGGTGCTTATTAGAGAATAAGTTCACTGAACGTGACTCGCTAAGGAATACCTAATGGAGTTTTACTTGCATGTCAATAGGAATTCCTGTAGTGATAGTAGTACAAGTGATCCTTGGACTTGAGATCATCATAGTATCTTGTGTATGATGAGTTATACTTTGACTTATTCCTTAAGACCCTTAGGGTATATCAAAGGGTATGCTTGGGTATAATAAGTTGTACATGGAGATAATGTATGATCAATAAAGAATCTACCACTTCTAGTAAAAGAAGAGAAATGTCCTATGTGATTCGATAAATGACAACCCAGTAGTCCTTGGCCAAGGCAGAATGAAATTAGAAAGGAGTTTCTAATTTGCATTATTTGGTGTTGTGCATTTAAGAGTCGAAATACATATAATTAAATAAAATAAGACTTGACAGAAATACCATGTCTTATATTTAATTGGGACATTGTATGGTGGAAGGATTTAATTGTACGGTAACTATTTACTCAAAGGTTCTTTTATGATTAATGTTGAAATCTATATTATCTGAAAAGTCGTTGATCGCTAGGGAGGCTTATCCCTATTGTAGAATAAATATTATTTATTTAAATAAATTATTAGTTTAATTTATTTATTTAAATAAGATTAGAATTGTTCTAATTGATTTATTCACAACCGGTTTAATATGGAGAACCTAAAGGGTCACACCATAAAAGGAAGAATAATTATTTATTATTATTATTATTATTATTTTAATTTTTAAAAGAGTTTAAGAATTAATTTAATATAAGTACTCTCATTTATTCCTAATAAGATTAGGAGGTTAAATTAATTAAAAGAGTTTAATTAATTATTCCTAATAAGATTAGGAGCCTAATTAATTAAAGGAGCTTAATTAATTAAAATAAAATCCAATTCCTTAATTGTTAAGGAGGGTTGCCCACATCTATAAATAAGAGGAGTCTTATTATGGGTGGGGAGATGTTGTTGACGTATTATTAGAATACGTAATTCCAATTGTTGGAGAGTACGCCCCTTTTTCTATAGAGATAGAAAACTAGGGTTTGAGCCAAATACCCATCTTCTTGAATTCTTCTTCTTCCTTGGTGGATCACCTCTAGAGGCCAAACACTTGGGTGGCTAACGTTGATCAAAGGAAGGAACCCAACCCGGTGGATTCAAGTTGAACGCGAAAAGGATTGGAGGTGAACTTGTACCTGAGGAAGCTCGATCTTCAAGGGTATGATTTTATTCTTTATCTTTTCGTTTAATTAATAATTGTGCATAAAGGGTGATCCGGGTTTATGGTTTGTAAATTTTCAAAACTCTGATTTTACACGTTTCCGCTAATTTTGTGCAATTTGATTGCGTTCTTGAATATTACAAACCTAACACAAAGGGAGTTTATAAGCTAATTAGTAAAGTTAAAATTTTAGCAAATTACATTTGGTGCAAGATAATATTGATGTTCCCAACTATTTTTAGAAAATTGAATAATTATTGCTTGTGTATCATTGTTGCTATGGTTGGGTTGTAAATTAGTAAAGAGGATGTGTTGTAATTGTTGTGCGGAGTAATAATGGTGGAATTTATTGGCTAGAATCCATCTAAACTTGTACGAACTCTGTTTTTAAAAGTAATGCACTTAGTATGTTTGATAATATGGCTCTTAGAGATGGTCAAGTTTGCTAACAAGGAAATCTTTATATATGTTATATGAAGTAATCAAAGTAGTTTGACCAAGTCAAATAAAGTTCAAAAGCTTTATATATGTTATTCTCATGTTTTTGTTTCCTTTTGGACTGTCAATTGTCATGTAAACTGACTACTATTTAGCACAATCATAAGCGAAAAAAACGAAGAGAAAAGAAATGAACAATATTAAATCATAAGTGCGAATGAAGGAACCAATCGGCTCAGGCACCTTTCTGTGGCAGAGTTTCAAATGCAGATATTGTGTTTTCGAATTTGATACGATGTAGGGGGCGCCACTTTGTTTGATGGAACATGCCTTCTAATGGACAGCGAGCTTTCAGCATGGAGAATACATGATTGTTCAACCGTCTTGCTTTCTCCATAGCTTTTAATAGAGCTTTCCATCCCTTTTTTTAGCCAAAACAAGGACCAATTTGCATTATAGGAAGAAAAATTAGCAGTTCAAGAACTCGTTAATATCAAAGTTTTAAGAATTCCATACATCAGTCATTTTGTGAGAGGGAAGGAGATGAGAGAAATAGAGAAGAGAGAGGAAGTTGTTTATGGAGGAGAGAGAGAAGGGAAAGAGACTAGATGTTGGAGAAGATGATAAAGAGACTTAAATACACCTCTAGATCCAGATTATAGCCTTAGTCGGTCATTTTGACCGGTTAATTGACGACAGTGTGCTTTTTGTTATGTTTAATTGAAGTTTAGAGTGTACTTATACACTTTTTTCGATTTAGGGTGCAAAAGTCTACAAGGGGTAAAATTTGAGGTGCACATTGTCTTTTAGTCTTTATTCTATTATAAACAAAAAGATGACTCATTTTGTGTATTAATTTTTTCTCATTTTTATATACTATTTTTTGAGGACGACTTTTTAGTGAAACACTTTATATATATATATATATATATATATATATATATATATATATATATATATATATATATATATATATATGGGGTTCCATCCATAGCAACTGGTTGTTGGGAGCAACCCCTTTTTTGGCCAGCCGTAACAGCTTGTACCGGCCTTAGAATTTTTTTTTTTATAAGTCGTAACAAGATGTACCGGCTGACCAAAAAAGGTTGCTCCCCAACAACCGATTGCTGTGGATATATAGAAATAAGGGTCCTTAACACTAATATACAACAATTAAAAAGTAATTACAAAAATAAAACACACACAACATAATTACAAAAATAACGCAATTCATATTAATAAGGAAACCTAAAATTAAGGAGAAATATCTGCCATAACTAATCATTCAAATTCAAATATTTGGGATCTAACCACAAAAACAAATTCAAATTCAAATATTCAAATTCAAATTTCATAGGAAAGACTGCACAAATTTTGTACTTTGCAGGAGGTGGCGGAGGCAATTTTCAGAGGAAGTGGAAGCTTCGGAGGAGGTGACAGCTTTGGAGGAGGTGGTAATGGTGGCTTCAGAGGCGGCGATGATGGCTATGAAGGAGGTAACAATGGCGGTGGTGGCGGTGGTGGCGGAGATGGCGGTGGTGGCTCAAGTGGTGGTTACAAAAACGGTGGAGGTGGAGGCCGGGGCGGTAGTAGCTGGGGCGGTAGTGGCGGGAGCAACCATTTTCTGGCAGTAAAAAGAAATTCTCAAGATACTGCAGAGGAGAAGATCATTAGTAATGTCATGATAACCAAACTTTTATAACAAGGTAACCAAACCTTGGTAATTACCAAGGTAACCAAACTTTTATACTGAGATAACCAAATTTTTATATTAAGGTAACCAAACTTTTATACCAAGGTAACCAAAACTTTTATACTAAAGTAACCAAACTTTTATACTAAGGTAAACAAACTTTTATACTAAGGTAACCAAACTTTTATACTGAGGTAACCAAACATTTATACCAAGGTAAGGTAAACAAACTTTTATACTAAGGTAATCAAACTTTTATACTGAGGTAACCAAACATTTATACCAAGGTTACCTTGGTGTGAAGGTTTGGTTACCAATTGCACTATGAAAAAACTGATGGTGTGGAGATGGATTGGTTACCTTGGTATAAAAATTTGGTTACCTTGGTATAAAAGTTTGGTTGCCTTAGTATAAAAGTTTGGTTATTCTAGTATAAAAATTTGGATGTAACCAAACTTTTATACTAAGGTAAACACCAATCAACAAAAAGAGTGATCATAAATTCATAATCAAACGCACATTTTGCATAAAATTAAGACCATAAACCCCAAATGAATGAAATTAAAGAGAAAACCTTAAAAATTAGTGCTCGAGAGAGAGAGAGAGGTAAAATAGAAGTGCTTACAAAAACAGAGTATAAAGAAATATGAAGAACAATTGGAAGAATGAAAGAGATAAAAAAAATGGCATTATAGAAGAAAATGGCAGAAATGACGTCTTCATCTTTTATACAAAAATGACAGAAATGGCGTATTCATCTTTTGAAAAAAAAAATGGCAGAATAGAAGAAAATAAGAGAGAAAATGGCAAAATGGCGTCTTCATCTTCTCTCTTCATTGGCGTCTTCATCTTCTCTCTCCACTCTTCAGCTTTTGTCTTTAAATATGAAAATGAAAGAATAGAAGTGCAGTGACATACAAAAAATGAAAGTAGGAGGAGATGAGAGAGAAAATGGCAGAAAAGAATATAATGGCAAAATAAAAAGAGATGAGAGAGAAAATGGCACCTACCAAAACCAAACCCCTAAATTAAGGAATCATAATTATACTAATATTGTCATGTCAGTCATTACATATTAATCCCTTAATTTAAGGATCTTTAATTATGTTAAGATTGAAAATAAAAACAAAAAAGTGTAATACTTTTATAATTATTTTATAGGTGTATGATTTTTGTAATTATTTCTAAAAATGTACTATTATATGTAATTTACCCTATAAATAAGGCTCTTTTTCTAGAACGACAAATTTGAAGCTGGGATGGGATAGGCCTTCATGGGATAGGCCTTCTTCCTTTAAGAATGGGCCTTCATTTAACACAGCATAGTGTCATTTACGAATTTGGGAGGCAAATGAGAGTGTGTGTGTGTGTGTGAGCAGCAAGCAAAACGACAAGTATACGCCCACCGTGGGGCTCGAACCCACGACCACAAGGTTAAGAGCCTTGCGCTCTACCAACTGAGCTAGACGGGCCACATATACCAATGTTCTGATTCAATTGTATACTAGTTAAAAACATTGAAATATAAGGAAATCTGTTAATTTTTATGCAAGTTTACAAAGGATAGCCCATCCAGTTATATATTGAAATTTAAGTATAATATCAATGAAATAGATTTACTATTTTTTACGATTTTAAATAAGAGAGTCTTACATTACAAAAGTTCTCAGAAAATGACAATACCTCTTCTTTTTTGTTTTTATATTTTATCATCTACACAGTTGGATTTTAAAGTAAAAATATTCAATATATTTTTGGGCTATACATATATATATTGAATATTTTTACTTATATATATATATATATATAAATATATATAGTTGTGCTATGGCGACCGTTCAACCGTCGTCGTAGCCCAAAAAAACCCTCGTCAAAGACGACTGTGTACTACACAGCTGTATATACATTTTTTTCCTATATATATCATTTTTACTTTTAGAGTGTTTTGTAATCAAGTTAGGTTGACATATATTTTTTAGTCTCTTTCCTTTTTTTAAAACATATCACTAATTTTAAAATAGAGAATATAATATGAGTAAATCTTGACATACTAATAACTTACAAACAAACTCACATTCTACAAGTATAACAACCTAGAGGCATTTGACTTGGTTTGTTTTTTTTTCATGCTTACACTTCAAGGGGAAAATTTCAATCGTAAGATCCAAATCAAGATGAGATGAGGCGAGACGGACGGTCAGAGACCGCAATGGAATTACTATTGGAAAAGCTCGCTTGCGGTGCACTCATTCTCATTACGATAATGAAATAACGTCTCAGATTTAGAGCAATGCCTATCGTACCCTTTTCAAATTCTACTAATTACCTGACAAAGGGGTCAGAGTTCCAGATTCGAGTTAGGAAGGGAGGAGGGGGAACATTAGGAGAATCTTTAAGAAACTTAAATGTATTTGTAATGTTTTGAACACTAGGCTTAATCAATTTACAAATAACTTAAGAAGTCTAAAACAATTAATGTGTTCATATTAAGGAGTCTAGGGGTTGTTTGATAAAAACTGAATGAAATTGAATGAAATTGTTCTAAATCTGAATGAGCTGAATGAAACTGAATACTGAATGAAAAAAATTGTTTGATAATTGACTTATCTGAAACATTTAAATAACAACTTTTTATTATTTTATCTCTCCGAAAAAATTAAAATTTGTTGTAAATTTATTTAAAATTACTTAATATAATAGTTAATATTATAAAAAAATTATTTCATTTAGCAGCTCATTCAGCCAAAAAAATGACACTAAACCATTTAGCCCAAATTGTAAGACCCAAAATTATTAATAATTGAAATTTAATTTCCTATATTTATCATTTTGAAATAGTAAGGGTTGATTTGATTAATGTTGTAAGACCCCGAAAATTTTTAAATAAAAAGGAATTTCCTTTATTTATTATTTTCAAATAGTAAGGGTTGATTTGATTAATGTGGTTAGTTATGGGTAAACTGCGCAAATATTTTAAATAAGCAGGTGGTTATAAAATATTCATTGTTGTCGGGGAATATTCGTTTGGTCGTGGAATATTCTTGCTGTCGGGGAATATTCGTACGACGGCGCAGTCTTTTGTGGGCCCCATAACGGAAAACGATTGGATGAAGAAAACGACAAGTATAAGTTGTTTATAAATAACGGCGTAGTTGTTACCGTTAATATTGTTGGAATACCCGGTGGTTGAAACACAGTAATACGCGTTGTTGCACAGTAGCACACGGTATTGCACCAATTATTGATTCTTACGTAAGAAGGCACTACTCAATAATTGTTACAGTAATTACTGTTCAGTATTTTATGTTATTGATTCAATAATTACTGCATTGATATTTTATATTACTGTTGTTTCAATAATTGTCACTACACAATATTTTCCATTATCGAAGCAATAATTCATATTATCTGAATAATATTATTTGATAACATTATTGGCAATGTCTAGAAAGTTCTGTCTAAGGAGAGGTTTGGTCACCTAATTGCGCGCCAGTAAGGAGAAATTCTTATTGGAAAGCCCCCTCTTTCCTGGGAACGGCCTGGTTGCCAGTATTGTGATTCTGTAATATTATTTGTGAATAATTAAATTATTGATTCATATGATGAGAAAAATATTGATTTTATGTGGATATGGATGGAGAAAATTTTTAATGTGACAATTGTTGAAAATTAATATTTTATCTTTTTCTGATAAAATAATTCATTTAAATATATTATTTTAATAATATATTAACGGTGATATTTTTACGATGAATGTGGGGTATATGAGTATGTGTGGAGGAGGAGTATTTTTGTTACCAAAAATGTTTAACACATATTTTATGTGTCGGTGGACCCTATTTATTGATTGAAATTTGATTATAGCCTGTAAAATCACCCGTTTGTGGATTTCGGTCAATTTCTGTTTGGAATTTGGAAAAAAAAATTTCTGCAAAGTTGTAGAGAATTGAATTTCCTATAAAAACTCGCGAGATTCGAATTTTCTGGCAAAAGGGCTATTTATTATGAATTATTGAAGTTTCGGAGTTCCAAAATAATTGATTTTTGGAAGTTTAAAATATTTTTTAAAAGGAAAACGTTTTTTTTATTACATTTTCTAGAAGGTTGGCATGTGGGAATGTTTGGAGTTGATTCAAAGTGTGCGTAGGAAATTATAATATATATATTAATATTTTATTAAATTTTCTGCTTTGGTGTTCTAAGCAATTTCCTATAAATAGGTGCTTAGGTTAGAATTGAAAATCACACCAGAAACTGAAGTTTTCTCTCTCTATATTATCGAGCGTATTCTTGTGAGTATTTTGAGTATACTTTGAGTATTGCTATACGGTGCAAGTTCAAGTCATAGCCTATATCCGGTGTTTCAACTATAAGTACTGTCTTTCGAGGTAAGGGATGTTATTTTCTTCTAAAATGATATTATTTCTTCAATATCATTATGTTGAAATGTTGGTTGGAAATTTTTATCAAATTTGAAACTTTTTCATTTTGGGGTTACTATTCATGAGTTACTATTCATGAGTTACTATTCATGAGTTACTATTCACGAGTTACTATTCACGAGTACTATTCACGAAGCGTGATGATATTTTTTTTATGAAACTTCAATCTTTTGGTGTCGGAGTTACTATTCACGTATACGGCACTATTCACCAAAAAATAAAATTTCTTCTTTTTGTCCAAAATATCTATTTTGGATACTAGCTTTGATTGGATCTATGTTTTGATCATTCTTGAATTTTACTCCACTCTGATGACTTATGAAGTATTTTTGAACTTGGATTGTTTAAAATACGAATCCTTAATACTTGTTATTTTGTTTCACTAGATTCGTTTCCTTTAAAATATTTTTCATCATCCTCAGTCCTAAATGATGGTGTTACTGAATATCTTTGGCCTGTAGTGCAAAGATGGTTGATTTTATTATGAATATCTTTGGCCCGTAGTGTAAAGATGTACAGGTGTTGAGATGAACATGAACAATTGATGAATATCTTTGGCCCGTAGTGCAAAGATGAACAGGTGTTTAGATGAACATGACCAACTGATGAATATCTTTGGCCTGTAGTGCAAAGATGAATATTTGATATGATTTGAGATATATATTGATTGATGTTACAGGGATAAAATATTGATGATGGACTTTTAAATTGATAGATGTTAGTAGATTTTATTTTCTACTTAACTCTTCTAATGAATTGTTGTTTTCGCTGCAGTTGTTGATCTAAAACTTGTTGTCTATTGTATTCTATCAGATTTTTTCCTGTTGAAGACTAAAGATAATTTGTTGTACATTATCTTAGTCATAATATTCTTTACTGGGCTAGTTGAGCTCACTCTTTTCCTTGTTGTTCCATTTTTCTTCTCAGGAGGCGAGAATGTAGCGAGTACTAGTCGGGGTATGGAATGAAGGTTCTAGAGAGAGTTGTTTAGTATTCCTCACCATTTTTTGTAAAATTATGTATCAATAATTATGATGGGGATTTATTTGCATGTGGATATTGTCTAGATGATAATGTTTGTATTCAAACTCACAGCTTATGGGTAGTAAAAGTTGTAGTTGTTTCTGTACCATATGTATTTGGCGACTCAGAATGGGTTGGATGGAATGGACCTATTTTGGGGTTGTCACAAATGTGGTTAGTTATGGGTAAAATGCGCAAATATTTCAAATAAGCAAGTGGTTATAAAATACTTATTGTTGTCGGAGAATATTCGTTTGGTCGTGAAATATTCTTACTGTCGCGAAATATTTGTACGACGGCGCAGCCTTGTGTGGGTCTCATAACGGAAAGCAATTGGATGAAGAAAACGACAAGTATAAGTTGTTATAAATAACAGCGCAGTTGTTACCGTTAATACTGTTGGAATACCCGGTGGTTAAAACACAGTAATACGCGTTGTTGAACAGTAGCACACGGTATTGCACAAATTATTGATTCTTACGTAAGAAGACATTACTCAATAATTGTTACAGTAATTACTGTTCAATATTTTATTTTATTGATTCAATAATTGTTGCGTTGATTTTTTTATATTACTGTTGTTTCAATAATTGTCACTACACAGTATTTTTTATTATTGGAGCAATAATTCATATTATCTGAATAATATTATTATAAAATATTATTGGTAATGTCTAGAAAGTTCTGTTTAAGGAGAGGTTTGGTCACTTAATTGCGCGCCAGTAAGGAGAAATCTTTATTGGAAAGCCCCCTCTTTCCTGGGATCGGTCTGGTTGCCAGTACTGTGATTCTGTAATATTATTTATGAATAATTAATTATTGATTTATATGATGAAGAAAATATTGATTTTATGTGGATATAGATAGAAAAAAATTTTAAAATGACAATTGTTAAAAATTGATATTTTATCTTTTCTGATAAAATAATATTTTATTATATTATTATAATATAATAATGGGGATATTTTTACAATGAATGTGGGATATATGAGTAAATGAGGATGAAGAGTATTTTTGTTGCAATAATTTTTTAAAACATGTTAAACATGTCCGTGGGCCCATTTCTTGACTGAAATTTGATTATAGCCTGTAAATTCGCCCGTTTATAGATTCGGTCAATTTCTCTTTGGAATTTGAGAAAACTCTCTTCTGCAAAGTTGTAGAGAATTGAATTTTCTATAAAAAAACGCGAGATTCGAATTTTCTGATAAAGGGCTATTTATTATGAATTATTAAAGTTTCAAGGTTCCAGAATAATTGATTTTTGGAAGTTTTAAATAATTATATTAACAAGAACGTTTTTTACATTGTTGGGACTCATTTAACATGTGATTAGGTGGCTGATTTCAGATGCTAAGTGTGCGTAGAGAATTTATAATATAAATATTAATCTTATATTAAGTTTTCTGTTTTGGTGTTCTAAGTATTTTTCTATAAATAGGGTGCTTAGGTTAGAATTGAAAATCACACCAGAAACTAAAGATTTCTCTCTCTTTCTCTCTCTATAATATCGAGCGTATTTGTGAGTATTTTAGTACTTTGAGTATTGTTATACGGTACAAGTTCTTTCAGCACCATATCCAGTATTTCAGTCTGAAGTACTATTCTTTCTGAGGTAAAGGATGTTATTTTCTTCTCAAATGATATTATTTCTTCAATATCATTATGCCGAAATATTGGTTGGAACTTTTTATCAAATTTAGAACTTTTTCATGTCGGGGTTGATTACTATTCACGAGTTACTATTTATGAGTTACTATTCATGAGTTACTATTCACGAGTACTATTCACGAAGTATGATGATATTTTTTGTGAAATTTCTATCTTTTGGTGTCGGAGTTACTATTCACGTATACGACACTATTCACGTATACGACATTATTTACGAATACGACACTATTCACAGAAAAATTAAATTTTCATTTTTTGTCCAAAATATCTATTATGGATACTAGCTTTGATTGTATCCATATTTTGATCATTCTTGAATTTTACTCCATTCTGGTTATTTATGAAGTATTTTTGAACTTGAATTATTTAAAGTACGAATCCTTAATATTTGTTCTTTTGTTTCACTGGATTCGTTTTCTTTAAAATATTTTCATCATCCTCAGTCCTAAATGATGATATTACTGAATATCTTTGGCCTGTAGTGCAAAGATGAATGATTTCTTGATGAATATCTTTGGCTCGTAGTGCAAAGATGAACAGGTATTGAGATGAACATGACCGACTGATTAATATCTTTGGCCCATAATGCAAAGATGAACAAGTGTTTAGATGAACATGACCAACTGATGAATATCTTTGGCCTGTAGTGCAAAGATGAATATTTGATTCTAGATATATATTGATTGATGTTACATGGATAAAATATCGACGATGAACTTTTGAATTCATATATAGAAGATAGTAGTTTGCATTCTCTACTTAACTCTTCTAATGAATTATTATTTTTCCCTGTTGAGGACTAACGATAATTTGTTCTATATTATCTTAGTCATAATGTTCTTTACTGGGCTAGTTGAGCTCACCCTTTTCCTTGTTGTTCCATTTTTCTTCTCAGGAGGCGAGAATGTAACGAGTACTAGTCGGGGTGTGGAATGATGGTTCTAGAAGTTATTCTAGTAGTCCTCACTATTCTGTAAAATAGTGTATTAATAATTGTAATGAGGACTTATTTGAGTGTGGATATTGTCTAGATGACAATATTTGTATTTAAACTCACAGTTTTTATGTTGTATTAATAAAGTTGTAGTTATTTCTGTACCATATATTTGGCGACTCAGAATGGGTGTTGTATACTTATTTTGGGGGCGTCACACAAATTATCTGAATAGCTGACTGATTCAATCATTCATACGATTTTTTTTCCAAAATAAATGTACTGAATGACTGACCGATTCAATCATTCAATCATTCAATGCTAATCAAACAACCCCTAAAATATTATGTTCATATGGTACCAAAATTAAAACTAATGGCAAATGGTAGTTGTATGACAAACTAACAATAAAATAGAGTATTGTTATTTTTGCAAATATTTTTTCCAGATACTCCATTATTGTTGATGATACTAGTACGCAGTCATTTAATGTGGAAATTGTCGTAACATTTTTGAGTTTAATTTATACTTAAATATGTTTCACTATCCTAAACTTTGATCATATTCCATTTCGGTGATTCACGTTTCAATTTTATCAATTAGATAATTGAACTATTAATTTTTTTGCAATTTCATTCAATTGAGTCTGCCACGTCAGAAATTGTGTGGCTTGTATACTTGACGTATTAGTGTTGAGGTATTAAAAAACTGATTTTAAAGTTAATTTTACTATCATTTTAGTGTTTTAAAAGGACAAAATTAAAATATAAAAATTATTATTAAAGTTTTTAAATAAATATCACCCAATACCTACCAGACCACCATGTACGATTAAAAGAAAGAATTCCCACTACAATAGTACAATTCAACTCCCAGCCAAACACAAAGTAGAAGGAAAAAATGAAAACAGAATGATATACATAATTTAGGGTTTCCAATTCGTCATTTAGGTTTTCATTCGTTGTAACTAATTTTTAGACAACACGGAAATCAGCCCCAACCACCGGTGAAGTGAAGAAGATGAAACCCCAACGAAAGAGTCTCAATCGAGATTAACGGGAAAGCGCGGATCAAAATCAAGGAATTCAAATTGTTGTTTTGATTGCAATTGTTGCATGTTGCTTATGATCTTTCCGACACCACAAGTCCCAGTTCTAACAACCACCACAATTCGCAGAGCATGAGTAAAAGCCTCACCGAAAAATGGAGAACAAGAAGAAGAATTCATGTTGCGTAACTTTCATGCAAAAACACGTTCATTTTCTCTTTCTCTTCCTTATGATAATTTTAGGTTTACAATTGTCAAATGATTATTTAATGGTTTGAGGAAAAAAAGATGACCAGTTGTGATCTGATAAGATTTTTGAAGTTATAAGTTCTTGATTTGAGGATATTTTTTATTATGTTTTGTTTTTAGTTTTGATTTCATTTTATTTATTAATGTTGGTTGTTGAATAATAAAATAAATTATTAAAAAAAATTAATAATAATTTCTGACATAACATGCCCAATTGAATGTAATTTTAAAAAATTAATAGTTCAATCATCTAATTGACAAAATTATAAAGTGAATCACCGAAGTAAAATATTTAAACCTTTAATTTAAGACCCTAACATTAGTCTAATGAATTGAAGTCTGAAATTGAATATTGAAACAGCAGCTGCCATATTGATTTCTGAAGTATTATTTGAGCAAATTAAAAAAAAATAGTCGGTAGGGAAGACTGAAAATTGAATATGCATATAGCTGCACCGTCCCATCTGCTAACTTCTCCGTCCAATAAATCTCTATATGTAATCCCTGCAGTAATTTGATAGGAAGAAACCAATTACAATGATGGAAAAATTTAGGCCGAATTAAAATTGGGAAACTTAGTATGAGAGCATTATTTTTATATGTGTTTTTAATATTCTACATGATTCTTTTTTATACGAAAGTGGGACCCACTATAGACGGAAGAACCATGTGTACATATTAAAAATATTAGTTCTCAACTTATTAATACATGAGATTGGTAAAAATTTACTAGAAGGACCTCACTTATTACATATCTCTCTAAAAAAATTATGACTAATACTTATTTACGTAACTAACAATTAAAAAATTAACATAAATATTCATAATATATATCATTTTCCTTGAAAAAATAAAAATGTCAATTCTTTAAATATATATATATATATATATATATATATATATATATATATATATATACACGTGCAGAATTAAGTAAACAAATGAAACCCTTATTTCTATTCTATTAGTCTAAGCCTCTAAGGGCATGGTACACGTTGAATAAATATTTAATACGTTTATAGATGAGAATTTTATACTTTTATTTGACCTTTGACAATTCTCATGATATTCTTTTTACACATAAAGTCACTATAAATACACTTGTATATCAAACTTAATTTATCACCATAATGCGCTATTAAAAAAGTTTCAGTCGACCTTTTTTTTCTTCAAATAATTAATAGACCCAAGTGAACTAATTGGTCCAAAAATTATACTCTTCCCATTCTAAAATATATTATTATTATTTACTTTTTAAAATTAATTTAAGATATTTTCAAACTCAACATAGATAGATTTAATTCTAATCAGTATATATAATGGTGAATATCGTAACCTATTTAAAAATTATTACTAATTACAATATTTATTGTGTTATAATTTTTAATGAATTGAATTAGATTGATTTTAGTTTGAAAATAATTTAAGCTGACTTTTAAAAGTTAATAATAATCTTATAATTTAGAACGAATATATATATAGGGATTAATGGATCTACGCAACTCTACAAACTTCCAAATGTACACAGTCTACGATCGTAGAGTTAAGTTACTCTATGATCGCAGAGTCTACGATCTGAGTATTCACTCTACGTTTCTACGGTAGTAGAGTGACTATTCTACGATCGTAAGGTGATTATATTTAAAATTTACACAGTTCTGAACCTTTATTTTTTCATATATATATATATATATATATATATATATATATATATATATATATATATATATATATAGACCGGTTCTCCAACGGACCAGTTTGTTGATGGATCGGCTATGACGACAATTTTAAGAGATATAGCGGCGGTATGAATCGTCGTCATAGTATATGAACCGGCTATAGCGACAGTTCATACCGTCACTATATTGTCTCTCTCTCTATATATATATACTAGCTGGGTCCCGTGCCTCCGGCACTGTATGGACAGTGAAATTTATCTCAAACTTAGAACGGCCCAGATGATTTATTAAGTGAGCGAGAAATTCAAAATCATTATTAGATAAATTAGATAGATAGATGTATTTTATTAGATAGATGTATGGACGGTGGGATTTATCTCAAACTTTAGACGGCCTAGATGATTTATTGAGTGAGCGGGAAATTCAAAATCATTTGTATTTTATTAGATAGATCGTACAGATAGAGGCAAAACCAAGCACATTATTTTCCAATGATGCAATTTATACCCTTATTTATATTTAAGTGGTTTTGGCGGGTTTGACGGTTGGTTGGTTGGTTGATCTATGTGGTTATAGTTTCTACTTCTTACTTCAAATTAATGTTGAACTCGTATTTGTCCTTCCGTCCGTCCGTCCGTCCGTTTCATAAAGAAAGAAATACTCGTACAAACTATTATCACCCAATCAGATCAGCTACGGCTTCCAAGTTGATTCGTGGCACAATTCTGGAGATTATTTCCGCATTGCGTAGCCTTGGCTACAATAAAAATCAACGGTCTTTCTCACCTCCGTATTTACGAACATGCCACGTTTCTTCATTTATTCCATATTTTGGTCAAACTCAAACCCTTCTATACTCCCCACGCGGCATCATTCTGCACCTGTGTATATATATACTCCATTAATACACCTTAAAACTTGAAAAGATCAGTTTCCAACTTTTCTTTAACCTCTCACCCTTTTCATCTCCCTCTAACAAATTCTTTTTATAAGGCCCAGTATCAATTTTTATTGATTCAAGACGTTAGAGACCACTAGACAAATTCTAAATATTATTCTTCAGAATTTTACGCTTTGCCGATTCTGAGACGTTCAGAAATCACCCAGGTGCAATTCTCTTGTTCGTGGATAGACAGACAAACTGAGAAATTTTGTTTGCGAATATTAGCTAGCTCTCTAGCTCTTCTTCTTAAATCAAATCTACGTACGTTGTTAGTGACCACTGACCAGCTAGCTAGTATATATATATATAATTAATGGACAAGAGCAACAATATGAGCGCGTGTTTAATCACTTCGACGAGGACAAAGATGGGAAGATATCGCCACCGGAGCTGCAAAAATGTGTTGAGACGACAGGCGGCGAGCTGTCCTTAGAGGAGGCGGAGGCGGCCGTTGGGCAAATGGACTCTGACGGAGATGGATTGTTGTGTTTGGAGGATTTTGTGAAGTTGGTGGAAGGAGTTGGGGATGAAGAGAAAATGAGTGACTTAAGAGAGGCCTTTAAGATGTATGAGATGGATGGGTGTGGTTGCATAACGCCCAAGAGTTTGAAGAGGATGCTTAGTAAACTAGGACAGTCCAAGAGTATGGAGGAGTGCAAGTTAATGATACAGACATTTGATCTCAATGGGGATGGTGTTCTCCATTTTGATGAATTCATGTTCATGATGTCTTGATATATATCATTTTCTTTTTTGTATATTTATTTCATTTATTGGTGAGACTTGAGAGCAACTTTTTAATTGCATATATATTTAGCATTATTTGTAATTTTTGTTCTCTTTTAATACTCATCATATAGAGTTTGCGGGAGCTCAATTTGTGAGTTATTGTACCTTGTACATACAACTATGGAGTATAAAGCGGACCAAAAAAACGGACCAAGGAACAGACCAATGTAAAAACACGCGGGTTTCAGGGCCAACCCGGACCAACCCGCGGGTTGGCCCTGAAACCCGCGTGTTTTTACATTGGTCCGCTCCTTGGTCCGTTTTTTTGGTCCGCTTTAGATCCTGCCTGATATATATATATACTCATTACTATATAATCTTTAGTTACACTAAAAGGAAGAGTAATTAAGGGGTTTGTATAATACTCAAGCATTTTGTAATAAATTATGGGGATCGGTCTACATTGTTGAATTACGGAAAAGCATGTACGTAATGGATTACGACTTGGTAATTAATCCAACAGAAATAATTGTACTATTCAACAACTGAAGTAGTACGCAGTTGATCTTTCTACTAGATTTCAATATACTACTACTACTACATATTTGGTCCAGTCAAGACAACCAAGGTTAGACTGAAATTGTGGAATTAATTAACCACCACTACAAGTCTAGAACCATCCAGAATACTTGTATGTAACATAGCTTGCAGAATATTTATTGGAATGCCAAAAAGTATATATGAGCATATTGGATTTTGAAAGAGAGGGTGAACTCCAAGTGGACATAACATAATTACAAATGTTTAACTAATAATCGAACAAGCTTTACTCCGAAATACTGAATCATAACTCTGTTCCCCTGAGATTTAATTTGGCAAACCCAGACAAACGTTATGATTAGCCCCATGAACTCCTGACACCACATTATACAACTATCACTACTAAATTATTAGCTAGCTTTGACCAAATAGCCTTTCTGTCAACATAAGGCATAGATTAGGGCTAGGCACAGATAAAGGTTACTAAACTTTGTTTGATACATTTCCAAAAAGCATAAGCTTCCAATAATTAATGATAACATGAGAATATATACAAGATCCCACAATCCATATCAAGAAGCCTAAAAGGGCTAAAACTTCATATTGCTCTCAATCTTCCTAAATGCATGAACAATAAGTAGAATAACTAGTACAATATTACTCAGAAATTGCAATCCTCGATCCTATCGGATATTATTTGCAGCAGCCTTAACAAGAGGTTTGCTAGAGCTTTCACAGATTGTGAATTGCTCTCCTTCTGGTAACTCTTCCACCAATCTTTGCCAACTTCTCCACAATTTCTCCGGCATTCGGTCTCAAACAAGGATCCTCCTCAACACAAGCTCTTGCTAGATTAGCCAGTGTGACAGTTTGATCAAATGAATAATTCTCACCTAATACATTATCCATCCATTCCCTCAGCTCCTCTGCATTTTCTGACTGTAAAATCAACTTTATTTTTTCAGCCAGCAAAATATTCCCCTCCCCTTTCTCATTCCCCCTGCTAACAGGCGGTTTCCCAGATAAAACCTCAAGCAAAACCACTCCATAAGCAAAAACATCCGAGCTCGGGGAAGGTATATATTGTTGAAGACACTCAGGTGCCAAATACCCTTTTGTCCACGAGACCGGATGAGTAGAACAAGATTCTCGATTTTGATCGCAAGTATTATCTTCTGCAAATCCAGCCATCCCAAAATTCCCAACTTTTGCATTGAATTCTTCATCGATGAATATGTTCCGGCTCTTTATGTTTCTGTGAAGGTAACTAGGATTCATGATTTGGTGCATGTATTGTAAGGCCGTGGCGACATCTAGACAAATCCTTAACCTTTGGTTCCATGTCAAGAAACAATAGCATGAAGAAATGAATTGGCTTTTCATTGCTAATCCACCATGAAGCCAGTCCTTTAGCGAGCCGTTTCTGGCATACTCAAACACGAAAAATGAATCAGCACCCTCGGTCACACATGTACCTAATAGCCTAATTATGTTGGGATGATGGTGAACTGCATCTTGAAAAAGCCCGAATTCAATCTTTGGCACAATCTCCGTTTTTGTGCACTTTATCGCCAAGTTTTTACCGTTGAGCCGACCATGAAATACAGAATCTTCAATAAGATTACTTGAACTGAAATCCTCTGTTGCTTTCCTCAGCTCCTCAAGAGTATATGTCTCGACAATCATCTTGTGCGGCGTTGCTTCGATAATCTGGCCATCGAATGTATCTTGGGATCCCTCGAGCGAGACTTTCTTTTCACTGATGGTTCGGACACTTGGACTAAACTGTTGCAGCTCCACGTCTCCATCTTTGCCCGAAAGTTGCTTCTTTCTCTTCCACTGAATCAGAAAGGATGCCGCTGCAATGGCGATAATTGCCCCGAATGCAGCCCCACTGATGCCAATGTAAACTCCAATCTTCCACATTTTCGACTTCCTCTTGTGTTGATTAATGAATGGAATCCTACTTGCTGGATCTCCCCAATTCGGTTCACTGGTTTTTGCTAGTGAACCAAGTGCAGGTTTTCCATGTAGAGGAATCAGAAGAGTTGAAAAAGGTTCCAAATTTTGTAGCTTGGAAAAACCTGATTCTGATCTATTATTAGCAGAAATAATACTATCTGGAGTAATATTGAACTTGGTGGCTAAATTAGAAGCTGTATCGCCTCTACTTACAGCATAAGACAACAAAAGATTTGTGTTTTGTCCAAGTATATTTAATGGACAAGCACATCTCAATGGGATAAGTAATTCAAGTTTATCCCCTAAACCCCATGGATTAACCCTCTGGTTTTTCTCTCGAATGGCCTTACAAGTAGTCAAGCCTTCCAGAGCCACAGCAATACTGTAAAAACTCTCGTCTTTTACAGTAGTTTTTGTCAATTCTGCCCCATAGATACCACCTTTGCACTTGCAATCAAGTGGGATTAACAAGGGCTGGTCTTTTGGCAGAAACTTTGTGTCAGCAGAGAAGCCATTTGCTTCAGCCAGCACAAACCGGTTGATTCCCAAGTAGAAGCTCAGATTGTGAAGAGACGAGTAAAATGAATTTGTGCGGAGCAAAGCATAAGTCCCACACTGATTCTGCGATTCATTGCCATTGCAACGATAGCCAGAAGCATATGGAGAATTGGATTCACAGCTTAGAAAATTCTGTTCAAGTGCAGCAGAAACAACAACCCAGATGAGGAAAAGTAGTAAAACTCTAAGTTGGAGCTTACTGACCATAGTTGTTGCTGCTGCTATATGCAGGACCACATGAGGAAGCTAGTAGAATACTCCAGTAAGAGCACTCTGATCACCCTTATGAGAGAGAAATTGAAATATTTTTGGATCCATACAAAGGAGAATAGCTGGTCAGAGACAGGATTCTTGGGGTTACAAACTTTTATAAATATATACTCTGACTCCAGATGTTTGGGCAACTAACCTTACCTTGGGTTTTGATTCTGCAGACTAATGGTATGCTAATCTGTTCCGAAGTTTTTCATTGCTACTTCTCATAATCTCTCCTACTTTGTGCTGTTTGGTTACCCAAGATTTGAAATTTTTTTGTTAGTTTACAGGTTGTTTATTTCAAACACAACTTATTTAATTCATAAACGTTGTCGTGTGTGAATGTCCAAATGCCACGGCCGCAAACATTAGAAACCGAAGAAACCCAAATCCTAAACTAACAAAACAGAATTACACGTAGATAAATATAGTATACAGTGGTGTAAATGTAAGCATACTGAATAAAGTTGATCAAGTGCGTATAAAAACATATATCCATCACATTCATGCTCATATATAATGCGCTTTCTGCTTTATGCAACTTGAGGCCTGACTACATAAAAATCTATACTCCTATAATTTAGACAAAAAATAATCATAGTTAATTTTGGATTAAAAAATAATAATTATGGATCGATTGAAATTCAAAATCACATAGGATACTTAAAATATAATTAAAATGGTTTGAACCCATATAGTTATGGGTTGAAACAAGTTAACCATTTTTCATATATCCATTTGAACTATAAATTGGAGAAACTGTTTTATTACTAATTATTAGCTACGTCCTGACTCCTGTCCAAACTACAAAATGGCAAGCATGCATGTTTGAAAATGATAATTAAATTTATTTTCATCAACGTCTAAATACTGCCTCCCAGTTTCAAAAAAAAATTAAAATTTATTTTTTAACCCCAACAAAGGCCTGCAGCTTAACAAATGCAATGGCACCTCCAAATACTTTTGTAGCTTCCTATAAATGTGTTTCGTATTTTATTTTATTTTTGAAACAGACCTCCTAATATGTTGCAGAAAAAGTAATTAATACTCTCCGCTTTAATATTAAAACTAATACTATTTTTAAATATTAATTTAAGTTTTATTAATATAATTATGAATATCAAAGTCTATCTTAAAAATATAGTTATGACATATATTGTATTTATAATAGACTTTTTTTTATAGAACAAATGAATTTTCAAGTTCATACAAGATAGAATTGTGAAAATAAAAAACTTGTAAAAATATTACTCTCTGCTATATAAAAAGAATCTCATTTTAATTTTTAAAGCCAAATTTGAAAATAAAAAAATTAACATTGATGTGACTAAATTAAGTATTAAGAAATTATTTTTTTATTAGAAGCACTTTCAAAATAATTTACATTAATAATTTCTATATTAATTAAAATGAAAATAAAATTATTGATACTTTATTATATAGGATACGTATCCTATATAATAATGCATGTAGGATATCATATTAAAATTCTACAAGGGTGTGCAGCTAGATATTATGCATAAAAAAAAGAGGGTACAGAAAAGAAAGATTGCATCAATGTTTAAAAAAGTTGAGGCATGAATAAGAAGGCTAGAAATTGATTAAGGACAAATAGGACATTGATATCCTAGGTTGACTAACAAGCACCAAGATCAGTACTATATCACAACTAAAAATAAAACTTTACATACAGCACTTTTATCAGAGATCACATCTGACTAAACAATGACTTACTCGATTTTTTTTAAAAAGTGCTTAAAATTCCTGATAAGTAACAAAGAAGTTCTTCCATTTGCCGACCTTGACCGAAAATCACTTAAATCTATAAATCCCCACTTCTAACTTGGATGGACCGCTCCACCCAAAAAAGGAAAAAAAAAACTTTTTCTTGGAAGAAATGAACCAACTTAAGTATCCAAATTCACTGCATCAATCGACAATTATCCCATGGTGAATTGTGTGCACATGCATGTGGCAACACGTGACTGCTACTAATCTACATTTTTGTCACAGATTATGCATATGGAAATATATTATAGTAGTTTTCAGTTTTCACAACAAATAAACCACCCACAGTCCAAGTGTGGTAAGTATATTTCAGATCATATATATTAGATGGTCAATGGTCTTGAACTTTCTGGTAATGAAACTTTTCTAGGTTAAAACATTTTTAACTAAAAGAGATTTATTTTTTTCATCTCCCAAAAGCTGCTTAATTCAGGTCATGCTTCCAGCTGGTTGATTTGTGTAAAGGTAAGCTGCAAAAGGTTCTTAGTCTCAAACTTCAAATTTCTTTAATTCTATGCACGATTAAGTAGCTAATGGATTACTTTAAATATAGGATAATACCAAGTTCCATTTCTAAGAGAGTACTAAAGGAATATTTAATGACCAGGAAATCAAGTATTGACACTAATTCCGCATGAAAAATGGAGACCCAACCTTAAAAGAAATATGTAAACAGCATGCTGCAATTTATGTATGAATTATTTATACCCAGTCATCAAGACCCAACCTAAAAAAAATTCAAATGTAAACGAGAGTGCTACTGTAATTGAGCTTTACCAAAAATAAGGACTGACATGAAAACAGTAACAAATCCTATCATTTTATTATCTTCATGGTTTTCAAATCTCATACAAATCTTTTAGTGTACAAACTACGAACAATAGATGTATTTATCAGAGTTGGATCATTGCCAAAAAGTTTCTTGCCTGTAGCAATATCAGTTCAGTAATTCACACTCTTCCTCAAAAGTGATGTAGCGTGGGCAGGCTCAGAAGCTCCAAACACTGAACTTCCTGCAACAATGCAGTTTGCTCCAGCTGAAGCTGCAATACCAATGATTGAAGGCCCTAAACCACCATCAACCAGAAAAAACTTGTCAATTTTTACCAAACAGAAAAAGGAGAAATATCTGGAACTAACAACATTTCAATTGTTGTGCATATGAATGCGGTGTCATTTCTTTTTCACATTCAATTAGCAACAGCTTAAGAAAGCTTCAATTAGTATCAGACTACACCGCTTCAACTTTTTGTTTTTATTTTTTGTGGATAAGCTTGAACATTAGCAGAGACGGGACGGGACGGGATGGGGCGGGGGGGAGAGGGGAGGGGGAAGGAAGGAAGAATTATGTCATTCATTAGAAGGATTTTATACAGAGATTTTTCTTACCTACTTTAACAATTAACATCTTTAATTTCATTTATCAACCTTTAAGCGTCCAGTCTATTAAACACAAAGGGTCCAAAGCAGCAGAAATTGTAAATTTCAAAATTTTGGGTATCAAGAATCTAAACAAGCGTACCAGTGGATACACTTCTTCAACTGGTGTTCAAGGTTTTAATGATACACCTGGCCGCATGCCCTTTGCCTTAATTTGTTGGACAAGTTCTTGCATTGTCTGAAAAATAACAAAAGTTATATAGCCCGGCTCTCTCCAGCGAGAGCGAACCGGCTATAGCGACGGTTTTTTCCGTCGTTATAGCATAGAAAGTCAGTTTTTTATGATATAGCGACGAAAAAACCGTCGTTATAGTCAGTTCATTCTTAGTTCGCTCCTTCTAGTTCGTTGGAGAAGCGGATTTTATATATATATATATATATATGATCAATCAATCAATACAAATCAATAATAAGGCAAAAAGAGTAATTTCGTTTGTCCCAAGTCAACTCAATAACTTAAGGTTTTTTTTTACTAACATGTAATTTATGATCTTTTGCACCAATTAACATGCAATGTAATTAATGCATTAATCTTATTAGCTACATGCATTGGGTTCTAATTCTTAATTTTGTACTACTTACCAAGGAAATATTATAATGTTATGACCATTTTTCTAATTCATGAACCTAATTATTATAAAATATTTCATTTAAATTGCTTTAGTATATTATAAATAAAACCTTTAATTATGTTGGTTTATATTTTTTGTGATTTTAATAATGACAATATTATTGGATTTATATTCAGTTGAATGGATTTAATTGGGCAATTTATTGAGTATTTCATTCAAAATATTTCTCTCTTTATATTAATCTATTTAGTCTGCTTTGAAAACTTTATAATAGCTGTTGAGGAGATTTTATTATATACTCCCTCCCTTCCTAAAAGATTGTCGTTTTTAGGAAGAAAAAAAATTTCTAAAATATTTGTCGTTTACAACTTTCAAGAAAAATAAATTATTTACTTTCCTATATTACCCCTACATTCTCTCATTGTCCCAAAAAATTATTCTCTATCTTGTATTAATAGTTTTCAACTTTCCATAGATGGGTAGTGATGGAATTTCAAACAATTTTTACTTGATAAATGATACTTTCTTAATCCATGTGACAAAACTTTAAACGACAATTTTTTTAAGAACGGAGGGAGTATGTTGGATAAATCAGTTTGCTTGAATCGTACGAGATATACCAACTGGCTAACTCTTTTATGTTAAATCCTTTATATCCGTTGCTATTAATTAGTTGCTGAAAACATGAGTCATACCAACTGTGGTGATTTTTATGCTAACAAATCTTATATAGCCGTTAGTCCTTTTATTATATATACCGCTCCTTCACGGCAATGCAAGGGACTTGAAGATATCATCAGTCAGAAAGTTTAAGCTAATATCAAGCTTCATATCTTCACATAGAGCTATTAAAAGTTTGTTTCCAGCAAGTCATATTCAATTGTATAGTTTTTGTTGGCGGGAAAAAAAGATTTAATTCATTGTAATCCAAATTCTCTGTAAAAAGTTTTGAGTTCAAGTCAGAGCCGGCCCTGGGGTGTGCCAACAGGGCAACCGCCCTGGGCCCAAAATTGAAAGGGGCCCAATTTTTTTTATAAATTTATGTATTTATGTGTATAAAAAAATAATAATAAAAAGATTAGCCATATTATGTATTGAAAATAATATATTAGAAAATATTAAATATGATAGTATAATTTATAATTTTGCATCTAAAAGTGTAACAAGAAAACATTTTAAATGATGTTTTGTTGTTTAGATTTCATTGGGCAAAACTAAAAAAATACCCACTGTAATTGGTAGGTTTTATTAATTTAAACCATTGAACTTTTAATTTTTTAAATTACACCACTAAACTAATTATTATTTTGAAATTGAGTCATTTCGTTAAAAAAAATAAACGGACGTTAATTTTTTATCTACAAAACTAATGAATTATTCACTGTAGTTGGCACATTTTACTGATTACACCATTGAACTTTTAATTTTTTAAATTACTCCATCAAACTAATTAAAAATAATTATTTTAAATATTTTTAAAAATAATTATTATCTTAAGTAAAAAATATTAGAAACTTTTTTACTTCATAAAATTAGTAGAGTTTCATAAAATATAGATTCAAAAAAATTAAAGTGATTTTAAATTAAATTAATGTCTACTTAATTTTTTAAAATAATGACCCATTCTTAATATTATAATTTTTAAAATAAAAACTAAAAATAGAAATTAAACAAAAAAAATAGAAAAAGATAAATAAAAAAATTGATTCAATTTTTTCAAAAAAGAAATTAATAATTTTTTTAAATAAATATTATTTTCATAAAAAATTGGAAAATTCTTCATATTTTAAAAAAAAATGCGCAAAATTTTATAAAATATAGATTCAAAAAAAATAAACTTTATTTTCAAAAGAAAAAAAAGAGTTTTTTTTAAATCAATAAGGTTTCATAAAAATTTAATTTTTTTAAATCTATGTTTTATGAAATTTTACTCATTTTATGGAAAAAAATAAAGTTTCTAATATTTTTTATTGTAAATAATAACTATTTTTTAAAATATTTAACATAATCATTTTTAAAATTAATTTAATAGGGTAATCTGAAAAATTAAAAGTTCAATGATGTAATCAATAAAACGTGTCAACTACAGTGATTAGTTTTGTAGATAAAAAATTAACATCCGTTTATTTTTTTAACGGAATAACCCAATTTCAAAATAATAATTAGTTTAGTGGAATAATTTAAAAAATTAGAAGTTCAATTGTGTAATCAGTAAAACTTGTCAATTATAGTGTGTATTTTATTAGTTTTATCGATTTCATTGATATTTTTATTTTGTCGGTACATGTGATGAGTTTTTGTTTCGATGACATTTTAAAGTGTTCTTTCTTATCTTTTGTAAATTCTTATAATTTTAATAAAATTAATTATTTGATAATTTTTTTATTTTTTTATTTAGTTTGTATAAAGGGGCACACTTAAAAAATTTTGTCCTGGGCCTTAAAAAACCAAGGACTGGCTCTGTAAGTAGTAGAACTCTCTTAAATAATAGAACTTTATCAAAACGACGTAGTTTTGATAAGACGCGGTGATATTTTTGTAAATACCATGCCACCGCGTATTTACATTACAAAAATGTCATCGCGTCTTATCAAAACTACGTCGTTTTGATAAAATTCTATTATTTAAGGCATTCTACTACTTAAAAATTCTACTCTTGATCCTTTCTGATATATATATATATATATATATATATTATATTAATAAGTCTTTTACATTTGTTTGATGAAAAATTAATACCAGATATTCATGACTTAGTAGTATGTTATAATATACATATTGACAGTGGCGGAGTGAGAGGATTTCAACAGGGGGTCCGGATTATGCATGTAATTTTTTTTTCGACGGCCTCTTAGTTCGTTGATTTTTTTTTCCATATTCCTAAATCATAAATAATTCAACATTCAACAAAATCATAATCCTAAATCACAAGTAATTCAACATTTCATTTAGTTACTCAAATTCAATTGAAACAAAAAAAATCAATTACAAATTGAAACACATTGTTGACTGTTGAACCGGTAACGGTACTAGAACGACGGAGTCTCTCTTCGGAGTTCGAACCGTAAAGGCGGTAAATCCAACCTGCGAGTTTTCATATTTTAAAAATGTTGGATAATCACTTCATTATCAATGCGCCTAAAAATATCTCTCTCGACATAGCACACCAAACAGTCGGTGAGAAAATCATCTCCCATCTTGTTGCGCAAATTTGTCTTAACAATATTCATCGCAGAAAATACTCGTTCCACATTAGTAGTCACAACAGGTAAAACTAAAGCCAACTTGATAAGAAGATATACTAAATGAAAAGTAGTGTGATATCCCACCTCAACCATATTAGTTGCAAGTTCTCCGACATTTTTTAGTTTAGAAAATCTTGCATTTCCTCTCATTTCAGAAATCCACATCTTTAGTTGTTCTTTAAATTCCATTCGATCATCCATTGAAAAGTCGTGTGGATATAGTTCTGCAAGTCGAACTAACTTTGAAAAACTAAAATTGGAGAACGAATTCTTAGGATCAAGACATGCTATGCACAAGAGCAATTCCGTGTTCGTCTCAGTGAAACGATTATCCATCTCTTGACTAATACGATCAACAACCTAAAAAATATAAAATAAAATTACTTCTATATTCAAAAACATAATTAGACGTATAAATAGAGAAAAACAATTGAATACCTGACAAAATATCTCAACTTGAAAGTGGTGAAAGTATGTATGTTTGCAACCAAGGTGACCTGGAACATTATCTTCCATATTAGGGATGCTAATATTATGTTCAGAACAAAAACTGTTCACATCTCCTAATAGATCATCCCATCCATTCTCCCTGAGATGTTACAATTGTCTCTTGGTAGTAATAACCAAATTCATGGCCTCTACAATATTCTGATCTTTTTGTTGCAAAAACTGTGACAAAATATTTGTCAACCCCAACACTACCTTCATCAAGTGAGCAATGAATACAAACACATATGTTTCCATCTTATCGATCAAGCCCACAACAATGCCTTTACTTTTGGATTCCTGTCCATCTTCATATATATTCTGAAGAACTTCAACCACTGATGACCACATAGATAGAAGACGAACAATTGTTTTGTAGTGTGAACCCCAACGTGTAGCACCCGGCCGAACTAAACTAGTTTCTTGATTCAAACCACTTCCTGTGGAAATATCACCATTTTCTAAACGATCCACCATATTTTCATATTGTCTTTGTCTTAGTTCATCCATTCTTTTGCAAGAAGCCCCAATCGTATTCGTTATCAAAGCCACATATTCAAAAAAGTTGCACACGAATTGGTTTACTTGAGCATTTGCCACAACAACTAACTAAATTTGGTGAGCAAAACAATGAACATATCTTGCACATAGATTTTCATTCAAAATCAGAGTTTTTAAACCATTTAGCTCACCCCGCATGTTAGAAGCCCCGTCATATCCTTGACCTCTAATTTGTGAGATTGATAATCCATATTTAGCAAAAAAAATTATGAATGGCATTTTTCAAAAAAAGTACGGTGCATTCTCTTTAACTACTTTTCCAACTTTATCACAACGCAAGCTATGCCAAGTAAGTATTTCAAGAAAATTACCTCTATTTAGCGAGTGTGTCGACTCATCATGCCCACGAAAAGTCAACCCGCATGTTAGAAGCAATCGAACAACATCCACACTTGCTGTCAACCGAGTGCGATAGGCGGCATTTAATACTTGTGTTCCAGAAGATATCTTCCGTGTCACACTTTGCCTTTGATCTTTGAAAGCAAAATATGAAATCCGGGCATTGTTATGTGCACTTCCTTCACTTCCGATATGTTCCCCAAATTCCTCTGAAGCTTTCTTCCAATTTCGAAATCCTTTTTTTGTAAATACCTCATCTCAAACTTTTTTATCCCCAAAAAGATAACACCAAAAACAAAATGCGGCATCTTTAGAAATGCTATATTCCAACCATTCCCATTTCTTGAACCAATCAAATTGGAAAGCCCTCATTCTATCCTCTATTTTTATTTTCGGATAAACATTAGAAATTGGTTGACAAGGGCCCATTTGCACATATTTTCTTCTAACTTCATCTCTAATCCGAGGCTCGTACTCGTTGATGCATTTGCGCAATCCCGAATCACCAATAATGACATTAACATCCTCACATAACAGCTCAATCGGTTGTGGTTGCGATTGCGATTGTGATTGTGGTTGTGGTTGTCGTTGTGGTTGTGGTTGTGGTTGTGAGTCTTGTGACGTAGTTATTGTGAACGGCCTCTTAGTTCGTTGAAAATATTTTTCCATATTCCTAAATCACAAGTAATTCAACATTCAATAAAATCATAATTATAAATCATAAGCAATTCAACATTTCAATTAGTTCCTCAAATTCAATTGAAACAAAAAAAATCAATTACAAATTGAAACACAAAATTAGCAATTGAAACTCTAAATTCAAATAAGCGAAGCCCACTTAGAAGTTAGAATGAATGCAACCAAATTTGGTAACAAACCCCACTTAGAATTAACTAAAATATATCAATTTTGGTTTATAAATCAAAGAAAAGCCCTATTTTTTAGTCAGAAATTAAAGAACAAAAATCAAACAAAAAAATGTTGGAACCTAACCTTAGAAGTTGGAGTGATGGAGTCGATTGGCGTCTGGCGGCACCGCGGCAGGACAGCAGCAGGCGCCAGGCAGCAGCGGCGCTTCAGTCTCCATTCTCCAGCACGCAGCACCGCAGCAGCGAACAATTCCTCCGTGGCTCTGTTTCTGTTTCTGTTTCAGTGTGGACTTGTGGTGGCAGTTTTGTTATTTGGTAATATCACATATGTAAAATGTTGACTTTAGTGGCTTAATGGGCCATCATGACTTTTAGAAAAAATACATACGACATGACTACATGAGAAATATTTTTTCTTTGTGTGGGCTAGTTCTGAAACAAGTCAAACAACCCAATCCTAAGTTATAAAAAAAATTACTTTTTTTCTTCCCCTTCCTTCTTCTTCTCAACGCACCTCGGACCTCCCGGATTTCCCGAATTTCAAGCTGGACCCTCCCTAGTACATAAAAAAATTTCTCGCAACAGGAAGCCGTGGACCCCACGGGACCCCCCCTCCCTCCGCCCCTGCCCCTGCCCCTGCCCCTGCCCCTGCCCCTGCCCATTGGTCAAGACAGCAAACTGTAGAAATTGGTGTTCGTTTTGGAGTTTAATATACTCCACTACTCTATTCGCAAAAACAGATGTTATGCAAGGTTTTGCATGTTCCATGTTTGGGCAGCTGCATTATCCATGCAAATCAACAATTCCATTTATATATATACTAGCTGGGTCCCGTGCCTCAGGCACTGTATGGATAATATGATTTATCTCAAACTTTGAACGACCAAAATAATTTATTGAGTGAGCGGAAAATTTAAAGTCATTTGTATTTTATTAAATTATTATTAGATTATTAGATAGATAGATGTATTTTATTAGATAGATGTATGAACGGTGGGATTTATCCCAAACTTTGGACGGCCCAGATGATTTATTGAGTGAGCGGGAAATTCAAAATCATTTGTATTTTATTAGATATTTATCCCAAACTTTGGACGGCCCAGATGATTTATTGAGTGAGCGGAAAATTCAAAATCATTTGTATTTTATTAGATATATATATATATATATATATATATATATATATATATATATATATATATATATAAATCAATTACAGTAGTATTTTATATATACACAAAATTGGGCCATATCATATACTACTATATCAGATGTTGATTTAAACAGACAACCACCACCACATAGCTACGATATGGATGTGGTCGGTAGTGGGTCGGGTCCTACCAGATAAACTAGTCCTTCATCCTTTCTATATATATATATATATATATATATATATATATATATATATATAGGAAAAAATATGTGTACACAGCTGTGTATTACACAGTAGGCTATGGCAACGGGTTTTTAGACTATAACAACGGTTTCACCTGTCGTCATAGTTATTCTGGGCTATAACGACAGTTTACCGTCGCTATAGCCCAAAAAATCTGTCGTCATAGCTCTACTGTGTAATACACAGCTGTGTATATACATATAGCCCATATATATATATATATATATATATATATATATATATATATATATATATATATATATATATATTAATAAGTCTTTTACATTTGTTTGATGAAAAATTAATACCAGATATTCATGACTTAGTAGTATGTTATAATATACATATTGAAGCATAATAAATTGCTATATTTATGATTAAATTATTTGCATGGATATATATATATATAAGAGCTAAAAAAGAGAGTTCATAAAGTCTGAACTAATTTAATAATATGAAAAATTAATATCTAAATGCTTGAAAAATCAACAGAACTGAACTTTTAAAAAAATTCCACATCTCTATACATGCATAGTTCATAATATCTATTTCCTTCCTTCCTTAATATAAGTCGTTTTAGAGTTATGCCTAAATATTAAAAAAATGAATGTATAACATTAAATAAAATATCAATTGTCTATATTGCTCTTGTATTAAAAAAAGTGTTATTTATAAGACAAAAAATAGTGAGAGAATCAAAGTTATATTTATTACTTGGGATAATATTGAAAACTAAGTAATTAAAACTCCCTCCATTTTTATATGTAGGTCGTTTTAGATTTTTTTTTAGTTATTCTTAATTATTTGTCGTTTGTGGTTATTTAGGGGAATTGATCACTATTTTTCTCAAATTGCCCCTTATTATTCCACCTATTTTTTTGATCTATATTAATGAGATAAGTGAGGTGAAGGGTATTATAGACAATTGATAATATAATTAATATTTTTTAATTATTTTTTTAATTCTTGTGCACATGTCTAAAACGATTATATTAAATAACGAAGAGAATACTTACTTAAAATAAAAATAATTCTTTTAAACGATTTATATTAAAGAAGGGAGGGAGCTCGTACTTTCTTAATTTTAATCACCTTGGAATTTGGATTTGACCAAAAACTATCCCCCTCTTATCCTATACAAAAAGTAGTGACCTTGGATGTCAAGTTAAAAGGCCCACATTTCCAAGAAAGTTAAAATTTCATCTTGTTTTGTTAGGGTCACAAAAAAATATATTCTTAGCCTGGATTAGAATAGTGTCATGTTAATCTTCCCAATTTGTCTTCTGCTATAGAAAGTGAAGTTAGTGGGGGCATATTTGAATTATTAATTTATTATTATGAGTATATTTTTAGCTTTAAATCGCAATCTAATGTCGGCCATTGATACTACTATTGTCCTAAAAATTCATACCCCCTCCACTCAACTTTTAAATCTTGCATACATAATTCCTTATTTTATTGACAGACTTTAAGTCTAATTCGCGATTCATTGATATTAAAAATGTTTTTTTTAAGTTATATTGTTTAGAGACGACTATTTTACTAAGAAATTATTAGAGAAATAAAAATTGATATTTTTACATGATTTTTGATATTTTCACAGGAAAATCGTTGTTATAAATTCTATAACGATTTTTACCGTCGCTATAGCAACACTTTTTACGTGAAAACATAAAAAAGTCATATAATAATATTAATTTCCAAATAAATATCACTATCTTACGCGACAAGAGCTCCATTTTCTCTTTAATGCTAAATTTTAAAATATATGCATACTCCGCACCAAGAGGTAGGGCTGAGTAAGGAACTAAATTGGAATCGAAATTGTACTAAAAATCGCACAAACTGCACCAATTAAAATTGCACCAACGGTTCCGGCGTATGTGACGGTTTTAGGTGGGTTGAAAAACTAAATTTATGGTTTTGGTTTGTTTACTAGCCAAAATTGCACGCATAAAACATAAATTGTACCGTGTTAGTAGAGTAACCTATAATCTTTTTAGCTCTTTGTATAAACAGTGGAGAGAAGTGTTTATATAGGACCCTATTATGTAAACAATATATTGTTCCCCTTTGGAAAGAAAAAATAAAAATCTGGGTTGACCTTTTGGGGATACTCAGATGCATGATCTTGATGTCTTTGAATATATGACTGAAATGAAATCAAGAATGTTAAAAATTATTGATCGCACAATTAAAAGTTCTAAATTATTGTTCATTTGATTAGGGTGGGAAAAAAAATCTATTGAAGGCTTGGACCTTATTTGAAAAAATGACATATTCAAGTCACTACTAGTTGAATTGGAAGAGAGGTCTGCAAGTAGTGGATGACCATAGAGTTGGTCTAAAGAAATAATTACACTAGAAGTCTGTGACGCCCCCAAAATAGGTATACAACACCCATTCTGAGTCGCCAAATACATGGTACAGAAAGCAAACTACAACTTCAATAATACAATTATCGTACAAAATACGATAATACATACTGTGAGTTTAAATACAAATATTATCTTCTAGACAATATCCACACTCAAATAAGTACTCGTTATAATTATTCAAACACTATTTTACAAAAATAGTGAGGACTGCTAAAACATCTTTCTAGAACCATCACTCCGTACTCCGACTAGTTCCTGCTATGTTCTCACCTCCTAAAAAAATGGAACAAAAAGGAAAAGGGTGAGCTTAACTAGCCTAGTAAAGAATATTATGACTAAGATAATATACAACAAATTATCGTTAGTCTTCAATAGGGAAAAATCTGATAAAATATAATAGCCAACAAGTTTTAGATCAACAACTGCAGCGGAAACAGTAATCCATTAGAAGAGTCAAGTAGAGAATGAGTTCTACTATCTTCTAAGATTTAAAAGTCCATCATCAATATTTTATCCATGTAACAACAATCAATATACATCTTTAATCAAATATTCATCTTTGCACTAAAGGTCAAAGATATTCATTTCTATCACCAGTTGGTCATGTTCATCTCAACACCTGTTCATCTTTGCACTACGGGCCAAAGATATTCATCAGTTAATCATTTATCTTTGCACTACAGGCCGAAGATATTTAGTAATATCATCATTTAGGACTGAGGATGATGAAAAATATTTTAAAGAAAACGAATCCAGTGAAATGGAAGGACAAATAGTAGGGATTCGTATAACAGTTTATCCAAGATCAATAATACTTCATAAATACCAATTTTGAAGCAGAATTCAAAAATAAAGATCAAAACATGGATACAATCAAAGATAGTAAACACAATAGACATCTTGGACAAAAAGAAGAAAATTTCATTTTTCGTTGAATAGTGTCGTATTCGTGAATAGTGCCGTATACGTGAATAGTGTCGTATACGTGAATAGTAACCCCGACACAAAAAGTTCCAATAATTATTGTTCAGTATTTTATTTTATTGATTCAATAATTGTTGCGTTGATTCTTATATAAGAAGGCACTACAAAATAATTGTTACAGTAATTACTGTTCAATATTTTATTTTATTGATTCAATAATTGTTGCGTTGATATTTTATATTACTGTTGTTTCAATAATTATCAATACACAGTATTTTTCATTATCGAAGCAATAATTCATATTATCTGAATAATATTATTAGATAACATTATTTGCAATGTCTAGAAAGTTCCATCTAAGGAGAGGTTTGGTCACCTAATTGCGCGCCAGTAAGGAGAAATCCTTCTTGAAAAGCCCCCTCTTTCCTGGGAACGGCCTGATTGTCAGTACTGTGATTCTGTAATATTATTTGTGAATAATTAATTATTGATTTATATGATGAGAAAAATATTAATTTTATGTGGATATAGATGGAGAAAATTTTTAAAGTGACAAATTGTTGAAAATTAATATTTTATCTTTTTCTGATAAAAAATTCATTTAAATATATTATTATATTTTAATAATATAATAATGGTGATATTTTTACAATGAATGTGGGATATATGAGTATATGAGGAGGAGGAGTTTTTTGTTACAAAAAATATTTAAAACATATTTTTCATGTCTGTGGACCCCATTTCTTGACTGAAATTTGATTATAGCCTGTAAAATCGCCCGTTTGTGGATTTTGGTCAATTTCTGTTTAGAATTTGGAAAAACTTCCTTCTGCAAAGTTGTAGATTATGGAATTTCCTATGGAAAAATGAGAATTTCGGATTTTTCTGACAAAAGGGCTATTTATTATGAATTATTAAAATTTCGGATTAATTGATTACTATTTTTTTTTGAAGTTTTAAACCACTTTTGCATGAAAAACGTTTTTGGCACTTAGGAGACATGTGTTAGTGGCTGATTTCAGCTGGTGGAGTGCGTATGATGATTTGGAAAATTAATAATATTAATTTATTAAATTTTCTGCTTTGGTGTTCTAAGCATTTTCATATAAATAGGGTGCTTAGGTTAGAATTGAAAATCACACCAGAAATTGAAGTTTTCTCTATATTTCTCTCTATATATATTGAGTGTATTCTTGTTAGGATTCTGATACTTTGAGTATTGTTATACGATGCAAGTTTCCTTCAGCATTATACCCAGTATTCCAGCTAGAAGTACTAATCTTTGGAGGTAAAGGATGTTATTTTCTTCTCAAATGATATTATTTCTTCAATATCATTATGCCGAAATATTGGTTGGAACTTTTTATCAAATTTGAAATTTTTTCATGTCGGGATTACTATTCATGAGTTACTATTCACGAGTTACTATTCATGAGTTACTATCCACGAGTTACTATTCGCGAATACTATTCACGAAGCATGATGATGTTTTTGTGAAATTTCTATCTTTTGGTGTCGAAGTTACTATTCACGTATACGATATTATTCACGTATACGGCACTATTCACGAATACGACACTATTTACAGAAAAATTAAATTTTTATTTTTCGTTCAAAATATCTATTATGGATACTAGCTTTAATTGTATCCATGTTTTGATCATTCTTGAATTTTACTCCACTCTGATTATTTATGAAGTATTTTTGAACTTGGATTGTTTAAAGTACGAATCCTTAATATTTGTTCTTTTGTTTCACTTGATTCGTTTTCATTAAAATATTTTTCGTCATACTCAGTCCTAAATGATGATATAATTGAATATCTTTGGTCTGTAGTGCAAAGATGAATGATTTCCGATGAATATCTTTGGCCTGTAGTACAAAGATGAACAGGTATTTAGATGAACATGACCAACTGATGAATATCTTTGGCCTGTAGTGTAAAGATGAATATTTGATTTCAGATATATATTGATTGATGTTACAGGGATAAAATAATGATGATGGACTGTTAAATTCATAGATATTAGTAGATTTCATCCTCTACGTAACTCTTCTATGAATTATTATTTTCCTCTGCGAATATTGATCTAAAACTTGTTGTTTAGTGTATTCTCTCAGATTTTTCCCTGTTGAAGACTAACGATAATTTGTTGTATATTATCTTAGTCATAATATTCTTTACTGGGCTAGTTGAGCTCACCATTTTCTTTTTTGTTCTATTTTTCTTCTCAGGAGGCGAGAATATAGCGAGTATTAGTCGGGGTATGGAATGAAGGTTCTAGAGAGAGTTGTTTAGTAGTACTCACCATTTTTGTAAAATAATGTATCAATAAATGTGATGAGGATTTATTTGGGTATAGATATTATCTAAAAGATAATATTTGTATTTAAACTCACAGTTTTACTGTTGTAATAATAAAGTTGTAGTTGTTTCTGTACCATGTATTGACAACTCGGAATGGGTGATGTATACCTATTTTGGGGCGTCACAATTTCACCCATAACCAGAGAATTATATCAAATCAATACCTTATTATTCACAAATATAATTAGAGAAAATTCGATTTTATTTATAATAAGTTGGGGTCTTACAAAGTCCTCTCCTTATGAAATTTCGTCCTCGAAATTGACATATGTACCTGGTGTTTCGAAAAGGTGAGGATACCTCGCTTTCATTTTTGATTCCAACTCCCAGGTCATTTCTTCAATAGCATGGTTTCTCCATAAAACCTTAACTTGTGGTATAACCTTGGTGCATAGGACATGCTCTTTCCTATCCAAGATCTTAACAGGTACTTCTTCGTACGTTAAATCTTCGGCTATCTCGTCTGGTTCTAACGCAATAATATGGTTCGGGTCTTTCACATATTTACGAAGCATGGATATGTGAAAAATATTATGAACACGAGACATACTTGGAGGTAATGCGAGTCTATAGACCACATTTCCTATTCGGTCAAGAATCTCAAATGGACCAACAAATCGTGGATTGAGCTTTCCTCTCTTCCCAAATCTTGTAACTCCCTTCCATGGTGCAACATGTAACAATACATGATCCCCAATATTAAATTCTACATCTTTTCGATGAAGATCCGCATAACTCTTTTGTCGATCTTGTGCCGTTTGTATACGTTGTCGAATCATTTGGATCTTTTCTGTAGTCATGCATACTAATTCTGGTCCCAACAACGTTGCTTCTCCCACCTCGTCCCAGCATACTGGAGAACGACACTTTCGTCCATACAACGCCTCAAATGGAGCCATGCCTATACTTGCTTGATAACTGTTGTTGTAGGAGAATTCCACCAGTGGCAAGTACTTATCCCAACTTCCTTTAAAATCTAGGACACAAAGTCTTAATAGATCTTCAAGAGTTTGAATAGTCCTCTCTGATTGTCCGTCCGTTTGAGGATGGTATGCCGAACTGAATCGTAAATTCGTGTCCATAGCTTTCTACAAGCTAACCCAAAATCGTGAAGTGAATCTTGGGCCACGATCCAAAACTATGGATATTGGCATGCCATGAAATCTCACAATCTTATTCACGTACATGCGAGCAAGACGTTCAAGGGAATAAGTCTCATGTATCGGTAAGAAATGGGCAGACTTGGTTAATCTATTAACAATAACCCAAATCGCATCTATGCCTTGAGAAACTTTGGGAAGACCTGTAACGAAATTCATAGTAATGTGTTCCCACTTCTATTTCGGAATCTCAAGCGGTTGTAATGGATCCTTTTGCACTTAATGCTCCGCCTTTACACATTGACAAGTTAAACACCTCGAGATAAACTTCGCGATCTATCTCTTCATATTGTTCCACCAAAATGTATGTCAAATATCATGATACATTTTGGTACTCCCAGGATGGATTGCAAACGGGGTATTGTGTGCCTCCATCATGATTCTATGATTTTGAATTTGTCAAACTACACCTAAACATTTTTTAGTGCGCTTTAAATTTTAAACCGCGCTATACTCACCCCTACCAAAAGAGTATCTCAAGTGATTATTGGGCCTTTATAGTAATTTAAGTTTACTCTATATTATTTCTTTATATGAGTTGGTCATAAATGTTTTTAAAGATATGTTTCATATATCCTTGTTCGATATCTATATAACTATATTATAAAGCGTGCATGACGCTTTTGGAGCAACTGTTTCACACTTGTCTTTTTTTTTCTTTTGCCCCTATACCTTTAGAAATAATACTATTTTATCCTTTTTAATTTAATTTTTATAATTTTTTATTTAATCTTTAAATTTATAAAATTATAATTTTACTCCACATAATTTACACGTACCAACTGCTAGTATATTATATGATTCGTAACGTATTTACTTGCAACAAAGAATAACTATGGTGTACTCTACCATATTTGCAAAATTGAATGTTTTAAAATCTTGATTCCTTTAGTGATATCCAAGGAGCATCAAGAAAAGATAAATTCCTATCATGACAACGAATGATCCAATTAAATCTTTAGAGAAACACAAGACATTGTGTTCTCGAATTTTATAAAGGTTGCTGATATATTGGATTCCCTTGATCAGAAATTTAGTTGTCAGAACTCAAAAATTCTAAGTATTTTAATTGGGGCAACATTAAATATATTTTGCACATTGAAAATATGATTTAATTTATTTTTATTAATTTTATGAGAGTTCGGTTCTACTTTGGCATGTTTTTATGGACATGTTCTTCTAAGGCTTGACTGTTCATGAATTGATCTTTTTGGTTAGATTAGGTGGATCAAATGGTCAATGGCTGACAAATTTGAAATAATCGGGTGTGGTCAGAAGTTAATTTTGGTCAATTTACTAATCACGTAGACTGAGAGATGATCTCTCTCTGCATGTCAGTACTGTATTCATTAATTGATCAACTTATCATGAAATTAATATTATAATAACCGGATCCGAAATAACCTATCCAATAAGACTTTTATTGTTCTCAATAAAAAATATGTACCAATTGTCTTATTAAAATTGAGATTGTAGTACTATTTGTTTTTAGCATATGACTTTGTCTTCAAAAGTATGTTATTTTTTTATTCCATCTCTTTTAATTTATAAGATTATTATTGATTTTTTAAAAATTAATTTTAAATAAATTTAAACTTATAATTGATCTGAATTCATTTAATTTATGTCGATACAATTATAAATATCATAAATTAGTTAAAAATATTACTAATTGTACTATTTATTATTCTCAAAATTTAAATTAATCATGTCATTTTTAAATAAAAATATATTAAATTGATTTTTAAAACATCAATATAATAATTTTATAATTCAGAAGGGAGGAAGCATTAAATAAAAAATTCTTCAAAAACATGTTTTACAAGCATAAAAAAATTATCCACAAAACGATGTCTACAAATATACAAGTATAATAATATATAAAATATGCATAAAACTAATTTAACATTATAAATATTTAAGTGGAGTCACTTGTTTTAAAAGGACAATAATTCATTAATATATTTACATGAAATCCACTACAAATAAAATTAGAAATTATATCAGTAATACTCCGGTCCCACATAAAAAAATATGAATTTTTTTTATTTATATATAAAAAATTAAATTATTAATAATAGTACTTTCCGTCATGACTTTGGACTTTGTGAATAAACATGTGCTAAGATGACCGTCACCCTATGATGGAATACTATTAAACCCGAATCATTTGATAGTACAATCCAGGACTATTTTTATTTCACAACCACACAAGGATTCATTATCACTTTTTCTTTCTTATTTTCCCCTTTTTTTTGAATGTGAAAATTGTCTAAAACCTATTTATCAATAAAAAATAGGAGTTCTTTGAAAATTAACTAACTAATACACTCACAAAAAAATCAAACTACAATATGAAAACAAATAATAATTTAAACTTTGTCTTTTCTTGATTTATAATAATCATGCTTATGTACCCTTCGATAAAATGAAGCTTTCCTCCATTCTAAAATATAAAAATGATTTAATTTAAAAAATATTCCTCCCAATAAAATTTATTATTTCTAAAAATTAAATAATTTATATCAATTTTAAAATTAAAATGTTCTCATATTCATTAAAAAAATTATATTTACGAGGAGTAAATAAAATAAGGAAGGGAATATTTGAATAAAATTACCTACCATTCATGGTCAATGTCTTATATGGTGTGCTCCCATGCCATGTTAAAGGCGCACATGGGCGAAGGATAGATACCTAAACAGGGATTGCCCTTAATCCCCATTATTAGTAATTAAATTCATATGTGAAACAAAAAGAAAGAAAGGTAAATTCACTTTCTCAGCAACCAAACAGAAGAATCCCCATAACTCAGAACCACCCTTTTCCCCCCTCTGCATCTGAGTTAAAGTATATAAGAATTCTCAGGTAAACAGAGCTGCCAAATCCATTTTAGGTAACAAAACACAGCTTTATTTTCTCAGTTAAAACCCTGAACCCGAAAAGGAATTTTTTATATATAAAAAGATCAAAGTTTTTTTAATTTTTTTTAAAAATCCGGTCCTATTTTCAGCTATAACAATAACTTCGCTTTCAAGCCCCAATCTCTCTCCTTTTAGTGTAACGCCAAAAAACAGGACCCTGTCTATTCTTCTTCTTCTTCTTCTTCTTCTTCCTCCTCTCACTTCTACTTTACTTCTCTCTCTTTATAGCTTATACCGATGTTTTTGGGTGAAGAAAAGGATTCTACTTGTTAAAAGTAATTTCAGTGGTCAATGGGTTCTTGTGTTTCATCACATAAAGACCCAGAATCAGTTATGAAGTTTAGGATGTGTTTTGGGTCTAAAACTGATAAGCTTGTGATTCCATCGCCCATCAAAGACAAGCCTTTGACCAATGGTGACGGTCCGATCGGGGAGCTTGACCTGAAACCTCAACCCTACCCACCTACCAATTTTCGTGATTTTGGTATGATCCTTGTTTACTTGTTGGTTTATTTGATTCCACTCCAAATAATCCTATGTACTGTTTAGTATCCTGTTCCTGCTTATTTGGATTTAGTAATTTGTCAGATGTTCATTTGCTGCTATCTTTTTATTTTGCTGGACAAAAGTTTTGTACTTTTATTATGTGTTGTTATCAGTGTTAGCTATTAATAGAAGCATGCTAGATCATTGCAAAAGAACAATCATCTTACTGATAATTTCCTGATAGCTAAAATAAACTTGTTAAAAGTATAACCCCCTATTCGGCTATTCCGATGGTGAGTAGTATCTTCAGAGTATTCATTTAACTACTTGTTCATTTTTCTTTCTTTTTGGGGGTGATGGTGGCTATTATGACCGTATAAGACTATATGTCCATCAGAGGCGGAACCAGGGGGCGGGGGCGGGGGCGGGGGGGCAGTTGCCCCGGTAGCCGGACGCTGGCAGGCGGCAGGGGGAGATGCCGAGCAGGGGCGGGGGGCAGCGGCACCAGCGACTGCGGTCTGTGAGAGTTCTTTCCGATCATCTTCTTGTGAAACTGCATTACTGCAATAATATGAATAATCGAAGCTGCAATAGATCCAAAACGTAGCAGAAGCATCGACCTCGGGAAGGAATAATCACATATATATACCCCTGATTCAATCATCCAAAAGAATAACAATCAAGTTCAGATTGTAAAATGAGAGATAGATAGCGATACCTGAGAATTGAGATAGAGAGTCGATTGATTTCTGAGAATTGAGATAGAGAGTCAGTTGGTCATTAATTGATAGATAGATTATGTATGCTTTTATGCTATAAATCAGTTAGCTTTTGACTGAATTAGTGACATGGAGTATAGTTGTTAGTGTGCGGAGTAATAAGGATGACGAATTCGGGTTAGAATACAAAGAAATGGTTAAGAAATATGATTGTTAAAATGGCGCATATAACATGTTCGTTAAAAGTCCTCTTAGGACTGTTTTGTTAAAAACTAGGAATTAAGCAAAGTCAAGACCTAAACTATATACATATATGTTTTATATAGCTAATTAAAAAGGCATTTTAAAATCAAAATAAAAAATTAGTGTGTCCGGTCATTTTTGGGACCTGTTATGACCTGTCAAACGAATTTAAAAAATTTCTGGGGCCGATTAAAATTTCCCCCCCCCCTTCAAAACCGCTCTAGTTCCGCCACTGATGTCCATACACTGTCTTACCTTAGTCTAAGATTTTGTTTTCATGATTTCGAAGATTGAAAACAATTATGACCCTTTACAGTTTTTTTGTGCTTAATTATTTTCTGGTGGTCCCCTTTGAAAGTATTTTGATTTTTTTTAATTAAAGGTTACCAGTAGTTGTGGTTTCTGTTAGATTTTACTAATAAAAGAATTGTCAATCTCTGGATGTCCCTATTAAAAGTATTTCTTTTTGTTCAGAGTATAGTTTATCAATGAGTTGTGATTTCTGTTAGATTTTAATATAAAATAATTGACAATTTCTGGATGTCCCTATTAAAAGTATTTCTTTTTGTATTAAGAGTGTAGTTTATTAAGGAGTCGTGGTTTCTGTGAGATTTTTCTAAATTGATAAGCAAACAACTTGAATAATTGACTCTTTAACTACTTGTATAGTTTAAGTTATGTGATACAACATACAAGGGACCAGCTACATAGATGACCCCGAAACCAAATTCTGTAATGGATCATAGTGATGAACTTACTTTATCACAATAAACACATACAAACAAAATAAGTATATTGTTCTCTTGATCAAATTGTATGTCATTCTGAATAAGGCTGGTCTTAACACCGGTTGACAAGCACTCTAAGAAGCTGAAGACTTGATGTCTTATTGGAGAGCTGAAACTCATTGTTGAAACTTGTGGCTCATATGGAGTGCATGAGAGGTACTGAGAAGTTTTTGTAAAAGGTCAGTGCCACCATCGCAATTTTAGCTGTTCGGTTTGGACCGAAGGTTTGGGGGAGTTGTGGGGGGCATAGCGCCCCACGGAATGTTACAAGGGCATTATGAGAATTCAAGTTATAATGCGAATTAGGGTTGGAATAGAAGTAACGGTTATATATATTCTTTATTGTAAAAACCCTAAGTACTAAAATCATAAAATAAAATAAAATACCTCTCTCCGCTCCCGTGGACGTACTCGAGTTTGGGGAACCACATAAATTTCTTTATTGTTGTGTGCATGTGTGTGATCCAATCTTAACACTCATTTTTAAGCACCAGGAGTCTGTTGGTAGAACCAACGATGGTGAAAGCCTTCTCATTCTCTGCGTTGGGAATTTTTGGTTTCAGACAATCTCATCTCTTGTAATACTAATAGCTAGATTTTAGGTAGCCCCTAAGATATTTTTTTTTCTGTTGGAGTCCAGTAATTCCTTTCTGTCATTGATGGCAATTCACTACGAGGTCCGTGAATCCATCTCATATTAGCTGGGAGATGGAGGCACCACACTGGTGTTGGAGGGAACAGTTACAATCAATATTGACTAAGCTTGTACATTTGGAAAAAGGGGAAAACTAAAAGAGAAATTAAAGGAAAAGAATTGAATGTTAAAATGAACGGAGTAGGTTTTAGAGTACTTCGCAGGAAAAGGATGGGTAGGTTTTTAGGGAAATTGGGGAGGGAGTATCAAGCAAACAGCTAAGAAGCTGAGAAAATATCATGCTATTGTGTGCTTCACAAATTTCTTCTCATTGTTGTAGAAGATATTACTTGCACGTGAAAGAGTTATATTAGCGTTTACTTAATGAATATTAAAGAATGTCATCCGTGTAGATGTCCATGTTATTTTTCCTATGTTGCAAAGACTCTTTGAAATGTACATAGGGATTAATCTGGATTCTGGAAATGCTTCAAATGTAGCAGGTCAACCATAATCAAAAATTAAATCTAGCAACTCAGATTTACTTCTTCTTTGTATAGAACTATCTTATTGATCCCTTAATAATATGATCATTTAAATGTTCATGTTAATAATTCAAAGATACAAGAAACCCCATTTTGCCTTGAAAGAAAGAAAGAAGAGTTGAAGTTCTAACTGCTTGGATAAGTATTGCGTGCCTAATCACCTATATGATTGTGTTTTTTGAATTATTCTGATCAGATGCACATACTAATAAGTACTGGTTTTTTCATTTCATTTTTTAAATTTGGTGTTTAAACTAACTCCTAAACTAGGCGTGGATTGTGAAACAAACCATTAGTTCAAGTGGTTGTAACTATTCTTGCCTAGAAGATGTGCAACCTATATCAAAACTTTAAATTGTTCAAATACAATATAACTTTCTTTTTTTATATACATTAGTAAGAAAATGTCATTAACTAGTCATTTGCTTAAACAGGGAGATGGAAGAGTGTATCATACACAAACCCTAACTTATGGAATATTTGTGCCACTCTTAGACTTGTACCCGCATTCTCATGCTGGACTGCCCAACTTTTTATCTTGAACTGAGAAATGGCCTTGTGTGTGTATATTATATTTAAGCATATATCAGACATACTAGCCTTTACATAAAAAATTTAAAGAAAAAATACTTGCTTTATACCATCCCCACCTTTATTTTTTTTTAAAGATTAAATTTTGTGAAAATAGTTGGACAAGGTCATAAGCTTGGTTTCGGTTATATGCCAAGTAAAGACGTGGGTTGTCTAAAAATGAGCTGGCTTATAGGATTTATGTCTTTAGGAATCCAACCTTTTCACTGGCCCAGTATCTAGAATAATTGGGGGGATGATTAATATCTCACTGGCCCGGTATGTAGAAGAATTGGGTGGCTGATTAATATCTCTTGATTGAGTCACTCTTAAATATGTTCTAGTTTACTTGAGCTGCTTAGCATAGAGACGAGAACAGAAAAATGGGCCTGTTTGCTAGTTAAGCTGGAAAGTCCAAACTCTGAACATATGCATTGCTGTTGCTTGTACTGGTGTATCTTGATGTTATTGTCTCAAGTAAAACAATGTGCCTTACCAGTTGGTGTACTATTTATGTGTTATTGGCCCTACAGGAATTATACAGATTTTGTTTTGGAGCCAGCTATGGCAATAGAGGTGTGATCCGGTAATACGCCAATTTGGCCATTATTAGTAAATAAAATGATTTTGTTCACTTTTGAATCCCAAACAGTTCGATTAGGAGTAAGTACACAAAGATTTAAGGTCATTTCTTCAAATTGCTCTCCATTTCTAAGTTAATAGCCTTCGCTGTAGCTTTGTCGATGTTACCGACCAAATAAAAGGTCTGTTCAGGTAGACCATCTAACAATAATTTCATATTTGTTAGTAATGTAGGAAGCTGGTGTGCATGCAGATTCTTCGTCCAAATTTTTTGTGATTGCATTATGTGTCCCTTTGTTTTGTCCTTTGTAATCATATGTAGTCAGCAGTAATCCCCATTGTCGTGATTGGGATCTGACATAATTTCTTCACTCAGGCGATAAGAAATCCCCTTTAGTAGTCTCAGAGTATTTCCCCTGCAAGAACTTTTCCCATGTACTTCTCAGAACGCTGCTTTAACCTCTTTTCTTTTAACAACCGTTTTCTATTAGAGCACATTGGAATGCATTAAATCTTTAAAAATGACGGACCGTCTTGTTGCTTAATATATTAATAAACAAAATAGAGAAAAAGGAACACTTAAATTTGTCTAAAGTATGTTCATAGTTATGGATATATTATCTTAGAGTTGCTCAAGCTAAATAAAAGTATCACTAATGGGATTTGAATGCACAGATAATTAGCATGAAGCTTTACCAATTGCAGTTGGACCCCATTGCCTTCTAATTTCACTTGCATTTTTTGTTCAGTTACCTATTTGCATGTTGTACCTCTCTGATACCTAAATCTGATGCATGTCATGCAGGTAGTAAAGAGGAGACCTTCTTTGATTCCCAAGCCTGGTTAGACTCGGATTGTGATGATGACTTCATGAGTGTTAATGGCGGTAAGATACATTGAAATGCTTTATGTTCTCGTCCTACAATCGCCCTTTGTGTCTCTGGTATTGCATGTGATTGTCTGACTGCAAAACTTGTCGGCTTTGAGGGACTTTTGTCTACCTTGACCCAGTATGGTCTTGAGACAGTACTACTATGAATCACAAACCGTACATTTAACCTAGTTCAAAAAATTTCATCATGCGTACTGATGTACAAGGAAGCTTTGTATCCTTGATATCACATCACATGACACATCCACACTTTTTAATAGTCTGTTTCCTATAATGCAGAATTTACCCCTTCTCGTGGTAATACTCCAGTACATCATAGCTTTGCCACGGGATCCCCACGAGTCATTAAAGCCCTTTTCGAGTACCCAGCTCCTGGTGCCAGACCTGAACAATTTCCAACAGAACGGAAAATGCGACTGTCTGATCTCTTTAAACGCTGTTGACAACGATGATGACGAGCAAAACACATCTGAGAATTTTAGTGGGACGCCTTATGCCTCTGGTGTGCAGAGCAGTGAACAAACCCCTAACGCAAATTTCAAACGTAGAAGGGAGAAATCAGTAAGGTCATTGCAGTGTTGCCTTCCGAGTTTGCTGGCAAGCCGTAGCTTTAGTGAGAACAAAAAGATGAGCCCTGTCCATAGCATTGGGTGATAAATAAACACCATTGCTCTGGTTATCTTTCAATCAATGTATATTGGGAAAGCCAACATGTTGTGGCAATGAGACTTGTATAAAGTCCTGAGATACTCGAGACTTTACCACAATGAGATATAAGTTAATATTTACTGTAACTTATAAAGTTTTTAATTTATAGTCTTTATTTTTGGATCCGAATAAACATACCATCATTCTAGCCCATCTTATCAAGTAATCGTCCAATGCGTTTCTTATGTGATCATTCTATGTAAAGAAAATTCCAAGTCATGAAAAGACTAATATCAATTAATAATTGTTACTCGCTCCAAAATGAGTCAATTTTTTTTAACATATGAAATTATGATGTCAAATTTAAATTATGTTACTATCAATTAAAAATGACGTCTTGCAGAATAAATTATTATTTATAATTTTTTTCTTTTACATATGACATTTTTATTTAGAGGGGAAGGGAGGGAGTTACAAATATTAGAAACATAACATTTGACACGTTAATGGTGACCTACTACTAGTACTAGTAGTAGAAAAACAATTGGGAGTGGAGTTTGGGAAATAATGTGAACAGGCAGAGTTTGTCGTCAAAAAGTCATATAACAAGAAATAAAATAGTTGTCTTCTTTAGGCACATGAGCTGTGTATGACTTCAGCTTTTTTCAGTCCCATATATTCCATTTCTCTTTTTAATATATATATATATATATATATATATATATATATAATGATATTCTTATATTTTATATATTTTTACAATAAAACAGTCGCTATATATTCTATAGTGACGGTTTACACCGTCGTTGTACATCTATAGCAACACTTTTGATGTAGAAATATCAAAAAGTGTTGTGAAAATATCAATTATATATATATATATATATATATATATATATGTTAATTTATATTTTGGTTGGCATATTTCTGTTAAGTTGATCATCAGCAATGGCCAATGAAGCTGACGTATACTTAATCAAGTTGCAAAACAGCAAAACTGTTTTGGGGTTGCAGTTCGATGGGGTGTGCCAATTTGCCAAAGGCTCGTCATCATATATGCAAAACAACAATATGTGTTGTCAAGTGTCACTAACCAATTGTTAATGCTTGGAAGTTGCAAGCATTTGCTATCACATAATTTCTGCTTTTTTTTTAATTATCTTTCACACAAATAAAATACCCCCTTGACTAAATTAGTAAATTCATATATATATATATATATATATATATATATATATATATATATATATATATATATTCTGTACTTCATTAATAAATGTCTCGAAAACATTTTATTTATAACCTTTACTTTAACCACAGTTCTAATCTGACATTCATATCCCAATTCCCAAGTGAAAGAACTGAATGATACAAACTTTTTATATACTCCATATGATAGATTAATTACGTACTAACATAATCTAATATTTATCATAAAGAATTAGCCAGCTAACTATGGCAAATTTACAGGAACTTTGTTTTCAAATATAATTAAATAATTTTGATCAGTATGAACTAACACACGCATGTAGCAATTAATATGGACCCCATTTTCCTTTGTTTAATATGCTAAAGTTGCCAATTTGTAACCTCCACAGCAACCGGTTGTTGTGGAGCAACCCTTTTTTGGTCTGTTAAAATTATTTTTTTATTATTTTTTTGCTCCAGCCAAAATTTTTACAGGCTAAAAAAGGGTTGCTCCACAGCAAGCAACCGGTTGCTGTGGATGGAACCCTATATATATATAGAACACGGATCAGGTCCGGACCCAATTTTTTTTTTTTTTTTTTTGTAGAACAACTAAAAAAAAATTATAGAACTAAAATTTTTCCATAATACAGTGTTTTGGGTGTGTTTTTAATACCTACACCAACCAATGTATGTACAGTCTGCCCAGATTGTACATACATATTTTGTTATACGTATCCAAATCACACTCAAAACACTGTATTATGTAAAAATTCAAGTTCCATAAATTTTTTTTTAGTTATTTTAAAAATAAAGCAAAAAAAAAAAGTCTGGATTTTGTTAAAATCCGGGAGTGCGGACCTGATCCGGACTATATATATATATATAGAGAAATAGGATCAGGTCCGGACCTCCCGGACGGGAGAAAATCCGGACCCAATTTTTTTTTTTTTTTTTTTTGTAGAACTAAAAAAAAAATTATGGAACTGAAATTTTTCCAAAATACAGTGTTTTGGATGTGTTTTTAATACCTACACCAACCAATGTATGTACAGTCTGCCCAGACTGTACAGACATGTTTTGTTATAGGCATCCAAATCACGCCCAAAACACTGTATTATGTAAAAATTTCAATTCCATAATTTTTTTTTTTAGTTGTTTTAAAAAAAAAAAAAAAGTCCGGATTTTTAACCTGTCCGGGAGTCCGGACAGGATCCGGCTTATATATATATATATATATATATATATATATATATATATATATATATATATATATATATCCTCATAGGAAAGAAAGCCCACACTCTCCTCTACTACAAATCCATTTCCAACCGCAATCTGTTAGATTCTCTAAAATAAGATAGATGGAGACTAGGGTGTGAATATAATTAATATGTACCCGTATCTATCCGCATGCAGAGTAATGTTACCATTACGAAATTAAGATAGCTACAAAAAAATGTATAATGTTGTAGGTGACTTCAATAATTAAAACCAATCACTATTATATATAAGTATATATATCATTTTGTATTTAGTTTTTTTTATCACCAAAACATTATTAAAATACTTTCTAGCTACTATATATTATCAGCTTTAACACAATATTTGTAATTAATGTGTCCGTCGAAAATTGTATATATTTATGCTGGTAAATCGTTTCCATTGAAGATATTTCAGTCTTAAAAAGTGATTTTTCTTTACTATGCATGGGATTCGGTTAGCATAAAATTTATTTTTTGATAAATTGATCAATTGGCCAATAAAATACTGACATACATAAAATTTCGTTTGTATATCAATATTTATCAATTGACTGACTTACTCAAAAACTAAACTACATGCTAACTATTTTTCAACATGTTGTGAGTACGTCTTAAAATTGTATATTTAGATTGACAAATGACAAATTTTGTGCCGTCATTATCCGAATAAAGATAAGTAAGGTAAGACAAGTGGGGCCGATGCCCATTCCTAAAGAGAAAAAGTAATATCCTCCTCCTTTAAGCCAGAACGCGCGTTAAGCCAACAAAATCCCATTTCCTTTTCCCATTTTCGATCGATCAGAATCTAAATTTCTTCTTCACACGCACTGTCTCTCTCTCTCTTTCTCTCTCCCTCTCTTTATATATATATACTCTCTTTACACACAGGTAGTCTCCGCACAGAACCAGTAAAGCCATTTAAGAAGAAAAAAAATGGCTACCCGAGGCTTGTTGAGCTTGTTAAGTAGTACCATTCTACTTATTTTAGTAATAACTCATCCAGCTTATCTAGCTTCCGCTTCGACTCGCGGTCCGTTCGGTCTAACTGGCACTACTCCGGCTGACGCTGAACCAATTACTAGTATATGTTCGGCGGCCTCGGTCGAGCATGGTTACAAGTGTCAGGAGTTTAATGTACGTAAGAGCTATATAGCTAGCTAAATAGGAGTATATATTAATTAATTGTAGTATGAGGAAAGAAATTAATTAAACCCCTTGTTAATTTGTTATATATATGCATGATTGGTTAGCTAATTCAGAATATATAATTTGGTATGTACATTTGTTTAGGTGATAACGGATGATGGGTATATATTAAGTATGCAAAGATTTCCTGAGGGTCGCAGAGGAGGCGGCGGAAGAAACAAGCAGCCGGTCTTATTGCAGCATGGGGTTCTTGTGGTAAGCTAGCTAGCTACGTACATAATACATAAACGCCGTTTAATTATGTTAATTAATGACGATAGTTTGTTAAACTTGTGCATCAGAGTTGGTGTGTGGGCCGGTTAGCTGAGGCTTAGAATAAAAAATATTCACATATAATTCATTAGGTAGTCCAACCTCATCAATTAATCATATCATGTTATGAAATTTTAATTAGTCAAAAAGTAAAGGATAGTACTTGTTACTAATACTTTCTCAAAGATAAAATGCTAGTGTCTGTCCACTCACTTATTACCAAAAGGAAAAAAAGATAAGATAAGGGAAATCTTAAATAAATAAACATTCTTTTAGTAAGTAATTTATTCTACCAAAGTGTTACGTGTCATATTTTTATTAGCCGAACATAAAGAGCAGTCTATATATGATCATGAAGCTAAAAACATGGAGCATGCATTAATGAAACCATGTTCAAGCCATCAGCTAAAAAAGGAAACCATGTTCAATCACGAAAAGTACTGGTCAACGGTCAATCCAAAGCCAAAATTTTCGCTTGCATTAAGCTGATGGTCCGCAAATTCATGCCAATAATGCCATTGTAGATGGGCAGAAATTCAGGACCACCATTGTTGTCTTTCTATCTAAGCATGCATGCATGTTGCCACGTACGGTCTTGATTAATTAATTTGTCCATATATAGCTTTTAATAATCCAGATACTATAAAATTGGCTGTTTTCTTTCTACTTTTGTGAGCCCAAATTACGATACGATAACTATGTCAATATGTAACGTAGAGAGGGTAAATATGAACCGTACGTACGTACGTACCAAGGGTTTATAATGGCTACAAAATTAATATGACTCAAAAATTTGGGTCAGTTACAGTAGACTGTTGTTGTGTAAGTTTGTCACATGTCAATAATTGTTTTGAGTCCAATGTACAATGTATAAGGAAATTTATAATCATTACTATAATATTGGAATCCAATGTGTGTGCTAATATATATATTATTTAATTTCTCACATAATTTTGAAGGACGGAATGACATGGTTGCTGAATTCTGCTGACCAATCTCTAGCACTAATATTGGCTGATAATGATTATGACGTCTGGATTGCTAACACTAGAGGCACCAGATTTAGCCGCCGACATGTGTCCCTCGATCCCAGTAATCCGGTACGTAAATTTATACATATATTCCTTCTCTTTCTGGATCTCATATATATATATATATATACTATCAAAATTGAAAAGAAAAACTTTTCTCTCTCCCAAACAAAATTCACAAACGCAGCAGGTAAATCTATTAAAAAGCTGAGGGAAATGTGAAATAAGAAGCAGGAAACTGAATCAAAATCAGAAAAAGTTTTGTTGATAGTTGGTTGCACTGAGTTGTAGTCTTGAAATTAGTTTTATGAACAATATTATATAACTGGATGTGTTTTTAATATTTACACATACATAATTTTCTTTCATATGTGAAGAAAGTTTAAGCGCGTGTTGAATGAAAAGTAAGATTAATTAACGAAGGTTTATGGAAATTGCCAGGAATTTTGGGACTGGACATGGGATGATTTGGTAACTCATGATTTACCCGCCGTGGTTGATTTTGTGTTCAGACAAACTGGGCAGAAGATTCATTATGTAGGCCATTCCTTGGTAAGATCAAATTATCAAGGGATAGTATTAATAATTGATAGTTTTATTATTCACAAGATAATAATTAATCTGAATTTTTTGCAATTAATTAGTTTTGATGGTCTTGGCCGTAAAGCAATTGGCCTACTGGCTAATTAATGATATATTATAAACAAACATTTGGGCAGGGAACTTTGATGGCTCTGGCTTCTTTCTCAGAAGGAAAACAAGTGGACAAGGTGAAATCAGCAGCATTGTTAAGCCCAATTGCTTACTTGAGCCATCTCACCACTACACTAGGTGTTCTTGCAGCAAGAGTTTTTGTTGGTGAGGTATATATGTACATGTACTTCTATCCCTGTTCATAAATGAAAGTCTCATATTAAGGTTTGACTATGACGAATTTACATATAAATTTTTTTTCAATTATTATTTTTTCTAATAAAAAATTTTGTTCATAAATTTATTACTGAAACTAGAAATCATCCAAAAAGTTTGTCTTGGATACTATACGAGTAAGAGAAAGCCAAACGAGACTCTCATACTTTAAATCAAACACAGTTAGTTGTGTTAGTAGGAGTATTTATTTACTTATGCTAATGACCATGCATGCATGGTTTCTTCAACAGATTACTACATTAGTTGGCTTCGCAGAGTTCAATCCAAAAGGGTAAAGAATAAAATATTATTATCCTTCAATTGTTACAAGTTATACCTAATCTGGTTATGCTATGCTTATTAATTTGTACAAGAATGAACCCTTAATAAACTGATTGTTTCTTCACTTTCTGTAGAGAACCAGTAGCTAATTTTCTCAAGGCTTTGTGTGTTGATCCAAATGTAGACTGTTATGATTTAATTACTGCACTTACAGGTAAATAAATTATCTAATCCCAAAGTTACATCTCCAATACAATAACATCATGCAGTAATTTTTTTTCATCTCATTAATTCTGCCTTAATTAACACATTAAGCAGTTACACTAATGATTTAACTAATTACTTATGAAGGTAAGAACTGTTGTCTCAATTCCTCAACTGTTGACCTTTTCTTGAACAATGAGCCTCAATCTACATCAACTAAGAACTTGGTGCACTTAGCTCAGAGTAAGTCACATAACATATATAATAATACTTCTTCATCCACCTGTTCCAAATTATATGATTATTATTGAGTTTTAAATGTTAAACAAGAGATGGATTTATAGTTATAACAAATTTGCAGCTATTCGAGATGGAAAATTGAGGAAATACGACTATGGGAATGCGGAGTTCAATGTGGAGCATTATGGTGAATCCAAGCCTCCAGTTTATAATTTGGGCAACATTCCGCGCAACCTTCCCCTGTTCCTCAGCTATGGAGGCCTAGATGCGCTGTCGGATGTTAAGGACGTGGAGAATTTGCTTGACAGTCTAAAGTTGCATGATCTAGACAAACTAACCGTTCAGTATATCAAGGATTTTGCGCATGCAGATTTCATAATGGGAGTTACTGCTAAGGATATTGTGTATAATCAAATTATGGCCTTTTTCAAAACCCACCAATAATCATCATATCGATCGTATACAATATATATATATATATATATATATATATATATATATATATATATCAATCTTACAATAATATTTTACAGTTTAAATTAATTGTTTTTACTGTACGTAGTCGGTATTTAAACAACATTCTACATCAGATATTAGTAATTGATATGGTGATGGCAACTTTGTAATAGCATACATAAAAAGAGATAAAATAATTAGAAATGAATAAAGATGAAGCAAGCAAGAAGCAGCTAGCACTGTCATGTTTGAACTCATCAGTCATTTATTTCTCATACAGGTGCGACAAATACTAATGATTTATGTCTGGTAATGATCACATCAACCAACCATGCAAACATGCCCTTGCGAGCTGTTAATTTGGCTGTCATGATCTAAATTTAAATAATTTTAATTAGAAATTAGAATGAGGTTTTTGTTTTGTTTTTACAGCGAAATATCTTCCAATTGAAGTGAATAAAGTTGATATATAGCTAGCTAGCTAGCTTGATTTCAACTCCAAGCTTCCATGACTTGCATGTCTACCTACCATGAAAATTTTGCTTCACGCCAACCCAAAACAATTAATAAACTTTCTTTTGCATGTTAAATGTTTTATATATATATATATATATATATATATATATACATATATATATATATATAAATATATAGTGGAATACTCCGTGTATAATATGTACAAAGGGTTATAATTAACATTGTACAATAAGTGAAATTTATTTAGTGATATATTGAAGGAATTGCAAATTTAAAAAAGAATGGAGGGTGTGAAAAAACAAGTTTTAGTAGTGTTGGTTTTTGTTGCCATATTTCTGGTCAGTGAAGAGGCAGTGGCAAAAGATCATGTGGTAGGAGGTAGCCAAGGTTGGGATGAATCTACAGAGTTTGGGGCGTGGGCATCTGGTCAGACATTCAAGGTTGGCGATAAACTTGGTATGTTTTTCATTACTCAATCGATCTCAATTTTTTTTAATTAATTGGTGTTCTTAAGAATACTTGCTTCTTATTATTATTATTATTATTATTATTATTATTATTATTATTATTATTATTATTATTATTATTATTATTATTATTATTATTATTATTATCCTAGTCCGTCCTAGAAGAGATCATTTTTAATTCTTTAGTTCAAATCTACCGTCTCATCTCATGTATAGATGTTTAATTAATAATGCATGCAGTATTCAAGTATTCAACAATGCACAGTGTTGTTGAACTTGGTAATGAAAGTGCATACAAGAGGTGTGACATTGGAAGTGCAGTTGATTCCATGAACGGTGGTAACAGTGTGGTGAAGTTAGATAAGCCCGGCACTCGCTATTTTGCCTGTGGGACAATGGGACACTGTGATGGGGGGATGAAGCTAAAGATTACAACCCTCTCATCTTCATCTTCTACGCCTACTAGTAGTTCAACTACTTCCGCCGCATCGGCTTCGGATTATCTTCGTCCTTTTGCTACCATGACGGTTTTTATGGTTTTCGCTGTGCTGTTCACCGTGTTATAGATGTGTGGAGGAGGCGGCGGAGGTGTTACTATCTGCTGTGCTAGCTAGCCGCCTAAAGCTTGTGGAACTATTTTGTTTTAAATTTTAATATTCATGCATACTTTGGAGTTTATTAATTATATGTAGTACACATGCACTTTTGACGAAACAGCGTAATAAATAAAATTAGCTGGGAATATTGTTTTTCGTGTTTCTTATTCGAATTTATATGAATTAGTATAAGACAACCACATTTATTACACATCTTTCAAAAAAAATCAAAAAAATTGATATAAACATTCACAATATATAATAATTGTATGATAAATAAATAAACCCTTTGTGTATCATAAAAAAGTCTCATTTAATAATAATAATAAATAAATAAAATACTCAATTGCCGAATTAAAATCCAAACACAAATTGAGAAAAATCTCCATGAAGTTACCAAACTTTGTCGACACATACTTTTTTTCCCATAGCTCAAATTAAAGAATAGCTCCTGAGCTCAAAAGCTTATTTCCAACTTAAACCAACTAATCCTTGTCGGGTGATAATATATTTGAAGCAAGTAAATCATATCCTCATTTACCAAGTAAAAAAGGGCCATAATGCAACGCTTAACTGAAGAACATCATCTGCCATGAAACTTACATGAAGGAAAAGCCTCTTAAAAGGAAAAATGTGCACAATCTTACAAAGGAAAAGAGAGAGCAAATGCAGTCAATAGGGAAGGCCCCCTCCTTCAGGAAGTTCCCAGTTATCTTCATCTTCTTCCTTCTTACTGCTCTTGGGAGTCTCCACCCTATCCTGTGGCCCACCTCGAAATGGGGTACGTCTGATTATTGACATAAACATTGTCAGTAAACAATAATCCTATTCAAATAAAAATATAACAGATACATATTCGGCTTCTTTAAAGGAACCTATAATATACATATATATATATATATATATATTTTGGCAAAAAGCACCTTTACCCCCACGTGATTGTCGACTTGTAAGCATTGAGTCATTGAACTTTTAAAAAATACAATTAGCCCACTGTGTTTGTTAAAAAAATTTAATCAGGCCATTTCGTCCAATTTTGCTTACTGGCGTTAAATAAATTGCCCAAATTTCCTACGTGGCTTAAAAAAAAGAAAAGGAAATGACATGTAAATGGTGAGGGGGCTTGTCTTCAACCTTCAACTAGGGTCAACCCAACCCGTGCACATATTAAACGGGTCAAAAGCCATAACTCTATTAAAAACAAAAATCAGTTCCCTTAAAAAAATCAAATCAGTTCCCACTTTTTTCTTTCTTTCCTCTTTCCTCTTTCCTCTTTCCTCTTTCACACCATTTTCAGTTCATCTGGTTATATGAAAAAAATCCTAGATGCGTATTCAAATCAAGAAATTTCATTCAAAATTTTGAACTAAATCAACTCATAGATGCCAAATCTCATCAATAAACAAGCCCTAATTACTAACCAGAGATAAATCAAACAAACTGGAAAGGCTGAATCATGAAACCCAAAACTCATCATGCTCGCATCAATTAATGACAAAATTGAAATCTAAATCTAAATCATACCCATTAACTGCAATAGCAACAATTACTATCAACAAATAAATTCAGCACAACCCATTGTATATAGATACTTCAAATTAATATTTCAAATTAAAATTAAAAAAGTACTCATTATTTATAACATGGCAAAAATCACTCACAAATATTAAACAAAACCCATAAATGGTAACCCTTAATTTTATAGATTTTTGAAGCTCCAAAATCTGCTTATTTTTCTTCGAATTTGTGGAGGCAACAACAATAACGGCAACAACCAGAACCCGTTGAATGGGGCTAAACAGATCCCAAGCCATGGCTTCTAAGCAAGCTGTTTTTGTGCTTGAATTGGCCTATTGGGCGCGATAAAATTGTTTGAGAGCCGGCGGGAAGAAGGAGAAATTGCAGGAGGAAATGGAGAGAGAGACACCAAAGCTGGCGGCGAAAAAGCCACCGAGCCGAAGCCCATTCTCTGTCGTCGGCCTCCATGGCGAAGATAGGGGAGGAGTGACCTGAAAAGAAGGTTTTTTTTTCCTTTTCTTAAACCTAGATCTAGATCTAAAAGGGAAAATATTTTTTTGACAACTCCGCTATCCCTTTTGTTGAGTTGCCCCCACCGCATTAGGCAGCGCAACTACCTCTTTTGCAGCCTCCGAGGTCATCGCCGGCAAACGTTTCCATGGCGATGAAGATCACAAGAAGGGGACAGAAAAAGAAGGGAAATGAGAAGGATTCAGAGATTGATATCATTCTAATGTGAGAGAAAATGGTGGTTTGGCCGGAAAAGGAGAGGAAAATTGTGTTGGTGTTGTCTGCAAATAAGAGAAAGAGTCGGCAAAGGGAGGGAGGATGGAGAAAGTAATATATTGTTTTGTAAAAATAAATAAGAGTTGGGACCCACGGTCCAAATAAGCCATTAATGAACAGATCAGCTATTACTTGTTATTTTTTAAAGCCAAGTAGGATCTTTGGCCAATTTTTAGACGTCTGTTAGTTAAATTGGACGGAATGGCCTGAATTTTTATTTTTAAAAAGCACAGTGGTCCAATTGCATATTTTTAAAGTTCAGTGGCCAATTGCTTATAAGTCAACGACTACAAGGGGGTAAAGGTGTTTTTTCCTATATATTTCTAAAGCTACTATTTGGAGCTTGTTTTATTAAGATAACCACACTAAACACAAAAACATGTATTATAACTTTTGAAAAGCATATAACAGAATAATTGATCCTATAAAATGTCTTTTATCTGGACATACTATATACAAAATCAAGAGAACTTCCAGACTATAATAAGAAAGGCCGACTCTTGAATTGATACTCTTCAACCATTCTTCAAAATCTTTGTTCCACCATTACAATGCCTACAGGGGTAGGGAGATACATGTGAGGTTGCCATTGTCCCCCTCCCCTCCCTCCTCCCTCCTCCCTCCTCCCTCCTCCCTCCTCCCTCCTCCCTCTCTCTCTTCTCTCTCTCTCTCTTCTCTCCTTGATTTTAAAATTTTTTGAACTCTACTTTTCCTTGTACGATATCCCCAAATTTAAAATTCGATATCCCAGTTTTGAAAGTATGGTACGACTGTTAGATTGAAAAACAATAAAAAAAAAATCCGCAGTTTAACCAACGGAATCGTAATTTTAGAATTTTATTATATAAACCAAGTGATTGAGGATAGAAACATTTTGTAGACACTTTTTTTGTTATTTATCAAATTTATGCAACTTACGATTGAAACACTTATGCCTAGACTCTAATCACTCTATACACTAAACAGTAAAATAGACAAATAAAAGTTGTGAGATGCAATACAAACTAAACTAATATCAAGATAGGCGTATGTATGTGTAACTATGTAAGTATACTTGGGTTCAGACATGGCTTTCCTAGTTTATCCACACACAAAAGCCCAAAATAAAATAGGTTAGATACAATGTACTACATGAAGTACCATCATATTTATATTTATGATTAGGCTCCCAAAAAATTTGAGTTTACACTTTACTACATCAAGTGTCTAATTTGATATAATTTAGCCCCTAATTTACCTAATTTTTCGGCAAAAAAAAAATTGTATACGGTTTGACCGTATAGAATACGAATTAATAACACTTATGTTACATCAAGTACCACCAAATTCACAATTTACTACATAAGTACCTAATTCGTATAAAATTTGTAAATACTTATTTTAACGCATTAAATATGTATAAATCCTTATAAATAATTATTATATGTTAAATTATTAAAATTAAATATTAATACAAATATTACCAAATATAATTTTTTAATTTAAAATTTTAAAAAAAAGACTTAATTACCAAAAAATCAATAAACTTTTAAGCATACAAATTATATTTTTAACACAAATTAATAACATTAAACTTTTAAACAATTGATAAAAGTGCCCAAAATTTAATTAATTAAATAATACCCTTTTATATTGGAAGATCATACAAAAGGGGGGAAAAAATTGAAAAAGAAAAAAAGAAAAAAAAATCACCCATTTGCTATCTCTCATCTCTCCCTTTCCCTATCCTACAAATTGTTTTGTTCCTTCAAGTTTGAAAATTTCAATGCCTTGGATTCTGTCCAATAGTTTTGATTGACTTAAGCAGAAAATAATCTGAAATTTTATGTTAATTCAAAGACTTTTTGACAGAAAAAAGCGATTATCGCCATTGACGGAGGAGAAGAGAGGGGATGGTGTGCAAAAAATGAATTGCAAAGGGAGAAGGTACATAAGACGATATAGGTAATGTATTTTAGATTTGGAAAATGAGTTGTTTTTATTTAGTTAAAAAATCTTCAAATAAATAATGGTTAATTAGTTTATCCAGCAACACTATCTTTCCATCCGTTTTCCATTTTATTCTTCAAACAAACAGTAGTTACTATTGTATTTATAAAAAAAATTCTAATTTTAAAATTGTATGTATAAATTTTACCACTTAAATATTGCAAATTATAAATTATATCAAAAATTATAAATTTTACAAATTATACCACAACTTAAATTTTACAAATTGTATTTATAATTTTATTTATAGATATTTATAATTTATATCGTATTTATACGATATTAGTTACTTTTTTAAAGGGCTAAAAATTATTATATTTATAATTAAAAAAAATTCTTTGGGGCTGAATCATGAATATGGTAGTACTTGATATAAAAAAATTGTAAATAATATTTTTTTTAATTAAGTCAAACTGTATATTTATACGGTCAACTGGTATTAAATACACAAGACCCTATTTGAATTCTTGGGCGGGTCGGATATTGTGACCAATTTTGGCTGTAGTCTAAAATTGGGTGCTAAATTGTATCTTGATGTAGTAAATTGTAAGTCTAAATTCTTTGAGGGCCGAATTATGAATTTGATGGTACTTCAGGTATCAGAAGTGTAATTACCCCTCCTTCAATTTAAGAAATCTTCCAAATGATTCATTACCATCTTTTTGAATGATTGTTCCAACTTCAGAAAGCTTAATAACTCTTCTTCCAACATTAAAACATAATAAAGCAATTCAATTTAAAGAGTGTAAAAAATCACCCAGAAAGAAAACACATACACCCACAACTCTTTCAATTTAAGAGACCATTATTAATGATTAATGATTCAAACTACTACCGTTAGATAACAAAATAGAGAGAGGGAGATTGACCTTCGACGATTACGCTTGGCAGCCTCACGGGTCTTGCGCTTCTTCTCATCCTGCTTGTTCTCGTGAAACTTTCGGCGCTTACTTTCTTGTATAATTCCAGCCCTCATTACTTCTCTCCTAAACCTATTCAGAAGCTTCTCTTCCGGCTCGTTATCGTCCACAATCACCTGAACATTGTAACCCGATCGGAAGAAAAGGGTATTTGCATATGCCAAGGATGGGCACACTACGGACATCAATTCCGTTGAATCACCGGTAGAAGAATACGAAGAGGGGGAATTGATGTTATTAGAGGAGGAGGCGATGATTGGGGCAAATTCATCTCTGGATTTTGAAGATAAAGAAGAAGATGGAGGTAAATAATCGGAGGAGAGAGGAAGATGAGATGGTTGGATTTTGGGTGGTGGTGGTGGTGCTTTTGATGGTATGAAGAGAGAGAGAAAGTTAGCAAGAGATGAAGAAGCCATAATTGGACAGAAGAGTTTCAGCTGCTTTGTCCTTTCTTTTATTTTCTTATCTATGTTTTTAGAGAGTGGATAAAGATGAAGTAGTGACTCGTGATAATTAATTGAGTTAACTCATTAAATATAACGAGTCAGTGGTTGTGAGTTTAACTTTGAAATATGATACTCGCAGTTGCAGTCTCGCAGACGGCGCATTGAATGAATTATATTCATGGGCTTTTTGGTCTTAAGAATAAAAGAGAAAAAGAAGACCAAGAACATTGTCGGACAAAAACGTAGAGGCCCATAAATTTCTTGGACAAAAACGTACAGGCCCATAAATTTGTTCCATCTTCTTCGTGTCTCATATTCAATTGAGTAAGTATTGTTAAATGTTAAGGGTATATTTATGCTTCAAAAATGATATATATATATATATATATGTAATATTTGACGAAGTTAGATTACGATAAATATAAAAGTTTATGCAATATGATAAAATAAATTAACGTGAGATGCTTTTTAATTCATTCATATTTCATCTATATACATACGTCACAATCATATTTCGACTAAAACTTTCAAAAATACTAACATTTTAATTTTTGGTTTCCAGACAAGTTATATAACTTATGTTACTCCATCCACTTCAAGTGGAAGATATATTTTCTTTTAGTTCGTGTAAAATTAAAAAATATTTTACTTTTTTAACTACAGTAATATGAAGCTATTGCTTCTTAAGGTGTTATTTGTTTACATCTAATTGTCTCTTAATGGACTGTCTCTTATTCGCTAAGAGGCATGATGCTGTTTTTTTTGTTATCTCTGAATACCTCTTAATCGGTAAGACAGAAAATAAAATCTTAATAATTAAGAGGTACCCTCTTAATGAGATTTTTTTGATATAAATATATTCAACAATATTATGCACTCATTTTTATTAAATTGAATATTTAAAATTATTAAATAAAATTTTACCTTTTAAAATGGTAAAATAGTGTCATTAAGAGACAACTTAATTTTTAGTTATCAAATAATTTTTTAGATTCAGACCTCATAACCATTCAGATGATCTAATTTATTAAGACATCATAATCATTCAGATCTTAATTCACATTTTTATCAAACACAACCTTAACATGTAACATAAAGTTTCAGACATATTATAAATTTTAATTTGGAAATAATGACCATACACAACTGTGTATGTTTTATTTGTTATTTATTCGTCTATAAACTTATGGAGTATTTAAATACAAATTTAATTCATAAATGCAGCAAAAATCAATCAAGTACTTAAAAAAAAGCCCATAACAAGCTTCAATTAAATTAACAAATTATACAAAGGCCCAATCAAGATCAAACATTTTAACATGTCAAACCACTAAAGCAACCAGGCCGCCCTCGAGTCTATTTAGAAATCTAACAACATATTATTCATATCAAATGTGTCTCTTCAGGAAAGTATTTACATTGTATGAGATTTGATTGACGACCACCACCACTAGCCAGTAGCCAGGCCTAGCCTGAAACATTGTTTCAGCCATCAAATCTTACATCATCTAATCAATGATCTAACGGTTCCGATTGTCTGGAATGAATAGCTTGTTCTAGCGGGACGAGTATTTACTGAAATACCCCGAATAGTGATCAATTTAAGAAGATGTCACTAGTCCTTTTAACGCCAGCCATGAATTCCCCATGTTGCCCATCTACAATCCGTTAAGTCTGCACAACATGAAGGTTAAAATAGACTTTTCATCAAGTAGTTAGTCCTAGTAGTTGCCTGTGCAAATCTCCAGTTTACTAGCCTAGGCCTACCAGATCGCTGAGCTCCATTAATATAAAAAAAATAAAAATACTAATTACCTTATATAATCTTGTGAAATCAATAAACATAAATTTATAACTTTTTTACTCATTCATTTACTTGTATTTTTATTAATATATATATCAAATTGTACTTGGGATTTAGGGGTATATGTTACGGTTTCATAGCATGTTTTGTAAATGATTTTTGTGGCTATAAAATAAAAAAGAGTATTACGTTTTTATTTTCCCTCCAAATAGTTTAAAAAATGAAAAAAATTAAGAGAAAAAGGAGAAAATAGCAAAAATGGAGTGCATTATGTATTCCTTCCATTCCAAAAAAAAAAAGAGTGTCATTTGTAAATAGAATTTGTTTTACTTTAATTTTTTGTTGATAATAATATAAAATGATATTATGCACTCAAGTTTGATATTATAATTTAATTATCCTTCCATTGCTAATAAACTAATAACCTTTTTTTATAAAAAAACATTTTTAATATTTATATATTATATAAATAAACCCTTTTATGATATATATATGTACTAGCTGGGTCCCGTGCCTCCGGCACTGTATGGACAATATGATTTATCTCAAACTTTGAACGCTTAAAATAATTTATTGAGTGAGCGAAAAATTCAAAATTATTTGTATTTTATTAAATTATTTTTAGATTATTAGATAGATAGATGTATTTTATTAGATAGATGTATGAACGGTGGGATTTATCCCAAACTTTGGACGGTCCAGATGATTTATTGAGTGAAATGAAAATTCAAAATCATTTGTATTTTATTAGATAGATGTACATATTTGCCATAAAGAGTCTGTGGAGCCTACATAAGGTAAAAAATTGTTGTAAGTACGTCAAAAAGTGAAAACAAATTTACCTCAAAAATCAAATTACCTAAAAAAACAAAAATTAGAGGCAAAACAAGAATGTATCAGGAAATGGCGGTATTTGCGTGTTTTTATTCCACCAGCTTATTAGCTCGTATCGACAGATTAGGGAAATGGCGGGAAACGAAGACAGCAATCAGAAGATGGAGGAAGAACCAGAGACGACAGTAGAGTTGTGTTGCTGGAGAAAAGAAGTGGATTACAACTTAAAGCGGCTTCACTCTCTGCTATTCGGAGCAGATCTGGCTCTCGACAAGGAAGATTTCAGTTCCGCACACCTACTTTCTCTCCGTCTCATTGGTTTTCTCGATTCCCGCTCTCAAAACGACGTCGATCGAGCCTTCATTCCCCCTATTCGTCGTGACGCCTTGTCCAAGCTGGATACCGCTCGCCGCTCCCTCATACCTGAATCCGATCGGTATATATATATATATATATATATGTTAATTTATATCTATCCAATTATGTGTTTTATATATATATATATATATCGATTTCTTTCATTGATTTTGAACTCTCCGTGGGCTTTAATTAATTACTGATGGACAGAAGAAAGTGCATTTTGCTTAGGCCTGTTTTTGTCTCTTATTAACTATCAGAATTCTGAATGATTAGTTTGGTTACATTTTTTTATGAATTAATGAGAAATTATGGAAGAAAAAGGCTCGACGAACTTATTTTTTTGTTCAAAGCTGATTTTATTTTGGCAAGTATTTTGATAGGTTATGCAATAGAAACTGAGTGTAGTGGTGAGTCTTTTCGGGGATTGTTTTAATCGAATTTTAAATGATCCGGAAGTATGTGTTATAGTGGTGCAAACTTCTGATGTCCTGTAAATGAATCAATTCAAAGTTCCTTCTATTTAACTGAATCAACATATATCATGAATTTAGCCAAAATCATTAATTCAGCATTGGCTGATGATTGTTTAGAATGCTCCCGCAGTCATAGAATTGGAGTCCACAAATGTTGAAGTTAAAATTTCATTTTAACTTGATGAATGGGTAGGTCACAACTTACCTAATCTCATTTTGGTATGGAGTTGTTCTTAATTTTGAGGCTCTTTCCATTTTTGGTATCTTGAGGATGCAAGTGAATAAATTAATCATTATTTGATTTATAAATCATACCTCCTTGTTGACAATATTAACACTTCGGCCTTCAGGCAAGCTTTTGAACAAGCTGGCAGAGGTCCAGGCTGTGTATTTAGGAAGCAAGAAGATATTGACATCGAGAAGATTAAGCAGTCAAAGTACTTCCAATCTCTTCTTCAGCAATCTAATGGAAAATCCTTATGTCAATTGGTATAAAAAAATTATATCCACATGTTTGACTCGTATGTTATCTATAAACGTCCAATTTTCTTGCTACTTTTTTTTGTGACTTTGACTTGCTGTTTTTCTTTGACAATTTAAAGTTCTTGATTATCAAGGCACCATTATTTCCTTTACTCTGTTTTCTATTAACTTTGTACAATTTAAAAATTAATTTTTTTTGAAACAGTTCAAACTTAATTAAATTCTTTGTTGCCTTTGAGAGAAACTCTCTTTCGTAATACTCCCTTTGTTCCAAGATATAAGATCATTATTGACTTTTTGAACACCAATTTAAAATATTTTCAAATTAAAAATAGGTATGATTTATTTCAAATGATAAAACACTAAATCTTAACTAGTAGTACTTATTGGATGGTTTGCAATATTTATCAGTGTATTGACTAAATTTATCTATATCAATTTTGAGTTTGAAAATGTCTAAACTTGACTTTAAAAACTCAATAATGATCTTAATATCTTATATTTTTGGAACGGAGGTAGTATTAGATATCAGGGTTAGGGTTGTTGTTCTTCTAGTTTATGAACTGACAAACAATAATTTTGTATCAGGGAGACCAGCTTGAAAGAAAGGAAAATTTGAGTTGCAAGACCTCAAAAGTTCTGACTCATACAAAATTGACTTCCTTGTATGGAAACTTCTCAGGGGCAAATAATAACTCATTCAAGAGTTCTGTGACCTCCAAAGGTAACAGCTCTGACGACTGCATTAATGTGGAGAAGGCTCCCTCCTATCATATTCACTCTAAGGATCGTGGCACCTCTACTTTCATCAAAGTGGAGGAAGAAAAAGCTCATGGAAATAGTTTGGGATCAAAGCGAGCTCACATGGAAATCAGGAGCCAAAGAAATGAAGTAACAATGTCTCCATCATACAATGAAGAAGCTAGCAATGATGTTTCTGGCAATGGATTTGTTACTGCCAGAACAAAATTGGTAATTATTTTACTAGTAGCACTAGTTGATCTCCGTTTTATGTTAGTGCTGCAATCATATACATAAAGAAATTATTTTCTTTAATTCTTCATCTAACAATGGTCTGCATGTACATACAAGTTAAGGGCTATGTGTAAGCATGTTTGAGTCTCATTGTGCACTCATCACATCTCTGTTTGGATTAAATTGTAATAGGACTTGATTAGTGCTGGATTCCCACATTAAGCTATGTTGCATGTAGTTCTTGTGAGTTTGTATATTTAGTATCATTTTCTCGTCTCAAATTGTAGGAGTATCACCTTTAAAATTTTCAAATGGAGTTCATGTATCTTCATCTATTTTCTCTGTGGTGGGAGGTGTGTTTATAGTAGGAATATTGTAGAAGAATCATCGGTTATCGCTTCTTCAATCTTTTATCTAATGCTTATAATAAGTTTAGATGTCTATGTTCTATATAAGCAATGCTTATTACATTGTATCATATTTTGCAACAGGAAATGGATGCTAGACAAAGGCGAGGGTTGGCTGGATCACAAAGTCCTTCTGTCTCCCCACAAAGTGATAACAACGGGACCAACAAAGCTTATGCTGCCAGATCCTATGGGTATTCACGCCGTGGCATTCGTGGTAATTTTGTTCCTCCTATCAGATCCAAAGAGGGTAGTGGGGGTAATATGACTTCCAGGATTGCTGGGAAAGGCGATGATGCACTAGATGACTCAACAAAGAGATGGTTAGTTGAATAAATGTGTTTCAGTATTTAGAAAATCCTTTCTATCAAGTATGAACAGATTATTGTATACTTGAGAGTTCACACCTGTAAATTGTCTCTTAATGAAGCCTTATTCATTTAAGAATATTTGATCTCTCTCCCGATGATTAGTTTTGTCAATGTTTGTTGGTCACAAGTAACATGTTTCATTTTTTTTTCTTTCTAGTTTGGATATGTTATGTGGTCCTGATGGGGAGCTTCCTGAGAAATTACGAAATCTAGAACCTCGCCTTATTGAACATATCAGCAACGAGATAATGGATCGGGATCCCAATGTTCGCTGGAATGATATTGGTAACTTGAGATAATCGCTACTTCTCTATGGCAAGTTATATGTATATACTGATCTAATTTGTTTTCTTTCTTTTTCAAAACTGTAGCTGGTTTGGATCATGCTAAAAAATGTGTTACTGAGATGGTAATATGGCCTTTATTACGTCCGGACATATTTAAGGGTTGTCGTTCTCCAGGGCGAGGTCTTCTTCTATTTGGACCCCCTGTAAGTATTTGGATATATATATATATATATATATGAGAATAAATATAATACAATTTACCGTATATTAATATTACTCACGGGTTAGGGAACGGGTAAAACAATGATTGGAAAAGCTATTGCAGGAGAGGCTAAAGCAACCTTTTTCTACATCTCTGCCAGTTCATTAACAAGCAAATGGGTATGTGTTGTAGCTTACTGTATATAGTCAATTGTGGCAGAATTATTTAATATTCTAATTTCTACTGATAGCCAGGTCGTGCTACTTTATTCAAAATTTTGGTGAAGTTTATCTATGAATTAAAATAAATACAGTCAAAGTTATCACTTATCAGCATCTTTTATTGATCATTCTGGAGAAAGATAACATATCTGGATGTTTCCATTGTACAGTTCTTTATCACTTTATCATATCGCATCCTCCTATTTTTCAAATGGTGGCAACTAGGATTTCTTTTTTCTCCAAAAGTACCATTATATGTTAGCTATTAAAATTGAACATTCATGTTGTCAACCAAAAAAAACGTGATTGATTCTTAGTTTTAAAAACGTTGACGTAACTAGAGAATGCCACTGCTACTACTGGCTAAGCATGAATATTTTGTCCAACTATTTTCAGTAACCAGGTTTGTTGTGTCTGAATAATTTAAGCACTAAAATTTCAGTTACCATATAGTAGAACAGGAAGAAAAGCACCAAAAATTAGCCCACCCGTTCAGAAATGACCTTTCGTACTTAAAACTCATTTTCTTTCATTATCCTGTGTTTATCACTACAGAAATGTAGTCATTATATGGGAAGAGCAAATCTCTGCAACCTCATACTTTTTGTATGTTTGTATCAGCAATGCTTGGTCATTTGCTGCTGCCTGTGCTTTTCAGTCGAGTAAATCCAATATTGTCAGCTAAACAAATTTCCTTTGTTTACTGTAGATTGGTGAGGGAGAGAAGCTAGTGAGGGCACTTTTTGGAGTGGCCAGTTGTCGCCAGCCAGCTGTTATATTTGTGGATGAAATAGATTCACTTCTCTCCCAGGTAAGCTTTCTTATTAAATGAAACAAAAATATAAACCTGAAGCTGAAGCTGAGGCATGGACCTTCCTAATGAATGCTCAAAGTACTGTGGGCGTAATTTGTCACGCACATAAAGGTTTACTCAATAACATGTAGATGTGTCAGTATAACACTAGAGGACCAGCTTTGATTTCACTTTGCAACCACTTCAATTTTCCTTAAAGCCATCCACTATGTATTACTTGCGAAGAAAGATCATCTGCTAACAGAATCATTGTCTGCAGCGCAAGTCAGATGGTGAACATGAATCAAGTAGGCGATTGAAGACGCAATTTCTCATTGAAATGGAAGGCTTTGACAGCGGGAGTGAGCAAATTTTACTTATAGGTGATTTTTGAATCCCTGATTTTTACTTTTACACAACAAAGATTTCTTGGAACACTATGTTTGCCAGTGACTTGGTGTTTCTGCAACTGTTAAGCTTAGTCAAAATACTGGATCAACTAGAATAAATGAGCAAGGATATATGTGTCAGTGTGTGTGTGTGTGTGTGTATATATATATGTACATACATACACGCCTATACACACAAAAAATGTCGTTCAAAGGGTATCTTACTGAAACAAGAAAGGATATCTTTCCAGAAGGCATTCTTTAGTTGAAATATGAACTATTATAAATTCAAGGTAATTAGCTGTAAAATTAGTTTTAGCTTCAACTTTCATTCTGGAAAACTGTTGGAGGTTCAAAAATTCTTGTTCCCTCTGTTTCTAGTCACTTTTGCTCCCAGTTTATATACTTCCAATAGAATAGAAAAAATTAATTATGAAAATATCAGAGTATGTGGTTATTCATTGTTCATTCAACAGGAGCAACAAATAGACCCCAAGAACTTGACGAAGCAGCAAGGAGGCGTCTTACTAAGCGACTATACATTCCCCTGCCTTCCTCAGGTACACTTTACTGTTATACATTTCCTTCTGAAAATTCCAATGCTATGAAAATAATTCTAACCATCTGTTTTTGGAGATTAAGAAGCAAGAGCCTGGATTATAAGAAACCTCTTACAGAAGGATGGATTATTTAAGCTTTCAGAGGAAGATACTATGATGATATGCAAATTAACTGAAGGTATAAAGACTGCTAAAGTTTGTACTTTTAATAGTTTCTATCCAACCCTCCATCTTTTTATGTTCAATTTCTATTTTTACTTATTTCAGGATATTCGGGATCTGACATGAAAAATTTAGTGAAGGATGCGTCTATGGGTCCACTCAGAGAGGCTCTGAAAGATGGCATAGAGATTACAAAGCTGAAAAAGGAGGATATGAGGCCAGTTATACTAAAGGTAATAGCCTGCTGGCATGCAAATGACACGTGCACAGTCGATGAGATTTAGTAGAAAGTAAACAGAATATCTTTAAACTTGTTCTACTTTCTGGTTCAAACATTTTCACATATTGGTAGCACATCACAGCTCTATAAATTAAGTTTATTCTGCTCCATGTAGGACTTTGAGACTGCATTGCAAGAGGTGAGACCTTCTGTTTCGCTGAATGAACTTGGTACATATGAAGACTGGAACAAACAATTCGGAAGCTTATCGTTGTAGGAACAGATCTGGTTGATGTAGCAAAACAAAAACGAGGTAGACAAAATTTATAACCTGTAATGACTTTAAGCTAGATCAATTGATATTCATGAACTTACTGATATTAAGACTTTTGATACTGATACTTCTACAGTTTAAATAATTAGCAGTATTAGAAATATCTGAATTAAGCTACATAAACTGACATAACTTGCCGCATTGCACAAGTTGCAGAATTGACACATTTTTGTTCGTTATAAAATTAGAGATACATTTCTAATTTTCTGACTATAAAGTGACTTGAAAATCTTAAATACCATTATTCATAGATTGTGTACTATCAAGTCACTATTATTACATTTCTAACAAATGTTAAGAATACATTGCATGAATGCGAAAAGTAGTTTCAACTAATGCATATGAAAATAGATAACCGAACTAATGCATATGAAAATAGTTTTAACTAATGCATAAATTCCAGAAAATTTAAAAACAAAATGAGAGAATGAATATGAAAATAGATAACCGAACTAGATGTTACAAGCTCATCACTGTTTTAAGTGCTGGTAGGCATGTTTGTCATTCAGAATATTAAACTCATTACTTTCATTACAAACGTGAGGAAATCAGTGGAACTTCTATTTGACAAACTACTATATTCCCCTGCTCTTTTGAGTAGAAGCTACATATTTGAGTGCCCAACTCGAACATGAACCCGATGCCATGAAGTGTTCAGTATCCCTCTCAAGTTCCAAACATCTTCAACATTTTCAGGTTGCACGTTTGCCGCCGAATCCACCTGCCCGTTATTAGAATGACAGTGTCAAAATAAATAAAAAATACAGAAAAAATAATACAAAAGTATGACTTGTAGACTTTATAGTTTCTCTGATTTGCTGGAGGACTTCAACCAATAAAATGGCAAACAAGTGTTTTTATGGCTTTAACCGAACAGACCAGACACGAGCCCCAGCTAATTAATATTAATTTGGGCTGAGCTTGGGCAGCCCTAAGCCCGGCTCTCCTAGCCCATTGACAGGCCTAGACATTCTCTGCAAGGATAATGTCTCTATAAAGTCAATAATCATCAGTATTATACCATTGCCCTTGCTTGAGAAGCTTTTTGGCAAGTAGCGTAGATTGCATGGTGACCTAAGTTTTATATACTAACTTAATGTCATGTACGTGTAGTCTGCTTGACAGCCCAGTGACCAAATCATTATACCAATGCACCAAGCAATAGCCCCCAAGATGTGATAATCAATGACTGCAATCAGTAAAGTAATGCTTTTTGGTAGTTGATCTTTGGCCACTATTGAAGAGGTTTATACTGTTATGAGAAAAGATTTAAAAGACATACTGCTTTGGCAACTATCTCTGCACACTGGGGTATATCAGCCTCGATCTCAAAAAAAACCCAAGCCCATTTGTCGCTACTTGCATCATCATCGGCAATGTATGATTGACCATATTTCTGGTATCTAAACGCTTCCACCCAGGTTTTGCCACCATCAATAGATACATCTACTCTCTCAATTCCCCGACCTCCTCCAGATACAGCATACCCCTTGATAGTTATCTATGCAACAAATCAGAAAAAAACAATGGTAAAATAACCTTGACATGTCAAGGTGTAGGTCCACCTCATTGGGTGTTTCCATGAAATGAGATCCACATCAATGCCACATAAACTGATGTAAAATTCACTAGACTTAAAACATATAAGCAACTATAAACTTCACCTTCTAATAACACCAGAATACTATTTTTTAAATTTTAAGTTATATAATCACTAGAAGGCGTGAAATAGAAGGGGAACATACATGACAAGGAGTATACTGAGAAAGCACAGGCCAACCAAAAAGCAGAAGCTGAACTGAAGCCAACCCCCCCTTCCCCTTCCCCTTTCCCCTAAAAAAATTAAATTAAAATAATAATAAAAACTAAACTGGTCCAGCCAACAAACAATAGCTACATCATTATCCACCCAAAAAATCTGTAAAACCAACCTCAGACGCCGGAAAACTCGTATTTGAGACACTTGTAAACAATTCAATACTGTGATCAATCATTTACGTGACTATTTTACAAAGAATTACCTTGCGACTTGATCAACAATACAGTTGGGCAAATTTTAGAATTCCACGAAGATTTGCAGAAGCTAATAGCATTGCTTCTTGCCATATAAAATTTAAGTAATCAGGAGGCGGAACAGTTTAAGAGACTTGTGTTTATATAATGTGTATTTTCTTTAGATAAGGTTTGCATATACAAATATAATTACCAATGCTGCTGACCTTTCCATTCTTCACCACGTTAACATCCTCCAGGGAGCATATTACACACTGCCAAGTGCCAAGAAGAAAAATTAAGGTGAAAGTCAAAATGATATTGTCAGTTTAAGTAACATATTTCTTAAAGATTGACAAAAAGTCAAAAACTAATCTGAACCGTTTCTTGCCTCAGATAGGAAATAACAAACAAAGATTATATCAGATCTTTCATTTTCTTAGAACAATAATCCAGCCACTGGAACTGACCTTAGTTATTGGTTCAGCTTTACCAGGCCAAGTTTTACATTTAACCTAGTGGGCAAACAAACACACTTGATATATTCTTGGCTTTCAGCACTCTGAAACAGGCTACGTGCTTGATGTATTTAGAATTTTTTTAGAGTTGTATTATTTGAATATTGTAACGCATAAAGTAATTGTGAAGGAAAATGTACATAATGTGCATTCGGAGTGATTTCAATCACTGGTGCTCGGTTTGAATCTTATGGCTTAAATCCTCCTATAGTATAGATTTTGAATAAAAATTATAACATCAACATCACACCATTAAATATACTGTTTTGTGTTAGGAAGGGGAAGCATCAAGAAATACCTGAACAGGGAAATCCATTTGTGGCTTCCTGGTAGACCAATCGATGTTCTCCCAATTAACTCTAGGTGGGAACATTTTATAGTCTTTTTGCATAAAGAAGCCCTGTCCAGTAGCAACACAAACTACACTGAAGATCTAGAAGTTCAATAGTAGGTAAAAGGGAGAGAATAAAATAATATTCCAACCTGGCATTCCTCTGCAATTATGTTAATGGAATCGAGCCACTTGACAGAACGGGCACCTATAATACCTGGGACAATAACGCGGAGTGGATAGCCATGATCCCTGTTAAGAGGCTTTGCCATGATAATAAACGAGTGAAATTATATTAGATTAATTCCTCATAACTGCATCAGCAAAGGACAGACAATGGATGAAGGAAAGGGAAGATGCTAAAATATTTCAGTACTGCTGATGCATAATGCCATGGAAGCTACTGTTAAACAAAATTATAGACCCTCAAACATGCTAGAGCAGGTTTCAGAGAACATGCAGGATCATGGGGTGGGGGGAAAGCTCCTTAACATAGATTTTGCAAGAATTTGGCAGAATCCAGGGTCATCCACAGAGTTAAAGGAAAGCGAACAGCCCTTCCAGGCTAGCAAACATTGAAGATACGCAGTAAAAGATTCATAAAATACCCACAAAGACAAGCTCCAGGGATAAAAGGAAAAGGCTAAGTTCAGTTCCATATTCTTTGACGTAACTCTAGCAAGGATTGGAATAGAGAAAACTATAAGGTATAGGCCTATAGGGCATGTAGTTAAATCATTGTGCACTTGTTGTAGCATGAGTTTTTCATTAACAACAAGACAAACAAGAGCTTTCTCATTCTCCTTAATAGTTTACAGTATATGGTGTGCAAACAGTTTGAGATTCTTCAAAGGGTTCCATCTTGTGAAGGGCCACAAAACTTTTTTGTTTTTTCTTCTTTTTTCCCCCAGTTGGAACTAAAAAAGGGGGCGGGGAAAAATGATACTTTGATTAGGTTGAGATTTGTTGATGCATAGTTAAAGATCTGCCCAGCAGTGAAAATTGGTGAGATCATATAGACCAAAATGCACAAGTACAATTTTATTGGTGGTAAGAAAGCTTGTTCGCTCCTATGCCGTCTGATTCCGCTTCCAATTGGCATGAGCAATTTAATGAGATAGGATTATTGATCTTTTTCTATCTAGATTGGACATTTTCTGCTTGCTAAACTTGTCTATATAATTTAGTAATTTTGTGTGAGAAGGCGCAAGTTTATGGCGTAGATAGAAGAATAAGAGAAACTAGAAATAAATATATAGAAAACTTCTACCTGAATCAGAAGAAAAAGATAGAGATGAAACCACAGGGAGAACTAATCAAGACCTCCACCCCCCCCCCCCCCCCCCTTTATTCTGAATTTTCATGTGTTTACTGGCAAGTCATCAAGCGATTAAAATCAATCAATATTGAGAAGAGAACAAAAAAAAAAAAGAAGCAGGGAAAATGAATCACAGTGACTAAAAACTCAATGCTCCAAATGATGAGTTTCCAGTGAGATAACTGTTATTACGAGGCAATGGAGCCTCACTACTCACTAGGGCACATTAGTTTATTTGTCAAAGAAGTTCTGGAGAGAAAGTGAGAAGGAATTTGAGTTAAAGAGAAAACAAGAGACTTAAAATAAAATTATTTTGTTAGTCAAAAAAGTTATCCTCTTTTTGGTTCTCACAAATAGTGACTAAGAAAATTATTAAAAAAATATCCTTTTCTCAAGAATCCATCGACCCTAAGGACTTTGAGTTCCATAATAAATGACAATGAATCTGATGATGCATTTAGCTAGGACCAACAACACAATATTAGGCCATTCTGATTTAAGTGTGCATTTTCCAAAAGGCTACTAGATGGCAAAAATCTTGTAAGATTTACTTGTTCAGCTTTCAGATTCACCACTAATAGAATAAAGTCATTACCAGAAATTGTGGCTAGTACATACCAAATAAGAAAACTGAAAGAAAAGAAAGTAAAATATATAATAATATAAACTATTGGACAGCTAACAGCTTCATTATATATTTTTTATAAATAAATAAAAAGAACTCGATATAAGGCTTTGACTTTTTTGCCAGGTACACTTTCCAAAGCCTTTCAAACCAAATAAGATTCAGTTTGTTGGAGATATCAAGATTATTTTTTTATTTTGATAAAAGAAGAATATATCATTGATTAGAAGACAAAATTACAATGCATGACTAGGACAAGATTTTTGAACTACCAAAATATTTAAGACTCTTTTTTCTTGTATATAGCTGCCTTGCTAAACACAATAAACATTGCTGAACCAAGGAAAGCTATGTCTCAAAGGTCTAATTGAGGGATTGAGTTAGATAAAAGTGTAGGAAAATGCAAAGACAAAAAGGAATGCATGTGATTCATGCAATAACAAGTTAATTGAGTAACCAAATTGAAAGAAATAAGCATTTATACCTCTCCATTCATCTCGTATGCAAGTAACACGTCAGATAGGGGGTTTGTGGCCTGACTTAATGGAATAGATGCCTTATAAGGTCCTCCATTCTCCTCCTAAAATATAAAAAAATCACTGACGCAAGTGGTACCAAAAAATAAAAACTCACAAGGAGTGGGAGGGGAAGAAAAACAGGAAAAAGAACATTCAGTTTCACGAACAAGATTAAAGAGGCAAGGGTATACCTTACACTTATCAATGCTCACAAATTCAACATGTTTCCCACCTGATGGTGTGGTACTTGTTAACTTGGGTATTCCAACCAGTTCAAGAACATCAGCCAATTTGGCCCCACCCCAAACAGCTGAAAGGATACATAGAAAGATATTATTTATTTTTTGGTAAATGAACATAAAATGATTAGACTACAGGAAATAGAGAATGAAGTGCATGAAACACTTTCCAGAACAATAAAATTTCTGTTACAAGCTACTTTACTGATATAACTAGAACTTGAAACATAAAAGGCAAAATAAATGGAAAACAAAGGGCCACCCCAAAAAAAAAAAGACTCCATAATATCTCTCAATCTAGACATGCTAAAAATTTACAGCCTCCCACATTGTAAATAAGTTTCAAGTTTTCAAATGGTAGATGCCAACCTTCACAATTCTTTTGAGCCACAAAATTTTTTTTGCATCTAGATGTCTATAAGACTACTGCTGAAACACCAGTACCGATATTCTTGTAGTTATGAGCTATTAAAAATCCTAAAATCTGATATTGGCAGACCAACCAACTTAAAACACTTAGACCTCACCTTTTTCAGTTCAATGAATAAATCTCGAGTGCATAAATGAAGAAAACTAACCATTTCCTATAGCTGCAACATCCCACCCAACTCCTTTTACTGTCCTGGTTTTGCTCATGGCAGTCCTCCTGTTGCCAGCACACTGTAGACCTCGAAACAAGCCCACTCAACAAGTTAATAAAATTAGAGTTAGAGAAAGTCCTGACTATATATAATCCTCCTGACCACCTTGTGAAAAAAGTAAACAAGCAGACAAGTTAGTAAAATAGGCTAATAATGTTTTAAGGGAAACTGACCTGTAACGTGGCAGCAACATTATACTTTGGAAGCTTCCTGTTATTCAAAAAACAATGACTAACTTTTTAAGCAATTTTTCACAGTTACACACACAGTTGTTCATTACTCACCATACATCTTTCATAAACAGGTCTTTGGGTTTTGCAATTAGACCAGTTATGGAAACACTATATCTGCTCAGTGAAACAGACTGTGTCAGTCATTTAAGACTTATTAAACATCAAACATAATGGAGGTTCATATATGAGGACGGAAATATGGCATTGATAAAGAACCTTTCAATGTCGTCGACAATTGGTATTGGTCCATGGTTTCTCTTATAGAAGAACTCTACAGGAGTCACATAAGAATAAATCAGAGCTGAACGTGGTGGCTCAGCATTGAAGGGCTCCTGCACCAAAGATGGAAGATATGGTAAATTCTTAGTTGTTAAAAAGCTACATGATGAAAAATTAACATAAATACTTGTGAATAATGCTAGGTAACTAGACAAAACTGTCTGATTTATCTAGACAAAGCATTGACAGATTGTGATTGTACAGTACAATCCATCAATACTTTGTCTAGGTAAACCAGACATATTTTGTCTAGTTACCTGGCATAATCGATACTTGTTGCGCTCAAACAAAAAGATTGTCAGAATTAACAGTACATATGAAAGTCACATTATCCAATCAAACAAAGTGATGTTATCCAATCAAAGTAACAAAAATCCTGCATACTACCCTTTAATAAAGAGAGTTTGATTTATAAGTGATAATGTGAAATTTCCAGCAAACCAAATCCCCCAACATAGAATGCAGTCCTTTCAACTGGGCAGCTAGGCTGCTATGTTTGCACAACAAATAGTACAAGAGTAGATAAACCAAAGCAGAAACATTTTTAGATATTAATTAGCCAATCCTACATCCAACCGAATAGGAAAAGGGAGGAAAAAGAAAATAAAAGAGGAATTAGAGTTTCAATGACAGTAAATCCTGTTATCTGTAATATATAGTATTATTTAATATATATATTTATGATAAAAACAGAACATGATTTTATATAAATATAACACAGAAAATATTAATAAATAAATCCGAGTCCTTTGAATTCACAAAGTCTCCTTAAAGCAAATTTATTCCCCCCACAGATGCTAAGGGTTAATTGAATAATTGCTTCCCAAGATAAAACGGATTTCAATTCTTAATTAGTAGCATTACAAAATTAAGAATTCATCGAACCAAAATTTATGTTATGTACCGAACTTTTCAATAATGATGCATGTAAATAGAAATAGAAATTATTTCTATAGTAATGATGCATGTACTTACAGTAAGAAAATGAAGAACACGCTGCACTTTTTCAACACAAAGAATGGAACGGAAAAAACAGAACGGAACGGGATTTTGCAGAACGGGAACGAGAATATACTTAAGAACGGAACGGGAATTTACTGCAGAACGGAACGGGACTGAAATTTTCAGAACAGGAGGGAAATTTGTTATACCTGAAATGTTTTCCTACACCGTTTATTTATAAGAAAATTCGCATGTAACTGTCATCAAAACGACGTAGTTTTGTGATGATAAAAAATATATATCACGAACCCGCCTGTCACGACCACGACCCGACCCGAGTCAATTTTCTCATTCAAATCTCATTTCCAACAATCCCCCACATGAATGTAAAATTGGCTTTACAATATGCAAAATATGATATGAATATGCAGACACTAGTTCGAGTACATAAGAAAAGATATTTCATCAGGTTAAGTAGCCTAGTGGCTTTGAACTTGCCCTAGTAAAATCTATCGGATTTACTTGGCTAATCAGTAGACTTGATGTCTTTGAACTGTCAGCTTTTTGTGTAAACCAAGACAATAAAATTCACAAAATATCTCTTCAGACATAATTGGTTCTCACGTTTGTGTTCATTTTGGCCTTGAAACACCTCTTGGTTCCGTAAGTATATTAGAGAATTCAGCCTTCAAAATTCTCACAGAAGTGGTCCCCTTCTTACTCACGTAGGTGGTGACTTCTATCAAGAGTATCCTGCAATACCCCACTTGAACATATTTCAAGATATAAAAATCATTAAAATCGTATCTTATCCTGATTCTCGCGGCAGATGTGCACTGTCTCATTTTAGGAATAGTTATAAGTAAATATCTCCTCAGTGCTTTACTGAGTACTACATAGTTCGGTTTGCCCATTGAACCTAGATCTTGGGATCTCCAGTCAGCTAGGTTGGATTGCCACTATGACGACTCTTATTTAAACAGTAGGCTTTAAACTCATTCCCCTCGATGATTTTTCTACTAGCTCTCTTGTTAAACCTTTTGTAAGCGGATCCGCAATATTATCATTTGACTTTACATAGTCAATTGAGATAATTCCATTTGAGAGCAATTGTCTAACGGTATTATGTCTTCGTCGTATATGACGTGACTTACCGTTATATAAATGACTCTGTGCTCTTCCAATTGCTGATTGGCTATCACAGTGTATACATATAGCTGGCACAGGTCTTAACCAATTTGGAATATCCTCTAAGAAATTACGAAACCACTCGGCTTCTTCTCCAGCTTTGTCTAACGCAATAAATTCTGATTCCATTGTAGACCTAGCAATACAAGTTTGTTTTGAGGATTTCCAAGATACCGCTGCACCTCCAAGGGTAAAGACATATCCACTTGTGGATTTCGAGTCTTTATTGTCAGATATCCAATTAGTATCACTATATCCTTCCAATACTGCTGGATATCTTGTATAGTGCAGTCCATATTTTTGAGTATGTTTTAAATATCCTAAAACTCTCAAAATTGCTTTCCAGTGATCTTTACATGGATTACTCGTATACCTACTTAGCTTACTTACCGAATAAGCTATATCTGGTCAAGTACAATTCATGACATACATCAAACTGCCTAATATACGAGAATATTCTAGTTGAGATATGTTATCACCTTCATTTTTAGCTAGATGAAGATTTATATCAACTGGAGTCTTATTTAGAATTATATTATACTTGTTAAATTTTTCAAGTATTTTCTCAATGTAATGAGATTGAGATAATATAATTCCATCAGAGGTTCTAGAAATCTTGATTCCTAATATTATATCAGCAACCCCCAAGTCTTTCATGTCAATCTATTTGACAACATACGTTTTGTTGAGTTGATAACTTCATTGTTGCTACCCATGATTAACATATCATCCACATAAAGACAAACAATGACATTTTTTTTTGAGTGCTTTTGATATAAACACATTTGTCACACTCATTAATTTTAAATCCATTTGATAACATAACATTATCAAATTTCTCATGCCATTGTTTTGGTGCTTGTTTTAATCCATACAAGGATTTAACAAGTTTGCATACTTTCCTCTCTCGTCCAGGAGCTATAAAACCCTCAGGTTGTTCCATATATATTTCTTCATCTAATTCACCATTTAAGAATGCAGTCTTTACATCCATTTGATGTATTTCAAGTCTATTTAAAGATGCTATGGCTATTAGCATTCTAATAGATGCAATTCTTGTAACAGGTGAATAAGTGTCGAAATAATCCAATCTTTCCTTTTGTTTATAGCCTTTAACAACAAGCCTTGCTTTGTATTTATCAATTGAGCCATCAGCTTTCATCTTCTTTTTGAAGATCCATTTATACCCTAAGGGTTTTGAACCAGGTGGAAGGTCCACCAATTCCCATGTATGATTTTGCTTCTTTCCAATGAGAAGCGTCTGGAGAGGATACTGCTTCCTTGTAGGTTCGAGGATCGTTTTCTAACAAAAATGTTAGAAAATCCGGACCAAAAGACGTTGACGTTCTTGCCCTTTTGCTACGTCTAGGTTCATCCACTACAGACTCTTTGTCTATATTTTCAGGATTATCACTAGTAGCATCCAAATGTCTTTTGTTTGAATTTAAATCATTATTTCCATTATATGGAAAAATATTCTCAAAAAATTATGCATCTCTTGATTCAATAAATATATTAACATGAATATCGTTAATTTCAGATTTATGAACAAGAAAGCGATAAGCGCTGCTGTTATTTGCATAACCAATGAAAACACGGTCAATTGTTTTTGGTCCTATCTTAACCTTTTTAGGTTTAGGAACCATTACCTTTGCTAGACACCCCCACACTCGTAAGTATTTATAGCAAGGTCTATGACCTTTCCATAATTCATACGGTGTTTTGTGAGTTTTCTTATGAGGCACTTTGTTAAGAATATAATTGGCAGAAAGCAAAGCTTCCCCCCACAAATTCTGGGGTGCTCCAGAACTGTTCAACATAGCATTCAACATTTCTTTTAATGTTCGGTTCTTGCGTTCAGCAATACCGTTAGATTGAGGTGAATAAGGAGCGGTAGTTTGGTGAATAATGCCATGAGTAGAGCAAATCTCTTCAAATGGTGATTCATATTCACCACCTCTATCGCTTCTTATTGCTTTAATCTTTTTGCTAAGTTAATTTTCAACTTCATTTTTATAAAGTTGAAACATTTCTATTGCCTCATCTTTGCTTTTTAGCAAATATACATAACAATATCTTGTGCAATCATCAATAAAGGTTATGAAATATTTTTTCCCACCTCTAGTTTGCACAAACTTTAAGTCACATATATCAGTGTGAATTAAATCTAGAGGTTCAGTTTTCCTTTCAACGGAATAAAAGGGTAATCTTGTCATTTTTGATTCCACACAAATTTCACATTTATGTTTTTGATTAATATCAAATTTAGGCAAGAATTCTAAATTAATTAATTTACGCAAAGTATTATAATTAACATGTCCTAATCTAGCATGTCATATGTTTGAAGACTCTAACAAGTAAGCAGAAAAATTAATTTTATTATTATCAATAGACTTCGGTACAACAGTCATAACATTCATCTTAAAGAGCTCATCATTCATGTAGCCCTTTCCTACAAACATATCATTTTTAGTAAGTACATGTAGATAGAATAATATAAACAAATTACCTGTGATATTGCTGCAGCAGCACCACCCATTTTTATTTATTTATTGTATTGAGTTTTGGTTTCTAATCTATTTATAGATTAGGTCGTACCCCAATTATTGCAAGCACGTATCTTAATTAATTGGCCGTAACCCAATTATTGGAACGTATCCCAATTCCAACCGATTCTAATTTTTTGGAAATTTTTGGCCCAACCCAATTTTGGCTTCCAAATTCCAACTTTGGCTCCCAAATTCCAATACCCTTTAATATTACCGTTGGCAACTAGCAAATATTACCATTGGCTCCCAACTTTCAATAACTGATATTAAATTCCTATACTGTTAATATTACCGTTGGAAACTAGATATTGCGGTTGATTTTATTACTGATGGCCAAATAAAATTTTATTAAAATATATATATAATTTTGTTTGCAAGACTTGAACCCAAGTCCTTAATATCAACACACCACTCTTATCCAACTGAACCAATATTAATTATTGGTTACATGGATGACATATAATATATTTATTATATACTTTTAGAAAATGAAAATATCTAACACCAAACTACCATTATGGCAATTGGTTCTGCTATTTGGGTATGATAGCCTCTTCTACGTTAACATGCAATTCATGTTAGCATGCAGGTGTTATGCTCATCATCAATTCAAAAACTACTATACATATAATGATGATTGATTTGCATGTTACAGTACATAATTTGAATTTCTTTGCAGATAAACACAATCTAATAAACAAAATGATTATTTATTGGGCCAACTGATGCATATAAATTTGGTATATCCATTCTAGGAAAGCACCGACCAAATTATTTGCAACAAAGGAACTCCAATACCACCTTGATGCGGATTGCAAAAATAACATAAAAAATGGTTGGCATCTATCTTTAATTTTATGTATACCAAGTCATCTTGTTAATTAATCACTAGGTTAATTACATGTACAGAGAGCCTTTTTATACTACTGTATATCATTTTTACATGCAACCTTCATTAGACCAAAAGTATAAATGCATGTAATCAGTTTACTAACATGCAATTATTTTGCAGAAATTAATGAAAAACCGGAACAATCAATTTGCATAAATTAATGAAAAAACCGGAACAATCAATTTGCATAAATTAATGAAAAAACCGGAACAATAAATATTAGCATGCTATCATTTTGCAGAATACTATAATAACATAATAGTATATATATATTAACATGCAATCAATAGACTTCCTTTGCTTCAATCATTACTGCAGTCATTTTGCAATCATTCGTTTATACCAATAAAATATTGCATGCACCAACATATTATACTTATCGCGGTCATTAATTTAAAAACCGAAGATGCAATAATCAGAAAAACCTACTGCTCTCATGTTATTTGCCTTTCTTGCAGTACTAACAAATACTTTGCAGAAAAATCGGAACAATCAATTTGCAGAAATTAATGAAATTTCCATGTTACTAATTCAAACCAGATACAATGAAAACTAATACAGTGAGTGAATGCCTTTTAGTTTTGCAGAATAACTTATATTACCATGTATATGCAGAAAACTTTTGTATTATAATTAGTGAATACAATGAGTAGAATATTCTGACTTACTTTGATAACATGTAATGAATTAATATAACATGTAATATTACATGTAACAAAATTAACAGAATACACAAGCAAAACGAATTAAATCTTATTAATATCTGGACATGCAATTACAGAATCATGCAAACAATTAAACAAACTGTTATGATAACAGTGCAGAATTTTAATGAACAAATGCCGTTTTTTATAAACAAAAAAAAACTTGTCTTATAAAACAATTTTCTGTTGATATAAAACAATACTATAATCACAGAAGGTAAATTTGCTTTAAGATTATTATCTGTAATATATAGTATTATTTAATATATATATATTTATGATAAAAACAGAACATGATTTTATATAAATATAACACAGAAAATATTAATAAATAAATCCGAGTCCTTTGAATTCACAAAGTCTCCTTAAAGCAAATTTATCCCCCCCCCCACAGATGTTAAGGGTTAATTGAATAATTGCTTCCAAGATAAAACGGATTTCAATTCTTAATTAGTAGCATTACAAAATTAAAAATTCATCGAACCAAAATTTATGTTATGTACCGAACTTTTCAATAATGATGCATGTAAATAGAAATAGAAATTATTTCTATAGTAATGATGCATGTACTTACAGTAAGAAAATGAAGAACACGCTACACTTTTTCAACACAAAGAATGGAACGGGAAAAACAGAACGGAACGGGATTTTGCAGAACGGGAACGGGAATATACTTAAGAACGGAACGGAAATTTACTGCAGAACGGAACGGAACTGAAATTTTCAGAACGGGAGGGAAAATTTGTTATCCCTGAAATGCTTTCCCACACCGTTTATTTATAGAAAAATTCGCATGTAACTGTCGTCAAAACGACGTAGTTTTGTGATGATAAAAAATATATATCACGAACCCGTCCGTTACGACCACGACCCGACCCGAGTCAATTTTCTTATTCAAATCCCATTTCCAACAAATCCATCTTAATGCAATAGACTGATTGGATTCAATGGAAAATGTATAATTTTACTAAAACCCCACAAGTTTATCTAATAACACCAATAAATGCGTCACTTAAGATCTGCCACCTAAAACTAACGTAAATGAACTTATTTAATCGCTATTTAGAAACATTATGAACATAGTTATGAATTATGATCAGTTTACGTGAAGCAAAATCAATATACAACGAATTGAATATCTGAATAAAATAAAACAACGAGCATAGGAACAAGTAATACCAGCTTCAACGAAATTATGTTTCCACCCTGATTATGTGAGGATATACACAAATATTATATTTTTAGATAGAGAAAGAGAGGCGTACCTTGGCATTGATTCGAAGAGAAGGATGACGGGAAGGTTCTTGCGAATAATCAGATGGACCTCTTACTCCAGGCATTTTCTCTGCTCTCTCTCTCCCCTCGGTCCTTCCTCCTTCAATGGCTACTCTGCAACAGATAATACAACAAAAACAAAGAAACCGAGAATGTATCGGTGTATTGTTAGTCCGTCTGATAATTTGTCTTGCCTGTGATAAAATTACCCTACAACAGCCAATTAATGCAAGAGTTTCATCGTTATTTAAGATGACGAACGGCGATAAATAGAGCTGTCACAATGATAGTGTCCGTTACGGGATATGATAGGGTTTGGGTGCTTCGCTAGGTGGAGGAATTACTATATTTGGATTTAGTGGATTGTGATGTCAGCTAATAAATACACTAATTGTAAGAGAAATTGTAAATTACTAGTACCACTTCCGATTTAAAAAGAGGGCCTTCAAGGATGCTAGCTAGCTTTTTAAATATTTTGAGAATCCTCTCTCATGTGAGTTGAATTCTAGTTATTATTTAGGGTAGGGTAGGGTAGGGTGGGGTGGGGTGGGGTGGGGTGGGGTGGGGTGGGGTGGGGGTGGGGGTGAAGGGTAGAATTATCAAATTTATTTATGAAAATATTATTTCTTTCATAAATATTTCTCAATATTCTCTGTGTTATTTGAATCTATATTTTAAAAATATTGCGTCGACAAAATAAATTATCTTGTAATCAAATAAATTTTGCAAAACCATTAAAAATTTCGAATGCATTAAGACTTTAAACATGTCAAACACATCAAACCAAATATTCATTTCATTATTTTAATTCAAAATAATATATACACAATTTTGACATGTAATACATTTTTATTCTATCAAAAATAGTTTAATCACCAGACTGATCAATATATACACAAATTTTCTTTTCGTTTCTACTTCCATTTCATAATTTAATGAAAACGTATCATAAGTCAATCTTTGTATTGTTATAAAATCATGACTATATATATTTATGGATGTCTAGATTTATATTTAATTATAATGCTCTTTGGTATTTTAGTAACTCCCATGTTTATTAAGTTTTAAACTCATGACTTTTGAGTTTTGAAACTTCCAAGTCCATGTATCTATAAATAAGAGCATGAGCATTGTAATAGTGGATGATGGAGATATTAAGGATATATGAATTGGATATATGAAAATATTATGAGACATGTCTCTTATGTCTCTTTTCTCTAATCATTGTCTCTTTTCTCTAATCATTTAATTCTTAGTTTTAGTAATCTTTTTATAACACGTTATCAGCACGAATTGCTTCTCACATTCTTCTTGGAGATAATCATATTTGATTTGAAGGAGAAGGTATATTTATCTATTATATATATATATGGATACGCAAATTTTTGTTATTCCATTCATAATCTATTATTAGAGTTTGTTGTTCTTGGTTCTAGTATACTAATGACTGTCATACTCATATGTAAGTCATCATCACACCACCCTCAAATTGTTTTGTTGTTATACGACGTAGTATCTAACCTCAATTATTGTGCAGTGTTTATTTTTATAAAAGTGTATTATAATCTATTATTAGAGTTTGTTGTTCTTGGTTCTAGTATACTAATGACTGTCATACTCATATGTAAGTCATCATCACACCACCCTCAAATTGTATTATTGTTTTGTTCTCGTACTAAAATAATCTTTTAATATATTTCTAATGATTTTTGATATATTTCCTTTTGACATGCATGATAGCATATTTGATATATTTCTAATGACCTTTTGATAAATTTTTGTATGAAGTTACAATAACAAATAAGCTTAGTAGTATTGATTTGTTATCTTTAGTGAAAAAATTTAGTTTCGTGTTTTACTGCATTTCTATAAATTGTTTCATTACAATTAAATCTGAACATATATAATTATTTAATTTGATGGGGAATATGTTTAGTTATTTAATATTTAAATCTTATAAATTTGAATTTGTTGCCCTTGATTTATGTCGAGCAAGAGTTATTTGTAATGGAATCTTGATGCTGAGATTCATATAAAGGCAAAGAACATTGGAGATACAATTATAGTTGACAATCATGCATCCCTGCAGGATCATGCAAAATTAATGATTTTTATTCGCTATCATCTCCATGAAAAATTAAAAGTCGAGTACATAACAGTAAAAGACTCACTTGTCTTATGAAATGATTTAAAGAGAAATTTTAAAAGCTCATTATAATTGGTTGCACCTGAAGTTGCAAGATTATAAAAGTGTTGAGTGAAAAACACTAATGAAGACATGTTAGAGAAAATATTTATTATATTTCATGCCTCGAATATGCTTCTGCAACAGCAATATCGAGAGCGTAAGTTAACAAAATATTTCCTGAATTGATAAAGGAAACTATGTTTCCAGAAGTGAAATTATGTCTTCTAGTAGCTGTACAAAATAATGAGTTTTTGCTGAAAAATCAACAATCTCACTCGACCGATTCTATTACATTCCCTGAAGTGAATGGAACCTCATTTGATAATCATAGAGGAAATTATGATTGTGATAGTGGACGTGAAAGGAACAATCAATATAGAAAATGAATGTACTTGTCGTACTCCTAAATATTTGGTATATAAATTTGTACCAAGACTCAATAAAAGAAACGGAAATGGAATTGAAATAAATTTTATTGTTCATAATGATCCTAAAGATCCCATGAATTATTTTGACTTTTCAAATGGAATAGATATAACTAATTTTGATATCTATGGTTTCTTTGATGATATGTTGATAGAGATGTTCATTCCAATTAATTATTTTTATTTCATTATATTATGACATTATAATAAGTATTTTTTGTTTTATTTATATTTCAAGTAATAAAGTTAAATTTATGTTTTTGCATATATGAAGTTGTATGGGCCAGAAGCTCATCAAACTTAATTAAAGGCTCTAGAAGAGCGATTATTCATCAAACATAATTGAAAGCTCTAGAAGAGTGATTATTCATCAAACTTAGTTAAAGTCTCTGGAAGAGCGATTATAATGTTGTCAAAACGGCACAAAACTTTGTATTGATGATTCTTAATATTTTTCTGAGGCAAGCAGAAATTTGCTCAGTTTTAAGGATATACGTTATAATGGTTATCATATTGAAACCAACATTGAAGATAGTAAAGTAATTTCTTTATATTACTTCAATACTATCGGGCCAGAAGCTCATATTAGAAAAACTGTATATTTTCTCTTCTAGGATATATTATACTAAAATGAGAATAGTTGAAACAAATGTTGTAATACACCAGAAGTATATAATACACCAAAAGTGTTCGGATCCAAAAATTTTTATGATTTGGCATGATCATATTGATCATCCAGGATCAATACTGTTGCGTTGAATTATTGAAAACTCCCATTAATGAAACAATCTTCCCACCATTAGGGGGAGAAAAGTTGTCGCCTGAAGCACGACATTAGATCGTTGCCTGAAGCACGACGGAAGATTAATTGGAATGTTTCGTTGCCTAAAGTACGACGTGAGATCGTTGCCTGAAGGACGACGGGAGATTAATTGGAATGTTTCAACGTTATTTAATCCTGATTCGTTATTTAATCCTGATTCTCATACAAATCAATATGAACTAGAAGTTCAAAGGATTATTCATTTGCAATGAATTGCAAATCAATTACCAGAATTATTCACCAATAATAAGAAAAGTGTGATATCTCACATTTTAGCTGCTAATACTCTAGAAGAGATTGAAGTCCCTGTAGGACAATCAGTTAATACATCAGCAAATTGAATCAAAATCACACTTGAAACATGGAAGAATGATCGGTGTTAAAGATAAAATTTTCCCAGAAGAAGAAAGTATAAGAAAAACAAGTTGCAGCCTATAAAGAGGCTATACCCATAAAATAGGCTACAAAAGTTATTGATTTATCCAAAACTTATGAACAAAAATATCTTGTAAATAAAACTCTTGAAGAGTTATCTCCTGAAGAGGATGAGTTATCCCCTGAAGAGGATCAGGTACCTGAAAATGGCGAGATCTCGATACATTATGTATATACAGGAGACGAATATATTAGATAGAAATAAAATTATTGTCGACAACATATTTTTATATAAATTGTTCTTGATATTACCAGAAGTAATGATCATGAATATGAACCACAAATTGTTGATGAATGTAGAAATATTTGGCCAATGTGAAAAAAGGCGATTCAAGTAGAACTCAATTCACAAAGTAAACGTGAAATTTTCGGACCTGTAGACCAAACACCTGAAGGTGTAATGCCTGTTAGATACAAATGGGTATTTGTACGAAATAAGAAAAATGAAATTATATGGTACAAAGCGCGACTTGTAACACAAGGTTTCTCGCAGAGACCTGTTATTAATTATGGAGAAACATATGCTCCTGTAATGGACGCAATTATATTCAAATTTTTAATTAGCTTGGTAGCAAAAGAAAATTTGGATATGCGATTAATGAATGTTGTTACAACATATCTGTATGGATCATTAGATAATGATCATATATACATGAAAATCCCTGAAGGATATAAAATGCCTGAAGCATATAATTCTAAATCTCGAAGTATGTATTTTATTAAGTTACAAAGATCTTTATACAAGTTAAAGCAATCCAGATGCATATTGTTATATAATCGCCTGAGTGAATATCTTTTGAATGAAGGATTTGAGAATAATCTAATTTGTGCATGCATTTTTATCAAAAGATCATAATATGGATTTGCTATTATTACTGTATTTATTGATGAAAGATCTTACTCCAGAAGAGTTGACAAAAACAACAAATTTGAGATGAAAGACATTGGTAAGACAAATTTTTGTCTTGGCCTACAAATTGAGCTATGAAATTTTTGTTCATCAATCAACATACACAGAAAAAGTCCTGAAGTAACTTTACATGGATAATGTTAATCATTTAAGTACTCCAATGATAGATTGGTCACTTGATATCAAGAAATATCCGTTTTGATCACAAGAAAATAATGACAAAATTATTGGTCCCGAAGTACCATATCCTTGTACAATTGGTGCTTTGATATATATTATAAATTTTTCATGACCTGATATAGCATTTGCAGTTAACTTACAAGCAATATGGATCAAAACCACAGTTAGTTGGATCTGCTAATGCAGAGATTATCACAATTTATGAAGTAAGTTGTGAATGTATTTGGTTGAGATCAGTAATTCAATATATTTGTGTGAACTGTGGATTATCATTAATCATAAATAGTCCAACGATATTATATGAAGATAATGTCGCTTGTATCACTCAAATTAGAGGATGCTATATCATGGGTGATAGAACCAAGCATATTGCACCAAAATTATTTTGAGCCCTAGAAGAATGGCGATATTGATATCAAGCATATATGATCATGTGATAATTTGGTTGATAGATTCATTAAGTCATTACCAACTATGATTTTGAAGAAGATGGTGCACAATATCGGCATATTTTGACTTAATGATATTTTTACCACGAACAATGGAAATTCTATGTACTTATGAAGGGGAGTAAAATGGATATGTGCTGATTGTACTCTTTTTCCTTCGCTAAGGTTTTTTTTTCCCACTGGGTTTTCCTTTGCAAGGTTTTAATGAGGCAATCTCAAGGCACTAAAAGTTATACAAGAATATTGTACTCTTTTCCTTAGCCAAATTTTTTTTCCCACTGGATTTTTATTTGGTAAGGTTTTTTTAACGAGGCATATTCTTAGAAAATTACTATAAAAGGACTCCATCCATTCTGTATGAAGACAATGCTGCATGTATAGCTCAATTAAAGGGAGGATACATCAAAGGAGATAGAAGAAAATATATCTCACCAAAATTCTTTTTCACACATGACCTTGATAAGTGTGGTGACATTGAACAATCTAGCAGATTTGTTCAGTAAGTCATTATCAACTACAATGTTTGAAGGATTGCGTCGCAATATTGGAATGCGAAAGCTGGAGGACTAAATGATACATTCATGAGGGGGAGCTTATACGCACTGCACTCTTTTTCCCTTAACCAATGTTTTTTTTTCCCATTGGGTTTTTACTGGTAAGGTTTTTAATGAGGCAGTTTTCTATGCGTATGGTTATACAATAGACATCCAAGGGGGAGTGTTATAAAATCATGACTATATATATTTATGGATGTCTAGATTTATATTTAATTATAATGCTCTTTGGTATTTTAGTAACTCCCATGTTTATTAAGTTTTAAACTCATGACTTTTGAGTTTTGAAACTTCCAAGTCCATGTATCTATAAATAAGAGCATGAGCATTGTAATAGTGGATGATGGAGATATTAAGGATATATGAATTGGATATATGAAAATATTATGAGACATGTCTCTTATGTCTCTTTTCTCTAATCATTGTCTCTTTTATCTAATCATTTAATTCTTAGTTTTAGTAATCTTTTTATAACATGTATCACTTTATTCACCAAATTTTTCTATCAATATCATAATTGCATCATTGCAAAGTTTACACTTTTTTTTTCTTTCAAAGTTCATTACGTAATCCAAACCATTGTCCATACTATTACTAGCAATATGTATGTAGTTTTTCGATATTGATCATGTTCTCCCTCAAATAATTTTGTGAAATCTATCTAACAAAATATAATTAATTTTAAAAATTTTACTCATCTTAATAAATTATTTAGGTCGTCCAAAGTTTAAGATAAATTTCACCGTCTATATAGTGTCGGAGTCGCGTGTCATAATTAGTATATATATATACTGTTACAGATATTCCGTCTTTGCAGAATCCGGATTTTGAACTCCAACCATCAAACTTGGCCAGAAACATCACTGCACCAATTGTTCTCTTGAATGAAAAAAACACAATCCCCGGATGGACATTTGAAGGCATGGTGCAGTATGTAACTGGCAGTTTGACCGAACCGCTGACAGGGAATGGACATGCTATAGAGTTGGGTCAAGATGGCTAGATCAACCAAACTTTTAAAGCCAATGGTTTACCTTTATACTCTAGCCCGGATCACTCACGGCTGTTCAACCAACACCAGCCTTATAAATGAGACAGGTCTTTTCAAATCAAAATATAAGAGAGAGACCCCTCGACAAAAATAGTAAATTAAAATTAAAAATAAGACTTAGAAATTACTGACTTGATTATTTGGGTGGTACATAAATTAACTGATGTTTGTAAAAAAAAATAGTTTTTTATTTTGGGATTAAACATTATTTTGTAGGGTAAAATGATCATACCCCTTTCATTAATACATTTAGACTAATTAATAAATATTAAAACTAAACAAAAACAACAAAAGGCTAAAACCATCGTAACCCACCAGGAAAAAAATGTAAATACAACATAACTAAAATTAATAAAATCAAAACCCAACCGCCGACGGTATATATATGAACCACCGAACATGGATTCCAGCCACACTGCAAATCACCGAACCCATAACAACCAAACCAAAGTTGACCTTGCCAACAACATCAATCCAATTTGAGGAGAAACAATAAAAACAAAGAAGCTTAGATTGAAAACAGAAAAGATTTTGTTGTTAATTTGCTGCCACCCCACCCAACTAACAGAAATTCGAGCAGATTTTGTTAATGCCGCCACCCCGACCAATTTGCAGAAAAGCTTAGCTTTTATTAATGCCCCCCCCCCCCCCACCAACTTACAGAAAATCGAGCAGATTTTGTAGTCAATTTGCTGCCAGAAATTTACACATGTTTTCTGATTAAGCTGATGAATTATTTTACCTTTTACTGCCAAATGCAAAAGCATAATGATACTTTTAGAAGGTGAGCATGGAGAAGCAAATAAAGGAACCTGAAAAAAAAAGAGGGTCAGAAATGTTGGTAAAAATGAATTAATGGATCTCAACCAAAAATAAGTATAACCATGAACATACACAGCAGTGCAGGCATGAAATAGCAGTAGCCATATATTGGAAGCAAGAACTCATTAAGGTCCGGTTAGCTACACCACAATTTTTTACATCACAATATTTATACTTCTACACCATAAATTTTTCGTTTTACTCCTTATCATGATATCATCTCACTACCCACCACCACACAATATTTTCGTCTCTTCCTCCTCTATAGTCTTAGCCTCCTCTTCAATCTCTGCACGTTCCTTTTCTTCTTCCTCTTCAATATTTCTTTTTCTTCCTCTTTCGTGCCTGTTATCATTGTTGATCAAGTTGTGATCTTTGCATGTTCCTTGATGTGCTTCGAATAATCTCTCGCGTGTTCAAAAGGTATGTTATGATCTGTGTCTAATTGGCTGTGATTAGTTAGTTTAAGTGATGAAATTGTATGATTATGCAGTTTTTAATTTGTAATTTAGATCTGAATCTGTATTGTGTATTGTAAGCTTTTAACATTTTTTTCTCCGCCCATGCGACAAAAAATTTGGATTTTTCATTTACTTTCATATATATTTGGAAATACGAATTAACCTTTTGAATGAATAAATATGAAAGAATATATATAGCAGTAAGTAGTTAAACACAAACAAGAGTATAAACGAATCGAGTCAATTCGAATATTCGGTTATTCAGATTTGGTTCACAAAATTTATCAACTATAAAATAAGGTTTGATTGAAACTCATTTAGTTACCGAGTTGAGCACGATTCCGAATCGAACCCGAGCAATTTAAACATTTCGAACGAATATGATCCGAGTATTAATATAAAATTACAATTTGAGGCGGTTCAAGTAATTTATTATGTTGGAGTTTTTTATTAGAGTCGAACAGAGCTCTTGAAGGATTCAAAGATGATGAGATACTCTAGTATGATACTTGTGGATGGGTATTCAAGTGAAAGGTGGAGATTGTTGGGATATTTCACATGAATCCCACATCGGATAAATTCAAGAGTGTAGATGGGTTAATAAGTATGGTAGAGCCTCAACCTAATAGGTTAACCTTTTAGGTAAGGAGGTGGTCCAACATACTTATTGGGTCAATCTACACAGGTGTGCGCTGCTAAGGTGATGAATTGATGTGGGATGGATCGTCCAATTCCGCTACAAATGGTATCAGAGCCCATGGGTTCGATGGGCCTAAGTAACAACTCCAAGGTGCGAGGGAAGTGCAATGATAAAATTCGCAGGCCTCGTGGGAGTCCAAGTATCAACTTCAAGGTGCGAGGGGAGTGCGCGAAAGGTACAATTCGCAGGCCTCGTGGGTGGAGTAAATAGAGTTGAATCAAGTGGAGCACGGGATGATTTGAGTCGGGTGGAGCGGGCTTAGGAAGGCTCTAGGGAAGTTGCTGAGACACCCAGGACGTGGTGGAGTAATATTAGAGTCAAGCAAAGCTTCTTGAAGGACTCAAAGGTGAAGTATTTGAATCGGGTGGAGCAGCAGGGCTCGGATGGCTCTAGGAAAAACTGCTGGGAGTAGTATTAGAGTCGAACAGAGCTCTTGAAGGATTCAAAGATGATGAGATACTCTAGTATGATACTTGTGGATGGGTATTCAAGTGAAAGGTGGAGATTGTTGGGATATTTCACATGAATCCCACATCGGATAAATTCAAGAGTGTAGATGGGTTAATAAGTATGGTAGAGCCTCAACCTAATAGGTTAACCTTTTAGGTAAGGAGGTGGTCCAACATACTTATTGGGTCAATCTACACAGGTGTGCGCTGCTAAGGTGATGAATTGATGTGGGATGGATCGTCCAATTCCGCTACATATTAAACTTTAAAATTTACTATATTTGATTCATTTATATTTCGAATTGAGCTCGAATCGAATTTTTAGTCAAGCAAGTACGAATCGAGCCCGAACTGTTTGTTCATTTTACAACCTTACACACACAAATATATATATATATATATATATATAGTCAGGATCAAGTCCGGACTCCCGGACTTTGTTAAAATCCGGACCACTTTGTTTTGTTTTTTTTTTCTTTTTTTTAAAACAACTAAAAAAAATTTAATATTTTATGGAACTGCTTTGTTATTTGTACGGACTGTTTTGTTATATATATCCAAATAACGTCTAAAACACTGTATTATGGGAAAATTACAGTTCCATAAAATATTAAACTTTTTTTAGTTGTTTTAAAAAAAAGTGACAAAATTTTTTAGTTGTTTTAAAAAAAAGTGACAAAAAAGGGTCCGTATTTTAGTACCGTCCGTGAGTCCGGACGGAAACCGGACTTTATATATATATATATATATATATATATATATATATATAGACTAAAAGACAAAATGTACCCCAAACTTTACTTCTTATTTATCTGTGCACCCCAAACTTAAAAAGGTGTCTAAGTACACCCCAAACTTAATATTACGTTACAAAACGCACACTTTTACCAATTAGCCGATCAAAAGTGACCGGCTATGACCGACTGAGGCTTGAATGTTTAACAATTATATTTCTTTTGTCTTTTAGTCCTCAAACAATCATAAAAAAAGTATTTTTTTAAAAAAAATGTTTTTGATTTTAAAAACCGTATTTTTTTTAAAAAAATTGCTTTTAAATTATGTTTTTAGAATTTTAAAATTTCAAAAACAGTTTTTACAAAAATATTTTTTTTTTAAAACAAATTTTTACAAAATATTTTGTTCCAAACAGAATTTTAAAACAAATTTTTACAAATCAGAAATCTATTTTAAAAACAGAATTTCAAAAACAGTTTATACGAAAAAATAGAAATTTTTTTACAAAAACAGAATTTTTCAAAAACAAAATTGTATTTTACAAGTTAAATTTTTTTTTGTAACAATTTAAAAATTTATTTTAAAATTTGTAACAGTTTAAAATTTTGTAACAGTTATAAAATTTTATTTTAAAATTTATTACAAATTTTTCAAAAACAGAATTTTAAAAATCGAATTTTTAAAAATAGATTTTTATAACAAAAACAAATTTTTTAACAAAATCGTATTTTTAAATTTTTTTAACAAAACCGTATTTTTAAAAAAAATTGTTTTTAAAAACCGTGTTTTTTTAAAAAAAATTATTTTTGTTTTTAAAATATAATTTTGTTTTTGAAAAAATTGTAACAAATTTTAAAATAAATTTTTAAAACTGTTACAAAATTTTATTTTACAAGTTATAATTTTTTTTGTAACAGTTTTAAAATTTTATTTTAAAATTTATTACAATTTTTTCAAAAACAGAATTCTAAAAACATAATTTTTAAACTTTTTAAAAACAGAATTTTTTAACAAAAATAAATTTTTTAACAAAACCGTATTTTTAAATTTTTTTTAACAAAATCATATTTTTTAATTTTTTAACAAAACCGTATTTTTTAAAAAAATTGTTTTTGTTTTTAAAAACCGTGTTTTTTTAAAAAAATTTGTTTTTTTTTTAAATAGAATTCTGTTTTTGAAAAAATTGTAACAAATTTTAAAATAAAATTTTAAAACTGTTACAAAATTTTTCAAAAATTTAAAATTTTTAAACTGTTACAAATTTGTAACAAATTTTAAAATAAATTTTTAAAACTGTTACAAAAAAAAGTTTAACTATTACAAAATTTTTAAAAACAAAAAATACGATTTTTAAAAACAAAAACAAATTTTTTAATAAAAGAATTTTATTTTGTTTTAAAAAAAATTGTCTTTGTTTTTAAAAACCGTATTTTTAAAAAAATTGTTTTTTAAAAACTGTTTTTGAAATTTTAAAATTCTAAAAACAGAATTTACCCAAAATTCTATTTTTTTTTTAATTGTATGGTAACTATTTTAAAATTCTTATATTTAAAATGTAAATTACCAATCTTACCCCCTCTAAAATAAACATTCAAGCCTTAGCCAGTCATAGCCGGTCACTTTTGACCGGCTAATTGGTAAAAGTGTGCGTTTTGTAACGCAATATTAAGTTTGGGGTGTACTTAGACACCTTATTTAATTTGGGGTGCACAGGCAAATAAGAAGTAAAGTTTGAGGTACATTTTATCTTTTAGTCTATATATATATTGACTAGTGTTTTAATTAATTGATAATGTTGAAGTGGTGGACGGTGGACCTGATTCACAAAATTATGAAGGTTCTATTTCCTCTGATATCACTGCTAATAGCAGTCTTGTTGTTATCTCTGTTTGTGTTGTTCAAGCTTGTGCGTTTTGTGGTGGTAAGACCCTTTGCTAGCCGAAAATGTAGTTGTCATAAATGGAGCATCTTCTGGCATTTATTCACAATTTTTTTTGTTGAAAATGTGTTTTTTTCTTCTGTATAATAATTAATAGGAATGATTTTGAAAGTCATAAATTTTTAGTTCTGTCTAATTTAATAATATAAATTTAAATTAATTGCATGTTAAAAAATGTCTCAATAAGTAGGCAGCAGGCAGTAGAAATGCTATCCGGGCTAGAGAAGATATTGCTACTCTATGTACACAGAGAGTTTTTGATTATATTTGGATTTAGTGGATTGTGATGTTACATGAAAATTGAATACGAATGTATTTGAATTTTATTTATTTATATTTTGACTCTCAATGGTAACTAAAAATACAAATAAGTGAAATTCAAATACACTCCTGTCTAATTTTCATGTTCAATTTACATGTCCACCTAGAAGAGCTTATAAAATACTACTTATAAAAGAAATTGTAAATTACTATTACTTCCTATATAAAAAGAGTGCCTGCTAGCTTTTTAAATATTTTTAGTGTTATTTGAATCTTCATTTTAGAAATATTGCGCGTGGACATAATAAATTACCTTGTAATCAAATAAATTTTGCAAAACCATTAAAATTTTCAAATGCATAACATGTCAACCAAATATTCATTTCAGAGCCAAAAAAAAAAGAAGATAGAATGAAATGATTTCTTTTACTAGCATTTTAAGTGACGTGTTTATTTGTTGATAGGATAATTTAATTGTCACATCTATTCATTCTTTCTATTGGAATGTATCTCATCTCATGAAATGAAAATAAAGATAAAATAGAATGAATTAATAGTTTAATCACCGTATACACAATTTTTCTTTCGGTTTCTTCTTTCATTTCATTATTTTAATCCAAATATAGCATAAATAAAATATATTCCAACACCATTTAATTCTAATTTTCAACAACATTGTGTTCCGACTATAAAAATAATTTCGTTCCAACTTAACAGTCTGTAAGAGTATTATTAAATATTAACATAAATGATATATAAAAATTATTTATTTTATTATTAATCCAACTTAAGTAAAATTTTGAAACTACCTTGTTATTTTTTCCATTTTTCAAACTTCATTACGTAAGCCATACCATTGTGCACAAGAGTTTGAGCACCATTGTCCATACCATTACTCGCATGAGAACAGGAAGAAATTCTAGGTAGCCAGCCATTGGTAAAAAACATACTTCCTTGCAATTTCTGAATAAAATGATACATATTCAAGTACAACAATGGATTGAAGTCAACTCTCTGAAGCATGAAAAACTATTTAAACAAAGTCGATTAACACCATTCCATTAGTTTCCAAACCAGCAAAGAATGAAGCTGGCGATGGTTCTTCTTCTCCCGATTCTCTTCCTAGCAATATCATCTGCTGCAGGTAAACGATATAGACCATGTTCTCCATCAAATAATTTTGTGAAATATATTTACTTTTGGTTACAGATATTCTGCAGAATCCGGATTTTGAAATCCAACCATCAAACTTGCCCGGAAACATAACTGCACCTATTGTTCTCTTGAATGAAAATAACAAAATCCTCGGATGGACATTTGAAGGCACGGTGCAGTGTGTAACTGGCAGTTTGACTGTACCACTGCCAGGGAATGGACATGCTATAGAGTTGGGTCAAGATGGCAAGATCAACCAAACTTTTAAAGCCAATGGCGATTTAAGGCAATATCTTCTTACCTTTACTCTAGCCCGGATCAGTCAGAGCTGTTCAACCAACGCGAGCCTTATAGTTTCAGCTCCGGATAGTGAATCAATATTCTCTTTGAAAGAGAGGTATGGGAAGGAAACATGGGAAAGCTATGGTCACCAATTGGGGAACTGGGGTGATGGAGAGTCCATTAGCCTTGTGTTCAAAAGCCAAGCTGTTGAGATAGATTCCAATTCCACTTGTTGGCCTATTGTTGATAAGCTTCTACTCAAGACCATTGTACCAGTTACTCAAAGTAGCGGTATGTAGTTTTCTCTCATCTAATGTGTCCAGAAATGTGACTATATGTAGTGTAGCATGATAGCATCTACATTTCAGTCACAAGTCTGATAAAAAGAAATTTGTGATAATTGAAATGCAAGCTCTTTTGCTAACTGAATCTTTTCATGTTGGAAATCTATTGCTGGGAAAATAAGCAGATAATTTAATACCAACTGGTGAAGGAATTTTAATAGACTCGGAACCAAGTCTTGTTCAGGCTAGCTTACAACAATGGTCTGTGGAGGGAACTGTTAAATATGTAGACTCTAAACACTTCTTTGTCCCAGAAGGCAAAGCTGCTGTTGAGTTTGTCTCGGGAATTTTAGCTGGCATACAAACAGCAAGAGCACTTAATGAGGGCTCTAGTTATAACTTAGAGTTCATGCTAGCAGATGCTAATGACGCTTGTGTGGGAGAATTTATTGTAGGGGTTCAAGCGGGATCCTTGGCTCAGAATTTTACACTGCAGAGCAATGGGACTGGATCAGCCAAGAAATTTTCATTGGCATTCAAGGCAGAATCAAGTCCAACTCAAATAGGCTTCCAAAGCTATAGCACAAGCCAGAGTAGAGAGGGTGTGTCTTGTGGTCCTATGATTGATGCTGAGGTCTTACGTGCTTCACAAAGTCCGAAGTCATATCCACAAATGGCTCGTCTCATTTCCCTACTTTTTCTAGCCCTTTGTTGCTTTTAGTTGATGACTTGATACTAGAAATTTATTCTGTTTCATATTCTGAAGTATGTTATTTACAGGGAGGTTTGCTGCTATTGTGTGATAATAGAGCTATCAAAAGAGTTGGTTAGAAAATGTTTTGAACCAAACGTTTTTGTAAACAAAAGTTGTGATATTGGGCAACACTGGATATATACATGTACCCTTCTAATAGCTTGGGTTCTTTGCTAGGAACAAGATTAATCACATTTTGACACCATAAGAAACAGTCAAATACAAATTCTTAAGTACTTGATGTATATACAGAGATAATTTGTGAACAGTATAACATAGGGAATTGATATTTTCACAAGCAAAAATGATGGTTCCACAAGGCTCCTCATAGATGGGTCCCACAATAATCAAATTTTATACTTGCAAAATACTAGGCAACAATACCTATTGAAGTAATTTTCTATTTGTGTGAAGTAGATTTTACAGCAGAGAGAAGTTCATATCCAATAAGCACTTCATCTCCAGCACTGTTGTATGTCTTGCAGTATTAACCTGATGCATAAAACAGAAAAATAACACATTAAGAAGCATCAAATTTTAAGAAGACTGAATTAGCACAGACAAAATTCAACCAACCGAAAGGACATTATTAGTCATTTCCATCATCATAGGTAATCTACAAAATCTCCCACAACCTTAAACCAAGGGGCAAAAAACCTATCTTACCGCTGTATTCTATTCATAGATAAGGCACATGTAGTCACCTGATCATGTCAGTACTCACCTTCAAGCTTCAAGGTGTAATACAAGAAAGAGGGCAAGCCACTCTATTCATTCTGCTACATTTAGTAGAACTACGGAAAGTTTGTATTCAAAATTTACATGCAAAACTTTTGGTAACTCCAGAAATTTAATCTAGCAGAGTTTGAGAAACTAACCATATACATAAAAGGTAAAACAATTTGCTTTGGAATTGAAAACCCAGTCATCAGTGCAAAGCTAAACTTTTTGCACGGTATTGATCTGTGCTGCACGGTTCAGAAGAGATTTATAATCTTGACTTCTGGACCACTCATCAATCTCACGAGCACGTAAAACAGGAAGTGGATGTGACAGTTGCCTTGTTTGAGCATTTCTGGAAAGTATCAAATTTATTAGGTTATACATCAGTAGGTAATTTATGCCAATATTTCTGGTGGTCTGCACTTGCTGTAGTTTACCTTATATACCATCCAACTGGACTTGAAGAGGCTTTGTCATAAGAGCGAGCTTGCTCCAAAAATGCATCCACATTTAGTTGATCAGCCAAAGACGGGCAGCCCCCAGCTAACTTCATCAGCACAGAGATGACCACCTCTTGTAGGAGTATGATAAGAAAAAAGTATTATGATCAAAATTGCTTTCAGCAAGGAGGAGAATGGGACACTGTCTAGCTTAAAGGGATTTTTAGGTGTGTATACCTTTGGGTCTTGAACAACAAGAAGAGCTGCACGATCACAAGTAAGCTCTGCTGCTCTGAGCCAACGAAATAGCTGTTCTTCTAATCTCTGAGCTATCAATCCTCCAAGTCCTGTTCATAAAAGGGTTATCCTAATTCCATATTTTTGTAAGTACATTAACAATATTGAAGGATCCATAGAGAACTGGCCAATGCATGATCTGTATCCATTATTGAAGCGACCCACATACAGAGCTCATACTTTTTTCGCAAAATAGCCCCCGTAACTTCAGGAGAAGGGGTGCCTCCTTACAAAGGGGGTCGCAGTGACCAAGCCCAGGCGACTGTTTACCAAAAACACATGTCTCCACAAAGTCATAAGACCATGTATGAGGGCTGACGTTGCTTTATCTAGATCAGAAGCAAATTGTGCAAAGTAGATAATAGAATATAACATGGAACCACACCTAGAATGTGAACATCACTTGCTTTCATACCACACAGAGTTGACCTTGTTATACTAAGTCATGGAGGTAAATATATCCTTCCCTACACGCGTGAACGCGCACACACACACCCAAAGCAACTGTAAAGGCACTTCTTTTTCTCTTAATTTAGAAACCCTACATATGCTTACCAAAATTGTTTCAAGTCGGTTTATATTGTATGTGTTCCATTACAAAAACAAGCAGATGTACAAGTTTTTCACTTCCTCAACAGGAGGTCCATATGCCAGATGTAGCCATAACCAAAATGACTAAGCTTGTTAATATATTTAAGACAGAAAAATGGGAGTCATGTTTAGTGATAAATAGTAATTTGCAGCTATATCGACTTAAATTTAAAAAGGAAAAAAAACCTTTGACTTAACATTCTTCAAAAACTATACTTCAATAATCAACCAAAGTATGTACACTAATTATCCTATCTAGTGCAACCTTTTGACAGTCGATTGAAAATAAGAGAAACCAACCGAAAGTTAAAAACTTTGTATGCAATTAATTGATAGATTTATCTCAGAACCTATCACAACAGACAAGATGAAATATTGTTAGAACAGAAAGAGCATTCGAAAGAAGGGGAGGTCAAGAATTCCTCCAACCTAAAATAGACCTGTCAAAATGTGGGGCAAACCCTCTCCCCGACTCTCTCTCTCTCTCTATACATAGACATGCATACACCAAAAATTATATATACATAATTTCAACACAAATTACTTGATTGGATACAATTACCTTACCTACTCTATGTACTCGTCTCTTCTACCCTGAGTCAGGAACTCAAAATATATAGTTTTGTATACCTATACTCAAGAAACAACATTGATTTGACAAAACAAGACATCTTAAGAAACAACCTACCAGGAATGCTGTAGGCCCCAAGGGTGAGAATATTTGCAACGGTCAACCATACACCATGATCACATTTAAGGTGACCTAACTCGTGAGCCAAAACGGCCTGTACATGAATACAACAATAGTCAGTTAATAGCATTCCATCATATCAAAGACATCAATAAGATTATATTTTGATAAAAGGTTGAGAACCAATTAACATGGTCAAAGAAAATTTTGCTTCATTGAGAACTCTTGAAGCACTGCCAAAAGGAAAGCATGGATTTATAACATGAAATAACGAACAAACATAATTCACTATAACAGAGGGAGAAAAAGAACCACCTGCAACTCCTTTCTTGTCAGAAGCTCCACAAGACTTGTATGAACAACAACAAATGACTTTTTGCCACTGACAGCTAGAGTATATGCGTTGGGTACAGGACTTTGACGCACATAGAGGTCAGGAGCCTCAGTTTTAAGTTTTTCCGCAGCCTCAACCATCAAGTGATGAAGTTCAGAAAGCTGATACAATACAAAATAGAGTTACACAGGCAGATATACACTTTCTTCAATGCATTTTAAATCTTTTAACTGGAATAATCATGAAATACATATGCACTTGATTCTTGAAATGACTAAAAATAACCATATAATAATTCTTTTGGCACAAGACAAAAAACTGAGATGCATGCATAAGGATGAAAAATGTCGAGTTGAATGACAATTGCAAGCCAAATAGTATAATGAAATTCTCAATTTACCATGTTTTCAACTACCAAAGTATTTGGTTACTGGAAAACTAAATTATTTGAGGTCATACCTCATAGGTTTGTCAAGATAGTAAAAAATATGTTTGTTTTTTATAAATCACAGGTAGAATGAGTTTTAACCCCGCTGAAGAGATCTCCTGCTGATCAATAATAGTTCCTAAGCACTAAAAATGGTCTGGACAAGGTGTTTGGTGCCTTGGTGGAAGCACATAAGAACTATCAGGGAAATTTCAAAGAGGTCCAATTTGAAACTAATTTAAGCTTTCGTGCTATGACATTAACTTACTCATCTACTCAGCAACTAACCTGATTCTCGGAGACAAGAACTGATGTCCCGATATTCTCAAGAACCATGACCTGCTCTGCAATGGTCCCTGCAGTAAAAGTGTTAATAAAGAAAACTCTCCAAAATTCATAGTAAAAAAATATAAAACCACAAGCAGTGAAAGGGGTAGAAGATGAGGTAATAACTAATGAAACCGTGCATAATTTGATCTGAATTTTACTATGTACAAGATGATTGGAGACAAAATTGCAGTGGACTAAAAGCTCTTCAGCATTATGGAAATGTATACCATATTCCCGAAAACATGTGAATTTATTCCGACTGATATTGAAGTAAAAAATGCTCATGTCAATGATGCAAATATCTCAACCACAGATCCACCTCAAACGTTGGAATAATTATTGTGTATGAAAAGTGTCCTTATATGATAATCTTATAAATTCATAGAATTGTTTTATTGTGGCCTTTTTGACCTTCAATTTGCAAACACACAACAGCTTATCCAAAACAAAAATAATCAGTGAAATTTAGCAAATAAAAATAAATACACTCAATGGGGTAGTATAAGAAACATGAAAACTAATGTGTATATCTTTTGTGAGAAACTTGCAATGGAATGCAATATCACCTAACACCCATACAATTAATAATCATCTACTGTAATCTTTTCCAATTTTGATCGAGTTTAACCCTGGTTTACTTTTTCTATTAGTTCAGTAAATAATAATGACACCGGGCTTATAAAGTTTGAAGGGTTATCCTGTAGTACGTGGGAACAAAAGGCTACACCAGTTTTCTTTTCAAAATAAAACATACTCCTCCCATGGGTCCTAACGATACCACGTGGATTGTTTCATATGGTATCAGAGCCGATTCTCGAAAGTTCAGTTAGAGGTCCGGAGGTGGGGACACGAAGCCAGTTCCCACAATGACTAGAGAGATAAATATATGTGGACCGTGTGTGTGATCGTTTCTGACGAGGACGTTAAAAATTTAAGTGGGGGAGTTTGTAACACCCCAGTTCCACATCGTCTGTACATAAGGAATTAAGTTACTAACTATAGTAACTTCAGTCATGACCCAAACTTTTGCGTAAGCCTGGTTTGGGCTAAGATGATCCAAGTATGTTAGTGATTCAAGGCCTTGTGATTTGGACTTGAGATTTGATCCAGGATTTTGTTCTGGACGATTTGACCAGGGTTGTTATAGGGAAGCCTAAAAATCAGTACGGCAACCAGAAATGAATTGAAATCACTTCTAGTATAATTACCTAAGAAAGCCTTTCCAATATCGTTTAAACCTGGAATTGCCCTCAATAACAGCGTATTCTGAACCAGAGAACAATTGCAAACAATAAATAGAAAGTAAAATTTAAACGAATTTTTTCAAATTTAAGAAGTAAATTGAAGATAGAATCAAAAAAGAAGAATCCCAACAGTCACCTGTTTATCAAGTGGATGCCTGAAATCATCAGCATCGAGATTAGGAAAAGCAGCAGCAGCAGCAGAGGCTCTACAACCAGAAACCCTAAATCCCCGATTCTTCTTCGCCGATCCAACTCCAATAGAAAATGAGTTGAACAATGGTTTTTTATTGAACCACGAACAGAACGGTGAAGCTTTATCACACAAATTAACTGAAGAAAACGAAACTGAAGCCATTAAAACGCAGAGAGAAAATGAGCTTTTTTTTAACGTCTGAAACGTCTGCACTCTGTTCCAAGCAAAGCAAATCAAATCAAATCAAATCCAATCGAATGTTTTGCTTTAGTTAAGCGTAAGTTAGTTTCTGTCCACAGCCGTACTCATGGTAACTAATTGCCGCCAAATCGTTTTCCGTTTACCGGGGTCTATTATAGTCATTTCACTCAAAACTGGTGGGCAAAAAGGTCAGGAAGAAAACCATAATCCTCCGACGTCGTTTAATCTCTTGACACAGGTTTTTATATTCTCGTCACAGACATCGCATTCTCATTTGATTGAGATTTTTGTTGCTTCCTTAACCCAGCATGTATTATCTCTCTAATATAAACAATCACAAGTATACATATATATATATAAGCATATGTATATATATATATGTATATGTGTGTGTTTTTTCAGTTTGCCTAATGATTGGTTTTGTTGTTTTGGGGGAGTTTTAATGTTTTGTTTTGGGGTGTTTATGATGTTAAAAAACAGGAGGCACTCGGTTAATCGTCCACCGACACCAGATGTATTGGATGATCGAGAAAAAGAGCTTTCGCTTCCTGAAATTATCAACATAAAGGTCCTCTTTTTTATCTTTCTAATCTTTGTTATAATGGTTCGGAAGAAAAGAAGCCGCTTTGAATTTTTTTCAATCTTTAAAGTTTCAGATTATGAGATCTTAAATAACTGTTATAGATTAGCTACAAATTTTAATTATTCTTTACTTACTGACCGTCCTGTGTATTATTAAGGTAAAATGTTTTTTCTTTTTAAGCATGTTAAATCTGTTCCTGTTTTGATTGGGCTAGCACTTTAATCCTTTGTTTGAGCAAATATTTCTTTCAGAAAACTGATTTAGTTAGACAATCCCTGTTTTTCTGTTATCAATCTTTCTCTATTTCTGTATGCTAGTTTTAGATTGTTAAATTGTACTGAATCGAAAGTTATAAGATTAAATATCAGCTAGAAAAAAGAACTTGATTTTGAAATACTAGCTGTAGTGTTGCATTTCAGTGTAGTTCTGATGTTGGGTTTTTATGTGGGGTGTATTATGGAATTATCTTCATTGAAGTTGGATTTTGGGTTTTTAATGGCTTTGATTAATTTAACTGACTTTATAGCTGATCGAGAGTGGGGAAAAAGAACGATTGATGGAGCTACTGAGGGAACGACTAGCCGAATGTGGGTGGAAGGATGAATTGAAAACACTTTGCAGGTTTCCCCACGCGTTCTTTTTCTGTTTTACCCTTTATTTCCTAGGTTCAGGTGCAATGCATATGTGGATTTTTTTATGTTCAATTTTACTGTCATTTTTTCCACAAGATTGCCTAAATTGAGCTGGACCAAATCACTTAATAGTTATTACCATACAATCTGTCTCAAACAAATAAGTAGGAAATATCAACTAATAGAGGTATACTTTCCTCTTGTATTTTGGAACTAGCTCTAACTAAGACAAGTTGGAAGACTCTTATGCTACGTTTGAATTGATGGAATAGGAGGGAGAATGGAATGAATCATTTCATTGGAATGATAAAAATGTTGTTTGGTTTGTTTATTCCAACGGAATAATGTATTCCTCCTGGAATGATAGTTAACTTAAAATTTTAATTTTCATTCCTTGAGGGGTGGCCAGGAATAAATCATTCCATCCATTATTTTTAAGTAATTGACAAATATACCCCTAAATATATAATAGGGCTTTTTACATATTCATTCAATTCGATCAATCTGGGACGACGAGAGAGAAGGGGCCGAGATTTAATAATTTCTTCGGAATTTTCATATTTCTATTTCTTCGTAATTTACCCCACTTACCCCCACCCAACCATCCCACCCCACCCCTACCCTAACCCACCTACCCCACCTACCCCCACCCCTACCAACTTACCCCCACCTACTCCCACCTCACCCCCTACCAACCTACCACACCTACCACTCCCCACCTACCCCCACTCCCATATATAGTATCATCGGATTAGATGCTGAGAGCTAAGAGTTATCATCGGATTGAGCGAGAGCTAAGAGTTGCATGGACATTTGATTAGATGCTGAGAGTCTGAGACATTGTTCAAGAGAATCAAACCATTTACTTGATAATAATGACAAGACTTCCTCTTGTTGGTCACATCATGCTTCTCAAAGGTTTAGAGGCTAGAGGTAGAAGTGAAAGTATATGTGCTTGGGGTGGGGGTGATATAGGTGGGGTGGAGTGGGGACATTGAAGGTGCTATTAAGCACCGTGACTTTACATAAGACGTTTTTCTAGAGTAGTAATAATCTTAGTTCCAATTGAAGTTTGGTATCGTTATAGCAGCATTATATTCTTGATCATAAGAGGATTTGGAGTTATGGGTATTATCCGGGGCATCCATGTAGTTCCTTTGCCTGTTACTCGCATCTTCTTCCCACAAGTTTGTTTCACAAGTGAACCGTGCCACATATGCCCAATGTACTTGGGCTTAAACTGTTTTCTTGTTTTTAAAGAAAAAAGTAGTATGGAAACATATGCTAATAAATCTGAATATATTTCTCTTTTATCTTTGGCCTCCTCTTTTTTGTCTAAAGTAACATATGTTTTCTTAAATTGGAAAAAGAAGCTGAAAGGGGGCGCCACCCAAGTACACTTAAATATCTTGGTTGTTTCTTCAGACAACTAGATTCAAAATGAACTTTTTAAACTTGAAACTGCAATTAGTTCCCAAATAAGTTGCTCAAATTTTGGTGGTGAATGCTAGTCTTTAGTAGCTTTTAGGAACCTGGTTTAGAGTCTGGGATTTTCCCTCGAAGTGTGTGCCCTTGTGCATGTGAGTGTACTATTCTGCATGTATGTGTTTTTTATTTCCTTCCAAGGAGAGGGTAGGTAGGAGGAGAACCGTTTGTGCTATTCTATGCATGTCAAGTTATTCTGATGCACCACTAATGTAGTAATTGGTATCCTTCACTTTTCTTTTTCTTTTTCAAAAATGAGAAGACAATAATATCCATCTGTAAAACCTCTGTTTCCAGGTCTAACAACTTGGACAAAGTCATTTTTTTTATGCAAAAATATTTTTCATGAGCAATACTCGCTATTTGGTGCCTTTTGCAAAATTTGAGTATCTGTTTTAACAATGGCTTTCTTAGGGCATATATAAAGAAGCAGGGGAGGAACAATGTTACGGTAGATGACCTTGTACATGTGATTACCCCTAAAGGCAGAGGTAAGGATTTTTCATAACCTTCGGTTGCTACTAGTAATCTGCGAACCTGAGTTTCTTTCCTTTCTATATCGAGGCGTTTGGGAGTTATTTCCCTATCTAAGGAGAGAATTATACAGGTTGAAACTTTATTGACGTTATTGGGAGTGATAGCACATGGATAAATTAGCACAACATGACAATCTATCTAGTGGCTCATCTTTGTATCAGGCCTATGATTGCCTGTGGAAGATTTTTGGCCCATGTAGTTGGAGGACCTTATATGCAGTTTTTTGATTGAGAATTACAGAGTATAATTTGATGATGTTCTGTTTTCTTTCTCGGACCTTAATATCTAGGTGTAGAAGATCAAGTAATTGTTTTGTAAAATTGATACCTCTTAGATCCTTCATTTCCACTTTTGCCCCAACTGATTCAGCCACTAGAGTTTGATGTGTTTTCTGGATTGGATGGTATATTATTTTATCTTGGAATACTAATATTATTTAATCTTATGCTTTTGTGCTAAAATTTGTTATTAGGTTACTTGTGCTGGTCCAGTCTAAAATTAGTTGGTCAACCAACTCCCTGATTGAAGATAAATCTATTTGGTTGTTGATGATTCTAACTATTGAAAGTTAAAATTACCGTACTTGTTTATGATACGCTCTTTATACCTTTGCAGCTTCAGTTCCTGATTCCATAAAGGCTGAGCTGCTGCAAAGAATTCAGTCCTTTCTCGTCACTGTTGCGCTCTGAACATAGACCTGGTGTAGACTGGCAGCTTGAAAACAAACCTGAGATCAGGTCCCGTGTCATTTTTTGTGTTCGAGTCAAGTCCGCATTAGGTGTGTTTTTGTGTGTTTTAAAGGCTTCTCCTGGGCTGCTGCATTTTCGACTAAATCCAGTGATGGAAAAAAAACACTACCTTTTCGGGAACGATGAACCATTGATAGGGGTTGATTTGTCTGTTAATAAGTTTTAAGGGAAGCCCCATCTTCCTGTTGAACAAAGTCACGTTTAAGCTTGTTTGGATTTGACGTTGGTTCTTGGCGGCGAAATGGCAATCGGCCGAGTGGTGAGTCTTAAGGGAATGAGTATGAACTATGTTTTGAGGAAAAAATTTAGTACTAATTGCTTCGTCTTATGAATCTCAATTTCTGCCTTTATTTGTTATCCCTATTTTCTACCTTCGGCTCCAAAGATGACTTCAATTTTAGTAATCAATGAATTATTATATGATTCATGTGACCTGATTCCAAAGTACTGGGGAGTTCGGAAAAGCCTTGGGTGGTGTTTGTGTTCGGTTTGAGGCAAATCTTAATGCATCTTAATCATCAAATTAGGAACTCAAATTTTAACTATTAAGAGCGGTCTCTTAATAGTTTATTTAAAATGTATGGACAAAAATAGTCTCAATAAATATTGTACTTTTTTAATTTTAAATTTTAAGATCATTCAAATAAAATTTTAAATAACTCACAAGGTTAAAAAGGTTAAATAGTGTTATTTAGTATATTAAGATGTATTAAGCATTTAGATCTTAATAATTCAATTTAATCAAGTTGAGTTCATTCCTAGTAAGTAATCATAAATTTTTTACGGGTTTTTAAAAAATTATTTTTAATAACAATAACATAACAACGTTACTCATATTTTGAAAATACGAAAATCAATAACATTAACATAAATTTAGACTGAGGACGACAGGAAGTAATATCAAGGCTTTAGCACCGATTTTAACCACTCCACTCAAATGTGTTTTGCTTGTAATGGTATTAAGTTGGTGTTTGATAAAAATTGAGCAAAAAGTTCAGAATAATAATCAAGTATATTGAATGAGTTGAATAGAGTAGAGGCTCTGAAATCAATTGTTTGATAGATCTATTTGAAACATCTCATCTGAATGAGTGTATTTTTCTCATTTTAATTATTATCCAGAGTTATTTTTAAATGAACTTTATGTAATTTTTTTATGAATTTATCAATTACACAATAAAAGTGTAATATATTTTTATTTATTGTCAACTTAATTCTGATCTTGTTAGCTTAATTGTGCTAACATGATAATGTGAGTGATGTTAAACTTGGGCACTTTCAAATAATCATATTTGTAGACAATGGGTATTTGTATTTTGTATTTCTTCATATCAAAATTAAGCAAACAAAACTAAAAATAACATAAGAATACCATGCAGAAAACTTGCTTACCATTGCACGAGATAGTGGTGGCCATCTTTTGACGACTTCACCATTACACAACGATCATTCACTTTAAGTTGTGTCTACAGATTACAATGCTATAAAATAGCGTGAACCAACTTACAGGATACCTTCACACAACACCACTATATTATTTGGCTGCCACAAAAACCCAACCCTACTCTCACTTATCCCTCAAACCAGATTAACCTCCCAAGCTTGCGCTTTACGGAAAACATCTGCTCAAAGCACACAACACCATAAAACCTACGACATTCACATTTACTTATGCTGGATCGGATGGTTTTTTCATGTCAGCATTGGGCTCTAAACACCAGCTTGTTCACAGAGATCAAGCAAGTCTAGCGTCTGCAAAACCAAACAGGATTAAAAAGTAATATTTTTTTTTTTTTGGGGAAGCTTATGATAGAGGAAAGATATTACAGAAGAATGCAAGTTTTCAACACACCTCAGGGACTGAAAGCTCAAGACGAAATTTTGGTCCATCATAGTGATGCAGTACAGGCCTAAAAGCATCTTCCTCCAAGGCCTTGCAAATTTTTCTAACACGGATCCTAACCTGATTTGGAAGAGAGATGAAATACAGTTGGTTAAAAGGCTCAGGGGCCCTTCACTATAAGAAAACAACATTATGATATCCATTTATCTTGCCTGAGCAGGAAACCTTGACTCGCCTTTGCACTTTTTATCTTCCCAAGCAGTTGCATCGATGTTAGAACCCCCAAAACTTGAAGCCTATATACAAAGAAAGTTCAAGAAACACTTGTGCTCAAGAATTTAACAAGGTGACGAACACATGTGTAAAAAAACTTGAAACCTTTGCTCAAATGAAGAGACATATAACATAAATGAGGGAGAATTTTAATATGGGTTGTTCATATGTGAAAGCAATCACATATAATAAGAAGCTCATCTACTTCCTAGATCTAACTAAGGTAGTAATTTTGGAATAACACCACAAGAAAAGCATAGCAGTTAGAACCATCTTTAACTGAAAAGGAAAGGTAACCACCGACACCGTAGCTTGTGGGATAATGATTGCATTTCTCAACAAGATATATACTGAACAACAATAGAAGATAAATAGGGACAACACAAGCACAAATACTTCCTGATTAGTAAAAATTACATTTTCCAAGAGTAAGTTAATCAATCAGAAAATCCAACAAAAATTGTACAGAATAATGGCAAAACCAGCACAGAGCCTAATGTATAAGTTGTTGCGAATAAGTTGGATGAAAAATAAAGGTAGAGATAGCAACAGACCTCAAAAATACCATGCAACTGGTGAGTGGTGTAGTTGTAGAGAAACAGAGGTAAGCCTGGTGTTATTGCCCGAACAGAGTCCCTATATCTTGGTGGTAAACCTACAAAATAATTAAACAATTAATATGCAAAAGTAACTAGCAAAAAATTATTTGGATAAATTGTTCATATTTAGTCTATAGTAATACATCCAATTTCTTAGTCAATCTACAGCCACATTTCTCCTTGCATTTGTTATTTGGTGGTCCATAGAAACATGTTAAATTTAAGTCGTGTTCGCAAGCCGTTCCATCTATTATTTGAGAAGTCTACCCATAACAGAGTAATAATAAAATGGATTATCATATAAAAATAAAACTAGACAAACCAATGTTCAATACACCAATCAAAGAAAGAACAAATTATTTACCAAATAGTTGACGCTTCAAATCCTCCTGCATTGTGTCATTATTGCAAACAAAGATATATCCGCCAAGAATTTCATCTCGCGGGAGCGTCTCTGCTGCAGGCAAGGTCTTAAACCTTTTGTCAACAGCACTGTTCGAATTGGCATTCTCATAGTTGTTGCTGTTGTGATTGTTGTTGTTGATAGCCTCCTTGTTGTGGTTGTTACCATTATACTTCGTACCATTCATATTACCAATGTTGCTGAGATTGTTTTTCTGATACACAGAGTTCATATTGTACATACCACTCCTGAGAGAACTTTTCGCAACGGTTTCATTCATTTTGGTGTCCAAATTTACCATGTTGAAGTTAAGGCTTTCAAATTTGTTATCTTCCTGGAACCCAACGTTATCCCTAGGCCTTGTTTCAACTGATCCTTTTGAAAGATCAAGATTGTTCCTCCGCTCTACCTTGGACCGTGTCTGCTCAGCCAATCTAGAAGCAGCCATTAACCACTTGTGCTCCTCAGAGACTTTCAATCCTCGCAGCTCGTCACCCAATTGCCAAAAGTTATCCATCCTGCAAAATGCTATGTTTAGCATACTGTAAAAATGCAACAGACCTTCTCAAACATTAGCATGAAAAATATGCATCTGTAAAGAATGTCTAGTAGTGAAACACATAGTACTCCCTCTATCCGGAAAAGAAAAAAAGAAAAAAAGGTACCATTTTACATAAATCCTTTGAAGTGCATAAACAGTAAAGCTTGGTATGAGGGAAGGAGGGGGTGAGAGAGAGAAGGGGAAGTGGGAACAGAAGAACACATAGGAAGCGGCAAAAAGAACTTCAAACGAGAAATATATATTAATTGAGGGGGATCCAAGTCACTTTAAGAGGGATAAATCCAAGCCTGTTAAGGTAGTAAAATGAACTAGTGAATAACATAAATTCACAAAAAACCAAAAAAACAAAAAACAAAAAACAATACCAATACCAATTTATAAGATGAAACTCCTGCTAGACTCCATTAACTTTGAACAAAATATTTCAGGAAAAAGTTAATAGTCTATTCCTGCTAGCAATCAAGATACACCTTCGCAAAGCTCGTGTAATAGCAAATTTGTTAATTTTCCAAAGCCTCGGCTTACAATATAGCTGGAGATAGATGGTATCGTACTAAATAACCAAAATATTCCAGAAAAATCTGCAAGAGTAAACTCCAAAGCCATACTTGAAAAGAAAATGGAAAAACACAACACAAATTCTGTAGATTATAGAGACTTAGCCTACACATTACTCTAAACATTAAACATGAATTCACAAGCACTATGCAAAAATCAGTACTAACAAAATTTACCACTTTAAATAAATAAATAAAATACAAATGAAGATAGGCAGGAGTAGTAGATTTGAACTGACCTGGATAAATTCAGCAATCAGTCAAAGGAAGAAGAAGCTTCAAAATCGGGCGTTGAAGATAAATATATTCAGGCCCTTAAACTAACAGATCAACAGAAATATACACGTTACATAAGGAAGAATGAAGAACCCTAGATTTGGGGATCCAAAACTATAGCTAGAGAGAGAAAGTAGAGAAAAGATTGCTAGAGAGAGAAAGAGAAAGAGAGGGTGGACGCACCTTTATCTCGTTGGCTTGCTGCTAAAGAGGAGAGATGAGTAATGGTGATTATTGGGCTGGGCATTTATGTAATCTACCTTTACATAATTTTCCCTGAAGTTTAAACTTTATTACATTATTGCCACCATCTTTTGAATATTACTCCACGCGCAAATGAACACAACTACCACGCGCTTGTCAGTGTGTGAGTGACATTTAATCGGCAGTTTGGTTTTCTTTAGGAGAGATTGTATAAGACGCGAGTTTGATGCAAGTGGAATCAATGGCTAGATATGGTCAAAAAACAATGTGTGTCGTGCTGGCGACTGAACATGTGATGACATTTAGAGCTGTCGGTTGAATGATTGTGAACCGCAGGATCAAATTAGAAATTAGAATGGGATTTTTTTATTTTTTATTTTTTATTTTTTTTAAACCAGATTATAATTGGAAGTTCTGATTGTTGTTGGTTCATTGCTTTTAAATTAGCAGCTGGACCGAAAAAATAAGTAGTCCACTAATTTAGCCGTGAAAGGTAGATTGGGGGGGCGTACGGTGCCTTATTGACCGGTACGTCCGGTGCCCCTATTTTTTTTTTTTTTTTTTTGGTTTTTTTTTCCTACAATTATGAGAAAAAAAAATAAAAAATAATAGAGCAAGTTTGAACAAAAAACTGTAAAAGGAAGTATGTTTTTTATTGAAAAAACACTGTAAACTGTTTACAGTGTTTTTTCAATAAAAACATACTTCCTTTTATAGTTTTTTGTTCAAACTTGCTCTATTATTTTTTATTTTTTTTTCTCATAATTGTAGAAAAAAAAAACCAAAAAAAAAAAAAAAAAAAAAAAAATTACACTGTGTACCGGACGTTAGTCCGGTACAATTGCACCGTACGCCCCCCCAACCCTGAAAGGTTGGGGACAGAAGAAGGTCCATGAACTTTCACAATCGTTTAACATAATATTGAATTACCTCGGTGGCTCGGTCCAATTGTCCAAGGAGTTTTATTTCAATTTTTAAATATTAGTAATGCACAAAATTTAAATTTTACATTAAAAAAATAATAATTTTAGGATATATATATATATAGCAAATAGTACAAAATCGTCCCTCAACCCTAAAATTTAGGAAGATGATTTTCAACCCTAAAATTTAACAATAAAAATCTAAAATTTAGGGGGGGAATTATTTTTTTCATTTATGTCTAATTTCAAAATCTTTATATATATATATATATATATATATATATATATATATTCTTATTATCATAATTATTTACATATTACTACATCTTATTCTTACTATCATAGTTATAATTTGCACATATCATCCTTAACTTTAAATTTTATATCAATTTAACACTTTATTGTTTAAAATAATATTTATAAAAAAATTAAGTTTTCTTTATTCAAAGGTGGGTGATAGAAACGTAATTCATACATTTAATTATCCCTAATTTTGTCCTTTTAATTATATTAGTTTATTAAATTAATATGTTTTATTTTATTTTGTAGGATTTAATATTTATTGCAATAAAGTCAAAATCTTGGTGATCAAGCAATATTTAATGCTCTTATTCATATAAGGAATGTCCAAGAAGAATCCTACAAGGAGAAGGAAAGAGGTGGAACAATCTTAGTGCAATTCAAATCCAACAAGAGAAAGAAAAGTCTATCTAAAAGATGTTTTTGAGAAGTTGATTGCCACTAGGAAGTTGAATCCTACATGGAAAGGGAATCAAAGTGTCCAAGTTCAATGAATCTAAATTAGGGTTCAAAGTTATTTTTCCTATAAATAGGCCTCTTGTTTTAAAGAAAGGCATTACTTGTTAATTTATTTTTCTTAGTTTTTCACTAGCGTAGGAAGGGTAAGATATTTAGAGTTTGTCTCTCTTATTCCAATCACGTGTGGAACATACTGTCAGGGAGTATTTATCACTTTCTTTTATTTACATAATAGAAATTTTTTTTTTAATTATTGTTCTTATTTCATGCGAATAGTAGTACTAATATTATTTGTTTTTGTTTTTAATTCCATGGCTAGCTAAATTTCTAATACCTAGGATTATGATGAAACTAAATATTTCATAACTATATTTTCTTTCCGTTCCTAAATTAATGCCTAATTATTTTCACCTTCATATTTTCCTCCGCATAAATTGCATATGATTTTTATATTAATTGCGAGGTTTTGATAAGTTATAGTTAATCTGTGAATTTTTCATAACTTATGCTTGCCCATATTAATTATATGAATCATTATTTTTAAAGGGAAGGGAAATAATTTGGGAATTGATTTAGGAAATAAGAAATTATTTATTATGTTAATATTTGGTGGATTCTAATTCCTAGGTATCTTTTCTAATTAATAGTTTTCATTATTAATTAATAGTTTGCATAATTTAGTTAAAAAATCTTCTCCACCATTTTTATTTTTAATTTGCCTAAAATATTAATTAAGGATATATTAAAGAATTAATCTAGTCTCTGTGGGTTCGACCTGTACTTGTCAGTTCTTCAATTCGACATTGTGCACTTACAGTACATATTTTTAACACATCAGTGGGGCATCAAAGTTTAAAGTTTTAATTATTTATTGATTTCTTGTAAATACATTTAATTAATATACATGTTCAATGAATAAAACTAGTTAATATATTTAATATTAATAATAAGATAGTTACTTAGTTGGTTAAATATTAATAATAAATTAGTTTATTGTAACTACTAAATTACTAATATTTAACATTAAAAATTTATTAATATTTCTTGATATTTTTAATGTTAAATTTTAACATTGATTTACACATCAATACACTAACTTTTAATATTAAATGTTAATAATAAGTTGGTTTCTTGTAAATACTCAAGTTTTTCATTAATTTGGATATGCTAAATTTTTTGGGATTTTAGTTATTTTTCAGGTATTATATTGTAGCAATTTAAAGAATAATTCCATGGAGCAATTAGAAAATTAATTAGAAATAATACTTGAGATCTAACTATGTAAGTGTTTAATGACCATAAAGAAAAATATTTATTTGTATTTAAATTTTACAAAATATATGTTCTACTGATCCTGATACTAAAAAAAATTAACTTTATATTAAAAATATAAAATTGTAATCTACTATAAGTTAATTTTATTTTGTATCTATAGTCATATGTATCGCAATAAATTGTATTCAGATTGTATCTTTTATGAAGACAAACTGTGCACGGTGGATATACATTTAGTAAATCAATTTGTTTCGTATTCTAGTTACATCTAAATTACATTTATCTTTAATTTAAGAGGACTATATTTATTTAGTTTTGTTCTGATCATCCAACTTATATTAATGTGTAGTAGAATATTAAAAAAAAAATCTTAAAAATCTTGCATCATTTTAACAAAGTTTTATTAATTTATATTTTAAATATTTAATAATTAACATTAAATGAAAAAAGAAAGGAAGAATCCGACCGACCTAGGCCTAACTTGCAAACCTAAATAGATTACAACCCAACAAGCAAGACTTGGTCTGACCTAACTTAGTTAAAACCGCACATCTATATTAGGCCAGACTTTTGTGTATGTCTAATACTCCCTCCGTCCCAAATTAATTATTCAGTTTTAAATTTTTAAAGTCAAATTGACCATTTTTAAAACTAATCTTTTTACTATTTTTGTCATGGCAAGATGTATTATTACGGCACAAGTCGTTTTATTAAACTTTAGTCATCATGTGACACACATTAACGCATGAGAAAAAAAAAAGAAATTTAAAAAAAGAAATGATAAGAAGTTACGAGAGAGTGAAAATAGAGAGGGGTTATATAATTTTTAGATAAATTATTATTCAAAATAATATTTATCTTTACTGAAGATAATATTTATTTTACTCGATTACACAACTTATTCCAAATATTCCACTAAATCCCTCCTCCTCCTCCTCCTCCTCCTCACCCTTCATAACATGGATTACTTCGGGATTAATGTGGTCAGTTGAGTTGTCATCCAAAATGCAGCAACAAAGTTAGAAAAATTAATGTAATTAGGTCAGAATTCTCTTTCTTACAAGCTGGTGAGTCTACCCATGGCCACATCCATTGTTCCTATTATGCTTGCTTGTGACATTACTTTATGTTATCAAGCATGCATCTTGTGTGTTTTTAACTTTTTTGATGTGGGGATTTTGAGTCTAGTTGTGATGTTCCCTACCCTGCACACACCAGAAAATCTTTAAATAACATTCTTCCTGTTGCCTTAACAAATAGGAGTAGTTTATTTGTTGGATTAATTGGCTCTTTCTATTACTAGTGTACCTATTTTTTATACTCAAGTGGGTACTGCATCTGGATCTGTACCTATTGGATGCGGTTATTAATTATGAAGTTTATATTTTAGTAATTTGGTCAATTGACCAATAGAATACTGACATATATAGAGTCTTGTCTGCGTGTCAGTACTCTATTGATCAATTGACCAACTTACCCAAAAATAAACTTCATGTTAACCACTTCCCTATTATTAACATGTGTGGATATATAAATCTTGTGTTTGCCATTATTAGTAGATTATAGTAAATACACAAAAGATAATTGCCTTAATATATATTATTAGCTCATGTGGCACATGCATTGGACTTGGCCATTATTATGGTGTTTCTTCTTGTAAAATTTTACAAATGTGATTAGATGTTCTTCAATATTTAAAGACTGGACCTAAATTAGTTAGGTAATTGAAAATTTATTGACACGATTAGGAGAACTTTTTAAAATGTTTGTGTTATGAATGTGTGATTTAAAAAAAAATCTCAGTTATTCGTGTTATATTTCAATGGTATAACATGGATCGGTTTTAATTTCCCTAAATTTCATAAAAAAAAATTACTACTAGCAATTTTGCATCTAATGCTTCAAGTGGGCGGCATTCATGAATTCTCACGTGAAATCAATTTTTGTTGGATCCCGTTGATTACATTGTTGGAAATGAGTTTGATAAAATATATATTTATGTGTTCAAATCCATTAAGAATTGAATGAGAAACTTGACGGACCGGATCGGGTCGGGTCGGGTCATGTTATATATATATATATATATATATATCAAAATCTGTTTAATTAATTATCAAATTTTTTATTAAGTTATATATCAAGAAGAAAAAAAAAAAAAAAAAAAAAACCTCCAACGGTAACGGTAATAAACTGACAATTTTTTTTATAAGAAGAAGGAAAAGCAAGGGTGCAGATGACAAAAAAAGAAGGAAAAGCAACTTGCAGTATTAATACAATAGAAGTTCCTTCCGTTTTTTATTGCTATAATAAGTGCCGTTGCACTGCACAGTAAAGAAGACATCCTATTGCAATTTATGTTCTCTACAAGTTAAGTAGTAAGATTTATTTTAATCCTTTTCAACTTTATTTTATGCATACATTATTATTATTTGCATATATACATGCATTATTATTGTTTGCATATATACATGCATAATTACTGTAAGTTCAGTACATAACATTGAAATTGGTTCGATGAATTCTTAATTTTGTAATGCTACTAATTAAGAATTGAAATCCGTTTTATCTTGGGAAGCAATTATTCAATTAACCCTTAGCATCTGTGGGGGAATAAATTTGCTTTAAGGAGACTTTGTGAATTCAAAGGACTCGGATTTATTGATTAATATTTTCTGTGTTATATATATATATATATATATATAAAATTATGTTTTGTTTTATCATATTTATACATATTAAATAATACTATATATTACAGATAACATACATGCCATTAACTTCATGATAAGTTGGTCATGACCAATAGTATAATACTTATACGCAGAAGGAGAGATCACATCCTATCTGTGTGTGGATACTGTATTGAAATTGGTCAATTAACCAAAATTAAATTCATGCTAACCACTTCTGTTTTTTGTTATTGCACTAAGTTTTTCGGGCATGACCCACGAGTAGTAAGGTGAACAAATTATAGTATTATGTAGGCGGTGTTTGATAAAATTAAGCTTATAAAAAAGAAAATTTTGATGAAAAATAAAATAGTAGAAAAATTATAATTTTGTTGTTTGTGAATTTATAAAAAAGGAAAAGTAGAGAAAAACTTTTATCCGTAGTTACTCTAAAATTTTACAAACAGGATAATTTTTTAAAATTTTCATCAATTCTTTTAGGCCGTTTTATATTCAAAAACACAATACAAGTTATTTCCTTAATTTTGTAAAAAAATCTTTTATTGGGCTGCAAAGTATATAAAAGGCTTGGGCCAACTCATGACCAAGCCAGTGGTTTAATTAGTAGCCCATAGAATTCCTTAACTTTTACACGAGAACATAGAATTCCTCTCTTTCGTACTAGTTAGTAGTTACTACTATCAGCGCGTGGAAATAACGTTGCAGCACAAAAAAAGGATGGATTCCCCGTGTAATAACATGGACCGTGTTGAACACGCCTGGCTACTTGGAACTCCGACCAGCCTTGGGAACCGCTAAAGAGAGAAAAAGGGCTTCACCGTCGGCTATTTCTTCTTCGTCTTCAAGTAAAATAGTCTGTAATCAAGGAGAGAAGAAAAAAGCCCTAAAAGTGCAGAATTTTGTTTATTCGATCGTTAATTGGTAAAGTTGGTAGGATTTGAGATGGAGATGCAAGGAGATTTCGATCGTCTCCTCTTCTTCGAACACACTCGCAAAGCGGCCGAAGCCTCCTACGCAAAAGATCCCCTCAATGCTGAAGTTCGTTTTTCCTCTCTCATTCACAGCACAAATACATATATGGTTTATTAATTTCCATTTGTTTTCCATATTCGTATGCATTTTATATAATGATAAATCAATGGGTTATAGATCGCCTGACATTGGAAAAATGTTTACTACTTAACTGTGTACAGAACCTGTTACGGTGGGGGGGGGCGTTGCTCGAGTTATCACAATTCCAGAGTATTCCTGAAGCTAAGAAGATGATTCAAGGTACTTACAAATTCTACCTATTCATCACACCAACCAAGGGCGAAGCGAGGAATTTTTTCCGTCCTGGGCTTTTAAGTACCAACCATTTCCTTGTCATTTTTTAGTTTTAATTTTCCTATCGTTTTCCTTCCTCTAATCCTCACACTTTTAGAGTTCAAAACAAAACGAATACTTCGAAGTTAGAGCATTGATTTAAAAGCTATCAAATAATGAAACACAAATTGGGAGTTGTCGTTTACATTCATAAATTAACTTCACTTTACAAATTCAAACAATTAGCACAGTAGTAAGTAAGGATTGATCACACAGAGAATGATTTGTTTTATATTTATCCCATGATTTCTAATGAAAAAGGAATTTTGAATTAATTAACAAGAATAAACTAACAAGAATAAACAATAAATAAAAAGTTTTAGTTCTTCAGTTCAATATCATCTTTTTACAACAATAGACATTATTTACCTTTTAATGAAACTAATAGCCCTAGGTAACAACAAGTTCTGCTACCAGAAACTCTCCTTAGATTGTCACTCAATGAAACAAGCTTTTCACAAGATTCTAACCATTATATAACCTATAACAAACTCTCTAGATTTAATATAACAGTAGCATTAAGAATTAGGGAATTAGACTATTCTAAGCAACAAACACATAAGCTCGGATTGTTTAACTTGTCTTCTGATAATCATTGCAATACTCAAAAGCTTGTCCACAATCAGGTATTATTAATTACTACTTGTGATTAAGAATAATATCAATTACACGTAATATTATTCCTTGATCTAGCATATGATATTCGTTAACTAACTCAATCCTGCAGAAATCAAATCAATTAAGCCAAATAGCATTCAAAAATTAAATCAAATTATCAATAATGAATTTCATATGAGAAGGAATAAATAATGAATACTCAATTAACCATTAATTATAAATAAGGTTTAACATCCCTTAGAACTGAATAAAATGAACTTAGCTCATGTCTTCAATCCTCCAATGTTGTAGATGAGAGAATGTAGTAGATAATTGAATGAATGAAACACTGACTATCATCCTCTATTTATAATGCTAGATAAAGACCTAAATCCTATGAGAACTAGAAATCCAAATCCTAAAAGGATTTACAAATTACAACTAGTTTTCATAAAGAAATAGAATCTAATTTGAAAATAAATCTCAGTCTAAAGATATCTTAAATCTAATAGAAATATATCTCATTCCATGTAGAAAGCTTCCAAAATATGTTTTTAGAAACTTTCAAAAAATTCAAGATTTTCCAATTTTCCCGCTTAAATTCGCTGGGGCGAATTTCCATTTTCTGCTACGCCGTCCTTTGGTAAAACGACCATAACTTTTTATCCGGGAGGAGTTACGAGGCCTGCTACTTATCAAATTGAAGCTCTCGACGCGATCTACAACTTTACTTCTTTGAGAATTGACAGATTTTGGCTGGATCAAGGTCGAAATTGGGCTCCAAGTGACTACTATGTAAATTGCAACCGTTTGGTAAAAAGATCATAATTTTTTCATATGAACTCCGATCGGGACGATTCAAGATGTTTCGGAAAGTTAAGGAAGAGTTCTACAATAAAATCCAAGTCCCAAGTCAAAACTATGCATACAACTTAATGCTAAAAACCCTACAATTTTCTCTTTTTACTTATTTCAGCTCCAATTCTTCTTGAAATCATTAAACACTTTAATAAAGCTCATATACACATGAAACATGCAATAAAAGTAAACATAAAGGAATCAAAATTAATGAATATTATGCACTCATCACAAATCCAGTGGAGGAAACACAGATTCATAATACAAATATCAAAATTGTCATAATAAAAGTTGAATAGAATATAAAGTTTCAACTTATATGGTTATATACCTGTTTAATGTTATTATTGTTCAAGCAAAGCGATTTTAGGTGAATGAGCTTTGCAATTTGAAAACTGAAGCAGGAAGCCAGGAAGGGGAAAACATATATAATCTAATAATAGTGAAACTTTAACTATCAAACAAAAAAACCCTAATTAGTAATCTATTAAGTCCAAAATATAATAAATATACCAAATAAATTGAATTGGGTTTAATACCAAGTCCCAAACCAACAACAAATTCAAACAAACTACTAATTTTAAATATTATAAGAGGGGATTCAGCAAGCATTGACCAGATATGAAGGCTATGAAGCATTTTCTGTGCATAACAATCAGCAAGCATTAACCAGATATTTACGACAAAATTCACAATATAAAAGAGGGGTTTCACTGAAACCAATTACCAAGCACCTTGTGTGCAACTACCAGCAACAAGCATTGGCCATATATGTAGGACAAATTCATAATATAAAAGATGGGATTCAGAATTATGGTACTTGAATTAATACACTGACGCACATAAGAAAGACAAAGGGAGTAAATATGGGAAAAATAAACAATCACCTGTGATATTGGGGCTTCAAGTCTTCAACACTAACAGATGTTAAAGAGTTGAGGTTTTGACTCAGTTTAATGATCCTTTCATAACTACTTTGGGCCAATTTGTAGTGGCCATATCATTCCGTTAGAGGCGGAGAGAGAAACAGATGAAGATGAAGATGAACGTGGGACGGTTGAATATAGGGTTTCGGAGCAAGGAAATGAGATGGTTCTCCGATAAAAAAAATTGCCCCCTTAAGTTACATATTTTGCCCCTACTTATTTACCTACTTCACCCGGGCTACAGCTCACCCCAGCCCAAGTGTGGCTCCGCCAGTGAACACCAACATACCGACATACATATTTGTATCGTGTCTCTTTAGTTATTAGTGTTGGGTCAACAGAAAATTTGAGTTTTTAAAAAGTAAATATAAGGATATATGTGATTTGGATTTTTTTGAAGTTAAACCATTACTTGGGAAAATATTAATGCACATAATGCTGAAGCTTCAAGGCGGTTAATATGTTTAAATTTGTTTTCTTTTTTAATAACTTTTTTTGTGTGTCGTCTGATGATTTATTTGATTGTGTAGATGCGATGTCAAAGTTGGATGAGGCATTGTTGATTAATCCAAAGAAGCATGATGCTCTTTGGTACTTGGGGAATGCAAATACTTCTTATGCCTTTCTGACCCCTGATGAAAATGAGGCTAAGGCTTATTTTGACAAGGCCTCTCAGTTCTTTCAGCAAGCAGTTGATGAGGTAACTCTAATTATGTAGATAATTTGCAACCAGGTGTCTTGTATGTTTATCTGTGTTGGTACTTGTGGTGTTTGACCTGCTTCATTTCATATTTATATTCAATGCGTGGCTTTCAAAATGTAACTTTTAATTTATATTTCTTGCAGGATGCAAGCAATGACCTTTATCGCAAATCTTTGGAAGTAGCTGCTAAGGTATGTTACCCTTATAGTTCATTTGTTGCTACCTGTATACTTAACTGTGACCGTACGATATCCTAATACTGATCATAATTGAAATTATTTCAGCTTCTTATTTCACCCATGTTACATAGACTATTCACTTTGTCTGAAAACCCGTGTCCAACACCTGACACTCAGACAAGGGTCATGGGTGTTGTGCACTTCATTTTAGTGTAAAAATTTGACAAAATTGAGGAGTACTCGTGTTGGACTCTTCAAAGTACCCGTGTCCAATAGGACACTCCATTCGAGTTCATATAATTGAGATTTCGCCTAATTACTTATTGTAATTTATTGGATGCTTGGTATAATTTTGACATAGAGGCTGCAGTGAGTTTTCAAAGCCCATTACTTCTCGAGGGCCTAAATGTTTTTCCTTATCATTTATATTGTATACTATTGAAGTATCTGTCTGTGTAATGTTTTTCTATGGCAGCATGGGCACTATTATGCTCTGCTGTTAAGAATAGTCAGCAAGAAAAAGTTAAAAGAACACCGAGGTCCAAGATGGAAGAAGGATATGAGTGGTGGATATGTTATGGTCTTATGGGTTTCATTGCTAGTTTGATGTACTGAAGTTGTTATATTTGTTTCCTTGATTTTTTTCATGTTTTCATGCTTAACATGAAAAAATCCTACTCTATGCGTTCTGAAAGATATAAAAAATCATGGCAAGTAGAGTTGTTTTAGGGCTGTGTTATGCAGTGAACCTATACACTTAGAAGCTAAGAGTGCATCATAGAGTTGTCAAGAGTTTGATGATCGGTACATGATTAAAATGTGGAGTATATTAATATGTGAATATGCTGTTTACAATCCAACATATCTTTCAGCTAGTAAAGTTCTTTCATAAGGTCAAGTAATACTAAAGCGCCATAATGGGGGAGTGCCCTTGTACTCTTGGATTTTATTGGAGTGAGGAAGTGGATTGTTTCAAATCAGTTAAGGGAGACTAAGTTTACCACATTTAATTCTATCTTGTGTCAAGTATGTGATGAGGACAAAAGTCCAAAATTCAGAAGAAATTTATATTTATTTTATGAAAGTTTTGTTATGTATTATTTGGAAAAATTGATGTTTTTATTTTTTCATTAGTGGGGGATTTAGGACATTTAATAATGATTAAGATTTTAATATTTAATAAGGGTATTTTAGTCGTTTAGTTATTTTATTGTTCCCCGAGTAATAATAGGATTTTGAATCTCTATAAATATTGATATAATCTTCGCAAGTTGAGTAACATATAGATTATTGATTATTGATACATAGCTGTGAGCTACTTTTCTTCCTTTGGGTAGTGGCGTGCGGAGCACCACCCAGGTAAAAGATCATTGGGCAGTGAAGTACGGAGCCTCACCCAAGTTAATTTTCCGTGTTATATCAATGATTGTTTGTCTCCAAATCTTGTTCTACATCAGTATATTTTAGACTTTCAGGCCAACTAGCTGCTAGTGGGCCATTTCTTGGTTGATTAAATCATTCTGGAAGGTGTAATTGAAAATAGTTGAAAACCTAGACAAACAAATGATGTGCAACTGGATCGCTTCTGATGTTGTTTTGAGGGAAAATGGTCCAACTTTGTGAACCCAAGAGCACGACCCTCGATGGTCTGACTAGAAGTATGCCAAGAGAGGTGAAAAATAGGTAGGGGAAGGCAGCAATGGAATGTTGATTTTGACACACAGGGAGTACCAGCTAATATCAACTAAACACAAAATTAACCAACTGGAAAATTTAGTTAAGCATTCAAAATTGCATCTTGCAGACGAAAAAAAGTGATAAGTTTGCAACTTGCAAGAGTGGTGTTCCACAATTTCAAATTCCAGTTAGTGTATGTTTAAAACATTTAGTTGATAGTCATCATTATTTTGTTGGTTGAAGCAGTTGCGGCATTTTGGTTTTTGAAAGATTGTCAGTGCTTATAATGTTGCTACATGTATGATTCAAAATCTATCTTGGTTCATTTCATTTTTCCTTCATTTTAAATATGTTGACTTTAGTAAGTATTGTATTTATAGGCTCCTGATCTGCACTCGGAGATCCATAAGCAAGGTTTTGGTCAACAACAAACCTTGGGGTCGGGGCCTTCAACTTCTACAAGCGTGAAGGTAATCTATCTCATCCCTTTACTTATTCACTGGTTTAAAGCTGTATGATTGCGATTATTGTCTTGTTTATGCATAACCAGCATTGAATTAGTATAAGGAGTGGGAAGGGTGAGGGGATCAAATATTCTTTACGGGATTGGCAGAGCACATATTTTCTAGTCATTCTGACTCTGAAGTTTTGTGTTGATAATCACAGGCAAAAAATTGGCTTTCTGTTCTCTTTCTTTTGTGGGGTACATATAACAAGGGACTAACCGGATAAAGGATAAGTGCGAAGTTGTCTGCTTTTTTTGTTTGTTTGTTTGTTTTTGTTTAGTGGAAGAGGGTGCTTAGTCTTTGTCGATTAAGGTGAAATTTATGTATAGGGACTTGGACCTGGGTTGATTCTTTGGCTGGGGAATATGTTGTTGGCTGGGAGAATTTGCATTTTCTCTCTCCTTAAATGCAAACACAAGCAAAAGCACATCCTTGCACGTGTAACTAAGGGTTGCCAAATTCTTATTTTTTTTCTTTCAATTGCTACAATTATGATTATCATGTCTAAACAGTCTAGGAAAGTGTTTTAATTTATTGTGTGGCACTTGTGCATGATTAAGTTCTTTATTAAATGGTGAAAGCTTGTTTTTTGGTGATAAATATTATTATTTGCAGAGTGGAAAGCCAAAGAAGAGCAGTGATCTTAAGTATGACATATTTGGATGGATAATCCTTGCTGTTGGCATTGTAGCATGGGTGGGATTTGCGAAATCAAACGTGCCTCCACCTCCTCCAAGATAGGGTAAAACTTTTATCATGCTGTCTACGTTCTGAATGCAGTGACCTGTCAGAATTTCGTCGGGTTTTACGTTGCCAAAATCTAGAATTACCATTTGCTAGTTAAATTTTTTGGCTGGAGGAACGGCTTTTTTTACCAATGTGTACTGATTAATAAGAATTATAGGTTATTTTCAATGCATTTTTCCCCATAGTAAATTCCAGTAAAGCTGCTGTTTCTGATATGCTTTTTGCCTTTTCTACAACATAGAATGCTTCTGTTTACTATTTGTCTTTGCTTTTAAGCTTGATGCTTGGTTCCTTCTCTTCAGATTGTCAGATTAGTTTGGTTTCCTTGGGTGTAGTTCAAAAAATATCAACTTCTTGTGTTTTATCAAGTCGGTTGATAAAATTATAGTAATGTTATTTTAGTTTTTGACCCCAATAAATGGCAAAGAATTCTGAGCAGTATGAGTTATGAAAAACTATTTGAATCGATTTTTTTTGTACAAAGAGTCTGAACTGTTTGGTTTATTTTACGGTCTCTCCTGATCTTCTAGTTTTACAACTGCAGAAATCTCCAATATCACATCAAATATTTTAGGACAAATATATCCTTTTTTCAACTATTTCATATATAATACCCATATGCTCTGATGCTGTGTAAAATTTTTTACAATAAAATTGAAAAATATTTTTATGATTTCAAAAATAATATTGATATCAGCTAAAATTTTAATAATAGTGATGTAATGCTAGGTATGATTAAATTAAAAGTAAATATCTAATTTTGAAACGAAATTTTTTTTTAAAAAAAATCAATATCAATTTTGAAACGTAGGCTGTAATTCAAAGGTTTGAAAGTTGAAAACAAAGTTATTTTTTCCAAAATGGATGCCCGCCCAAACTCAATTTCTTTTTAAATTCTAAATAAATTAACACCAACTGACAATTACAATCATATCCTTGTATAGCTTCCCTCGCAATCAAGCTGAGTTAATTGATGAAATTTTGATCACGAGATTTGAAAATTCAAAGCCTTCCGTATCTTTCACCACAAGCTTTTCAACACTTTCCAGAAAAGCCATTCATCAACATCAAATTTACTCTACTTTATTAACCTCGTAACGAAGTTAAAGAAGGCTATAGTGGTAATCACAGCAACCGCTATAAAGCGAGAAATTAAAAACTGCCAAAGGCCTTTAATTATGAATTTCCAAAATTGCCCCATCTCAAAGTTTAAATAATTCAAAATCACCCGCCCCTCTTACCCTTATTAAAACCCTTCATATCCCACAGTAATCCTCATCCAACCATCTCTCTGCTATATCCTCTCCTCCCAATTAAAAACCCTAACTCCCTCTAAAAATGCCGGCAATTCCAGAAGAGCCTTTGCTGGCCCCAAACCCAGATAGATTCTGTATGTTCCCAATTCAATACCCCCAAATTTGGAAAATGTACAAGAAAGCCGAAGCCTCGTTCTGGACCGCCGAAGAAGTCGATCTGTCACAGGACAACGTTCACTGGGAAACCCTAACTCCTGGCGAGAAGCACTTCATCACTCACGTGCTCGCATTCTTTGCCGCCTCGGACGGCATTGTTCTGGAAAACCTCGCCGGTCGATTCATGAAGGAGGTCCAAGTCGCTGAGGCGCGTGCGTTCTATGGATTCCAAATCGCCATTGAAAACATCCACTCCGAGATGTACAGTCTGTTGCTCGAATCGTACATCAAGGATTCGAACGAGAAAAGCAGGCTATTTCGCGCTATCGATACCATCCCTTGTGTGGAAAGGAAAGCCAAGTGGGCCCTGAGATGGATCGACGGCGGAGAATCGTTTGCGGAGAGAATAATCGCTTTCGCCTGCGTGGAAGGGATATTCTTCTCCGGGAGCTTCTGTGCTATATTTTGGCTCAAAAAGCGCGGGTTAATGCCGGGACTAACTTTCTCAAACGAGTTAATCTCACGAGATGAAGGACTACACTGTGATTTCGCTTGTATGCTATTCGGTTTGCTAAGAATGAAGCCGAGTGAGGAGCTAGTTAAGGGAATTATCGCTGATGCGGTGGAGATAGAGAGGGAATTTGTATGTGACGCGTTACCGTGCGCCTTAGTGGGAATGAACGGTGATTTGATGAGTCAATACATCAAATTTGTGGCAGATAGATTGCTGGTGGCATTGGGATGCGGGAAATTGTATAATGTTCAGAATCCGTTTGATTGGATGGAGCTAATTTCTCTACAAGGGAAAACTAATTTTTTTGAGAAGAGAGTTGGGGAGTATCAGAAAGCTTCTGTCATGTCTAGCATTAATGGGAATGGTGACGACCATGTTTTTAAGCTGGATGAAGATTTCTGAATTATGACTGTTCTGTTATAGTACTAATACTTTTGTATGGCCGCGGTATGTTTTTAATTTGTTTTCCGTCCAACTAAAAGGACTGAATCTATAATATATAACTTCTCTTTTGTATAATATTCATTATCTTCTGTTTTTGGTTTAAATTTGTAAGGAATGGTATTAACAAGAGGCTTATCAAAATAGTAGAGATCCTCGATAAAAGTACTCTTTTGACTTGATTTGCTAATATTAACATTGAATAAATAATTTCTTGCATCTTGTAGTTAATAGTGTAAATTAAGTATTCCCTATGGAAAAAAATAGAATCATCTGTTCTATTTTTGGACTTTCCAGTTTGAAAATTAAGGTGTTGAATATTATGGTTGCTTAAATATTTGATTATTGAGCATTGTGTTTTTGGATAGAGGGTACATGCAATAGCAAGTAAGAATAATAGGAATGAAGATTTTAAAAAAAAAGGTTTGATATTTGAGTTGTGAGGTGAGTACAGATGAGTTATGACCTTACTTGCTAGTGTCTTTCGGGCCTCTTGATAGTTGGATTTTTGCAGTCTTTTGATCCTCTTGATAAGTTAGATTTTTGTTGTTCGGGCGTGATCTACTAACCCTTATGTGGGTTTAAGGCTTGATATTTTAAACTCAATGGGCCGAAGTCAGCAAGAGAATTGGTGGTGTTCGGTTTTGGGTGTCTGAGTCCACTGGGCCGAAGTCTTGTTCGGTTTGGTGATGTTTGGGATCGGACGTCCGAGTCCTTTGGGCCGGAGCCTAGACCAGTTTATAGGGGTTCAAATTGATTTAGGCCTGTATAGAGTCTGGAATGATAAGAAGCTTAGATTGTTAAGGATTCCAATCCTAACCATATTTAAATATTAACTCCAGACCAGAGGTAAGTGTTTGGTTATCCAACTTGTACTTTTTAAAAAGATTGTGTTGCACCCAAATAATGGTAACTGCCATGTTTAGGAGTCCTAGTCATAAACACTAAAGCCTCTATTGTTAAACATTGTACTCACTTGACGGCATACGACATCAAATTTTTTGTGTGATCTGTTATTGTGCAGGTTTAAGAACGTGTATCAAGTGGTTGGACGCACCGGCGAAACTTATCGTTAACATTTGTATAACTAGAAAATACTGCTTGTTTTGATGGATCAGTAACTTGTTATTATTGCATAATAATCTAAATTTTGAAAGAAGTTTTCTGAAATTGTCATTAGTTTGAATTGATTACTGTGGTTGAGAATTTGATAAATTAAATAGATAAAAAATTTATCATCAAAGAATACCATAACCCACCTTAGGGGCTTTTTGATTAGATAGAATGACTGATCGATTCAACTATTTAATGCGTTTGTTTCGCATAAAAATCGCCTGAATGGCTGAATGGATCAGACGATTTGGGCTAAATGACTAAGTTTTATTTTTTTTGGCTAAATGACTAAGTTTTATTTTTTTAGCTAAATGACGGCTGAATGAATATTTTTTTAACAATATTAACTATTATTATAAGTAATACTCTCTTCGTCCCAGGATAAAAGTTCTTATTACTATTTTGGGTTGTCTCATGTTAAATGTCCACTTTCTTTTAATAACTAAATTTTTACACATTTTTTCCTATTATTCCCGTAGCATTAAATATCTCATATTTTTCTTATTCTAATTCTCTCTCCATATTTAATGATATTATTATGGATAATTTTGTCATTTTATTCCTCCTCTTAATATGAGTGAAAAGTCCCTTAGGACTTTTATCCCTGGACGGAGTGAGTATTAAATAAATTTATAACAATTTTGAATTTTTTTCAAAGAGGTAAAATAATAAAAATCTATTATTCACACATGTTAATTATCGAATAATTTTTTTTATTCAGATTCAATTTTGATGAGACACCCCATTAGTTAACCGGAATGGACAGAATTTTTAGAAGCTCAGATTATAACTCTTTTTAAAAAAAAATCTTTTATTTTCTTAAGCATAAATGAATAAATGCTCTTAATCCATACATATTTTACCACTTACTTCTTATATTAATAGTAGCATTTTTGACTCGGCATTATTATAAAATGCCTAAACACATAATAGTAACTTATTTATTTTTCTATGTGATTTTGCTGTAAAGTTTTCAACGAGAAACTCCATTTTCGAAATGATAAATAAAAATTACACAATTTGATGTATATGCTAACTCTAAACAAAAAATAAGGATCCGGTTAACATGAAATTTATTTTTTGATAAGTTGGTCAATTGACCAATAGAATGCTGACACACATAGAGTCTCGCTTGCGTGTCAGCACTCTATTGACCAATTGATCAACTTACCCAAAAATAAAATTCATACTAAACCCTTCCAAAAAATAACCACAAAATTAATTTTCGAGCTTAAAATTTAGCAAAAACTGGTGCTACCAATATCATCATCATTCATTTTGGCCGGTGGAATCTCAAAATGCCACAGCCTACCTACGGCCTTCACTAAATACTTCTTGCACAAGAACTCTTCCGCATACGCCTTCTCAACCTTCCTATTTACGTCATGAAGAAACACGTGCGTCACCCCCGGCCGCTTCCTCTCCCTCGCCATAACCGCCGCCGAGAATATCGCCGACATCCGCCCCGGCGCCGCGGCAAAGTAGCCTCTCGGCGCGTCAATCATTATCACGTCCCACTCCTTACAGTACACTTCGTTCGGCAGCTGGCTCAGCGCCAACCTGCACCGGGTATTACCGCGTAAAGAAACGCCCGGCGGCATGCATTCCTTGACGGACTTGTAGGAGGAGAGGAGGTCGTCGGCGTCGGAGAGGCGGGTGTCGTACCGGACGGCGTGCACGCGCAGGAGTGGAGCGTCCTTGAGGACCTTGTGAACCCACTGGATGTCTTCCTCGAGGAATATGGTGGCGCCACGTGTGTTGAAGGAGGCCCACATGAGGGAGTCGTGACCGAGGCCGAAGACGAGGAAGTTGCAGGGGGCGTGTGAGCGGAGGACGTTGAAGGAGAGGGTGATTTCGGCGTGGGTTTGTTGTGGGACGACTCGTGACGTGGCGTAGTGGAGGAGAGCGGTGAGCTGGATTGGGGTGGTGTAGGAATTGGGGTGGGTCGAGGAGGAGGCCACGTAGGTGCAGAGGAAAGAGGCGGTTTGGGTAAGGGTGGTGATGGTGAGGGAGGCCGTTATTATAACGGCGATGACGACGGTGATGAGCAATCGCTTTTCCAGGCCCACATTGCTGGTGCGACTAATATTCTTCAATGGTAGGCTTCCTTTCATAATTTATTTTTATTGTGTACTAATTTTTTGATGCTGGTGGTTCCTTGTTTTTGTTTGTGTGGAAATGCGTAAAAGAGGGTGGGTGTGTGGGTTGAGAAGCTTAAATAATGGTAAAACGGTGATGAAGCTCGATTGTCGATGTTTTAGATAAGGGAGTAATAATAATAATACTTACAACCTTCTCACGGAAGTGGTTAGCATGAATTTATTTTTAAATAAATTGGTCATCGGGCAAATAAAAGTGTTGATACGCAGAAAAACTTTATATGTATCAATATTTTATTGGTCAATTGATTAATTATTAAAAATAAATTTCATACTAACCCTCAACATTGTAGAATTTTTTTTTTGGAATTTTGAATGAAGAGTATTATTTAATATTATCATCATTAAGTCTGTTAAATAAAGAAAAAATTTATTTTTACTTATAGAAATATATCAATTTCCTAAGTTTAATGCTCAAACAAAACAATTACTACTATTTCTAACTTCCAACTAATGAATTCATAGTATCAAAATAGTAAAACCCAATATATATATATGGGTAATCATCCGTAACAAACGTTTGCTACGGATACTGTTCAGCAAACAAGCTCTCATCCGTTAATCTAGACATTTAATGGCTCAGATTAAACAATTTTTCCCCTGCCGCTACAGGCTGTAGTGGCAGTCCTTAAATTCCAAAATTACTACTAAGTTACCGAACTGCCCCCCCCCCTTATATACTTAGCCCCTGCCGTATGAGCCTCTAGCGGCAGGCATATATATTTTGTCTTATTCTTGGGACGCTGTTTGCATATATTTTGTTGCAGATCATCAAAATCTAAATTAACTATCTATCCATGCTGCACAACACTACTCACATGCATGCACAAATCTATATGTACTGTTTTATTTATTAATATATATTTTAATAAGATCATTACTAATTTTAATAAGATTATTTTGAGACATTTAAAATGAAGATTATTTATTATAGGTTATAAAATAATAAAAAAAATTACGATAAATAATATTTTTTAAATAATTATTTTACGGTATCTAATATTATTGCAGTGGTTAAACTTACAGAAATTCATTCTAATTATTTTAAATTTAAAAATATATTAAATTAATTTTTAAATTAATGTTTGATTTTTAAAATAATTATTTAAAAATATCACTCATTGTAATTTTTTTTATTATTTTATAACCTATAATAAATAATCTTCATTTTAATGTCTCAAAATAATTTTTAAAAATTAGTAATGATCTTATTAAAATATATATTAATAAATAAATACAGTACTTATAGATATGTGCATGCATGTGAGTAGTGTTGTGCAGCATGGATAATTAATTTAGATTTTGATGATCTGCAACAAAATATATACAAACAGTGTCCCAAGAATAAGACAAAATATATGTGTCTGCCGCTAGAGGCTCACATGCAGCAGGGGCTAAGTATATAAAGGAGGGACAGTTCGGTAACTTAGTAGTAATTTTGGAATTAAAGGGCTGCCGCTACAGCATGTAGCGGCAGGGCTGGGGATAATTGTTTAATCTGAGCCATTAAATGTCTAGATCAACGGATGAGAGCTTATTTGTTGAACAGTGTCCGTAGCAAATGTTTGCCACTGGATGATTACCCTATATATATAGGGTATTCTTCCATGGCAAATGTAAGACCCCAAATTATTAATAAATAAATTTAATTTCCTCTATTTATCATTTTGAAATAGTAAGGGTTGATTTGATTAATGTGGTTAGTTGTGGGTAAAATGCGCAAATATTTTAAATAAGTAGGTGGTTATAAAATATTCATTGTTGTCGGGAAATATTCGTTTGGTCGTGGAATATTCTTGCTGTCGGGAAATATTCGTACGACGGCGCAGTCTTTTATGGGCCCCATAACGGAAAGCGGATGAAGAAAGCGACAAGTATACGTTGTTTATAAATAACGGCGCAGTTGTTACCGTTAATACTGTTGGAATACCCGGTGGTTAAAACATAGTAATACGCGTTGTTGAACAGTAGCACACGGTATTGCACCAATTATTGATTCTTACGTAAGAAGACACTACTCAATAATTGTTACAATAATTATTGTTCAGTATTTTATTTTATTGATTCAATAATTGCTGCGTTGATTTTTTATTTTACTGTTATTTCAATAATTGTCACTATACAGTATTTTTTATTATCGGAGCAATAATTCATATTATCTGAATAATATTATTAGATAACATTATTGACAATGCCTAGAAAGTTCTGTCTAAGGAGAGGTTTGGTCACCTAATTGCGCGCCAGTAAGGAGAAATCTTTATTGGAAAGCCCCCTCTTTCCTGGGAACGGCCTAGTTGCCAGTATTATGATTCTGTAATATTATTTGTGAATAATTAATTATTGATTTATATGATGAGGAAAATATTAATTTTTATGTGAATATAGATGGAGAAAATTTTTAAAGTGACAATTGTTAAAAATTGACATTTTATCTTTTTTGATAAAATAATATTTTATTATATTATTATAATATAATAATGGTGATATTTTTACAATGAATGTGGGATATATGAGTATATGAGGAGGAAGAGTATTTTTGTTGTAAAAATTGTTTAATACATGTTTTGTGTGTCGGTGTACTCCATTTCTTGACTGAAACTTGATTATAGCCTGTAAAATCGTCCGTTTATGGATTTCAATCAATTTCTGTTTGGGATTTAAAAAAACTTTCTTTTGCAAAGTTGTAGAGAATTGAATTTCCTATAAAAATTCGCGAGATTTGAATTTTCTAATAAAAGGGTTATTTATTATGAATTATTGAAGTTCCGGAATTCTGAAATAATTGATTTTTAGAAGTTTTAATTACTTTAATTAAGAAAAACGTTTTTTTGATTTAGTTGACTATTGTTGGCTGATATTTGGATCTGATTTGGTGTGCGTAGGATTTTAATATATATATATATATTAATATTATATTAAATTTTCTGCTTTGGTGTTCTAAGCATTTTCCTATAAACAGGGTGCTTAGGTTAGAATTGAAAATCACACCAGAAACTACAGATTTCTCTCTCTTTCTCTCTCGATATATTGAGCGTATTCTTGTGAGTATTTTAGTACTTTGAGTATTGTTATACGGTGCAAGTTCTTTCAGCATTATATCAAGTATTCCAGTCAGAAGTACTATTCTTTCTGAGGTAATGGATGTTATTTTCTTCTCAAATGATATTATTTCTTCAATATCATTATGCTGAAATATTGGTTAGAACTTTTTATCAAATTTGGAATTTTTTCATGTCGGAGTTACTATTCATGAGTTACTATTCACGAGTTACTATTCATGAGCTACTATTCACGAGTACTATTCACGAAGCATAATGATATATTTTTATGAAATTCCTATCTTTTGGTGTCGGAGTTACTATTCACGAATACGGTACTATTCACCGAAAAATGAAATTTCTTCTTTTTGTCCAAAATATCTATTCTGGATACTAGCTTTGATTGTATCCATATTTTGATCATTCCTGAATTTTACCTCACTCTGGTTATTTATGAAGTATTTTTGAATGAAAATTGTTTAAAGTACGAATCCTTAATATTTGTTCTTTTGCTTCACTGGATTCGTTTTCTTTAAAATATTTTTCATCATCCTCAGTCCTAAATGATGATATTACTGAATATCTTTGGCCTGTAGTGCAAAGATGAATGATTTCTTGATGAATATCTTTGGCCCGTAGTGCAAAGATGAACAGGTGTTGAGATGAACATGACCGACTGATTAATATTTTTGGCCCGTAGTGCAAATATGAACAGGTATTTAGATGAACATGACCAACTGATGAATATCTTTGGCCTGTAGTGCAAAAATAAATATTTGATTCCAGATATATATTGATTAATGTTACAGGGATAAAATTTTAACGATGAACTTTTAAATTCATATATAGAAGATAGTAGTTTGCATTCTCTACTTAACTCTTCTAATGAATTATTATTTGCGCTGCGAAGATTGATTTAAAACTGGTTGTCTATTGTATTCTATTAGATTTTTTCCTGTTGAGGACTAACGATAATTTGTTCTATATTATCTTAGTCATAATGTTCTTTACTGGGCTAGTTGAGCTCACCCTTTTCCTTGTTGTTCCATTTTTCTTCTCACTTCTCAGGAGGCGAGAATGTAGCGAGTACTAGTCGGGGTGTGGAATGATGGTTCTAGAAGTTGTTATAGTAGTCCTCACTATTTTATAAAATAGTGTATTAATAATTATAATGAGGACTTATTTGAGTGTGAATATTGTCTAAATGACAATATTTGTATTTAACCTCACAGTTTTTATATTGTATTAATAAAGTTATAGTTGTTTCTGTACCATGTATTTGGCGAATCAGAATGGGTGTTGTATACCTATTTTGGGGGCGTCACAACAAATGTTTGCCATGGACACTATTCAGCAAACAAGTTGATTATCGTTGATCTGGACAATGGAATACAGCTTGTAGCGGCAGTCCCTTTTCCTTTTTGTCCGTTAGCCTATTACATTACTGCCCCTAACTTATAATACATGCCTGCCGCTACAACCTGTAGCGGCAGTGTGAGTCCCACCCATATGGCTATGTAAAGATAAGTTTACATTTATGTATACATAATGTAAAAGTAAAAGATAATGATACATAATATAAAAATAAAAGATAATGATAAGATAAGTGTGAATAAAAGATAAATTTACTTTTATAAATACATAATGTAAAAATAAGATAAGTTTGAATAAAAGATAAATTTATCTTTTATAATAAAATAAATTTATCTTTTATTATAAAAACATAAATTTATCTTTTATAATAAAATAAATTTATCTTTTATTCAAACTCCGCTGATGAAACACACGTGCAGCTGCGCAACAATGATGATGCTCGACTTAGAGTCATTGAAATAAACGTGGCAAATCTTAAACACATCATCAATATCGTCGTGTTTTTTTGTGGGCTAGCCTTGGTAGTGTCGGTCATGGCACTTGTTAAGTGATTGTAAAAATTATGTACTCTACTACCGTAACTGTCTGTTATGTTTTTTATCACTGTCTTGTTAAGTGAAAAGTGGATTTGTAATTGTTGAACATACACGCACTAAATGAATTGTTGACATAATTCATTCATGCCGGTGATTTTGTAGTTATGCTTCAAACCATTCAAGTAATGAGTGATGTTTTACATTAGTGATATTCTTGAAAAAGGAATGGTTTTTTCCCTGGTGCAATCCAATTAAGCTCTGATCAATTTTAAATGAGTGAAATACTTATGTGAAGTTTATTTTACGTGGGAGCATGAAAGGTTTCTCTCATGAAATTCTCATTCACCCAAATTGCATGAAATTCCTATAATAACAACATATCTCTCTACAATGTAATCAAGATAAGTTTACTGGATCTCAAGTCCTAACAATGCTACCATGGGATTTTGGAGGAAGGCAAAAGTGTTTCTAACAATCAAAGAAAGGAAGCCAGATCTGAGAAAAGAAAAATGAAGGGTAAGATTGTTTACTAGTAAAATATTGAATTCTTAACCTATGTCTCAAATTAGAACTTGTTTGAACCAACAAAAATAGCCATCCAGGTCCTCAGGCCCTGCACCTAATTAAGCACTTCCATTCGGACTGAAAACCACCTGTCCTTAATCTAAGAATTGTCAGGAATTACAATTTCTCTTTCCCTGTCTTGAATTATAATTTCTCTTATCCTCATAATTGAATTTCCAAAAATCAATATAAGCATGAAAATATCATCAATGTCAACTACAAGATGGATACAAAATTGCAATAAAGAAAACAATCAAACAAAGACTTACAATCATCGTTAATGTCAACGACCTCCTCATCGTACATTCCAACAAGTTGTGGATAATTTCTTTTGTCATGCGACACTCCAACAATCCCACAACCATTGCATTTTCTAGCCTTCTTGATAGCTTTCTCTTTTCCTCCCTTAAGTCGTTTACCACAACCCTTCGTCCTTACCGAAGATGGTTCTTTGAGACTTAGTTGTTGGTTCTCAAGAGAAATGGGCATGTTGATACTCCCTTCCACATCCATGCTACCATGATTCATGGCGGCAAACTTCCTTTGAGTTGATAATAACAATTCTTTCAACTCTTTTGTGTTATCTTCACTTAATGCAGCTTCATCAATAACATTAGACGCAATTTGGAAGAGACTACTACGCCTCAGTAACAGAGAAGTATCACATATTTCACTCACACTCCCACCCAAGTCATCCATAACTCTGCCATATTTCGCAGATTTTGTCCACCGTCGCAAGATGTATTAATTTGGTAATTCCATAACCTATGATTTTTTGTGAAATATGCCAATATATGCCTACATGGAATTCCATCACTCTCAAACATCTGACAACTACATTTCACAAAGTTTGATGACTTGTCAAACGAAAGCTTACGGTCATTAGAATCACCCTCCTTTACATTATGAACATTGTACATACAGTTGTTGTCATCTTTAAATGTACGTATTACCACATACTTGCCACTTTCAAGCAGTTGCTTTTGAAACTTGTAAAAAATAGTCCGTGTGTACAACTCACTCATCTGGTGTTCCATGACCCTCCCAGTTATTGTTTGTGGCTTTTCATTGACATCCTTATGATCGAAATTTAGTTCATTATGACGCATTTTGGTAAGTCCCCTATTAAACCGCGTCACAAAATCTAACATTGAGTTTTGAGGAGACACATACTTCTTGAAAAAGGCATGAGCCCCTTCAACTCTTTGGCTACTAGTCATGTGGGCAGAAAAAAGATGTCTCAAAAATGCCGGAACCCATCGCTCGCAGATTTCGTACATCTCCTGTAACCAATCATTCGTGTCAAATTTAGCTTACCTTACAACCTCAGCCCATCTTCTTTCAAACTCGTCTGGGCTCTCAGATTTCCATATACAGCAACTTAACTCGCCATAATGTTTTTGTAGGGAATTGGACCTAATTTTTCAGAAAATTTTTCAAAATGTGCCAAATGCAATACCTATGAAAAGTATTTGGAAGCATAGCATGAATTAAATTTCGCATTGCCGGATCTTGATCAGTTATGATCATTTTGGGTGAGCTACCCGACATCGCTTTCAACCATTCCTTGAAAAACCAATCAAAAGCATCAATCTTTTCACCACTTAATAATGCACACCCTAAAAATGTTGTCTGTCCATGATGATTAACCCCTACTATAGGTGCGAAAATCAAATTGTAGCGGTTCGTATTGTAAGTTGTATCAAACACAACCACATCCCTAAAACTTTTGTATATGCCTTTCTACATGTTGAATCCGCCCAGAAACAATGAATCATGACACCCTCCTCTTGCTCGAATATAAAAGTAAAACCGGGATTCTTTTTTTTCTCATCCTTAAAATACTTAAACAACATATTAGCATCATGTCCCTTTAAAGCATTCCTCTTTATCTCTTTCAGCATTATAAAGATCTCGTGTTGTACATCCAACATTTTCAGGACCTCCAACTTCCATCTCTAAAATACTCATTTGTTGCCAAGTTGGCACATTAGATTTTGATAGTTGTTATGTTAAATTTCTTTTGGCAAGTATCACTACACGATGAGAGTGCAATAAATGTACTTTTCTTGGGGTCGTAAGAGGATGGTTATGACCCTCAACAAATTGTTTAATAACAAACTCTCCCCGCGTCGGTTCGGTCTTTCACAACTACCAATCTTGCACCACAATCAGCTCTAGTTAGGCCCCGTTTCCATTTTCGTACAATCTGTTGAGTTTTGTTGGGCTTCATTCTCCTCAACCCTTCTTTATAACAAACAAATTCCTTTCTAATTATTTCACCGTTACTCTTCTTACTAGAACTTAACTGCGTACCAAATCCACCTTCTCTACCATAGTTGTTATAAAAGTCGCGAACATCGCCCAAGTTGTGAAACTGTTGCCCAATTTTCGGTATCAACTCGTTTTTAACTTACGGAATATAAAGTTGTTGAGAAGAATTACCAGATGATACCATTTCTATCTCTTCTACACAATGTTGCATTCTGCAAACCCAACAACAATGTACAAACAAATACAGAAATTCAGAAGATACTATCATATTTACAAACAAATATACTTTCACATTCTTTATATAAAAGATTCACAATCAATGTTCTGAATTACAAACACTAGGAGAATATACAATCATATTTACCGCACATCTGTCTGTATACCTTTTATTATCCAATATCCAGTTGCAACATATTATACAAAAGACCACCTTTAATTGAGCCATATGGAAAACAATGTACAATAGAAATTTATCACATACAACCTGGCCTGACAACTTCGATCAGAACTCAAAAGTCTTACCTGTGTACAATAAAATTCTACCTGTACAAAAGTCTTACCTGACCTGAAATTTATCAAAGCCTTGAGTTAAATCACATAAAATTCTATCATTATATTTGCAACAAGGGTGAAACTCAAAAGTCTTACCTGACAACTTCGGCCGGAACTCAGCGATTTTGGTGAAAGATAACCTCCCAATTTCGTCCGGCGATGACCAATTCGTCTTGTTAGCTTCAATTTCGATTTAGGGAGAAGAAGAGCTTCAATTTCGATTTAGGGAAAACGACTTAGAAGAGAAACCAGATCTGTTTGCCGGATTTGGTATTTTTGACCCGACAACTTCTTTTACCCATAAAGGATCCGCGTGTTTTTCTTTTTTTCAAAATCGAACTGATCTGGACCGTTGTTTATAATCCTACGACTGATAAACGAAGTTCGGATTTTAGTTAAAATAAGAGATCCCTGGCCTGATCTTTTCCTTATATATATATATACTAGCTGGGTCCCGTGCCTCCGGCACTGTATGAACAATATAATTTATCTCAAATTTTGAACGACCAAAATAATTTATTGAGTGAGCGAAAAATTTAAAGTCATTTGTATTTTATTAAATTATTATTAGATTATTAGATAGATATATGTATTTTATTAGATAGATGTATGAACGGTGGGATTTATCTCAAACTTTGGACGGCCCAGATGATTTATTGAGTGAGCGGAAAATTCAAAATCATTTATATTTTATTAGATATATATATATATATATATATATATATATATGTATATATATATCACGGAATACGAATTTCTGCAAGTTAATATTAACTTGGATTTGTTGTGAGGTAAAAGAATCCATTAATTTTATTTTATTTTCAACATCAGTGTTGGACTTGGGATGGAAAACCGCAATCCTGCCAACAGAGTATACTACTATACTCCAAAATGCGGAGTACGAACTTACAATACTACTTAACCTAGTAATTGCAACAACAATAATAGTAATATTTGTTAATAGAAAATGATATATTTTGTGATTTTTTTTATTCCAAATTACGTTGATAATTATAGTTGATAATATTTTAACAATGTATTTAATATATTTTAATATGTATTTAAATCACACATGAAACTCCGGTCGAGAATAGTTCTGGTGAGAACAAGTACAGATTGGATAAAATTTAACAATGAAGACTTAATGTTTTAGTATTGTAAATAAAAATGTGTGTACCTGTATAGTGATCACACCCCTTGTACATGTCTTTCCCCGTATAAAATAAAATTATTAATTAAGTTAGATTCTTTAATGAGATTGAACTTGATCTCCTTAATGGGATTGAACTCGATCAATCTTAAAGAAAGAAAGTTGGATTATATCATAATACTTTCTTAAGAGTTGAAAACTATATATAATTAGGAATATTAGATTACTTAAAATATTCTACTGCCTAACCTGATTAGATCAACGCAAGATATATACCTCTACGTGGACTTTGGCCCATCATATAATCGGGTTCAAATATTTATGCTCCAACACTTGTAATTTTATCTAATCTCATAAAATTTTTGCAATGCAAAACTCTTTTTCAACCCATATCACAAATTCATACGAGGCCAAAAAAAACAAATAAATAAACCCCTATGGCCCTATCATTACTCATTTTCTTAAAATCACTTTAAAAAATTGATATTTTAACTTTTACAATATTTAATTCACTAAAAGATATGAACATTGCCAGATACTCCTTCTGTCTTTAAAATGTACAATTCTTTTTTAAATACATAAAATAAAAGATAATTAAGTTATTTAGTACTCCCTCCGTCCCAAATTAACTGCTCAGTTTTAACTTTTTTAAGTCAAATTAACTATTTTTAGAATTAATAATTAAGCATATATAATTATATTTTTAAAATTATAAAAATTAGGATTAGTAATAAATTGTATATACTTTCTTTTGGTTATAATCTCTTCACCTATATTTTAGCAAAAATAGTAAAAAAAATTAATTTTAAAAATGGTCAATTTGACTTTAAAAAGTCAAAACTGAGTAATTAATTTGGGACGGAGGGAGTATTATTTTATGATAAATTTAAAATCTTTTTACTCTATTTTTTTTTTAATTTTAAATATGTGTACATAAAATAAGTTGTGAAATATTTTGGTGAGGCGCGCATAGATGGTGTGAAATTCCTTTCACAGGATAAGGTTTAATTCCCCATCACTCTCCATTTCTCCAGGTGTAAGCACAACGAAACCTAACAAAATTCATACACTCTGCTTATAAATTACGTATTCTAATTCGTTCTTCGGTTTTGCAGATTAATGGCGGCGACCGCCATGAGTTTGAGTTTCGTAGGATCATTTAAAGGACTGTCGTTAGGTTCTAGCTCATCAACTTCTTGCTTTAAAGGAGACTTTGGATCGATTCACGTTGGTCACAAAGTATCAGTGTCTTTTCCGTTGAAATCTCCACTGACGATCGAGTCTGCGCACAAGAAAGGGGCCGGAAGTACGAAGAACGGTCGAGATTCCGCCGGAAAAAGGCTTGGCGTCAAGATTTATGGTCGCCAAGCCTGGTGCCATTATTGTTCGCCAGCGCGGAACCAAGGTATAATAAAGCCTGGATTAGTTAGTTCTAATTAAACCTCACTTTGGAGCTAAGGTAGAATTTGTCACTAGTATTCTTTATCAATTAACACACTTTTATATCAATTTTGAAAAGTTGGTTCTTGTGAGTTATATGGTGTTTGACTACCTTCGATGACTCTCTGAAATTTTCTGTTTATACATTGCATCTGCAGCAGAAAAAAATTAGTTAAAAGCTTTATTTAGGATATGTTTGGAATTAAGAAAAGGAAATAGAAAAATAGATTGTTTGGAATTAAAAGCTTTAGGATTTGTTTTACATTCCTTTACACTAAGTTTTAGCAATAGTTGAAAACTTGAAATTAGATTGTTTAAAAGTAATTATGATTTAATTTGTGTTGTTAATATAGTTTTTCTATTATTAGTTTCTCTATTTCCCTTGCATTTTCAAAGTGCCAAGCTTACTGGTAAAATTAAATTTTAGTTGATCACAAATTTACAACCTTTGCTAGGCTAAGCTGTTTCACTCAATTCTGCAAGTTCCTTTACATACTCTTGTGGTTTATCTGCAGTTGGTTTATACTATTTTTGCCTAATAGTGCCAATTAGTTCTGCAATGACATCCATAGACAGAAACTCCAAAGTGAAAGTTATTAGATTTCGTTACTGTACGGAAGAGAACAATTGTATCATATATACATTTTGACTTGAGTCGTTTTTCTTAGAACTGCTAACGTCATTGGTGTTCCTCAAAGACCAACCTTCTTCCTGTTACTAAGAAACTCAATAGTGGTCTTTTTGTGAGTCAAAACATACAATTCCTGAATAGAAAGATGTTGCTGCTCCTCATTGTTATATACATTGAATAAGAGCTGGAAAACACTTATAAATCAATTGTGTTTCTTTAAAAAGATAACGAAACTCCAGCCCCAACAATGGTTGACTTGGCAATCATAAAGAACTAAGAGTCCTCCTCTCTGACTACTGATAAGCTTTATTAGCCAGTTTCTGAGGTTGACTGTTTTTTGCTACATTCTAGGCAGCCATATATTGATTTTGATAATTAAAAAATAGAGGTTTGGTTGCCAACTTTTGTTAAATTATTTTATAGTTTCCCCACTATTATCTCTGTTATTGCCAGGTGGTGCAAAATATTTGGGCTCATGTATTATCCAACTTTAGAATTATATGGCAGTTGCTGTTTAAAACCCAGCTGCTATTGTGTCATATCGGAATAATATTGGGGAGCAGAAGTACAATCTTTGTTGTAAATAAGCTTGGACATGATGTTTTGTTTAAAGTGAGAGGAACTATACAATTATAGACTGTTTAGTCCTTGGAAGGTATGTTGCATTCCATGCATGTAAAAATGGGGTAAGCTAGGGTAAGCCGGGATTAACTTTAAGACCAAGAAAGTATGGGAATTTAGCAGTAGGGGGAAAATTATAGATTTTCTTACGATATGGTGGTGAAAATTATATGTTTATAAAAGTTTGAGACTTGTTATACTTAAAGGCATTACATGTATGCTAGGTAAAGAAAGAATTTTCCTAAAGACATGATAAATGATGCTAAGAATTTTTCTTATGGTACATATGGCTTCGGCTCTGCTTAGAAACCTTCTTAGATATGCAATGAATGGCAAAGTTGTCTTTTCATTCTTACATTGCCACTCATTTGGTTACTTCTCCAGAACCCTGTGTACTCGAGGCTGTTTAAATGTAGGTAGTTCAATTATCACCTGTATAAGAGGCAGAAATCATGCTCTGGCATTTTGTACATTGCTCCTAGAAGAGTGTTTTTAAGAATAAATTTTTGGTTACACTTCTCCCCACGGGCTTGGAAACTTGAGCATCATCTATTGCTCTAACCTGATGCTGAAGCATAATTATGAATACTGTAGCAAATTATTAGCCCATAAATAATGCTAAATTCTTCTTCTCAAATCTTCATTATTAGTGACTGCTGGCTGCAAGCTGTAAAAGGTATTTACCAATCCATGTGGTGGTTTGATTGCCTCATAGTTGGCTAATAGTAGTATTAGTGACAAATAAATCAATAGTGTGAAGTTATCAAGATGTTTGAGAACATGAAATTTATGAAACAATCAGAATTGAACCTGGTGTATTGAAATTGTATTTTTCATTTTCTTGCTGAGCAATGGGTTTGAGGTGATCTTGCAGGTCCAGATTGGTATCTCGCCTGGACATTTTAGCATTTAAACCTTCAATAATTAGTCATTTGCTAATTATTTTATTCAGAACAGTTAATGAAGTAGTAGTTGCCATATTTGAGAGTAGTATAGGTGCCTTGCATAAGTTGACAAGTTGTTTTGTCTACATGAATAGTAGAGTTCTGCTTCAATGAACCTTTTGTGCTAGGTTACTGGCATACTGCACTTCAGTAGTTGATCTATCTAAACTTCTAACATGTTGGTCTTTGCAGTGAGTGAAAGCTTCACTTATGAATCACTGTCACAAAGTACAGATCAGTGCTGTTTTAAAATCCCGCTAATGATTTTTCTCTCCTTGCAACTTGCAGTTCCATCCAGGGAAGAATGTTGGACTAGGCAAAGATCACACAATCTTCTCTTTGATTGATGGATTGGTCAAATTTGAGAAGTTTGGGCCCGACAGGAAACAGGTGAACATGAAGTTCTAAAAACCTTTCAGTCATTGCTTCGGGCACAGTTCACTAACAAGATTGCTGTTTTATGTAACCAGGTGAGTGTTTATCCTCGTGTTGTGCAACCTGAAAACCCTAACAGTTACAGAGCAAGGAAAAGAGAATCCTTCAGACTACAGCGTGAACGTAGGAAAGCAAGAAAGGAGGGCATTGTTTCTCAACCTCAGCTAATATTGGCTTCAGTAACTGATAATACAGAGAACAAACCAAATTGCTGATGGTGCAAGGTAACCTGAATCTGGGCTTTAATACCTGAGTTTTTCATGTAACTATCTCTATGCACACCATATTGGAAGGGTTGTGATGAGCTTTTTAATTTGTTGCTTGTGCATTCTTTTATAAAAGTTGTTACTGTAGAATACTGAAGCTTTACTTTGAAGTTTGAAGCCTAGTGAAAATTCCATTCATGGATTTGATAATTATTTGACTCAACATCTCTCCCTCCCGTTTACAAATACAAGGCTACAGGTTTTAGGGATTTCAGTGTCCAATAGTAATATTGGTGAAGAATTAACAATGCATGTTCAAGCGTTCACTTTGAAATCTTGAGGCTAATATATATCATGCTTCAAACTGTTGAAGAATGTGTTATATACTGGAAAGACACCTAATCAGATATGAGGACATATTCCCTCTCAATTGTAACATACAAAGAGCTATAAAAGAGAATTAAAACAAAAAACCAAATGAAATTAATTCTTCTTCGTTTTTTTTTATTTTATAAATTACACAAGTACTTAATATTCTTTGTCCTATGGTCTGGAAACTTTCTACCCGCAACAAGCAACTCCTGGCAAGCTGTTTCGCTACCTGTTTAAATATTTGGACAATTAGGCTTAATTTGTCACTTACAAATTTATACACCTATATCTATGACTACCTCTAGATCAAAATACAAGATCTAGTATTTTTAAACTTTAGATATCACATCATGCCAACAATTAACCAATTTTCTAAACATCAAGTTCCAAATAAGTAACCAAAAAGTTCAGGAAGCTCTTAGTATAGTAAGACGTTGTGACAAAAAAAAATTTGATCCGGCTAATTTACTTCATTACAGGGCAGATAAGACTACCATCAAGAAATTCAAGATTACAAAGCTATAAATTGAAACAAAAAAGTGACTGCAAAAGTTATATTCTAGGAGGTACACGAGTATTTTGTCTTGAAAAATCCTGCAGTACAAAGTATTCCTCTCCCAACATCCACCTCGCATGATAATACATCATGACCTGTAATTTAACAATCAAGCAGTTACTTCAAAACATGAAAAAGACAAAAAGTTATAGGTAAACTTAGTAGCTAATGCATTTAGTCACCAACTCAAGAAGTTAAATCACTCCCAGGGAAATATTCAAAATATATAATAAAATCTTGGATAAAAATTTAATAAATTATGATGTTTTGAGCACATAACTTAAAACTATATGTATTTCATCTCCAGGCAGTCCTTTGGCAGAAAGCTACACGCCAAGTTTCAAGACATGAACCAATATCACAAGAAAATATAAGGTAACAGAAAAAGAATGGAAATATCAAAATATTCAAAATCAGATCATGTCGAGTGTTCAAGTGTTTGTAACTATATCGAAAACTACTTGGTAGGTATTATGTGGACAATGGGAACTAGAAGAAGTGTTGGACAAGAGTCCATAAAATGTCAATCTCTGCCACTTGCGAGTACAACTGGCTGTGCTCCTAGCAAATGAATCATTGACGTGATGTTATCACGTACTTTTTTTCTTTTGATAGAATAACACTACTACTTGCTCTTTTAGAATCATCAAGAATATATCTTGCACAGTCATCGTCAAATTCTAAAAATAAAAATACACCCTATGAAAACCCTAATACTACGTTTGGATTGAAGGAATGGAATGGAGAATGGAATGATTCATTCCATTCTAGTTTAAATGAGTTGTTCCATACTCTTCTTTCTCAAAGAATAAAATTCATAAATTTGGGAGGAATAAGAACCATTCTAATCGCAACCAAACACAATTCTTTTCATTCCATAAGAATGAGTCATTCCATAAGAACGAGTCATTCCATAAGAACGAGTCATTCCATTCTCACCTTTATTACTCCAATCCAAACGTAACATAAACACTTCTTTCATATGATTTTTGAAATTCAGCATATATAAAGAGTGATAAAATTATATACCAAATCTATATCTCTAAGTTGGAGATTATAAGATGGAACTAAGATGTATGTCATAGATAAAATGCATAAAACAGATAACTCACTATTTAAAGCCACCAGCTAACTAAATTTCATGACATTGATAACGGATTAAAGGAACTACCGACTCAGTTTGTTAGCATTTAGTCTAATAGCTAGTAATTACTACTAATTAGCATACAAGAATGACATTAACAAAAGAAAGACTGACTTAATCAACATATTTGAGAAACTATCAATTGTTAATTTACATAAACTAAAAACAGATTAAGCAATATCATCATAAATTGCAAAAACTATCAACCGAATAATCAAACACCACAATCACGATAAAATTCATTAGATCAAATCATGCACGAGCGTATATAAATCTTCAGGATAATAAAAGATGACCTCAAGCAGATCCGACGATGATGTTGTTGATAGGAATGAAGATGAGCTTCACGAAGAACCCTACGAATCCCATCACTACGAAGCCGATCGCTGTACGAAACGCCACCTTCGTGAATTCTGTTTATCAGTACAGAAAATCCAGTCAATAATCATAACAATTTGAATTTAGAAAATCACCTCAAATTGGACGGAAACACTTTGAAATTTACCTTTGCGATCAGGTTTGTGGCACCTCTTGACCAGACGATAGCTGTCCTTTGAGAACTCCCTCAGTGGATCAAATATTGAATCCAACGCATCCATTTTCTTCTGTAATCTCTAGAGAGAAAAAGAGATAGTAGATCTGGAAAATGGAGATCGACGACGGAGAAAGAGACAAAGAAGCTATACGATTTACAGACGAGGAGAAATGAATATATTCCACTACTAGGAAAAATTAAATTAGATTTCTACGTAGTATTGCTGAGTCAAGGACCTAGCGGCCATTGTGATTGGACATTTTTATCCACGCAAGCTCGATTTGCGTCATCTATATGGCAACGAGTCAAACGACGCCGCACGATAGATTTTTAATTTTTTACGATGCCTTTTTTTTTTTGACATGATTTTTTAGAGGTTAAATTCCAAGTAACAAGTCCAACTCCTTTGATTATTTTTTTCTTTTTTTGGGATGATATTTTCATTGATGAATTTACTATCTACCACAAATGCACAATTTAATATACATTTTACAATGAGATATGACTATAATTATAAAATTTAAAACAAACACTAAATTATTTAAGTTTCCTATATGTTGTAAAATAAGTAAACAGTTTGAGTTTGATTCGTACTCGCTCGACTAAAAGTTCGATTCAAGTTCGACTATGAGTCAAATATGAGCACATTTTTAAAATGTTCGATAAATTACTCGAACCTCCTTAAATTATAATTTTCTATTGATTCGGATCATATTCGTTGGAAAAGTCCAAACTGTTCGGGCTCAATTCGGAATCGTGCTCGACTCGGTAGTTAAATGAGCCTCAATCAAACTTTATTTTATACTCGATAAATTTTGTTAACCAAATCTGAGTAATTCAATACTCGGATCGACTTGGTTCGTTTACACCCTTAGTTACATATGCTAGCAATGACTAGTTCAACAATTTTGGGACTATGTACTTCTATATAGACATTTGGAGCCTTTGGAGATTTCAACTACATTAAAAACAATTGAAAATCTTATTTGTTTACAATCAGTTTATTTTAAATTTAATTTATTTAACTCGTAAACGTTGAGTTTGAGTCGCAAACATTGCGTTTGCTGTTTAGAGTTCAAACATAACACTCCAAAAATAGTTCAGTGCGTTTAGACCCAATCGCTACAGCTGCAAACGTTATAAACGCAGGTAACCAAACAAATCCTATAAATTTATAACATTGCTAATGCACGAGAATCAAACATTACAAATTAAAATATGAAACATAAGCAAGAAACAATTTTTTCACCAGTAAATAATTCAATAAAACAACTTTAATCCAATGATACTTAAATTCACGTGGACAAGGAAGAAACAAAGAAGCCAAAATTCCAAACATAATATATCTTACTTCAATCAACAATGAGATGGCACCCAGTTGGCAGCACCTAAAGTGGTGCCTGATTCTCACCATCTGGATGGCCTTCAGGAGTATGGATGCATTTATCATCTCTCGAAAAAAATCTTCAAGAAGATGCAAGCTCTTCACTATTGCATAAATTATACAAATACAATTGGTTTACATGTAAAATCCATTTTAGTTTACTTTCTGCCAAATCAAGTGCTAGATTTTCCATAAAGGTTTGCATAGACGACCTTAGTCCTGTATACAAGGATCATGCTTAAAATAACTGCAAGAATGCAGAGTCCAGACATTATCAAGGAAGTCAAGCAGAAGCAAACGGCACCATCACACGTGAGCGGTTCATCCATACCAAGAATGCTTGAAAACATTGATCCCGAATTCAGTTGCTGGTGATGGTGCAATTGAGCTTGCTTCTCTGCTTCGTGGTCATATATACTGCTCGCAATGAGACCTGAGAAGACTAGCGAACCAGCAGGGTTTGCAAGAGTAAGAAAATTGTACAGAGCCCCGAATTTTTTTAAACCGAACAACTCAGAGGCAGCGGCCGGGACAATTGCCCAGTGAGCTCCATAACCTAGCCCAATGAGAAGAGTACCAACATACATTGCCCCAGGCCAGCCCATTGCAATGAAGAAGTGACCAAATGCCATTATAAACTGGGCAACAGCCATGGCTACATGCCTTGGATAAGCATAGTTCCTGTTCAACAACATTAAGGTTGCATGAGGGAAGGGGTAAATACAAGACGCAGTAAAACAAGAAAGCCAACCACTATGAAGAAAAAAAAAGGAAGTCAGCATCCAGGAGGGATAACATTAATAAATACCTGACAATTATCTCAGAAAAGTAACCCCCACCAACACGGCCTAGAAAGTTCCAGATGCTGATCAATGAAACAAATATATGCGTGTTATCATAACCTAGGGACTGGCTCATTTGCCCCAAATTATCAATGACAGTCAACCCAGATCCAGATCCAAATAGAAGTGAGAAGAAGATGAGCCAAAAATCTGCCTTTATCAAGGCCTGCATAAGCGTAAAATCTTCCCCTCTATGTGGACCCCTTCTTCTCTTGATCCTCACAGCTCCTTCTGCAGCTGCTTGAGCTAGTTTTGCTTGCAGCTGGGCAATTCTTTTTTGCCTCTCTAAAGCTGGAAGCAAGTCTACACCCCTAGGTTTCTCATCTTCCAACTCACTAAATATAATTTCATTAGCATCATGTCCAGTTTTGACAGGTTCTTGTTTTTGTGACTCAGGTAGAAGAGCCTCATGTGCTGGATCTTGTGACTCTTGGGAAAAAGTATACCAGATAGGAATCACAATAGGAACTAACAAAATAATGAATAAAATCACTGTGAAAATTATGATCACACTTTGGCTCAAATCAACTAGATCTTCAACAAGCATAACACCCATCAAATAAGCAGCCAAAATGAGGCACATAGAGTAGATAAATGAGAAACTTGACCCGTCGGATGACCTCACTTGTCTGTGACCTCCTACAGGCCTGACAATGAACATAAGAGCAATAATCACCATTGCCGGCCCAACTGCCACCATGAATATAAGTGATGCATGATCCGGGGAATGGATTAGTGCATATATCTGAGTCAATATCGCACCACCCAACCCAGCAAATCCCTTTAATATTCCCACCACAGGACCACGACTTTTGGGAAAGTTTTGCACACACGAGACTAGTGCTGCTGTGTTGAAGTAGGTCTCACCATTTGTTCCTACAAATATAAGAATGCACATCTGCATAATAGCTTCCGTTAATAATTCAACTGATATAAATCTTATGCAACATTAAAAGTTGTATACTTTTCTTGGAATAAAAGAACATAGAGGTACAAACATAAAGTTTTTACAAAAACAATCTCAACTTGGAACACTCAACAAACAATTAAGCCACAAAAACCAATCATGGAAGGAATATATATGTTCTAATATATACCAAAACAGTCATCTATAGTCAAGAGTAAGTTAGCAATATTAATAATATTATGTTATACACATTTCACTTGTAAGGATTTGATGCTAACACACTGTTCAAGCCAGAAGAAGATCTTCCAAGTGTCAAACCCTTATCTGGTCTTCAACAGGATAGATCTATTATATTTTCAAATTACTTCTCCAGGCACTCAGCTCCAGTTCTAGAAATCGCACCATTAGTCAAATTAAATTGGATCTCATAATAATACATCACAATAAGTTCCTAATATCTTATTTAAAAGTTCGTCAAATGTTAGTATAAATTAAAAACAAGATTCTTTTGGTCACAAGCATTTACTCTGAAGTATGCAACAAGTACAACAGAAACATAGAGATGCTTTATTGTCAATGCGATGCATCCCATGTTATCGTCAAATGTTATATTTTATTTTATTTTCTAAAATCAACTATCAGTGTAAATCAACATAAAACAAAGTTTGCAGATGTTAATATTGTTACAGAGATTGTATGAAAGAATTTTAATAACAAAAATAGGTCTTTCGCTTGTATAGGTATCAGAACATATATATTTTCCAGCACAGCTAGAGTTACCAGGAATGACATTAGCTACACAAATGTTGTTAAGCAATGGCATGCCCAACTCCACAGATCAGTATGGTTATAAAGATTTGAACATAATATACCTAATAGTAATTTTAGACAATGAAATACGTCAGAGATATTCTAAAACATCATAAAACCAATAATTTTCCTTCAATCTCATTCTTTATTACTTTGCTTTATTTAATTTCAAGTTCAGTGACTAGACTTTAGATGTCACCATAGCAACTATTACCTTCAAGGATCATCTGGAATAAAGTTGCATTATTTCTTCACCAGAAGAATGACTTGACTGTGGGGGAAAGAGAAACATTTACACTACAAAAGATTCATAACTTTCATTTTCATATAGTATTCATAGGATGATTGCAAACATTTCCAAATCAAAAAAATATTGTATAATGTGAGGGGAAATAAGTACAACTCCCTCCGTCCCATATTATATGTCCTAATTTTCTTTTTGAATGTTCCAAAATAAACGTCCTATTTCTATATTAGTAACTATATTCATCATATTTTTTCTATTATACCCTCATAATGTATTTAATGTACTTATTGGGAATGTGAGAGTTACAAGAAAAATGTATCTACAGAATTAAATGACGTGTGAAAGAGAAATTATTGGGGTTATAGAAAAGTGAAAGAACAATTATTAGAGTCATATAAAAGTGAATAAATACTTCAATTAATAAGTAATTTAGGTAAAAGAAAAACTTATTAATTAGCGTGCCGAAATTAATTAGGACGTTTATTTCGGGACGGAGGGAGTATAACCACATTGAAACAAGAATTCTTGATTTATATTAGCAAAAATGAAGAATCGTATTTTTTTGGTAAGAAAAACTTCCATTGTGGATAAGAAATAATACCAAGATATAGCTTCAAGTATGTTGGTCAATGTTTCGTTAAATGTTTAAAGCTGGGATACAACTTGGGAAGATGTCGAGTTTCTACTTGGTTAACAATAGTTTGCTTTACTTGCATATTCTGGGAATCTTCATATAATAAAGCTTAGCTTGGATTGGGCTGGGTTCCTAAGATGCCTCAATGAATCGCACATAGAAAATTAAACTCACCCTGACACAATTATTGCAAAGGAATATGGAATAAAGGAGAAAAACTAGGTTTCACTTTACAGACATGACAGATAAAAAAATGCCACAGGCATAAAGATCTTGATAAAGAAGATATATTTGAGAGAAAAGTACAATTCAATGAGCAGATCATTTGGTACGTAAACCAATTTCACACGGTTAAAAATGTTGAATATCCACTAAATCAATACAATAGGAGTAAATAGAGTCAATAGACAAACAGGCAAGAAGTTGATTCATCCAAAGTCAAGCCGAGACATCTTAGATATCAGATGTTACATAACTATCAAATTTATTCAACCCACTTCATGTAACTATGCACTTGTCCAATCCTAAAGAGATTAGTCAAAGGTTCAAAATTAAAGAAATCGGAATTCAAGTTATTCCATTAGAATCAGAAACTAATATCTTGTTGCTTTACATAAGATTTGAAAGTCAATAAGCTTTCAACACCCAAAAAAAACATAGAATAGGGAAGGAATTGTGATGTGAAGAGAAGTGGAAAGATGAATCCTAGTAGAGAAAGATTCAGAATATACAAGCAAACAAATCAGAAGAAATGATTGTTACTTGCATGTTTCAAATTGACATAAATCTAAAAAATACAGAATAACAAATATTCACTTTTCCATCAAAATTTCAGCTTGATCAAGAGGGGAAATAGAAAGCATTCTCCAGACAGAACTGAATCCAACCAACAAATCATGTTCTGAAATTTCACCAAAAACTAAATCTTGCAAGTACTATCATATATTACTTTTACTTATTAATATGGAAAATAAGACAAAAAAACATTTAAGATAATAATCCAAAAGAGATGAGCCAGATCATCTAAAGTATCATTGAGAGAATAGAGATAGATAGATAGATACTCACAGCCCACAATGGCAAAGTGGGAGCTCGACCCGTAACGATGAGCCAAACCCAACCATACCCAAGAAAATTCTGAACAACACCAACAAGAAGAGCAGCCCACATGGGCAAAATCTCACACAAACTTCCAGCCAAAAACCCAACACTGTCCCCAAGATCCTTAGCCACACCCAATCTCGCAATTTGCTTCTGATTATAATTCAATGAGCTCTTAATTGCAGGTGATATACTCCCAAACAAGTACCCAATTCCCGCACAGGATTGTATCCACATTGCAGCCACAAATACCATCCATCTGTTATTGAAAAACTCACCTACTTTTTCTTTCAAACGAATCATCGTCGCCCCAAACAGGGAAAAATAAGGTTGTTTTCTCTTTTAGAATTTAAATTATTGAAATTGGTTTTGAAGATCTGTGAAGATTAAAATGAAAGAAAAATGAATATTGATTGACGTGCTTTGCTGACTTATGTGTTTGGTTTTTAGAGAAAAGAGGTCGGCTCGATGATGATGTGCTTGATGGAATAGCTTCAGTTGTGGGAGATGGAGAAAATACCGTGTAACACCCTAATATTTGGAATATTTATGCAATTGCCATTGCCATGTCGGATTGTTGCAGAGACAGGAAGCCATTTTGGCACCAAGATGTACTTGTACATCCGAATCGAATTCAAATTTACTGTCCCACCGCATGCTCAAATCAAAGTTCACTATTGATAATAATTTGCACATAAATTTTTTTATATTTTTTAATGTGGAACTGGGTTGTTATTCAACGTGGGACTCAAATGTTAGAAAATTTGTAGATTGTGTAATTTTAAAACTATGATGTGCACCTCCATATTCTCCATAGAAATATATGTTTATTCTTCATAAAATATTATAAATTTTATTTCAAAAAATTAGAAATGTAATTTAATTTTTAAAGTCAAACGACATATTAAACTTTTAAAATTAGATGAAAGTTTATAATGAAATAAATTTACTGATTAATAGCTTTTGTTATATACTTTACAAATATATTAACCATAATTAAATAAATTTATAACAATTTAAAATTTAATATGCAGTTGTTTGACGTCAAATTTCAAATTGTATGTATAATTTTAAAATGGATGGAGTATGTAACTAATAAAAAAGTGTCATTCTCCAAAATATTTTTTTGTTAATAATTATTTTTTATGAAACCAAAAAAATTAGTTATTTATTTGTTCATTTCGATAAGTTTATCGAAAGAAGAAAACTGATATTTTATATTTGTCTTTGGGTGATACCCACTTACTATTCATATTTCAAGTTAAATACTTAACAAATTCTAATTTTTATAAATTATTTTCAAAGTTATCCATCCAATTAACATAATTGAATCTATCTTTTGTGTGTAATATTTTCTTTAACCATTCAAATAATTAAAGTAAATATATCCACACCACACGAGCTCCCAAATCAAAAGTTGAGTCTCAGACACCGACAACTTTTCTTATTGAGCAAACTGGAGGGAGCTAACTAAGAGCGAATCAGCTATAGCGACGATTTTTTTCGTCACTATAATATAATAAATCAACTTTCTATTCTATAGCAATGAAAAAAATTGTCGTTATAGCTGGTTCGTTCTTAATTCCGCCTTCCAATTCGTTGAAAAAAGGGACTATATATATATATATATATATATATATATATATATATATATATATATATATATATATATATACAGAAATGATATACCTTACTTTCTTAAAATGAGAGACTTTATTTTGTTATACGTATCCAAATCACATCCAAAACACTGTATTATATAAAAATTTCAGTTCCATAAAATATTAATATATATATATATATATATATATATATATATATATATTGCTATTATATTTGTTAGCATTGTAAACTAATTATTCACACGGTATTTCAGTCCAAATCAAGGAGGAACGAATATTTGAATATTCAAACATGTTTTCCAGGTTGGGTTGGCTGGAGAATCTCTTCTCGTGTACCATTACCATATGGGATAAATAATGTTTTGGTCATTGTACTGAGATTCAGTTTTCATTGTAGTTACCGAATTTTTTTTATTACAATCGAATAACTGTACTTTCAAAAACTTACAAAATGGTCATTCTGTCCGATTTTCCGTCCAAAAAACGTTAGGAATGCTGATTGTGCAAGTTGACTTGACTTTTTTGCTTACGTGGATTACAGAAAATACAAGCAGACGGATTATTATAGCACAAATGACCAAAACTATTAACTACTTCACCTAAACAATTCCAAAACTAATAATAATTTCAAAATAATAATAATAATAGTAATAATTTTAAAATTCTATTTTTTTAAAAAAATCTGTTAATTTTAAAAAAGTCTTTTTTTTAAAAAAAATCTGTTTTTTAAAATTCAATTTTTTAAAAAACGTTAATTTTTTATAAAAACATAATTTTTTTAATTTTTTAAAAAACTTTAATTTTTTTTTAACTGAACTAATATTTTTTCAAAAAAGTCTGTTTTTTTAAAAATGTCTGTTTTTTTTAAAAAACGTTAATATTTTTAAACCAAACTAATATTTTTTAAAAAAAGTATGTTTTTTTTAAAAATTCTTAAATTTAAAAAGTGTTACTTTTTTTAAAAAAACAAAAATTTTTAATTTTTTTAAAAACATTAAATTTTTTTAAACTGAACTACTCCTTCCGTCCCAAATTAACTGCTCAGTTTTGACTTTTTTTAGTCAAATTGACTATTTTTAGAATTAATAATTAAGCATATATAAACATATTTCTAAAATTATAAAATTTAGGATTAGTAATAAATTGTATATACTTTCTTTTGGTTATAATCTCTTCACCTATATTTTAGCAAAAATAGTAAAAAGATTAGTTTTAAAAATGGTCAATTTGACTTTATAAAGTCAAAACTGAGCAATTAATTTGGGACGGAGGGAGTAATATTTTTTTTAAAAATTCTTAAATTTAAAAAACGTTAATTTTTAAAAATTTAAAAACCGTTACTTTTCTAAATATTTAAAAAATGTTAATTTTTAAAAATTTAAAAAACGTTAATTTTCTAAAAAAATTTAAAATACGTTATTTTTCTAAAAAAATTTAAAAAACGTTACTTTTCTAAAAAAAATTGAAAACGTTACTTTTCTAAAAAAAAAATTAAAAAACGTTAATTTTCTAGAAAAATTTAAAGTTTTCCGTTTTTATAAAAAATTAACATTTTTTAAAAAAACAGACTTTTTTTTAAAAAATATTAGTTCAGTTAAAAAAAATTTAACGTTTTTTAAAAAATTAAAAAAATTCCTTTTTTATAAAAAATTAACGTTTTTAAAAAAAAACAGACTTTTTAAAAAAAATTGAATTTTAAAAAACTGTTTTAAAAAAAAAGACTTTTTTTAAATTAACAGATTTTTTTTAAAAAAAATAAATAGAATTTTAAAATTATTACTATTAATAGTAATTTATTATTATTATTATTATTATTTTGAAATTATTAGTATTATTATTATTATTAGTTTTGGAATTGTTTAGGTGAAGTAGTTAATAGTTTTGGTCATTTGTGCTATAATAATCCACCTGCTTGTCTTTTCTGTGTTCCACGTAAGTAAAAAAGTCAAGTCAACTTGCACAGTCAGCATTCTTAACGTTTTTTGGACCGAAAATCGAACGGAATGACCATTTTGTAAGTTTTTAAAAGTACAGTTATTCGATTGTAATAAAAAAAGTTTCGGTAACCACAATAAAACCGAACCCCAGTACAATGACCAAAACGTTATTTATCCCATTACCATACTGTATGACGTGCTGAGATTTCCTTTTATCTAATTTTCTCTTTTTCTTTTGTACGCTATTGACTTTTCAATCCCCAAGCAATGAATTTGTGTTCTTTCTATGTATTTCTTAAATTATATTTATGCTCTTACTTTATTTTATTTTTTAAAAAAAAATACTTAGCAGAAATATTTAAACACAAACAACTATTATTTATATGAAATTGATAAATTCACATGAAAAAAATAATATTTTTATATGAAAAATGTCGCTATAGATCTTATAACAACGATTTTTACCGTCGCTATATATTTATAGCGACACTTTTCATTTAAAAATATAAAAAAAACTATGTATAAATATCAATTTCGTATTTATAATGGATGATCAAGGATTTCAAATTGCAAGTAGTGCTATACACCACTTATTATTAGCTTGGAATATATATATATATATATATATATATATATATATATATATATATATATATATATATATATATAGAGTCCGGATCAGGTCCGGACTCTCGGATTTTATTAAAATTCGGATTTTTTTTTTTTTTGCTTTTTTTTTTGAAACAACTAAAAAAAAAATTATGGAATTGGAATTTTTACATTATACAGTGTTTTGGGTGTGATTTGGATGCCTATAACAAAACATGTCTGTACAGTCTGGGCAGACTGTACATATATTGGTTGGTGTAGGTATTAAAAACACACCCAAAACACTGTATTATTGAAAAATTTCAGTTCCATAAATTTTTATTTTTTTTTTAGTTGTTCTACAAAAAAAAAAAAAAAAAATTTTGGGTCCGGATTTTCTCCCGTCCGGGAGGTCCGGACCTGATCTATTTTCTATATATATATATAGAGAGAGAGAGGCCGGATCCTGTCCAGACTCCCGGACAGGTTTAAAATCCGGACCTTTTTTTTTTTTTTTTTTTGAAACAACTAAAAAAAAAAATTTATGGAATTGAAATTTTTACATAATACAGTATTTTGGGCGTGATTTGGATGCCTATAACAAAATATGTCTGTACAGTCTGGACAGACTGTACATACATTTGTTGGTGTAGATATTAAAAACACACCCAAAACACTGTATTATGGAAAAATTTCAGTTCTATAATTTATTTATTTTTTTTAGTTGTTCTACAAAAAAAAAGCAAAAAAAAAAAAAGTCCGAATTTTCTCCCATCCGAAAGGTCCGGACCTAATCCTGTTTATATATATATATATATATATATATATATATATATATATATATATATATATATAAGTAGCCATAGGTGAGACTTGAGAGGTGAAATTGTGTGTTTATTATTTTGTCAAAATTTTCTTGTCGTAAACTTAAGATTACCTCTGTTTTAAACTTAGACATAAAATTTAATTTTTAAGGTTAAACGATAACATATTAAATTTTAAATTAATATAATTTAAAAAAATATAAAATAAAATAAATTTGAGATTAATAATTTTTATTATATATTATATAATTATACTAATTAAAATTAAATAAATTTATATTAATTTAAAATTGAATATATTATTGTTTCGTGTATTAAGCAGTAGTCATAATCATCTGACCAGAAAGGGTGATTATGTAAATGACCCCCTCCCCCCCCCCCCCCCCTCCCAAAAAAAAAAAAAGAAGAAGTGGGCCCACGAATCTTCCAAAATATCCTCCCATATTCTCCCTTTCTTTACTATTTTTATTTAATAATTCCACCGACTAATTTCCCTTCACCAACAAACCAACCGTTTGATCAAAACTCCCGCCACGCGTACAACCGGAATTTGATATTTTTACATTAATTGAAATCGATATTTGACATAAAAATATGATATTTTTATATTGATTTATTATTATATAATTGTGACTTTCATTCCGAGGTAAAACATCAATTATAGTACAAAGACATTCATGAGAAGTGGCATCATAATAATAAAGTTCACCATTAAAGTGTATATAGTTTGAGTCCTTTCAATGAGACATTTTTTTAGTGACATTTCTAGTGATATTTTTATAATTTTTTTTTTGGTTTTGTTTTTTGTAGTACTTCTCAAAAAATATATATTATTTATTTCAACTGAAAATTTTATAAAAAATAATGTTTTAGGTGTAATTTGGATACATACAAGAAACAGGGTTGTACAGACAGTACAGGCTCTGTTTCTTGTATGTATCCAAATTATAACTAAAACACTATTTTTTATAAAAATTTCAGTTGGAATAAATACTATATATTTTTTGGGAGGTATTACAAAAAAAACCAAAAAAATAAATTAAAAAAATGTCACTAAAAAAATATCCCCTAGACTTATTGTATAGTTTTATTTGATTTTATAACATGAAAAGCATGCACGTTTTTTGTTTTATTTGATAGGATGCCATGCCTGAACCATAAACATCAATAATAATGGTCTACACCAATATTAGGTGGAAGTAGTACAACAAGTTAAGGTATAATTTAGTATTCGAGCAATGATTTAAAAATGGATAATAATATGCGTATATACTAATTGTATATAAAAACTAAGATTTATATATCGTTTATCGATAAAAATATATAAAATATTTAATTATAGATCTCATTTTTTATTTTATTTTTTTTATACTGTGTGCACAATTTTTTATGTATAATTATGCTGATAATGTATGAATAAAATCTTAAAGATTTGTATTATAGCAGATTATTCCTTGGTATAAGAAGATTCCATCTAACTGTTTTCATGTATTACAAACAGGCCTGTCAATAATTTAGGTATCTGGAAATTTCAAAATCAATATAAGTAACACAGACTTTTCGAAATATTTGTCGATATGTCCAAGTGGTTAAGGAGACACTTGAAATCTGTTTGGCTTCGCCCGGGCAGGTTCGTCAACGTTCTTAGTGTTAGGGGTGCTCATCGGTAAAAAATCGAACCGTACCGAAAAAATCGAACCGATACCGAACCGAAATTACCACAAAAACAAGAATCGAAACCGGTATCGAATTACCGGTTTCTGTACTGGTTCGGTACAAATTTGGTACCGGTTTTTTCGGTTCGGTTTTCGGTTATACCGCATGCATGGTGATATTATAATTATTAATAAATAATAATAATTAAATAATTTTTTTTAATATATTACCATTTGTTTTTTAAACTAAGAAATCATCTACAAAGACTACTAATCTGAAGCAAGCTAATCTGCTAATGTGTTATGTGTGCAGAGTGCAGTTGACTTTGAGTTATGGCCTTTAGCCTTATGCACTTATGCCTTATGTTTAAGTGTTTAACTGTTAAAGACTAAAGTACAAAGAGAGTAAAGTTAATATGTTTCGGTTTTTTGTCGGTAATTCGGTTCTTACCGAATTGTAAAAAACAAGTACCGCTACCGAAACCGAAAAATTAAAAAAAACCGAAAAATCGGTACCGAAAAAAACCGGTACCGCCGGTTTAAGTACCAACTGGTTCGGGAAAAAACCGAAAAAATCGAAATTTTTGCACACCCCTACTTAGCGTTGTTACTCCCTCCCTTCTTAAATAAATGTCGTTTAAGATTTTTGCACATGAATTAAAAAAGTCATTTAATACTATCATTTACTCCCTCCATCCCTAAATAACCGACGTTTTGAAAGTTTTCACACTTATTAAAGAAGTCATTTATTACTCCAATTTTGTCATTAAGATTTATATGTATTACCACAATTCCTTCCATTAATTAAAAAAAGATGTACTCCATATAGTTGTCTAGATAAATGAAATACTCCATATAATTGAGGGTAATAGAGAAAAAAATAAAATTAATGCTTCCTAGAAACTTGGTAACGTCAAATATATTGAAAAATTTTAAACTCCATATAACGTCAATTATTTAGGGATGGAGGGAGTAATAATTAAAATTTGTGTGAAATTTTATCACTACTCTTTTATCGGAAGTTGAAAACTATTAATACTAAGGGTGATAATTTTTTGGGACAATGAGAGAAGGTAAGGGTGATATAGGAAAGTAGCTAATTTATTCTCCTAGAAAGTTATAAAGGATAAATAATTTGAAACAATTTTTTTTTTCCAAAACGTCACTTATTTAGGAATGGAGGGAGTAATAAATATGAAAACAATTTTTTTGTTTTTTCTTTCAGGACAAATTTTTTTAACAAAGTTCTAAACATTCTTAATGCTACGTTTGGATTGAAATAATAAGGGTGGGAATGGAATGACTCATTTTAATGAAATAAAAAAAATTGTTTTTGGTTGCAATTGAAATGAATTAAGCCATTATTTTTTTTAAATTTTTGACTGAAATTTAACATTTTTGCCCAAGATTTCATGCACAAAGACTTATGAGTAGTTTTTTATTATTATTGAGCCATGAGAGTGTTAGGGAGAGAAAACATGAAATAACTCATTCCAACTAGAATAGAATGAATCATTCTAATCTCCATTTCATTCATTCAATCCAAACACAGCAGCATGCCCTTTTTTTTAGTTTTGTGGTGATAAATATAATAGTTATTTACACTTTCTAGTGTATTTTTACAAAAAATTTACAACAAAAGTGCATCCAAAAAATAATTACAGAATTAATACATTTTCAATATCTTATTTACAAAATTAGTGCATTTGATATTCTTTTAATTTATTTGGGTGTTTTAATGGTAACTGTTCCCGAACATTGCCCACATTTGTAAAATTCTATCCTCTTTTCTCTCTACGCCATCATTGTGTCTGTCGTATAGATCTGGTTACAAAAGGTTAATTGATCATGTGACCACTTCCCTCCCATATACATAATCGTAGACATCTAGAAAGAGAACGTAGGTATCGCGAGAGATGGAAGAGGTATCAATGTGGACAACACTGTCGACGGTGAAGACAGAGATGAAAGGAGCATCCTCTGGCTTCAATTCGCCTGAAGTTTTGTGGAAATATTGCCGGAAAAACAACAGACGATAAAGGATCAGAGAGTGATCGAGAGTTTCAAAGTGTTAATTTATTGTGATCAATTTTTTTTCTATAGTACAATTGGTAGCTAAATATTCATTCAAATGTAATCAATTCAGTTTTATTGGATTTGCAATTAATTATAAAAAAATTAAGAACAATTTCTAAGTGTTACCTGGATTTATTTTTTTTAACATATGCAATCATGAACAATTTTATTGATTTTTGCAATGGTCGTCGTCGGTACATTTTTTTTCACGGTGCAGTTGGTAGTCAAACCTTTATACAAAGGTAACCAATTCAGTTTTATTGGGTTACCAATTAAATATAAAAAAATTAAGAACGGTTTCCAAGTGTTACCTGGATTTATTTTATTCAACATGTGCAACCATTATGATCAGAGAGTAGTCGTGTTGCTTTCTCCTTTGATCTCTATACTTTTTTGGTAAGTGTTACGTGATTATTGTGTTGTACTTTTTTTGTGAATGTAGTAATTTTATAATTATTTTTTAATTGTTGTAGGGTAGTATAAAGAACCCTAAATATAAGTGGACAACAACAAAATTAACAAAACACTAATAGGCCCATTTTGTTTTTTCTGGGTTTTTGGTGATAAATATAGGATTCTTTACACTAATATACAACATTTAGAAAGTAATTACAAAAATAAAACATACACAAAATAATTACAAAAATAAAATAATCCAATAATAAAATTGCTAACATCACGCATACGTCGGTTACCGACTGCCCTATCTAACACTAACCGCTCCTAAATTCAAGCAACTGAACACAACATGCAACATTGATATCGGACAAATCCAAATCTTCTATCGACGTTTCCCTTTCGACTCACCTTTGAGATCGCGACATACAAAATCATCATCAACAACTAAGATCACAGCAACTTCAAGTTCAATTTCGGTAACATCTAAGATCGGAGAAGACGAAATAGAATACAAAATTATCATCAACTTCAAGTTCAGTAACCAAAAACAATATCACAGCAACTTCGATACAAATCTGAACTCTGAGGTATGTGAGTTTAAAGTTCGTATGCATATAGTTACCTATGGTTACTACGGTATTCGTATGTATATTGGTTACCTTTATTAAGTTTTTCACGATTAAAATGGTTACTACAAATTCCTATAGCGTTTGGTTGATTCATTCATATGTTTTAGATTATGGTTACTAAATAAATATAAACTGTTCACTAACTGTTTATTTGAATAATTTATAATTTTCAAACGAGTTCTACTGAATTTTTATATTAATGGTTACTCATCAAAAACATTGGTTACTGTCTTATGCAACTGTTGGTTACTGTCTATTGTTGTTTTGGTTACTGTATAACATTATATTGTTCAGTGCTGTCTTGGTTACTGTCTAATGATATCTTGGTTACTGTATGACAATATGTTGGTTACTGTCTAATGCTGTCTTGGTTGCTTTGTAACATTATATTGTCTAATGTTGTCTTAGTTACTGTATGAAGCTATGTTGGTTACTGTCTACTGATATTTTGGTTACGTTGAACATTATAATATCTAATGATAAGCTAGTTACTGTCTAATGCTTCCTAGGTTACTTTGTAACAATATATTGGTTACTGATTCATGATGATTTGATTACTGGGTAACTTTATTGTGGTTACTGCATATTGCTGATCTGGTTGCTGTTTAAAATTATAATGGTTACTGTATAATATTACTGAACAATACTGAATTGGTTAATGAAAAATGATGAATTAGTTACTGACTAATGTTGACTTTGATATATTAGTTACTAACTAATTCTGATTTATATTATTATATATTTGAGGTTACTCATTGACTACATTGTATTGGTTACTGTCTAATATTGAGGTGTATCAGTATAAAAATTATATGTATATATTTACCTATGGTTACTACAAATTCTCATGGTTATATATGGTTACTGAACAATTAAATGTATATAGTTACCTATGTATGAACAATTATATGTATATGTTTACTGACTAATGCTGAGTTGGTTACTGTTTAACATTATTTTGGTTACTGAATAATACTGATTTGGATACTATGTAAAAATATAATGGATACTCATTAATGCTGAACTGGTTACTGCATTAATGATTAATTGGTTACTGTAATATTGGTTGCTGAAGCATATTAATGCACACTTCTACTTATATTATTTATATTAATGGTTACTTGTTAGCTACATTGGTTACATTCTTACAAAAATTTGCCTTTAGTTGGTAACAAACAAATTATACTAGTTATTTTTTACTATAAAAATGCAATGCAGAATGTATTTATCTTGTGTATACTAAGTAAATATATGTTGGTTACTGTCTAATTTGGATTTGGTTAGTATATAATACTGACTTGGTTACTGTGTAATATTATCATGGTTACTGCATTATATTATTGTGTTTTATAGTGATTATATGGTTACTGATTAACTACATTGATAGGTACCTTCATACATTTGTTAGTCTTTAATTTGTAACAAAGTCATTACTGATTATTTTGGTTGTAAAATGAATGTAAAAATATTTTTTTTAATCTTGACTATTAATTACATATATCTTGGTTACTGTATAATATGTATTTAGATACTGTAAGGTGTTTATTTGGTTACTCTATACTGTTATTCAGTTTTATAATTGTTTCTTTTATATTGGTGGTTACTCATTGAATACATTGGTTACCTTCATACAACTGCTAATCTGATTATATATATTGGTTGTTGTATACTATTTAATTGGTTAAAGTATAATGTTTATTTGGTTGCAGTAACAATTTGATAATTTCTGTCAAGTTTGAAGTGACAGATTTTTGCGTTTTCAGATCCTAATTTCATTGGAAACGGGTCAACGATCAAAAGTCACTAGCTTTGCTGGTGAACTGCAGGGTTTTCTGGTCGAATTCCATCATTTAGGCCTTCAAAATTGCATGTAAAATTTGGTTTATTTTCTGGTTACTAAGATTATGTAATTTGGTTACTGTCTAATATTGATTTGATTACTTTACAATGTTTATTCAGTTGTTAGACAATGGCTATTGACAGTAACCAATACAACAAATTTAATTACTTACAGGAATATATAATTTTTTACTGCTAGTAACTATTAACCACATGGTTGGTAACTTTTTTGATAGTGAACAGTAACCAAAATTGATGTTGATTAATATTTTAATTTTTGATTCCATCATGAGTTATCAATATAAAGTAAACATATACATTGAACAATTGGAAACTGTTCTGAAATATTTTTATGTAAATTTGGTTATCCATCTAAAATAAAATTGTTACCTCTATATTCATATTTAGTTACCAACTGGCATAGACCATTTTTAAATAACTTTTATAACTATGTAATTTAAAAGTATCAATCAGCTAGATAAATGGGAACCCTCACATGTACATTAAGCACTTGATAACTGTTTCGATATAAGTTTTTAATTATTTGGTTACTAACAAAAATTAAAATGGTGTACAATAATAGTTGTCAAACGCAATTCAAACACAATTAAATAACAGTAAAACAAATATAATAAATAAGTAACCAAATAGTTACATAACAGTAACCATAATATGTTTTAATAGTAACCAAAATATAAAACAACCTGTGTATCCAGCATCTTGTAATGAATGTGATATTGTTTGTTTAGGAAACCAAATTATACTATGACATGTACATTTTACAATTGATATATGTCCTGAAACAAGATTGTAACTCTCTGGTTACTATCAAAACAATAGTTGATTACCTTTATATACATATTTGGTTACCAATTGTACATCTCAAACAATGTATACAACACAACTTAAAAGATACAATAAATAATAACTAAAATACCTCATTGATTGTACAATAATAGTAGTCAAAAATAATTAAATAACAGTAAAACAAATATAATAAATAAGTAACCAAATAGTTACATAACAGTAACCATAATATGTTTTAATGGTAACCAAAACATAATACAACCTGTGTATCCAGCATCATGTAATGAATGTGATATTGTTTGTTTAGGCAACCCAATTATACTATGACATGTACACTTCACATTTGATATATGTCCTAAAACAAGCTTGTAACTCTGTGGTTACTATCAAAAATAATAGTTGGTTACCTTTATATACATATTTGGTTACTAACTGTACATCTCAAACAATGTAGCAAACACAACTTAAAAGAAATAATAAATAATAACTAAAATACCTCATTGATTGTACAATAATAGTAGTCAAAAACCATTAAATAACAGTAACCATAATGTAACATAATAAAACAGTAACCACATAATTATATGATAGTAACTAGAACAAGTTTTAATGTAACCAAAAAAGAAATATCATGTAATAAAACTCAGTTCAGGCAATCTATATATACTATACAATTATATATTAACCAGAATAAAAAATAAAAGTAACCAAAATCCCACATCGATGACACAATAATAGTAACCAAACCATAAGATAACAGTAACCAAAACATAATAAAGAAGTAACCAGATAGTTATATGAAAGTAACCAGAACAAGTTTTAATAATGATAACCAAAACAGAAATAACCTGTATATCCAACCCAGTTTACATAAACTCCAATAAACATTACATACTCACAAACATTACAGACTCACAAATTATAACAAATTGTTATGAATATCCAACAAAATCAAAGTACGAAATAGGAAAAATTTAGCGCAACTCCCAAAATTATATTTGTACAAATTCAGATGGGGAAGAGTTGCCCAGATGTGCTGCCATCTCTACAATATGCAAGTTTAAACTGCCAATTTGGTATCGAACGAATGTCGCCAGAGAAGAAAAAACTCATAGTATGACAACATCACTTCAACCATGTACATATCGCATGGTAGGTTCCAAAAGGAGGCGGTTCCATCGTTTGAAGAAGTAGATTCAGTCCGTTGACGACGAGTGGCTTCAAGAGGAGTGAGAGAAATGGTAAGGGCGGAGAGAAGAAGAAGAAGAATAAGAAGAAGAATAAGAAGATTTTAGAGAGAGAAATACCAGAACAAAGGATATGGGAGTTGGGAGAAAAAGAAGGAAGAAGAAGAAGATTTTACGAGTTTAAAAATAACTACCAGATTTGCCATATCAGCCCATTAATACTAATCTCTTAAATTAAGGAATCCTAATTGCATTATTATTGTAAATAAATATGAAAAAGTGTAATATTTTGTAATTATTTTATGAATGTATGATTTTTGTAATTACTTTTAAAAATGTACTATAATATGTAATTGTTCCATAAATATATGTGGACATGAAATGGGCTTAATTTTAACAAAAAGGAAACGGATTCACTGTAAATATAGGATAATTCTATTAAGAATTTACCGTAATTCTATTAAGACGACTCAACATATATATGAGTATATACAATAGTAATTTCAAAATTCTAAAGTTTTAAAAATACGTGTCTAATGGTACTCTAATTTGACATAAAATAATCGTCAAATAAAATATTATATTTTATTGTACATATATTGTATAACGTATGCAGGCAGCGTACATATTGTTAATATAGTTTACTCGACATATAACGTATAGAACGTCATTAAAATTTTGACATTCTTAAACTTATTTATTTTTGAAAAAAGTTTATATAGCGCCTTTAATTGGCTAATACATGTAGGCCTACCTGAATTTGATGGAGCTCACCGCACACCAGTAAAGCCACACAGAGTACCTCGTTAGCGTATTTATTCCAACAACGAAGGGAATAGAGACCACAAAGAAGGGAAGCGAGACGCCAGAGGCGCAGAGCAGAAGACGGAGATAACAGAGTGACAGCAGCATAATTTGGCTGAGAGAGAAAGGAGATGGATCCAGACGCCGTGTCGAAAGCCTTTGTGGAGCACTATTACTCGACGTTTGATGCGAATCGGTCGGGCTTGGCTAACTTGTACCAGGATGGTTCAATGTTGACTTTCGAGGGTCAGAAGATCCAGGGCTCTCAGAACATCGTTGCCAAACTCACTAGCCTCCCTTTCAGTCAGTGTAAGCACACCATCACCACCGTCGACTGCCAGCCTTCAGGTCCCGCCGGTGGTATGCTCGTCTTTGTCAGCGGGACTCTTCAGCTTGCCGGTGAACAACATGCTCTGAAGTTCAGTCAGGTATTTTTACAAAAACCTTCATATGTATTTGGGTTTGTGTATGTACCTTCTTGTGATTGAGTTGTGGAATTCGTTATGTTTGTAGGTCTCGATTAGTGAATATTAGGCGCGCGGAACTTATTTAGGATGTGGATTTTTATAATTTGTAATGTAAATATGTGAACTACTCGGTATTTGGGATTTCTGAATTGCAAATTCCATGAATAGCTAATGTTTCAATGGGATATATGCTGATATGTTTTGAGTTGTTTTTGAGATGGGCCTGGATATTGCTGCAGAATTCTAATTAAATTAAGGTTGGATTTGAATGCGTCATTTATGGAATTGAGTGGGGCGAGGGCTGGTAATTCATATAATTCTACAAGAATGAAGGTCACACTGATAACCTATTCGTTTTTCATATGCTAGGGCTAAATATGACCATGTTAAGCACCTTTGACTTTTATCATAGGCATATATGGAGAGAGTCTTACATTCATCTGAGCATGGTTGTTTTAACATTTATCATAGGCATATATGGAGAGAGTCTTGCATTCATCTGAGCATGTTTGTTGAGGATTAATTGATGTGAAGAGGTGGTGGGTGGGGTGGGGTGGGGGGGGGGGTCTTGTAAGTGCGAAAAAAATATTTTTTGATTGTCACACTTAGGGAAGTCACTAAGCATGAACCACATAGTCTTCGTAGTTTCAAGGAACTAGAGCTTTTGAAGATTAGAAGTCAACCTTGATGCGGTATGGAAGAAAATCAAGAAGTTTATTAATAATTTTGTATTGCTATTTAGAGATAAATATTGAATTATTAATGTAATTATTTTAGTAGGATATTTTAGAAGTTTTAATTATAATAGTAGATTTTAATTAGGAGAGTTTTAATTATGGTAGTAGATTTTAATTAGAAGTTTTAATTATAATAGTAGATTTTAATTAGGAGATTGTTCCCTTTTTAAATTATAGGGCTTTTACTTGATCCCAAGTATTAATCCCAAGTATTGAGTTTTCTATTTAAGAATTGTAATACTTCATTATTTTACAGATTATTGAATGAATTGATTTGAGATTGAAGCTATGTGCTTTTGTGTGTATTTCTTTACCGATTCTCTGTGGGGATAGATACCTCATTACTTATTTCCACCTTGTCCTACTTCAAACCTTTTTTTATGGTCATTGGCTTTGGCAAGCAGCTGCCACTGAAGCTAATAAGTGCTATATTACTAAGTACCGATGTTTTTCAAAATTTGGTGCTTAGTCGTGTTATTAAATTAGATTCATCTAGAAAAAATAGCTACTAAACTGGACTTATCAAGAAAAGAATGTGCTATTATGTTTGAGTAACCAACGTCTTTAATTCACATCATGCTGGAAGCCTGGAATAATTTTGAGTTCTTGTGAGCCTCTTACAGCAGAAAGGTACTTGTTTGCCCCGTCAGTTGAACAAATATGATTTCTAGACTATATTGATCTTGTTAAGTTCGGTGATTATACCATTTCTGTAATAGTATGGACATATTTTCCAACATAGCTTTCACTGTAGTATGAGACTTGAGTTGGTCTCTATATTAGAATTTATAGAGGATCTGGAAAGTAGTCATAAAGTTAACCTGGTTTGCGTTATTAGGTTTGTTCGTCTTATATCCTTGTATCATCTATATTAGGTTTGTATGTCAATGTTGAGTATAATTTTTTAATTCAGTGTTAGTAATAAATAATCTTTAGCTAGTTATGACTTTGGCCATCGACTATGTTCATGTTTTTGTAGGATGACAAATGAGGCTCTCCTTCTATCTCTGCATTCCATATTCTTTTTTTGCTGGGTGCCTAAAATTCTGTTTATTAACAAATTTGGTTGTTTGTGTAATTGTGTGTTAGTAAAATTTGTAAATTCTGCTTAGAGATTCCGTCTCCCATAGTGGAACCCCCATAATTCTCTAATTTTCACGTCCTGACAAGCTTGGTTTTATTTGTTTATTTTCAAAATTAAGGGAAACTTTATACATTATTGGTTATTTATCAAAAGAAGCACAATTATGCTCTACAATGTTAGCTACGTCTCTTAAATACTTAAATTTCATTCAACAACAAAAACAGTTTTTTGATGGAATATGTTGCTACAAATTTTTATGGTTTAGTATTAGGTAAGCAAAACATAAAAACGTTTTTCTGAAGTTATGAGTAGCCTGATATGTCCACTCAGTAGTTGTTAAATAAGGCAGAAAATTGCTCTTTTAGGGCATTATCTAGTTGCAGCCATTTAGGATGTCTTGTTTATTTGTTTTCATGTCTGTGGCTTCTTGCATCCTTTTATTACTTTTCCAGAAATAGAGTTATGATATCATAAGGACCTAGCAAAGTCACTGATTTTTTTTTCCAATGCTTAACATATGTTTCATCCAATACACGTTTAATACATTATATATTTAACTAAAAAAGTGATTTAATTACTATTATGTAAACTAGTTTTAGCTATGTTTGACACCCTCATCTAATGACTGGATTACACTTGTTACTTGTATCTGATTCTTTACAATGATGTGGATTTAATTAATCAACCTCTTTTCCTTTCTGAGTTTGTATATATTGTGTGTGTGTGTTTCCTTTTGATAGGTACTCATATTTGGAACCTGTCTTCTATGATTTCCTTTGTGGGTGGAATTTGCTTTGAGGTATCCATGTGAGGGCATGGGCATCTTAGAGAAATTTAGAGTGAAAATGCGGCACAATTGTTTCTGAATTGTTTTAATCAGTGGCTACATATTTTTGCAGTAATGCTGAGCGGCGTTTTTCCTGTGGTGACTCTACATAGTATTCTAAGATATTTGTTAAATGTGATTGTCCTTAAACTCAACATAAGAAAAGAATTTAGCATATATGGGTATGTTAGTGTGTTTATATCTAGGTAAGTTTGAAGGAGGAGAAAGAACAATGATTGGCTTCTTTTCAACACTTCTAATGTTCCTTTCTTTGAAATACAATACTATCTGAAACCAGTAACTACTACATTTTCTCTTTAGAAGCATATTGTATTGGTGCTGAGGGGTTTGAGCAATTTTAGGTGGTCTAGTGACGGAAAAAATTGATGTGTTCAGTATCCTAGTGTGCATATGCTATTTCATCAATTACGAACGCTTCTATATCTTGCATATGTTATTTTTTTATTTTAGATGCACATGCTACTTCATCGATTAGACGATTATGACTGTTGATAATTTATTTATATTTATTTGCTCATTTACCATTGCTTACTTTACCTTTCTTCGGCCTCTTTCTTGGTGCACAGATGTTTCACTTGATGCCGACGCAACAAGGAAGTTTCTATGTGTTGAATGACATATTCCGCTTGAATTATGCTTGAAGTCAAGGGACAAATCTATATTGCAACCATTTTCTTTGGTTTGGTTTCCAGTTATTAAAAAGGTTTGCTAGAACTTATATACATTTTAGGGAATTGAGAGATGATGAATTAATTTCTCCTGCATTGCCGTTTTCTTAATTCAAATTTGCAGTACTTTTTACTTTCCTGTTGTGAATCTTGTGATTGAATGAATTGCAAATTGAACTTCCTGAAATGAATGTTCTATTTCTCCCCCCTCCTCTCTCTCATGTGTTTTTTGCCATCAAATGTTGTTTTGGAGAGAGAAACAATTTCATTGCTAATCAGGACTCAATTTTGATAAGCATGATAGAAGCCTGGGATTCTGCTAGAGGATTGTCTAATAAATCTGCAGCATTGTGCTTTCCAGTTGACATTTTAGTTGATCGATGTTGATCCTAATTTGGTTTATGCCCTTGTGCAAGTAAGATTGTGACAAATTATAAAGACAAGGAATTGACAGTGAAGAATAGTTTCACAATGATCTCCTCACATGAATAGTAAGTGGGTTCCATCTTAATGCGAGAGAATACATTGTGGAATTATAATTTTCACTTGTACAAATATTAATTTCTAAAGATAAATCTTGCTTCAAAATGTGACCAAATAATCTATTATTGAAATACTGGAGTGCTTGGCTTATTCTGGCATGAGATCAGATAGGTAAGGACCATTGAACGCAAAGAATTAACAGTATGGTGGCATAGCTTACATCCAGTATAATTCAAGAACACTATCTATACCTGCCCAGAGTGCATGGGGGGAAGGACTAACTTGTATTGCTAGCACTTGGACTTGGAAGCAAGCTACCTTGTACTGCAGGGCAAGCTGAAGTCTTGTCCGATGATGTTGAATGATCTTCATGATGGCTTGATCATTGAAGAGCAAATTTAAGCAGCAAGAAGCCAACCCAAGTAAAGAAATGTTTAACCAAGAAAGAGATAAAAAAAAGAAGAACATATGAAGTTCAATGAAGAGGGATATTAGTATTTATATAGTTGGCATAAACAGATCATGAAGTATGTATGTGAATTCCAATTGCAACAATCAAGATGGTGTATATACAAAAGTACAAGACTGCGTGAACTAGAATGGCAATCCCACTGGTGTACATGTTCCCAAATTCCATCACTCTTGTCCTTGCCGGTAACTGGAATAGCAGCCCTGGTGATAATAGTATGAACATCACCACCGCCACCACCACTGGTCCCCAATCCGTGCCCATTCTCCTCTAAATATAAAATATGTGTGTGTGAAGTATTTGATACACAAAGGAAAATGATTGTGTTTTCAAATATGTAACTAATTTGCTTAGTGAAGAAGAAGCAGCTGATGCTAATCTTATAGACAAGAAAAAAGGACACTGGGATTAAAAAGGAGGAAAGGTATATATATATTGTGGTAGTGGGGGCATGCTTAATGGAAATCTAAAGAACCAACTTTTCCCCCTCATAAGCTTCCAATAATTCTTCCCTTGAGTGCTACTTTTTCATTGCTTTTTTAGAGATTTATGCAGGTAGTTGTCTCTATAAACTATTGCTTTGGAAAAAGCAGGTCCATCTGTAAAATTGAAGCTGCTAAAGCTAGGTGGTCGGTTTTGGAATGCTTACTAACATGAGTTCTCTCTTTATCCCAACAGGTGCTTTGTGAAGCTTAACTAGTAGAGCTCACTATCAAGTCCTTTGTTATATGCAAGTGTATAACTATCTCATATTGTCCGATTATGAATGGAAAATATCATAATTTACGTAATATAAGACGTTTTAGAGGGAATTTTTTCCCCATAATATAAGACGTTTTTCATATATTTAGGATAACTAATAAGGGAATTAAGGAGAAAATGTGGGTGGAAATGAAAAGTTGCAGAGTCCTTCTAGGGGGACATTTTTTTGCTGACATTCTAGCGACATTATTTTTTTTTATTTTATTTTTTTGTAGTACCTTTCAAAAAATATATATTATTTATTTCAACTGAAATTTTTGTAAAAAATAGTGTTTTAGATGTAATTTAGATACATACAAAAAACAGAATTTGTACAGTCTGTACAACTCTGTTTCTTGTATGTAGTAGAATGTCAGCAAAAAAAAGTCCTCGTAGAATTATTCAAAGTTGCATGTTGGGCTCGCAAAATTGAACGTACAAGAAGTAACGGAGAGAAAGAGACGAGTACTATTAATGAAATTAATTACTTAGCATTGCTATTAATGAAATTTCAGAAGACAAATAATCCCAGATAGAATTATTTGTTCCATGCATTATCCGTTCTATTCCCCGCCTGGCGCCTGCTTATGTCTATATCTAGTCGAGAGTACGGACCTACGTAATGGAAAGGAGGGAGTATCTCATAAAGAGAGGCCTATATCAAGTTTGCATATATTTTCCCAATTCAAACTTGCAAAATACAGAAGTTGGTCAATATCTCAATTTCTTTATCTTGGACTTTTTTCTCCTTGTTTTTGTATTTTTGATATTTGATGAATTAAAGTTTTTAATGTTTATCAGCAAAATACTACCAAATTTTAAGAAAATTTAGCACAAATAAATGGTTTTTTATTTGTTTTGGCTATGCATGTCTCTCTTTTGTACAGTACATACTAATGAATGCTTATTAAACGGTGTGGGCTGATGAAGAAATCATTTTAAAGACCAACTGGACCCCAAATTGGGTTCAACATGACCAAACCTAATGATACCCAAATCATTTTAACTTCATTCGTTTGTTCAGCTTGTGGTAAAATTCAAATTGTTGGACACATACCTAAACAACTCTCAAACTTTCAGCTACATTAAAATAACTCCTGATGGCAATTCTTATTAGCATCTGCTTATATAGACGTATACCTAGTGGTAGAATCTGTTTTAAGATTTGCTAAAAATAATATGGACATCTGTAGTCCATCAAAAATCTCATGGTGCTGAATGTTTCTCCATCTGCTATATTCTGTAACAAGAATATCACCAAATCACAAAGTACATGAGCTGAAAGAAAATGGCCTCTACAAATCTCAATAATACCTATACTAGTCAAAAACATAATTTCAGTCTTTGATTGGCAGAAACTCTAGCAATCACAACTTTGGCACTCTATGCCAGGGCAACGTAATAATACATTTCTTTGTAACTTACAGGTTTTGTAATATTCTCTAACTAAACCAATAATAATACCCTCCTTTCTCGACACTAGATGCATGTCACGGCTCCATGAGAGTTTCCATGCTGTATGAAGGAAAACATAAGAGTATTGTTAATAAATCATAATGATCGTAACGACATAGACTGTTTATGTAAATTATAGACTGTTTAGGAATTTCATACCACGAACAAGACTAAATAAGCCGACTTTAAAGATCATAATCGACGTGCATTTAGAAACAAGCAAGGGAAAAAAATGTTGAGAAATAGGTTGTTCAATAGGAATAAACAAAAATCAATAATACCTGATCAAAAGTTCAAAGTTTCTACGACACGTCAACTCTTATGCCAAGCTCAAACAATAGAGAAGCAAAATAGGCACACCAACAATCTATTCTGGAACGGTGAGTGACACTAGTTTGCAATATATTGGAGAATGCCGACAGACTATATGCTTTGATTGATAGAAGTAGGACCAGCAAATAAACTTCTATTACCAATAAAAAGGTTGAATTGTTCCAATTATGCACATTCCTATTCTTTCCAAATTTTTATTTTTTCTTCATGAGTAACTGATGTAAGGTAGTCCAGGAATTTAAGTCCTATACCCATAGTAAAAACACTACGACTAACACAGCATCACTTGCTTATTAACGTGTTCAACTTATCAACTCCACCACCAGAATATCTAATTTGTCTACAATCTCAACCATCACAAGAGCTAAAACATTCCCACATTATAACTTCCACCATTGACAAGCTGCAATTAGCAGCAAAATACCTTCATTTCCTTAAAATTCCAAAAACTAAATTAACATCAAGGAAGATGATAGACAATTAATGTATAAAGCTACAAACTTTTTAATCCAGTAAACCCTGCCTTAATACCCGTTGAAGAAATCAGTCAATCATCTGGTAGAATTCCTCAAAAAATCATAATTATTACATAAAAATCATTTACACGAAAGAGACAGATTAATACTACTACCTCCGTTCCGTTCCAAAATTAGGGATACATTTTGACTTTTTAAAGATAATTCGCAAAATCCTAAAACTCAAAATTGATATAGTTTTGTTAAGTTTTGGAAACAACAAAGATGATAATCAGTAACACTTTATAGTTTATAGTTAGTACTAATTAGGTCTTGAAGAAACAAAAATACTCATCCAGCATCAACAAAATAACTAACTTCAGTTCAAATGATACCAAACTAGGATAAGATAAGATAAGATAAGAGAGAATTCTTATCTTATTGCAAAAACAATAACAAAAAACAGAACAGGGGAATTTTTTTTCAAATTAGTAGAAAAGCATTAGACAAATAACAAGAAGAAATTAAGGATATTGCAATATATGTGTATTACATACATACCCTTGTGGGAGGAAGATGATGGAGAGAGAAAGGCGCGGCCCAAATGAGACAAACCGGAGAGAATAGCAGCAAAATAGAACAAAAAGACCAAAGCAATTACCCAAGGCATCAGTATGAACCCAATCACAAATATAACAGAACCAAATAACATTAACGCTATGGAAATCCCCAGAAATAGAGATGCAAAAGCCGCCGGAGAAACTTGTGAGGAAGAGGAAGAGGAAGAAGAGGGAATTACAGAGGATGGGCCGAAGAGGGTAGGAAATGGAATTGGAAAAGGAGATGAGCCAAGAATGTGAATTATCATTTCACATAGCTCGTAATAAACCCTATTCTGCTGTCTGCTGATGATTATGATCTTCTTCTTCTACTCCCATCGGAAAACCCATTACGCCTAAATCATAACGGAATAATAAAAATAAGAGGATGTGAAGAAATATCAGTCAATTGCCCCAATTCATCACATAGTGATATTAAATTAAACCATTTATCGCCTGCCTGAGTGAAGAAGATAAGAATAGAAAGGAAGAAGGACGTTATGGAGCGAGGAAAAGTCCAAAGACAAAGTCACGATCATGCTGTATTATTGCAGGGTTGCCTGGTTTTTACTAAAATCGATGCCTAAAGATAAGCAATTGGGTGTCAAGCCCGGTCAAGAACTTCGGCTTCTTTGTCTCTCCTCAATTTATATGACATAAATTTGTCTGGGTAAAAACAAACACTGATATCATAATACCACACTCTTGTTTCCGAGTCTTTGACTGAAAATAAAAATGGAAAATTTAAGTTAGTATAGAAGAGAAAAATATAAAATTTATGATTTCTTATATATTATTATTGGGTTTCTAATAGAAAAGATAAATAAATTTATATTAATTTTGTTATGTTTATAATGTAAAATGTATGATATGATTAAAAAAAATTATTTAAATTATTTAGTCTTAAGAGTGTTACCTTATGCTCTTGCATTATTTTATAATAAAAATATTTTAAAAATTTCATTTTGTATATTATTATACAAAACCACGTCGTTTTCTTTTTTTGCCTTTAGTTTTTCATTATAATCAGTTTATTTTTGGAGAGAAAATATTATATTTTCATCCTTTTTTTTTCTTGGTCATTTTAAAACTCAATGGCTAATAAGGAAAAGAGAGAATCTTGGAGTTCGTGCCTGCCGTGAAATATTGTTCTGTCGTCGTGTATTATTGAAGCGTTTCTAGTTAAATTTCAATATGGGGATGTAGCTCACATGGTAGAGCGCTCGCTTTGCATGCGAGAGGTACGGGGTTCGATACCCCGCATCTCCATTTTTCACAAGCCAACTAATATGGGTCTGGGCCTGGGCCGATTTAATGTCTTAAAAATCTGACACTGGGCCGGCCCTGGCTGAAATTCGGTTATCACAAATAAATCATTAGCCCCAGGTTTTTATTTATCAAAACGTGGAAACTCCATAACCTGAAGTCCTTGCAGAAATTCGGTCTTTAATTACATTATTATTTGAAAATAAGAAAGTGCTCACATAGTATTATTTTTTATTTTATTATTTAAGTCATATCATACATTAGCAGCAATACAGTTTTATTTATGAGATTGATTGATATATAAATTATTCATCTCATTATAAATAGCCAAATATTTTAGACGAGCTTTAATCTGTTAATGTACTCGCTCACAAGCTAGTCAAGTTTAAGCGTTTTTCTAATAGAATTCAAGTTGAATATAATTGAGCTTGAGTCGATCGAGTCTAATCGAACTTGATTCGAGCCAAGTTTTAGTAGGGTCTAATCAAGTTGAAGTAGAATTTAGACGAATTGAGCTTAAATAAGCTAACTTCAAATTGAACACAATACATAAATGAATTTTAGTCGAGTTGATTGTTTTTTTAAATTTATAATTTATTTAAAAAGCAAGACATATAAATTTATATATTAGAAATGATATTAATTTAAAATTTATTATTTTATAATTATTAATAATAAATCATGTCAATTTAATTTTAAAATAATTTTAAGTAGATATTTATAAATTAGTAATAATTTTATAATTTTAAACTAAAAAAGTACATAAATATAAAGAAAGTTGCAACATTTTAAACGATTATCGGGATGTATAATTAATCATGTCAATTTTAAAATTTAAAAAAACATAAATTTATTTTAAAAAAATAGACGATCTTATATTTTGGAACTTTATATGTGTGTATATATATATATATATATTGGCAGCCTTTTACATATTCATGGAAAGATCATACAAAGCTGTGGACATTAATGCTTAAAGTAGCTAGCTAGAAAAAGTACCAAAAGGCTTAAAGCATATATAATTATTAAATATTTTGGAGCAAATTAAGTTTAGTACGTAGTAATATTATATCAATCTCAAGTAGTAGTAGTAGTAGTAGACTATGTTTGAGTTTAAACGCTTAGACTAAATCGCTCTCGAACGCCAGAAATATAAGTAGCAGCTTTCATATCAATGCTTTCGTCTCCAGCAGCATACAGGTGGGCGGTGGCGGTACTGGCGCGGGGGCTATGATCAAACTTCCAATACGAGTCGGGTATAACTGCAAACCCTACCGACGGAGTAGAAGAAGAAGCAATATTTTGCTTTGCAATTGGTTGATCAGAGATTATTTGACTACTACTCGAATTTGAGGATGTTCGATGAAAATTAGACATTGTCAGCTGCTTGGCCTTCATCATCAAACCCTTGCCCAGCTTGTACTCCATTAATTCTCACCTACTTCTATTCTTTCTTCGATCTTGTTTGTTTAGTAATCTGCAATATATATATATATATATGCGAACTGGCTAGATATATAAATATATATGATGAGGTTTAAGTACATGGAGTGTAGGTGTGTGTATATATATATATATATATATATATATATATATATATATATATATATATATATATATATACTAGATGTATCCCGTGACTCCGGCATTGTATGGACGGTGGGATTTATCCCAAACTTTGAACGGTCCAGATAATTTATTAAGTGAAAGAAAAATTCAAAATTATTTATATTTTATTATATATATATATATATATATATACTAGTTTGCTGGTCTTATGGTTGTAGTCGGAAGTGGTTAGTATGAAATTTATTTTTGGATAAGTTGATCAATTGGCCAATAGAGTACTGACACGCAGACGAGACTCTATGTGTGTCAATATTTTACTGACCAATTGACTAATTTATCAAAAAATAAATTTCATGCTAACCAGATACGTTGTAGTCGGTCTTGTAGTAAAGCTAGCGTTCAGATATATATTAATTGAGAATGTGTGTGGTCCCACATTATCTGTCCACAAATATCTCTCTTTCACTTTCAGAATTTTTAAGATTTTTATTGTGTTATACTACATGCATGCATGGTTAAAGATAAGTTCCAATTATTTGTTATGATTTATTTTTTTGAATATATACTTTTAAAGTGGGATATCAATACAAATATAAATAAATTACATAAAATAATCTTTGAATTATATATATATATATAGATATATAAATAATTTTATCCAATTCAGATGAAACCTTCCCAATATATTGAATTGTTGTAGAGTTTATATACATCAAGAGTTCTCCCGGCTGAATTATGGTTCTTGAGACTTTGAGTAATTAATCAAGTTGCCAGTTTTAGAGCCTTTACTATTTTTTATGGAGTCAACTATCATAACAAAAACTGTGTGTGAACATAAAATTTGAATATAAAAATTAAACATAATTATATTTAAATTTTACTTATTTATATTTTGACTCCACTTAAAAGAAGTCCTATCATAATGTTTACTATCAGTTAGAGTTTAGACAACTCTTTATATTTAGAAGAAAGTATACTGTTGTTCAGATAAACAAAGGATTTTTTCTTTCAAGTCTTCGAACCAAATTAAAGGATAATAATGAATGCACGGAATTGTTCTTATAATATATATTCTATTATTCCTAATTTTGTTTAAGTGAAGATTTGTAGTATATATCTCATACAGTTGATTCACTATTTAATTAAGTAGATTAGTTGGATCCAGAATATATATGATAAATTCATTGGGCCAATCTAGGCACCAACGTGTTGATTAATTATTTGACTTCAAGTACTGGCGAACCCATAAATTTTATGTTGTGGAGGCGAGTATCTATTTTTAATAGGACATATTTAATTATAAAAAAAAATCCATATATTCCGGATACATAATCTACTTTAAGAGTACGTAATGCTACATATATAAATTATTCTATAAATATTTTACAAACTGTTAATGTGACATACTCCACCTCAGCATATTGATCAATAAATTGTTTCAATATAGTCTCCGGTCTCACACAATATGCTAATTTGGAGTATTCTACGTCAGCCGTTTGTAAAATATTTGTAGAATAGTATGTGTCTGTAGCATTATTCCTACTTTAATTAGTTAAATAATGTGGTTAGTTAAAGAAATACTCCCTCCGTCCCAAATTAATTGCTCAGTTTTGACTTTTTAAAGTCAAATTGACCATTTTTAAAACTAATCTTTTTACTAATTTTGGTAAAATATAGGTGAAGAGATTATAACCAAAAGAAAGTATATACAATTTATTATTAATCCTAATTTTTATAATTTTAGAAATATATTTATATATGCTTAATTATTAATTCTAAAAATAGTCAATTTGACTTAAAAAAGTCAAAATTGAGCAATTAATTTGGGACGGAGGGAGTATTAATTAGGGGAGTGGTTAACATGAAGTTAACTTTAGTTAATTAGTCGGGAGGTGATCTCTCTATGCGTGTCAGTACCGTATGATCAACTTAACATGAAATTAACTTGATGGTAATCATATCCAAAATTAAGTTGGAGAAATATATATTCCCAACACTTTTCATGTTGTTCCTTTCTTTAAATATAGATAAGATTTATATATATATTCTCACCTGATTGGTACGTGGAACATTTTCAAGTGGCTCTTGTGTTTTTTTTTGGCCCATTTGAATATATCTAAGCAGCACTGACGTGAGTTCTTTAATATATTGATGCTCAAACATTCCTATGAGAGTCTGACAGTCGTTATGATGCAACAGTATCCTCCATCCATATATCCGCCTTTCTTTGAGAGGACCTTACCTTGGTTACAAATTAAATCTTCTTCGCACTAGTCATGTATATATCCACTACTAGAAAAGCTAGCTCATGTGATTATCAGATTATATGCCATTTGCAAAATTGATATGATCACAGTCATGAATATGACTCAAGATATCAATGGATAAAATACATAAATATCCTCACTTTTTAATATCACGAATTTTAATAGGAGTCTTATTTAATTTGGTATAAGAAGGGATCATATATATATACTAGCTGGGTCCCGTGCCTCCGGCACTGTATGAACTGTAGAATTTATCTCAAATTTTGAACGGTCCAAATGATTTATTGAGTGAGCGAAAAATTCTAAATCATTTGTATTTTATTAGATAGATTAGTATTGAACGGTTAGATTTATCCCAAGTTTTTAACGGTCCCGATCTTTTAATAGCTTGAGCGGGAAACTTAGTTTTTTCAAAATCAATTGTGTTTTGTATAGATAGATATATATATAGAGTCCGGATCAGGTCCGGACTCCCGGATTTTGTTAAAATCCGGATTTTTTTTTTTTTTTTGCTTTTTTTTTTTTGAAACAACTAAAAAAAAAAAAAATTATGGAATTGGAATTTTTACATTATACAGTGTTTTGGGTGTGATTTGGATGCCTATAACAAAACATGTCTGTACAGTCTGGGCAGACTGTACATACATTGGTTGGTGTAGGTATTAAAAACACACCCAAAACACTGTATTATTGAAAAATTTCAGTTCCATAAATTTTATTTTTTTTTAGTTGTTCTACAAAAAAAATAAAAAAATTATTGGGTCCGGATTTTCTCCCGTCCGGAAGGTCCGGACCTGATCTATTCTATATATATATATATATATAAATTTTAATAGGAGTCTTTTCTACTGTTTTCTTTGGATAAGGAAGACAAAAAGAGTTTCTATTAGTGCGATATTCTTAGCTATCAATTAAGTAACTTGCATGCATGTTCGGCCTATTTTATCAAGTGCACGACTGCATTTTAGATTATTACCGTACTTAATTTGTCAATGGGGAATATATATCATGATAATCCATGCTCTCCCTCCTCCATTTTATTGGATATATATATCTTTTTACTTTATTTTGATTCATTAATTTTTAATCTTGATATATTCATTTTTTTAAAAATATATCATAATTACTAGAAAAATAAGATCAAATAGGTGCATGATAGACTTTGTGACAGTTTTTAATAACAATCACAAAAGATAATAATTTGTGATGAGCTTTTGAGCAATCACAAAATAGTAATATATATAATGACTCTTAGTGATGATCAATTTTGTCATCAATGTATTATAATTGTGATGATCATGTCAATTAATAACCAAATTTTTCACCCAAAATAATTTTTTATTTTTGCGACGCACTAAACCATCACTTATGGATGTACTCCTTTATATTTATGCTATCACTAATATTTTAATAAAAAAAAATCAAAGTAGCTAGATGATGTAAATGAACAGAAGATCATAAATCCTTGACGACAAGGGATTATTTTCTGATCGAATACGTAATTGGGAAGAACAAACCTTGACAAATAGAAACTTCCAAACCTTGACAAAAAGTGTAGCTAGTAGAAGAATTAAGAAGAAGAAGAAGAAGAAGAAATATCAGCTGGGATTGTTTTCTGATCCCTAATTAATTATTTGACTACTACTTGAATTAATTACTCTTATTTGAGGATGTAATTCTACTACTCGAATTATTTTTCTTTCTTAATTAATTAGAAATTTAATTGTTTAGTAATCTGATCTGATCTGATCAACTACGTACGTACGTGAACCAGATGCTTGAGTTTTATATATACAACTAGTTTAATTGTTGGTACTGTAATGGTCTTACGTACGTACGTACCAAATTATTAGGTGTTCATGCATGATAGAATCTCTCTCTTGAGTTATACTTTTAATTCATGGTTAAAGTCTTAAAGAAAGATACGTTAATTAATTATTTGAATGTTATTAGTATTCTTCGATTCGTTTTTGAATTAATACTTTTAAAGTGAAAAGTGGAATTAATGAAGAATTCTCCGTAAATGACATCTACACCCTATTGGTAATAATTAATTCAAATATAACAATAAGAAACAAATTAAGAATTAAAGTATCACGTATGTACAAGAGGAAAAAAAGTCCCACTTTAAATAATAAAAAATTAATCACACAATGATGTGAATTTAACCAATTAAAGGCCTAATTAATTTAGTCTTCTCTTGTTTATTCGGAAATAACTAGTTTGTTCATGTTTTAAACTAAAATTTTAAAGGTTCAAGAGTACTTGAGACTTGAGCAAAGTTATATATATATATATAGCCATATTTAATTATCCCCTTTATTTTTGACTGAGTTAACTTATCATAACGTTCACTACCACATATTAGACAACTCGAAGGTTTAATTTCTTCTTAATTTTAGTATTGCAAGTAATTTCCAACCAAATTAAAGGATCGATATATTCCATGTGAAAGATTCATGTCCAAATATATACTTATGCTATTATTCCTAATTTACTTTCGGTCGGTCAAGAGATTAATTTGAAGTATATATCTCTTACAGTTGATTCACCGTTTATTTATTAAGTATATTAGTATTTAATTGGGAACCAGAATATATATATATATATATATATATATATATATATAGTCCGGATCCAGTCCGGGATCCCGGACTCTTTTAAAATCCGGATCTTTTTTTTTTGCTTTTTTTTTGAAACTAAAAAAAAATTATGAAATTAGAATTTTTACATAATACAGTATTTTTGGCGTGATTTGGATGCCTATACCAAAATATTTCTGTACAGTCTGGGCAGACTGTACATATATTGATTGGTGTAGGTATTAAAAACACACCCAAAACACTGAATTATGGAAAAAAAATTAGTTCCGTAATTTTTTTTTAGTTGTTCTACAAAAAAAAAAATAGGGTCCGAATTTTGATCAGGTCCTGAAGTCCGGACCTGATCAGTTTCATATATATATATATATATATATACGGGAAGGATCAAGAGCATAATCCTTAAATAGCATAACGCCTTAAATAACATAATTTTATCAAAACGACGTAGTTTTGATAAGACGCGGTGACATTTTTATAAATACGCGGTGGCATGGTATTTACAAAAATGTCACCGCGTCCCTCCAAAATTACTTCATTTTGATAAAATTAAGTTATTTAAGGCGTTATGTTATTTAAGAATTATGTTCTTGATCCTTTCTATATATATATATATACATATATATCTATCTAATAAAATACAAATAATTTTGAATTTCCCGCTCATTCAATAAATCATCTGGGTCGTCCAAAGTTTGGGATAAATCTCACCATCCATCTATCTAATAAAATACAATCTATCTAATTCTATCTATATATCTATATTCTATATATCTAATTATATCTAATAAAATACAAATGATTTTAAATTTTCCGCTTACTCAATAAATCATCTAGGACGTCCAAAGTTTGAGATAAATTCCACCATCCATCTATCTAATAAAATACAAATGATTTTGAATTTCTCGCTCAACGTTCATAGTGCCGGAGGCACGGGACTGTTGCTAGTATATATATATTACTCGATCTAGTACTTGTACAGTCGTGAGTCCTTGCATGATTCTAGACTTTAATTTGCTTTTGAAGTGACTAGGGTTGTTTTTGTGGGGATACAAGCTAGCTAGTATATACTGCATTTGTATTTTTATTTTTTCTAGAATAAATTTTGGTTAGTCCCAAGGTTAGCTGAAACCCAATTAGCAAAGATATATTAAGAAAAATCTTGATGCTAGCTAGCTATATATTTCAAGACTTTAATGGCCAGATTTCGAATGAATTCTTCTAATATTCTGTGAAATTTATATTTGACCTGATTATTCACATATAAGGCTATAAAATGAATCAAACGGTTAGGGTTTAATTCGTACTCGTTCGATTAAAAGTTCGTTTCGACTTCGAATAGAAATATAAACAATTTAAATATAAACAAATTTTAAAATTCGATAATTACTCAAGTCTTTTCAAAATACAATTTTATATTGATGCTTGGGATCATATTTGCTCAAATAGTTTAAATTGTTCGGACTCGTGCTCGACTCAGTAACTAAACGAATCTCAATCAAATCTTATTTCAAACTCGATAAATTTTATGAATTAAATCTGAGCAACTCAATACTCGGCTCGACTTAATTTATTTGCACCCTTCATGCATGTAATAATTAGTGTAATTTTTTGTTTACAACTCCCTCCGTCCCAGGATAAAAGTCCTGGTGGACTTTTCACGCATATTAAAAAAGAGGAATAAAATGACAAAATTATCCATAATAATGTCATTCAATATGGAGAGAGAATTAAAATAAGAAAATTATGAGATATTTAATGCTACGGGCATAATAGAAAAAAATGTGTAAAAATTTGGTTATTAAAGAAAAGTGGATATTTAATCTGGCGGATTATCCAAAATAGTAATAAAGACTTTTATCATATTTAATTTGTTACGTAGTTATAAGTCATTACAAAACACACATAGCAAAGTCAGTACTTAGTTCAAGTCCAAATTACACAAGTTCCGCAATGTTAAATTACTTACGCTGTGTTTATGAATTTTAATATGGAGAGAAAAGAAGAAAAAAATTTAAAGAAATTTATGAAAGAAATTAAAAGTATCTTGTTGGGAGAGAGAGAGAAAAGAATTTTTAAATATTTCCTCCCAATAAATTTGGAAAGATTTGGTAGGAAATTTTATTAAAGACTTATCTAAAATACTAAAATACCAAAACTAGCATTATAATGCGGTTGAATGACACTTTTGACCTTTTAAGTTGTCGTCCACTTTTAAATTCGTCTCTAAAGTTCGATCAGTTTTTCGTTTAGTTCCTTAAAGTGACATTTTTTTGTCGATTTTGTTCCTTTTACCAAATTTGATCTCAACTCGACCCATTCTCACCCGACTCCATTTTCAACAATTAGTTTTTTTAAAAAAACTAATTTTTTTTTAAAAATAATTATTAATAGAAGCGGATGCTAATTAGAATAAGTGTTTGAATTTATTAACTAGGGTTTAGAATTTATTAACTCATCTTAATCAAAATTAGGGTTTATTAATCCTAAATTCTGGTTAATAAACCCTAAACCCTAATTAATAAACTCTAGTTAATACTCTTAACTTTAGTTAATAAATTCTAAATCCTAGTTAATTAATCTTAACTCTAATTAATAAAGTTAAATCCTTATTTTGATTAGCATCTATTATTATTAATAACGAATAATATTTGTTTTTTTACGGTCATCTACTATTGAAATTGCATACTTATCATCAATTTCTCAAGGCTTTTGGGCATCCCCTAAAAGCCATGATAGAGCACAGAGCTAGAGATATCAAGAAAATACTTTCTTAATTTTAAAATTAGAAATATATTTTAACTTTTTAAAACCAATTTAAATTTTAAAAAACACTAAATTTAATAATTTAATAACTAATAAGTATTTCTAAGGTAACAAAGAAACTAGAGTATCAATAGGGGCCAAATCTAGCCCAAGCCAATGAATTTAATTTTGGAACAATTACATATTATAGTACATTTTTAAAAGTAATTACAAAAATCATACATCTATAAAATAATTATAAAAATATGACACTTTATCATATATATTTTCAATATTAGTGCAATTAGGATTCCTTAATTTAAGGGATTAATATGCAATTAGGATTCCTTAATTTAGGGGATTAGTATTGGTGACCTCCCATATCTCTTTCCGTTAATTATTTTTTTTATTCAAACACAACAGACCCATTTTCGATTTTTGTTCATGTTTCTCTCTTTTTTCTGCATCCTCTTTTTTCCTACTATAAACGAAAGTGACGACGGTTTCCTACTATAATTTCTATTCTTGCATCCTGTGGAGATGAAACCTTTCTAACCATTGGCAGGTCCATACATGGTTATGCGATAAAATACGATATAGAAAAAGACCCATCATTTAACACTGCATTCACGGAGATGTACACAAACTGCGGTGATGAAGTAACAACTTCAAAATTATTTGAGAGATGTCATGATAAAGATCTGATCTCATGGAATTCTTTGATTTCCAATTTTATTAAAAGTAATGAAGCAAACAAGGCTCTGTTGCTTTTCAACCGCATGATCTCATAAATGGAGCCCAATTCAGTCACAATCATAAATGTTCTCTCATCTTGCACCAATTTAGCCAATCTTCCTTAAGGTTAATTGTGACGCCCCCAAAATTAGGTATACATCACCCATCTTGGGTCATCAGATACATGGTACAAAATTCAAATACAACTTACTAATACAACTGTCGTGTACAATACGACAAAACATAACTGTGAGTTTGAATACAATTATTGTCTACTAGAAATTATACAAACTCAAAAGGAGTCCTCATTACAATTATTAACACACTATTTCACAGAATAGTGAGGACTACTAATGCTATCCTCTGGACCGTCATTCCGTTCCCCGACTAGTCCCTGTTATGTTCTCATTTCCTGAAGAGAACAATGAAAGAAATGGTGAGCTCAACTAGCCCAATAAGAAATATTATGACTAAGATAATGCAGAATAAATTATCATTAGTCTCCAACAATGTTAAACTGATAAAATATAATAGACATCAAGTTTAACTGCAGCGGAACAAGCAATCCATTAAAAGAGTCGAGTAGAAAATAAAATCTACTATCTTTTATGATTAAAAAGGTTTTTTCATCACTGTTATCGCTGAGACTCAGCTTAATAAATATTTCACATCATCGAATCACCCCTACACTACGGCCAAGGATATTCTTTAGTATCACGACCACAATTATCCATGCACTACGGGCCAAGAATATTTGTGTATTCATTAATGGTCATGATCATGCCAACAACTGTCCATCAATGCACTACGGGCCAATGAAGACTTTTATCACATCATTTGTAACATTACGGTTATGATTTTACCGAATAATCCCTGGTCATAATCATACCAAGTCCATCTATGCACTACAGGCCACAGATGACTTTCAACATAATATAAACATGAGGATGATGACAATGATATAAGAATTCAATAAAAACAAGTTCAAGAATTATTTTATCCAGGAATTATTAACGTCCAAATTGTCAACATAATACTGTTTTGTAGAGTAAAATTTAAGAATGATCAGAAGAATATTTCCATGAAAAGATACTGGATGAAGCACAAATATCAAGGATATTCTACTAATTTCATGGAGTATAGAAGTCAAAACTTTAACCAACTGAGTATAATAAAGAATGGAATAACAAAAGAAATCACCATGCATGCGGTACTTCGCATAGACAGGTTATTCCAACAGAATAATAATAACGGAACCAGGTCAGGCAAAATTTGCACCGACATGATGTTCCAACAGAATAATAAAGACGGAACTAGGTCCAGTGTAAAACACACAGACATGATGTTCCAACAGAATAATAATAAGACGAAACCAGGTCCGGTGTAAAACACACACACAGGATGTTCCAACGGAATAATAATAAAGACGAAACCAGGCCCGGTGTAAAACACACAGACAGGATGTTCCAACAGAATAATAAAAGAATGTCACCAAGTATAGGGTAAACCGCGTATACAGATTATTCCAACAGAATAATAAGAAAGACAGAACCAGGTTCGGTGTAAAACACACAGACAGGATGTTCCAACAGAATAATAAAAGAATGTCACCAAGTATAGGGTAGACCGCGTATACAGGTTATTCCAACAGAATAATAAGAAATGGAATAACAACAGTTCTCTTCATGAATAAGAAAGAATAACCCCCTTACCATAAAAGAAACTGAATATAAAAGTAGTTAAGTAGCAGAATACTTTTTTTTATCTCTTTATAGTCTCTCTCTATAGTTTCTCTCTCTAGAGTTCAGTGAATTCGTAAGAAAATAATGAAGGAATGAGCTTCTATTTATAGAAAAATGGAATGCATAGTAACTAATCCATGAACGGTCCAGATTGATTTACTTTAATCTGACGGTCCATATTTAAAACAAAATCTTTTACATAAAATATAATATATTCTATTTATAATCTAATAAAACGAATAACTATATAAAAGATTTTACTATGCAAACACTATGCAGGTACTATACAAATACTATGCATAATAAAATATAATATATTCTAATTATTGTCTAATAAAACAGATAGATTTATAAAAGTATTATATTTTATATAAAAGGTTTTTACTATGCAAAACACTATGCAGACACTATGCAACACTATGCATAATAGAATATATTATATTCTATTTATAGAATAAATTCATAAAAGTATTCTATTTTATATAAAAAGATTTTCTGTATTATTACATTAATAATACCAACAAAACTGAGTGACTTATCACATAAGCATCAATAATCAATACCGTGTGCTACTATGCAACCACGCGTATTATTGTACTTTTAACACCAGGTGTTTCAACAGTTAACGGTAAAACTTCCGCCGTTATTTTTATAAAGTATTTTTGTCGTTTTCTCAATCCAACAATGATTCCGTTGTGTGGTCCACCAATGATTGTGCCGTTGTACTAATATTCCCTGTTAAAACGAATATTCCCGACCAATCGAATATTATATAACAACTTGCGAACTTTGCAAAATTTATAAATATTATCCACAACTATTATATTAATTTCACTCCATAATATTCAAAATTAATATTTATAGAAAATTAATCTTTATTCAAAAAGTTGGGGTTTTACATTATTGCTTACATGCTTACACAATAAGGAGGCAGTCCTCGTTCGGGTTCGATTTATCTCTTGCCAATGCACTCATAACCATGTATGCCAGATGTGGTAACCAAGGTAACCAAACATTCATACCAAGGTTACCAATCCACCTCCACACTTGCAGTTTTTTCATTGTATAGTTGGTAACCAAACATTCATACCAAGGTAACCAAACCGTCATACCAAGGTAACCGATCCACCTCCACACCTTCAGATTTTTCATAGTACATTTGGTAACCAAACCTTTACACCAAGATAACCAAAGCTACTGTTGAACCAATTCACCTTTACACCTTCAGATTTTTCATAGTGCAGTTGGTAACCAAACTTTCACACCAAGGTAACCAAACATTCATACCAATGTAACCAAAGCTACTGTTGATCCAAAATTAGCAACTGATAGAAGAAATTGGCAACAAAACTTACATACCAATGTAAACAAACCTTCATACCAAGGTTACCAAATCTTTATACCAAGGTTACCAATCCACCTCCACACCTGCAGTTTTTTCATAGTGCAATTGGTAACCAAACATTCATACCAAGGTAACCAAACTGTCATGCCAAGGTAACCAATTCACCTCCACACCTTCAGATTTTTCATAGTGCAGTTGGTAACTAAACATTCACACCAAAGTAACCAAACCTTCACACCAAGGTAACCAAAACTATTGTTGAACTAGAAAAGAAGATAATGGAGCTAGAGGGTCTTCTGACTGATTCAAGGAAGAAGGTGGAAGAACTTCAGACATTTTCAGAATCTAAGTATCGGAGATGGAAAAAGAAAGAACTTTGCTACAAGAGCTTCTTAGATTTTCAGTCTGGATCACTACAGTTTGCATCAACTGTGATCATGTCTATGAATTTTGAGTTTGTGTGAATGAGTGAGTGTGTGTGTGTATATATATATATATATATATATGTTTCACGGTTTACTTATTTTGACATGAAGTGATGAAACTACTAAGGAATTAAGGGTGGGTTCCAACTCAATAAAGCAAGAGGCGTTGAAGACCCAAAAATTGTATTTGTAAGAAATTAATCGTTTAGGTAGTGTCAACAGTCCAATCGTATTGTTTAGTAATTGTACTTTCAGAAATCTTATGTTTCTTTGTATTTTATCGTGATACAACTTGTGAAGAAGGAGATTCACGACAGAAGATAGGGTTACTGTGAGGGAGATGAAGATTTGAATTTGAATTATTATTTTGAATTTGAATTTATTTTTGTTGTTAGATCACATATATTTAAATTTGAATTATTAATTATGGCAATTATATATTTCTTCTTGATTTTAGGTTTCCTTATTAATGTGAATTGCGTTATTTTTGTAATTATTTTGTGGATGTTTTATTTTTATAATTACTTTCTAATTGTTGTATATTTGTGTTAAGGACCCTTCAGTTTTGTACCCAAAATTAGACGAGCCAAAGCCAAGCCCAAATAAAAAAGCAACGGGCCAAATTGTAGGCAGTCAACATCATTTCTCCCAATTAGAATTAGAATTAGAATTAGAATCCCTTCTAAAAACGTGATATCTCTTCAATTGATTAATTTTGAACAAATTTAGATTGAAGTAATGGGATTTTGAAGTATGCAAATGACATTGACGGACTTGATACTGACTGTGGCCGGAGTGAGCGCAGTGATTCATATACTGACAGTGGCCGGAATGAGAAGTGATGTCAAACAATCCTCCAACATCTTGAAGTGTTAGTTTGTCAGATTCGCCACTGGCTCGAAGAAGAATCTGCATTTGCCTCCGCTAAGTATGCCTTCTCTCTCTATCACTAGATATTTATAACTCGATTTTTTTAATGTTCATTTTTAAGCTGTATCTACTTCTTTACTATTTGGGTGTTTTGGTTGGAAATCATGATCAATTCTTACGTTTGTAAAACGATTGTAATTTTAGGAGAAAAAAAAATTAGTTTTCCAAACTTTTCTGTAATATTAGCTACAAGGGCGGAGCCAGGATTTTTTTCCGCCCTGGGCTATCAAGAGATAGATCAAAGAGGACCTTTGCAGAACAAATAGCTTAGGTTATCTTCTAAGAACCTAAAACATTGGCTAATTCTCAATTTTACACATTTTAACTTCTTTAAGATAAATTCTCAAACATCATGCCTACAACACTTAGATTCCAGAATTTCATAAGACTTTAGAAGGGTTTAAACCAAAAAAATTCAAATTAAAAATCCCCAAAACCTAAAAATTCAGAAATTACAATTAAATACTGAAATAGTTGCACCATACTAATATCATCAACTAAATTACAGTTGTCTTTATTCAAATTGAAAATTCTCAAAACCTAAAATCCACCACAACCTATCAAAAAGTTCAATTAGTTTGTTAAAACCCAAATCAAACAACAAGTACCATCAACACTGCTATATATATATAATGCCATCAAAAAATTAAAACAAAGAAAATCACAAACTAAAATCCCAAATCAGATCAAGAAAAAGAATTAAATAGCAAAAATTAATAATCAAGAATTTAATTGTAAAAGATATAAAACAAACAACAAGTACCAGCTTCCAGCTTGCAGTTTTTTGGACTCGTGTCAAATTCAATGTTTAACTATTTCACATTCATCTACAACTAAAGAAAAGTATCTAAAAATACAAGTACTTAAGATTCTTTTAAACCATATGCTTTAACTACAAGGACAGCACTAACCTAAGTGTTGCAGACGGCAGACCTCTTCTCCTCCAACAATCTGCACAGCTCAAGGAGCTTCAGAAATCAAAGCAGAGGCAGTCAGCAGAGGCGGATTTGCGGAAGGGGAAAAAAAGGGGGTAGCTTCAGACTTCAGAGCAGAGAGGCAGTTTGGGCAATTTTGAAGAAGGGTTAGGTTTTTTTTTTAATCTTACATGAAATGACGTCGTTTCATGTAAGATTAAAAAAAATTAAAAACTAGCTGCTGCTATGCCGCAGAAGAAGAAAGGAAGAAGAAGGCGGGCGGCTGCAGAAGAACTGAAGAAGAAAGTTGTGCTGCAAAAAAACTCACCTGGACTACAGCCCACCCTAACCCATACATGGCTCCGCCCGTGATTAGCTAGAATTAGAATTGTGGTTGTGGTGGCGTATAGTACCAATCAACTAGGAACAAAGTAATGGCATACACTACTACTAGCTAGAATTAGAATTATAGTTGTGGTAAACAAAGGTAATGTTATGTTAGGAAGTTTATGTTAATCTATATTTCAAAAGGAAATGTATCTCTATTTTTGGAATGAGCAAATAAAAATGCATCTCTACTTTGTAACGGGCGGATTACTATTGGAGTTCAGTTATGAAGATAAAATGGTTTCATTAGGTCTGTTCTTAGGCAGTGGCGGCCGCAGGACTTCTACTCAGTGGGGACTTAATACAAATAATTATAAGAAAAATAAAGAACAATAATAAAATTAAAAAGCATTAAATATGTTAAATCATTATTTTTGCAGTGATTTACAATTATCCTCTTCATGGTCTCATATACTAGAACCGTTTCAAAATAGTTCATTGTCAATAGTATAAAGATGTCTCTATTTATGTGACATACAAAAATTTATCTACCCATCTCCTATCCTATTATGTTATGACGTCTTAATAAAATTTATAGCTGATAATGCTCTTTCATCTTTCAATGTTTGCAGCTCCAACTAGGTAGGATTAATACCAATTTTACTAGCAAATAAACAATTTAAGTCCCAAAGAATGGAAAACCTCAATTAAACAAAACAAAAGCTAGTAACAAGTTAACAACTACTTAATTAACAAGATGAATAAATATTGTAATGAGTTTTCAATTCAAGTTAAACCAATAATTATTAGAATAATTGAAATTTCTTAAGCTACGTATAAGAATGTAGGGTATCATACTCCATCCGTCCCATAGTTATAGGATGATTTCTTTTGGCACATAGTTTAAGAAAATCAATTTAAGTGGCAATTTTTAACATAAATTTTTCACATATACCCCTTAATATGGAATTAATGAATAAGTTAATTACTCCTTACTTATCACACTGGAACCTCAACTTCATTGATTGACATGTACTGACCATTAAAGTCCATAACCATAGAACTTTAACCAAAGAGAATACAACAACATTAAATATGGTGATAAAAATAATGACATTGAATATTTTTTTTATACCAACTTCCTATTGTCTAAAAAAATTTGTGCAATTGATAGATTAAAAATTTGTTGAGTTTTCTTGTTTTCTTTCAAAAAAAGGAAGAAAATATAACAACTAATGAATAAAATTTTGATGAAATATTTCTTTTTTACTTGTATTATAATATATTTATTTATTATTCATTAAAATTTAATATTTAGTATAAAAAATAATAATTTTAACTTTTGATTTTTAATATTTTTATAAGTAGTTTAATTCGTAAGTTTTTACTTTACTATTGAAGTTAAATTTTTCTATGCATCTACTTGGTATTTTTTTTTAATATATGTTAGAGTCTATGTATTGTAATGTATTATTAACTGTATATATTTATTTGTGAGTAATATTTTATGTTTAGTGTACTTGTGAATTGAAATAATATATATATATATATATATATATATATATATATATATATATTGTATAAAATGCATATTATAAACAATTTATCGCTTCAACTAGTCGACTAAGCGGTTGGCCACCGAGCGCCTTAACAACTATGGTTTCAAGCTTTTTGTATCGAGTTATCTACCTTCTAGGATAGGAAGTTCAGGGAATGCATCTAAAACCTGAGATTTGAAATAGTTTATAGTCCTAAGATTTGAAACAGTTTTGCAGAACGAGTAAATGAAAAACCTAGAAGATTTAGTTACTAGGAAAAAAAGAGGCTTCCCAAGCCTAATTGTCAAAACCATGAAAATCTTGCTTACCCTGAAACAGAAATACAATCTTGCTTTGTCAAAGCTTTTTGAAAGTGTTTGTATTTATAATTTAATCCGTGGCAAACAGTGTCTTACATATTTGTGAGCATGCAGTTTTAATCCCCACCACGGAATAGACGTTTTATTAAGAAAATACTTTCTCAGAGTGAAATGGGTAGTAAATAGTGAAAAGGGGTTCTTTCCTCTGAACATAATCTCAAGAGTGTATATTGTAATGAAGTAGCGGTACATTACTTGAAAAGTTAGTCATTAGTCCCTAGACTGCATAATATTAACAATATGTCATATACCTAAAAAAAATCACTGGGGGTTGGAGCTCACACTCGCCCAAGTGTGGCTCCGCCCCTGTTCTTAGGCTATGATGACTACTCAGTTTGTGTTGTCAACTTAAAATGCTTTGAGTTCTTCAACTGGTTTTTAAACACAAATTCGTAAGAGAAGGTCAACGTCATTGGTTCTGTAAGGGTCGAATGTAGATATCTTATCCTAAGTTCTGCAAATCCACATTATCTATCTAGAAAACATTACCCCCTTTGTTCTAGAAAAGAGCCACATTTTCAATTTTTTGCATCACTAAAAGAGTCACTGATGGTAGTATACACTGACACCAAGTTCTCATGTTTAAAATCACATTTTCATTATTTTGTCAGCATTATTTACCTATAATCATTATATTAGGGATAAATATGGAACGAAATCTAGCCTTAACATTTGCAAATAATACTCTTTTTGTGGAATGGAGGTAGTATTATTAGCGAAATTGTAAGAAAATGGATGAATGAGTAAGTTTGCTCATGGAAAAGACATGGGGCTGTGAAGTGTGAAGGCTAAGAATTTCGATCTTATCAGTTGAATTTAATTCATGGTATCTTTATTGGTAAAAAACTGTTTTTCTCCACTTAAAGTTATAATTTCATCCACAAGCTCTCATCGTTCTCGTTTATTTTTCTCGCAATCTATGGGATAAAAATATGGGTTTCAAGCAGGGTTATCTAGTCGACGACTAGGCGTCCAAGCGTTTGGCCAGGGTCGAGGCGAGGGCGCGACTTGGTGAAAGACTCAAAGGCGAGCCCTTCAGCCTCTAAGTCGTCGCCTTGGGTCACTTAGGTGACGCCTTGGGCGAATTCCTTTCAAATCGGACGATAAAGGGAGAAACTAATTAGATGGAGATGAAGATATTAGGGTTTACTTGAGCACAAACTTGGATTTCTATGTTTCTTACGCCATTGACGACACTTTAAAGTTCTCTTCTTCTTCTCCTTTCCTTTCCTCCTCATCCTCCTCCATGCGGGCTATTGTCTCCTTCCTTCTAGCTCTCCTTGGTACGGCCGTTGTTTGTTTTCAGATTGAAATCGTAAAAATCTTCGTCTTCTGTTAAGACCACTATTGGGCTGGTATTTTTATTTGGTAGAGTTTAATTGGGCCTTGTCTGAAAAAACAAAATAAGCTCAAGCCCAACTTTAACTTTCCAAATGTATTTGGTGCTTAAATTTAGTTTATGTATGAAGACTTGTTATTTTTTTTATACCAACTTCTTATTGTCTAAAATATTTGTTAGTTTTCTTGTTTTCTTTCAAAAAAAAAAGGAAGAAAATATAACAAATGAATAAATTTGTTGATATAATATTTGTTTTTCACTTGTATTATAATATATTTATTTATTATTCATGAAAATTTAATACTCCTTCCGTCCCATGATAAAAGTCTTTATTACTATTTTGGATAGTCCCATGTTAAATGTCTATTTTCATTTAATAACCAAATTTTTACACATATTTTCCTATTATATCGTACCATTAAATATCTCATACTTTTCTTATTTTAATTCTCTCTCCATATTTAATGACATTATTATGGACAATTTTGTTATTTCATTCATCTTCTTAATATGCGTGAAAAATCCACAAAGACTTTTATCCAGGGACAGAGTGAATATTTAATATAAAAAAATACTCCCTCCTATTCAGATTAAATGTCTTTTTAGAGTTAAACACACTTATTAAGAAATAATACAAAATGTCTTTTGTATCCCTAATTAATTATTTCTCTCTCCACAATGATCCATGGAATTGCATTTACTAAGCATATTAAATAGATGGGTAAATTAGGAAAAAATAGTGCAATATTGCATAGGAATTCCAAAACGACACTTATATAGAATAAAATGAAACTCTCTAATAAGATATTTAATTTGAATAGGAGGGAGTAATAATTTTAACTTTTGATTTTAATATTTTTATAAGTAATTTAATTCGTAAGTTTTTACTTTACTATTGAAGTTAAATTTGTCTATGCATCTACTTGGTTTTTTTATTTTAAAATATGTTAAAATATATGAATTGTAATGTATTATTAATTGTATATATTTATTTGTGAGTAATATTTTTTGTTTAGTGTACCTGTGAATTGAAATTATATATATATATATGGGTAATCATACGTGGCAAACATTTGCTACGGACACTGTAAGACCCCGATTTTATGAAATAAAAATATTCAATTTTCTTATAATAACTATTCAGTAAATGGTTAAATTGATAAAAGGTTAAAGTTAAGGGTGATATATGAATTTTTTTAAAATACACAAATGGTTATAAAATATTCATTGTTGTCGTGGAATATTCGTTTGGTCATGGAATATTCTTTCTGTCGGAGAATATTCGTACGACGGCGCAGCCATTTGTGGGCCCCATAACGAATAACTGTCGGATGAAGAAAACGAAAAAAATTGAGTTTTTATAAATAACGGCGTAGTTGTTACCGTTAACACTGTTGGAATACCCGGTGGGTAAAGAAAGTAATACGTGTTGTTGCACAGTAACACACGATATTGCACAATATTTTTGAATTATTGATTTTTACGTAAGAATGCACTACTCAATAATTGTTACAGTAATTATTGTTCAATATTTTATTTTATTGATTCAATAATTGTTGCGTTGATATTTTATATTATTGTTGTTTCAATAATTATCATTGCACAGTATTTCCCATTATCAGATCAATAATTCATATTATTTGAATAGTATTATTAGATAGCATTATTGGCAATGTCTAGAAAGTTCTGTCAAGGAGAGGTTTGGTCACCTAATTGCTCGCCAGTAAGAAGAAATTCTTATTGAAAAGCCCACTCTTTCCTGGGAATTGCCTGGTTGTCATTATTGTGATTCTATAATATTATTTGTGAATAATTAATTATTGATTTATATGATAAGGAAATATTTATTTGATGTGGATATAAATGATGAATTTATTTATGTGGTTATAAATGAAAGAATTAATGTTGAGGTATTTTATCAGTATTTTGTCGGATTGGAGGTATTAAAAGATCAAATCGTTGTTCTTACAGCTTTATTGTGTGAGCTATAATATTTAATCTGACCGTTGGATCGTTGTAATTTTTGGATATGTTATACATATATAAGTTGAGTATATCTCCACAAATTTTGAACCGTTAAAAATTAGCGTATAATTTGTTATGAATTTTAAGAGGTAACTGATTCGGAAATTAGGTTTTGATGAAAAATTCTAGAATTGAGTGGACCCCACTCTTGGTTGTTGGGGGAGATGGTTGATTTTTGGTGGGTGAAATAGTAGCAGGTAAAGCCATCAGGTAGCAGGTCAAGTCTGTTTTGACGTGCTAACATTTTCCTATAAATAGAAGGCTAAGTTAGAATTGAAAATCACACCAGAATTCATAAGTTTTCTCTCTTTTTCTCTATAGATTATTGAGTGTATTTTGTGAGTATTTATATACTTGGTGAGTTGATATTCATCAGTGCAAGTTTCCTTCAGCGTCATATCCGATATCCAGTCAGAAGTGATGCTCTTTTGAAGTAAGGGATAGTAAGGGATTTTAAGGGTTGTTATGTTTTTCATGTTCTGTAACTTTTCAGACATTCAAAAATTCTGAAAAAAATTGAACTGATATTTAGATGAGTTTTATTGATTGTGTCCAAAAATGCTGATTTTTGGATGTATATATTAAGAGTTATGAATTTTATAAGAAAAAACTATTTTAAAAGTAACCGTTTATAACTACTTGTGGTTAACTCTAAAATTGATGAAATTTTATTGGAAGTAAATCTATATAATATTAGTATACTCTGTAAATTTTTAAATTTTTGGATAAAAGTACATTTTATTTTAAATGTCTAAATATTCGGATGTTTTGGCCATGTAAAAAATAGTAAATGAATTTTAAAAATTCCGAGAAAAATATATGTTCAATATGGGACTATATTTTGCTAAATCCCGAAAAAGAAATATTTTTGGGACTGATTTGATATTTTTCATGAAAATAGACTAGTTGTGAGTAAATGAATTAAATTTGTTATGTGAAGTAAGAAAATTGGAAAATAGGATTTTATGGCTTAAGAATCTTATATGAGGTATATGCAGATTTTTGATGAGGGTTTTGGTTATTGGTGATGAAAGCTTATGAGTTTGGCATTTTAGGGTGATTAAATGCATTGTTTAGTAAAGTGTAAACAATTAAAATAAATTGTTTATAAGTTTAAGAAATATTATTCTTTCAATATCATTATATTGAAATATTTGTATGAATTTTATTGTGGAATTTCTATCTTTTTCATGTCGGGGTTATTATTCACGAGTTACTATTCATGAGTTACTATTCACGGGTACTATTCACAACAAAATTGGTTTTTTTCCTGACTAAATTATAGTTGATTTATGAATATTACTCTTGAGATTAAATCTATATGTTGATTATATTATTTTTATTATCATATATAACATTTTTATAACCCTAGTGATGGAATTTCTCTTTGATTTAAGTGTAAAGATGGGTAAATTATTGGTATGTTTGTGACTATGGGTTCTCTTTGGCCAGTACTGCAAAGTTGAATTGTTGACTGGTATGATCGTGACCATTGAATTTATAATTGAATATCGTTAGCTTAAGTGCAAAAGGTGAAATGATCAACATGGTTATAATTATTGTTTACATAAATTCTGAAATGATTATATATTTCTTTGAGATAATAATATATTTGGCCTGTAGTGCAAAGATAAATTGTTGATGAATATCTTTGGCCCGTAGTGCAAAGATGACATGTTGTTGAATATCTTTGGCCAGTAGTGCAAAGATGAACAGGTGTTGAGATGAACATGACCAACTGGTGATACAAATGAATATCTTTGGCCGTATTGCAAAGATGAAGTTATTAGTATGATTATGAACAGGAAATGTGATTTGGTGTAACCATGATCTTTGATGTTTCAGGTAAAGATAGGTGATGAAAATTATCTTCGTCCTGGATGAGAAGAGTAATTTAGAACTACAATTATGATTATGAGTTATTCATATGACTGTGGATCAGAATTATTGATTGATGTTACAGGGATAAAACATTGTTGATGGATTTTTAACATGGAGAAGATAATAGACTTCATAGTCTATTTGACTCTTCTAATGGATTGCTCGTTCCGCTGCAACTATGGTTGAAATTTTTATCTTCTACCATATGTTCTAAATCTCTAATTTATTACTGATGAAGGCTATTGATAATTTAATTATCTTTAGACATGATATTCTTTACTGAGCTAGTTGTGCTCACCCTTTTGCTTTACAATTCCTTTCAGGTAATAAGAATGTAGCTAGGTCGAGCGGGGGTAACAGGGGAATAGAACGGTGGTCATCATTTAGTAGTTATATTTGGTGAATCAAATAGGGTGAGGCGAACCCAACGTTGGAAGGGTGTTTTGCCACTATCATACAAGATGTCTAATGACATACAACCTCGTGTCATCATAAGACAGGGTTGTGCTCATCCACTTGCTGAGTATATCTACGAGCACTACCTATATAATCTTGGTGTTTGTTTGAAGTATAATTCTCAATTAGAGACAGTGGAGATAATGATATGTCAAGAGAAGACTTACCATTGGGAAGAATATGATAGTAATCTTCTCATTTTTCTTTGGGGTCTATTGGGTCAACTAAGGATAATTCTGTGGCCATATGATATCTATCATAACCTAGAAGCATGGCCTCTCATGTACGAAGGTTTCCTTGAGCACTTCCCAAATATTCTAATTTCTAAAATAGTTTTTGACTATTCATTTATGTAAGGTGTCACTGTGAGGTGATGTCCACGGTTGGGACATGTGTCACATTTGTTATATATTTGTATCCAAACTCACAGCATATGTGTTGTTGTATTTTGTACGCCAATTATTGTAATAAAGTTGTAGTTATTTTCGGTACCATGTATTTGGCGACTCAGAATGGGTTGAATGGAATGGACCTATTTTGGGGTTGTCACAGACACTGTTCAGCAAACAAGCTCTTATCCGTTGATTTAGACATTTAATGGCTTAGATTGGTCAAAAATTTCACCTGTCGCTACAACTTGTAGCGGCAGCCCCTTTTTCTTTTTGTCTTTAGGCTTTTTACATTACTGCCCCTACCATTTAATACATGTCTGCCGCTACAGGCTGTAGCGGCAGCGTGGGTCTTAGCCATATGGCTATAATGTAAAGATGAGTTTATTTTTAAGTATACATAATGTAAAAATAAAAGATAATGTAAAGATACATAATGTAAAAATAAAAGATAATGTAAAGATACATAATGTAAAAATAAAAGATAATGATAAGATAAGTCTAAATAAAAGATAAATTTAATTTTATAAATACATAATGTAAAAATAAGATAAGTTTGAATAAAAGATAAATTTATCTTTTATTTAAATTTATCTTATCATTATCTTTTATTTTTACATTATGTATCTTTATATTATCTTTTATTTTTACATTATATATTTATAAAAATAAATTTATCTTTTATTCAGACTTATCTTATCATTATCTTTTATTTTTACATTATGTATATTTACATTATCTTTTATTTTTACATTATGTATTTATAAAAATAAATTTATCTTTTATTCAGACTTATCTTATCATTCTCTTTTATTTTTATATTATGTGTCTTTACATTATCTTTTATTTTTACATTATGTATTTATAAAAATAAATTTATCTTTTATTCAGACTTATCTTATCATTATCTTTTATTTTTACCTTATGTATCTTTACATATTCTTTTTTATTTTACATTATGTATACCTAAAAATAAACTCATCTTTACATTATAGCCATATGGCTGAGACCCATACGGCCGCATGTATTAAATGGTAGGGGCAGTAATACCCTATATATATATATATATATATATATATATATATATATATATATATATATATTATGCATAAAATGCATATTATAAACAATTTATGGTTTTATAGACGACTAGTCGGGCGCCTCGACTTAGCTCCTGGTTTCAAGCTGTCTGTATCGAGTTATCTACCTTCTAGCATAGGAAGTTCAGGGAATGCATCGAACACCTGAGATTTGAAATAGTTTATAATCCTAAGATTTGAAACAGTTTTGCAGAATGAGTAAATGAAAAACCTGGAAGATTTAGTTGCTAGGAAAAAAAGAGGCCTCCCAAGCATAATTGTCAAAACTCTAAACCATGAAAATCTTGCTTACCCTGAAACAGAAATACAATCTTGCTTTGTCAAAGCTTTTTGAAAGTGTTTGTATTTATAATTTAATTTGTGGCAAACAGTGTCTTAAATATTTGTGAGCTTGCAGTTTTAATACCCACCACGGAAAAGAAGTTGTTTTTCGTAGAAAGAAATTTTTTGTATTATAAACATGTAGATGACTGCGTCCTAAATCCTCAAACCTCAGATTCTGTATGTATTAGTTAACTTCTGTAGAGGCTATAAGTATTAAGTAACAATATTCTCAGTTAAGGTTTAATCTTTTATTTTGACATACCTAGCGTCTTTATGGAAATCCCTCCGGAGGAGTATTTGACTCTATGCTTTAAAATTTAACATTGACTATGAATGAAAGAAAGAAAGAAAGAAAGAAAGAATTGAATAACATCTATCTATCTACTTGCACGTGTTTCACCTATTTGTGACTTGTGATAATAATCAAACAATCAAAACAAAAATGTGATTCAACCTTTTTCAAAATTATTTTATGCAACTTACCAAAATGGTTCGTTTGTCGGCAGGAGGGTAGGCAGTAACTTTTAGGAGCAACTTATTATTGTAGGGCCGGTCCGCCGGTAGACAAATCCCTACCATTATTGTCTCCCACTTCCACTAGTTTTTTGTTATTTTTTTAAAGGGCATTACGTCTCATTTTTCATTATCAGGATGAGAGTCGAGATTCAAACCCTGATCAAAATAGTCAAGCGACCCAACCTCGTAAGTTTTACAAAACTCAATGTTTGATGAGTCTTTGATTTTATTGTCAAGGGCAGTTTCTTTAATGTTATATTTAAGATCGGATATCACAAGTAATCACACTAATTTGACTAATCTTGCTCGTCTATTAGGCTATCAACCTCAAACACTTTATATGATTCGCACACCAAATAATACTATGAGCTCAGTACCCAAATATTTGATATAATGCATTATAGTTTGAGTTTGAGCAAAGTTTTTAAATATAAAGTTAAAATTCTTCCTTTAAATTAGCTTAATTGCGTGGCCTAGCTAAGTTCCCGAAACACTCGATCTGATCATTTACATAAATATATAAACTAACAAGCTGAAGCAATCAAGCTAGAGTTTATGAGTGATTGAATTTGTTTTAACTTGAAACTCAATACAAATTTACGTACATTAACAGTTAATTACCTACTTAAGCCTTAATTAAAAACTTTGGCGCTTTAAGACTTGAGATGTTGTTCATTGTGATTGACTGACTAGTAGCTAGCTAGCTGGCTAGCTGAATTAAGTCAAGTACTTATACGTGAGCACTGAGCCGAAGTCAAGTTAAACTTATTTTTCTATCACATTGCAACCTTTCCTTACAGGGCCATCTTGAGCCTAAATCATGTACTATCCGATACAAAAATATTAACATAGTGCAATAGTTAAAATAATTGGGTGTTCAAATTAAGTATATATATATATATATATATATATATATATATATATATATATATATATATATATATGAAAACTTAATTAATTAAATTCTGATTAAATAACATATATCCTTTACAAAAAGTACGTAGACCGACCCAGCTAAGCTAGTTTATGATCCATAAAAATAAGGAGGTTAAGCAATTAATTAATTAATTATAGGGAGGAGGACAAATCTTCATCTCACTTAAGATTTGTTCGAAATTGTCAGATGGCTTCTCTATGGAATGTGTGTGCATCCCTTCATAAGTAGTCACCACAACTCCTTCATCCTTTGATAGACGTTGGACTTGTTTCTTCACATTGCACCCTTGATAAGTACACTTGTAGTAGCTTCTGCATAAACATTAATTGATTTAATTCAGCCAAAAAATTCATTTAATTAATTTATACACCATTTGATATTCATATATATAGATTTCAGTTATTTTACACCATGATATTCATATTTCGATCAGTTTTCCTTTCTCTACATGCATGGTTATACTTACCCACGCATGTTACATGCATTTCTATCTATCTATCTATCTATCTATCTATCTATCTATCTATCTATCTATATATATATATATATATATATATATATATATATATATATATATATGTATACACACACACGCATACAGTGGTTGGACTGAAAATATTTATAAATTTATGATAGAAACCCCCTAATTTTAAGTCTGGGTGTTTCAGGATTATCTCTTCACATTAATGCATCTATATATATATATATATATATATATATATATATATATATATATATATATATATGAAAATATACAAGCTAGGTATCAAATTAAATTGACATATGTAAGATAATTATACAAGCTCAAGTTGATGAACATATTTTCGACTTCACTAGCATAACAAGTTTGGCTAGCTAGCTCCACTGCTCCAGTTAGCTCGACTACACTTATATATATAAGTATTAAGCTTGTTTGTTTAAATGAGGCGAGCTTGAAGAGGTAGACAATTACACCCCAATATATCCATAAGTTCTGAAGGTGAAAATATCTTTTCTTGAGCATTTTGAATTTCATTGGTTTTAAAAGATCAAAGAGACATACTAATTAATGATTTTGTAGATATATTTTCTTGCTTGCAATGTCATATATATATATATATATATATATATATATATATATATATATATATATATAATGAGCGCAGGAACTATTTTGTTTAGAAAAATGTATGATCGATACTCTATTCAAAATTTACAATAATAAAAAATTAATTAAACCAGTGGATCAATTTGTGTGAATGAATGTAAATCTCAGTCATTATATACTTGTCAGAGAAATTAAATAAGTACTAAAATAAATCATGTTTTTTGATAGACACTCGTGTGTGTGTGTGTGTATATATATATATATATCAGAAAGGATCAAGAGTGAACTCTTAAGTAGTAGAACTCCCTTAAATAATAGAATTGTATCAAAACGACGTAGTTTTGATAAGATGCGGTGGCATTTTTGTAAATATGCGGTGGCATGGTATTTACAAAAATGTCACCGCGTCTTATCAAAACTACGTCGTTTTGATACAATTCTATTATTTAAGGGAGTTCTACTACTTAAGAGTTCTACTCTTGATCCTCATATATATATATATATATATATATATATATATGTCTCACTTAAACTATAGAAGTAGAAGCAAATTAACCCTAAAACAAAGACAAATTGTACTGTTAGATCTAGATGTATGCATCATGAAATATATATACATAAACAGATCCACCCATGCAAAATACTCATTGGTGTATATTCATAGATTCCCATGCATATACCCTGGCACTAATATATATAATATGTAGATATAGATATAGTTATGCAAACTTGCATTTGTGGTCATCAAATCAATCTGGAAGGAACAGTTACAATACATGCACCTTACTCTCTATTCTGATTCTGTATCTAATGGTCTCCGATTTACTTTTCAACAAAGTGGAGAAGAAAATTATAATTTGGTGGGGTCTTAATTAATTAAATCGTATGATATATGCCTACTATAATATTGTCGTAAAAGATCGATCAAATCTAATGAGAACATATTAAGATAACCTTTCCCATTTAATTGAAAATATCTTAAACAGTAAAAAAACAGCTAGGATGTTCAAATCAATTGTACCAACCTCGGAAATTTGTTGTTCTTAACAGCCTTTTGACCATATTTTCTCCATCGATATCCATCATCAAGAATATCAACCTGGCTCCTTGTTTGGAAAGCAAATCGCGGTTTCTTAATCTTCTTCTGATCACCCTTCTTCTTACCTACAAGTTTCCCTTCGTGATTTTCAGCCGACAAGAAGCTTCCACTACCGATGGAGTTATTAACAACCTCTTTAGTTCCTGATGTGGAGGCATGAATCTCCATCGAGTTTGATACTCCCGAGAATCCATTAGGGTTGTTGTAAAAATTAGTACCAATATTATTATTGTTGTTGTTAGAACCATAAGGCGGCACAGTTGATGAACCAAGAAAGAGCATCGGATAAGTACTCTCCATTAAGAATAACTTAGGGTTTCACAAAAGAATAAAATGAAGAAAGAAAGAAAGAAAGAAAGAAAGAAGAAGAAGAAATGTTTCAAGTATATAGTGTATGTATATATATATATATATGTATATATATATATATGTAAATAAGTGGTGGTCTAATATTGGAGAAACTAAGGCGGCTTGACGGGAAAAAAAATTGTAGTTGTCACTATTAATGAATTCAAATATGAAATATTTTTTTAGGGTAAATTAAGAAATGGAGTAAGTTGTATGAATAGACTTGACTTGTAAGCATGAAATATTTAAGTGGTGGAAAAATGGTGTCACACTTGATGATTAAACTTGAGACTAGTCTTTAATTAATTAAGAAATGGTGAGAAGGGACGAATTAAAGCTGAAAAGGATGGACACTTTATTATCAAGTATTATTGCTTTTAGACTAAAAACGTGACAAAACAAATGCACGGTTTGGTCATTTTATATACTTGGATCAGAATGAAATATTCATTTTTCTCCTTCCATGCATGGGAAACCTGGGTCTCACATTTTAAAGGAATTCGGATTAGTCCCGTTAATAATCCATTACGTACTAGTTATATATATATATATATATATATATATATATATGATCAGACCAAAAAATTAAAAAATGCACTCTCCCCTTTTTTACTATTATTATTATAAACATGTTTACCATAGTTGAAAATAGTTCGAATTAGTATATAAAAGTAGCTAATCTAAAATTCCCTTCTATTATTATTATTGTTGTTGTTGTTGTTGTTGTTGCTGCTGCTGCTGCTGCTGTTGAATATTATACTCTATCGTCCATAAAAATGAAAGTTGTACTATTAATTTTGGCATAATTCAAGAAAGCAATATTAGAGGAGCGTATTTCATTATAGCCCTTAAATTTATATTCAAAATAGTGGTTCCACTTAAATGATACGGGATGAAAATTTGGAACATTGAATGTGATATATGACATCGATATATATATATATATATATCGATGTCATGTAGTAGGGACTTACTTGAAAAATAATTAGGTTATTGCATTACAAAAATATTTGTTTGTCATTCGTTAAGAGACAAAAAAATTACCATATATATATATATATATATATATATATATATATATATATATATATATATATATATATGTGTGTGTGTGTGTGTGTGTGTGTGTGTGTGTGTGTGTGTATTAGTGTGTTTTAAATTTTAAGATATATTTTTAATTTTAAACTATAAATAAAATAAAATTCTTAACATGCTATTTCGTGTACTCTAGATATATAGATTGGGTACAATCATGACATTATATTTTTAGCAAATGTTAGAGAAATATATTTGTAAAAATAAAAAAAAATTCTTAAACAAAATTTGCTTTAAATATTTAACAATAATTTTGAATCAATATAATTAATAATATTTATGCCATCTTTTTGAATTAAGACTTTCACTAGATAAATAAATAAACAAATTATCTAATAGTAGGAATTAGCACCTGAGGTCGTTGGTGCACTTAACCGCTTCCTAACCAAAAAGGGGAAAAAGAAAAAGACGTACACAACTTAATCGGTGTTCATCGCACATTGTTTGTAATTAGTATGGTGGGGTGATAGTCTTTGATGTAAAAAACTAAAATTTAATTCTGTATAATTGTAAATATATTTTTAATTTTATTTCTAAACTTAAAATTGAATTGCCAAAATGAAAGTTTTAACATATTTTAATTTTATATCTTTTGATTTTTATGTATCAATTTTGTTGTTGATAACTATTGTTAAATTAATATTTTAACGATATATGTGATGTAATGAATCAAATTTAAAATTTTATATATTAATATATGTTATAATTGTAAACTAATAGAAAATTTTCAAAACACATAATGGGATTCTTGTATTGTATTTTTCAGAACATATAACGGGGGGGTCTAATTAGCATAAAATGAACTTTATATCGAATACAGTGTTGATATACAAATAAAAAAATAATTTTTTCGTCTATTTATCAACACTGTAATAAAAATAAAATTAATTTATTACTTATAAAACTAACTTAAGGTTAACCGCTCTCTAATAACCGCACTTTGTTTGTAGTTAGTTCGGGGTAATAAAGTCTTGATGTGAGGGCGTGTATAAGAAAGAAGAACGTGGGGGGTTTTAAAAATTGGACTAAACAAGAACGCCAAAGCCTAAAGGAAACACGTGTATCGGAAGTTTGAAGCGGGAGGGTCAGCGCCGCCACATATTTTAGCGTTTGATTCCTATTTTGTCTTTTTGTGGGTCAGTAAGCTGCAACGTCGGATTGATTGAGAGACGATTATTATTCAAACTCTTTTGCTTAATTCTTCCCGAGACCCACGTAGATTGATAGGGATACAATGACTAATAATCTTTACTCCTTAGTTTTATTAATAAGTAGGGGCCACCGGCATAAGAATACGTGTATTACATGGTTAATATGTTAAATTTTTATTGATTAATATGTGGGTCGTATATATATAAATATTAATATGAAAATAGCATTTTTTGAGTCAAAATAGTGAAGAAGAGAAAAAAAATAGAGGATCATTATGATTTATGGTTCTTTAATTCATAATTATTGTTAGGCCGTGATTCTTTTCCTTCTTGGGTCGGATCTACTGGGCCTTCCCTTTGGGTTTTGATCATTCTCATTCTAAATTGTCCCAGATGTTTTAGGCCCAATTACTTATTATTTCACTAAACCCATATGGATTGGATCCGTTCACATGGGTCGTCTACATTATTTGGGCCTATTCATCAAATTAGCCCATTATGCATGTTTCCTCTTAACCCAGCTTTGACCGGTAATCATTACTCAATGTAATAGTTGACTATTATGTCGGCCACCTTTCTCTATGGCATTAATGAGGATGAGACGGAGAAGGAGGCGGAGGAAAAAGGTGTGACAGAAAATATGGAGGCTAAGTGCATGCTTTCGGCGAAAATGACCGGAGGGGGAAGAAAAAGATGTCAGGAAGTGATAGGTGGCACGGTTAGCCTGAAAGGGGGTTGGCGTGGAGCTGTGATGATAAAGAGGAGGTAAGTAACAAAATACCACACAACTTAATTATTCTCTCAGACACTAGAAATTATTTCCTCTTGAGTTAACCTTGTGAACACAGATATACTGATTTTCACGCCTGAGCTATCCCCCGGCGGTCCGGCCGTCAAGCTCATGGTGTTTGTTGTGTTTACTGTGCAGGATCAGGACGTCATTTGTGATTGGGACGTGGCAAAAGATCCTGTCGTTAACATTGGCGCTAGAAGGAGGGGTGCTCTAGTGTCCTGAACATTTTTCAATCACAAACCATATTGGCCCCACGTCAATATTCATGGTGAAAAGTCGAACACCTACGCCCGAAGGGCAACCCATGGCAGTTAGTGAATCGACACCGCGAGTGTCTGTCAAGGATCGTTTGGGACCAGCAATAAGTATTCATGCTAGCACCGCGTCCAAACGGTCGAATGAAGATCTTCGGCCAAGGATCATGAGCAACGTTAGGCGTAAGCTAATTTTCCCGACAGAGAAGAGGTCTGATCGTGATCGGAGACGGGTAGAAGGCACCTCGCCTAGAACTCGATACTGAAATGATCAAGACGAGAAAGCCTCACGACTGGCTAAAATGGCCGATGAAGCGGATAGAGCCATGGAGGCACTTTTGAAACAACGACAGGATATAACTGAACAAATGGCTCGAATGACAGAAATGAGAGACGAAGAGCTCAGTTATGTTCAATCTGAAGAACGTGATCATCGGAGGGGAAAGGAACCTGCTCATTCAGGGCGAGAATCGTTGGGCCGAATCCGGAAAAGGAGAAAGTCCCGAAGCCCTACCCCTCAAGGATCAAAAAGGACATATCGCCCTACTAATTCTAGGGGACGGGGGCAAAGCGAACGAAGAGGTCGATCCAAGGAACGCACCCCAGAGTACAGAAGGAAAGCAATGGTTGTTGCCCATTCTCACCATAGCACCCGGTTTCATAGGCGAAGTTTATCGAGAGATCATACTCCCGAGAGTTTACTGAGGGTACACCACCCTGTAGACACTCGACATCGGAAGAGTCCCTCTAATGTTGAAACATCTGTTGAAAGAAACCGGTCTACTCAGAAGAGGAAGGAGTCACCCGAAAAAGAAGCATCGTCTCAACCAGAAGGCGTAGAATATCTGGTTAAAGAATTAAAAGAACTCAGGAAGCAGCTTGCTGAAGTGCAGAGAGTAAAAGATACTCCGGGAAAGAAGGCCTCTCCTTTTTCCGCGGAAATCCTTAAAGAAAAAGCTGACCCCAACAAAAAGTTGCCCCATATCGAGAGTTATGACGGATCGGGGGATCCTTACGACCACAGTCAAGCGTTCGATCGGCTCATGGATTATTATGACTTTAGCGATGCTGCTAAATGTCACACTTTCGTCACAACACTTAGAAAGGACGCCCGACAGTGGATGGGAACATTGCCCCCTGATTCAATCTCGTCCTGGGAGGACATGTGCAGTAAATTTCATGCTCGTTTTGGGAGCAACAGAAGAAGGGGAAAACCGACTGGTTCATTGGCTCAAGTTCGACAGTTTTCTAACGAGTCTCTAGGCCAGTATGTGAAGCGGTTTCGTGAAGCCGTCGGTCAAGTAGCAGATTTGAATGATCTACAAGCCGTGGGATTATTTCAGAATGGACTAGATTTGGTCAAGTCGGAAAAGTTGGTAAAGAAGCTAATGTTCAATCACCCGAAGAGTCTCGCCGAAGCCTTTGACAAAGCCGAAGGCTACATTGTGGTGGAAGAGGCTATGAGCAGCCTCAAGCGACCTTCTTCGGAGCGATTTAGGGAGACAGATTGGGACAAAACCGATGGAGACCAGAAGAAAAGTGAAGGGAGCAAAGACCGTTATGAGAACGGGTCTAAGAAGTATAATAATTGGAGACAGGGTGGAGGACGTTCGTCCGCACCAACCCAGAGGGTAAATAGAACGTATACAGCACTCAATGCGGACAGGGCTGTTATCTTGGAGCAAGTTAAAAATCAACCTATCTTCGAGCCACCTCGAGATAATATTAAACCCGGAAAAGGAAACCCTCGCAAATACTGTGATTATCATCAAGCCTCGGGTCACGATACGAACGACTGTGCCAGTCTGAAAGATTTTATCGAAAGGAAGGTACAAGCTGGAGCTTTGGTTCAGTATGTGGCTGCCAGGAATAATCAACAACAAGATCAAGGTCCTGCTCCGGCAGCTCAACCGGTTCAACAAGTATTGCCAGCTCCTGGACAACCCGCCAGACATGTGATCGATGTCATCACTGGGGGTACTTCGGGCAAGTTAGTTGGGAGAAAACGCCGAAGCCATTTGGATTCGGTAATGTCGGTGGCGGGTACCTTCCCGAAGACCGATAGACCTTATCCAAATACGGTAATCTCTTTTACTGATGAGGATTACCCTTTGGAGATCATCGAACCGCACGAAGGATCGTTGGTGCTCATTGCACAGGTGGGTTCGGTGGATATGAAAAGGATGATGGTAGATAATGGGTCTTCTGTGGATATCCTGTATGCCCACGCTTATCAAAGGATGAATCTGGAGGGGCAAAAGATGGAAATAGGGCAGGAGGCCCCTCTTTATGGTTTCAGCAATGATCCGGTTAAGGTGGCAGGAACTATTGAGCTACCGGTCATATTTGGAACGGCCCCCCAACAGGTGAAAATTATTTGCAAATTTTATGTTGTGCACGTCGATTCTGCTTATAATGCTATTTTGGGGAGGCCCACTTTAATTGCTTTGCAAGCTGTGACATCAATACCTCACTTCAAAATCAAATTTCCTACTGCTTATGGTGTTGGTGAGGTGAAAGGAGATCTGGATCTGGCCAGAAGGTGTTATCGAAATGCTGTTATTACTTCGGGGGTGGGAGTGTCAAAGCAGCAGCAGACCATGGCGATAGAGATCGAGCCTTTCACCGAAAGCAGCTCCGAACCAATGGTGACACCAGCTGAGGAGACGGAAGATATAGAGCTCATTCCAGGCAAAGAAGATAAAACGGTGAAAATAGGTTCGGGCTTGCCGGAACCTCTCCGGACGAACCTCATAGAGCTTCTGAGGTGTTTTGTTGATATCTTCGCATGGGAACCTCAGGATATGCCTGGAGTAAGCAGAGACATTGCCGAGCATCGATTGGAGGTGGACCCGTCCAAGAAGCCAGTTCGACAGAAGAGAAGAATCTTTGCACCAGAGCGTCAGCGAATCATAGATGACGAGGTTGCAAAACTGTTGTCAGCAGACTTTATCTTTGAAATAGACTACCCACAATGGATAACTAATGTGGTTCTGGTCCAGAAGCATAATGGCAAATGGCGAGTCTGCATTGACTACAGTGATCTGAACAAAGCCTGTCCGAAGGATTTCTACCCGCTGCCCCACATTGATCAACTCATCGATGCCACTTCGGGGTATGCTTTATTAAGTTTTATGGACGCATTTTCTGGATATCATCAGATCTCCATGAGCAAAGAGGATATACCGAAGACGGCGTTCATTACGCATCGTTCGGTATATGCCTATAAGAAGATGACTTTCGGCCTCATTAATGCCGGAGCCACTTACCAGAGGATGATGAACTATATATTCAGATATCAGTTGGGCAAGAATATTGAAGTATATGTAGATGACATGATTGTTAAGAGCACGTCGGTACATAAACATTTGGATGACTTAGAAGAATGTTTTCAGACCATTCGTCACCACAACTTGAGGCTGAACCCCACTAAATGCACTTTCGGTCTGGGTGCTGGCAAATTTCTTGGTTATCTTGTCAGCCGAAGAGGAATTGAAGCCAATCCGAAAAAGATTCAAGCGATCCTGGACATGAAGACTCCTCAGTCATTTAAAGATGTTCAACGTCTGACTGGAAGGATTGCAGCTTTGAGGAGGTTTATGTCCAAGTCAGCAGAAAGATGTTTACCGTTCTTTGATACATTGAAGGGGCCGAAGAATTCAAAAACGTTCCAATGGACTTCAGAATGTGAAGACGCCTTTCAAGGCATAAAGTCCTATTTGTCTTCGGCACCTTTGCTGGTAAAGCCCGTTCCTACCGAGCCTCTCTATTTGTACCTCGCAGCTAGTCCGTTGGCAGTAGGGGCTGTTTTGGTGCGCCAAGTTGGGGGTAAGCAACATCCAGTTTATTACGTGAGCCATGTCCTTCGGGATGCCGAAACCAGGTACCCAAACATTGAAAAGTTTGCTTTCGCTTTAATAACTGCTAGTCGAAAGCTCAGGCAATACTTCCAGGGTAGACTGGTAATAGTATACACTGATCAACCTTTAAAGAAGATTATGAGCAGACCAGAAGTATCAGGGAGATTGGCTGCGTGGACGATGGAATTGTCTCAGTTCTTCATTGAGTATCATCCCCGAATAGCTATCAAAGGGCAAGCTTTAGCTGATTTCATGATCGAATGCTCATTTTCTGAAACTGATGAAGTCGTGGTCGAAGCTGAAGCATCTGACAGGACAGTGGTCGTCCTTCAGCAGAAGGAGAATTCGTGGACGCTGTTTGCAGATGGGTCTTCTACTTCAGACGTCAGTGGAGCAGGTATTATTTTGACAAGTCCGGAGGGTTTCAAAGTACAGCAGGCTATCCGTTTTCAGTTTAAAGCTACGAATAATGAAGCTGAATATGAAGCAGTGTTGGCCGGTTTGCGACTAGCGAAGAGTCTTGAGGTGCAGCGAATAATCATTTTCAGCGATTCTCAATTAGTCGTTAAACAGTTTACTGGGGAATACGAAGCTCGAGGCCCCAGAATGATCAAATATTTGAAAGAATTAAAGGATCGGCTTCAATATTTCTCATCCTATGAGTTTCAGGGGGTCGAACGTAGCAACAATTTCATTGCTGATGCACTTGCCAAACTAGCTACTACGGATGTTAATGTTTTTGAAGGATCAGTATACTTGGAAATTCTACAACATCCTAGTGTTCATCACGAAATGGTAACATGCATTGACCGAACCAACTGCTGGTTAACTCCCTACTTGGAATATTTGGCTGATGGCGTCTTACCTTCGGATCGGATGCTCGCTAAGAAAATCAAGTACAAAAGTGCTAATTTTGTTCTAATTGATGGGGATCTCTTCCGAAGGGCCTTCTCGTCTCCCTTATTGAAATGTCTGACTCCAACAGAAGTTGAATACGCTCTCAGAGAAGTGCATGAAGGCATTTGTGGCGACCATATGGCTGCCAAGTCATTAGCATATAAAGTTCTTCGTCAGGGGTACTACTGGCCTACAATCTTCAAGGAAGCTACCGAATATGTAAAGAAGTGCGAGAAGTGCCAGCTCAACAGTCCAATACCGCATCAGCCACCAGAAGAGCTATACTCGATCCTATCTCCTATACCCTTCGCTGTCTGGGGGGTTGATATATTGGGTCCATTACCGAAAGCAAAGGGTCAGGTCAGTTTTGTTATAGTTGCCATAGACTATATGACCAAATGGGTAGAAGCAAAGCCACTTAGGTCAATAACGGAACAGGAATGTTTGAAATTCATAAAAGAATCAGTGGTATTCCGTTTCGGAATTCCTAAGGTGGTAATATCAGATAATGGCCGGCAATTTGTGGGATCGAAGTTCGAAGCATTTTTGGAAGAACTGGGAATTCAGCACAGAAAGACTTCGGTGGCTCATCCTCAATCGAATGGACAAGTCGAAGTGACCAACAGAACGCTCCTGAATGGAATCAAACGCAGACTGGATGAGGCTAAGGGCAGATGGCCAGAAGAGCTGCTTAGCGTATTGTGGGCTTATCGAACTACTCCGAGGACTACAACGGGGGATTCACCTTTCAGGTTGGCCTATGGCACTGATGCCTTAGTCCCAGTTGAAATTGGCTCTACAAGTCTTCGAGTCAGCCAATTCAGGGAAATCTACAATGAAGAGGGGTTGAAAGCCAATCTTGATCTACTCGAAGAAGTTAGAGAAACAGCCCTAATCAAATTGGCAGCCTATCAACGCAGAGTAGCCAAGCATTATAACAAGGGGGTAAAGCTTCGCAGATTTGAAGTAGGAGATTTTGTCCTCAGAGAAGTTGAGGCATCTGCACCTCAAAATATGGAAAAACTGATGCCGAATTGGGAAGGACCATATGAAGTCATCGAAGTGCCAAAGCCAGGGACTTGTCGGCTGAAGGCCTTAGATGGGTCGGCAATTAAGAATACTTGGCATGCTGGCAGGCTTAGGAAGTACTTTCAGTGAAAACAATGTCAGCATATCAGAAATCTGTAAATATTTATATCATCATCAATAAAAATTCCCTTATTTCTCTCAAACCAATTTTGTCTCTGTTAACGATCTGCTCATTGGTGTTCGGAGGTTCGGGAGGACTCGCTGACCATTCGATGGTAGCCTCTTCGGCAGGAGGTCCTTATGAGTTTGTCAGGCCCTTCGTGGTAGGCAAACGTCATTGGTGTTCGGAGGTTCGGGAGGACTCGCTGACCATTCGATGGTAGCCTTTTCGGCATGAGGTCCTTATGAGTTTGTCAGGCCCTTCGTGGTAGGCAAACGTCATTGGTGTTTGGAGGTTCGGGAGGACTCGCTGACCATTAGATGGTAGCCTATTCGGTAGGAGGTCCTTAAGTCCTTGTCAGGCCCTTCGTGGTAGGCAAGTGTCATCTTTAAGACCTTGTCAGGCCCTTCGTGGTAGGCAAGTGTCATCTTTAAGACTTTGTCAGACCCTTTGTGGTAGGCAAATGTCATCTCTCATTTTTGGGTCAAGCCCCTCGAGGTGAACCAAGTCCTAATAAAGCAGATCTGTCTCAATCTTCGGTAACTAATAAGTATTCCTTAACTCTATTACCTAAATTTTTTCCAAGTGTTAAGTTCGGGATACCTCGTTATTTAAACTTCATCTGTTATATATCATAATTAACTGCTATTAACAACTAAGTCCTTGAAGCGATTATGTATTTTTTAGTAACACAAGTACTAAGGAATTCACACAATGCAAATGCACCGAAGTCATAAAGGACGAAGTCCAATTTCATTAATATTCAATCTAATTACAAAAATAAATAACTTTTACAAAAATCAAAATAAAATTGTCTTCGGTTCTTGGCCTCACTTCCCTAATCCAGCAAAGATGGATCTAGTTGAGCAGCCAACAACTTTTCCTTTCCTTTACTGCGGCACTCCTCGTATCCTTCATAATAAACCTTCAAGATCTCTGATCCAAGTTCGTCCGATGTACGATAGTCCGCCCGAATTTGGGCAATCATATCTTCGGTAAAAGGTGGATCTCGTTCCTGAAGTGCCTTTATCTTACCACGAAGCTTACGACGCTTGGCCTTCTGAACTTTTTTGGTAGATCGAGCCTTCGTCTGAGCTTCATGGAGTTGGGTCGATAATTGTTGGTTGGCTGCAACAAGATCCTCTTTGGAAGTCTTCAAAGCTTCGGTCTCAGCAACAAAGCAGATATTCAGCATGGATAACTTTTGTTCACTGGCTCTTGTTGTCTTCAATTCTCCTCTGACCGAGCTCAGCACATCATGAGTCTCCTTCATATCCTCCTTAGTCTGTGCCAATTCTCTTTGAAGACTCTCGTTGGTATGAAGGGCAGATTCACGTTCCTCCCTCTCTCGAGCCAACGTAGCCTTCAGCATGTTGTTCTCCCTCCTCAGAGTCTCCTCATCGGATTCGGCATTCAGATGCCTGGGACGTAAGCGCCCGAAGACTGCGTTCGCCTGCACATACTCAACAGTGTTCAGTCGATTTTAAATATTTTAGCAAGTGAAGAAATGTTTGCCTAATAAAATTATCACTTACCTTTGCCAGATAACTCATGCCTTCATCAAGAAAGTTCCCGTTCGTATGAGTATTAAATCGGTGATCATCATTCTCCTGGACGAAGGCTTCGAACAGATGAAATGGGAAGTTGACATTGTACCGAGGCCATAAGGTCGGCGCTCCAGTAGCTTCATCATGAAAATTATGTGTTGAAGGCCTTGGAGGTGATGGCATCGGTTGCTCTCGAACAGGAGAAGGATCCATGTAGACGTTCTCGGGGGAAGAAGATCGAGCTGGAGATGGGTCCCGAACCGGAATAGTTGAAGGCGTTGGAATGAAGTCGTTGTCAGCTGGTCGTTTTCTCTTTCGAGATGGCGCTGCAGCCGACATGTTTTCTTCATCTACATTTGAAGTTTCCACAGATTCTGTGGAAGGACGAATGTTTGAGGATGGAACCCTAAGTTCATCGGGGGTTAGGGGGATGATCTTGGTTCTCAATTTTTTAATCCGAAGAATTTGTCTTCGCTCCTCCACGGAAAGGTCCAGTAAACTTGTTCGGACCAATGGAGGGGCAACATTTGGTGGTGCGGGATCTGTGTTCGGAGGTATTATATCGGCAATTGATGGTATTGGATCTACATTCGGTGGTGATGGGTCGGCAGTTGGGGGTACTGGATCTACGTTCGGTGGCATTAATTGGGTCGGCCGTTACTGGTGGAATGGTGGATGAAGGTAGCGGATTGAAGGATGGTTCAGGTTCGGAAAAGTCTTCGGATTCAGATGGGATGGAGATTAGCCGAGGCTTTCGGACAGCCCTCTTCTTTCGTCGAAGCTGAAGAACTTTTTCTGGAAGAATAGGTTCTTCATCTTCTGGTGCGTGGGCTCGGGGCTCTTCAGTTGGTCTCTCGGCAGATGGACTGAGTCTGGAGGAAGCATCTGGTTGTGGAGATCTTGCATCAGCATCTGCAGACTTTCCAGCATTGTCTTCAGTTGGGACTTCTTGTTGTAAAGTATCGATGGGGGCTTCTGCCGTTTTTCCAGATAACAAGTCTTCTAGTTCTTTCAGCTCCAAAAGCGATGGTTTGATCAAAGTCACTACAAAATATTAACAGTTCTACGTCAGAGTTTACATTGCATAAACTTCAAATATCCACAAAATGAATTCATACTTACATTTGTGATTGTACAACCACGCTTGGTTGGATAGAAGTCTATAGTTCCATTCCTCCCTCGGAAAATTGTCCAGAAGCTCTATTATCTCAGCTTCACGTTCTTCAGAGACATCCCCGAAGTCTGTAGAGATTTTCTCATCTGTGGCCCAGCCAGGTAAGGACATGACTTCGAGCCCATTAACGAAAAACCATCTCTCGTGCCATCCTTTATTGCTTGAAGGGGTATTCACTAGAGAACGTCTCTCGAACTTCTCCCCCGTTCTTGAAGATTGCTTGCTGATGGTTTTAAACCCTTTTTCTCTGGACTGGCCAACCTTGTATACAGTGAAGAAAAGGTCAAGCGAGGGATCGACGCCGAATTCGTAGCACAGAGCTATAAAAGCCAAAATATGGATGTACGAATTTGGCATCAGTTGAGCGAACCCAACGCCTAGAAACCCTAACAGGGTCTCCACGAAGGCATGCAGAGGGAATCGGATGCCTTTCTCCAGAATGGTGGTCGTCACGGCTATCCATCCTTCAGGACGTTGGTACATTTTTTCCCCAGACCTGGGAATTCTTATCTGGTGAGTTTCTGGGATGTGGCAACGAGTTCGAAGCCTATCCAGATCGGCTTCAACAACCTTCGAGGGGATGTTGGCATGAACGTACAGCTCGTTGTCCCTGTAAAATTCAGAAGGACTAGGAGAAAATGTTGTCTGTTTCTTTGAGGTGGTTGCAGCAGCTTGACTAGGACCCGAAGCGCCTCTGCTAGGGTTTGAATCTGGAACAATGGAGCTGATGGGTTTAACTAGCAGGGGAATACCTTGATCGGAACCTTGGGACGCCATTGTTAACAAATTCGCAAAGATTGCAAAGAGAATTCGATAGATAAGAAGAAAGCTTGAAGGTTTGAAATTTGAATTGGCAGGTAAAATTGTTCAAATTGGTAAAGTTTGCCTTTTATAGTGACAGTTACACGGTAATCAAAGGCGGCACAATAAATTCACAGTGATGATGGCGAATTGGAAAAGGCGCTACCCGGTTTTTGGTTTAAATATCCTAATCTGAATGGGTTTATATCCGTTGGACTTCCTAGTTTACCTTTTGTATCGATTTGGATCGATCTAATTGGGCTTTGGTGAATTTCACTTTGGACCTTTTACAGCTTACCACAAGTTGTTATGTCGTGGGCCTGTGTTGTTTATAGTCTTCCATTAAACACTCTGTTTAATAAAAGACTAGGGGGTAATGTTAGGCCGTGATTCTTTTCCTTCTTGGGTCGGATCTACTGGGCCTTCCCTTTGGGTTTTGATCATTCTCATTCTAAATTGTCCCGGATGTTTTAGGCCCAATTACTTATTATTTCACTAAACCCATATGGATTGGATCCGTTCACATGGGTCGTCTACATTATTTGGGCCTATTCATCAAATTAGCCCATTATGCATGTTTCCTCTTAACCCAGCTTTGACCGGTAATCATTACTCAATGTAATAGTTGACTATTATGTCGGCCACCTTTCTCTATGGCATTAATGAGGATGAGACGGAGAAGGAGGCGGAGGAAAAAGGTGTGACAGAAAATATGGAGGCTAAGTGCATGCTTTCGGCGAGAAAGACCGGAGGGGGAAGAAAAAGATGTCAGGAAGTGATAGGTGGCACGGTTTGCCTGAAAGGGGGTTGGCGTGGAGCTGTGATGATAAAGAGGAGGTAAGTAACAAAATACCACACAACTTAATTATTCTCTCAGACACTAGAAATTATTTCCTCTTGAGTTAACCTTGTGAACACAGATATACTGATTTTCACGCCTGAGCTATCCCCCGGCGGTCCGGCCGTCAAGCTCGTGGTGTTTGTTGTGTTTACTGTGCAGGATCAGGACGTCATTTGTGATTGGGACGTGGCAAAAGATCCTGGCGTTAACAATTATAACCCCTTGATTCACTATATAATAATTGTTTGATCCTCTGGACAAATGAGTTATAGGAGGAGGGATAAATGAGTATTTTCAATTCCCTTTTTATACAAATGTGCCTGAAAATGATTCATACTCCATCCTCGTGGTAGATAATGTAAAACATTAATGCTACGTTTGAATTGAAGAAATAGAATTCAAAATGGAATGATTCATTTTGTTCTAGTTGAAATGAATTATTTCATATTCTCTATTTTCAAAGAATAAAATTCATAAATTTATAAAAAATAAAAATAATTTAATCAATTTCAATCACAATCAAACACAATTCAAACGTAACGTAGTGTAAGAGCCTCAAACCTTGATTCAAATTGACCAAATGCCTCCTCCTATGCCTAAAGCTAAGGTAGACAAGTCCGCATTGCTCCCTTCCTTTGTTAAATGAGCCCGATTGGATATATTGGGGAGGGCAAAATCATATGTACATGCCTCGGATGTCTATCAAATAAATTATATTTTAATTATTAACTGTTATTTTGTGTTTCACCTTGTTACTGTAATATTTTTTCCCAAAAATGCTAACCATGTCCAATTGTTTTTCATTAACCCAATTAATAATCCTTCCCTTAAAAAATCAGATATATATCTTATCAAGTAAAACCTAAAAATATTAACAAACACCAGAATATAATTTGAAAATTTAATTATAACATTATTCATCTCCTAAACACTTGTAAAAACAATATGAAGTATTAATATCCAAGTTCTGACTACATCCATTACGGTAGCTGTTTTCCATTAACACATCATGCAATTGCTAGTTTGCTACTACAAAATTTTGTCTTGATAATGTATTTTTACCAAACAGGGAAAATAGGGTACAGGGATGTTCTTTCATGCTGAAAGTACAGATCACCCCCAACAATTTTGGCTCAACTTTTTTCTCACAAATGGGTAAAAACCAATACTATATTATTATTGAATAGAAATTAGACAACATTGTCCTCAGTATTGGGCTGTCACGACATGATTCATCCATAGATTACACTTTGAATTAACAAAATACAAATACAACTCACATAAAAGATCGCATTCTAGGCCTTGCCAAAGATTGGGCTCCATCGACAAATATGGTTGTCCCAGTCATGAAGCGTGCACCATCACTTATCAAATAGATGACGGTCGAGGCCAGATCATCTTTAACATCAAGCCACCTTTGTAGTGGCGCAGCTTCATTGACCAATTTCTCTGCCCTCTCCTTCCCAACTGACAAGGGAAACTCATCTTTTATGTGCAAGCCACGCGCAATTCCATTTACCCTGATCTGGTGTTTTCCTACCTCCATTGCGGATGTCTGAGTATAGTAATCAGATATATGAATATTAATCATCAACTTTGAGGGGGGGAGGGGGGAAGGATATAACATAGCACAATACTAGAAAGCTACTGAGCATGGAATAAAGCGTTTTATCATTCAACTAGAACAAAAAGATAAGAGAGAGACAATACCAGAGCACCTTCATGCAACACAGTGCAAGCAACAAAAGCAGCTCTATCAATACTAGTTCCATTTTGGATAATGTAATTATCTGTTAGGGTTAACTTAATTCACAATGAAGACCGCGGTTTTGTTTTGTTTAACCTTTTGGAGTAGACAATGTAAGGCAATGACTATGTCCTAATTGCTACTGCTGCCAACAAACTTTATCATTTAACCTACTGTCTTTATGAATCTCTTGGTTATTGAGTTAGATTATACTAGTGTCAAAGATAATGCAACTAGTTGGCTAAAGGAGGCACTACTCATCATCCGCTACCTATATTGGCAGCACCAGCATCACACATAAGTTTCCATCCAAGACTTTTTGGGATATCACTCGTCGAAATTACAATAACAGAATCCAGAACAAACCCAATCCCTACTGATCAAAATTAGGACAACTCTCAAAGTACTGAAATATTTATTTCAAAACATCATGCACATGGGGTAGTCTGACCAGAACAAATAGAGCGTTCATTGAAATGATGCTCAAAGTCAAATGAAAAAAAAAAGATGTATTATTAATTCTATAAGTTTCAAGATGAACCAAAAGCAATCTTGAGAAAAACGTCTTTGATATCTGGACTGAGGTCAGATATCTAAAAACCAGAAATTTAATATTATTGCTATAGCTCAAAATACCATTCTTCCTCCTAAAAAATGAGAGCCCACTTTCAAAATTAATTTACAAAATTGCATTATAACTTTGACTTGTAAAAATGGACTCTCAATCAGGACAGAGGGAGTAATCAGTAATACATCATGTAGTTCTCAAACTAATCCATGTGGTATATACAGGCACAGCTACACCCTTGATCCTGCTCTCTTTTATAAATGGAGCAACTCTTTTGAATCATTACCTTATTCATAGCAATATACAACCTTCTCATTTTGATTGTCTAATCTATATGCCTCTCAGTCTACTTCTGACAACAATTTAAGAAATCCACATCACATTTTCCATCACATCCAACAGAATCCTCGTCTCTTTTCCATAAAAAGAGATCATGAAATATTTCCTATACTTTTGAGGCTAAGTTTGAATTATGCCTCAGATGTGCTTAAAAATATTGGTCAGGATACTAAGTTTGGGAGGCGACCTACTCACAATAGGTGAACATGTGCCTTTCAGACATGGAGATAAACCATGTGAGATCTGTTTTGGGATGTTTGTACTCTACAATTGTTTGAGGTCAACACACCACCTAGCTTGGCCTATTAATTAGATTGACCAGCAGACAACAGGTGGTCTAGCATATAAAAGACTGTGTCATAAGCAAAGTGCACTGTAGAATTATGTAGTTTCTAGGGAGATCACAATTTTGTCCCTTGAGATTACACCACTGCTCTGGTAGTCTGGTTTGTTATTACTTCATCCAGCGAAAAGTAAAAATTAATCAATAGTAAAGATATCAACGCATAGAAAACGCTTGAATATTTTAGCCAAGAAAAAAGAAACACAATTGTAATGAATTGAGGAATGCTGATAAGAAGAAATGGCTTTCTCATACAAGTCCATATTTTGATGTATAATTGTATTTACTTTGCTCTATAAATAGACCATTTTCTGTTTGATGATTTAAAATCAGAGCACCAAAACAAAAAGATTCTGTTTAATTTATCCCAAGACTCTGAAGAAAGAGCAATCAGGGAAACAGAATTAATCTACAAAAAAATTTACTCTTACACCAGCGCGCACATATCAGCTGGTGCAAGTTCATATACATGGGTATAACGGAGAAGACAAAAAATAATTAACTTTCAGGAGTAAGATTGAAGCTCAAAAATATATTACAAAAAAGGTTTAATACAGAAAATGTAAAAGATAAAAAATATCACTTACCCTAACTAACTGCTGTACTCCAGCCAAAGCCGAACCATATGCAGCAGCTCCAGGGTATAACCCTCTCTCTTCACCGATTAATGAGGTAATGAATACAATGGACCCTCCTGTTCTCTGATCCCGAATTCTCCTGCCGACAGCTTTCAACAAATACCATGCAGCCATATAATTTATTTTGACCCGAGTTATTTCAATACAAGGAATTTTAAGAATAACTAACTATAAACATCTTAAATTTGTAAGAAATTCCTCCCATACAAACTAACTTGAAAGAAGAAACGTCATGCAATATTTCAAATTTCTCCAACTTGGAAATTGTCCATCATCTAAGCCCATTGAGGTACAGCAAATTTGTCTTGATTTTGTTAGCAATTCATGTTATGCTCTGGTACAAATTTTATCCTTTCTTGTACCACTTACTTCGAGTATGAATAACTTGGGGAATAAACATCTCTTTTGCTTTGCTAATGATTTACAATTGGCATAATCATCCTAGATGTGGATCAAAACATTAATAGCTAGAGAAACTTTCATTTGCCTATAGTTTTCTGTATTTGATGAGAGTCAGATTCAAATTTCAAAACAGAGGTCCAATATACCAACTACAAAGTTAAGCTAATTTTGTTTAAAATAGCCTAAAACCACTCTGTCCCTCAGCATAAACAGAAACTAACTCTATTGAACAAGAACCAAGAGTTATACCATATGATAATATTAACCCAAAATATGATTTATGTATGTACACAAGTCATAAATGTATGTTGGTCAACGTGAGCATTCCTTCACCCATTAATACTCCGCCCATTGAATTCCGCCTGGGCCTTTTATTGACTCCCTCCCTCAGCTCCTTTCTCTTGCTATAAAAAGGCACCAATGTTGCAAAAGAAAGACGCACCAAATTTGAGAGAACTCTAATCCGAGAGTAGAGAGGAAAGAAAAAGGGTTAGTGAAGAAATCCCATTCGGGGGAGGATGGATGAAAGTAATACCATCCAGAAGAGGATGGAAGAGAGTAAGAAAATAGGGAGAGAAGGTAGTTCAAATAAAAGAGTGTTTTTTTTGGGTTCCATCACATAGTTATTGTGGTAAAGTAATTTGAGTTTGTACTCAAATTAAGATATCTTTGTACTCTCTCATATTATTCTAGTGAATTCTTCGGAGTTTGTCCCGTGGTTTTTACCTCTTAGTTTTAGAGGGTTTTCCACGTAAAATTATTGGTGTCTCATGGTTGGATATTTTCTTGTCATTATTTCCTGCATAGTTATTATTTTGGTGGAACTGAAAATTTAATCTGTTTGGCATGTGCTGATATTTTATCCGTCTAATTTATCAAAGACAACAGTATTTGGGAGGTGATTTTTTCCCAACAACTGGTATCAAAGCGAATGTTATTTGCTCGGTTGTTTTTGATAAATTTTATGGAGGAATCAGTTGGAGCCATGATTAAATTGACCTCTTCAAATTTTTCGATCTGGAAGCCCAAAATGGAGGATATCCTTTATTGCAAGGATTTGTATGATCCGTTGGAGCTCAAGGGAAAGAAGCCCGCGGATAAGTCTGAGGCTGATTGGAATAAAATGAATAGGAAGACTATTGGTCACATCCAGCAGTAGATTGATCAAAGTGTGTTCCACCATGTTTCGCAGGAGACGGATGCTCACACTCTATGGACAACACTAGAGTCTATGTACGAGAAGAAGAATGCACAAAATAAAACTTTTGTCATTCGAAAAATTGTGAATCTAAAGTACAAGGACGAGAGCAGTGTGTCGGAGCATATGAGTGAGTTCCAAAGTTTGGTGAACCAGTTGTCCACCATGAAGTTGAATCTTGATGATGAGATTCAGGCTCTTTTGCTTCTCAGTTCGTTGCCAAACAGCTGTGAGACTTTGGTGGTGTCTCTAAGCAATTCAGCTCCAGAAGGAAAAATAACTATGCAGATGGTCAAGAACAGTCTTCATAATGAGGAGACAAGACGAAAGGAGCAAGGTGTGAATTCTCAGACACAAACACAAGTTTTCGTTGCGCAGTGTAGCAGCAGAAACAGAGAGAAAAGCTCTTCTGAAGATGACAAATTCAGGAGAAGGTTGAGAGGAAAATAAATAATTTGTTTTCACTACCAGATACCGGGTCATATAAGGCAAGAGTGCAGATTTTTAAAAAAGGAACAGTCTAAGGAAAAAGATGAGGATAAGGACTCAATTGTGTACCTATCCGACGTTGATGTAGCCCTTGTTAGTGATGGTAAACCCAAGTGTCAAGTTAATGAATGGATTATTGATTCGGGAGCTTCGTTCCATGCTACTTCGTGTGGTGAGATCTCCACATCCTACACTAGTGGTGATTTTGGCAATGTACGGATGGGAAATGGTAGTGCATCCAAGGTTATCGGCATTGGAGATATTTATCTGAAGACTAACAATGGTGGCATATTGATGCTTAGAGAAGTCAGACATGTTCCGGATATCCGCCTTAATTTGATGTCTACTGGTAAGCTTGATGAAAATGATTATAGCATTTCCTTTGGTGAAGGTCAGTGGAAGCTCACTAAAGGGTCTCTAGTGGTAACTAGAGGAAAGAAGGTAGGCACTTTTACACAATGCAGACGCATGTGGTAGGTGTTAAAGATGGGGTAGGCGAAAAAGGATGTGGTACAAAGTCATGCAAGATAGAAGAAAAGTCTTGCATGAGAACCACGAGAAGAAAGCTCTTCACTTGAAATGGGTACCAAAAGTGAAGAAAGAAAGTGATAGCTCGCAGCCAAGATACAAAGCGGTTGTGAAAGAATTTGACAAGCAAAAATCTGTCAAGTTTGAGTTAGATCCTCCCATCAAGAAGAGCCATGTCGATGATATAAAGTCGGACGTGAAGAAAGTGGGAAATTCCAAGATGCTTGAGTTAAGTCAAGGCTTCGTTGGGATTAACTCCAAGTGAGGAGTTGTGGTTTGACGTGCAAATTCAGTCTTGGAAGGTTATACAGAAGCAGACATAGCAGGTTTCGAAGAGAAGGAGTCTACTTCGGGGTATTTGTTTACTTTTGCAGGGGGAGCCGTGTTATAGCAGTCCAAGTTGCAGAAGTGTGTTGCTTTGTCTACTACTGAGTTGACAACAAAATGTTGTGGTTTCTTCAAGAGTTGAATTTGACACAGGAATCGACTCCAAGTGACGGAGTCATGGTGAACATATCCTTTAATGGGTTCGGAGGGGGAGATTGTTGGTCAACGTGAGCATTCCTTCACCCATTAATACTCCGCCCATTGAATTCCGCCTGGGCCTTTTATTGACTCCCTCCCTCAGCTCCTTTCTCTTGCTATAAAAAGGCACAAATGTTGCAAAAGAAAGACGCACCAAATTTGAGAGAACTCTCATCCGAGAGTAGAGAGGAAAGAAAAAGGGTGGGTGAAGAAATCCCATCCGGGGGAGTATGGAAGAGAGTTAGAAAATAGGGAGAGAAAGGTAATTCAAATAAAAGAGTGTTTTATTTGGGTTCCATCACATAGTTATTGTGGTGAAGTAATTTGAGTTTGTACTCAAATTAAGATATCTTTGTACTCTCTCATATTATTCTAGTGAATTCTTCGGAGTTTGTCCCGTGGTTTTTACCTCTTAGTTTTAGAGGGTTTTTCACGTAAAATTATTGGTGTCTCATGGTTGGATATTTGCTTGTCATTATTTCCTGCATGGTTATTATTTTGGTGGAACTGAAAATTTAATCTGTTTGGCATGTGCTGATATTTTATCCGTCTAATTTATCAAAGACAACAGTATTTGGGAGGTGATTTTTTCCCAACAATGTATATACTCTATCCATCCCAAAAAAAAAAAAGAGAGCCCAATTTCTCTTTAGAACGTCCAAGAATGAGAGTTACTTTAATAATTTATTTAGCAACTCTCGATATATTTAAGTAAATAATGATCTTGACCATTAATTATGTCAAACTCTATTTCTTTTCTTTTTTTTAAATTTTAACTTGAGGTTAAAAGGTTACCCTCATTTTGATAGTGTTTCATTTTGGAGGTTCGTGATTCAAGACTCAACAAACCCCTTGATGTCATCTGTCATGTATTTACTGATACTTAGTACTCCCTCATTCCATCATTAGAGATACATCTTCCTTCTAAGTCTGTTCCGAAATTAGTGATGTATTTAAATTTTTGAAGTACTTAGTAGTGGATAAAATCAAACACAACAAGCCTTGTACAAATCTTCCTGCTCTTGCGAAAAAACATTTTTCATTTCTTATGATCTACATAATCCACATGTTGGCCATAGGTATATCAAATTCAACCTTTAAGCAAAAGTAAACTGAATAAAAATGAGAATTAACAACTCAAACAATAAGAACATAGGATCATTACCTTCATAAGAATAACAATTGACTAGAGAATCCAAACTCCCCAAAATTTTGGTAGCCTTATCAACGGCTTCATCAAAAGCCCATTCTCTCTCATCCTCCATATCCAATCCAACCACTTCCACCTTGACAGATCCATCTAGACTACCCTTTATCTTCTCCGTAATTTTCTTTAGAGGACCCTCATCACCCAACAAAACCACCCTAGTCGTATGGGCACAAATTAGTACTCCAATTAAACATAATCACATACTTATAAGCACATATGTACATCAGGAGTAATGGAACTTACCAGCAACCTTGTTTGGCTAAATGGTAGGCAATATTTTGAGAGATCTCATCGCCGTTGCCATTTGCTTGAGCTTAAAGAGGAAGAGTTAAAAACAACTAATTAATGGAATAATGAGTTTACGAGGGAACAGAACTGAATGGACCGGGACCGAAAGTAAGAGTGTCCGTGTAAGTAAAACGACATACTAATATTTAGGTTCTTTTTTATTACCTCTTAATTACTCTTAATGGATTTGTCTCTGATCAGAGACAAATTTTGTTTGATAAATTTTTTTTTGTTTCTTAATTAATTTTAATCGGTTAGACACAAAACAAAAATAACCTCTTCAATATTACAAATTATGTTTGTTATCCCCAAAACAAATTTAACCTACAATCTGGGATTTCTCCTTCGTTCCTTCGTTGTTGCTCGATCTGGATCCTAAAGTCGGGATGAGAGACAGAGTTAGAGAGCTTGTAATCAAGAACCATTCTCGGCCTTCCTCTTCATTTCCGTTCCATTTCTTCTTCTCTCTCAATTACCAAACTCCCAAATTCTACTGAACTACCAAATTCCTCTAAAATTGGAGCCATCAACTGAAAATTTGATAAGAGTGGAACAAAGTGCAATTTTAAAGAGGGAGTAAACTCAATCAATTACAAAATTGAAATAAGGATTCAGTTATTATATCAATCAAAAAGGTAATCCATGTATTTCCATTATGCTCATACGAAATTAAGTAAAAATATATGTAAATGTTAATATAATTGTTATGATTTGTTGTGGATTGGTATGGATGAAGTGTTATTCAGGTTATTAGGAGTAATAAAGCATGAAATTTTTGGTTAAAACCATACTTTAATGTCTATGAAATTCTGGAAATTAAGTCTTGCATGTATGATATTTGATAAAATATCTCAAAGAGGTTTAATGCTTGAAAAGTGAGAATTCAACAAAGTTTGGAATTAGCTAACCTTTATATATGTATTATGATGTAAACCAAGTTGATTGAGTGAATCAAAGTGAGTTTAAAAGCAATTTGGTGAATTTTGAATCAAATTGAGTTTAATTAGAGAACTGAAATATCAGGACATATTGGGGCCTTTGAAAGTACGTTTTAAAGAAACCAAATTGTTTAGTTAATTATTTTTTGTGTTCCTTTCCTTCCTTGCTTCTTTTCCTTCTCATTTGTGCATGTCTGCATGTTTACTGAGTATTCCACTCTATATGGATGCAGTAAGTAGTGATATATTAATTGCTTTGTTAACTTAATCCAATCTGGGGTTCACACTTCAAAGCTCTAAAGCATTACCATCTTTAAAAGGTCCAAAATCTTGTATTAGTTTTTTTACAAGCTCAACCTGTAAAAGGTCTTTGTTCCTATTTTAAAGATTCAATTTGATATTATTGATAGTTACAATTAGTTGATTAGTTGCAACATGAGCTATTTATTGGTCAAGTATCTGGTTGAGTTGAATGTTGTAGTGTATAAAGTATAATTTGTTCTTTATTATTCAAACTATTTAAATGTTTGTTTTTTATTGTTTACACCTTTTAGAATATATGTACTTTAGTTGCAAAATTATGCACTTTAGTTGTAGTCTATAAAGCCTCTTGATTGTTTTTTATTGTTTACACCTTTTATATATAGTTATCACTTCTTTCGCAGTTCATAAATATTTCATAAGAAAACATAACATTGAGGATAAATTGTTTGCTCAATATGATCAAGATAATACGTTTGACGATGAAGCGGAGCAAAATGAAGGAAACGAAGAAGAGGGACAAGATGAACTACAATGGGGTGATCAAGGCATAGAATTTATGGTTAATCTACGTGAACAAATTGTACTTCAACTCTTAACAACTGTTTGAAGTTAATTTAATTTGTATGGTTGAATTATTATGCTATGTTGATTTTTTTGGACATTATACTATGTTTAAAGTTAATTTAATTTATACGTTTTCATTTTTATTTTATCATATTGTGGTCAAAATATTATAAATATGTATTTAAAATACTATTTAGACCTTTCTGATTATCAAACAGGTTTTGTTTAAACTGTTCAGATGGTTAAATTGGTAAAATACTGTTATTCAAACATTTTGAAAAAATTAATTATCAAACAACATTTTTTCATTCAGACACAATTCTGGACAGAGACTCTAAATTATTCAGATGTCTAAACTGTTCAGATCTTAATAATCAGTTGGAATTAGTGCAAGTTGACATGCGTAGAAAGAAATAAAATTACATCCGTTCCAAAAAATCTAAAAAGTTTTTATTCAGTTTATAGTAATTACATTTATTTGTATAAAAATCTAGAAAGATTCTATTGATTTTAAATTTTGTAAATTGACTAAAAAAATATTTCCTCCGTTCTATAATATAAATATAGGTAGTAACTAGGGTTGTAAATGGAGTTTGAAATATCTGATATTCACTTTGAAAATAGGTATTCGTATTTGTATAAAACGGATATTATCTGTATCCGTATCAAAACGAATATTATTCGTATTTGTATCCGTCCAAAACGGATAAAAATACGAATATATGCATATTTATATATGTTAATATCCGTATTCGTGTGTGTGTGTGTGTGTATATATATATATATATATATATATATATATATATATATATATATATATATATATATATAAATCTCTATTTTAATATTGTTATACAACATATAAACGTATTATGAATATGTTATGATATAAGATATAAAAAAATTGCATATAGATATTATATCTACATTATTTCTAAATATTAGTTGGAAAAGTGAATGGAGTATTTTTTTTTTTTGGTCATTAATTTAATATTGTGCAACAATTAAAAAAATTGAAACTTTTAACATTTTAGTTTGAACGGATATTCGAATATAGTAAAACCTCTATAGTAATACTGTATATAAGAATATACTTCATATAGTAATAAAAAAATTATTCCCAACTTAGGTCAGTTATAAACAGAAATAAACTCCATATTGTAATAAGTTATAATTTTTTTAGGTCCCTTCTTAAGAAACTTGCCTCCATATAGTAAAAATTATCTACATATTACAAAAAATATATGTTATACTTCATTAAAGGTTTGTAGAATTTATATTGAGAGAAAAATATTAAAGAAAATACAAGATTTTTAACTCTTTAGGTGACTTTGTATACTCTTAACACTACATAGATATATGTATAATTTTTTGAAACTATGTTTATCTCTTTTATCAATGTTTATACCTTTAATTTGACATATTCTATTAATTAGTTATTAATGTAGTGGAGCTGAATAACATGGGACGAAAAAAACAAAGAAATAATATTAATCCTTCTGTCCCTTAATATAAGATTTTTTAGAGTTGTGCATAAATATTAAAAAAATAATTGTATAACATTAAATATAATATCAAATGTCTATATTGTCTTTGTATTAGAAAAAAAGATTGTTATTTATTGGGCAAAAAATATTAAAAGAACCAAAATTATATTTAATACTTGGGGTAATATTTAAAACTAAACAATTAATGCTTACTTGAAATTCTAAAACGTCATATTTAAGAGATAAAAAACTTTTCTAAAACATCTTATATAAAGGGACAGATGGAGTAGTAGAATACGTTTAAGTGGAGTCAAGAAGGATGGGCGAATGTGAATTAAAAAGCTTGAGATTAAGTTATATAGTACTTACAAAGTAAGCAAGTTGTCATAAAATATTTGTTTTGTCAGGAATATTTGTTTGGTCGGAGAATATTCTTTTGTCGGAGAATATTCATACGACGGCGCAATAATTGGTGAACCCCACAACAGAATAATTGTCGGATATAAAAAGCGATAAAATAACATTTTTATAAAAATAACGACAAAACTTTTACCGTTAAACTGTTGAAATAACTGGTGATAAAAGTTCAGTAATATGCGTTGTTGCACAGTAGCACACAGTATTGCACATTATCTCTAATTATTGATGCTTACGTAAGAAATCACTCAATATTCAATAATTGCCACAGTAGTGGCTGCATAGTATTTCATATTATTGATTCAATAATTGTTAAAGTAACATTTGCATAATATTTTATATTATTAAATCAATAATTGTCACGACACATACAGTAACTTATATTATTGAAAGGATATTATTAAATAAGCATTATTGCCAATGTCTAAAAAGTTCTGTCGAGGAAAAGGGTTAGGTTATCTAATTGCGCGCCAATAAGGAGAAATCCTTATCGGAAAGCCCTCTTTTTCCTGGAAACGATCTGATTGTCAATATTGAAATCTATAATATTAATGGTGAATAATTATTGAAAAGATTAAAGATTTTGTTGATTAAAGATAAGTAAATTACAATAGTTAATGGAGAATAATGCGAACTTGGGAAACTTTAGGGGTACCAAAGTGTAATAAGTTACCAATCCATGTGAACTTGAATCAACCCATCAGAAAAGAGATGAGGCAAGCATGATGTAAGCATGACATCATCCTTAAAGAAACACAAAGATGATGTCATGATGATGATGTCATAAGAGGATTAAGGTGCAATTAATGAGATATTAAATTTTAATTAACCTATGTACCAACATGTAATAAGACGAGTTTCTAACGTGCAATTATCGAAATTATATTTTCTTATAAATAAAGAGTTAAGTTCATTAGTTATTCACCAATTTACAAAATCAAATTATAATCAAGAGTTAGAAAGAGAGAGTTCTTGTGAGTATACTTTGAGTGTAGTGCAAGATTTTCTCAAGATAATTTTATCTATTCCAGTCATAATTACTCTCCTATTAAGGTAAATGATGTTATTTTCTTTAGGGTTAAGTTCAGATGACCACATGAGGTTTGAGCGGTTTCCCACTTAACCACCTATAGTCAGTAAAGCTACATTTAAACACCCGATTTTTTGAGTTAAAGTGAAAAACTGCTTTTTGTCATAACTCTGTTACTTAAGTTGGATAAAGACTTAATTACCCTTGTTATATATAAAAGACATATGCTTGTTCATCTCTCTCTCTGTTTTTCTAACAAACAAAAAATAGAGTAAACAAGAACTCATATAAATTATAAAATCTTGTTCTTGACAAGGAAAGAGAATCCCCCTTGCCCCTTCAATCACAAAGGAGTGAATAGATATTCTATAGACATAATAATCCATCTAAAAGAAATAAAAAAAGAGAACAGGGTATCATAGATTGAAAACAGAAAATCCAAACATGAATGGCGATCAAAAAATCTCAGAAGGAAATTAATAAGATATTCAATGTTTCCCCAAATTAATCACATACCAAGAAATCCAATAATAGGAATGCACTTACATCTTCATGCAGATATACGTACAGAATACACGAGAGATACGAGACAGGGACTCTGAAGAATAGGACAAACGGCAGCTCCAGAATTTGTTCCAACTGCATTTTGTCACCAAACTCGACTATGACTATGTTAAAAACTTCGGCTATTTACAGTTTATTCACCACAACAATTTTCCCAAAGATGTAGCCAACAAAAAATTTACTATTACTGAAACCAAATTCATTAGCCAGATAAATCATTCTCACACAAACCCAACCAATATAAGAGAACTCTTCCATTTGTAACAAAATCAATTGATGTGATCAACTTACATTGTGTTTCAGTCATTGAGACTACTACTAACTTAGAACCATAAATATTAACAAAAGTCTAGGATACTTCTACCTAACCTTTTGTCAATATGTGAAACCAGGGAAAAAATGTAACTAACCAATGTGGTTATCCTCTAAACCGAATCAAAACTAAAACAACAAAACATCGGGAATTTCAATTGCTCAATATCATTGAAATCCCAATTCACAAAGCCTGTGTGTATTAATCCCCATTAAATTAGCCCACTCTGTACCACAGTCGTCAATCAGCTATTACTTCCCCCTCTGACCCTGCATCAAATAATTCCCATACGTTTCAAATTTAACAATTAGCCAAAAACAACTAGATGAAATAATTACTAGCTTTAAGAAGAACCATGAACACTACCTTCCTCGGTTCAGGGACATCAGTAACTTTATACGTCTCTGGCGTTATATCCGACAAGCACAAACCCGAAACAAGTGCCTGCAAAATTTTTTAATGGTTATGTGATGTTTTAATAGGCTGGATTGATGAATATAAGAGATTTAGTAGCTACTGTCTTTATTTGAGAAACAATATGATAGGAACTTGGGGGGGGGGGGGGGGAGTTTAAGTAGATTATTTTTATTTTTTACAATATGTTTTAAATTTATTTTTTATTAATATGAGACCATTATACATCTATAAACAGTGTTTGCAAGCTTTAAAATTAATAGGAAAATTAATTTAGTTTTGTGTCAATTTGAGAAAGAAAAACAAGGATAAAAAACATTCTTGTATTTTCTAGTCAAAAGTTTTTTGTTTTTTTTAAAAAGAAGAAGAAGAAGAAAATGGATAAATTTAAGCGAAAATGTTTATGACTTTGAGCATAATAAAATTTAAAGTGATTTTCTTATGTCTTTAATTTAAGTTTTTTTGTAGAGATTATGATGATTATATATATATATATATATATATATATATATATATATTGTTAAAACAAATATGGAGGAGTGAATATGTGAATTGATGTATATATATAGAGAGAGAGTGATTAATATGAAATTAATTTTTATCGATTAATTAATATAGACACAAGTCACAATCACGTAACTTGAGTGGTTGTGTTATATGAGTAGTTTTGTTTCCGCTGTCTATCTATAAAAGAATAATGCTTGAGATTCTATAAATCTATCTAATAAAATACAAATATTTTTGAATTTCCCGCTCACTCAATAAATCATCTCGGTCGTCTAAAGTTTGGGATAAATCTCACCGTTCATACATTTAACTAATAAAATACATCTATCTAAAATTTGTTGATTAATATGCTGAAGTGAAATATATCACATTAATAATTTATAAAATATTTATAAAATAATTTATGTTTGTAGCATTACTTGTGTATAAATAGAGGATCGGATCGGATCTGTTCTCGGTTAGGGTACGTCAGAGGAGCCAAATAAAAACAAGAAAAAATCCATTATTATCCTGTCGGTCTTAATTTTTGATTACGACTTCCGAGGTTTATTTGACAAACACGGAAACCCGTCCCTCGACTCACTAACTCATTAATAATCGATGGAAAAAGAGTCTTCAGTTTCTGTAATCGCTCAACAAGCTGCTACCCACCTCAAGATTTTAATTAGGATCTTCAATCGTAAATTTGCAAACTTTCTCTCCATCCTCCTCGCTCACAAGGTATGCACATTTTTTCTTCTCCTTCAATAGTTCAATTTCTATTTTATTAATTTATTTATTCTCAATTAATGATGTTGTAGTAGTAGTAGTAGTAGTAGTAGTAGTATGTAGTGAAGGTGAATAAAAAGAAAAGAATCTCATACGGATAGTTACGTTGCATCAATTAAATATTGCTTACTTTAACTGAATTGATAAGTTAAAGCAATTGTCTTGCTATAATCCCCCCAACACACACAATTTGGTCGATATTAATTGGAAACATTTTTAGAGTAATGGAAGGAATTGAAACAAAAGAAAATGCAAGTAAGAATAGGAGTGACTGCTAAATTGCTTGGTGAATTTGGGTATGTTCTAATATGATCTTGATTTTCAGACTGCTGGGTCTCTTGGAGCATTGGCAGGTTTTGCCATTGCCGTTTTGTTTGCATGGAAATTTTCACTAGGATCGAGGAGACTACGGAAACACGCAAGTTCTGCATCCACTTGCGGATCTTCTTTACCTGTTGATGACTTCCGTAGTCCAGAAAAGGTAGAGGAATTCTTCTAATTACTAATTTGCTGAATTAACTTAAAGTGGAACATTGTTGTCTGTTTTGTAGTTGGCGCTTGCACAAATGGTTAAGAAGAAATTACTTGGTGGCAGAAAGGTATTATTATTGATTACCAGATCAGAATTTGAGAAACTTTATACCCTGAAGTTATTTAGCCAAAATAAACAAGAAATGAACCCTGAAGTTTTGTATGTTTAATATTTTTACCAGAATAGTAACTTAAGTGATCCATGCTTAAGCCTTTTAATATATATATGTATATATTTTAAATACTAAGGATTTCAGTTTGGTTTGGTCTTATGCAGCCAAACAATGTTATTGAAGTGAAACATTGTTTACATATTAAAGAAAATTACAAAAAATGTTATGTATAGTAAAAATTATCTACATATTACAAAAAATATATGTTATACTTCATTAAAGGTTTGTAGAATTTATATTGAGAGAAAAATATTAAAGAAAATACAAGATTTTTAACTCTTTAGGTGACTTTGTATACTCTTAACACTACATAGATATATGTATAATTTTTTGAAACTATGTTTATCTCTTTTATCAATGTTTATACCTTTAATTTGACATATTCTATTAATTAGTTATTAATGTAGTGGAGCTGAATAACATGGGACGAAAAAAACAAAGAAATAATATTAATCCTTCTGTCCCTTAATATAAGATTTTTTAGAGTTGTGCATAAATATTAAAAAAATGATTGTATAACATTAAATATAATATCAAATGTCTATATTGTCTTTGTATTAGAAAAAAAGATTGTTATTTATTGGGCAAAAAATATTAAAAGAACCAAAATTATATTTAATACCTGGGGTAATATTTAAAACTAAACAATTAATGCTTACTTGAAATTCTAAAACGTCATATTTAAGAGATAAAAAACTTTTCTAAAACATCTTATATAAAGGGACAGATGGAGTAGTAGAATACGTTTAAGTGGAGTCAAGAAGGATGGGCGAATGTGAATTAAAAAGCTTGAGATTAAGTTATATAGTACTTACAAAGTAAGCAAGTTGTCATAAAATATTTGTTTTGTCAGGAATATTTGTTTGGTCGGAGAATATTCTTTTGTCGGAGAATATTCATACGACGGCGCAATAATTGGTGAACCCCACAACAGAATAATTGTCGGATATAAAAAGCGATAAAATAACATTTTTATAAAAATAACGACAAAACTTTTACCGTTAAACTGTTGAAATAACTGGTGATAAAAGTTCAGTAATATGCGTTGTTGCACAGTAGCACACAGTATTGCACATTATCTCTAATTATTGATGCTTACGTAAGAAATCACTCAATATTCAATAATTGCCACAGTAGTGGCTGCATAGTATTTCATATTATTGATTCAATAATTGTTAAAGTAACATTTGCATAATATTTTATATTATTAAATCAATAATTGTCACGACACATACAGTAACTTATATTATTGAAAGGATATTATTAAATAAGCATTATTGCCAATGTCTAAAAAGTTCTGTCGAGGAAAAGGGTTAGGTTATCTAATTGCGCGCCAATAAGGAGAAATCCTTATCGAAAAGCCCTCTTTTTCCTGGAAACGATCTGATTGTCAATATTGAAATCTATAATATTAATGGTGAATAATTATTGAAAAGATTAAAGATTTTGTTGATTAAAGATAAGTAAATTACAATAGTTAATGGAGAATAATGCGAACTTGGGAAACTTTAGGGGTACCAAAGTGTAATAAGTTACCAATCCATGTGAACTTGAATCAACCCATCAGAAAAGAGATGAGGCAAGCATGATGTAAGCATGACATCATCCTTAAAGAAACACAAAGATGATGTCATGATGATGATGTCATAAGAGGATTAAGGTGCAATTAATGAGATATTAAATTTTAATTAACCTATGTACCAACATGTAATAAGACGAGTTTCTAACGTGCAATTATCGAAATTATATTTTCTTATAAATAAAGAGTTAAGTTCATTAGTTATTCACCAATTTACAAAATCAAATTATAATCAAGAGTTAGAAAGAGAGAGTTCTTGTGAGTATACTTTGAGTGTAGTGCAAGATTTTCTCAAGATAATTTTATCTATTCCAGTCATAATTACTCTCCTATTAAGGTAAATGATGTTATTTTCTTTAGGGTTAAGTTCAGATGACCACATGAGGTTTGAGCGGTTTCCCACTTAACCACCTATAGTCAGTAAAGCTACATTTAAACACCCGATTTTTTGAGTTAAAGTGAAAAACTGCTTTTTGTCATAACTCTGTTACTTAAGTTGGATAAAGACTTAATTACCCTTGTTATATATAAAAGACATATGCTTGTTCATCTCTCTCTCTGTTTTTCTAACAAACAAAAAATAGAGTAAACAAGAACTCATATAAATTATAAAATCTTGTTCTTGACAAGGAAATAGAATCCCCCTTGCCCCTTCAATCACAAAGGAGTGAATAGATATTCTATAGACATAATAATCCATCTAAAAGAAATAAAAAAAGAGAACAGGGTATCATAGATTGAAAACAGAAAATCCAAACATGAATGGCGATCAAAAAATCTCAGAAGGAAATTAATAAGATATTCAATGTTTCCCCAAATTAATCACATACCAAGAAATCCAATAATAGGAATGCACTTACATCTTCATGCAGATATACGTACAGAATACACGAGAGATACGAGACAGGGACTCTGAAGAATAGGACAAACGGCAGCTCCAGAATTTGTTCCAACTGCATTTTGTCACCAAACTCGACTATGACTATGTTAAAAACTTCGGCTATTTACAGTTTATTCACCACAACAATTTTCCCAAAGATGTAGCCAACAAAAAATTTACTATTACTGAAACCAAATTCATTAGCCAGATAAATCATTCTCACACAAACCCAACCAATATAAGAGAACTCTTCCATTTGTAACAAAATCAATTGATGTGATCAACTTACATTGTGTTTCAGTCATTGAGACTACTACTAACTTAGAACCATAAATATTAACAAAAGTCTAGGATACTTCTACCTAACCTTTTGTCAATATGTGAAACCAGGGAAAAAATGTAACTAACCAATGTGGTTATCCTCTAAACCGAATCAAAACTAAAACAACAAAACATCGGGAATTTCAATTGCTCAATATCATTGAAATCCCAATTCACAAAGCCTGTGTGTATTAATCCCCATTAAATTAGCCCACTCTGTACCACAGTCGTCAATCAGCTATTACTTCCCCCTCTGACCCTGCATCAAATAATTCCCATACGTTTCAAATTTAACAATTAGCCAAAACAACTAGATGAAATAATTACTAGCTTTAAGAAGAACCATGAACACTACCTTCCTCGGTTCAGGGACATCAGTAACTTTATACGTCTCTGGCGTTATATCCGACAAGCACAAACCCGAAACAAGTGCCTGCAAAATTTGCTTTCAAAACCATGTCAACTATGTGAAGCTCATACCCAAAGAGGGAAAAGCTAAATCCATCACTAAACCCTTATTTAAACTACTTTAATACCTTCAAATTTTTCAGCTTCTTTGGGTGGATTTGAAATTGGGGAAGAACCCTAAAAAATTGGGAATCCTACTATGGTTGGGGATAGATTGAGAAGAAAAAGGGACTGATCTAAGACCCATTTCGTTGTTGAACAAATTCATGAAGAAAAAGCCTTCGAATCACAGACCCAATTCGATTTTGAGCAAACCCATGAAACAAAAATCATAAATACACATACCCATGAAGCTGATGAAAAAATTAGTGAAGAAGATGAATATGAAGAGGGGATTGATAGCGGATTGATAGCGCTCAGTTAGAAATTGAAGCTCAGATCCACCGATCCATCGCTTAGAATCTCAAAAACACAGATTCATGGTTTGAGGAGTGAGAAATGAGAGAGGATTGTGGTTTGAAGAAGAAGAAGGGCTATTTTGGATATTTAATCGTTATTTTTGACTGTTACACCTCCTTCTCACGCGCTTTTTGGCGTCTGACATACATGCACAGTTAAGTTGGACGGAAGAGGTGACTTTTCCACTTCAACTCAAAAGGTCGGGTGTTTAAATGTAGCTTTACTGACTACAGGTGGTTAAGTAGGAAAACGCCCAAACCCCAGGTGGTTAACCCTTTTCTTTATACTCATAAATGTTGTCATTCTATTCCTTATTAATCTATGGGGATAACCTGTTTACGCGAATTACCGCATGCCTAGTGAATAACCCTTCGTATCCATTCTTTATTAAATTGTGAAAATGATCTGTCTATGCGGATTACTGTGTGACGGGTGAAAATTCATTCGCAGTTTTGTATATTCTTTCATACTCGTTTGAGATATCATTATTTTTGTACTCATAAAGGGATATCGTCTTCTTTCATATATATTTCTCCATTTATGGTAGGCGCACTCTCTCTCATAATCATCTTCTCGAACATTCTAATCGAGCCCTAAATCTGGAAACCTTGGCACGACCACCACCACGGCCATGACCTTTCTTCTTCCGTGTCGGTTTATTAGCTGAATGAGGAGGTGGGTTCTTAAAAGAACGACGAATGGAAAAGAGAAGAGACGAAAATGGCATAAGAGTGAACATAGTGAATACAGAGATATGGGTTGGCCCGGAATTCATTACTGAGAGAAGAAGTGGAGAGATTCTTCACTGATAACTCACCAAAGAGGCGTTCAATGTCGACTAGATCTTTGCTTTTGAGAGTGAAATCCAGTATGGTTTGAAGGTTCAGAAGGGTGGATTTGCTTTTGACTTGATATTTGCTTTTGTTATTTGATGATGCCACGTTTTATTTTTTTAAAAAAAAAGACACATAGGAAAACTTGACTAACTCCTTAACGTCTGTGACAAAAATTGGACGGAATGACCTAATTTTTAATTTTAAAAAGTACAATAGGTTAATTAATTTTTTTAAGGTACATTGGTAATTGCTTAAAACACGACGACCACAATAGGGTAAACATGCTTTTCCCCCACTTAAATTGTACATTCAAAACACACCAAGGGTAAAATAGTAATAAAATATTTCTTTCTCCTCTCTCCACACCACTTTCTCTCTCCTCATTTATTATTATTTTATTGTTAGGTGTGTCTATAATTTGGGTGTGTAAAGGTATT